>OX155696.1:7503354-8774465 GCA_944547425.1 Eupithecia centaureata
AATGATGCTGTAGGCGTTTTTCTATTTCAAGAATATGAATCTGTCACTCTTTTCTACATCTATTCTGTGACCATACTGAGGTCATCGTCGCAAGTATAAGAAACAGCAGATTTTAGGGTTGTCACTTCGTAAAAAATCAGCTGGCCATGTGAAAACTTTGTTTTAGTTTTTTCAGAGATACCAATCGAAATTAGAAAAGTCGTTGAACAAAAGTTGTTCCCCGGGGGGGTAGAAATACCCAGCTTTTCGCTTAGCACATGTATATTGTTACACCATGTATACATAGATAGATATTTTTTATTATACATATTAAACACCCAGACCAATGGAACAAATTTCTGCAGATCGTAAATAAATTTGTTCCGAGGCGGGAATCGAACCCGCAACCTCCTGCGTCGCAGGCGGACCTTCGCCCACCGCGCCACATCGGTCGTCAAAATGACAGTACCATGTAAACATATACATAATGACAGTACCATGTAAATATATTAATCAAAACCTCGTAGAAATATCAGTAACTTTCCTTAAAATAGAAATGTACATAATGTTAATACTAGAAATAAAAATAAACTCGCTTAGCCTACGACTAGACTAAACAAGGTTAAGGTTCTTTCAAAGGGCAATGTATACGCTTCTACAACAAAATTCCAAGTGAGTTGCAAAAACTATCAGTAAATAAATTCAAACAAATTGTTAAAACTATTCTTTGTAAAAAGGCTTACTATAAAATATCAGATTATTTAGATGCTTGGGAGGAGTTTTGCTCTAACTTGAAAACTAATAACCTTACAAGGTAAAGGTTTCTTGGTCGCTTCTTTTGAAGTGATCAAAAATCAAAGTGAGCACTTTATTTCCTAGTTTTAAATAATTATAACATTAATTTTATGACGTGTCCAAGCGTCCTGTAAGGTCTTAAGGTCTAAGGTCTCTTGCCCTTTTAATCTACTTAATACAACCCTGCGTATACCCTTGTTTCGCGAGGTGTTTAAATCAGATTGTGATAATGGTAGGTAGAGAAGGCTGAAAATTTCATTCTTAGATCTATTTTAGAAGTTGCTTGGGCTCGCAGTTTTCTCGCTAAGTAGGTATAAATTTTAATACCGAAATTAAAGTTCAATTTTATATATCCGTTAGATAAATTAGTATATTGGTCGTCCTTGATAGAGTGTGCGAAAATATTTATCAAATAATCGTGGGCGACGAAACGGGTTATTGGATTTTTGTTAATAACAGTTATTATTATCGTTCCCATGGCTTTGTTTTGCGGTTTTATGTATTTAAAACAAAATATATTATGTTACTGGCTAGTGAAAACATCCTGTGGGATTTTTAAAATGTTTAGAAAACAAGTCTTGCTGAGTGGTAATAATTATAATATTTGATAACTATAAAATGTTTTGTCAAGAAAAACCATGATAAAACTTAATTTTCTTGTTCCTCAAAAGCATTTCTGTCACTTAAGTCGATATTATACTTAAAACTAATAAGATAAGTAGTCACTGAGCTCTAGCAGAGTCTGTTTGACGATAGTAACTGTTGCTTTGTATTATCACTACATAGTATAAAACAAAGTCGCTTTCTGCGTCCCTCTATGTCCATATGTATGCTTAAATCTTTAAAACTACGCAACGGATTTTGACGCGTTTTTTTAAATAGATAGAGTGATTCAAGAGAAAGGTTTCTACGTATAATAAAACCATGCGAAGCCGGCGCGGGTCGCTAGTGGTAAAAAAACAGACGTACTTAGCAGTTCTTGCAGAGCCTTAGTTATAGACTGTTTCCATTTTACCCTTTAAAAAGTGACCAAGGAAGTTGAAGCCTAGCTACAATACCTTTAGGGAGATGATTTCTTAAGCGATTGCTTTAGAAATCATCTACTATAGTCGGATTGAAAAAAGGTGACAAAAGAGGTCATTCACCTACTCTTACAACGGAAACGTAAAATCAAATAAAACGTATCGCTTATTCTGTCGCTCACCATTAACCCTGGAACCCTACACCTATTTTACCAAGCTGATTTTGCTACATGGGGTGCTGGAGAACCCCATAGTTTAAACGCGTATATATTTTAAAATAAAAGCTGTTTTTCAAACTATTTTTTTGCATTTCTACATTTTAGGTCTTAGGATCACAAATGAACTTAAAAATCTAGCTATTCTAATTAATTTGAGCGCTTTTGGCAAACCTTGATTTAAACTTCCAAGAAAATTGGAATTTCACACTTGTTGTAGTTGGTCTTAGACTTATGGTCTTACTTTTTTGAACAGAAACCTCAACTTCCTTGGGTTTGGTGACTCATGGTAGCTCTTTGATCCTGCATAGGTTTTATTAGGATCCCGGAAATTATTTCTTTTGTATCCCTCCTCAAACCTTGCTTTTGGAGGCGTTCTTCCAAATGTTGATTAATAAGCTTAATTCCCAATTTCTTTAAATAAATACGCCGAAATTTTATGTCTAGCTTATTATTTGTCTTTGAACACTTAAAAAGATCCCATTTTATTGAAAAAACCAAAAAATATACTTATATGCCAACTAGGGCATGTAAAAACCGGGTTATTTTATAAACCGGTTAATTCGGTTTTTCTGATTTCAAATCCGGTGAAAACCGGTTTTTTCGGTGATTTCGGTTATTTTCTACAAGACGAATTAAAACAATAAAATCTGTATTAAAATGTACTTATATTTATCTAAGGACTCCATTAACTTGACTTAAATCACATTTCTTATACTTAAAACATATAATGTTGTCGATAGTAACAGAAATGTACCACCTACATTATTTTTTTATACCACCAAGGTAGCAAACAGCATGCGGCCCGCCCGATGGCAAAAGGTTACCGCAGCCTATGGACGCCTGCATATCAGAAACATTACACGCGCGTTGCCTACCCTTGTAAATGTCTTAAAAGACTCTTTTTTTCATACTTTTTTTCACCCTTGGGACACAACCTGTCGCCATGTTCCATCTGTTCGTCTGGTCGGACCAAAGATCTTACGCAGCACCTTACGCTCAGCCATGAGGAGTTTGTTTTCTTGTTTCAGCGTCAACGTCCAGGCTTCGCACCCGTAGATCAGAATAGGACGTATAACAGTTTTATATATTCGGATTTCGGTGCTTCGACTCAGAAGTCTGGACGTCAACACTTTATGAAGCGCTGCACTGCACCAAGGTGCAAAGCAAGGTGTTCTGGATGCGAATGTTGATTTCATCTTCCCTAGAACCTGTATCCGTTATATTGCATCCCAGATATTTGAAGCTTGCAGCACCCTTATATACCACATGTCCCGCATCTAAGTCTTTACGTTTAACACGGGTGTTTTTGTAGCGCTTCATGTGGATGTATTCAGTTTTGTCGTGGTTGATTGCAAACCCTACAGTTCTAGTCCTTCGTTGTAACTCCGTAAGCTAGAGATTGATTAAAATACGCTATAGTTCATTTATTTCAATCAATCTGTCAATCGACTATATTTCTTATCAATCGTTAATACCGTTCCTTTGTCTTTAAAACATTTTAAATCCTTTCTCCTGCTTCTACAATTGCGACCTATAAACTGGAATCACTTCATCGCTGGTTTCTGCAGACCATATTTTACAGTTTCCATGGAATAATCTGCAGATTGGTGTATACCATTTGAAAAGAAATATTGTTAGCTTTCGAATGGTATAAAAATATTATATATTTAAATTATATATTTAAATTTAACTAAGTTTCCTACCTTCATTTAGTGAATTATTACAATAGGTCGAAGTTGTGGATGTTTAAATTTATAAGAAGTAATATGAAAATATCAATTTTTTATTTAAAATCTTTGTTATTTCCCGCTTTATATTTTGTATTGCCCCCCCTGGCCGGGGGGGCAATACAAAATATGACTGCTTGTAAACAGTTTTTCATTGACCTAATGAGTTTCTTGATGGAATCCTGTGGAATATCCTGCCACTCTTCGATAAGACCAGTTTTTAGGTCTTCTATTGATGCCGGAGCTGGAGATCTTCCTCGTACCCGCCTTTTCAGCTCGTCCCATAAGTGTTCGATAAGGTTCATGTCAGGGCTGACGGCTGGCCAGTCTATTGTGGGAATCCCGACTTCTTCCAGGTACTGTTTAGTCGCACGAGCGGTGTGGCAGCGGGCATTGTCGTGCATTAGCAGGAAATTTTTGCCAATAAGCCCGGCGTAAGGGATTACATGGCCCAGCAGAATGTCGTTGATATACCTTTCTGCGGTTAGTCCTCCTCCCTGACCTCCACCGGGTACGAATACCAGCTCCGTTTTAGCTTCAATTGAAATCCCCGCCCACATCATACAAGACCATATTCCACTGTTTCCGCTATACAGCATTGTGCGTATCACTCTCCCGGTATCCTGTAGACTCTGCGTCGACGGTCGCTGCCATGCAGGCACATCCTAGTCTCGTCCGCGAACAAAACTCGGCTCCCTTGCTGTATATCCCAATCTAAGTGATCACGAGCAAACTGAAGTCGGGCTTGTCGGTGGGCTGTAGACAATTTGGGTCCCGTAGCTGGTCTTTTCGGGGTCAAGTTAGCTTCTTTGAGTCTTCGCCTCACTGTCCACTCGCTGACAGTTCTCCCTCGAACTTCTCCGAGCTCCCGCTGGACGTCAACGCCGGTTAGATGTCGATTTCGGAGAGAAGTGCTGACAATAAATCGGTCATCTCTCGCCGAAGTGCATCGCTGTCGTCCAGATCCTGGTCTTCGGACTAAGTTTCCAGTCTCTCTAAACCTCTTGTATACTTTGGAGATCAAGGACTGGCTCAGATGAAGCTGTCGAGCGATAGTACGCTGAGAGAACCCTTGCTGGATTAGGGTGACGATTTGAGCGGCTTCTATTGGTGTGGTTTCCATTTTCTTGTAATTCCAGTATTTTGAGTGACGTGTCTGATTGGACTGATGACAAAATTGCATAAATTCCCAGTTTTTATAGGGATTCAGGAGTTTGAAAAAAATGATGTTTCGTTCCAAAAAATTATGTCTTTTGTTTTCACGTTCCATGACATATGATGAACATTTTTTTCGCTATGATATCGAAAGAGTTTGACAGCTAATAAAATTATCTTTAAAATAATATACCACAACAACCTACAGTTTATTGCATGGAAACTGTAAAATATGGTCTGCAAAAACCAGCGATGAAGTGATTCCAGTTTATAGCTCGGGAAGTGTAGATGAAAATATTTTTCTTCAATAATCTCTATCTGGTAAGATTTAAATCTTAAAATGTTATAAAATAGTTAGATGGATCGTAATATTACATGCATACACTGCATAATAACACTAAATAGTTCTTTATGACCCAATTTTAATACAGATGAGGGACAAATTCTTGAGTTTGAAGAAACAAAAAATAACCGAAAAAACCGGTTTTCCTGACCAAAAAACCCGGTTAAAAACCGAGGTAAAATCAGTCGGTTAACCGGTTTTTTGATTAACCGAATAACCGGTTTACATGCCCTAATGCCAACATCTAATTACTAATGCTCTGCTAGCAGCCATCTACAAAGAAATTGATCAAAATATTAGTAAAATCTAAAAACTATCGATCGATAGTGTATTATTTGCATTTTGAAAGTACTTCATGATTCAACATAATTTAAAAAAGTAAAACAATGACACAATCATTAAAAAATCATAGTATAAATAAATAAAAAATACTTACGATTTTCCTACACTGGGGTGCCAGGGCACCCCGCAACATACGTACACACGTCTACATTGTAAATTTGTTGCCACGTTAGTGATCAATCAGTAACAGACGACTCTAAAGTAAAATACACGGGAGCATAAACCTTTCCGTTTAAAATGAAAGAAGTTATTTAAAAAGTAAATACTGCTGGGGTGCTCCAGCACCCCTAGTAGGGTTCTAGGGTTAACACCCAACGAAAACGGGCATTGCTAAGAGTTTCATAGTACATGCCTACAAGACAGCTGTTTTTATTCGATACAACCCAAAATTTTCCAAAATCAGGGAAAAATAATACTTACCATATGAAATTTGAGTCGCTCCCAGCGAGCCCGGTGGCCCGGCCCCGGTACCGGGGTCGTTCTCAAAATTTGATTCAACGAGCCCGGTGGTGCCGACCCGGTCGCTTACCGGGCTCGTTGGCACAGATCATGGTTCATCGAGCCCGGTGTCTCATAAAGGAGTGGATAGCACGTACGACGTATTGAGTCGCTCCCAATGATCCCGATCCCGGCACCGCGCATGCGCATAAGCCCCGGTATTGTAAAACGGACAATGCACAGGTTTCAGAAACAAATGAGGAAAAAATCATTGCACTTACTAGCACAGCACAGCACAGCACAGCACAACACAACGCAACGAAACGCAACACGCAACGCAACACGCAACGCAACACACAACGCAACACGCAACGCAACACGCAAGGCAACGAAACGCAACACGCAACACGCAACACGCAACACAACACGCAACACAACACGCAACGCAACACAACACGCAACACAACACGCAACACAACAGGCAACGCAACACGCAACGCAACACGCAAGGCAACACGCAACACAACACGCAACGCAACACGCAACGCAACACGCAACACGCAACACGCAACACGCAACACACACAACCTCGTTATACACAACCTCGTTATGCACAACCTCGTTATACACAACCTCGTTATACACAACCTCGTTAGATAATGCAAGTCTGAGATGAGTTATCGGTTATTATAAAAGCATCAACTTATTGTTTATGCTGCTTGGTGTTTTTTTGTGTGTTCGTAGGTTTTTCCTTAATATCCTTTATGATTTCACCTCGGTTTGACAGAGGTCGTATGTTTGAAGCCTCTAGTTTTACTAACTGGATGTCCGAACTAGGTTGTGACGTTCACTACATAACGCCTGAAATGCATCATTCAAATGGCCAGGCCGAACGTTATGTTGTTCAAACATACGAAACGTTATGTAGTTCAAACATACGACCTCTGTCAAACCGAGGTGAAATCATAAAGGATATTAAGGAAAAACCTACGAACACACAAAAAAACACCAAGCAGCATAAACAATAAGTTGATGCTTTTATAATAACCGATAACTCATCTCAGACTTGCATTATCTAACGAGGTTGTGTATAACGAGGTTGTGTATAACGAGGTTGTGTATAACGAGGTTGTGTATAACGAGGTTGTGTGTGTTGCGTGTTGCGTGTTGCGTGTTGCTTGTTGCGTGTTGCGTGTTGCGTGTTGCGTGTTGCGTGTTGCGTGTTGCGTGTTGCGTGTTGCGTGTTGCGTTGCGTGTTGCGTTGCGTGTCGCGTTGCGTGTCGCGTTGCGTGTTGCGTTTCGTGTTGCGTTGCGTGTTGCGTTGCGTGTTGCGTTGCGTGTTGCGTTGCGTGTTGCGTTGCGTGGTGCGTTGCGTGTTGCGTTGCGTGTTGTGTTGCGTGTTGTGTTGCGTTGCGTGTTGTGTTGCGTGTTGTGTTGCGTGTTGCGTGTTGCGTGTTGCGTTTCGTTGCGTTGCGTGTTGCGTTGCGTGTTGCGTTGCGTTTCGTTGCGTTGTGTTGTGCTGTGCTGTGCTGTGCTAGTAAGTGCAGTGATTTTTTCCTCATTTGTTTCTGAAACCTGTGCATTGTCCGTTTTACAATACCGGGGCTTATGCGCATGCGCGGTGGCGGGGTCGGGATCA
This sequence comes from Eupithecia centaureata, assembly GCA_944547425.1. Lineage (NCBI taxonomy): Eukaryota > Metazoa > Arthropoda > Insecta > Lepidoptera > Geometridae > Eupithecia > Eupithecia centaureata. The sequence continues at coordinate 7,511,013 of OX155696.1, forward strand.
TTGGGAGCGACTCAATACGTCGTACGTGCTATCCACTCCTTTATGAGACACCGGGCTCGATGAACCATGATCTGTGCCAACGAGCCCGGTAAGCGACCGGGTCGGCACCACCGGGCTCGTTGAATCAAATTTTGAGAACGACCCCGGTACCGGGGCCGGGCCACCGGGCTCGCTGGGAGCGACTCTGAAATTTTATGTTTTTACTGTTCAATTAAAATATTTAATAGTTTTAAAATACGAAATGTATTTGATACCTGTGTTATTTATTAAAATTACTGAAAATTTTATGGTTTAGAGTATCAAATTAAATTCAAATGACTGAGTAAAACATAGTATTTTTTTATAGGTATCATTAGAATTAAAGTATCGAGAACATTAAAAAATACTTAATTTAATATTAAATATTTCCTTACTTGTATGCATAATTAGTTTCAAAATAATTGTATAACACCAAAAAATCCAATTTTTTAGGTGGTTGACTCTTATAATACCGTAGTAGGGGTAGGTGAATGACCTCTTTTGCCACCTTATTTGACATCGACTATAGAAGAGACAGCCTCTGGTGAAAGACGGCCGGATAACGGAGTCTTAGTACTACGATTCTATTTCACCCTTTTGGCAAGGAATTCGTAAAAAAAACTTCGGTTAAAAATAGTATTTATCTGTTCCGCTTGGTTGGCCGCATCCGTTGGCTTCAGTTTTCTTTGATGTTGATAGGTACTTCGATATTATTTGATGATAGGAAGAAATAAAAAAGTTTCTGTGTCAACTATCTGCGAAATCAATAGAAGCCAATATATGTCATCACAACACAATTTTGTGACATTTTTAACCTAAAAATATAAGGAGGACACTCAATTTGATTACTACGGAACGTGTAATAAATTTCTGAGATTTGTAGAGAAAAAAAACTCAGGTTCGCGGGTTGCGTCTAGTTTTTAATAAAACAAACATGTTTTAGACAGATAAGTTATAAACGTGGTAGTGATTTATATTTAGCTTCTTCCACTTGCGGACAAATTATAAAAGGAAGAGAAAATCAATGAACACTTTATTTCTTATGTATTATTTTGATAATTAGATACCTATGTACCAGTACTTAAAAATTTAACATGTCTAAGTGCTTATTTTGTAAGATTCCGTTATATTCGTTGATAATAAATGAATATAACGGAGCGTCTTATCAAAGAAAATAGCTCGAGAGCATCGATAATCAAATCAACATCATAAATTCTAAAGTGATAAATCTTCGTTATTATCTACATTAATATTTATTGTATTATCGTAATGTAATGGAATTGGCAGCATCATGATTTCTTATGGCAAACAGACCATCTAATAAAAAGACAGGCAACCCGCCCTGTCATTGCCCCGGTAGCAGAGCAGTTTATAGCGAATATAATCACACGACTAGTATAAGTATAAAATATAAAGAATGTGTAATTTGACGGAAAGACGGAAGGACAGAAGGATGAAAATCTACTGAACAGATTAGGCAAAAACTTTGCACAGATGTGAGTCTTCTTTATCTCATTAATCTGTTCCCATGGGAGAGAATCCTTCATTTAGATTACGAAAACTGGGGAAATCATTTATGGCTAATTGTGTGCGCTTCTATAATAAGCTTCCATCTGAAGCAACTGAACTTTCTATTCGTAGATTTAAACAGTACATAAAACTAAATCTTATCAAGAAGGCATATTACTCCATAAATGATAACATCAATGACGTTAGTGCTTGGCCAGATGTCGCTCAGTTTCACATCGACAATAGTATGTAATTATTTATAAGGCAAACATGTATTAGACACATAAGTTATACACATGCTAGTGGTTTCTATTTTGCCTCTTCCACTAGCGGACAAAAAAGTGAGGCGAACTGAAAATCAATTATCACTTTATTTCTTATATTATTTTGATAATTATGTACCTATAGTATTATTAAATTTGACTTGTCTCAGTGCTTATTTTGTAAGCCTAAAGAAATAAAGATATTGATTTATGATTTATTTATGATTTAGAGAAACAACCTTGAAACGTTTCTATAAAGACAGCGCGTGAAAACCCGTGGACATAAACCGATAACACATAATTTTCACGTCACCAAAAATCCCGGTTGCAATCTTTGCTGACATCGTGAAACCATCTGGCAGATCTGTCTGGCCAGTATGTTTTATCCTGTTGGATCTTTTTTTTATAAATTTTATCGTTGCATCGTCATATTTAAGCCAATTTACTCATTTTTTAAACTGAATCAAGTTAAAAAGGTAAAAAATTACTAAAGCCACTTCTAAGACCAATTTGTTTATTCATAATCAAAAGATCTTTTACCATCTTCAAGAATTTCTTCAGGTGAGTCAAGACTTCCAAGAAATTGCCTTTATGTTTTTCCCGTGAATTTCATCATTGTTGGTTTAGCTGTCAATTATTAATTGCTTCTGGGCATTTGACTTTGGGAATTTTATTTATTCTATCAAAAGCTGGTACATAAGTAGTTAAAATTACAAATTATAAAAACATTTTTAAGAAGACAATTAAAATCTGTTAGTACCTGCTGCTTATTGAAATTGAAAATTTTGTTAGTAACACAGTATAATAGAAATTAGCTTTGTATGTATGTATTCACTTTCTGGTGAAATGAATCGTCCAAAATTTCACTTTTAATTTTTACTAGTTGCGCCCCGCGGCATAGTCCGCGAACCAGAGTTTTTTTTCGTACTAATTTCAGAAATTTATTACACTAGGGGTTATTGTGTAAAAATAAAATAAATGTGTTTAATTACTCACTCCATAGTTTATTTACACCGAGTTTTAAGTTTATCGAACCAAGGGAAAATTATTTTCCATATAAACTTTACCACCCAGAGGTTAAAGTTTCCAAATGTTTGTCAAAGTCAAAGTCAAAATGCTTTTTTTCCTTAAGACCTTACAGGACACTTGGACACTTCATAAAATTCATTTTATAAATAACTAGCTGCGCCCCGCAGCGTCGCCCGCGGGGAAATTTAAATATCATATTTTTATACATAATTCTAATTTTTCTCGCCTTAAAAACCATCCTTGAACTTCAACGAACATTTTAAAAAAAGATTTGGCCAAATTTGTCCAGGCGTTGTTGAGTTATGCGCTTACCAACACATTTTGCGATTCATTTTTATATTATAGATTAAAAATAGGAAATAAAGTGCTCACTTTGATTTTAGTTCACAGAACAAGATACCTTCACCTTGTTAGTTTTCGAGTTGGACCAATATCGTCCCAAGCTTTTTTATCATCTGAATAATCAGATATTTTTTTAGTAGATAAGCCTTTTTACAAAGAATAGTTTTGACAATTTGTTTGAATTTATTTACTAATAGTTTTTGCAACTGCAACTCACTTGGAGTTTTGTTGTAGAAGCGTAAACATTGCCCTTTTAAAGATACATTAACCTTGTTTAGTCTAGTTGTAGGCAAAGCGAGTTTATTTTTATTTCTAGTCTACATTGTGTATATCGCTATTTTTAGGAAACTTATTGATATTTCTACGAGTGTAAGCTAAAAGAAATCACCCCGAAGAAAATCCTACAGTTCCTAGCAGCTGCAAGGGTAAGAGGCGAATTATGAACGCCGCATCTTCAGGGGTGAACACACTAAGTGGCGAACACAATAGGCCTCTTTGGCCGCAGTGCTACGATAGCCACCTTGCGCAAATAAAAAAAAAAGGTTCAAAATGGGGCATACTCATTTTAAAATCTTTATCACAGAATTATGAGATAATTTTATTTTTTTCGCGGGAATAAATACTACGACTAGTAAAAGGATTACTTAGTTATGAACGTTTCCAGCTAGAATTAACTTTTTACCCTGAACCAAAAAAGCACAGAATACATAATAGTAGTATACATGGTCATAACATTACATCCCAAGGTTGCCTGGATGGAAGAAATGAGAGAACTTTTAGCGATAAGACCGCCCTTTATACTATGTATGCAGTATTTTTGTTTTGTTTTCTTTCTTTGTGTGGTACCTAGGTTTAAGTATAATAAAAAAGAGTTTTCTATTCTATTCTAGTAGGAACAGGTAGGTAAAATGTAAATGATATCTTCAATTTGTTAATAGAAGTAGAAGTGTTAGGAAGGGTTCGATCCTACAATCTTCAGATTGAAAATCGAGTGTATTCTTTCTATGCCAAGACGGCAAAATACAGATAGCCACCAGCGAGCAGCGCGGTAAGGGTCTAGACAGACGGACTGCAATTCAACTGCAATCCGACTGCCAAATGGCAGTTCAGATGCAGTTGGAATGCAGTTGGCTCGACTGCAATCAAACTGCACGTCGACGGGCAGTTGGCGTGCAGTTGGATTGCAGTCTGAGTGCAGTTAGTCGTTGTAACAGTCTAGACCCTACGTGCGTACCTAGCGTATGTATGTATCTTGCGTAGATAGATAGATACCCATTTCGCTCGCGCAGTCGAGCGGTGGTGCGGGCGTCCATAAACAGCTGAGTTGAGGTCATTCACTTGCGTGCAATACATTACATCTTTTTTTTTATTTGTTTATTTTTGCTTTTAAAAATTGTTTATTCGTGTTGATATGTTTTCTTAGTGTTGTACTATGGGTGTGTAACTAGATAAAAAATTATAAATTTAGAGAGGTGAAATTTTATTCGCGTTTTTTTTTCGATAAATATGTTCAGAATCATGGTCTGATTGCCACCTTTCATTTTTCGATAGTAGTCTTTTTACACCCTGTATGTGGGCCCCATTGAAGCTTACTGTCTAGGGTGACTCCTAAGAATACAGTACTATCTACAATGTCTATCGTTTCTTCTTTTACGTTTATATTAACCTTAACTTGTTTTACATTAGGTAGAATAAATCTAATGCATTTCGTTTTGTTTTCATTAAGCAAAAGATTATGGACACTAAACCAGTGGACAACTTCTGAGATTGCATTATTCACTTCGTCAATTTTTTTTTTTAAATAATTTATAGTTTATTTCAAAATAATCATTACAAATACAATACATAACAATATTGATAGTCTTTTCATCTTAAAAATTAAAGAAATATTATCAGCAAACAATACAATCTCGTGTTTATTCTTTACAAGGTCAGTAAGGTCGTTAATATAAACTAAAAATAGGAAAGGGCCGAGGATAGACCCCTGCGCTACACCCATTGTTACTACAGACCCCGAAGACCGTTTCCCATTAATGTCAACTCTTTGTATCCTGTCACTCATGTAAGAAGAAAGAAGATCCAAGATCCGAGTTAATAGACTTTGTCCTATTCTAGTTCTTAAACTATCTACGTACCAGATTTAAACTAAATATCCAAAATAATTACGGATATTACTTAAAACAAACATTCACCCAGATTTCACCATTTATTATAATAGTAAGATAGTATGATAGTAAGATTACAGCACTAGTTTGAGCCCACGGGTTGGCACGCTTTATTTCTATGGAAATGTATCAAGGCTATTTTTATCCCATGGGAACTTATTTATGGAATGAAAAGTAGCCTATGTTTTATTCTAGGGCTAGAACTACGTCTATTCAATGATTATGAATTTCATCCCGATTCCTTCAGTAGTTTTTGCTTGAAAGATAAATAAATAAATATAAATAATTCCGGACAGTCCACACAGCATTATCTAGCCCCAAGCTAAGCAAAGCTTGTTTTATGGGTACTAGATGACTGATATACTTAATACCTAATAAATACAAAAAAAAACTAAAATTCCATTAAGTACATTTAACTTTAGTCATTATGACCAAATTGGCGAGACATTTTTATTTTTGGCTCTCCTGAAAAAACAACAAATCACACATCCGACCTCATGCATCTCGAACCTGCAATTTACGATGAGAAAATCTATACTTACCTATAATAAAACTGTAACAGGTCCAAATCTGTACATTGAAGATATTTCGAAATTTTTTTTTGGAGGGCCCTCTATTATAGATACTCAAGCCAAAACTGTAATTTTTTTCATTCCTGTCTGTCTGTATTGTAAATGCGCATCACGCCGAAACTACTTGATGGATTGAAATGAAACTCGGCATGATTATAGGTCATACTACGAGGAAGGACATAGGATACTTTTTATCTCGGAATTCAGTAAGGTTCTCATGGGAGAGGGTATGAAAGTAAAAGTATCGTACACAAATTTGTTCCGAGGCGGGAATCGAACCCGCAACCTCCTGCGTCTAATAACAAAGAAAAATAAATTCTATAATAACAAAGAAAATTATAATCAAAGATTGCAATCGGCGTCTTGAGGACGCTTCCGACTAGTGTTAAGGATCAGTTGAGCATCCAAGGTACTTGCAATTGTTTGCTAGCTCAATTGCTTCAATTGTTAAGACCAGTTTATTTTTTCTTATTCACTTTCTTGGCGTCAAATTCTACATTATTGGATTTTGACCATCTTTTTTGCGTTTTCGATGCGTTCACGAATAAAATCGTAATTTAAAAAAGAACTGTACGAATCACGGAATTGAAAAAAAGTTCGTTTTTGCTCCGTGCGGTATAAGACTGAATTTTAAGTGAAATATGCACTGTTTGTTTACGATAATTTCTCATCAAATGTCAGATCAGAAGTAAGTATAGTTATGAAAAATAAGTACCTATTTGATAAAAAAAACACAGGCAGTGTAAGAAACAAAGTTAGTGAATAAAATCTCGTAAAATTAGGCTCCAAAACACCTGAGCATCCGTTCAGATTCGCCAAAAACGTTTAATGATAAATTTATAAACAAAGTTAGTGATTCCTATCCATATTCTCGTATCCATATCGTATTTAAAATCAGAAAATAAGAACATCTACAACTACACAATGATCTGAACAACTACAAATAGGCTGATAATGATGATGATTTCTTAACCCTTAACACTTGCATCTAAGACCGCAGGTACACTTGTCGCTAAAAATACATGGCGCATGCGTTTAAGCCATATTAGCCCAACAACCAGTGGCGGCAAAGAATCCGAACCGAACGCGCGCTCGGAACGGTCCGCGAAAACTTTCGTACGCTCGATATTCAAAGTCAGTTCGAAATTTAAGTGAGTATATTTGAAAAAAGAGTTTTGAACTGACGATGTTTTGTTATAAAAGTTTTGGAAGCCAGAGGATTTTTAAGATTTACGAATAGTTTGTTTTATTAAATTATTTAGATATAACAAAATAAAGTTAATAACAATAAAAAGAATGCGTTTTAAGAGTGTGTAGGTGAAAACATATTTTGTGAGTTTGAGTGATCGATAGTGCAAAAAGTGTTTTTTTATTGCTTTCTTAACAAGGATTTTTTTCAAGGTAAGTTTTCCTCGTATGAATTAACATGTATATTTTCATAGATCTACCTACGCTAACAATAAAGTAAAACACAAAACTTGGTAAAAAATATCAAGGAGATTCAAACGAGCGTACGATCATATTTTTATCTCCTGTACATATGTATGTAATTATATCTATAGGTATATAGATATTTGACTTGATGGTGATAATTTAAAAGACGATACAAAAATAACTTATTGGTAAGTATTTTATAATATAAACGCATTATTATACTCGTTATTGACAATTATTTATAAATAAATTAAAAACTAGCTTCCTAATGAAATCTGACATGAAAATTCAATATCGGTTCAACCATAAGCATTTAGTAAAAGCACTTATCATTAGAATTATTATTATGTGCTATATTTTGTGCCTCGTTCTACGGAAATTGTCCCATATTCGGAGCATTTTCAGCGGAAATTATCCCATATCTGGAACATTTTCGGCGAGATTAAACGAACATTAGAACATTAAGGCTGTAAGTGGTGTCATTGCGTTACAAACTACAAAGCGGCATTTACACTGGCAATCAAAAACTAGAGACTACTATTCTAATCCTGTCTTATAAAATTTTTACCTTTTTATTCCTCTTTTTATATACAATGCCTCTTTTATGGCTGTGATGTAATCCACTTTATTGCACCTTTTGGACGAGATCGCTCCAAAGCAATACGACCGTGCATTTTGCGACTTAAATAATTTTCTTTTCCTGGAGTACTTACAATACAGCGTTTTTTATCTTATGATATATTTGTGTACTACTTGTTGAGTCAAATACTCTTTTTTTGTGTAGACAAGTAATCTTTTAGGGTTATTGTCTTAAGTCTTAATTGAACAATAACAACGAAACAATCACAACATGGATAATCAACATCGGACCTTTACCTTGGTCATCATAATTTTTTTGATTTTTTTCCTTACCCAAAAGGTGCTTACTTTACTTTTTTACACACCTTAATCCTACGCTGTTTAAGTGTCCGTCTATTACGTGGTTACATGATCACAGGTATAATCTTTCACACACGCACATAAGGTCCTGTCAGAAAACCATCGTTGCTCAACTTTTGTGGAAAAACTTTTGCTAAGAAGGTGCGTTTTGGTTCATTGGGCAGGTAATTGAATGAAAGAAAAAAAAATTGTTTACACGTTTCATTTAAATTAATATTTTGAATAATAACTAGACAGGTATAAAATCTATTTCCACAAAAAAGGTAAGTATTTAAATAAATTGGCTAAAATGGGGTCCCTCAATTTTTAAAAGAGAAAGAGATAGAGTTAATTTTACCTGTGCGTTTAGTTGTTCTCCTTAACGTTACGTGAGTAAATTTAATATATTTTTTCTTTTTCTCTATTTATACGACCGTAATTTTGTAGAGACTCCAATGTACACTTCCTTTAATAAGTATGTCTAAATTGCACTTGACTCGTTTCTTTATTGTTTGAAGCGTTTTTACACCGATGCGATGGCAGCGGCAATTAAATTCAGTACAAAGTAATTAAAAATAATTTCAATATAAAAACAAATATGTACAAAGTCATTAACAAAAATGGTTTTGTTCATAATATGCTGAGCTGACAAATAAAAAGTAGGTAAAAAAAGACACGACTATTTATTTCGATCGTTATGAAAGGGACGGCAATTTTTAGTGCCATCGTTATTAGTTTAGTTTTGATGAAGTATCAATTGGCACCTATATCTTTTAGCGAAACATTTGATAGTAAAAGTAGTATAAAGACGAGAAAAATTGTAAAACAACTAATATTGCCCGCTCCTTCACACGCTTTGTACGTTTCGAGCTTATTTTTATCCCATGGCAACTAATTTATAGAATGAAAAGTAGTTTTTATTCTAGGGCTAGAACTTCGTTCATGCAAAATTTCAGCCAGGTCTTTTCAGAAGTTTCTGCATGAAAGAGTAACAAACATTCACACATAAAAACTTTCGTGTCTAAAATGATTGTTGGAAAAATTATAATTGTTCTACAATAACAAACAATGGAGTAACAAAAAGCAGCATTTTAGATTAAAATGTTTTACTAAAGCGGCCGCTGCGGCCATTTTGTGCCATCTTGATCAGTAAATGCAAGCACTTGAACTGTAGTAGAAAAAGCAATAAATGATAACTTGTATTTAAAATGTCATAGAAATTAGTTAATAATGAGTTAATGACGATAGATATGCATATTTTATTTTTAACAAACTTCCAAAATAAATATTGAAATTAGCTATATGTATATTTTAAATGTATTTTCACGGTTTTGGACTTATTGCATATTTTATAATAACTAAAGAAAAACAAAAAATAATGATAATTATATTATTATTCAATAAGGATCTGTTTAGCCCCAGAAATAAAAAAAAAACATTTCCAATTTTCAAAACATTCAAAAATTTATCATTAGTACTCAAAAATTGATTTTATTTAGAAAATGTTTGTGGTGATTGTACCTGTTAAGAATTAAACCACTGGTTTTGAAAAGTGGATGCTCCAATTTGTAAATTAGACTCTGAAAAAAAACCATGATTGTCTCTAACACGGTATTATTGGCAATCTTGATCCGATTTTAATAGCTTTCAGTGGACTTTCATATCGAGTGCGGCGGGCAAACGATCCATTTAAAATTACCAAAAAGTAGCATCGCTTATAACTTGTTTTATTTTTTATGAATTTCTTCAACAATAATAAGTGACAGAAAAAATACTGTATCATTATAAATCATTATCTTGCGGCGAGAATTAAACCCGACAAGATTTTACGCCACAGACAGACTTTTATCCAATCTAACTTCATAGATACCTACATAATTTATTCACCCAGTAAAATTTTGGGTAGTTGCCCGTTTGCACCGATCCATTTTTTCGCAATTTCCGGAATCATCAATCACGTCAATTTGTCGCGTTCTACGTATTACAACGAGTCATCAATCTCTCGTGGAATAGCGTCAACCAACAAAAATTTACATGTAATGAGATTTGTAACCGGCCCATCCTGTGCTGGCTTCAGAGAAAATGCTATTGCTACTGCTATTTTGGCCTATGAGAGAATGCTGCTATTTTCAACCGATTTTAAAAAAGAGGAGGTTCTCTGTGCTCCTTATTTTATGTTACCACAAAGTTTTTTTTGTTGGACTGGTTTTGATAATAATTTTTTTATTAACAATTAAAAATCAACAATCAAGGAGTGGGTAAAAATAATACTAGATACGATTGAAACAATGGAGCTAAATGCAGACGGTTGCAAACAGTCTAAAGATAGCCTAACTGATCCATGTCAATACCAGTATTTAAATTTTTTGAGACGATGTGCTTCTGATATGATAAATATAATTTATTAGTGACAATCAAAATCAAGGAATACAAAAACTAAAACAAGTAATACAATTGAAATAATTGAGCTAACTGCAGACGGTTACAAACAGTATGAAGGTAGCTCAATTTCCATAATAGATATATAATTTGATGAAGATGTGACATGGAGTTGTTTGCGTTTTTGAGTTATTTTCAATAATGCTTATTTTTTGATATCGACTACTTTGATAATGTTTTCCAAATACCCAATACTTACACACTACAATTCCAATACTTAATGCTATTGTAGTAATACATATAAAAATTGACATGGATCAATTGAGCTACTTTTAGACTGTTTGCAACCGTCTGCAGTTAGCTCATTGGTTTCAATTGTAAATACTAGTTGTATTTTTTCTATTCCTTGCTTGTAATTTTCGTTGTTAATAAAGACAATTAATCCATATAAGAATGTCTGATGTGTATCACAACTGGGCTAAGACTCACCTTCTTGGTCCCACCACGCATTTATTTATTATTATGTAGTAATACAATCTTAATAATTATAATCCTTAGAGGAGGCCTTTGTCGGAGGACAAGTTGTGTAAAATTAAATACCGTTTGCCGGTAACGGTTACAAATTTAATATTAGATAGGTAATTAAGTAAAATAAGTTTCAGGCATACCATAATTAATTTTAAGTAAAAAATGTAAAACACAACATTATAGGCTTTTTTATTTTTATTTATTTTTTATTTAGTAATACATGTATAACAAGCCTGGGACAAATACCTCCTCTTGGTCCCTCCAAACATATCGGCTATGAGCCTATGAGTCAGCTGGATCCAAGCTTTGTCATAGGTGTCCAGTTCATTATATAAATAAATAAATAATGCTGGACAAACCACACAGCATCATCTAGCCCCAAAGTAAGCTACTCAAAGCTTGTGTAATGGGTACTAGATAACTGATACAATTAATACATTATATACATAGATAGATATTTTTTATTATACATATTAAACACCCAGACCAACGGAACAAAATTCTGCAGATCGTGCACAAATTTGTTCTGAGGCGGGAATCGAACCCGCAACCTCCTGCGTCGCAGGCGGACCTTCGCCCACCGCGCCACATCGGTCGTCGTATATATATCATCATTATATACATTATTATCTATTTTATATAACTTAGAATTTATAAATATTTAAATACTTTTATATTAATTACATTTATATTTTCATGTTAGTATTAAGTTTTTTGCGGTGTGTGTAGCTTGTATAAAGATCCTAGTATTATGTGTACCTACTAAACTATCAGAATAAACGTTTTTCATTAATTCATTCATTATTCCATCGCTTCCTCGGTCTGTCGCAGCGCCTTAAACTAGAGCCCGAAAAGTTGGTTATTCTATTTGCTCAAGGTGGCTTTCGTATCACTGCTACAATGATGGGCCTATCACGATCATCGCCGCCACTAAACAGCACCTTGGGAAATAAATCTTTCTTGTGGCAGATATAATCAGCCCAGCTCCTTTTAAGCAACGCAACTTTCACGATTACATCAGTATCTGTTTATTTAATATCCTTAATCAAATTTAACAAAACGACAAATTAAAAACAACCTTAAAAACCTTTGATCTAGTTGTATAAAAAGCTTTCTTTTATGGAAAAAAATAGCTGAAATGCGTATAAACATAGGTACATTAAAAGAGTTGTCTTCTAGTTAATCTTATTGGGAGAGAGTTCTTTTAGTAATATTGTGCAAAATATTGCCAGACTTAGAATAATTTTGCCAGATATAAAGGCCTAATAATTGTTAGATATTTCGAATGCTCGTGTCTGATCTGCATTTTGAAAAAATATATTTTTATATGCTTATCGGTATTTAATTATCTTAGCTTGTGAGATTCATCATCAGCCTATATTAGTCCACTGCTGGACAAAGGCCTCCCCTAATGAGCGCCATAGTGACCTGTCTTCAGATTGCCGCATCCAGCATCTACCAGCAGTCTTTCGCTGTTCGTCATCCCACCTGGCCAGAGAGCGTCATACGCTACGTTTGCAGTCACGGTCTCCATTCAAGAATACGTTTACCCCAACGGTTTTCAGATTATTATAGTTTTTTTTCGATAAATTTCTTTATCGGACATTTTTGGATGTTATTGGTTGTTTGAATGTTCGTAACACTATGCTGGTATAAACGTTTGGTAGTATGTAAATAAATTCAATAAGTATCTTAGCATTATTTTTAGCCCGCATTCTTTATTAATTATTTGAATTGATGGACTTGCCAACATATAAGATCGTAACTGACCATTGTAAACAAAACGAGCTAATGCTCTACTAATGTATGGTAATCATTCGCTTATGATACATCACTTCGCAAGTATGCATTACACGTAAGGAAAGAGACACCATGGACTTGTGTGGAAATTTATAGATCAAATAGAGAACTATTTTAAACAGATATCGAAAATTGACAATAATACATTCGATTCTGTGGTGTTTTGGATTGTTGTGTATAATAAATGTGTTTTTGAGTTTGACTGAGTAAAACTCAAACTCAAAAATGCTTGATTTCCTTTAGAACTCACAGGACTGTTGGACACGTCATAAATCCAAATTACAACGAACGATAGAAAAAACATAAAGCTCGAGCAAATTTAATCTAAAGTCCCTTTACTACCTAGGTACTGGTTGATTCGTCGCGGCTTTTTAACACGGAACCCTAAATAATGAACCCTCGGGACTCAATTTACAGTCGCCTCAACCGCCGTCCATTTGCGGTCACATTGGGCTGTGCTAACGAAAAAGTCCGGCCACTGACATAAAGTTTACAGAAAATAATAAAAATAATGTGTTAGTATATTATTTGGAATACTAACGACGAACTCTATCAAAAACAAAATTATTGTTTTATTGTTTTGTCCATGATGCGCATGCTATACCTTCTTGGTGCTCTAACTGTGTCACGACTTTTCGGCGACGAGGCTGGTTTGTAAAAACTTTTATATGCATTGTCAGCAAAATCTTCTAACTGTCATCGTGTCAGTGGCATCACTTTACCATCCGCAAATTTTTTGACTTTAGACCTGCAATTATTAATTCCAACTTTTTACTCCCGTAATAAAGTCCATCTTTCATTGCGATGGATTCTGTAAATCGTTCGACCACAAATGAGGGTAGGTTATTCAAGAGCGCGGATTTTAACGTTATTTTAAGGGTGGAAAAATGTAAATTGAAGAGATATTTATGACTTTAGATAGTGCTTTGGGAATTCGGGATGAAATATTTCGCAAAATGTAAAAGATGGGCTGACAGTTAATTTTTTTATGTGCATGATTTTCACATGAGGTGACCACTATAGTTATACTATATTATATATGACGATTACAATTCATCACTTTTTCATTAATACAGCTGGCACGTGTTTTTAGGGCAAAAATAGTTACCTAATTAAAATATATTTTTTATAAAAATCGATGGATTTGATGGAAAAGAGAAGAGTAGGGAAAAATAAAAAGATTAGAGAAAAAGTACATAAGTAACCTAAAATTTACTCTATTTACATCAACTCAATAAAATTTTCAGCCAATGAATAAATAAGGCCAGATAAAATCCATACAGCGTCATTTAGCCCAAAACTTGTCGCAGAATTGGTCTTTGATATAATATATAACAAAAGCTCTTTTTAGTTCTGGTTAGCGAAAGAAAGATCGAAAAAGCTAGCCAGCTGAAATAGGCTGTTTTGCTGTATAGATTATTTAATAATAATAATCCTGGCCGATTTCGGCTACGAAGAATTGGCTTTGTGTTTTTTTTTAACTATCTATGGGCTTAGATGTTTACCCGCTTATGGCTGATATAAGGGTAAGGACCAAAATTTTTGCATGTTTGCACAACGGAAACGGAGCAAATGTAGCACAACAGAATTTGTTAAGGTTAGAGTACATGGGTCTAGAAATGATCACACTATATATAACCTATTTAATACTTAGCTACTAGTTATGCATTAGTTGGACAGGCCTGATGGAGGACCAATCTTCATAGCACCTCCATCGCGTGCGGCGCGCCCTAACTTTACTACTGTGAGGGCAAAGATAAGGAATCTAACTGCAGATAGGACATTCAAATTTTTAGGTTTTATGCAAGTCTAGTATCTGCCTGCAGCGTTGCGTTGTTTCTTTAAAAACGTTAAATTAAATTTTATTAACAACGAAAATTACAAGCAAAGGAATAGAAAAATTACAACTAGTATTTACAATTGAAACCATTGAGCTAACTGCAGACGTTAAAAGGTAATTTTTATCCTATGGAAACTATTTTAAAGGATAAGTAGCCTGTGTTTTATTTCAGGTCTAGAAATATTTATTTGTTTATTTATTCATTTAATGCATACATATACATTATTAATTATTTAGCTTAGGTGGTAATTAGCTTAAAGGTAAGTACATATACCCTGTTAGGGCGCAGCAATTGGTAATAATTGTTCTAATTATGAAAATATTATGTCAGTTACAAGAATCGTAGGTCATAAAAATAATATGTGCAAATAGTTTATTGAATTTATTATTGAACAGATTTATCATTTAAATAATTCGTCAACGGAGTAGTAACATTTATCAATAAGGTATTTTTGAGTGTATTACGTAAAACTGAATCATCTTTAAAAATACGTACGTATATTCAAAATTTCAGCCTGATCCGTTCAGTAGTGATGTCTTGAAGATGTAACAAACATCCATCGATATATCCATCGCGTCTATCCCTATTCTAGTTACTTACTTATAGTATGAGATCCGACTGCAGAATTAGCCCGCTCATCGCTTTTTGTTTTAAACCAAATTATTATGTTTATATTTTGTAAGAAGGAGAATATGTATCTACCAGGTTGCCTATCAAAATTTGGCCGCAAATATATATAAAACTGTCTGTACCTATACATACTTCAATTTAATCAGTTCACGTGGTCTATTGCTATTCACCTAGAATACGACGTGTGACGTACGACTTACGACTTATCACCTGTACAACGCGCCTGGTGTACGGCACAGATGGTTACTTATTTGTCTTTTCCTATTCTTGTAATCTGTCTGTGACATACAAACAGCTTACAGGAATGGGAAAGACTATGTGTGCTTTGTTCGCGTATTTTGTCAGCGGACGGATAGCGGATTCTTAGAGATAAGGTCCCGTTTTACCCTTTGGGTATCATCATCATCAACCTATATTAGTTCACTGCTGGACATAGGCCTCCCCCAATGAGCGCCATAGCGCCCTGTCTTCAGCTTGACGCATCCAGCATCTGCCAGCAGTCTTTCGCAGATCGTCATGTACCCTTTGGGAATGGAACCCTAAAAAACGGTTCGTTGATTCAATGCTCACAACTACGAAATATAAATCTTTAAATGATTTATAATGATATTGCTGAGTCACACATTTATGGCTGAAAAAGATGGCATGCGTCATTAAAAAAAATCCGCGAACAAATCGAAAATCATGATGTCACGGCACATGTCACTCTTACTTGATATTTAACAACGTTTAAACAACCAGGGGCCGATTTCTACTAATTTCAAAACTTAGGACTCAATAGTGCCATTCAATTAAGATGATTAAAATGACGTTTGTGCATTTGGTATTCTACTTTTTTATGCGCTTGAAGAGACTTTCATAATGTCAGTTCAGTCAGTTCAGAATGTCAAATCGGTAGTTATAAAGACTTTACTGGTCTGTGAATATTCTTATTGTATGTCTTTATATTTCTATGAACTGTCTGTCTTCCAAATAAATAAAAATAAAAAAGGTAATCGTCACAGCTATGAATGAACCTCAAAAAGTTTGTGCTAGTAGAATACCAAAAAGATATTAACACTGATATTTTGATACGATACTATTTAAATGGTGAAGCGATTTAATTAGTGGAATTCGGGCCCAGGTATAAGGTAGGCACTACTTTTTAAATTGCGATCGTAAGCCTCATCTGTACTGTGCCAAGTTAATCTATGCTACAATACGGTAGATTTAAGCACGCAATCAAATCGGTGGTAATCGATTGCAGTGCGCTGAATGGTAGTACGCCCCCACAGCGACTATGAACTAATTTAGAACTGGGCTTTTTCTGGCTCTACTGCTATTTTAGATTTAGGTGAGATTAAACTTCATTCACGGGTTTTTATCGCGTACATTTAAATATTTAAGTTTTTTAAACTTACGCGATCAGAACACATTATTATAAAATAGGTAAATAAACGCGATAAATACCCGTACATAAATATTTATAATAATTTAAATATTTTTCCTGACCTTTCAACAGGTTTACATTCTTTCTGGGTCATGGGATGACTGGAGCACTGGGAAGCACGGGTTTTATGGTCCGGTAAAATAGAAAAAATTGTTACATCATAATAAATTGCGATGTTTGAAGTTTAAGAAATGAATTTTCAATGTTTTACGCATTCGATGACAACGTGACGTAATTTTTCTCAATTCTACCCTAGACAACGAACGCTATACTTGGCATACTGCTATGTTTTTTTCAAGACCTAATTGTTTATTCCATGCAATTGGTAATTTTGGACATTCCACACAGCATCATCTAGCCCCAAGCTAAGCATACCTTGTGTTCAAGATGAGTGTTGAGATCATACATTTGAAATACGATGTGCAAGTGGGTTTTAATATTCCAACAAAAACTCAATTGTTTTTGTTGCAGTGTTATGTGATAAAATCTGACATTGGCGTAACCACATTGAGCGGATCTGTTAAATAAATCTCATTAAATATGAACCTGAACGTGCCAAAAGGTAAATCGGACTGTTCCGAAATAGACGCTATAAAAATGAATTTTATTTTCAGTCGAATTCAGAAAACCGCAGGTTTTACGACTTTTAAATAGAAAACACGTTTCAGTCGAATAAATTTCAAATGGTCTTCGTCCGTAGTGCGGAAGAACCGACGTAGGTAGGTCTCTTTTTGTGTGGTGATCTTTTTTTCACTTATAAGTAATAAAAAACCAACAACAACCAGCTCAAAATGTAATGTGTATTTTCAATACAAACTTTACCACCCCATTTAACCCCTCAGAGGTTAATTATTCAAAAAAATATTAACCTATGTGTTATTGTATGTCTTAAACTATCAACATGCTAAATTTCATCTTAATAACTTCAGAAGTTACGGAGATTACCTATAACAAACATTCACACAGACTTTCCCATTTATTATAATAGTAAGATTATCCGTGAATATTTAATTTAGAGCAATCGAGTTTCATGATATTCAAAGAAAATACAATTATTCAAGATAACGAGGCCCTTCTACCGTTTCACCATTAACCGAGTTTGTGGAAATTGTACGAAATTATTCACCAAGTATTCAAATATAGACCAATGTCAAAAATATTAGAATTTCATTGACAAAAATCTAAATAACTTCGAGGGACAAAACATTGCCTGCTACATTGTAAGCAATTCGGGTTTACTCGAGGCAGGTCAACTACTGATGCCGGTGTAGAGTTGGTATCGCATATTTTTGATGCTTGGGAGAAGTCTCAAGATGCTTTAGGCATTTTTTGCGACTTGTCAAAAGCATTTGACTGTGTACATCATGGAACATTAATCAGGAAACTGCATCACTATGGAATGAATGACACCTCTTTGGCTCTTCTTTCTTCTTACTTAAGTGACAGGATACAAAGAGTTGACATTAATGGGAAACGGTCTTCGGGGTCTGTAGTTACTATGGGTGTACCGCAGGGGTCTATCCTCGGTCCTTTCCTATTTTTAGTTTATATTAACGACTTGCCTGATATTGTAAAGAATAATCACGAGATTGTATTGTTTGCTGATGACACTTCTTTAATTTTTAAAATGAAAAGACAATCAACAAATTTCGACGATGTGAATAATGCAATCTCAAAAGTTGTCCACTGGTTTAGCGTCAATAATCTTTTGCTTAATGGAAACAAAACGAAATGTATTAGATTTATTCTACCTAATGTGAAACAAGTTAAGGCAGATATAAACGTAAAAGGAGAAACGTTAGATATTATAGAAAGTACTGTATTCTTAGGAATCACCCTAGACAGTAAGCTTCAATGGGGCCCACATATAGATAAGCTATCAAAAAGGCTCAGTTCTGCGGCATATGCAGTCAAAAAAATCCGTCAACTTACGGACGTAGATACTTCTAGACTTGTTTATTTCAGCTACTTCCATAGTATTATGTCTTATGGTATACTGCTGTGGGGGAATGCTGCAGATATTAACACCGTTTTTGTTTTGCAGAAGAGAGCTGTTCGGGCAATCTATAATGTGGGTCCCAGAGAATCCCTCCGTCATAAATTCAAAGAAATTAACATAATGACAGTACCATGTCAATATATTTACGAAAACCTGTTGTACACTCGTAGAAATATCAATAAGTTTCCTAAAAATAGCGATATACACAATGTCAATACTAGAAATAAAAATAAACTAGCTTTGCCTACAACTAGACTAAACAAGGTTAATGTATCTTTCAAAGGGCAATGTATACGCTTCTACAACAAAACTCCAAGTGAGTTGCAAAAACTATCAGTAAATAAATTCAAACAAATTGTCAAAACTATTCTTTGTAAAAAGGCTTACTATAAAGTATCTGATTATTTAAATGATAAAAAAGCTTGGGATGAGTTTTGCTCCAACTCGAAAAATAACAACCTAACAAGGTAAAGATTTCTGTTCGCTTTTTTACTTTACCTTAAAAAGATTAAAGTGAACAAAAATCAAAGTGAGCTCTTTATTTCCTAGTTTTAATTATTTATAAAATGTATTTTATGACGTGTCCAAGTGTCCTGTAAGGTCTTATGGAAATAAAGCACTTTGACTTTTGACTTTTGACTTTTGAAAATGTAGGCGTGAGATGAAAAACAATTTGGAAAAGCAATATTTCACGAAAATTCATCTTCAGATGGTTTTTCTCGATAAAACTTATGTGTAAATGTAATAGTGAATGTATTTGAAAGTATAAGATCGTTAATGTCTTTTTAACGAAATCAAAGAGCCTGACTTATTCATCATCACAGATCCAAAACCACTGAAACTAGAAATTTTAAATTTCGAATGTGGCTTTATTCTAGCAAAAAGGGATAAGACGTGTACTTTTTCAAAAAACAACCGCAAAAGGAATGAAAGGATGAATACGTATGAAATTTTTAATACGTAGAGTGATTTTATTAAAACTCTCAGAAAACTATATTATGTAAATGTTAACTAAAAGTACAATCAAGGAATTAAAAAATTAAAACTGTTATATAAATTGAAAACATTAAGCTAACTGCAGACGGTTGCAAACAGTCTTAAGGTAGCTCAATTGATCCATGACAATACCAGTTGGAAGCGTCCCTAAGACACTGGCTGTATTACCACACGGTATGGCAATGCCTAACGGTTCGATTCCCGCCTCCGAACAAATTTGCGTACGATCTGCAGAAATTTGTTCCGTTGGTCTGGGTGTTTTCTATGTATAATAAAAAAATATCTATCTATGTAATGTATGAGTATTAAGTATATCAGTCATCTAGTACCCATAACACAAGCTCTGCTTAGCTTGGGGCTAAATGATGCTGTGTGGACTGTCCGGAATTATTTATTTATTTATATGCGCTGAGGCACAATAGGCCTATCATGGCTTCAATGATAAAAAAGTCACCTAGCACAAACAAAAATAAATAAATAGCGGCCAAGCGCTAGTTCGACTTGCGCACGAGGGGTTCCGTATCTATAAAAACGGCAAAAAATCATGTTCGTTGCATGGGAGCATCCCTTCAATATTTATTTTATTTTGTTTAGTATTTGTTGTTATAGTAACTATGGCAACAGAAATATATAATTTGTGAAAATTTCAACTGTCTAGCTATCACGGGTTTGAGGTGATAGACAGACTGATAGACAGTGAAGTCTTAGTACTCGTAATAGGGTCTCCTAACCCCTAAACAGCTTGACTAAAGTCCCGCTATATACCTAGATATACTTAAATATGCTTGTTTGTTTGTACGTAAACCAACGTTGGCTCGGAAATTGGTCTGAAGGGGCACACTAATGCAGTTCCGATTGAAGTCGCGGGCTCTGAATTTAACTCTAACTAGACTAACGGCACGGATATCGGTGCCAGGCTATTTCCCTGACTTAATTTGAATCTTGTGTAGTTCGACATACAATTTAAATTGGTTTAAACTGGTGAACTAATGGAGTTCCGATCGAACTCGCGGGCTAAACTAATAAACTCTAACCGTAGAAACGGCGTGGATATAATGTATTTATTTTGCCCTTAATTTAATTTGTATTTTATTAATATACACATAAATTTTCTGTTCCTATGGCTCCTCTTATTAACTGATGTTTCGATAACTACTTACTGATAGCAATACTCGTGCCATCTTCAACCTCGAAGTAAAAAATAAACATGCTACAAAAAAAATACTGTGCCTTCGATTTAGAATAATACTAGATATTGAACGGATCTGGCAGAAATTTTGTAAAAGACGTAGTTCTAATAAAACTTATATTAATTTTCTTGGCGTTAGTTCTATGCCGTAGTTCTATATCGAAATCGATAGGATACTCTCGGGTGAAGTCACAGTGCGCAGCTAGTCCGTACTAATGCGGTTGTTAGACGGAAATGCAGCTATTTTCGAGACGCTTCCGACTGGTATTGTATAGATATAGATCTGTTAAGCTACTTACCTCTAGACTGTTTGCAACCGTCTACAGTTACCTTAATTATCTAAATTTGTATACTAGTTTTAATTTATTTTTATTCCATGATTTAATTGTAATTTTCGTTGTTTATAATGCGTTTTTAACTTACACACTTTAACTCGACTACATTCATTTTAATATTCTAATTTTTGCTCTAAATATTTGTCGAAGTCGAAAATTTATAGCGATATAACAGTACAACACGAAATATCGCGGTAATAAAGACATTTTTTTTATTATGTTCTGTGCTAACTCATACTATACACGCATACATACTCTGAAAGTAATATTCAATACTAACGTCAGCTACTGTGGCGATATATTCGCCCATTTTACTGGGCGATTTGTCAAGATTTGGCTTCGATTTGGCATGACATTTTGTTCTTTGTTATTTGTTGCCCAATAGATTTTGGGAAGAATAGCTAAAACTTGTTTCGGCTCTTTTTGAATAATGTTTTATCGTTGTTTCAATAGAAAATTTTGCACTTTATTTTTATCCCATATGAACTGATTCACGACGTAAAAAGTGATTTGTTTCGGTATCCATTCCCTACGTATCGATTTCCCTCGGAATCTATCCCGCCTTTAAATATCTACTTCTCTCGGTTTAAAGACATTCTAGTCAATTTTTCAAAACCATTCGCAAACTGTAATCGTGTTTTTTAAACTATTTAACCGCAGCGCGTTTATAGTACGAAAAACAGTTCTTTTTTATCGGTGGAGGCGCTGTAGGGCGCTAAGTTTATGAAAAGGGACTAAAACTTTTTCAGTCATCGTAAACTAAAGCACTAATCACAAACATATCTAAAGACTCAGTACATTTGAACTATTCATTTAAAGCAGAATGGGAAGCGACTCCGTAAGCTTCTTTTTATACATATTTTTTCAATAATAAAATTCTTTCAAAGGAAAATCCATCGTATTTACAAAGCTACACGGTAAACTAAACAGAGCAATATCTATTCAGCCGATAGTTCCAACCACCTGCACTTTACAATCATTTCTCCTTTCGCTTTGTAAAGGCTTTTTATTGTTTGCTTTTAGGGTTCCGTATCTAAAGAGTTCCAACTGGAGTTATTACTAAGCTTCTATTGTCTGTATGTCTGTTTGTCAGCGGGCTGTATCTCATAAATCACAAAAGTACAACTCTCACTTGGCCGGAATAAATATTTTACTATTGGACTGAATTAAAAATATATATATAATGAAACAAAGCTTTTGCTTTGCTGTGTAAAATAACAATAAATAATGCTTGAAAACCCCAAGCTAAGCAGAGCTTTTGTGTTATGAGTATTTGATGGCTTATACATAAAGATATTTATGTACGGGTATTTATCGCGCTTATTTACCTATAAAAAAAAGGTAAATAAATGCGATAAATACCTATCAATCACAAATATTTATAATTATGTGTTGTGATCGCGTAAGTTTAAAAAACTTTATACATAAAGCTTATATTATATTTGTATATAGCTTTTAAAATACATAACATACAACGATATTTTTACTATAGACATAAAACACCCAGAACCCCGAAATAAATAATATCAAACAATCTTTTGTCCTGCAACCCTGCAACCACCAAGGACTCTGGTGGCCAAGCCATCAAATTCAAAAATTCAAAAAAATTCAATTGCTTTATTTCCTTAAGACCTTACAGGACACTTGGACACGTCATAAAATACATGTTAAAAATAACTGAAATTATGAAATAAAGTGCTCACTTTGATTATTGTTCACTTCGGTCTATTTAGGTAAAGTAAAGAAGCGAACAAGAAACCTTTAACCTGTTAGGTTGTTAGTTTTAGAGTTGGAGCAAAACTCGTCCCAAGCTTTTTTATCATCTAAATAATCAGATATTTTATAGTAAGCCTTTTTACAAAGAATAGTTTTGATAATTTGTTTGAATTTATTCACCGATAATTTATTTAATTAATTAGTCATCGTCACTAAGTCATTTTTTATGTTTTTGTATATAATATTAAGTTACTTATTCTCGGATCTATCATAACTTTAGGCACCAAAGAAGTTTTGTCAGACATCCCATATTTTATTTGTGTTTTTGTTATTTTTGTGCCAATGAATAATCTCGTATCAAATTACAAATAAGATCCTAAAGCAACATTCAAATAAGCTGGTAGCTAAGTTCTTAATGCTGCCCCAGGCTAAATCTAATACCTATCTTGGGTTACTAATCATGTTACAATTATGCGCTTTAATAGACCATTGGTAGGATATCAGATCACGCACGGCGGCACTAAGGCTGTGTCCCCAGTAGGCAAACTTTGAGCAGCCGACTATCACAGTGAGCCGCAAATTTGTGGCGAACAGCTACAAACTCAGATCAGTTTGCGTGCATATCGCAAGCATTGGAACCTGCGAATCGGCCGCTAACTGAGACAGTCGGCGCACGTATCGCTGCAAACTGCGTACAGTGAGCGCAAACTAGCAAACTGTGAACACTCAATTTAAAATATATGGAAGGGCGTACTGAACTGATACGCCGCAAACTCAGTCGGCTGCTCACCGTTTGCCTACTGGGGACACAGCCTAAGTGAGAAAATTCGGGGTAGTTCTTTTGCCCAGTTTGCCCAGTAGATTACTAGTCAAAATAACCATAACCTGAATAAGGCTAAAAACGCTAGAATATCACAGAATTATTACATATCTATTAGAAGCTATCTGACCAAGGCTTCGCATGGTTTGTTTCTATGAAAACGTTCCAAGGCTATTTCTATCCCACGGGAACTATTTAAGAGATGATAAGCAACCTATATTTTCCAGGGATAGAACTACGTCTAGGTATAAAAAAATATCCCAAGGGAACTGATTTGTGGGATGATATGTAGCATAAGTTTTCCAGGGCTAGAACTAAGTCTATTCAAAATTTCAGACCGATCAGTTTGGTAGTTTTCGCTTGAAAGGGTAACTAACGTCCATACATCCATAGAAACTTCCGCTTTTATAATTTTATTGTAGGGATTTTAATAGTGTAAAAATACCATATTTTATTATTACTACGTGTTAATGAATTTTTAATTATGTTGACTACTCTATTACGTTACACCTGTAAGAATAGTAAAAATAGATGTAATGTTTATAAGTAATTAGAAATACAAAATACAATCTAGTATCGTATAATTCGATTTTGAACAGAGTAATTCAATTCAACGACATCGCGTATCCTACCATCATATTACCCAAACGACGTCCTCTGCTGGACATAGGCTTTCCTACGATCTCTACAATGACCGACTTAGCGCAGCCCACATCTAGCGATTTCCCGCGACCTTCACCTGGTCGTCGGCTCATCACGGGGCGACCAGATTGGACTCACCGCTTTCTGGTATGTGGTCACCACTCAATAGACTTATAGCCCCAGCGAACATCAGTTCTAGGAGCTATAATAATAATAGGTACTTCATTTCAGAATCCATCCTGGATCCATTTTGGGACGAGTTTTGCTCTTACTCAAAAACTAACAATGTAATAAAGTAAAGGTTTCTTGTTCGCTTATTTACTTTAACTTAAAAAGATTGAAGTGAACAAAAAACAAATTAAACTCTTTATTTCCTAGTTTTAATTATTTATAACATGATTTTTTCGGAGTACTCTAAGGTCTAAATGAAATGAAGCACTTTGTGTTTGAGTTCTTCTAGTGGGTCCAGACCAATCGAACGAGAATGAGAGAAGGCTAACAAACAAACACGAACAAACCAGTATAGTCATCATAGCGACAGAAGGGGCCTTGGTTCACTTTCGACCGTGCTGTCGCTGGGTTTTCGCTGAGGTTCACATGCGTTCGTATAGTCTACATAACAGCGAAACTGAGTGAAGGTGGGGTACTGATTACGGAGTTGAAAAAAAGTCTTCGTTTTTACTCTGTGGTACTGATCGTCGAATCACACGTTCGTTTTTGCTCGCTCTCGATGGCTTGGTCTTAACCCATCTGAAGTACCTATCCCTTATGTCTACTGTTACGAAAGCTAGCATGTACGAGTAGTAGTAACTTATATCTAATCTATGTCATTGTGCAAGCAAAGTTTTTTGAGTTTCACTCAATTGTATTCAATACTAGCAGCGCCTCGCGGTTTCACCCGAGTAGTTCCGGTTCCCGCGAGAATTCCGCGATAAAATAAAGCCTATGTGTTATTCCAGACATCTATCTCCGTGCCAAATTTCATCAATATCCGTTCAGTCGTTTTTGCATGACAGAGCAACAAACATCCAACCATCCATACTTAAAAACTTTCGCGTTTATAATATTATTAGTAGTATAGAATAAAACCATGGACCAATAAGGTTGTTTCTTTTACTTTCTTAAAAGCCAGCTTTCAACACTACTTTCTTTCGCCATGATTTACACCAACAGGCAAACCAAGATTTTGCATTTTATCTTAAAACATTTTTCTTTATTTTTTGGTTTAAGTAGGTACCTACTTAATACTTCTTCACCCATCATCGTCTATAAAAGTCTGATCTATAGGTGCCTACATCTACATGCCTTGCTGACTGCCAATTAAGTTTCGCAATTCCGAATGCTACCTATGTAGTGCTTGGTTTTTGTTCAGGCGTCCTTGATTGATTGATAACATAAAAAACTGGCCAAGTGTGTGTCAGACTCGCGGACACAGGGTTCCGTACCTTCACTACATAGTATAAAACAAAGTCGCTTTATCTGTCTCTTTGTCCCTATGTTGTATGCTTAAACCTTTAAAACTACGCAAAGGATTTTGATGCGGTTATTTTTAATAATAAAGTGATTCAAGAGGAAGGTTTATAGGTACGTATAATAAAACCGTGCAACGCCGGGGAGGGTCGCTAGTTTATCTATAAAACATTTTTTATTTTATGATGCGCTTTTAGCGAGTTTTCTTTCATCTTTGCTCTAAGACTTTGCTGCGTGGGTACGTTCATCGTATGATTCTGAATTCACGGGAAGTAGGTTATCAACCTGTAGATTTTGATTCCCCCACGAGGGTAGAAAATTAGCTGCATAAACGGCTATATCTTTCTCAAATAAGTGCGTTGGTTTATAAGTTTTATTTTTTCACAGCTTTAAGGGTCAGTAGATCTGAGTATTTGATGTAAATTTCAGCTTGATACCTCCGTGCGTTCCTGAAAAAAGGGTCTTGATAGATATACCTACAGACAGAACGACAACAATGTGATCCTCTAAAGATTTTTTCCTTTTGAGATACGGAACCTTAAAAATAAATAAATAATATTCGAAAATCCAGCATCATTTAGCCCTAAGCTACAAGCAGAGCTTGTGTTATGGGCAGAAAAAGATTCCATAGAAGAGATCTTCTCCATTTTTGAGATCGGTCAAAAAGTTCAATCACCTTACTCATTGTTTGAAGCAATATAACCTCAAAACCACTAGTTTCATATCCAAACCACATAGCAGTCACAAAGTGTACCTACGTCCTATAGTTTACTAGAGCTGAGCCAAAATGAATGCAATGCAGCTTTGAGACGTGGGATTGACAATTGTATAACCGTCCTGTCTGTTTGTTTGCCAGATAATAGTGAGGGGAAATGAAGAGGCTAAATGAATCGAAATCATTTTGAGGTTATGGTGAGAATCAGTTTGTGGTATGAATCATTTTGAGGTTATGGTAATTCGCTTTGAGTGATAAGGCCGCCAATTCCATTTCTTATCTCTTTTTGGATAATTTTTAATTAAGAACTTCCTGTTTCTTTTTTAATCGACGCAATAAAGCATTTATCTATCTATCTATGTAATACGCAGTAAGAGAATGGAAACGAATTAAAATAAGTATTTACAATTGAGACATATGAGTTTACTATAGTCTATTGGGAACAATTTAAAGTCATCTTTACTTTTTTAATAATTAATAAAATGATAAAAACAGGCGGAAGCGTCAACAATCAGAAATCAAATAGGTTCTTTATTTCTTTAGGCTTAAAAATAAGTATCTAGGTACTTACTTAGACAAGTTAAATTTTAAACTATAAATAAGAACAGAACTATATTTAAGAAACAAGCTGGTTTTAACCAATTATTTGATTCCTTTGTTCGATTTCTATTTAAACAAACTCAAAACAAAATCGAGAGTAGTTTCAGCCCATCCCTACAATCTAAATCAGTCTCGTTGCGTGGATTGCAGACAGTGGTTTATGCAAAGCGATTGTTGTATTGTTATCAACGCAGATTGTACGGATTGTAACCAAACAATCTGTGATAACCGTACGCGCGGATTATAGTTCTGGGAATTATAGAGGTCTATGGAGTTATCGATATAATGGGATGTTATGTATTTGATTAGATATACAAAGAAAAATAATTAAATCCACAGAGTATCACGAAGCCTCAAGCTAAGCTAAGCTTGTGTAATCACTACCACTAAAAAGTCGCTTTCTCTGTCCCTTTTATCCCCGTGTATGCTTAAATCTTTAAAACTACGCAACGGATTTTGAGGCGGTTTTTTTTAAATAGATAGAGTGATTCAAGAGGAAGGTTTATACGTAAAATAAAACCGTGCGAAACCAGGCCGGGTCGCTAGTAATATAATATACAATGTTCAATATACCATTACTTATGTACTTAGATATTTTTTTGAAAATAGAAACCCAAAACCTCGTATCAAATTTACAAAGAATATATGACCTCGCTGTATGGCAATGCTGGTGCAATGCTCTGCGTTAGAGACTCACCACATCAGCTCTCCGGTCACTACCAGATCTATCAGATGCTCAGATTATTTTTAAAACCTGGAGAGCCCTTTGGACTACCCTTGGGTCTCTACTCCAAAGAGAGCAAACTCGTAGGCTCTATCTAGACAAGACCTGCTTTAATAAGCAAAGCGTTAATACGCTTTGAGATCCTCAGCTATATCTGCTGTCACGTCAGCCTTGGGGGATATCCTTGGAAGATGGAAAATATCGAACTGTATACACGACCACAAGATAGCTTGAAGTAATTGAACGCTGCAATATTCTCCGAACACCCGCTACAAGATGCTAAACTTGTACCATAGCATCTGCCCAGATAGGTATATTTAGTACAGTCAACATAAAAATCAACGGGATCGATTTCGAGTTCCGCTCGCGCGCTCGAAGCTTGAATTTCATTTACAAAAGTTTCAAACGGCGACATATTTTCTGTTTGTAGATGAACTACGTAACCAGTGTGGAATTTCAGAAAGGTGTGGTGAAAGACTGCATATAAATAACTACCTACTTTTACTAACAACTAAATCCCTTAGTATTCTTAATTTTCTGTTCACTTAAAACGGTTGCTATGCAGTGTTGTGCAAAAACTACTGAACGGATGAGGCTGAAATTTTGAATAGACGAAGTTCTAGCCCCTGAAATAACTCATCGATTTTTCATTCCATAAATAAGTTCCAATGGGATAGAAATAGACTCAAAACATTTCCATAGAAATAAAGCATACGAAGCTGCGGGCAAATGCTACTAATTTATAATGTGTGTAAACCAATGACCACTTTAAGTGTCCAAGAACTAATGACCACCCGGCCCACTTATCTATGCTGCCGACTGTACTCTCCAGCGTCCATGAATTATGCATGGCTCGCGTCCGAGCTAGCTTCCAGTCTTCAATTGAAAATCTATGTTTTTGATTTTCCTTAGGCTTTGAAACGGTTTTATTTTGAACGCGACACCTATCCATTTCTACGCGGTAATTTTTATCTGGGGTATTATTAATTAAAACTAGCAGCGCTCCGCAGCTTCACCCACATGAAAGATGATGAAAGTAGCCAATATTAGTTTTATTTTGCCTAGAACTACAGCTTTCAGTAGTTATGCTGTGAAGAGGTTACAAAACATCCATCCATCGCTCAAAATCTTTCGCATTTGTAATATTTACAGCATTTGCCCGCGGCTTCGCATGCTTAGTGGTGGATATTGAATCCAGGTTTTAGGTAATGCAAGTATTTCCATCCTTATTCATCCACCCCTCTCTCCTATCCTATCCCGCATGCACATGTCAAATCGCGCCATCCTGCTCTAACGATGGCCGATGGCTTCGTATGAAGAGAATGAACAGTCTTGAGTTGCGCTCGCGCGCCGGATCACGCTAACGACATCCACCGCGCAATTAAATTACCCTTGTTCTGAATATTGATGAAATAACCTAAATCTAACGTGTGTACACCTAACTTTGAGTGATTTTGAAGAACCTCCCCGTTGCAAGTGTTTCTCGGTGTTGTGGAAAGACTCTGACGCTGCAGCAGCCATCGCCGACGCCCCGACGCCACGAAGGTTAGTGCATGTGTCCAAGCCTATTTCCATAAGTACTGCTGTCTACTGTATGTCCTCACATCATCCCTACGACAGCAGGCTTTTCTCTTCCTGGAAATACTTGCGTAATCCTATTAAAACCGCAGATACAGTCCACTTAAAATATCCCGAATCATCCTGTGATTTATGAGTGGTTTAGTAAAGAACCAGCTACTACAAATAACCACCATAAATTTTGGTCCTACGAGCACGGATGTTTTAGATTTTTTAATCTATAAATCTATCCGTCTCTTTATTGTTCAGTGTATTAAATCCCGCCCGGACGCGAGCCTACCTCGGTCCGTTAGAACAAATATTTCAAAATCCAAGTCGTGCGTGTCACACTCATTCTCACACTCTCCCGCTAGGTAGATAACTTTTACGCTATTCCTAACTGATTATAATTATCTGAGTTGTCCTAGATATATTTATTCTCAACCGCAATCATTCTCGCTAGGCCAACTTATAGATTTTTTAGTATATTCGCACCCGCTTTAAATCAGTCTAGGAATCCTAGTAATCTGCAAGTTATTGCTACCTGTTATTTCATTCGCGCATCGCTATTAGTAACATAGGTAATACCTACTTATTGAACTCTTCTAGAAAGGTCTAAACTCGGCATACGTTCACTAAATAACTACCCGCAATAATTCCGAACGACAATAATTATTTTGTCTGTTCATCGCTGCTAGGTCGGCCCCGCCCGGCTCGCTCCTACCCTCATACAGAGAATTGTATCGCAAACGTAGAACTCAAGCGTACTATTTAATAATCTCTGGCCGCACCGCTAATTGTTTCGTAACACGCTTTATAGTAACTATTTTTCTCCCGCCTATTCTGTGTTCTGTAGGCATTTAGAATTTTTGTTATTGTTGCCTCTTTGCATTTCCTTACTCGTTTAACTTGTTATTGGAGGTTTTTATTTCTGCGTCTATTCTGTTAATTATTCATCATGAGTAGAAGAGATAAAAAGGAAGGTTCTGATATTGACGAAAGTTACGATGAGGACAAAGGTCAACTTGCTATGCTGGAAGCCAAGCGCGAACTTTTGTTTGCTCGCATGCAAGGCATTTATGACCTAGCTAAGAAAACACAAAGCGATTCTTCAAAGTTACAGTCGTTGCAACACAGTGCGTTCAATATCGATCAATTACATAACGATTTTGAGAAAATATTAGATTCTTATAACGCCATTTCGCTTAAATTAAATCCTAAGCACACTGTTAGGTACCAAGAATGGACTAACTTTGACATAATGTATTGCCTTATCAAACAAGTCATTGTGACTCATTCACCACTCGCTAAAACTGAATCTTCCCCGCAATGTGAACGGCCTAGGCCGAAACTTCCGCCGATAGAATTGCGAAGCTTTGACGGTGATGTACGAACATGGCCACTATTTTACCAACAGTTCAAGTGTACTGTTCACGAAAATACTTCACTTTCAGATAGTGATAGGGTGTATTATCTGATTGGTAAATTAACTGGTTCCGCTGCATCCGTCTGTGCTCGTTTGCCTCCGACCGCTGAAAATTACCCTATTATTTGGGAGGCTCTAATACAAAAGTACGATGACCCCAGACTACTTGCTAGTCAATACCTCAATCAGCTGTTATCTTTTAAATCGCTTACCGCCAATAGCGCGTCAGGTTTGGAGTTATTCTTGGATAGTTTTGACACGTCTGTAGAAGCTCTTAGACAATTGAGCCTTGGTGACCTATCGGAATTTATTCTGCTGCACCTCGCTCTCCAGAAACTGGACTCTGAGACTGTTAAATTATTTGAGCTTACCTATCGTAAAAATAAAATGCCAACCTATTCAAATCTAATTGAGTTTGTCAAAGAACAAAGCAAAGCACTATCGCGGTCAGCTGTTCCTTCGTCGAAAACGCAAGCGCAGCAGAAGTCGCGCGCTCACATACCTACGCCTAGTGCGAAGCCTAGCGCTCAAACAAAATCTTTTGTGGGCACTGACCAGACCACTAGTGAGACAAGTGATGCGACAAAATGCACTTTATGCAAACGCGATAAACACGATCAGTTTTATCGTTGTTTTGCCTTTAGAAAAATGACTCCTCAAGATAGATATAAATTTATAAAAGATAACTCATTTTGTACTAACTGTTTGAGTGTAAAGCACAAATCAATGGCATGTACTTCCGTAAATACTTGTTCACACTGCTCGGCTAAGCATCATTCACTCTTGCACTTTACTTCACCCGCAAATAAAAATAAAAATGTTACGAAAATTACCGCTGATAATAAATCACCCGCTACCGCTCATGGCGCTCGCTCCGCTGCGTCTGTAAATATGTCCTCTCCCGGGGAAATTACGTGCGCGTCAGCTACCGACTTTGCGCCCTCAGCGCATAAGGTCGTCTCTTGCTTGCCCGCTCCCGCTAATGATCCGAATACAACTTCAGTTTGTACTGTATCATATGATCACGATTCGCACACAATAACAACTGCGTTATTGGCCACCGCTAAAATAAAATTTATTGATAAATTTAACCGCCCTCATTATTTGAGATGCCTGATTGATCCTGGTTCTCAAAGTGAGTACATCTCTGCCGAGTGCAGTAAGCGCTTGTCGCTTCCCATTCGTACACAAAGCCGCTTCGCTAAGGTTCAAGGTATAGGAGGCGCCTCGCAGAAAATCCTGGGAGTAACCTCGCTTAGATTTTCTTCCCGCTTCGACGACGGCAATGAATATCACATCGAGCCCATGGTTGTGGATTATGTTACGTCACAACTACCTGACTCGCGTGTCGATGTCAGCGCACTTAGTCACATACGTAACCTACCCATGGCTGATGATGACTTTTCTGAACCCGGTCCGATAGACCTTCTCTTAGGTGTAAACTTGTACTGTCAAATCCTCCTATTCAACAAGGTCACATCTGCCAACATGCCAGTTGCCTTAGAAACGACTTTAGGTTACATAATTATGGGGAATGCACCCATTGTGTCACCGCGCTCTTCGTTGCACACTGTTTGCGCATTCACCGCTGATCCGCTTCACAAGCTGGTGGAAAAGTTTTGGTACACCGAAGAACCACCATCTCAGGTATTTTTAAGCCCCGATGAAAAACGATGTGAAGAAATTTATACTTCCACTACGACACGTAATGAGGATGGTAGTTACGTAGTTATGCTTCCTTTTAAGGATGATCCTCAAAAGCTTGGTAACTCTTACATAAATGCAAAAAAGAGGTTTTTGTCTCTCGAAAAGAAACTTCTGCGTTCACCCGATTTACATGAGAAGTATAATAATATAATAAGTGACTATCTCGATAAAGGCATTTTAACGCGCGTATCTCCAAACGAATGTGCTTCTCCAGGTTATTACCTGCCGCATCACCCTGTAGTTCGTGACGACAAGTCTACGACTAAAGTTCGCATTGTACTAGACGGCAGTGCCGTAACTGACTCCGGCCTGTCTCTAAATGACATTTTATATAAAGGCTTTAATCTTCAAACTGATATATTCAACATTTTATTGAATGTTCGCATACATCGCATCGCCTTTTTTGCCGATGTAAGGCAAATGTATTTGTGTATTTATACACACCCCGCTCATCGTTGTTATCAACGTATTTTATACCGCTTTTCCTCAGACGCTCCGCTTGAAACCTTACAATTTGAACGCGTTACCTTTGGTCTACGGTCTAGCCCTATGCTGGCACTTAGGACTCTGCGCCAACTGGCTCAAGATGAAAGGCAAAGGTGGCCAATAGCTGCTGAAGTTATTGAACGGGACGTTTACATGGACGATCTAGCATCTTCTGCCTCTACAGTCGATCATGCAGTCAAAACTGCGCTGGAATTGATTCAAATGTTTAAGGCTGGTGGGTTTGATTTAGTCAAGTGGACCAGTAACTCCCCTGAGTTGCTACAACACATACCCGAATCGCATAGACAATCGGAATCAATTTCATTCGATGTCGATGACGCTTTTAAGATTTTAGGTCTTCGTTGGCTTCCCGCGTCAGATACTTTTTGTTTCTTGACTTCGATCCCACCTTCTGATTTCACTAAAAGGGCAGTCCTATCCGTAACCGCACGCCTGTACGATGTCTTAGGACTCGTCGGACCCGTAATTCTTTACGCCAAACTGCTAATCAAAGAATTGTGGCTTTTGCACATCGATTGGGATGACAAGCTACCCCTTGATATCGCTGCTTTATGGCAAAGATATTTATCTGAGCTGCCGATTATTTCGCAACTCAGATTTCCTCGTCATGTAGTAATTGAGGAGAATAATTCAAAAATCACGCTCATCGCATTCTCGGACGCAAGCGAAAGGGCATACGGCTGTGTGATCTACCTGCACGTATCTAATGGTGACAGTTCACCATCCATTTCGCTCTTGTGCTCCAAGTCACGCGTCGCATCAGCTAAGCCCACTGTAACGTTAGCTCGGCTGGAGCTAAATGGTTTAGTGCTTCTTGCTAAGCTACTCAGCGCTGTTTATAGCTCGCTATCCGCACGTTGTCAGATAGATGATGTTTACATCTTTTCAGACTCGACCGTCGCTCTTTGCTGGGTAACTTCCTCCCCGCATCGTTTTCAAACCTATGTGGCAAACCGAATCTCAAACTTTCAATGCATCTCTCCTTCTCAAAACGTATATCACGTCGCAGAAGTGGAGAATCCCGCTGATTTTGTGTCTCGCGGTTTGCTGCCCTCGCAGATTGTAGACAATGAACTGTGGCTTCAAGGCCCCCCTTGGTTGTCTTCACCAGTCGATAACTGGCCGGTAGTTAAATTCTCTTCCAATCATACTCAGCTACCAGAAGAAAAAAATGTTTCTCATGTCACCGTAACAGAGGAAAAGAATTTTCTAATCACCTTGGGTTCAAAGTTTTCATCTTGGCTGAAGTGAACCTCAGGTCCACAGTCATCGTACTCCGTTTTTTAAGGGTACTTCCTCGCAATCACGTTATTACTGCTGAGGACTTAAGTATGGCTGAAAACAAAATAATCCAAGCTGTCCAGAGAAGCTGTTTCGCTAATGATATACGGAACATCGAAAAGGATAAGTCTTGTTCCACCGCTCTTCGGAAGTTATCTCCATTCATGTCTGATGGAATAATGCGTGTCGGAGGGCGACTTTCATACTCAAGTCTGGATTATAATCATAAACACCCCGCTCTCATGCCTAAGAACGGGCACATTTCTGAATTAATTGTTGATTTTTACCATCGTGAAAATAGTCACGCCGGTCCGCAATTACTCATGTCAATATTACGACAGAAATATTGGTTTTTATCCGCCAGACGCTTAGTACGCAATCGCATCTATAAATGTTTACGCTGTTTTAAACTTAATCCAAAAGGAACCTCTCCTCCAATGTCTGCTCTACCCAGTTGTCGTGTGGAACCTTGTATTAAGGCCTTTACACACACTGGTGTTGACTATGCAGGCCCTCTAACAATCACTCCCACTAGGAAACGCGGTATACATAGCCAAAAGGCTTATCTCTGCGTTTTTGTGTGTTTAGTAACCAAGGCCGTACATATTGAGCTAGCTACAGATCTTAGCTCCGCCACGTTTCTTAACGCTTTCAAACGA
The DNA here is from genome assembly GCA_944547425.1 of Eupithecia centaureata. NCBI lineage: Eukaryota > Metazoa > Arthropoda > Insecta > Lepidoptera > Geometridae > Eupithecia > Eupithecia centaureata. The sequence continues at coordinate 7,546,213 of OX155696.1, forward strand.
TTTCTATCTCGCCGCGGTCCTTGTAAGTTTTTATATAGTGACAACGGAACTAATTTTGTCGCTTCTCAATCGTACTTAAACGAATTATTTAAATTCCTAGAAACAGATGAGTACTACACGCTCTTTTGTAATGAACTCGCTAAACACCAAATCACTTGGAAGAGGTCACCGCCCCTAGGAAGCCATTTCGGCGGCATTTGGGAAGCTAACATAAAATGCATTAAATCGCTTCTTTTCCGAGTGATAGGTAAACAAATTCTTACATACGAAGAAATGCTTACGGTGCTTAATCAAGTCGAAGCTGTACTGAACAGTCGACCTTTGTATGTTCTGAGTACCGATCCCTCGGAACCAACCGCGCTTACACCATCGCACTTTCTTTGTACGCAACCTCTAGCCTTTTTACCCGCTCCTGATGTTAGCAAAGAACGGGAAAATCTGTTAACGCGTCACTCCTTATTGGACTCAATTGTTCAAACATTCTGGAAAAGATTCAAGAATGAATACCTCCATAGTTTACAAATGCGTGAAAAATGGAATACCGCTAGTAATCCTCTCACTGTAGGAACAATAGTTCTTCTTAATAATGAAAACGCTCCTCCTTTGTCCTGGAAACTTGGTAGAGTTGCTGAAGTTTTCCCAGGCAAAGACGGTCAAGTTCGCTGCGCGAGAGTGGTTGCGGGTGAAAATTCGTATGTGCGTCCGACAGTTAAGCTGTCGCCGCTTCCAATACAGTAGAGTAACCACACAACCATAATATTTTAAGGATATTTTATCCTACCTCTCACTTTTATACTTAATTGTTTTATTTTTGTTTTAATTCCTCTTTTTTTATATTAAATTCGCTCATTAAAATTATTATTTTATTACGTAACGCTATTCTCTTCATTTTTGAAGGATCCCTTCAAGGGGGGGGATATGGTGGATATTGAATCGAGGGGTGGATGAATAAGGATGGAAATACTTGCATTACCTAAAACCTGGATTCAATATCCATCATATCCCCCCCCTTGAAGTTCATCCACCCCTCTAAGAGGGGTGGATGAATAAGGATGGAAATACTTGCATTACCTAAAACCTGGATTCAATATCCACCATATCCCCCCCCTTGAAGGGATGGATATTGAATCCAGGTTTTAGGTAATGCAAGTATTTCCATCCTTATTCATCCACCCCTCTCTCCTATCCTATCCCGCATGCACATGTCAAATCGCGCCATCCTGCTCTAACGATGGCCGATGGCTTCGTATGAAGAGAATGAACAGTCTTGAGTTGCGCTCGCGCGCCGGATCACGCTAACGACATCCACCGCGCAATTAAATTACCCTTGTTCTGAATATTGATGAAATAACCTAAATCTAACGTGTGTACACCTAACTTTGAGTGATTTTGAAGAACCTCCCCGTTGCAAGTGTTTCTCGGTGTTGTGGAAAGACTCTGACGCTGCAGCAGCCATCGCCGACGCCCCGACGCCACGAAGGTTAGTGCATGTGTCCAAGCCTATTTCCATAAGTACTGCTGTCTACTGTATGTCCTCACATCATCCCTACGACAGCAGGCTTTTCTCTTCCTGGAAATACTTGCGTAATCCTATTAAAACCGCAGATACAGTCCACTTAAAATATCCCGAATCATCCTGTGATTTATGAGTGGTTTAGTAAAGAACCAGCTACTACAAATAACCACCACTTAGGTTCTATGAAAATTTCTTAAGGCTATTTTTATCCCATGGGAACTGATTTATGCGATGAAAAGTAGCTTATCTGTTATTCCAGTTCCACTACGTTTATTTCATGTGTTGTAGTTTTTGCGAGAAAGAGGAACAAACATCCATAATTAACACATACATACATACATTACCAACTTTCATAATTTTTAATATTAGTAAAGATACGTAAGTAATGATAATGTGATTAAATAAAAACTGTGGCTTTATAAGGCTATAAAAGCTCTAGTTAACGAGTTAGGTGGGTAAGTAGGGAGGGATTCGTTTCGTTCATTCGAGGGGAGATTCTTTTCGTTCATTCATTCACTCACCTCATAAAACGAAAATACTAAATTGCCTCTACCAATAAGGACCCTCATCGCTGCTTTACAACAAACTTTGGATGACGAGTAGGTACGCCATTTGCATTTAAGGTGTTAAAATTAGAATTGATTTTTAAGACCGAGGTAGCTCAGCGGGCGAAGTTCGGCCTGCGACGCAGGACGAGGTTGCGGCTTCGATTCCCGTCCGTGAACAAATGTTTGTACTCTCTGTAAATATATATTACAAGGTTTTGGGTGTTTAGTTTAATAAGTAAAGTAAAAAATATGAATGTAATAAAAATAGTCATCTAGTACTCCTAACACAAGCTCTGCTCAGCTTTTGGTCTAAATGATGCTGTGTGCAATGTCCATCATTGTTATTATTTTGGCGGTTCCTGTCATTAGACTGTCAATTTGACAGTTAAGGTGTTTTTCATAAACAATTTGATGATTTCGTTACCCTATTCCTAACCTAAAGAAGCACATTGAGGCCACAGGTACTCACCACAAGCTCATGAATAATTCATACTGCGTGTCCCAACCCAACTTCTAGCGCGAGCCTTCAATTCAAATGCTTTTGCTTTATATTCTTTTTAAATCCGCAGCCTGTACTTAAACAGGTATTAATCACATTAGTAATTATTATAAACTAGCGACCCGCCCTGGTTTTATTACACGTATAAACCTTCCTCTTGAATCACTCTATCTAATAAAAAAATCCGTTGCGTAGTTTTAAAGGTTTAAGCATTCAAAGGGACATAGGGATATAGGGACATAAGGACAGAGAAAGCGAATTTGTTTTATACTATGTAGTGATAGTGATGCAATTGAGTGAAACTCAACATCACTACATTATGTAGTGATGTGAAAAATTTGTTCTAGCTCGAGCCTTCAATTCAAATGCTTTTGCTATATATTCTTTTTAAATCCGCAGCCTGTACTAAAAATGTATTTTATCACACTAATTAAACTATTACTAATTATTATAAACTAGCAGCGCTTCGGGGTTTCACCCGTGATAATTCTCGTTCCCGTGAGAATTCCGAGATAAAATATAGCGTATGTGTTATTCCAGACTATAATCTATCTCTGTGCCAAATTTCATCCATATTCGTTCCGTAGATTTGCATAAAAGAGTCACAAACATCCATCCATCCATACTTACAAACTTTCGCGTTTATAATATCCTACTAATAGGATGTGAAAATTTCTGCTAGCCCGAGCCTTCAATTCAAATTCCAAAAGCATTACTGCAAAATAACACAAAACGAAAGCTACAAAATGAACATTTGTTAAAAAAAATGAAACTCGGAAAATTAAGCGGAAAACCATATTAATGAAACAAAATGTATAAAAATTTGCTTCTGCCCGCGTCTTTGAGCGCTTTTTTCTAGGATATAGGTAGTCTATACTCCCGGAAACCATTTAATATGTGTAATGTAACCTAACCAAGTTGCATAACTATCCATTGAACTGTATAGGCGTGAAAAGTTAGAAGTTATAGAAAGGCCGTCAGATAGAGACAAAATTACTTTCGAATTTATTATATCAGTTTTGAGGATGAATATGCAAATAAAAATGTTACCTAACCCTACACTATGCCGTGGTCCGACACGAATTAACTGGTTTTATTAAACAATAAAACCGTAACATGTGTAACAGAATTGCCTACAATAAAATAATGGGCCATATATCCGTTCTGAATAAAATTTAGGAGTCTTGCATAAAAATCTTATTGGCTTCTCACGCATCCGAATTTTTTTTATACTTATCCGTAAGTATTGAGCAGCTAGGTCAATCCTTGGCTATTTTATTTTTTCCATCCTATTTAACTGCTAGACAAAGGATTCCCTTTTCTCTTTCACTCCTCACGTACTAATGCCGTAACAGACTGAGACGGCAGATGTGCGTCGAGCTCGTCATGCTATCTCGAACTTTTCTTGTCTACTTTTAGGTGGGCCAGGATAAAAATAAGATAAAAAACAACAATATAGGTTATAATATTATTTGAAAATCTAAATAATTAATGGAATAGGTAGGCATCTTATAACCAGCCTGTTAATGTCCACTGCTGAACCTCATCGAATCTGTTGTGTGTGAGCCAACTTTACTCTATCCATTGACTATTATCATAGTATTAGGATCTCAAAAGAATAAACGGAACTACTTGGCAACGTGACTGATGATGTAAGAATTGGCTCTTTCAACTCAACCCGTGGAAAATCTAAGAGTCGCTTAAAAGAACCTACCGATGAATATAACCAATAGAAATATAGCATGCAAGGCCGCGGGCAGATGCTTGTTAGTTTATATTCCTTTATTGTAATTTTCATTGGTAATAAAGAGGTCTTATTATTTAACCAAACTAGAATGTTTAGTCTTACCTATGTAGGTACTTAACATGACATTGAAATGCAATGACCTAGCTGCTTTCCGGCGTTGCCTAATCACACAGCAAATGAAAGAGCGCCAATAAAATAACGGGTTCGATTCCCGCTGATTTATGGCTCATAAACGAACAAAGAGGCATTGTGATTGGTTACAGTGTTGCTAATTGGATAATGGGAAATCGAAACGTTTTTGTGGGTTTGGTTACCATTACACCTTCAATAGTTTGTTGTTTACCCACGTCTTTTTTCTTTAATCTGTTTATTACCGTTGGTTTAAACCCAACTGTGGATTTTTTATTTTATAACCATCATCATCAGCGATGGATCTTCTAAAATCTCAATTCTGACAATGTCCCTTTAAAATATAAACTTTTAAAGACAGCTTCTACGGCAAAATAAGCAAAAGTCCGCCTGCATGAACTGTCGACAAACATGTTGCTAAATTTGGCAGAAACTATGTAAAGTTATGAATTTTCTTCAACTTGGTGATAATAATGTAGGACGCCCTCCGGCCAGGTGGGATGAAGATCTGCGGAAGACTGCTGGCAGATGCTGGATGCGGCAAGCTGAAGACAGGGCGCTATGGCGCACATTAGGGGAGGCCTATGTCCAGCAGTGGACTAATATGGGCTAATGATGATGATGGTAATAATTCAATACAAAAAAATTAAATGATATAAATAAATAATGCTGGACAATTCACACAGCATAATCAAGCCCCCAAGCTAAGCAAATCTTGTGTTGAGGATGACTGATATACTTAATAGAGGATTAGAGGTTCGTTATACTTCATGCATAATTTATTTTTATTATAGATAGAACACCCTGAAACAAATATTTGAAGGTTGTTCTAATATTTGGCGGGAATCGAACACACCACCTCCTGAGTCTTTCGCCCGCCGCGCTGCTTAGGTCGTCAAAACAAAAATATATCTGTGGATAGTATAAAATTCGTCCCGAGGTGGGAATTGAAACCACAACCGCGTCTCAGGTGGCCCTTTCCGCCACATTCCAGTCCAGTCGACTGTATTACGCGATTGTTGCTAATCCTCCATTATTTCCCCGTGCACAGATTATGCAGTAATATCTTTGTAATATCCACCCCTACCACTGGTATGGAAAACGATAAGTAGAATTTTCAAGAGAGATATTTGAATACCAATACAGGGAGCTGCGTATCACATTGTGTTATTATTTAGAACAGAAGAGAAGTACATTATAACAACAAAACAAACATTTTTCAAGACAAACTTTTACGGAACATAAACAAAAGAGCAATAACAAAGTTCAGTAAAATAATGTATACAGTATATAATTATAAGTATATTATTTAACATTTTTACGCAAAAAAGGCGATTGGCCCACTGACTGGTACATACTAAAAAAACTCCAAAATAACTTCAACCTCATTTCCAAAATTCCCTTCTTATCGGATATCTGTGAAATAAAAGATACCTCCTACCTTTAAAATTTCATCGCTTCTAGCCTCAGCGGTTTGGCGTTGAATCCAATTAATCGCAACTATGTTAAATCCTTTGAAATGTTAAATAATAATAATAAGAGTATACTTAAAAATACACATAAACCTTAAGGATTTTATAAATACAGGATGTTTTGTGCATCCTTTTCAAATTAAAATATGATAAAGGGGAGGGGGGGGGCTCAACTTTCTCAACCCCCGAAAAAAGTTCCTGGTTCCACAGAAAATAATTGGAATTTTTAGGTTAATTATAAATTAATAAAAATCGACAAGGGGTCGAAAAGGTATCGAAAACCTCCCTTCACCCCCCATTTTAAAACGATGCACCAAACACCCTGTATTTGTATACATTCTTAGTTTTTTTGTTGATATGATGTAAACATACTATATTCGAAGCCCTCAACGATAACACCTTATGGTAAGAGCTCACCGCAGTAGCTCAGAACTAGGTTATTTGGACGACAGGTGTACCCAACGACTGGGCTCTGTATAGCTATTACTATACGGGGTGTTCTATGGATAGATGAAATGGGGTTTCTGGGGTCCCCTGTATCGTATGAACCCTTTGTTATATATAGGTATATATATTGTTTATTTGTGAGTTGTTTTTGTTTCGAAATTATTAGAATAATTTCTGGATAATAATAAGAATAAGAAAATCTTTATTTATAGCATTTACAAACTTTTTAAGTGCTTATCTAAAACTTACCTATTTTCTTTAATTACCCAACACCATGAACTACATAAGTATTTAGGTACTAATTAATTAAAAACTTTAATGCTATAAAATGGCGTCCGACTCAGCTTTATGTTGTAATAATAGCCATTGTGCATAGCTATCACAACGCTGATCTTCCGTCGGAACCAAACCAACGCGATTTTTGAATGATAAAATCTTTATGATCCCATATTTTTGGAGATACGTTTCTTTTTTAAAATTATTTCTTAAAAATATTACTTCTTCTTTGAGCTGTGTAACTTTAAAAAAAAGCACCGAACCGCTGAATATGTTCCACGGTGAAACTTGTCGTCTGTAGAGTCAGTTGCCCTTGATAAAAAAATAAAATTATTCTTAGGTAGATAGATTCGAAGGAGCCTTTTGGATTTTTTACATGTTTTTTTTAACTACCTGCCATAATACCAACCTACCTAACACATTTAATTTCTATTATGAACAAATACTATAAGAGTATTAGGAAATCTTTAGAGGAAGCCTATGTCGGAGGACAAGCTGTCACAAAAAAACCAACGTTTGCCGATTTAGATCTATTTCTAACATAAATAGAAAATAAGTAAGTAAGGCATAGTTTGAAAAAAAAAAATTAAACAACAATAAAGGCTTACATAAATATAAAAACAAATCCCTGTTTCATCCATAACTTGAATTGACTTTACAGATTTGATTTTTTAAAAGTTTTCTAATACTTTGAAGAAGGTTCCGGAAAGAAAACTTAAGAAAATGGCACAGAAAATTTTACAATGAAAAAAAAATACGGCTATTTAAACGTCGTGATTTGACAGTTCGCGCGCTTGATGAATGAGTTGTTGCAGACGGCATTTTTTGGTAACAAAAGAATTGTCTACAATTTTCACTCCTAAAGAATTGTCTACGCTTTTCACTTATAAGACATCGTCTGTCAGGTAAACTGTTTTGTAATAAAACTATGTAGCTTGCATATTAACTCCCGTGGACTTTAGTAATAATAATAAACCATTGACCCTATTTTAACTACCATAAAATACTATGTCTTATAAGGAACCTATAATATAGGTTTCTTATAAGACATAGGCGATAAGAATTTTTAGAAATTTGTATTCTATGGTAGTTAAAAATAGGGACAATGCAACATTTCAGCTTCGTAGCTTTTGATCAAAATGTCTTGATAAGTCATCCTGTTTTCTCTTTTATAAATATAGATAATAGGTGCTCGTCTATACACGGAACAGCCTGTGTTGCCATAAAACCGTGTATGTTAGTATTATTGGAGAGAGTTTAGCAATAAAACAAACGTCGGTTTACGGTCATATTAATTTGGGTTTCACATTAAGCCTGCGCAGTCTGCTTGTCTGTCTATGTGTCACAAGCATTTATCCTCGAGCCATTCTCTTTATAGAATTAAAGAATATTATTTTCGGCACAATAGGTCCAAAATTTTCTATTTTCTATCGACTTTTAAAAGTAATTGTTAGCAATGAATTGTATGAAAGCGCTCGATAAGTAGTGCATCTTCTGTCAATCAAGAAAGTGATTTTAGATTAAAATTGCGGCAATGTTAACTTACAAATATTCTATAACTAGCATCTGCCCGCGGCTTCGTATGCATTGTTTCTATGGAAACGTCTCAAGGCTATTTCTATACAATGGGAACTGATTTATGGAATGAAAAGTAGCCTATGTGTCTATTCCAAATTTCAGCCCGATTCGTTCAGTAGTTTTTGAGCGAAAGTGGAAATATTATCCATATATTCATACGTCCATACAAACTTTTGCGATAAGGCCGCCTTTTGTACTATGTTTATTTTGTTTTTAATTAGATATAAGTAAGATTTTTATGTGTATTTTCTTTTTAGTACAATAAAGTGTTAATTCATTCATTCATTCATTCATTTTGCATTTATAATGTTAGTAGGATGAGTTTGACCAGATTGTGCCAAACAAGCATTTAGAAAAGTATCTAAAGGACCTATCCATATCACTTAGATATCTTTCTAAGTGTTTGGTTGCCAAGGCAAATAAATATAGCAGCGCTACCGCACTGCACAACAATCAGCATTTAAATATGGACTTTAACTCTTCAAGTTTATATACATTTTAAATTAACATAATTGCTTACCGCAAGCATTTTCAAACGAGTGGCCTGCGCGTCTGTTATTACCGTCACTGTGAAATGTATCCAAATGGTAGGTATTGAAGCTCATATTTGAATGCAGATTTTTATGCTGTACATATATGAGTGGGTGCAATATATTCGACAAATTTGAAACTGAAATGAAAGGTATGTAGCGAATCCAATTTACCACACGTTTTATGTTCTACTAGTGACCCGCCCGGCTTCGCACGGTTTTATTATAATAAAACCGTTTAAAAGCGGAAGGTTTAATACGTATTAAACCTTCCCTTGAAACACTCTATCTATTAAAAAACCGCATCAAAAACCGTTGCGTAGTTTTAAAGATTGAAGAAGAAAAAGAAGCATTCATAGGGACATAGGGACAGAGAAAACGACTTTGTTTTATACTATACTAGCGACCCGCCCCGGCTTCGCACGGTTTTATTATACGTATAAACCTTACTTTTGAATCACTCTATCTATTAAAAAAAACGCATCAAAATCCGTTGCGCAGTTTTAAAGATTTATGCATACATAGGGGATAGTGACAGAGACAGCGATTTTGTTTTATACTATGTAGTAATGAATAATACTAAAATTCAAGTAAGTATTCAATTTTAGCTTGGGGCTGGATACTACTGTGTTGATTGTACAGTTATTTTTATGGTTTCTAAATTAACCTAACCTACGTGACCTAAAACGTTTTAATTTACCTATTGGAATGAAACCCGCAATCTCCATAACCATTCATCAAAGCAGGCAGAATAGGTGACCTCGGCTTATAACCTGACCGAGCTCTTATTTCACACTCCACTGGTTTTTATACGGCCTTGTCTTCTTGTGAGATAATGATAAATTTCTACGCATGGTGTGGTTGCGTGGGTAAAGGAACAGGCATTTATCGTATTGATGATCAGAGCTTTTAAAAGAAATGTCCAAACCAAATCACTACCAGCATAAGAGTATAAACGTAGGTAGAGCCATTTAATCAATCAAGACTTAAAAATTCCATAACTCACTACTATATACAATTATAACAAACTCTTAAAACAACTACCTCTTCTCGATTTTTTAATTAAAATCCAGACCTTCCAGCGGTAAACTGCATCTGTAGTGGTTTCATATTGTCTAGTTTAGGAAGTTATACGAAGTTGCCTTTGGTGGCCACCAAACTCTGTTTTCGTATTTCTTCCTAAAATAGACAAAATTAAACTACTACAGAGGCATTAAAAAAAAGCATATGAGAGGTTTAACAAACTGTATGAGTGAATTTTGGAAATTCCTTGTTTAACGGAATTATATGATAAAATAAGAGGGGGCGCCACTTTAGATGCTGTTTGCGCCTTAAGATTTATACATACTTAATAAAGCGCACCAAAACGGGTGCGCTACGTGAAAGTACTTTGGTGCGCTTCCTGGCTGTGCGCTTCATCTTGGTGCGCTCATAACTAACACTCATACGGCTAAAATACGCCTATCTTGACCGAGAATACCTATTTGAGCCCTTTGGAGGGCCTGTGGGCACACTCTATTTATAAAACAAAACTTCTCATAGAATCCACTGGTGATCGGCATGAATAAATGAATGAAAACGTTATTGTTAATCACAAAGATCTCACCAAACTTCTCATAAAGTCCACAGGAAATTAGAAGGAATTAACACTTATTATATAACACAATTTTACCTACGGACGGGTCTTAAATTAAGTATTTTTATTGTATTTCAACAGATAATCGAATCATAAATGGTAATGTCAATCATAATAACAGAAAATTCAAAAAAAATCCAAAAAAAAATCGTTCGAGTTTTTTACATCTCTTCATCTATTAAATTGTACCACAACCAGCCAAGACATTTTGTATCAATTTACTGAAGCAACGTCAGCTTTCCAACCAACTGGTAGCTGTGGTAACCCTATATTAGGTTCGTAAGGGTTTCTATATTATTCGTACGACTAACGTTTGTGGGTTGATGCGATAAACCGCAGACTTTGAGTTCTGTTTTTTTTAATTAATTTTCTTGTAATTAAATACATGACGTAAGAACCTCTGTCAATAAATACAATATATCATTTGATACTTTCATGCAAAGAAGAAAATAATATAAACTAACCATTAACCTATCGATAACAAGAGAAAAAAAAATAGTTAAAAAGCTCTGACTTTTTTTTATGTAAAATAAAAATATCCTTCTGTGGAATAAATTATATCAGTTATTTAAAACCAAAAAACAAGCTTTGCTTAAATTGGGGCATTAAATATCTCTGTTGATATTTTAAAGTAACTAATATATTTTTCTTTTATATAATATTAATATTTTGTGGAGTTTTCTTTAATAAATGCCTTTTTTGACTGTAAATATTTTGGATTTTAAAACCGAACAAACCCCTTTACTCATAAAACCACGCTCATGACATGACCGCCAAAAAATATTTAGTATAAGAAAATGTATGCAAAAAATATAAAAACTAATAATTTTGGATGTCTGACTGAACTCACCCTAATACAATTTATTGGAAAGCCAAGCTTTTCTAAAATGTACTTTATACGTGAGTTTTAGTAAGTGAAATATCGTAAAAATTGGAGTTTAAAGATTTTTAGTCAAAAATATCTTATTTCACGTAGTTTCAAAGTGATTAAAGTTTAAAAGTCTTGAGGTTTCGCATTAGTCGGTCTTAAAAGCTAGCGAAGCCACTTGACTAGCTGTGAATTGGAGACAGTCTTTAAAATTCTGTAAGAGACGTTAAATCTTGTTTCTATACGACCTTTGTGGTGTAGCGGGCAAGTTTTGTGACGCAGACAAATGTTTGGACAATCTGGAGAAATTTGTTCAGGGCTTTCGCTCATAAATATAAATGAGATACAATCAGTACCCCGCAACTTCGTTCGCGTAGAAAGAAGAGGTCATATGGTCATATACTTTTTAACACAATTTCAAAAATTTCACTTAAGTATTTTTATGTTTTATTTTAGGACTTCTCGCTCCATGTGGTTGTTATTTATTATTATCGATAAGAAGAATCGTATTTATGTTTCGAATTCAACAAAATTATTATATTTTAAAAGTGTGACTTCTGCGCCTCTGACTCTGAAGAGCAGGATAGCGATTTATGGTTTCCTAGTGAGTGAGAAGTAAATACAATAAAGTATTTTGGTGCCAGAACTGGTTTTTACCTAAGTTAATAAATATCCAAAAAAATGCAAAACAGAAGAACTTCTTTTAAATTTTTTTTCTTTACAAAACATAACTGAACTAGTCAAGTTTCCTATGATAAATAGCAAAATTTGTGCAAAACTAATTTTTCACAAATATATTTATCGTCGACTGACGGATGCTGAATGCGGCAAGCTGAAGACTAAGGTGCTATGGAGGCCTATGTCCAGAAGTGGACTAATATAGGTTGATGATGATGATGATATTTTATCGAGAAAATTTTCAGAAATCGTTTTTTACACACACTTAATCCAAGATTATAGTTTAAATTATCTTTTTCTTAATTATCAGGGTAACTTTTACTGATTCTGAGATGAATAACGATTTCGAAACACAAAATTGCTTGGTACACCCTTAGAACCCCATTGTGCGCAATTATTTTTAATTATATCTTAATACACTCTTACTTCCTAAGTAGGAGCACACCCTCCAAATGAAATGTCGCTGGGACCTTTTCAGTCTTTTAATAACTTTTGCAACGACGCTCCACTCAAGAACCTTACTTATGATGCTTATGAATGAAGGTGCATTTGAACTTGAATCACTGAATGTTGTTGAAAGTCAAGATTTAATCTTTTAAACTAACTTTTACTATACAGAAACGTAAAGTCTTCTCGACTTTTTTCCCAAAATCAACGATTTTTTATTTTATAAATTGAGTTTTTAGATTTTTTTATTGGTATCGTTTTTTTAGGCAAATTTCAGGAACCCTGAGATGGTATGTGTTTATTTATGTTATAAAAGACTGCATCTACCACGGTCTACCATTAATAGTCTCTAAAATACAGAGCACATTCATTTCACATTCAAATCTTTTTTTAGGAGACACTAGGATGCGAATTTTCTAAATTCCTGTCTTACACATAACCAATCCAATATTCAAGTCTCTAGGACTAACGGCTTAATATTGAAATCAGTTATCTTAGTACCCATAACACAAGCTCTGGTTTTTTGTAGCTTAGGACTAGTAAAGCTAAGTGATAGTCCATCATTTTTTTTATATTATTTTTTGTAGGCTCATTGTCTCCATAGTGTCCCTTATTCCACTGAATTAACCTGTTCACCACAATAAAATCACTCAAATTTTACCTCTAATGAAAGAAACTATACACAATGGATAGAGGCGTTTCAAAAAGATGTTAAATCCATTCTATCAATCCTTGCAAATACACGCAATTTAGAGTGTTTTAGTATGTCTATGGATGTTTCTGCGACGATATCATTGTAAGCGATTGGTCAGCAGGATTTTGCTCCAGCCCACACACAAACATATTTTCAGAAAACAACTGGTTTTCTGAAAATATTTTTTATAAAATGTTTCTTTTAGTTGAAGATAAAGACGCTCAGAGTTTGGGACTGTAAAACTATAATTGCGTAAACCGTGCAATATTTGACATTACATCCAACTGGAAACTTTCATTCTTACGTGAGCGATTTCCGCCCCTTATAGTCGTTGAATATTGTTTTTTTTATTCTAAAACGCTACTTTTATTTATAGATACGAAAAAAAATAATTGCGGCAATTATGTCGGTTTCAAGTACTTGCCTGAAAGATCGTTTGACACTTCACAGAAAGATCAACAATTTTATTGAAGTCTTTATAGTAATTAAAGTGATGTAGGTAATTTTATATTGTAAGTATGGAAGTATCACTACCTAGTATAAAACAAAGTAGCTTTCCGCTGTCTATCTGTCTGTTCCTATTATGTCTAGATCTTTAAAACTACGCAACCGATTTTGATACGGATTTTTAAAAATATATAGAGTAATTCAATAGAGTGTTATATGTATAAAAGAGTGGATGAGAATATCTAGATAAAGAGAGATTTGGAAAACTTTAGAGGAGGCCTATGTCGAAAGACATGCTGTGGATGTAACCTATCGTGTATAATTTAAAGTTATTGTACTAAGCTTGTAATTTAAAACAGCAATAAAGGCTTATTTTATTTTATTTTTATACGTCTAAAACACTCGTATGAAGCCGGGGTGGGTCGCTGGTAGATAATAAAACCGATTATATCCATTTTCTATTATCCAAACACACAATAGGCGTTACTTTTCATCCATTATAGTGTAAAGTAACAGCTATTGTGCCAGTTGTAATGCAAGATCTCGGTTCGTAGCAAACCGAGTTCAATTTATATCTTAGCTCTACCTACTGTGGTTTTGTTTTCAACTTTCTCCCGTGAACTTAAAGTCTAAACTTGCGGGTCAAAGTTGCTAGTTACAAATTGTGTTTGCAAACTTCCAAGTTCCTTTAGGATTTGTTGCTTTCGTTGTTAAATGGGGTATTTAGGTAACATAATATTAGTATTGAATGGGAACTAGCCGTATTTACGGTAACAAAGGTGGTTATATAAATAATTATGACGTTTGTTATTTAATTTTATACGTACAACTTTTGCTGGATTTGATTTCCGAGAAAAAGGATCTTTTGCAATTTTCCCAGTTTAGGTTCGTCTACTTTTCGAGTTGTCATTTTATTGTCAGAACATGGCTAGTTATGTTGGCAAATCCACACTATATTATAAATATGTTTTTTAATTAATTTATTGTTACCTATAGTCCACTTTCCGCAAGATAGAAGCGCTATACCAAATTCTATACAAAAAGGAGACGTTACGAACACATATCGATACTATCGTCAACCGGACTAAGGGCTTTGATCTGAACAAGCCTTTAGGTAGTGAGTCAGCCTACACTTTTGCTACCCATCTACATAATAATCAGAGAGCTTCGCCTGCGATGTTATGTTTCCTACCCTAAAAGGTGTGTTCGAAAACATGACCTCACGACATTTAGCGACGAAAGCAGTCTATCACTTTACATGTTGGTGTACAGTCAGCGTAATATCTTACTAATATTATAAATTTGTAGTTTAGATATATTCATACCATCAGGTGAGACTGTGGTCAAACGAAGGTCTATTGTTGATAAAAAAAACAATCGCTTAATTTCTAAACTTTACTGTAAATTTGATTTATACAGATTAAGTGTAACATTCTTATCTTTGTTATCTCTTAGTTTGTGTGTTATTGATATGATTACATTTTGAATCTTATTGTTTAATCACCAAAGTTTTTCCAACTAAGAAAATAACAGTCAAAGAAGAGAAAAATATTTATTAAAACAAGTTTTATAAATGGAATTAATTGTGATTATGCAGATAATTGAGCTATTGTTGCAAACAATCTAGTGGCAGTTTAACTGATCTTTATCAATATCAGTAGTCGCGCCCACAAGACTCTGACTGTATTGTCGACTTTGCCGCGTTGCATAGAAATGGTAATGCGCTACGCCAGAGAGTCTGTCAGTGGATCACTCCTTTATAATATGTATTGGCCTGTGATTGAATAAGCCAGCGATCTAAAAGGAAGGTCTAGAAAACACGTACTTATCTCTTGTTTTGAAGAGATCCAGGTTATAATTGGATCGAAAAAAGCCGAACTCTATCTACAATACTCTACATGTTTCTCATTTGTACCTAACTTTCACCGTTGAGTGTACAAAACTTGCATTGCATACATTAGCATTTCCGAGAGTCTGTATAATTTCGTTACATGCACTTTACGTTAACTTATGCGACGAGCGACGTGACAGAATATGTTGTACTTGTACGAAAGAATATGCCTGAAAGAAAGCAAAACCGCTGAAGCTAGAAGGCTGAAATTTGGAGGGTAGGTATCTTTTACTACACATAGGATTAGAAGGTTAGTGAACTAGGTTTCTTTTTGCGCGATATGCTTCTCCAATTACTATAATATTAATGCGAAAGTTTGTATAGATGGATGTTTTTATATTACCTTTTCACGCGAAAACTATCAAAAAGAACGGGCTGAAATTTGAATAGACGTTATTCTAGAAACATAGACTACTTTTAATCAACGCCGGTAAAGCCATGGGGCGCTTTTAGTATGATCTGTTTCTCTCAACTAGATTATAGTTGGGTTTTTCAGTAAGCCTTTGATCCTTTTTTCTACCTACGATTATCTACGTCTGTATTTTTGATGGATAAGGAATGTATTTTTAGGATTCCAAGTTAATCTTGCTTACGGAGAGTAAAACCCCAATGAAAACTATCTCAAAACCGTTTTCATTCCCGCTTTCTGTTTGAAACGCTATGCTCAAGTGTATTGTGGTGTGTTTAGAAATATTTAGTTTATTAATCCATAAAAGATGTAAATTAGAAATTTTTTAGTGTAGTAGCAGTAGATATTTTTTTAGTTCAAATGGACGTACTGTAATTATCACTTTATAATTATGCACAAGATCTAGGTATTCTTACAATGAAGCATCAGTAGCATAATATAAAACAAAGTCACTTTGTTTGCCCCTATATCCGTATGTAACGGATTTTGATGCGGTATTTTCAATAGATAGAGTGATTCAAGAGGAAAATTTATACGTATAATACAACCGTGCGAAGCCGGGGCGGGTCGCTGGATATGTACCTACATATAATTGGATGTGTATCAGTAATTGGTTCTTTTATTAATAAAGAAAGTTACAATCAAGGAAAAGAAACAAATTTAAACTAGTATTTACACTTTAAACAATAGATCTAACATCAGACGTTCGCAAACAGTCTAGAGGTAGCTCAAAAGATCCATGTAAACCGGTTTATCACTTAATATCCCACTTTATATTTAATAAGTCATCATCATTATCAATATAATTATTGGATGTAGGCCTCTTCTAATGTGCACCATAACGCCCTGTCTTCAGCTTGCCGCTAGCAGTCTTTTGCAGATCGCCATCCCACCTGGCTATTCCCATTCGCTTTTTAATCAATTAAACTATACTTTATTAACAACAAAAATTACAATCAACGAATAGAAAAAATTACAACTAGTATATCCAATTGAAACCATTGAGCTAACTGCAGACGGTTGCAAACAGTCTAAAGGTAGCTCAATTAATCCATGTCAATACCAGTCGGAAGCGTCCCTAACACACTGGCTGCATTACCACGCTGTATGGCAATGCTGATGCGCTGAGCCAGATACTCACCATATAAAGATACTCACCAGCTCTCGAGTCACGCGAATTTAAAACTAATTAATTGATAAATTAATCCCCTACATAGAGTGAAAGCCTTTTTGCCGTCAGTCGCAGGCCGCCCTGGGCGCATCTTTGATCGGTCGCGCGTGGGCGGCCTAGGGCGGCGTAATTACCCCATGCAACTACATTTCAACGGAATTAAAATAAGAAGGTCCTCAATATAACTTTTTTTTGTATTTTTCTTTTATTGTTTATGTTTTAATTAAGTTATTTTATTTTATAACAATCAAAGAATAGAAAAATTACAACTAGTATTTACAATTGAAACCATTTTATATTGTTACTTTTTATCTGGGTCATTTTGATAGTTTTTATTTAATTTTAAAGCTCCATATGAATTTGATCAAGATCTCACCATGCAATTAAAAATGTATTTCTATTTATTTCATAAAAGTTTTATTTGAGTTGCGTCAATATATTAGAAAATGGGAGGCCTATGTCCAGCCGTGGTCTAATATAGGCTGATGATGATAATTAGAAAATGGATATCATACAGTACATAACTGTTACTATTAATCATTAGAAAAATGTTCTGGATTCTAATAATTAATAAGTAATTAATTAATAATTTTGGATAGGTACGTGTCAATCTTACATCTACACGACGAAAATACTTAACGTACCGAGCTGAATCACAACACATAGTATAAAACAAAGTCGCTTTCTCTGTCCCTATATCCCTATGTCCCTTTGTATGCTTAAATCTTTAAAATTACGCAACGGATTTTGACATGGTTTTTTTGATAGGTAGAATGATTCAAGGGGTAGGTTTATACGTATAATAAAACCGTGCGAAACCGGGGCGAGTCGCTAGTTTATTATAATTTGCATAATTATTTGATTACGTAAGTCATCACTAGCAATTATTCCTATTATTAATCACCAACCAGTCAATTCAACAACTCCACGTTCTAACGTTTTTGCTGTCACTAGCACTCCGCCCACGGCGCATCGCAGCGTTCACGCGTGGGTGGCCTAGGGCGGAGTAGGAAAGCGCGGGGGTTAATTAACTCTTTACAAAACGTCGTTTGTACTCTGATATAGTCTTATTATAAAGACACTAGCTACCCGCCCCGGCTTCACACGGTTATTATATATATTTATCGTTTAAACCTTCCTCTTGAATAGCTTTCTCTGTTAAAAAAACCGCATCAAAATCCGTTGCGTAGTTTAAAAGATTTAAACGTACGAAGGGACATAGGGATATAGGGACATAGGGACAGAAAAAGTGACTTTGTTTTATACTATGTAGGTACTGATAGTGATTAATCACCAACCAGTCAATTCAACAACTAACGTTCTAACGTTTTTGAAAGACATTCTATATCTTTGTCTCGGCAAACGGAGTGTAGAAGTAGAACACCCTCCAGTCAGGTGTGATGACAATCTGCTAAAGACTGCAGGTATACGCTGGATGCAACAAGCTGAAGAGGTGCTATAGTGCTCATTGCGAGAGGCCAAAGTCCAGCAGTGGACTAATATAGGTTGGTAATGATGGTGATGATATTTTTTATTGTATTATTAGATTATTTTTTCATTGGATTTATCATTGTTGCAAAATAATAGGTAACTTTTTTACACAAAATTTTAAATTAAATTAATATTCTAAGGTATACTTGTGTGTGTGAATCAGTAAAATATAATTGTAGCAAAGCAGTAAGGGCTAGTCTCCTTCTAGAGCTAGTCTATATACAGGGTGTTAGTGTGAACACCGTTGTCCTTGAAACCAGAGGTTCAGCATCATGAGTAGAATCCAAAACCGATGAGAAAAGCTTAACACCTATTTTAGTTTTGCAAGATTTTGATATTTCATGTCTTTGCTATCGTACACGATGCCATAGTCACTCTACATACTTTAGGTACCTACCTACGTAAGTACTTATACCCGCGCCTTACTTGGATCGTAACTTCATTACTTGTGCCCTTCAAAAGACGGGATATTCGCACAGAAGGTGATCCGACACTGAGGTGCACATGCCACGTGTCGCCTGGTCGAAATACTTGTGTCACGTGTTTGTGAGCAAACGTTTAGTGTTAAAAAAAAATTCTTTAAAAAATGAGTAAAAAATAGAATCATTTTTTTTCATCCGTTTTGGATTCTACTCATGATGCTGAACCTCTGGTTTCAAGGACAACGGTGTTCACACTAACACCCTGTATGTAATGTATTTACAACAATACAATACATACATAGACAGATTTTTTTACAAAGAAAAAATCCAGAATCCGGGTACATATATTAGCAGATCGTATATACATTTGTCCCAAGATGGGAATCGAACCCGCAACCTCCTGCATTGCAGGCCTTCACCACTTTGAACTGAAATATATTTCAAGCAAAAATAGGTGAATAACTTCAAACGTACCTAAATAAAGAAATAAATGTATTTCGTATTCCCACAATCAAAAGAAATGCAAGACGAGGTATTCCATGAATCAATATTCAGACGGCGTGTCGGCGGCAAAAAGCATCGCTTGGGATAATCCAATCCAAATGATTTAGTTAGTATATTTAGGGATGAGGTAAAAGGCAGAGAAAACTGTTTAGTCATAAACACGCATCTATGTATTGTGCAACAAAGCAAGCTCGTGCGTAGTTTTAACTTAGTAAGAAATACTTGTTAGAAAGAGAAACGAACTTCATTTATTTCACTCGCAATCAGAATGGGATGGAAGGTTCCTAAGTTCTAGCAGCTCTTGTGACCTTTCACTAATAAATACAGAAATATATATAGAAGTTTCAATAAATATATATTATTCTTGATTATCTACAGAACACCGTATAACTCCAAGTAAACAGAACTTGTTTATGGGTAGCTGACATTCTTCACCATCATCATCATCTTCAGCCTATATTAGTCCACTGCTGGACATAGGCCTCCCCTAATGAGCGCCATAGCGCCCTGTCTTCAGCTTGCCGCATCCAGCATCTGCCAGCAGTCCTTCGCAGATATACTTAATACTCAGAAAATATACAGAAAACCCAGAAATCTGTAGCTCATAGAAATATTAATCAGAGGTAGGAATCGAACCCGCAACCTCCTGCGTTGCCAGAAGTCGCGTCTACTTCCACTTAGTCACTCCAAGGATACCCGGGTGGCCGATTTGTTTACACCCCATTGCTTTTCCCTTATCCGCCTTCTTGACAGCTCGAAGAAAAGTCTGATTAAATAAAATACGCTCAGTTTAGTGTCATGATGATCATGTCTTAATTCCGTGATTGATGATAATGATGATTCAAAGCTCTCACGATGATAGTCACTTTACGTTTTTCTTACTTTCTAAATAATGAGTTATCGTACTTCCTTCTAATTGCTGTTTCTTATGCCTCGCATGATACCTTAAATCTCTCTAAGAGTTTTATGTTGTCATGAAAATCAAAATATTAAGAATTGATTGACAACCGTTGTGGCACGAACGCCTACGTAGTATGTTACGGATTCGGTTCCTGCCTGATAACAACTGATTTTACTATCTAAAAATGCTGCAAATATATGACACGGGGTTCTTCGGGTACCAAGTTGTTTTCTATGTATAGTAAAAATATATTTCTATGTAATGTATTGAGTATATTATCAATCATCTATACACCTAACACAAGCTCTGCTTAGCTTGGGGCTAGCTGATTCCGAGTGAATTTGCCAGTATTATTTATTTAAGTATAGAGGTATATTTATTCAAACTTCTCATTTTTTGGCGTTATATTTTGGGAACAAAAACAGATTTGAAAAAGTTTAGTCTTATGATATTTTTGTAGGATTTAACAGCTGTCTTAACGTAAAACTTATCGTGTGTATAGCCCGTACCCTTGTTGCTTTGGTAATAAACTTGATTTGCGAACGGTACATTGAGTTTCAATGCGATCCTAGAAAGAGCATTATGAAACCGCAAATGAAACCACATTTTTATTCGCTTTGGAAAACTTGAGAACCATCTCGAGTTTATTCAAGATGTTAAAAAGCCACCTTTTACTAGAAATTCTAGATAGATTCCAGACATTTTTAGAATAATGCAAAGCATTTTAATTTTTGCTTTTTGTGAAAACTTTCTACCATGAATAAAATTCTTTAATGTACAAATTAAAAATACAATTATTAATAACGAAAATTACAAGCAAAGAAATAGAAAAATTACAACTAGTATTTACAATTGAAACCATTGAGCTAACTGCAAACGGTTGCAAACAGTCTAAAGGTAGCTCAATTGATCCATGTCAATACCAGTCGGAAGCGTCCCCAAGACACTGGCTGCATTACCACGCTGTATGGCAATGCTGATGCGCTGAGCCACACGTCGACACACTTGCACCTTCCCATCTTTCAAGGATATCCACTAGGGCTGGTGCGGCGGCAGATCTGGCCGAGGATCTCAAGAGGCGCAAATATGCAGGTCTCGACAGAACCTACGCATTTGCTCCCCTTGGATTCGAGACCCTAGGTCCGTGGGGTACCGAGGCTCTCCGGGTTTTTAAAAAATACATAAAAGAAAAACTTAAAACTAAATAAATTAAGGCACAGGCGAAAAAATAAAAAATAAGGTAAAAAAATAAACAACGTAGTACTAGCCCTGGAATAACACTTATATAGGCTACTTTTCATCTCATTAAGTTCATGGGATAGAAATAGCCAAGAAACATTTCCAACAACGCGTTTGAAGCCATGGGCAGATACTAGTACTCATAATAATTAACTAATAACGTAGCTTATGACGTTACCATTCAATGAGTCGAGATTGCCTCTAAAGAGCTTGAATGCAGGGCTAGCGTAATTGATGATGTGATATTCGTGTTCCATCAAACCAATATTGATATTAGGGGTGGCAGTACAAAATTTTCAAATGATTTCAGCTTTTGCATTTGTTGAAAGTTATCAATACATAGTATAAAACAAAGTTGCTTTTTCTGTCCCTATGTCCCTGTGTCCTTATGTCCCTTTGAATGCTTAAGTCTTTAAAACTACGCAACGGATTTTGATGCGGTTTTTTTAAATAGATAGAGTAATTTAATTTATATACTAATAATAAACACTTGCGAAGCCGGGGCGGGTCGCTAGTAATGTATAAGTTAAACAGCATCCTAACTGCGATTGCTGGATAATTTCATTATCCCATTATTTATAAAGTGATTCAAAGGACAAAATAATTAATTGTGTTTAAGTAACCCAGTGATGCACCCAGAATCCTGGTGATGACCGGGTTCCTAATGATGACCAAGTTCCTGGTGATGACCGGGTTCCTGGTGATGACCGGGTTCCTGATGATGACCAGGTTCCTAGTGATGACACCGGGTTCCTGATGATGACCGGTTTCATGCCCTCTTCTTGACCAGTGACCACCTCCCATTGTATTTAATTTTTTTTGTTTCAGTTATATAAAGGCGTAGAACTATTTACCTGAAGAAAAAGTGAAATTGAAATCTCAAAGCAATTAAGGTATGTATACATAAAATATCAGTTTTCTAGAAATAGCGAAGATGTCTTCTGTTCACAAAAAAATTGAAAATTATTTCAAAATATTTATTTCGCAAATGCACAGTTTGTGAGACATAAAATAAAGTGGAAGGGTAAATCATAACTGTCAAGCTCAAACCATCGTCATGAAAATTTGTTATTTGAGCAAGTCAGCAAGAAGATTTTGCTGTACCAATGAGAAAGAAGATAAAAATATATAATGTATAATTCTGGGTCTATTTTGATTAAAAAATCGGCTTCACCCGCAAAATTATTTTTGAGTGAATCAAACCAAGGAATAATACTTTTCCATACAAACTTTACCACCCAATTTAACCCCTTCAGAGGTTAAAATTTCCAAATTTTAATATCCTGTGTGTACTAGTATCTAGGTCTATATTACATATATAGGTATGTATATCTGTCTACATACCAAATTTTATTTTAATAACTTAAGTAGTTACGGAGATCACTTACAGCAAACATTCACACAGACAATCCCATTTATTATAATAGTAAGTATAATAGTAAAATGCAATGACATTGCCTAGCCAGATCGTAGAGTAAGCCCGTTTGTAGATTGCAAAACGGAATCTTGCTGACGGATTTATCAATAACAGTTTCCAATAAGATTCGATCGCATTAGATCAATTCTATTGATCTACACTGAGTCTATTGAATGTGTTTAATACCTCCGCATATCTTGGCCTATAAGTCCAAGATATACGGGCTCTGTGCCAACATAAGACAGCCTAGACTAGACCATAGAGTAGAAATAAAGAAGGAAGCTTGACGTTCATGCTACGAGTAGGGATAATCCGAGTATAACATGGTATGGAACCATTTCGAACAATACAGGTCTAAAAACGGAAATGTTAATGAAACTAAATCTTTGAGTGTAGATACCTTTTACGAGCGGAGCGTGAAAAAGGAATTGAAATTATCAAGTCTAATATAATTCGGAGATGAATGAAATAAGCGAAGAGTGGGTCATAAATAAAAGATAGACACACAGATAGATATTTATTATTATTCAGAGAAAAACAACCAGAATCCCGGAAAAAAGATATGCAGATCGTACAAATATTTATCCCGAGGCGGGAATCGAAACCGCAACCTCCTGCTTCGCAGGCGTACCTTAGCCCAACGCGTCACATCGGTCGACATTATCTCCCTTCATCTATGCGACAGGTGCATCCGATTGAATAGGTTCATTCCATAGTTACCTAGTCATCCCTTTACTACCCCTAAGTTTACAGCGTAGCTGCATTTTGCACAGGTATTGTAGCGCCTTTACGCTTGAATAGCCTCAAGAGGCCACGGGAATCAATGCACTGAATCGAATACCCGTGGAAATAATATTGTTAAGGACGCTGGACTTTTGAAAGGCATCATCAAATAAATCAAGTAAATCAATATCTTCATTTCTTAACGAAATAAGCACTTAGACAAGTCCAATTTAAAACTATAGGTACACAATTATCATAATAATATAAGAAACAAAGTGATAATTGATTTTCCTTTCGCTTAAATTTTTTGGGAAAGAAACGAAATAGAAACCACTAGCATTATGAATAATTAAAAACTACTGTCGGTGTGGAACTGAGCAAAATCTCGCTAAGCATTAACGTCGTTGATTTAATCATTTATGGAGTAATATGCCTTCTTCAAAAGATTTTGTTTTACTAAATTTACGAATAGAGAGCTCGGTTGCTTCTGATGGAAGCTTATTATAGAAACGCACACAATTGCCCATAATGATTTCCCCACTTTTCGTAATCTACATACATCCATTGGACGTGCTAAAACTGGAACAGAATCCCACTACCAAACATAGTTGTGCTCGTGTTGGATCCTACAGATAAGACACGGCAAAGTAAACAACGTAGCAATAGAATTTAATTTGTCTTTTTGGATCACATGAATAATGAGAAACACGAAACGATTGAATGACTTCTTCAGCCAAAACAATTGAATGACTCACTCCAGTAAAAATGATCAAATTACTTCTAAACCCAAGAGATACACTAGCGCCGCTATTTGTTATCATATTTCTGTTCAACAAATGAATGTTCAAAAATCAAATGCAAAAATCTTTTTTTAATACTAGTATACACTTAGTACAAATCAGTTGATGGACAATTTATTATGGTTGAGCTTAGTCCATGGTAAGAAAGAGAAGAAACTAGGTAGTTGCTTTTAAAGTAATTATTAATGCATAAGATAAAATCAAGAAAATAGTACTATTATAACATAATTAGATCACATAGCTCACTAGTATATACAATTATAACAAACTCTTAAAAATCTAAGCCGTCACCAGAAGGCAAAGTACCCAGAATGCTGGCAGTATTGCCACGTTGAATGGCAATGCTAATTCGTTGACCAAAATAGAAGCCAGCATTCTTATCTCCTGTGTGTGCATAAGATTAAATAAATTCTCAGCTTATCAGGATTATAAAGAAATTCAATAATGTTCAGTTCTCAGCTTATCAGTATATATTTTCGTATATATGTTCGTGAAGATTTTCGTTTTCATGAGACGTTTCCAATTGTCCACGAGCGTGTACGTACAAGCAAAGAACCCGTGGATGTTCCGTACAAAGGGTTCCGCGCTCTTTATAAAGCTTTTTAATCAAGTTCAAGGTTCGGATTTAATTGAATGTTGGATTAAATCGTCGGTTTAAATAGGTTAGGGGTTTCAGTAATCTGACCTTACTTTTTAACGTATCTTTTAAAACATAAAATAGGTACCCTGAAATATTGAAGAAGCTGCCTTAGGTAACACTATATTTAAAACGATTTATTAAGGTATTTTTAATTTTTGCTCACGATAATTATTTTTATATTAAATTTCAGTTTCAAATCTTCGTAAGTTACTAAGATATTCAAGAGTGAAAAATCGACGAACAAAAGGGTTTTGAACCTGATCGAAACCTTAAATATACCTTCTTACTTTTGTAGTAAAGGTTGATCAAGGTCTCAATCAAAGCTATAATAATAATATTTCAAGATTTATCACTACATAGTATAAAACAAAGTAGCTTTCTCTGTTCCTATGTTCCTTTGTATGCTGAAATCTTTATAATTACGCAACAGATTTTTTTAATAGATAGAGTGATTCAAGAGAAATGTTTATACGTATATTAAAACCGTGAAAAGCCGGGGCGGGTCGCTAGTAAACACTAAAAGGCATAGTAGAGACAAACAAAACAACATTAAGGTAATTTACCGAACAAAAGTAAATATCATTTGTAAATTAGCTTTACCAAGAAGGTTATGTTTACCAAAGTGGCTTCGGATATGTTTTCGTATGTTTTTTGTGTTATCACTACATAGTATAAAATAAAGTCGCTTTCTCTGTCCCTATGTCATCGTGTCCCTTTGAACGCTTAAATCTTTAAAACTACGCAACGGATTTTGATGCAGTTTTTTTTAATAGATAGAGTGATTCAAGAGGAAGGTTTATACGTATAATATAACCGTGCGAAGCAAGGGCGGGTCTCTAGTAATATTATATGATTCACAAACCTTGTATATCCGTGGGAGATAGCCAGGTTTATAAAATAGCTATATCTCGCGGCTTCATAAAAGTGAAATTGATGAAAAGTAGGCTTTGTTTTATTACAAGCTAACTACGTCTATTCAAAGTTTTGGTCAGATATATTCAGTAGTTCTGGCGTGAAGAGGTTACAAACATCCCTCCAAACTTTTACATTTATAATACTAGTATCTGGTAGCGGCTTCTTTATCATGGAAACCGATTCGCAGAGCCATAATCAAGAAGTTGAAGTTGAAAACCGATTATTGGGATGAAAATGAGGCAATTTCAGCCCGATTCGTTCAGTATTTTTGGTGTGAAGAAGTATGAAACATCCATCATCCATCCAAAATGAAATGGGTTAGAGTCTTGCAAAAGTAAATATCATACCGAGCTTGTAAGTTAGTATGAAATGGTTCGATTCAAGCTATTTCAGACAACTTTAAACATTCACCTTTTGTATGGTACGTTTACTAAAGGATTCGTAGCTATCTTACCTAGGCATACAGTACACGCCCATCGGAAAAAAAAATATTAAAAAAATAGTACACTATAATTATTTTTATGATTATAAACACTAATATTACCCACCTACGAAAATAATAAGCTATCAAACCATTTCAAATTTTACACATTTTTGTCATCTAGCTCCCATAACACAAGCTCTGCTTAGCTTGGGGCTAGACGATGCTGTGTGGACTGTCCGGAATTATTTATTTATTTTCATCAGGCGCAGATAAATAAGCAAATTATGTGCATCGTAATTATTGGGATTTACCTTAAACGTGAAAATTCAGGTTTAAGTACAACTCAAAGACATCGAGTTCAATGATAAGTAAATTAATTATTACGAGTATATTTCATATTACGTCATTATTCATATTGTATTGTATAAGCTGAATTCGAATTTTATAATCTTGTTTTTACTGAGTCACGAAACGTTTCAAATAATCCCACGGAACTTCAAATACCTAATGACCTGTTATAAAAAGAAAAATATTCTTTGTAACAATGTAACAAGGAAAATTAAATAATCCGATTTGAGATAATCCGGGGATGAAATCTTTTCATCCCTCACTTTTCACGTAAATTACGTGAAAGGGCACAGAAATATAAAGGTTTCTCTACCTAGGTCGTAATGAAGAAAGTCTTATCAAAAGGGAAGAATCTACTAAAGCGAAGGAACTTTATTTGTAACCATTTGTGCCCGCGTAAATACCACAACGATAATTCTTTCAGATATTATAAATACGAAAGTTTGTATGGATGTATGAATGTTTGTTCCACTTTCACGCAAAAAGTACCGAACGGGTCGGTCGGAAATTCGGCCCTTTCCGCCGGGCCGATCAGGCCCTAGCGGCTAATCGACGGACGAGTAAGACCGTGGTTTTAAATACCGACAAACCTGGCTCGTGGCTCGTTGGTGCTGATCGATTGTGATCGACGGGCGAGTAAAACCGTGGTTTTAAATACCGACGAACCTGGCTTGCGGCTCATTGGTGCTGATCGATTAGCAAGCAAAACAGTCGCAAACATGTCTTGTTCCGAGTCTGAAGCCGAAAAGTGACGGCTCGGCTCGCCGGCCGTGATCGACACGCGGTTTTGCATGGCGAGCCGAGTAAAAAATATAGCACGACGACGAGCCGCGAGCCAGGCTCGGCGGTATTTAAAACCGTGGTTTTGCAATGATACACCGGCGAGCTTTACCGACGAGCCATAAAACCGCGGTCTTACTCGTCCGTCGATCAGGCCCTTTAACAGACGTAGTTCTAGCCTTGGAATAACACTTATGCTACTTTTCATTCCACAAATCCAATTCCCATGAGATAGAAATAGCCTTGAGACGTTTCCATAGGAACAACGCATGCGAAACCGCGGACAGAAACTAGTTTTAGTTTTAGAGTAAAAACAGCCATAATATAATCTTTCGCGTTTATAATAAGTAAGGATTGTATCTATAGACGCGTTTCGTTCACTCTATCTAGAAAATGCAACACAACTTTGAGGACGCTCCATTAACCTTGTCACAGTTGTCACCAATACTAATGCACATCATTGAAAAAGTTCCAGCCAATCAAATAAACAACACACACATTTCATTGTTTACAACGTGTTACATACGAACTATGCACCTAATCTGCAGCGGTGGCTCGCGTTGCAACATCCATTGTGTCGGTCGACTGCAGAGTCAGCAATGACGTCTTTCCCTCAACGTGCCCCGTTTCTTTGATTTTTATTTTGTTATTGAGGAAAAATTTAATAAGGTACCACATATCGTGATAAATATTATATTTACTAGAACCACAGAACACTCCAGTTTGCCATGGCCAACCCTTACATTTCTCAACGTGCTTACCGGGGTTAAGAGGGTTAAAATTGAGGTTTTATTTTAGCTATCTGCAATACAATGTAAAATTAAAACTTTATGGAGGGTTAGGTCGCGTAAATAAAGTAGAGGATGTTAGGTTGTCACGTGAGGGCAATGTAGCGCAATATTTTGTAAATTTATTTCACGTTTACGTGTAGGTCTTATCGGCTGTAAAATATAAGTTTATAACCTAGGTGGGTTAACTTAACTAAGCTGAGCATTGACGTTCACTTAGTGTAGGTGCCACACCTGTAACTACACAGTTTAACGAAAAAACTTATCGATAGTTTGATGACTTTTGCTTGTGTCTCGTTTACACTTACAATAAAAGAGTGAGACAATTTAAAATATTCCGAGAATTAGCCTCACGTCTGTCTAAAGGTATGGACAGACGTGCTCAAAATAAGCGTGCTTAATGTTATCACAGATAACAAGGCGTGGTAAAAAATAAGTTAAATAGAAATGGTTCTTATGTCTATGTGTCTTTATAATATAGCACGTCTCGGCGTGCGCTATATAAGATAGATAGATAAGATAAGATAAATTTATTTCTTAGATTTTTAAATTCTAATTACAATTAATAAACTATAAAAATACATTTCAAAGATACATTAGTTAGGTTGAGTTGCATTATGACAATCCTAATGCACCAATAGACAAACCCGTTTGCTTCAAGATCAAGATTATTGGCAAATAATTGCTTCAACCAAGCATGCTTAATGGTGAAAAATGTGAACAGTTGCAAGAGCATGCTAACTTTAAGCAAGCTTAAAATCACGCTTTTTTAAGCACGTCTGTCCGTACCTGCGAACGGTCATAGAACTAAGAAAATTATATACAAATATGACGTCATTTGGTGTGACATTTGGTTCATGTATATTATGTAGGTTAACTTGGAATATTCCAAAGACTTCTATCCCATAAATCAGTACAGTTCGGTATAGATAATCTTCCAACTTTAGATTCAACGCGTGCAAGCCCTTGAATAGAAATGAAAAAATTTAGTTACTTACTACATTTTCCAATAATAAATTTGATTAATACTTACATTTTAATACATAAGCAAATAACCACTAACATTAATTTTCTAAATTTTTATATATTTACCTTTAGTATTCCGAAATAAATGCTCAAAAATATTTTTATGGGAGAACCTGAATTCATATTTTTTCATAATCAGTTCCTAAATCAGTAAATCAATATCTTTACTTCTTTAGGCTTACTAAATAAACACGACAAGTCAAATTTAATACTATCCAATAGTCAAAAATACAGCAAATCGAAAATTAACCATGGCGGAGACACATAATTTACAAAAACCTTACGGTTCCATTGAGATCTTCCTCCTTTATTAAAGTCGGTTAAAAAAGTGGTTCAAATTTTAAACTATTCTTTACATCCATCATCTTAGAGTGCCCGTCTCCTAGCCGTTTCTAAATGGGAGTCAGGACATTGGCTGCAAGCACTTCCTTCTTATAACACTGGCACTTTATTGGATCCCGCTACTTTCCGTATCGCAACATGTATTCGGTTGGGTGCAAGGTGTTGTGCGCCTCATCAATGCCAGTGCGGTACTGCAGTCGAACAGCTTGGTCATCACGGATTATCGTGTACTAGGGCCGCTGGTCGGATATCTCGTCACGCCAGCCTTAATGACATCATCCGGCGGGCCTTTGTCAGCGCTAACGTACCAGCTATTCTCGAACCGAATGGTCTGTTCCGTGACGATGGCAAGAGGCCCGACGGTATGACACTAGTCCCATGGGAGTTGGGGAGGCCCATTGTGTGTAGGGTTACCATATGGAAAAATGAAAATTCCGGAGATTAAGCCAGATTTGTATTGGAAATTCCTGAGATTTAGTCGTAATTTCAATTCAAATGTAATGGAACTCTACAACCTATTTTTACAATAATAAGTCAAAATTTTATAATTTCTTTCATCACCTCACCACATACACGCGACGCGCCCACCTCCAGCCGCCCCTCAGTCAGGACGTTTACCTTAGATTGAAGTCACACAATATTGGTCAGAGAGACTAATGCGTATGCGGTGCCTTCGGTCAACCTTTTACTGGAGAGTTTACACGAACGAACTAGACATAGCCTGCCTTAGGGTGCCTGTCCATTGGAGCGGAGCGAGCTGGCGGAGCGGAGAAACGAGGAAATATTAACCAATAGGATTGCATGAAAAAGCGGAGAGAAATTTCATGGCAACCCTATTGGTTAATATTTCCTCGTTTCTCCGCTCCGCCGCCTCTCTTCGCGTCAATGGACAGGCAGCCTTAGTGTTGATTTTATTTGTAATTTTAGTTGACCTCTTAGTTTAAAAAAAAACTGCTAACTGTTTGATTTCTTAGTTTTTAATAATAATATATTGATGATATGCTCGGTTTTATTGAAAATTCCTAAATTCCGGAGATCACAAGACAATTCCGGAGCTCCGGAGATTGGTCTAAAATTCCGGAGATCTCAGGACAATTCCGGAGATATGGTAACCCTAATTGTGTGGGACGCTACATGCGTCGACACACTTGCACCTTCCCATCTTTCAAGGACATCCACTAGGGCTGGTGCGGCGGCAGATCTGGCCGAGGATCTCAAGAGGCGCAAATATGCAGGTCTCGACAGAACCTACGCATTTGCTCCCCTTGGATTCGAGACCCTAGGTCCGTGGGGTACCGAGGCTCTCCGGGTTTTTAAAAAATTATCTGAGCGTCTGGTCGATGCGACGCGTGACCCGAGAGCTGGTGAATATCTGGCTCAACGCATCAGCATTGCCATACAGCGTGGTAATGCAGCCAGTGTCTTGGGGACGCTTCCGACTGGTATTGACATGGATCAATTGAGCTACCTTTAGACTGTTTGCAACCGTCTGCAGTTAGCTCAATGGTTTCAATTGTAAATACTAGTTGTAATTTTTCTATTTCTTTGCTTGTAATTTTCGTTGTTAATAAAGTTTCTTAGAGTACATAATCCTACAAATACGCAGCGAACTTTCTTGGTGACCTTACAAGTATTTACCTAACCAAGTTACTGAATAGCAAAATGCGTTTAGTCCAAAATGCTTTGAAGTTATATCGAGTTTCAACGATATGAGTAAACCACTCCAACTTGGACATTAATATTTACGTTATAAAGTTTATATTCCTCTGAAAGTTGGAGGATTTCGATTCTGAAGTAGGTATTGATTCGATTGAACTTTATCAAAGTTATGATTGAATTTAAGAGTGGAAAAAAGTGATGGCGTATTTATTATTAAGGAGCGATTTGAACTTAAGATACATTAAAGTACCAACCTTTAAAAGAGTCTTGGACAATCGGATTTTTATCTTTCAAAAATAAGACTCATATCTAATACTAGCGCCCCGCCCCGGCTTCTCACAGTTGTATTATACGTATAAACCTTCCTCAAGAATCACTCTATCTATTAAAAAAACGCATCAAAATCCGTTGAGTAGTTTTAAAGATTTGAGCATACATAGGGACATAGGGACAGAGAAAGCGACTTTGTTTATACTATGTAGTGGTAAAAGCTCTTTTGTGTCCTTTTTGATATAAAATTTTCAAAATAAATTGTAAAAGATTTAATATGAAAGATGCTTCATTTATTAAAAAACTTAGATAACGAATCTTTATTATCATAGTGAATTACAAATCAAATAATAAAAACAAGCTGAAACTAATATTGACAATTGAAACAATTTAACTAACTGCCGACGGTTGCAAACAGTCTAAAAGTCACATCTATAAAGATTAATTTTAAATTGAAATTGATGATTTTCACATTTAGCCTTTAAATTATTTTAGTAAAGTTGATAGTTTTCAACACGCCAAACAGATCTTCTAAGTCAATAAATGCTTTATCCTCTTAGATGAGGCTTGTTAAGGACAGTTTACATTAGGATATTTTTTTTACATACAATATTACGGACATAAACGAGAGTTTCCAACTCTATCAATAATAGGCGCGTTTATGCTTAGGAAAACGTCTTACATCATCCAGGTTACCTCATTTCACCACCATATTGTTAAAAAAATCGTCGAGACAGGTAGTGGACCAAAGGTTTGTTTGTTGACCCAGTGTTTTGGGAGGTTTAGTTTCAATCAACATTAACTCGTGGGTTATCCTTCTGTTTAGAAAGTATAGTTGACAGATTTTTCTACGATGATGTAAATTTTATCTTATGAATTAAATTGTTCCAGTTTGGATTTCAACAATAAATTGATTTACTTATAAAAATAATAGCAGTGCCTCGCGGTTTCACTCTCGTAATTCCCGTTCCCATGGGAATTCCGGGATAAAATATATAAGTCTATGTGTTATTCCAGACTATCATCTATCTCTTTGCCAAATTTTATGAAGATTCGATTAGTCATGTTTGCGTGAAAGAGTAACAAACATCCATCCATCCATCCATACTTACAAACGAAGCGATTCTGTTTTTACAATCGTTATCGCTTAAACGATGGCGATGTTCGGTCGTTTAACAAGCAACTTGTTTAACAATCGAAATTACTTGTCAAAAGTGCTATAAAGTGCCTTTGTATAGAACATAAATCGTCGAATTCGCTTGATACGCATCGAAAAGCATGTAACTACATTTCCATCTAATGATTTACTCGCTTACAATAGATCACGTGAAATATATCTGGCCTATGTCCTTATACTCGAACTATCCCACAATCGTTAACGTTAATCGAATTTTACGTTGTCTAGTCTCTGGCATAACTCAAATCGATACACTTTAGGACTTTTCCACAATCGTTATCGTTCATCGAATTTTACGTTGTCTAGGCCCTCTGGTTGCCAGTTCAGTAAATCGAGTATTTGTTGGTTTTCAGAATTTCTAAGATGAAAAAAAAACATACAGAAGCCCAATGTTATAAAATATACTATGCCTGCATTTCCTTGTCAGTTAATTATACCCGGCGCCACCGAGTGGGCGACGATTCGATGACGTCGTTGTGACGTCATTCTTTCGAAGTGCTGGGTAATCAGTGCTGCTATTAGAAACCAGATTGCTTTTATCAGCTAGCTTATATTAGTTTAACTTGAGGCATTTTCCAATAATAATATATACACATATGTGTAGATAATACTTAAAAAATTTAACCTTACCTAAATATACATACTTATATATAAAAATATGATATTTGACAAATAATAAAAATTCCACGCTGGCGACGCTGCGGCCCGCAGCTAGTATCAAAATAAATTTCCAAAACTTTCAAAAATATTGACGACCTCAGTGGCGTATCGGGCGACTCGCCGCTTTCGACGCAGCAGGTTGCGGGTACACACAGCATCAGTTATCTTTTTTAATCAGAATTTTGTGAAAATTGAGTGTGAATGATTTTTTTTATTGCACACACAAGATTTTATGTTTACAAATGGTGGGCATGTACAAAGGCGAGCTTAACCCTAAAAGAGTTTTCTTACAGTAAACCATGAAAAGGTGTAGAGATAGAATATATTTTTATCTTGATGCTTACAAAAGATTACTTTTTTAAACTTCGTAAAGATAAATTTTGGACTATAATTAAGTATCGAAATAATGTAAGAAATAAGGTGTAATTGATTTCCTCTTCACATAATAATTTTATCCATCAAAAATGTTCAAATACTAATATCCATGCTCATCAGATCAAAAAATGGAATTTTAGTTAACATAATGCTTAATCATAGCCAATACATGATTTTGCGTAAGAAAAAAGTAAAAGTAACTCATCATGCTCCTAATAACCAACGAGAATGTAAAAATATCAGATAACCCCTTAGCCTAACTTGAGTGATGGCGTATAAGTAAGCGGAATGCGGAGCGTATTAATAACAGAATGAATGAATGAATGAACACGTATTAAGTGGACTAGAAAGTAACAAACAATTGAAATCTTCTACATAAAATAAAAATAGCACAAGACGCGGCCTTATCGTTTCGAGTGGTTTTTCTCTTTAAATAATTTTGCGTATTTTAAAAAATATTACTTAAACACTACTGGTCAGATCAAGGTCGGATTCGTACGCAGCTTTCGAATAAAAAAAAATAATCAAAATCGGTTCACCTTGAAAAAACAGATAATAAATAATTGAAATAACACACGTAAAAAACCATGTACGGGGTATTTGTTAAAATCATTACGTTATCCCAGGCATTTTTTTTTAAAGTCATGCACCTATTTTACACCTATCACCTATTTTATTAGAAGGTAAATTAAATTACCATGCTTAGTAACACGCGATTTTATTCTTCGCCGTAGATTCCGCTTGCTCCTCGCGCCGACATGGGAGGATATTAAGATTGTTTGTGGCAAGTCACGGGTTAAAATTGGTATGAACAATCCCTTGTTACTCGTGAGGGTGTGTTTTATGATTTTTGAATAAAGGCCGGATTACGAATGAGAGCTCGGATTACATTTGTTTCGTTTATGCTTTTATTGTTTCGGGCTGGTTTTTAAAACATATCCCTATCGAAATTTAAGTTAAAAGGTATCCTAGTAAAAAATATTCTAACTTCAACTTTGGAGGGACCAGGGGGAGGCCTTTGCCCAGCCGTGGGACACAACAGGCTAGTTGTAATTGTAACTATTTCGTTAGATTTTGAAGAAATATTGGACACGTATTTTTTATTTTGTCAATCAAACAGAAAATGTCAAATCAAGCGAAAGTTATGGAGTGGTGGCTTGGGACGTGACGTCACTAGCCATATTAAATTATCACACGGCGGCGTGACGTCAAGCGTAACTTCAACGGGTATTATCTTCATATTTTCGGTATGATTACAAAAGATTTTTATTTCCCAATGTTGTTTTAAAATCTTTGTGGAAGATTTTATTTTAGAAAATGAGCCTATTCAAGGAATTTTGCTGATCAGATTACGGAAAATACCTAACACTGATTATAAAATCGATATTTAAATAAGTAAAAATGAATTAAACAGAAGGCGTGGCGCGGCCATGTTTCTTTTCTGTTAAAAGTTATGTAAGTCTAAAAGCATTTATTGAATGGTTCTGTTAATATTTTGATTGAGGATGAAAAGTTGGATTTGGGTTAATCCAAATATCTTCTTAAAAGAAAATCCTATTCCAATGTTTCCTTTTCTTTGGTAAAAAAGAAAAAGTAAGGAAAAACATCAGGAAAAAGCAACACTAATTAGGAAGATTTATTGAGGTTTTTCATTTACCTGTTTGGATAGTATCCATTGCGAAGGTATACCCAGTATTTTAAATAAAGAAAGAATGAAAGAATGTTGGAAAAAGTCCGTAATTGTGGTTGCTATCATTCCATACGGTTATTGTAACTTTTATAATACAAACTGACAAACGTATTGTCAGTTTATAGCATCGTGACAAATTAACGGAAGAAGAAATTGACTACCAGAAGCGTCAAACTATTGAAAAACACAACAACTTTCTTGTCAATTTGGATTCAGATTTTCAAGGTCTTAACCAGTTTCAATAAAGTCATTAACTCCAAAATTAGTCAAAGTACTTACCTTATCAATTCATCAGGGTCGGAGCCGTCCACCCTTGGAAGGTGTTTCGAGAAGGTCCTTAAAGATAAAATCGTCTAAGATCAACTTTACAGCCTATACGTTTTCCAATCTCGCGAACCTTATCGGAAAATGTAAATCGGAGCTGATTCTAAAAGTCGTGAGATGTCTTCAAATGTCGCATTCGATTTTAATTTCGAGGATAGAGATTTCTACGATAATTTAATGATCATTTTGAACTAGCTACGCCCCGCTGTTTCACCCACTTTAGAAGTATCTTTTGTTTTATTCTAGACTTAGAACTATGTCTATTCAAAATTTCGTTTTAGCGTGAAGAGGTAACAAACAATTATCTATTCATTTCGACTTTTGCATTTGTAATAATAGTGTTAAACTGATAGGCGCAGTCAAGGATGCGCAATTCCTAAATAAAATGGTATAGAATATAAAATATTCTACCTATATGATCTCATAATTTACGTTAGATTTAACCTTGATGATATTTTCAGTTTATCAGAACCTCTACTTTTTTCCACCTACCTACCTGTCATGATAAAGTTAAATTTAATAAAGTAGAAAACGACGATTATGAAATAAAATTACTCATTAAATATAGAGGTGACCAAGCATTTTTTTTTTCATTTTATTGTAATTTTGTTTACTGGCACAATTTATGTAAGTTTCCACCTGCCTGTTTTTGAATAAAATATTGTTATTATTTCTATGCGTCCTTTGATGAGTGACATACATATAATTTGAGTTGTATCCTTTTTGTGATTTTAATAATAAAAATATCAGAAATAAATAAGCTTTATATGGTCTAACTCACGTTTACTGTCATATTTTCGGAGATACTTGGGTGCAAAGTGATATATCTACCGGGATTTTGACAAAATTATCTTGAATTTAATTACATATAATAATATATTATGTTTAATTGTAACCCCTGCATACAATTTAACTACATAAATTTTATTTAGAAGATATGTGCTTACTAAATAAGTAAAAAACTCATCATCTGCAGATTTTGACTGCATAATCTACGAAAAATACAGTCTACAGTTGGACATAGGCGGCTATAAAACACATACCTACTGTGATGGAATTTTACCAATTTATATAACATAACAAAGGAACATATCTAATCTGTGGCTTCGATATAATGTCGCATGGAATCCTCCGACATTTTATCGAACTTTGTCATATCCGATAACCCCCTAGAGGCGTAAAATTTTCAATTTCAAGATACGAAGACGATGATTTTAACCTTATAAGGGTCGAAATCGATGTTTAGAGATGCAAGGAAATGTATTTTGTGGAACCATCCATGTACCTATCTATCTATATAGGGTAATAATTCATAGTTAATACGTAGAAAGATCAACTTCGCATGAGAGTTCCTCCTATACTCGTCATTATTTTCGGTATGATTGACAAAAGAAAAGTGTTGTGGCGGATTTTATTTTAGAAAACGAGCCTGATT
Source organism: Eupithecia centaureata (assembly GCA_944547425.1). Classification (NCBI taxonomy): domain Eukaryota; kingdom Metazoa; phylum Arthropoda; class Insecta; order Lepidoptera; family Geometridae; genus Eupithecia; species Eupithecia centaureata. Next base: position 7,583,546 of record OX155696.1, read on the forward strand.
AAGATATTTCAAATATATTTTTCGTCAATATTCTTTTTAGATTTAGAGCTTGCTGACGCGATTATGTAGTTTAAGTATACCTTAACCTGTCAAAAATTATAACAACTATCATCAAAGCAGTGACCTGGCATAATCGCAAAATTAAAATGGTCCGACTAACTTAACAAAGTGTAACCAAGGCATTCGTTTTCGAAAACGAGTAGAGATACAAAAACAGATTTTGGTGGCCACCAAGAACTTCGTATTTATGTATGTATATAATATAATAGAAAAAATATATCCTAAAGTAGACAAAATAAACTACAGATGCATTAAAAAAACTTATAATAAAATAAAAATATTTATTTTAACCAATATAGCTCATATAAATGATAGGTATAACTTACATTAGGTATAAAAACTAAACATTTGATTTGGAAATAGAAATCCCTCTGTTCAACGTAATCACAAAGCAAAGTCGCTTTCTCTGTCTCTATGTCCCTATGTATGCTTAACGGATTTTGACGCGGTTTTTTTGACTTATTGGTCAACTCAGCCCTCATATAATAGATTTTTTTGGTTCAAGAGGAAGGTTTATACGTTTAATAAAACCGTGCGAAGCCGGGGCGGGTCGCTAGAAATATGATAAAAGAAGTGGCGGCACTACCTAAAGTTAGCGCCTTAAACTGGGCGAATACGAATATCACTATAACTACGATCATTTAAGTGAGACAGAAGCAATAATCCCATCCATTCATTATCTGTCCATGATAAAGCCATTGAACATAATCCACTTAAAGAAATCTCATTAGCGTGGGTTTAGCCGTTCATTATTAGGAACTACTTTTCTTGGAACTTGAGCGCAATTCTGAACTCTATTCGTTTGTAATAAGCCAGCTAATTTGTCAGGAAAGTTACATAACAACTACTTTAAACTTAACTAAAGTACTGAACTGAGCTTAGCTTTTCTCGTCTCGTTTCTTTTTTCTTGGACTGTTGGGGAAAATAGTCGTTAGATCGATAGAGGAAAGGAAGTACATAATTGTAAGAAACGGAATTTTTTTGAAGTGGACATTTTCTGTAGTAGTTATAAATTTAGGTCGTATACCGACGAAATTATATTATTTCAATCATATAAAAGCAATTTAAGTTTCACTAGCGTAATTCTTATATACGTAATAACACATAAAAAGCCTGCCCGTGATTTACGAGTAATTCCACCAGTGGAATTACGCGCCTATCACCTTATCATTTTAAACCCATAATTAAAAAACTAATAATGTTGGTCAATTCACACAAAATTATCTAGCCCCAAGCTAATTAGAGCCTGTGTAATGGATTCAAGATAATTATGAAATACAATGATAATATTTTTATAATTGAAAACACCCAGAACCCCCCGGGATTTTTGTAGCTATACAAACGTTTAATCTGATCCAAGAATCGAACCCTGAACCTCATGGGACGCACACGGACCTTCGCACAGAGGTCGTCATATTAATCTTTGATGAAAATGTATGATCCAAATGTGGTTTTATTCAGTGTTTTCTTAGCTATCTGAAAACCATAACTAATCTTGCCAAATTCGCTCGAAATATCTCAAATAACGAATTCAATGACCTGTCATACGAATATGAAATCTATTCCAATCTACGTTTGGAATTTCTCGAATCGAAAAAACACTTCAATAGAAAAGCAGACTATTAGAATCTCATTCATCGTAAAACCATTCACTATGACAACCTATTAAGCAAGTTTGGTACAGTCAGTAAAATCTTCAATATCTGTTAATAGCACGATTGTAAATTTGACGTTTCAGTTTGTATAAACATATAATTCGTCTTTAAGCTTTATTGTAATGAGCAATCTCTTCTACGCCATTCATACCATACATACTTGAAAAAACATTAAAAATAATCGTACACACCAATTTTATTAACAACAATGCAAATTAATTGCATAAAATATCTGCAGACTTTAAAACACATTATTATTTAACATTTACAATTACTTACTTATTGGAAAAGGTACAATTACCTCTATTAAATACATTTAGATTATACGATTTGGTATTTAATTATTGTTTTCCCCGACAGTACCTCTAAAGAGTCCCTCGTTACGTGCCCTGTTATATCTGTAATGAGACTCGGATAATAGCTTTTGGGACATAAAATAATAAAACGGTCAAAGACCGTGACGAGTCTTGCTTAGCTTAGGGTTCCGTGAGGGTTTTGTTGGCTAGGCAGTACTTGTATTTTCCCATCTCACATTTCGAATAATACATATTATTTTGTAACAAATGAGAAAAACACAATTTAATTTAATACTTCGGAGCATTACTCTTTTGATAGTAACAGTAATGTACTTTATACTCGAGAAACTTTCGTAAGCTAGCTGTATATTATATTTAGTTAGTGTTGGAAGAACACTAAACTAACATCCCTAAACGAGGGACTTCTTCAGCTTGAGTGCAATTCTAGAGTAAACTGTAGGTACCCATATCTCATACCAAGGTAACCAAGGTAATCGACATAGCTTATCTATATAGCTTAAAGAATAAGCAAGCTGAAGTGTTAGTGGGTCAGCCGTATCTCGTGAACAAACAACTACCGCGCTTAACGTGTTCTTGAGTGGAAACCGCGTCTCGGTAAACGTAGTGTAAGACGCCCTCCGGCCAGGTGGGATGATAGTTTGCAAAAGACTGCTGGTTGGAGATGATGATAACGATTAAAAAATATATTTGTATACAAAGTGCCCACCAGTGGCCTAGTTGCGGAAACCAGTCCAAAAGCAAGTACTTAAGTAAGACGTTTCAAAAACAATATTATTATTAATAACGTAATTTTTTGGTAATTTTTTTTCTAGTTCAAAAAAAGTGAAACCTTTACCGTAGTTAGTTAAGTAGTTACCTAATCTTTTCAAATAATTTCAAATCAACATTGGATAATTCGTGCAGATAATAAACAAGTAGCCGAATTCATAACATAATCTTCTTCAATTGAGTTGATATAAAACAATAATGATAGATTTCATTAAAAAAACGGGTTTTGCAGTTATTTTTGCTAAGGAACCCTGATAAAAACACTTGGAAAAAATGTGTTCAGCAACTGTTGCTACTTGGACACTTTGGATAATAACTTTCGTTTCGTTTTTTATTGTATCTTTATCGTTTTTAAAGCTTTCAAACTTATTATGAGCATTTAGAATCAATTTGAAATAGCACAACAATTGAATTTAATTGTTCCAAATTTTATAAGATTCTAAAAACAGAAGATGATTTTATACTCAGGAAAATACTTTATGACGCTGATATATGTAGAGATCGCTTTAGACCGATAAGACTGCAATAATATTATCATCAACTTATATTTTAAGCCGGGTAAATATAATTCCACTGCTGGACATAGACCTCCTCTAATGAGCGTCATAGCACCCTGTCTTTAGCTTGCCGCATCCAACAAAATAATAATAATAATGGTGAATTCACACAGGATCGTCTAGCCCCAAGCTTAGCCGATGAGCTTTACCTATGAATGCTATGCATGTTATGCTATGCTTTGTCTATAAAATGTATTGTATTAAATATATAAGTCATCTAGTACCCATAACACAAGCTCTGCTTAGCTTGGGGCTAGGTGATGCTGTGTGAATTGTCTAGCAATATTTATTAAGTATATCAATAACTTTGTTTCTTAAGCTTACTAAATAAGCAATTAATGATTTCTAAAAAAAAAGTAGGAAATAAAAGCTTTCTTGCTAGCAACCTTTTTTGAGGTTAGGTAAAGAATTAATCAAGAAACCTTTACCTTGTTAGGTTGTTAGTTCTCAAGTTGGAGCAAAACTCTTTCCAACCTTTATTATCCTTGATATCTCGGCAATTTCCCAGTTCAAAAGGTATCTTCAACTTTATTCTATCAAGGCAGTCGGTTAAAGAAACTTTACCTTGATGTGTTGCGCATGACTTTTACCAGTTTCGCAATTTATTAAAAACTTTTTTCTTTACAAAAATCTCCCCCAACAAGAAACTTTTTATATATTTTTTTAAAGTTCCCTGCTTATAACCATTATAAATAGAACCTTATAGCGTGTGCCAAGTTGGGAGGCCTGATTCTAAATTAGTTTGGGTCAAGTCCAAATGAGTCCGTTGAATTATAAATTATTATGGGACTATTAAGCAAAGGCATTACTTTTTGTTATGTATGTTAAATGCTTTAAGGTCAGTGCTGATCTGGACCGTAAAACTGTCACACAGCTAAATAATGTGCATTCAAATTCGGGCTTAAATTCATAATATTTCGATCCATAAAACAAGGACAGCATAAAATAGTAGGCATCGCGCAGGCAATTTGCTTCAAGCTTGCGGTAGTCAATGATTAATGTAATATGTGCCTGGATGATGATTTAAGGCGAAAAGAGCACCTAAAGTGGCGCTCACTTATTTTATGATATAATTCCGTTAAAAGCAATCTTTGGATCGATACTAAGTTGTTGTAGACGTATGGTATACATGCAATACAAACATTTTATAGTACACATATTATAAAATACTTTACGAATATACAAAAACGTAATAAAAATAGGTGCTAAATAAAAATAAACAATTTATGACTAAATAAAACCTAAAATCGAATAAATAGCTTAAAATAACGTTTTACGCGCGAATCACATTCGCTTGATGCAAGGCAAGCTCGCTTAGCTCGCTGCTATTCACGATATCACTGTAAAATGTATTTAAAGATCACAAGTTTAAGCACATACACGAATGGCCAATGTAGCGCTATTGATTGCACTCGTACCTTTGCTACCCCATAGGGTAGCCTTGTTCGATTGATCGATGATTATCAATATTTTATAGATAAGAGGGATAAATTTCCCACCTGGGCCCTTCGCGACGACTGACGACAAAGGGATGGAAAGAGAAGTTCAGACAAAGAGCTTCGAATATTAGTTTTCTCTTGGGATTCCCATTCATAGCGTAGACACAAGAAATAAATCAAAGTATCTATTGAGCTTGATACAGTCAGTTGGCGCTCATTAGGAGAGGCCTATGTCCAGCAGTGGACTAGTATAGTTTGATGATGATTAAGCTTTTTGTTACATTTTAAATAGATGGCTCTAAGCATTATTCTAAGGCTCTAAGCATATAATACGTACGCGCACCGAATAGAATAGAAACTTGTCAAAACAATTGTCTGAACGCGATTTTCCAACTGTTATTATGCGCGCGATAAGACTTCAACGAATCAGCATAATTTTCGTAATATATTTCGTAGATCCTCTACGACAGTCTACGAGCTACGTAGACCCTCTACAGGTAACAGTGCGTAGACCGTCTACGAGAAGAATCAAAGTTTTAATTATAAATATCTTCAAATAACATTACTAACACATAATTATATAAGTTATAGATATCTTGGTCTACATGAGGGATTATAAAGTCCCAAAAGTCTTTGCATACTAATAATTTCGTAAGTTGTTAAACTGGTTTTGGCCGCTTAATAGAATATTCAGACATTAAGTGATGACGACAGTGTGTAAACCTGTTGAAATGTGATAAATACCAGTAAAATAATTCTCATTTTTATATGTATTGAGAGATCGTAATTTAACTTTTTTATCTTATAAATATAAGTGCAATCAATCAGGTATTGCCAACTTTCAGGCTTTTTATTTCGTATGTCCTAAAAAAAAATTCTTTCCATTATTTACTTATTTACCTTAGTTTCTAAGTTTAACAAGATAAAACTTATCACTTGAGATTTGTTTATTTTATAAAAATAAACTCAATGTCATTTAACACGTTAAAATTTCTAAGTTTTATTGAAACTAATTTGAAGTCTGATCTAAGCCAAAGATTCAAACTTAATTTAAAATACTTTAGAGATACTCAGGATTCTTGATAAAAGAAGTTCATATTAAAAAGTTATTAAAGGTGATTGACCGATAACTAGAGAGAAATCCAAAAGATGCGAGTCATGATACGTTCAAAATAGGTCAAAGTGTGACTGCTCTATAAAATGCTACCTCCTTTTTTGTATATGCATGCATAAATAAATAAATAAATAATGCTGGAATATCCACACAGCATGTCCGTTATTTGTCAATTTCAGGGTTCCGTACCCAAAGGGAAAATAGGACCCTTTTACTATGATTCCGCTCTTCGTCCGTTTATCTATCCATCTGTCACTCATTATTGCATTCGCTATATTTCATGAAGCGTAGTAGTTAGACAGTTTTCAAAGGTAATTTATTTCTATTGCCACTATAACTTCAAAACCTATCTGTAAAAAATGTAACAACAAGGAATATAATGCTCCTATAACAGACATATTTTTAACTTTTTTATTGATACGGAACCCTTCGTACGCAAGTCCGACTCGCACATTGCCAGTTTTTATATGATTATAAAATGTACATTGTCTCATATTTGTGTACTAAAGAATAAAGAAACATTCCTTCTACAAATATTTTATGACTGAAAATTTACCGTTTAATCTAGTTTTTCGAAGGATCTCCATTTGCTATACACGGTCTGTACTGTACCATGTTTACATCTGAACTTTCACTTTATTTGACCGCGACTAGGTTACGACCTTCAAAGTTGATAGGGCTAGCTTTTAGTCATTTAATTCAGGTGCAAACTAGTTACGGCCGTCTTTAAATATAGATGTGAAATCTAAGAGTAAATGTAACTCTAGTTAAGTTAGATTTGTTTGTACTTATCTATTCAATATATTAGTACAATTAATAAATTGTATTTACTCAAAACCTTACTACTAGTACAGCCAAACCTAATAAAATTATACAATAATGGAGTAGTTATCAAAATAAGCTAAATCATTGAAAGCAAAAAGACAATAATCAAAGCATTATGCACATACATTGTTTTTCTTACATTTCCGTCCTTTGTCACTGAAATAAATCTACAGGCATTTTTTTTGCAAACTGTACAAGATTTTGGTTGATTTTGTAAAAATATACGGTATATGAGTAATAAATAATATTTTATGAGTATATTCATCATAACAGAAGTTTTTAGAATTTTTATCGTCGATATATTTTATAATTTTAAATAATTTTATTATTTTTGACACTGTGCATAGTGTGCATTCAATCATTCTATTATTCTTTAGTCTACACATTAATATACAACATGATTTTATCTAATAGAATATTTTATGTGCAATTTAAGCGATCTTAACCCTGACAAAAAATTCTCCCAGTTATTTGTCAGGCAACCTGAACAGGTATTGGAAATATACGAATAATGAATCGTAATATCATATTTAATAAGGTGTAATTTGATTATTACTAACACCAGCCCACGGCTACGTACGCGTTATTTTTTTGGAAACATTTCAATCCCGTGGGAACTGATTAATGGGATAAAAAGTAGCCTATGTGTTATTTCAATGGTTGAAAAACGGCTATTCAAAATTTCAGCTCGATTCGTTCATTAGTTTTTGCGTAAAAGAGGGACAAACATCCATTCATCTACCTGTTAACATCCAAACATCCTTACAAACTTTCGCATTTATAATATAAGTACAGATTAAATAATATCATAGATTTCCTTTGAAAAACCCTACAATTTGACTGATTGATTTAACAAAAAAAATTGGTTTATTTTTGTTTTCTTTTTTGTGTTTACTTTAAGTTAAGGTTGTGATGGGACTGACATACTTTAGAAAGTTAAAAGACCTAAAAATAAATAAGAATAAAAAATAATAATAATGTCGTGGCAATATGTAGTTCATACCTCCTCGTTATCTAATAGCTATGTCGATAGGTCGCTGAGCGACAAAGTCCATTTAAAAAAAAAAATAGCTATGTCCACACTGTTCCTTTGGGCATGCATGAGTCAAAGCGCAGTCAACAGCGCACGTGAGGCATGCCCTTAGCGTATGCGCCATGAGAGTTTAAAGCGTAGCGCGCGCTGCGATTCACGTTTTCCGGCTTGGGTGGATTTCTGCGCCTTATAGCGTTCAAAAACAAGATGGAGGGAAGCAATTTCTAAATTCGATCAAAATTTCTTTCGAATATGGGTGTAAATGTTTTAAAAAGAATATCTTTATCTTCACGTAGGTAGTTCACTCATAAGCAAGTTACTTCGATTATTATTTAATAACTTCGTATCCAAATCTTTCTTTTATGTCTTTTTTTCTTTAATTTCTTAAAACCAATTAAGCTGCATATATTCCACCAAGTAAAATATTCTCATCGCACATGTTTTCAAGAGACAGAAAAAACTACGACTGAACTATGCTGTTGCGTTCTTAAACGATTTCCATTATTGAAAGCGTCAAGCGAAAGTTGAATAAAAAGTTGAAGATGAAAATGCACAGTGCACAGCTAAAGATGATAGACTCGTCTTGTTCTATAGCTTGCTCGTTATAGCTCTTTTCTAAGAAACCAGTGTGGATTTTTTCACATTCAGATATTTAAATCAAATGCGTACGCTCTTAAAAAGCTTTTAGTTTGACTCCTTTACATTGAAAACGGGTTAGCAGAGTTCTTTCAGTTGAGCTGGTACCTATAGTGATTTTTCTATACGTCACAAATACACACTACTACACTATTTGAGTTTATTTAGACGCTTTTTTTATTTACTTACCGCCCCGGCTTCGCATGGTTTTATTATACGTAGAAACCTTTCTCTTGAATCACTCTATCTATTAAAAAAACCGCATCAAAATCCGTCGCGTAGTTTTAAAGATTATGGTTTTAAAGCATACATAGGGACTTAGGGACAGAGAAAGCGACTTTTTTTTACACTATGTAGTGAAGGGGAAAATCTTTTTATGACTTTATTAATCACATTGTTTAAAACTAAAGTCATCATTAATAGATTCCCACGACATCAACACATTAATTATTATTTCTGTTAGCGATAAGGCCGCCGATTGTGCCACTTTCGTTGTAATTATTATTAATCCGCTCTGTAACATTAAAAATATTACAAACAACGCAAATTTTTGTACAGCCGTGTTATTTAAATTGCTACTAAGTGGATCATCGCTATGGACCATTCTCAATAATAAACATAAAAACTCCTTAAAAAGCACACTTCAATTTTTATTAATTATTTTTTTTGCCTATCAAAAATCAAGGGTACTATAAAAATTCATATTATTTTAATCAAAATATCTCAATTAAAAATTTACTTTGTGATTGTTGAGGCAAATTGTATAACATTAAAACCAAATTCAAAAACAATCATTTTAACTAGACAGTAATAAAAACGATCCGCGCAAATGTAAACCTTTTCCAATTGGAATATAACTCGATTTCGAGCTTCAGGGGTTTGTCGCAATTAGTTTTTTCATCGGCCCTCGAGTAACAGTAATTAAATTTCAATGAAAATATTCTTAAAAGGCACTTGAGCGTTATAACTGTTATAGCTACAAGTAATAAGGGTGGTATTCCACTGGGGGATTTGAAAGTCGGAGCATTGCATTTTGTAGAGCAATTTCATGAGAACAAATCCTTTTCGTTGAAATTGAGAAATTGAATTATTTTCATTCAGTTTTGTATTATTCTTTAGTTTTGGTTTGGTGAAACTTTTAGGAAATTGATGTTTTCATCTGTAAAATGAAAGTCAATGCAAAATTATGTCAGCGGCCAAATAAACCAACGGAATAGTTTTTTTTTATGAAGCATACCTAGGTTGAAACTCTGTTATTGGCTCAAACGGTAATAATTGTGTCTACAATTAAAATTTCTAAAGACTGGTATGAGATTCCTGGTTCTGTTTTTCCGCTCGATTACTACCTTAGAGTCTTCAAATGCAAACTGAAAAAAATCCTGCTGGAAAAAAGTGCTTCTTAACTTAGGCCGCATATTCGCTTACTTAAGATTTAAGCAATTTATCTCTTTTAAGTACCTCTCTTTTAAGTATCTTACATATTAACCAAAAGTTCGATTTTTTTATGAAATACCATAGAAATTTCTCTGGCTGGCCATAAATTTACAGATCGTACAAACATGGCCGGAATCGAACCCGCAACCTACTGCAGTTTAGTGTCCAATTGACGCCATTTGTTGCCACAAATCTCTTCACAAACTTGACAGTGGACGCTCACCTTTATCTCCAGGCATTATAAATTGATTGCCATTCAAATTAATTTATCCTTATCTTGACATCGCGGTCGTTATTGTGAATATAAAGTGCTGTTTATTGCCTTTATTACCTCGTTGTAACATCGCTCTAGATGGAAGATCGTTATTGAAATAACTATTTTTGCTCAGTGATGTAATACCTTTCTTCACTCATTACATTAGTATTTAGTAATTCTCAGTTTGTTGTACAGAGGCGTTCATCAATTGCTCACCCCCTAATAGGCATACCGGGATCGAATCCTGCAATTACTCACACATTTTTTGCTTTTTTTAACAAAGCACGATGCAAAGCACTACCTATGCTTTAGTTTTTGCACTTCGTTAAAAATAGCTTGAAGTTCTTAAAAATTTTTTTGACGTATATTTTGGCAATTATTATAGCAAAAAGTGAACGTTGTACGTAAATACAACAAGCTTATGCTGAGACCGATTTGTTACTCAAGCAAACTGTTCATACAATGTGATTTGTCGAACCTTGATCAAACGAAATGTGCGGATACACGACACATATTTATCGATAAAAATCGGGATGAAAAAAAATTATGTTTTTTATCTCAAAAACAAAGCAGTTTTAATATTTTTTTAAATGAAGACTACTTCATCTGGTTTTTTCTTCGTTTCTTTTTGTGTTACTGGTGTATTTTATTCAAAGTAATCTCATTTGAAAGCAAGATAGTTTAGCCTAGACCTAGCTAATAAAATAAATAAGAAATACAAACTCGTTACATAATTGTAGAAAAATAATATTTTTTTAGAATTTAGTCAAAAAGAAAACGATTTTTATTTTATTTTTCCTCTGTAACTTTAAAACTGGGTTATTAAGGTGTACTTTTTTGCATGTTGTATTAATCTTCATAATTTATTGTACAAATCCTCCAAAAACTGGGGGTCTAACTCTTTCCGTTGTCATGTTTTTCACCATTTAAATATGTAAGGTACTTTCTTTCAAGTACAAAGATCAACAGGAATCTCAACTTGTTTAATCTACATGTTTCTTTTTGTGTTGACGGTGTATTTTATTCAAAGTAGTCTCATTTGAAAGCTAGATAGTTTACCTAGCTAATAAAATAAATAAAAAATACAAATTCGGTACATAAGCGTAGAAAGATAATATTTTATTAGAATTTAGACAAAAAAAACTGTTTTTATTTTATTTTTTCTCTGTAACTTTTAAATTGGATTATTGAGGTGTACTTTTAATGGTGAATAACATGACAACGGAAAGAGTTAGACCCCCAGTTTTAGTAGAACCCCCAGCATCTGTAGTAGTTTGATTTTGTCTTTATAGGAAGAGATACGAAATCAGAATTTGGTGGCATCCAAAGGCAACTTCGTATCTCTTCCTTAAAATGTCAATATAAAACTACTACAGATGCAGATTGCCGCTGGAAGGTCTGGATTTTAATTAAAAAAATCGAGAAGAGGTAGTTGCTGCCACTAACCACCAAGAGAGTTAAAAAATATATAGGCTGTTTGCGCCTTAAGTCTATTTGAATATTCAAAAGCACCTATTTTTATTTAAAATTAAATGCAAATTAGTTTAAGCTAAAATATTGCTAGGATTAAATTGATTATAAATATACGTTGTTTTATTTTAAATAAACGTTTTAGCGAGGGATCGTAATTCCATTTGAAAATAAAACGGCTACCAAATAGGTTTGCTTTTAAAGCAATCTATTTTAATGCATTTGAATTCTTTACTATTACTGTAGATGTTTTTTTACGCTTACCATCATCATCATCATTACAATGATGGCCGATGTGGCGCGGAAGGCGAAGGTCCGCCTGCGACGCAGGAGGTTGAGGTTTCGATTCCCGCCTCGGGATAAATATTCGTCCGTTCTGCAAATATTTGTTTTGGGGTTCTAGGTGTTTTATATGTATAGTAAGAAGTATCTATCTTTGTTGGTAGTTGTTTCAATTTAATTGTTCTTTTATGTCCAGTCTATTCCAAAGTTCCCTGGAAAATATTGCTCATAGCGATAGGTAGCCCTTTATGCTTCCTCTTTTCCCATTTCTGTCTGTAATGTCTCCTGTCTTAGTATTATCTATCATATCAAAGTATGCAATGCTCTTTGTTATTTTGGTATTGTTTTCAAAAATAAAAATACCTTTTTCAGTTATTCAGTATCCATAGTGCAAGCCTTAGCTTGACCGTTAGATGATGCAATGATTGATAAACAGAAAAACATTTAATTTATTTTATTTGTCATATTATACGTCATTTTAGTCCAACAATGGTGTCGATTCTGTTGTTTTAGGAATCCTAACTAAAATCTTAAAATTTCTTAGTTAGATTGACTTAAAATTTATGGTATTCTGTTGCAAGTCTTAAAAATACCTAATTTAAAACGTGTTTGACAATCGTAAAATCTCTCTAAGTTTAGTAGTTGGTGTTGCTGTAAGCATAATAAATAATGTTTTCTATAATGATGCATGTAACTTTTCTGTACCTGCCCTGAATGTTTTTATTCACAAATTACATTAAATTCTAGGTTTTCGTAGTATAAGCTTTGAGCATTCTGCTTGTAAATTTTAATCATGACCAAATTAGGTGCCTCCTAAAATTAAGTTAAACGTCTAATCTTTGCTAAAAATGTGATGCACAGAATACGGTTTTAGCAATTTTAGCTAAGTTGAGTTGTTTAACATCTGTCATCCTAATTTTAAATCTGTCAGTCTAATTTTTAAAACACAGAATAGCATTCGTGGATTTGACGTTTCTAAATCTTAAAATTAGCTAATTTTAGCTAGGTCTAAAACAAGAGAATTGACACCATTATTTAAATACACTCTTTATCGGTGGTTATTTTTAGCACTAACATACCTTAGATTTTCGTAGCATAAGTTCTTTCAACGAAAATTACAATCAAGGAATAAAAACAAATGAAACCTAGTATAATTTTTTTAACAATTGAGGATACAGCTGAGCTGCAGACGGTTGTAAACAGTGTAGAGGTAGCTCAAATTATCCATGTCAATATGTACCTACTAGTTGGAAGGGTCCCCAAGACACTGGCAAAAATTTTACAGACTTTTTTATAAATCAACTTTTTCTTACAACTGCTTGGTGCCTTTACTCCCCAACTATATGGTAGTAGTGTCTACTTTCTACGTTGTAGGTCCAGCTAGAATCTAGGTTTTAGAAGTGCCTTGATGTTTCACTTTATCAGAAGTAATAGTATAAAATGCTCACTTTATCAGTAGTAATAGTATAAAGTGCTTACAAAACAATTTTTAATTGGATAAATGACGACGAATACCAATGTCATTGAAATAAAGTTCATGGTCATTTTGGACACAGTATTTCGTCAATTCGGTTTAATCCGTCATAGTAACTAATGGGTTCATCTTTTTCACGCCAAAACTACAGAATGCATCGAAATTCAGAAGTATATTTACATTCAGGTATTTTAAGGCGTGGAATGGGCTACTTTTTACCCAATCAAGCAATCTCATAGCCAAATACCATCTACTTAAACGCTTTCATAGAAAAAACGCGTACAAAGCCGTGGGCTAGCAAAAAATCAAATTAATCATCATCATTATCATCAGCCTATATTAGTCCACTGCTGGACATAGGCTTCCCCTAATGAGCGCCATAGCGCCCTGTCTTCAGCTTGCCGCATCCAGCATCTGCCAGCAGTCCTTCGCAGATCGTCATTCCACCTGGCCGGAGAGCGTCCTACACTACGTTTAAAAAACGTTACAACACGTGTAAAAAAGAAATAAATAATACTAGACAATTCACACAACATCATCTAGCCCCAAGCTAAGTAGAGCTTGTGTTATTTATGGTTCTACTTATCTGATATACATTACATATAAACTACAAATATTTCTCCCAAGGTACTCAACTCACTTCAAATGTCTTGAATTTAATTATTCAACTGACTATTCGACTGCTGAATATATTGGATGAGGCAAGCTAAAGGGCACTAGACGACTTATGTGGCGCGGCGGGCGAAGGTCCGCCTGCGACGCAGGAGGTTGCGGATTCGATTCCCGCCTAGGAACAAATGTTTGTATGATCATCTAATATTTGTTCCAGGGTTTTAGGTGTTTACTTAGTATATTAAAAAACAATTTATGTAATGTACTTCACTACATAGTTTAAAACAAAGTCGCTTTCTCTGTCCCTATGTATGCTTAAATCTTTAAAACTACGCAACAAATTTTGATGCTGTTTTTTTAATAGAGTGATTCAAGAGGAAGGTTTATACGTATAATAAAACCGTGCGACGCCGGGTGGGTCGCTAGTATTGTATAATAAATCAGTCATCTAGTACCTATAACACAAGCTCTGCTTAGCTTGGGGCTAGATGATACTTTGGATTGTCCAGCTCTGTTATTTATTCACTAGAGCATATTGCACACACCAAGAAATCTTATGTCCAGGGGCCGAATTCCACTAATTTCAAAACATAGGTCTCAATAGTGCCATTCAATCAAGATGATTAAAATGACGTTCGTGCATTTGGTATTCTACTATTTTCTGCGCTTAAAGAGACTTTCAAAATTAGAATCTCAAATTGGTAGTTGTAAAGGTAATCGTCACAGCTATGAATGAACCTCAAGAAGTTTGTAGTAGTAGAACACCAAAAAGAGTTTAACACTGTCATTTTGACACGATACTATTTAAAAGGAGAAGCGATTTATTTAGTGGAATTCGGGCCCTGAATGATTGTACTTAGAACTCCATTTGCCATGTTAAGATGACTGAAAAAATGAGTGAGGATTCCCTCAATAACTACGTAGTATTCATGTAGTGCTTTGTGCTTTGAATGAGTCGCTGCATTGTGTCCGTATCTAGCCCAGATTTACTGTTTAACTTTACACGTACAACAAATGCTTTTTTATTTTAGTTTCGTACGAAGTTTTAAAGTTAACATTTTTGTGGTGAGGTTTCAATGTATAGTGGACATCTGTCCCTTGATAAAAGTGTTTTAGAAAACACAAATTAGTGGAAACAGATATAGTTTTAATTATTGATAGAAAAACACTCCATTTTCTTAGGAAATAAGTTACTAGAAATTCTTAAGTGATGGGTCAGTAATTTTGTTTGTAAGAAAAATCAATGAACTAGCTTTACTAAATATCATGATTATTGTGAATAAAACCTTTTTAAATAATCATTAAAAATAACTTTTTAATGAAACTTTTTATTGCATTGCAAAAGAGCATTTTTTCCAAAATACTTCGTGAAAACATAGCTATTAGTTGTCTCGCTGTTCTGCAGGCGACGTAGTAAAATGCGCTTTTCCAAGGTTTGACTTAGAAAGGCGTCGACGTAAAGAGAGTTAACGTGACGGGAATCGACGTTAAAGGAGTCGGAATTACAGGAACAATTATTTTATTATTGTGTATATCACTTGATGTCAATCAGTCTGTAATTCTGTTATTCTTTATTGTACACAAAAATACAAAGCATGAACTTATGTAATAGGATATGCACATAAGCGAGCTTAACCCTGAAAAGAGTTTTCTTTCAGCAAACTTTAGAGTTATAGAAGAGGCGATGTAAAAGGGAAAGGAAGTGTCCAATAGCATTATAACCGATTAAAATAAACATAATAAAATAATAATGACTAAATAAACACAATAAATATCTTTCCTTCAATAAACTATCATTTCTATGGCATTGTGGCTCTCCAGACAAAACTAGATCTCACGAAAATGCATGAAATAATCATAATTTATTCTGTTTTCACCAGAATGTATCAAATCACCACGCCAGGTAGGAAACGAAGGCGACCACGCCTTACATACCTTAATCCTTATACCGCCCCTGTAATACGGGATAATCCCTCCCTGGGTAATTAAGCTAAGAAGGAAGCGTAAGATTTCGGAATTACAATTAGGTGTGACGGTGTTAAGGATAATATCGTCTTTATGATACATTTAATATCATGTTATGAGCTACCTTTAGACTGTTTGCAACTGTCTGCAGTTAGCTCAATGGTTTCAATTGTAAATACTACATAGTTGTAATTTTTCTATTCCTTGCTTGTACATTTGTAATTTTTACACTTGTAATTTTCGTTGTTAATAAAGACACTTGTTTATATCATATTATACCTATAATGTAATGTATATATCATTATACATTACATTATAGGTATAATCGAATTAATATAAATCAAGTTTGAAGGATGTTTGTAAAACAGTTATTTTCTTCTTTTTTTTGATCAATCTTGCATCTACTTACATATTTTACTAGCGACCCGCCACGGCTTCGCACGGTTTTATTATACCTTATAAACATTCCTTTTGAATCACTCTATCTATTAAAAAACCCGCATCAAAATCCGTTGCGTAGTATAAAGATTTAAGCATACATAGGGACATACGGACAGAGAAAGTGAATTTGTTTTATAATATGTATTGATATGTATAGTTATTAATATGAAATCTTACTATAAGTTCACTAACTCTACACCTTTTTACTAAAATAACTTACGGATAATGGGCCTGGTTACACTTTTGGATTTGAGTTTATTTAGGACTAACTGGTGCCCGCGACTTCGTCTGCGCGGGATTAGTATTTCGAGTATACTCGCGGTTTCACCCGCGTAATTCCCGTTCCCGTGGGAATCTAGCCTATCTAATAAAGCTTATATGCTATTCCAGACTACAATCTATCTCTGTGCCAAAATTCATCCAGATCCGTTCAGTAGTTTATGCGTGAAAGAGAAACAAACATCCATCCATCCATTTATCCATCTATTCATCCATACATCTATCCATCCATACTTACAAACTTTCGCGTTTATAATAATAGAAGGATTCTTTATCTTCGTGTGAGAAGCTTCCAAAGATATCCAAGGTTATGCTTTTCGATTTTATATATAGAAAATAGCTCAAGTAGCAAGGCCATATAAATAATCGATAGGGCCCTGTTTTAATGAGTGAATGCAAGCTTGTATATTGCTTCATACCTTCTGCATACCACCTGTTAATTAAAGACGACCCAACCGACGGCAGAGCGGGTGAAATCCGCCTGGGAATCAGGCGGTCTTGGGTTCAATTCCCGCCTCGGCACAAAGTTGTGTTTGATCTGTAAATATTTCCCACTTTTACATAATTTTTATCACTACATAGTATAAAATAAAGTAGCTTTCTCTGTCCCTGTGTATGCTTAAATCCTTAAAACTACGCAACGGATTTTGATGCGGTTTTTTTAGTAGATAGAGTGATTCAAGAGCAAGGTTTATACGTATAATAAGACCGTGCAATGCCGGGGCGGGACGCTGGTTAATAAATAAATAATGCTCGAAAACACAGCATCATCCATAGCCCCTGATCTAAATAATATATAAAAATGAATCCCTATTTCCCTTGGTCACGGCATCACGCCTGAACGGCTGGACCGATTTCGCTAATTCTTTTTTGTTCTGTTCGTTATTATCAGGAGAAGGTTCCTATGAAAGAAAAAATTAAGAAAATTAGTAGTAGGACAACGTCTGTCGGGTCAACTAGTAATAGTATACATATATATAATTTAAGTAGAGTGTGTGTTATGAGTACTGGATAACTGATATAATTAAGACATAGATACTTTTGTTTATACATATAAAACACTCAGCACCCTGAACAAATTTCTGTAGATTGTACAAACATTTGATTCAAAGCAGGAATCGAACCAAAACCTCCTGCTACTCAAGTAGATTTTTGTTCCCTGACACCACGGCCATAGACGTCAATGTAGTCTCCTTCAAGGTTTAACAACAAATCATAGACAATGAAACAGAAAATAAATTTCAACTTACTAAATTACGTTTAAATTTCACCAAATAAATAAATATCCAAGTTCCTACTGCTAATTTATGAAGCCAACATTTCTAAGTTTAATTAGGGGAATAGGTATATCACGAATAATAAATATCATCGCTCGAGTTGTTGAAAACTTGCTTATTTATGGGCAATTTAACGGTCTTTGCGGTTGGCTGTAGTTATAGCGAACTGGACGACTGCCAGTTTTAAATTAGGTTACTGTTGGCATTTTGGTTTTACCTTATCGGTTTGTTTCACTAAAGAATGACTGCGACTTTTGCAGTTGCTGAAGTATCGACTTGCTTTCTATCCGTAAATCAAAAACTTTATTTGTTTAGCCATATATACCCAGATTTCAGTAAGGTAAGGCAACTTACCTTACTGAAATCTGGGTAAGTCCGCAAACCGGCAGTTCTGTAACTTCTACAAACAAAATAACATAGTATAACTCTGACTGAGTTTCACACCGAACACAATAGTATGTAACTAATTATAAGGCAAACATGTATTAGACACATAAGTTACTTATACACGTGCTAGTGGTTTCCATTTTGCTTCTTCCACTAGTGGACAAGATTGAAGCGAACTGAAAATCAATTATCAATTTATTTCTAATCTTTTTATTTCTTATTTTGATAATTATGTTGCAGCTGTAGTATCAAATTTGACTTGTATAAGTGCTTATTTTGTAAGCCTAAAGCGTATAATAAAACCGTGCGAAGCCGGGGCGGGTCACTAGTTATCTATATAAGTAGACGCAACGATTTCTTTCACTCAGACACTTAATTACCTGGGTCGAAGGGGAACTCTCAACTTTTTTACTAACGTTTCCAGTTTTACCCCGATGAAAAAAATCCAAGAAAAAGTGGAATGGGGAATTCTGTTATTTTTAGATCAACTTTTTCAGTTTTCTCCCTTGAGGAAGAAAGAGAACACTGGAATAAGCTTGTAGTTTTATTGTGTATACTTTCTACTCTCAGAGCTTAAAAGAGGCTCGTTATGGCCAAGTGATATAAATAAAGCTCCATCCAGTGTTAGTTAAATCGTATGGTCATCGGGTTTGCTATGGAGTTAGCCGAGCATACCCGATTCAGCGTAACGGAATCGAGCGTGACAATCTATTTTCGTTTACCACTGTGTTAAACAATACAACCTGCCTACTTATTGATATGGTATTTATTACAACTTAATAAATACAAATAAAATAATTAATTTAAATTTGTAAATTTATAAAAAAATTACTTTGAATATCCATCTGTTTTTTTTATTTGTTTTAGAAATACAACTTTAAACACTTAAATAAAAAATAAGTAATTTCCAATAATACCATATCTTAATCCGATTTTTTATCTCGCGTCGAGGGCGCTTATCAAACTTGCCACTAAGCCATACAGATTAAAAATATAAATGCTTAACGCCTTCACTGCGACCAAACCCGAGAAACAGAACAGAACAAGTTGTAAGTAACACCTGCGCTGCTGCGGTAGGTTTCAATAAAATAAACGAAGCGCCTCTTCGACTCTTTGATCATTTGTCTTCGAACTTTCGTTACGTGCCAGATGGTTTGTTGAATTAATAACTGAACAGTTTCTGTATGCGAATATGAACGCTTTTCTTTAGGTAATAAACACAATTAAATTAACGCTAGAGCTAGTGAGTATCTGGCTCAGCGCATCAGCATTGCTTAAAGCGTCGTAATGCAGCCAGCGTCTTGGAGACGCGATGACTGGTATTGATTTGGATCAGTTGAGCTTTCTTTAGATTGTTTGCAACAGTCGGCAATTAGCTCAATTATTTCAAAGAACGGTTTTCGACTTGCATTAAAAAAAAAATTATCTTGAAAGGTGGCGTCAACTGGAAATTTGGGTATGTCAATTTCAAATGAAATGAAAATAACCGTAGACGTAAAATCGTGTAATTAGGGGTCTAGTATAGATTGATGATGCATAAATAAATAAATTAATAATGCTGCATATTGCACACGAAATCATCTAGCCCCGAGCTTAGCAGAGCTTCTGTTATGGGTACAAGATAACTGAAATTCTTTATACAATACATCACACAGATAAACTTTATTTTATTCGACTTTTAAAACACCTAGATAGAGAACCCAAAACAATCCGCAGAAGCAACAAACGCACAAGCAAGTGTCCACAGGCGGGTATCGAATCCGCTACCTTCTACGTTATTGGACCTTCGCCCACTAGTCCACTGTGGTCGTCACGAATTACCCCACAATCTATCGAATGGAACATCAAAAGCCTATTCATCAGAAGATTCCATTTCGGAATGTGTCCATTATGGAACGAATCCATTAGGAATTGTCACGTGATGGATGACTTTGCAATATCTATTTTACGTTTACTAAAATAAAAATGATGCCATATATATATAAATTGGTGTAAACTTCGCTGTAATTTACGCAATTTTTTTTCGCAGAACTAAATTACTTGCACTTTATTATTATTTAGAATTTCTTGTTTATTGTCACTACTATTCTGGATTCTCAACTAAAAACGTAACGGAATCATTGACAACCGATGATGTGGCGCGATGGGCGAAGGTCCGCCTGCGACGCAGGAGGCTGCGGGTTCGGTTCCCGCCTCGTAACAAATTTGTGCACGATCTGCAGAAATTTGTTCGGTTGGCCTGGGTGTTTTCTATGTATAGTAAAAATATCTATCTATGTATATAATTTATTAAATACTAGCGAACCGTCCCGGCTTCGCACGGTTTTATCATATGTAGATAAACCTTCCTCTTGAATCACTTTATCTATTAAAAAAACCGCATCAAAATCCGTTGCGTCGTTTTAAAGATTTAAGCATTCAAAGGGACATAAGGACATAGGGACAGAAAAAGCGACTTTGTTTTATAATATGTAGTGAAGTGATATCAATTATCTAGTAACTACCCATACTACCACACAAGCTTTGAATAGCTTACTTTGGGCCAGCATCTGCCAACAATCTTTTGCAGATCGTCATCCCACCTGGCCGGAGGGCGTCCTACACTACATTTGCCAAGTCACAGTCTCCACTCAAGAACACGTTTTCCCCAACGGTTGTCGGTTCTTCTTGAGATATGGCCGGCCCACTGCCACTTCAGCTTGCTAATTATTTGAGCTATGTCGATAAGTTTGGTTCTCTGTTGGATGTATTCATTACGAATCCTATCCTTCAGAGAAACTCCGAGCATAGCTCTTTCCATAGCTCGCTGGGCGACTTTGAACTGGTGGACCAGCCCTACCGTGAGTGTCCACGTCTCAGCTCCGTAGGTCATTACGGGTATGACAAATCCACAGTCAATCTTAGTATAACTAAATACACACGAAAAACCTTTAACCTTTCACTGCATTCGAGCTACCCACATCGATAAGCTGTAGTCGGCCAACCGTCTCGGCAATAATACTGCAGGTTAATTGGAAACCTGTGTTGTATAAATATGGCTGTGAGTGCCCTTTATGGGTTAGATTGATTGGGCTTTTGGCTAACGTGGACGTAGGCCTTTACGTCACAGGTCGGTCTTGCTTTAATCCTACTTCACTAACACCTCATAGTATAAAACAAAGTCGCTTTCTCTGTCTCTATGTATGCTTAAATCTTTAAAATTACGCAACGGATTTTGATGCGTTTTTTTTTTATAGATGGAGTGATTCAAGAGGAAGGTTAACGTTAACGTATAATTAAACGGTGCGAAGCCGGGGCGGGTCGCTAGTAATATATAAACGCGAAAGTTTGTAAGTATGGAGGGATTGATATTCATAATATCTATATAAGTCTATCTATCTATCTAAATTTCATCGAAATCCGTTCAGTAGTTTTTGCGTGAAAGAGGAACAAACATCCATCCATCCATATAAACTTTCGCATTTATGATATTGATAAGGATGTGAAAATCAGTGTGAATTTTTGATATAAAATATCTCACTAAATAGTACTAGTTCCTTGGTTTAAAATTGGTCAAGAATTTTCCTCGTAACCTGAAATTTCATCGTAAGCTCTGCTTAGCTTGGGACTAGATGATGCTGTGTGGATTGTTCAGCATCTTTTCTTTATTTAAATTAAAAATAAAATAATTAAAATCTGAAACCATATTGCCCTATGCACGTATGCACTAACTTATAATGTTAACATCCCTAAGGCGCCCTTTCAAGATATTTTGTACCTTGAACTCGACATTCAGAATCACTACATAGTATAAAACAAAGTCGCTTTCTCTGTTCCTATATCCCTATGTCCCTATATCCTTATGTCCCTATGCATGCTTAAATCTTTAAAACTACGCAACGGATTTTGATGCGGGGTTTTTTAATAGACAGAGTCATTCAAGACGAAGGTTGCGTATTATAAAACCGTGCCAAGCCGGGGCGGGTCACTAGTTTAGCAATAAACCAATCAATAATCATGACTAAATAAACAGATAGTTGAGTCCATAATTATCTGGAAGTCTGAACTTGCCTTATCCAAGTTACTCGAACTTATCGAATTTAACTTAGTAGGTATATCGATATCTGTTATGACAACCCTAACTACTTGGTTCTACTGCGATAAAAGTTTATGCCACTCAGTTCTGTGCGCGGTTTTGCTTGCATTTTCCTGAATACTGAATAGTCTTTTGCCTCTCACAATACAAAATATCAATTTTATATCTGGTCGATGCGACGCGTGACCCGAGAGCTGGTGAATATCTGGCTCAGCGCATCAGCATTGCCATACAGCGTGGTAATGCAGCCAGTGTCTTGGGGACGCTTCCGACTGGTATTGACATGGATCAATTGAGCTACCTTTAGAATGTTTGCAACCGTCTGCAGTTAGCTCAATGGTTTCAATTGTAAATACTGGTTGTAATTTTTCTATTCCTTTGCTTGTAATTTTCGTTGTTACTAAAGAAATTTTAAATTGTACGCACTTACAATAACTAACTTAACTTAAGGCGCAAACAGCACCTTAAGTGGCGCCCCCAATTATTTAATGATATCATTCCGTTAAATAAAGGAATTTCCAAAATTCACTCGTACAGTTTTGTTAAACCTATCATAAGCTATAGTAGTTTCATTTTGCCTAGTTTAGGAAGTGATACGAAGTTGCCTTTGGTGGCCACCAAACTCTGTTTTCGTATCTCTTCCTATAATAGTTAAAATTATACTACTACAGATGAATTAAAAAAGCTTATGATAAGTATAGAGTTATACGACGACTGATGTGGCGCGGTGGGCGAAGGTCCGCCTCCGACGCGGGAGGTTGCGGGTTCGATTCCCGCCTCTGAACAAATTTGTGTACGATCTGCAAAAATTTGTTCCGTTGGCCTGGGTGTTTAATATGTATAATAAAAAATTTCTATCTATCTAGATAACGTATTAAATATATCAATTATCTAGTACCCATAACACAAGCTTTGAGTAACTTACTTTGGGGCTAGATGGTGCTGTGTGGATTGTCCAGCATTATTATTATATTAAACTGTACGTATGATTTTTGGTAATATCTTTGTTTAACGCAATTATGTGATAATAAGTGGTAGCGCTAATTTACCTGCTGTCTATGCCTTAAAGGAATACAATTAAGTTGAGGCTGCAAGGAATCCAATCTCGCTATCAGCCACTTTAGATGCTAAGCGTTATACGGATAATCAAGACATCATTTGGCTTTAGACAGCTTTTCCGATCAGTTTAAGGTTTTACCATCGGAATTGTGTGAATAAAATTTGCGTGAATAATATTATTGTAGCGTACTTAGTCTTCCTACTGGGTGTGGGTGAAGGAAAACAGAAGAATGTACAAACAATAAATTCTGTAATCAGTACAAAAATTACAAAGGTAGGAACTAGGTCACACAGGGGGTAATTTCAACTACTAGCAAGAGCCGTTCCAGGCGAGCGTCCGGATGCAACAATTACTAGTAGCCGTGTAGAGGAGTCTAGTCGGAGCACCTTCCCGTTGCGGATGAGGCGAGCGACTGGCTGCTTGATACGAGCGTGCGGCGGCTTATATAGGGACGGTCCGGGTGGCGGGGCATCGCTGACGTTGTGCGTGGTCATCATTTTGCGCCTGCGGTCGGCTCCGTGCCTCAGGCCGGTTGCACATTATTTTATGCTACAGGCTCCCCCTCTGGATGTGAAGGCGTCCCGACGAGCAGACAGTTCAGGGAAAGGCTCGCGGTGTTGGTCTTCTTGGGTCGTCCGCGTCCACGAGTAGATGGAGCTGGGGCCGCATGCAGCCGGTTTGCAGCAGATGTTGGCTTAGGTGGGCGGCCTCGCTTCCTGAGCGGGCGTACCGGTAGAGGTAGCGGGCCTTCGCTGCCTCGGTACGGTGTCAGGGCAGAGGTGTGGTACACCCCCAGGGCTCGGTCAGGTATGTTGGGATCTGCAAGAACATAAGATGAGGCGCCGTGACGCTTTAAGATTTTGTAGGGTCCGTCACGACGAGGACAGAACTTAGCGCTGCTTCCACGAGCCGAGTTGCTTACTGGGTGACTATTGGCTAGAACCAGGTCACCAGGTTCATAGCCAGGATCTCCTCGTCGTTTCAAGTCTACTGCCTCTTTTCTTATTTCTTCCTTGTTCTCTCGCACCTCTCGAGCTCTTTTTAAGGTATCTGCTAGTTGGAGAAGCTTTGGTGTTATCTCTGGCACAAAGTTCTCTGACAGTATGATCTGGCGCAGATCATGAGCGTTGTCATCTGGAGTTCTGAGTTCACGAGCGAATGTCAGGTATGCTGGGGTATAACCCGTTGTTAGGCCATTCGCGGTATTCATCGCGAAACGAATGCTAGGCAACTTCTCATCCCAGCTTCCATGATCGTCTCCTACCAGGATGGCGAGTTGAGTCTTGAGGTCTCTATTCTTGCGTTCAACAGGATTTGCTGCTGGGTGATACACTGGCGTAAGGTTATGTTTGATGTCGAGACAGAAGGTCAGTTGCTGCATTACAGCACTTACGAATTGTGGCCCGTTGTCGCTGATGAATCTCCTTGGAACGCCATAACGCAAGAAAACTTCATCTATCAAAATCTTCGCACAGTTCTCAGCAGTTGCTGTTTTCATTGCAAACAGTTCTATCCACCCAGTGGCGATGTCTTCTACTATGTAAATCCAGGTATTGCCTTGTAGAGTTGACGGAAGAGGTCCAAACAAGTCAAATGCTATTATCTCAAAACGCTGGTTAATCGGCGTGGTCTGGAGCAGTCCAGCTGGCTTCATGTTGGAAGGTTTGTATCGTTGGCAGGGAAGACAGTTCTTGACGTATGCTTCAATGTATTTTCTCATCCCCTTCCAATAGTATCGCCTTGTGATCCTCTGATACGTTTTGTCAGCGCCATAGTGTCCAGCCAGTGGGTCATCATGATAAGCGGTGAGTACGTTTGCCCATTCGTGTTGGGGTACGACGAGCTGAGCTTCTTCTGCATCATTGACGGGGTTGTAGCGATAGAGCAATCCGTTGTTCATCACATATCCCTTGTTACTCCAGTAGATTGCATTCTCAGTCCGTTCTGGCTCTTCTAAAGCTTTCACGATGCTGGAAATATTTTCGTCTTTTAGCTGTTCAACTCTTATTTCGCTGGCAGAACGAGCCGGTATGTCTACGACGATACTGCAAATACCACAACTCTTTGTAGTCTCTTGGTTACAAATTGGTCTGGACAATGTGTCAGCTACTACATTGGTCCGTCCTGGCGTATATTTTATGGTGATGTTGTAAGCTTGTATCTGGAGCGCCCATCTAGCCAATCGACCTGTTGGTGATCGCAGCGACATTAACCATTTCAGAGCCTGGTGATCCGTTACCACTGTAATTGGGAGTCCTTCTATGTACCCTCTAAATTTGTTGATTGCCCATACTACAGCGAGAGCCTCTCTTTCCGTTGTAGAATAATTCCTCTCAGCTGAATTTAACAATCGGCTTGCGTATTCAACGGGTCGTTCATCTTGTCCCTCCCCCTGCATCAAAACAGCTCCAACTGCGTAGTTACTCGCGTCTGTTTTGAGGATATAAGGTTGGGTCTCGTCCGCTTGTCGTAGAATAGGGGCCGTAGTGAGGAACGTCTTCAGTGCTTGAAATGCCTTCTCTTGCTCATCACCCCATGTCCATTTGATATCTTTTCGTGTGAGACGGCTGAGGGGCTCGCTGATGCTTGCAAAGTTAGGAATAAACCGGCGAAACCAGGAACAGGTTTGTAAGAATGTCATGAGATGCTTTATGTTACTAGGTGAAGGGTACTCACGAATTGCTGCTACTTTTCCTGGGTCAACTTGTAATCCTTTCGGGGTAATGATGTGCCCTAGATACTTGACGGTCGAGCAGCAGAAGCGGCACTTCTTGAAGTTTACTTCTAGGTTGCACTCTGCAAGCTTCTTCAATACCTTGTCCAGGTCTGTCAAGTGATCTTGAAAGCTGGTGGAAAATATGATTAAATCATCCAGGTAAGCTAACATTTTCACATTCTCTAAGCCTATTCTGACTCTGTCTATAAGGCGCTGAAAGGTAGCAGGTGCGTTCCTTAATCCAAAAGGCATGCGCTTGCACCTGTACACTCCGAATGGGGTTATAAAGGCGGTTTTATCCTGATCTTCATCTTTGACTTTTACCTGCCAATAGCCGGCGCGTAGATCGAGCGTTGTCATATATGGAGTAGGTTTAGCCGCATGAAGCAAATCATCCATCCTTGGTATGGGGTAGACGTCTGGGACTGTAATGGCGTTTAATTTGCGATAATCCACGCAAACACGTATCGATCCATCCTTCTTTGGTACCATGACAACAGGTGCGGACCATGGTGAAGAACACGGCTCGATGACGTTTTCATCCAACATTTTCTCAATTTCCTGTTTCAGTAAGGCGAGCTTTGGAGGTGATAGGCGATAAGGCGGTACTGAGATTGGATCGTGCTCACCTGTGTTGATGCAATGTTCTGCGAGGCAAGTTGGTTCTGTTGAAACTTCAAACGCATCTCTATTATTCCACAAGATCTCCATCAACTGCGTTTTCTGTGCTTTATCGAGTAGATCTGAAGCGACATCTTCTATTGAAATGGAACCTATCCCAACATCGTCGTTACCATCGTCGCTGGGAAAGAGCTTCCTAGAGTGTGGGGATAGTTCGACTTCCGCTCCATGGATATTCATCTGAGCATCTCTATACATAAAATCCACGAACCTAGGTGAGTATCCGTCAAATAAAGTTCTGCTCCGTTTGTATGGTGGTGGGGACCAATCTATTGGCACGACAGCGTAGGGTTGGTTGTCTTCATGAACGTTCTTCTTAGTTGCTGCTGGTTCCTTCTGACGCATGTTGCTGGGTACGCGGAGATCAGCGGCTGCACATGCGCTGGCTTCTGGCAAGGAAGGTTCATTAGAACTGGGTGACCAAGACTCACCTTCACCATCAGGTAAGATTTCCAGGCTTTTTGCGAAGTCACTCGTATTTGGTGGTGTGATACTCATAGGGGAGATGAATTGAGGCGGCTGAGCATCAATTATGAATTTGCGGATGGTTGGACTGGACGGTGGCGTCATCTCAACTTGTGCCATGGAAACTTCTTCCTCGGCTTCCTCGTGTAAAAGGTATACAACCTCTGGGTCGCCCACGAAGTGCCAGGTCATTTGTGGGATGTTTAGCACCATTCCTGCATCTTGTATAAATCCAATCCCTAGCAGTGTGCGTGTTTCTCGAGATTCGGGGAAGATAATCATTGTCGTAGGTACTACTTGATTACAGAGGCAAATAGGTACTCTTACCGTAAGTATGTTCCTGTGCGTTCTTCCTCCATCTGCCAAGGTCACTATAACCTTCTGCTTCTCAAATTTGTACCCCAGTTTCAACAGGCATTGGTATAGCTCATACGACGCAACACTTGTTTTAGCGCACGAGTCGACGTACGCGTTCCCCACGATTTTCTCGATTCCAATCCTGACGATGGGTCTGGGACGCGCGTCTGTCTTGACGTTGAGCGAGCAGAAACTAACTTCTGAGTTTTCTTCCTTGACTGCAGGCTTTTTGGTACAGGTGGGACATTTGGATCGGACGATTCCTGGCGCGCCGCATCCATAGCACGAAAATTTGGGCTGTGACGGAGAAGGAGCCTGAGTCGCGGTAGCGGATACCGTAGGTTTATTGTCTGTGGCAGTACCAGCGATTTTTGCGTCTGAGTTTTGCTTCTTACGGCATACATCGACGCTGTGACCTGGCATTCTGCAAAAGGCACATCGAACCTTTTTGTATTTCGCCTTTTCCTTTCCTTGTGCATCATCAGGCATGGCTGCTGCGGATGGCGGTTGCTTCTCCATAAGTAACCGTTCTACACCTCTAGCTGCTTTGAGCAGCTGGTCAAAGTTATTTGCGTTTTCTCGTGACATCTTCTCCCTTATCCTGTAACGCAGCTGACCGTAGACCATGTCAATTTGTTGTGTCTCGGTGTGTGCTGGTCCTGGAAGTTGAGCGAGGAGAGCCCGTTTCTTAGCGATGAACACTTCCGTAAGCTCGTTTTCGTCTTGTTTGATTCCTATGATCTCCTGGTATAGTTGAAAGGCCGGTCGTTTGGGAGCGAAGGCGTGTCGGACTCTTTCTTTGAATTCTTCCCAAGTGGAGATTGAGTTTTTCACACCGGTCCACCAAGTGGCTGCTTCTTCTTGTAGGATAAGTGGCATGCTCGCCAGGGCATCTTCGTCGTTAATTTTTTCAATTTTCTTGAATACCGTGGCAGCCGTCAAGAAGGATTCAACGGTTTCTCCATCTCTCTTCCCATTGTAGGAGAAGTTGCACGAGGCGAAAGATCCACTCCGTGGTGTGCCAATGGCTGACAACAGCTTTTCAAACTGTTCGGCGGAAATCATGATTTCTTGTTCTTTGGCTAGCTGTGATCTTGTCCTTACGTTGGACGCCAGTTTGTAGCGTACTTAGTCTTCCTACTGGGTGTGGGTGAAGGAAAACAGAAGAATGTACAAACAATAAATTTAGTAGCCGTGTAGAGGAGTCTAGTCGGAGCACCTTCCCGTTGCGGATGAGGCGAGCGACTGGCTGCTTGATACGAGCGTGCGGCGGCTTATATAGGGACGGTCCGGGTGGCGGGGCATCGCTGACGTTGTGCGTGGTCATCATTTTGCGCCTGCGGTCGGCTCCGTGCCTCAGGCCGGTTGCACATTATTTTATGCTACATTATGATTTTGTCTATTATAATAACTGATTTTGCGTGAAAGGCGTAGGGCTGCCTGTGACGTAGGAGGTTGCGGGTTCGATTCCTGCCTCGAGGCAAATGTTTGAAAGATGCAGATTAGTGTTACAGGTGTACTGGGTATTTTCTATGTATAGTAACATCTGTGGTTGCATAAAGTCTTTACAAAGAAAATTACAATAATCAAAAAAACTAGTTTTTAAATTTTAAAGTATTGAGCTAACTGAAGATGGTTGCAAACAGTTTAGAGGTATCTCAACTAATGCAAATCAATACCAGTTGGAAGCATCCTCAAGATTGAGATTGAGGTTGGATGCACAGTATTATTACCAAGCTGTTTAGAAATGCTGAAGCGCTGCCCCAGATACTCACCAGCTCTCGGGTCATCGTCGCATCGACCAGATGTTCACATATTCGGGAGAGCCTTGGTACCAAACGGACCTAGGGTCTCCACTCCAAGGAGAGCAAATTCATAGGCTCTATCGTGACCTACATATTAGAACCTCTTGAAATCCTCAGCCAAACATACCGCCAGACCAGCCCTTGTGCTTTTTTATCTTCCAAGTGTGTTGACGCATGTGGCGTCCTCTACAAAGGGCATACCCAACTTCTATAAGACTAGTGTCATACCATCGGGCCTCTTACCATCGTCACAGAACAGACCATTTGGGTAGAGAATAGCTGGTACGTTAGCAGTGACAAAAACTCGCCGAATGATGTTGTTAAAGCAAGCATGACGAGTTTTTCGGCCAGCGTAGCTTAGTAGTAAAATTTATTAAACGTAACAATACAAAAGCTTTGCTTTTGGGGGTAGATGATAGGTGAAATTTCCAGTCCAGAATTATTAAAACAGCTCATTGTTATGATCTACCACAAAAGGCAGCTTTTGACGACCGATTTAGTGTGGTGAGCGGAGGTGAGCCTGCGACACAGGAAGTTACAGGTTCGATTCCCGCCTTGGGAACAAATGTTTGCACGATATGCAAATATTTGTACTGAGGTTCTATATGTTTTCTTTGTATATTAAAACATATCAAGTATAAAAAATTTCTATGTATTGTAGTAAGTATATCAGTCATCTAGTAGGTACTCATAACATAAGTTCTGAGCTTAGGGCTAGATAATGCTGTGTGGGTTGTCCAGTATTATTTATTTATTTATTATTGCAGCAAACATCCAATAACAATAAAGCCCCTGCCTACTAACCTTGCTCTAAATTCCGTAACCAATTTCTCATTTCGTATCCAAAACAAATTAAATTGATAGGCATCTCTTCCGAGACTCCAATTAGTGTAATAAATTAAACATAATGCTACAATTAATATTATTATTATTAGGATCAGCTTACATTGTTTCTGGAGCACAAAAGGCTCTGTTCTAATATCCCCTGAATGTTACAGTCCAAGTTTAAATAAATAAATAAATAATTCCGGACAGTCTACACAGCATCATCTAGCCCCAAGCTAAGCAGAGCTTGTGTTATGGGTACTAGATGACTGATATACTTAATACAATATACTACATATACATCAGCCAAACTCGATGTAGAATGTTTGTAAACAAACATAGATATTTTTTATTATACATATTAAACACCCAGACCAACGAAACAAATTTCTGCTGATCGTGCACAAATTTGTTCCGAGGCGGGAATCGAACACGCAACCTCCTGCGTCGCAGGCGGACCTTCGCCCACCGCGCCACGTCGGTCGTCATAAATATATGATGAAAATAACTTGCTGCTGCTTTATGGAACTCAAACTCAAAGTGCTTTTGTTTCCTTTAGACCTTACGAGCTCGTTCCTAATATGTCGTCTGTCGGATTACGATTTAAATCGTGTGTCGTCGCCTCTGTTCACACTAGTCGGCTTTCGTCCACGACCACAGCTGGTACTATTAATTATAGGGGTAGTTTCGTAAAAATAAAAAATACGTGTTTAATTATTTACTTTGTAGTTTATTTATACCGAGTTTTGAGTAAATTGAACCAAGGAAAAATAAATTTCCAACCACCCTATTTAACCCCTTCAGAGGTTAAAATTTCCAAATTGTAATAGCCTATGTCCTATTCTAGGTCCTAAACTATGTACGTACCAAATTTAATCAAATTAAATTAAGTAGTTACGGAGATTAAACCTAGATTACCGGCGGCATAGAGGGTGCGGCGCGGGCGGGGTCGGCACGACATCCGACCAGTGTGAACAGCTCTATACTAATTCATAGGCGAGCAAGATACGACACGATTTTTTTCGGTGCGCAGAAGTCTGACAAAACACACGACAATTCTTGTCGTCGCCAACACAAAATCGTTGTCGTACAAGTGTGAATAGCTTCATATAAAATGTTCTGCCGCCGTGTGTCGTACACGATAAAAAATCGTCACGACAGACAACATAGTACGAGCTCTACAAGACTCTTGGATATGTATTTTCAGAAAGGTCATATAAATATGTACATAAAAACTAGAAAATAAAGTGATTTACTTAAATTTTACATAACAATTGTGCATTGTTACGCAAATATGGAGGTCTCGACAGAACCTACGCATTTGCTCCTCTTTGAGTCGAGACCCTAGGTCCGTGGTGTACCGAGGCTCTCCGGGTTTTAAAAATTATCTGAGCGTCTGGTCGATGCTACGCATGACCCGACAGCTGGTGAGTATCTGGCTCAGCGCATCAGCATTGCCATACAGCGTGGTAATACAGCCAGTATCTTGGCTACCTTTAGACTGTTTGCAACCGACTGCAGTTAGCTCAATAGTTTCAATTTTAAATACTAGTTGTATTTTTATCTATTCCTTGATTGTAATTTTCGTTATTAATAAATATTCTATCACGTTTAAAAAAATATATTATAATTTAATTTTACTTTAATCTTATAATGGTAAAAGTAAGGCAGTGAACAAGAAACTTCTTTTGTGTTAGTTTTCTAGTTTGAAAAAAATACTGGACACAAAATTTCAGTCCAATCCCATATGTAGTTTTTGCGTGAAAGAAGAACAAACATCCTTGCAAACTTTCACATTTATAATTTTATACGTTTATTATTATTCTTATGTAGGTACCTAAATAATGTTCAAAATTCAGTTCAGATGTCCCAGAAAACAAATCAGGTCGTCTTCGATTCTATTCTATGAGTATCTATTCCAATCACTGCTAATTATAATTAAAATTAAATTCTTGAAAACCAACTTTAATTATAAAATAACACTTTTAATAATTTATTCCCATAACAGATAACTCGTCTATCACTTTATAACTACCCGTTTTTTAAAAACGAACTAGCATATAACGACTAACAAATACTCGTGGACTAATTACTCGCGATCGATGCTATCATAATTATTGCTTGAAGCCACTGTTGTCTATCGTACGAGTATAGGTATCTATACCTACTTTAGAAACCTTGACTTTAACTTTATAGGGCGCAATCTGCACCTAAAGTGGCGCCCCCACTTTTTTTGTCATTATAATTCCGTTAAACAAAGGAGTTTCCAAAATTCACTCGTGCAATTTGTACCTATCATAAGTTTTTTTAATGCATCAGTAGTAGTTTCATTTTGTCTATTAAAGGATACAAAACCACGATATACGAAAACAGAGTTTGTTGGCATCCAAAGGCAACTTCGTATTTCTTCCTAAACTAGACTAAATAAAACTACTACAGATGCACTAAAAACCAGCTTATGATAGGTTTAACAAACTTTACGAGTGAATTTTGGAAATTCCTTTGTTTAACGGAATTATATGATAAAAAAGAGGGGGCGCCACTTTAGGTGTGTTTGCGCCTTAATAACTTTGACCGATGTGGTGCGACGGGCGAAGGTCCGTGCGACGCCGGAGGTTACGCATTCGATTCCCGCCTCGGAACATTTGCTTGTACGATCTACAAATATGTATTTCGGGATTCTGTATGCTGAGTGTGAAACATTGCAAAAATTTCGTTAACTCGACGATCGAGTTCATCGAGAATACGCCAAACGCGAAGTCAACGTAAAATGTGAGATTGTAAACGCCATCATACTTTACTAAAAAAAGTAACGATTACTCGACACGTTTTCAAGTTATGGTTTGTATTAGAGATGGGCCGAACATGGGTTTCACCGAATACGAACATTCGGCCGAATATTCGGTAAAACTTTTACCGTACCGAATATGCGGCCTAATATTTGGTCCATTGATTCCGTTCCGTCGCACAAATGCAAGTCATAATCAACTAAGTTCATAATCTACTAAGGTGTTGTGATATGATTCAACTATTCTCTGATACAATAAAGACTGACCGAAATAAATATCTTGTTTATTTTCTTTCTGGCCTGTATAATAGTATATTATTATAAAGAGTTAACACAGAAGCCTAATCCCAAAACAGCTAGATACCTATATTTTGCATTAAGTTATTATGGATTCCTTGCGTACCCTGCATCCGGCGTGAAGATATTGATTGAAGTTATTATCTATTTACCAACCTACTTTAATTGAAAATGAAGCTTCAGTGACGACAATATCAGAAAGCTAAACTCTAAAACACTTATTTCATTACACTGTACACTCAAATCATGATAATACACGGGTCTTAACAGTAAAAACTTTGAGTATCACTTTGCCGAACACTAGGTGATTCCGCCGAATATTCGGCCGAATATGAATATTCGGTAAAGCTGCCGAATATGCCGAATAACGATTATAAAGCGAATATTCGGCCCATCTCTAGTTTGTATTGTCTATTACATTTGTTTTTTTCTCTTTCTAATGCTTACGCAAATAAGAGAAGAAAGACACCGTTTGTTTTGCAAAAAGTAAACAAACAAAATGGCGTCCATTCGCGTATTCGCCAAAAATAATTTTGAAGAAAGGAGAACTTCAAGCAATCATAAACTAAAGTGCAACCAACATACTCAATAATAAGCTGAAACCCATCGGAGAGAAAGATTGCGGTTCGCAGAAGAATATTAAAACTTTGACTGGCAGAACAATATTGTGATTTTCACTGATGAAAAAACATTTAGGTCTGACACGGATCGGTCGGAAAATACTTTGGAGGAAACCAAACGAACGACTCCTTCCACAAAATATACTAACTGTTCGACCAAGTGGCAGAATTACCCTAGGTATGATGTGATAAGTAGTTGCATATTCTGTTGCAAAATCTGTTTCTTATACCTACTTGAGACTAAATGACCTACCTAGTAAATATCCAACAGCTTTCTTTTACTACAAACTAAATTGTTTTAGGAAATCAAAGAAGATAAGACTTTTTACACATTTTATTAAGATATCTATAAACTGGCACAGTATTTTTGAGCTGTTTTCGATATCAAGTCTGGAGACCGAAATCCCCGACTACTCGTGTTTTTCCTTCCCAATTCGCCATTCTTCAATATGACGTGGACCTACCACAGACAAGACTGCCTGACCCCTTCAAAGTAAAAACACGAGAAGTCGTTGACTGACCTTACCATCCTACAAAACTTATGCGTATACTATTATAACACAAACAATATATAATTTTACCATAAATATCGGCCTCATAAATCAAATGTATAATTTAATTTAACAAAATCATTACACTCGGCCATCCGTCATCATGCGTTCTCCTGAAGCATGATTACAATTAAATTAAAGTTATTCAAAATTAGCTTGGATTAAATGGACTATGTACCTACATTTTTATCCTATGATAAACTATTACGTAGGTACATTCTTTCGTGATTCAAAATAAACATCGGATCAGTATCTACATTTTTAAAATACTAAATTTATTATTTACTTGTATATGTACTTATCTATAACTAGGTCATTCAATTCTTACACACTAAGAAATCATTACACTCGGCGAAAACAAACGACATTCAATACAATTTGGTTGTCTGATGATACATATATTTAAGTTAAGTTTTATAAGAAATACTAGCTGTAATATTTTTATTTATTTAGCATATACATATTCTTTGTGTAGTACTCAGACTCAGACTCTTTCTAAGATTTTCACATATATCACATTATAACATAGTTTTGTATAAGTAGTTATTTTTTTTTTTTTGTAGAGTCAGCAACCTCTAGCTATAAGTATCTTGTTACCATACATGAGTACAACGTAGTGGGCTACATTTTTATCAAGTGTAATATTATATAAATTGTATACCTAAGTTTAAAATATAGCAGTTTGTTGGGCCTGTACTGAAGAAAATAAAATACATTATTTTCCTCCAGATAATGAACCACTTCTGTTTTCTGAAGGCTAGATAGACATAGATACTTCTAGCTAGACTTTAGCTTAGCTAGATTATTTCATTTACTTCCTTAGTATTATGTCTTATAGTATATACTACTGTGGGGAATGCTGCAGACATTAACACTATTTTTGTGCTGCAGAAGAGAGCTGTTCGGACAATCTATATACCATATACCTATATGGGTCCCAGAGAATCCCTACATGATAAATTCGAAGAAATTAACATAATGTCAGTACTATGTCAGTACACTTATGAAAGCCTGTTGTACACTCGTAGAAATTTCAATAAGTTTCCTAGAAATAGCATGTATATACATAATGTCAATACAAGAAATCAAAATAAACTCGCTTTGCCTACAACTAGACATGGTTAATGTATCTTTCAAAGGGCAATGCATACGCTTCTACAACAAAACTCCAAGTGAGTTACAAAAACTATCAGTCACTAAATAAATTCACACAAATAGTCAAACGATTCTTTGTAAGTCTGATTATTTTGATGATAAAAAAACTGAGACGAGTTTTGCTCCAACTCGAAAACTAACAACCTAACGAGGTGAAGGTTCCTTGTTCGCTTCTTTACTTTACCTTAAAAAGATTGAAGTGAACAAAAATCAAAGTGAGTACTTTATTTCCTAGTATTAATTATTAATTTTTATAAATAAATGAATTTTATGACGTGTCCAAGTGTCCTGTAAGGTCTCAAGGAAATAAAGCACTTTGACTTTGACCTTGAGTATGTCCAGCAGTGGACTAATATATAGGTTGATGATGATAATGATCCTACTATGATCTCCTAACAATAATTTTCATAAAGCAGAAATTGCGATATTACAAAGAAGAAAACGCCTTTAGCCATTATGCTTTAGAATGCGCCAAATTCGTGGTATTGTAGACAGAATTATGAAGAAAGTCTATTTCAATTTAATGTAGAAATAGATAACCATCGTATTCATTTTGATATTATCTATTTTTACAAAATTATACATTCAACTATTGATTCATCTATTTTGTTATCAGAGGTATTTTTCTATTCACGATTTAGTGCTCGCACGTTTAACATACTTATGCAAACTAGTTTTTAGGTACTACATTAGTACATTTATATACTATATTACTACATTTAATTATAAGGGCCTTAGAATTAGTATTTTCCACCTAAATTCTTCTTAGGTTGCCTACTTAGAGATTTCTAGAGAAAACCAAAGTTAGCTCTAGGCTTGTTTCTTGGGTGGTGATAGTATATTATTAACATTTAAAGGTATAGAAATGTTTTTATGCATTCAGGTAATAAAGTGGGGATAGCATAGGGACTCATAGAAAGGGGAATAACTAAGTGAAATTAAATAAGTTCTTCCGTTTCGTCGTACAATAATTAGAGTAGCCAGTTCTGAATAACTAGTTTTTTTTTTACATTTACATTACATATTATGTTGCTTTCCCATTCGAATTTCACGCGTAGATATAGAAGAAGAACTAAAGATTTTATTCAAGTCCCGATAACAATATACCTTACTTCAACCACAAGCACTTCCATTAATAACTCATCATGTTGTTTGGGCTAGATCGTGAAAATTGTTCACAATTTTGCTACTTGTGAACTTTCAACCCCATACAAGCTTTAAAAACCTGGTCGGTACTTTGTGCTGTATAATAGGTAACACAGACTTCTCTGATCAGCAAATGTGCTGTTTAATGGGTAAAACAGACTCTGCAAATCAGTCAATAATTAGCTCTTGAGGTGACTGTTACCTTCAATAATGCTGATACAAAGCAATAAGTTACAGTTATTCAGTTATAGCTGATTAATTTGAGCCCAAATAAGAGTAAAATCAGCTGAAACAGCGCTGCCAACGCTGATATTCAGCAGACTTGTACAGCTGATGATTCTATTGTGGACAGAGATTCAGCTACTATACAGCACTTCTGTGCTACTTGGGTAAGACCTGCGGTTAAAACAAAGAGCTGTCGGACGCGAAGGACTTGGAATTCCTAATATTAATTGTCAGTGGGAAAGCGACTACGTTGTTGTGCTCTTTCTCGCACTGTGTTCTCACATAACGAACTTTCCCTCGCGCTTCCCCAGACAGAGATGCAGTACTGAATTATCGATTGACATAAGGAAATATTAATAGTTTTCAACACCTCAGTAGGGTTATTTTAATTCATTCGATTCGTTTCCGTAACGGAAACGTCAAATTCGTATTCTATTCCATTTCCGTCAGATCTTTAGAACGCTACATTTATTTCATTTACAAACTTAGGAACTTATGGCCCAAAATCAAATGGGAAAAGTTTTCGCATAAGCTCTTTTAAAATAGCAATCATAGTCAAAAGTTTTCATTATCGAATCCGAAGGGCTTCCGGATGAATTAAAATACGTCCACAGATGAGCTACAATATCGAAGCCCTTTCAAGACGTAGATCAACATCCTTACTCGCCCTGATAAGTTTGAAAGGTGCTTTTTTTGTACGATACATTTCGTCAAGAGTTATGCCAAGGTATTTTATTGTATGGGTGCTTTCTATGAGACTACAAAAGAATGAGCTGTCTTTAGAGCAAGAATGCAACCTTAGGGTACACGCAAGTGGGGAAGCTAGCACTTGAGGTTTATTGAGAAAGCTAGGGTTTTAGCAATGTCACGGTCAGTCAGATAAATTAAACATTATTTAATTTATTCCCTGGTTCTGTATTTACATGAGTGAGAGTATGCATTACCAATGTAATTGTAATAATTCTATTCCTTCTATTCTTTTTATTCTATTCTTTCTATTTTTGTTTCCAAGCACTACTTATACCTTTATTCTTCTGTAAATATTGTTAGTTTTACCTTTGTGGTCTACGTATTTTAGATGCTAGACCTACAGAATATGAGATTAAGATTGTTATTTCTAATATACCAAAAAAAAACTCCAACAATATCTCCACTTATCTACACTATTATTTATTTAATGAGAACGGCTATTGAACCAATTATAAATAAATAACCTAAATAACTATTGCTGGACAATCCACACAGCATCATCCAGCCCCAAAGTAAGCTACTCAATACTTGTTTTATGTACTTATGTACTAGATGATTGTTATTGTCTTTTTAATACATTATATACATAGATAGATTTTCTTTTACTACACAACAACAGAACAAATTTCTGCAGATCGTACACAAATTCGTTCCGAGGCGGAATCGAACCCGCAACCTTGTGCGTCGCAGGCGGACCTTCGCCCACCGCGCCACACCACCGGTCGTCCGCTATTTCTATCAATCATTAATACCATTCCTTTGTGTATTTTCAAAATTTAAATAGATAATATAAATAAGAAAATATTTTTCTTCAATAATCTAGAATTGATTATTGACAAGCTTACAATTTTAATTAAGTATTTTATTTTCAAATTATCTGAGCGTCTGGTCGATGCAACGCGTGATCCGAGAGCTGGTGAGTATCCGGCTCAGCGCATCAACACTGTCATAAAGCGTGGTAATGCAGCCAGTGTCTTGGGGACGCGACGACTAGTATCGACGCGGATCAACTGAGCCACCTTTAGACTGTTTGCAGCCGTCTGCAGTTAGCTCAATGGTTTCAATTATATATACTAGTTGTAATTTTTGTTGTTAACAAAGAATGCTTTTCATTAAGTAAGACCGTGTGAGATGGATCGTAATGTCTACACTGCATACAGTTCTAAATAGTTTTGTTTGTGATCTAATTTTAATACAGATGCGATCGAATTCCGGGTCTACATTGATAAGGTTATTGTTGTTTAGCCTATGTGTTTCATAACTATATCTGGTTGATTTCTACTTAATAATTTAAATAAATTCCTAGTAGACCATCACCAATCATCACCACCATCAACATCCTAGTAGACAATCATCATAGATGATTTGCGCTTCTTCTTTCTTGGTTCGTCCGAAGTTACGGAAGAATTCGATGAAGAGGAGCTTGAGGTAGACCTGCGCCTTCGCTTTGCGTTTCGCCTCCTCGCACATTTGGAATTCGGTTTTCGTTTGCTGATCGGTTCTCCTCGGGAGTGTAGCTACCTTCAGACTCCATAACCTCGCAAAAAACCAATAATATACATCAATTTATTGTAATTACTAAACAAAAGTACGGAAGTACCTGTCGCATCATATCCTTGAAATGATAGATAAATATATGAAACATCATAGAATTAATAATTTTCAATGCATTAATTCACAATATTATAGAATAATGTTCACTAATTTTACTATAACTCATTTGAGTACTATTTAGGTATTCGTAGCTGATGAAATAAGTTCTATGTTTACGCCTCTAATGACTATAAAATAATTATCCCATCTGAATAATCCCATCACCAGGAGGAACTCATTTCATATAGTGACGTACATAGCCACCTGCTGTATTGTCCAGTTACATGTCATTTCGCTCTCTATAGGCGTACTTAGCCCCATAAAAAGAAGCCTTTGTAATAATGTATATAATTTGTAATAATGATTAATTTGTATTAATGTCTGTATAATACGTAATTGCAATACATAGCCACCTACAGATTCTACGTTAATTATTTTATAGGCGTACATAGCCATTATTTTATAGGCGTACATAGCCTTTTATTTTTATGTTTAGTTGTCTATAGGCGTACATAGCCTTTTATTTCTAAACCATAGCCCTTGCATCGTGACGTACATAGCCACTTACAGGTCCTATGTTTAGTTGTCTATAGGCGTACATAGCCTTTTATTTCTAAACCATAGCCCTTGCATCGTGACGTACATAGCCACTTACAGGTCCTATGTTTAGTTGTCTATAGGCGTACATAGCCTTTTATTTCTAAACCATAGCCCTTGCATCGTGACGTACCTACATAGCCACTTACAGGTCCTAATGTTTAGTTATCTATAGGCGTACATAGCCTTTTATTTTTAAAACATAGCCCTTGCATCGTGACGTACCTACATAGCCACTTACAGGTCCTAATGTTTAGTTATCTATAGGCGTACATAGCCTTTTATTTTTAAAACATAGCCCTTGCATCGTGACGTACCTACATAGCCACTTACAGGTCCTAATGTTTAGTTATCTATAGGCGTACATAGCCTTTTATTTTTAAAACATAGCCCTTGCATCGTGACGTACCTACATAGCCACTTACAGGTCCTAATGTTTAGTTAAATTTGACTTGTCTAAGTGCTTATTTTGTAAGCCTAAAGAAATAAAGATATTGATTATTTGATTATTTGATAGTTATCTATAAGCGTACATAGCCTTTTATTTTTAAAACATAGCCCTTGCATCGTGACGTACCTACATAGCCACTTACAGGTCCTATGTTTAGTTGTCTACAGGCATACATAGCCTTTGTAATATCGTGACGTGCAGCCACATAATTCCCAACACATTATTCGTACCTTGAAATATTAACAAAAAAAACAAGTGGGTACGATTCGTGTAGCTCCAACAAAGCTGATAAAGCTGGACCGGTCAGATAACTTGTTCAAACATATTTTACTGGTTAGATATCGTTAACATAATAATTTAACTTACAGCACAGCAATCCGCATAGTGCTTATGCTAGACTGGATAGTCTCGGTGCAATACCGACCAGCCATGTAAACACCCCACGAAATGCAATAAATAAGTAGGTACTCTGATCATATTTATTTGAATGCAGATACCGGCTACCAATTCAGAAAGAAAGGAGTTACAATACCACACACTTTATGCAGTAAAACATTAATATAATTACTAACTACCCGTCACTATTTCAAAAGATAAGCCATCATCACGACCGGGTAGTCTCGGTTTATTACCGACCGATCGTGAATATTCAACTTAAATGGGTAATAGAATGTTAAATTTTGTTACAAACATATCTGACCAGTGCACAAAATATACCCATTATATTTTGTGAATAAGTTAAGAAATAAATATGTGATAACATACCTTAACTCGGTTGATCCCACTTCTGAGATTTTAGGAAATCAAAGAAGATAAGACTTTTTACACATTTTATTAAGATATCTATAAACTGGCACAGTATTTTTGAGCTGTTTTCGATATCAAGTCTGGAGACCGAAATCCCCGACTACTCGTGTTTTTCCTTCCCAATTCGCCATTCTTCAATATGACGTGGACCTACCACAGACAAGACTGCCTGACCCCTTCAAAGTAAAAACACGAGAAGTCGTTGACTGACCTTACCATCCTACAAAACTTATGCGTATACTATTATAACACAAACAATATATAATTTTACCATAAATATCGGCCTCATAAATCAAATGTATAATTTAATTTAACAAAATCATTACAATTGCCTGTCCAGTCAATTATTAATTTAATAACTGTGCACCTACAAGTCTTGAAAAGTCAGTGTTATTTTCAGGTTATTGGGGCTGAATGTCATCCATGGGCCCAGGAGAACTCATAGAAATTGACAGCCGCATGAATGGGAACAATACTTACAAGTATTGAAAGAAGTTATCATAAACCAACAGCGCGCGTTGCTTGTCCAGTAGGGCACGTATATTTTGTGCAAGATGCAGTTCATCGCTCGAAAATTGTAACAGAATAGCTGCTATCTACTCAGAATGATATGACTGCAATTCCTTGGCCATCTTAAAAGTCTGGATTTAAATTCAATTGGGAATATGTGGGGTTTAATAGTTTTGAATTGAAATTCAGAAGAATTCAATCAAAATACAATTTACGCAGAGAAGTTTTAAGATCATGGGACAAAAGGCGTGGAAGTGATGCAGGCTGGAATACGGTTTCTCAAATGAAAAGCAGGCTAGAACAAATTTTACTAATCGAAAGTTATCGAATTCAATAATTATTGTTGTCAATAAATTAAATTTACTAGTTCTAGCATGCTTATCATTTAGCGTATTGAGTCTGTTACACACGAGGGATCTCAATTGTTAATATTTATTAGACGCTGCATGAAATAAAGTAGACCTTACAGTAGATAGACTGTGGTATAGGTATTCTAATAATAACAAAACGTGTTTCTTCTACTTGTGTGTTGACTTTTATTTACTTGGATTTCAAAACAACATAGCTGTATGAAAGGAACCGAAAATGTAATACGTTTTAATTATTAAGTATAAGTTAATATTAGTTATATCATTGTAATGTTGTTTATTTTAGTCTTTCTTTGTAGTCTCTAAATAAAATAAGATGACATAACTATAATCTAAGATGTGTTTATAATATTCCAATCCTATTTCTAATAAAAAAAAACAGATTATTATAGACAATTATTATACTAAAAGGTCAGGATAAAGCAAAAATAACATTTATATAAAGATTCGAACATCCAACCCTAGATCGCAAGCCTACCCCTTAAACCATTCATCTAGGACGAGATTACTGTTTTTGTCGAAATTAAGATCCATAAAGGAAGCTTTTATTTCAGCCAGCTCAAGAGTTTTAATGGAGAACACAAAAGGATCAAAATATTACTATCAAATGTAGCTAAAATCGGAGAGAGTACTATATCATGTCCTTTACATTTTTATTTCACCTCAATACATGCAGTATTTCCGAAGTGACGTTTTCGTCTCACTCGAGGTCAAAGAGAATAAGGCCCGGCACCCGCTATCGGCATCGGCAATGAAAAGGATCCTTCGGCATCCTACACGCAAGCGCACACTATCGGGAACTATGCTTTGGCATGCTGCAACGTTCTTATGGATGACGAGGCATGCCACACCGTCCTGTAGCTTGCCGATGCGTCTCAATATCAATGTGAGTCAAATGATTCAAATGGCGGATGCCTCCCCTCGCCCTGCAGGGCAAGCTATCCCCCCCGAGTGTTGCCTCGGCGCCGGCGGCGTACCGAAGGATGCCGAAGCATCCCGAAGCATTCTCAAGGCTGCCGATACAGCAGCCTCAAGCATACCGAAGCGGTATTTTTTGTTATTACGACCATATACACGGCAATTTCTACTTTATTGCCATTATGTTAATGTATATTGCTATTTGCCACCTAAAATCCTCAGTCGTGCCGATGCCGATAATGGGCGCCGAGCCTA
Source organism: Eupithecia centaureata (assembly GCA_944547425.1). Taxonomy (NCBI): domain Eukaryota; kingdom Metazoa; phylum Arthropoda; class Insecta; order Lepidoptera; family Geometridae; genus Eupithecia; species Eupithecia centaureata. The sequence continues at coordinate 7,626,842 of OX155696.1, forward strand.
ATACAATAGTTAGGTTTAGTTAACATGAAGATATTATGCGGAACATGAAAAGCACGTAAAACGATAAAAATCACGCACTAAACGTTCGGCTACATCGACATTGCTAAGCTAAAAATATAGGAATTTAAATGATACAGTTTTTGCATGTTACTTCACCCTGAATAACATTGTACTTTGTACATCTTGGCCACTAGAAAAAGGAGACAATATAATGTGTTAGAATACGAATTGTATACACAATAATCTATACACAACTAAGATTCTTCCCGATAATCAACATTACATTGTACTTCGTACATCCTGGCCACTCGCAAAGAAAACAAGTATTCGTTAAAAAGTGACAACAAACAAAAGTACCTATTTATGTAAAGGTGAACGTAGTTAAATGTAAACATTAAAATTGTATAAGTATGATATAGAAAATTGAATAAAAATGTAAAACATGACGAAATATTAAAACAGTTGAAAGAAAATTGAAACATAACGAAATATAAAATTGTATGAGATAGTAGAGATCTGAATGTTCTTATCTACTCGCACTTCACAGCTTAGATATCTAACCCGTATTTAAATAGACGTTCACTCACTGACATCACAACTTGTTCACCACACACTGTAGTCACAAATTATTGTTTGCACGCTGGTTGCTGCTGTGAGGCCTCGGGGTCTTCTATCTTGGGAATTTTCAACCCTGAGCTCCATCTCGAAACACTCGGCGCTGTTTCATTCCGTTCTTCTGACGTGGGAATATTGAACCCTGAGCGCCATCGCGAAACAGTCGCCGCGCTCTGCTCGACACACGCTGTAGGATGCTTTGCTGCCTTGGGGTCTTCTACAAGGGCCGTCGAGTAGATCTTCGGCGACAAATGGGATCCCGCGTCGGCTCGCTGTGCTTTTCTTCGTCGTGCTCGAGAAGAACGTTGGGGTTTTTGACTTCGATTTTTCTTATTGGATTCGGTTTGTAACTGATACGCTGACACGGTGTGGCGTATTTCTTCTATCTCCTGCGCCAATGCCTTAAATCGAATGTTCATAATATCCTGGATGTTATTGAGAGCTTCAAATCCACTTTGTTGATTACTAGGTGACTGTTGGATTTGATCGTTGCTTTGTGTGATCATTTTAACTTTAGAATTTGATGATGTTCTACGTTTCACAAATGCGTCATGCAATAAAGTATTGTGTTGACCTTGACAAACTCTACAAGTACGTCTTGAACGGCACTGACCTTCCTCGTGCTGAAGTAGGCAATTTTGACAAATGCCTAACTGCATTGTTGTATTTAATTTTTCTGTATTATTGAGTTTATGGAAATCATCACAATGGTATATAGCGTGATAGTTGCTACAATAAGGACAGGTCAATAATGTGCAAGCTGTTGAAATAAATCCAAGTTCGCCTGACTTACTGTAGCTTGATTGTTGTTGAGTATTTAGCTTGCTTGATGATCCCTTTGACTGGCTGAAGGGCTTCTTAAGTTGAGAAGGATTTTGTTTCGTTGGCTGCTTCAATTTATTTCCCATTTCCTTCTTGATTATTGATGAACTAGATTTCCGGGACTGCAGCACTGATTTACCCTTTTCACTTTTTATTGATGGTACTAGACCACTTGACTTATTTTGCATGAAGTCCAGAAGCTTATCTAGTCTATTTATACTTGTCATAAGATGCTTCCGATTCTTCTGACTGGCTGGATCCTCGAGGAAGTTGTTCTCGATACGTAGCATGGCTTCGAGAATATCCTCAAGGTTCTCCTTCAAGATATCCATAATTAGTAGGTTATACAGGACCTCTTCGATATAGGATACTTGTCCAAGCGCTGTTCTGCGATGTAGGTTCCGACGGCTATGCAGGGAACACAATACGCGTTCGAACAGCTGCTCTGCGATGTAGGTTCCGACAGGCAATGTAGGGAACACAATTCGCACGATACTACGTGTCCATATATGCGACGTAGTATCTTGAGGATAACGTTTTAGTATTGTACGTTATCCAGTTTGTCCTTCGAGAGACAGTGGTGAGCGCGATCGCGGATTTTGACTGTGAATCCGGCTCGAAGAAATGTTAGAGGTATCGGGATAGAAAGGATAACTCCAACAACGGCTTGTAGATCGCAACTGATTTATTGATTAGGTTTAGTTAACATGAAGATATTATGCGGAACATGAAAAGCACGTAAAACGATAAAAATCACGCACTAAACGTTCGGCTACATCGACATTGCTAAGCTAAAAATATAGGAATTTAAATGATACAGTTTTTGCATGTTACTTCACCCTGAATAACATTGTACTTTGTACATCTTGGCCACTAGAAAAAGGAGACAATATAATGTGTTAGAATACGAATTGTATACACAATAATCTATACACAACTAAGATTCTTCCCGATAATCAACATTACATTGTACTTCGTACAATAGTTACTATGGTCTCACTGAAGAATTATCAAGTGAAATACTTTACTTTTAAAGTTTACTTATTATAGTAGCTATCTGTCAAAAATTGACGTAATTTGCCGTTCACACTCGCATATCTGTCAAAAAATTGAGTAAACTATCAAATTCACGTTTTAAGAAACTATAAAAGTAATGGTTATCGATTCAAACTTGCAAAAAAGTTTTGTAAACTTCCCGCTAGGGGCGCTGTTCAGATTTCCATACAAAAAAAAGTTACGCAAACTTTGTAGTAAACAGTAAAACCGTTCACACTCAGCACACTGGGTGTTTTCTTAGTAAAGTAAAAATTTCTATCTATATAATTAAATGTATTAAATAAATCAGTCATCTAGTAGTATCACAAGCTCTGCTTAGCTTGGGGCTAGATGATGATGTGTGGATTGTCCAGCATTATTTATTTATTATTTAAACTTTTTACTATACAGTATACACACATCATAACTAAATTGTAATCTTTACAATTTCGTTACCACATCTCAGTAGAAATGTTAAAATATGTACCTAATTTGGATAACACCAGTAATCTATAAGGTTAACACCATCTTGCATAGTTTCATACTTGTTCCGCAACACGAAACTATTAGGGGAATAAAATAAAGTAGGATTCGGGTCAAACTTGTTTTGTATATTCAAATTGGGGAAGAAATGAAATTGGAAAGGACAATCGAACAAAGGGCTCAGATAAGTCGTAAAAATAAACTGGGAAGATAATAGAAAGTGAAACACGGCTGGCCGATTATCGTTTCTTAGAACCGGGTTCAAGAGAAAGTATGAAAATAATAATCTTTATTTTACTTTTAGAACACAGATACAATCAAAGATAGAAAAGGCTATGGCCATCTAAATTATGCTAAGTGGGTTGTACTTATCACTATCACTAGTACACTACATAGTATAAAACAAAGTCGCTTTCTCTGTCCCTATGTCCCCATGTCCCTTTGTATACTTAAATCTTTAAAACAACTCAATGGATTTTGACGCGGTTTTTTTAAATAGATAGAGTGATTCAAGAGGAAGGTTTATACATATAATAAAACCTTGCGAAGCCGGGGCGGGTCGCTAGTAATATTATAAACATGAAAGTTTGTATGTACAGATGTATGAATATATGGATGTTTGTTCCTCTTTCACGCAAATTTCTTATTAACACATTTCAGTCTCTTTTAAAAAATGGTATAAGTATTTCAAAAATTTTGAATAACCTTCAACTTCAACTTCTTGATTATGGCTCTGCGTCTGGTTTGGCGCAATTTTATTGAATAACCTTAGTTCTAGCCCTGGAATAACACATACTTTTTATCCCATAAATCAGTTCCCATGGGAAAGAAATAGCCTTGAGACGTTTCCATAGAAATAAAACGTGCGAAGTCGTGGGTAGATGCTAGTTAAAAATAATAAAAGTGCAGATCCTATAATATATCGTTAAGACTTGTACTGTAGGTTAACCATTAAAGGTTTTCACTGATAGACAAACCTGTAAAACATAAAAAAATACTAAAAATAAATAACTATGAACATAGTGTGAATTTGAAGTTTTTATTTTCTATTTTATCTTTTATTTTTATTGTCGACCGATGTGGCGCGGTCAATGAAGGTCCGCCTGCGACGCGGGTTCGATTCCCGCCTCGGAACAAATTTGTAAACAATCTGTAGAAATTTGAATCCGTTGGTCTGGGTGTTTTCTATAGATATTAAAAGAAATCTCTATAAATGTATATAATGTATTTTATATACAGTTATCTAGGACCCATAACACAAGCTTTTAGTAGCTTGATGAGCTAGATGATGCTGTGTGGATTGTCCAGCATTATTTATTTATTTATTATCGTCACGCAATATTTGTTGTATTCTATTGTATGTAAGTCAAATATCTCTTCATCCCCCAAACATAAAAGTAGTTTCCGCGCCTTATCTTATCTACATCTGGCGGCAGTTTGAGTGGCCACTAATTGGTCCCCAGTGTGGCGCGACCTTTGTCTACCATCTAATACAGACCCTTCAAACCTATTGTTCAACTCTGGAGGAGAACTGCTAATTATGAGAGAATGGTGTGGATATTTAGTTCAGGAAGTTTGGGGGCTTTCAAAAATGGATTTTTTGAATGCTCCTTTTTCTTTCTGCTCGACGAAAATTTTACAGTGGAATTGTTATAATGCATACCTATTTTAAATAAAAAAAAGGAATTTCTTGTATTCTTTTAAATGTATTTAATAGTAGCGACCCGCCCCGGCTTTGCATGTTTTTATTATAAACCTTTCTCTTGAATCACTCTATCTATTTAAAAAAACCGCATTAAAATCCGTTGCGTAGTTTTAAAGATTTAAGCATACATACGGAAATAGGGACAGAGAAAGCGACTTTGTTTTATACCATGCAGTGATTTATGAAGATAGAAAATAATAGAGATTCATTAGTTTTTTGTAGCGTTAATCCATTGTTGGACAAAATCCTTCTACAAATCTTGTCTACTAATCATAACCATAAACTCAATTTGCGTGAATGTACTTACATAAACATTTTTGTAAATATTTTAAATATACGCGATCAAAACAAATTATTGAAACATTATTCACGGTAAAAAATTGTTAAATTAACGTGATAAATACCAAAGAATATTTAAAAATGATTACTTATTTAATTTTTGTTATGAATATAAATTCCACAAACTTATCTCCAAATACAAACTATGAACCTAAGAAAGTGTGAAAAATTAACTTAGTTCTTTAATAAAATTGTAATTATTTGAAATCAATGTCTAGTAATCACAAGTAAATTAAATTATAATGTATATAATCGTAAAAAATAAACAATAACAAACTAAACATTATTTAAAATAAAAAACGATAGTATCATCTAGCTACACTATGCTTCATTTTGTTCCAGAGTCGAGAGTAAGGATGCGCGAGCGGCGGTAGCGGGGGGATGCGCGGCGCGGGCGCGGGCGCGGGGGGCGGAATATGCCACTGAACGCGACCGCCTGCGCGGCTCTACACGACCAGGTATGTACTAAGTACAGAATAGAATAGAAAAATCATTTATCATAACATAGTATAAAACAAAGTCGCTTTTTCTGTCCCTATGTCTTTATGTCCCTTTGACTGCTTAAATCTTTAAAACTAAGCAACGGATGATTGCGTTAGAGTGATTCAAGAGGAAGGTTTGTACTTATAATAAAACCGTGCGAAGTCGGGGCGGGTCGCTAGTTGCCTATAAATTTCTTAACCTAAACTAGAATTACAAACAAAACTAATCATAGGCAATACAGGACATAGATAGATAGAAGATACTTTATTGCATACTTAAAATAAAACTAAGAAACAATTTACATAAACAAATTTATACGACCGATGTGGCGCGGTGGGCGAAGGTCCGCCTGCGACGCAGGAGGTTGCGGGTTCGATTCCCGCCTCGGAACAAATTTGTGTACGATCTGCAGAAATTTGTTGCGTGGTCTGGGTGTTTCTTAGGTATAATAAAAAAATATCTATCTATGTAATGTATTGTATTAAGTATATCAGTCATCTAGTACCCATAACACAAGCTCTGCTTAGCTTGGGGCTAGATGATGCTGTGTGGATTGTCTGGTATAATTTATTTAATTTAATTTATACTAACTTTAAGTTAGGTTTTTTGTATACATAATTTTTTTTAATCTATTTTTAATTATGTATTTTTGCAGTAATATTTTCTTAAATTGAAAGAGTTTATCGTACAGGTTAATATATATTTATACAAATTTTATTTATTATTTTATGAAATATGTACTTTTGCAATCATATTTTATTAAATTTAAATAGTTTTACATTTAAAGCTACGTGTAGACACCGAAAAATGATAGGTGTATATTTATTTAAACTAAATCATTCTAATTAAAAACTTTGGGCTCAAAATCAGCTGGCGTAAGGTCTGAATGATTCGATAAGTATGATGTCCCAGGCGTTAAAATTTTTTTGTTTCAGTCTTTCTTTAAACAGGTCGCGACACCACCTACGCTAGAAGTAACAATACAACCATGTTTCTTTGTTTTTTTTTCTTATAACCACACCATTCAAGATAAACTTTGACCTTTTTATCTATTCCAGGTTCGCTGGGATGAAGTTTCGAGTCTAGTCAGCTTGGCCATCCTAGCTCTTATCGACGTACTTGTCATAGCAGGTAAGGAATTTTCTGTTTATTTATAAAATTTTCATTAAAACTATTGTAAAATACTGTCTGTACTATTATATATTCTCTTGACGACCGATGTGGAGCGGTAGGTGAAAGTCCGCCTGTGACGCACAAGGTTACGGGTTCAATTTCACTTTGGGATAAATGTTTGAACGATCTACATAAAATTATTCCGGGGTTCTTGGTGTTTTCTATGTTTAGTCAAAAATATATATCTATCAGTGATTTAGTATCCATAACACAAGCTCTGCTAAGCTTGGGGCTAGATGATGCTCTGTCATCTAGCCCCAAGCTGATGCCAGCATTATTTTTTATTGTTTGGAAAGCTCAAATCTTTAAAAATACGCAACGGATTTTGTTGCGGTTTTTTAATGGATAGAGTGATTCAAGAGGAAGGTTTATACGTATAATAAAATTATGCGAAGCAGGGGCGGGTCGCTAGTATTCTGTATAAACGCGAGAGTTTGGATGTTTGATACTTGATCGCTTCACAACAATTTTGCATAGACGTAAATTTGGATTAACATAATAGGCTAATTTTATCTTCCTAGTGAAATAACACTCACGAATACTTTGAATGTTGTTTACAAACACAGCTCATTGACTGAATGTCCATTTCAAATTAAAAAAATCAATTATTAATTAAAAGGTTAAAATAGCATGAGTGAAAAAATTGCGCAATTTCTGAAAAGTCTAGCTGATGGTAAAATATACATAGGTGTAAATTAACCCTTTATTTCGTAATTTTTTCTCCTAAACTAAAAATAGACCGTACATAAGTCTGTCCGTCAGGAATCTAAAACAAAAACAATTTTAAATTATTTTTATATTGAGGAAAAAGTGTCATATTAATGTTTTTATTCTCAAAGAAAATAAATAAGTTGGAACACTAGCTCTAATTTGACTTTATAAAACTAACATAGGTAAATGTATACTAGCTGCAGACTTATAAACAATCTAGAGGGACCTAGTTCAGAGCCAGTGGAAGCGTTTCCAAGACTACCGTCTATAGTACCTATAAAATGCGATATATTAGATTTATGAATATACATAATTATATTACTGTACATATCGATTATAAATATGCTGTGTGGACTGTCCGGAATTATTGTTGTCAGATTCTACATATTGTATATTGTTAATCTCTATAGTCGAAAAAAAGAAACGCACAAAAACTTCCTAAGATGTCGGTTAAATATGTTTTTTTTCCCAATTCAAAATACCGCTTGGATATCAAAATCAATATCAGTCAGGTTAGGAATAAAATTCAAGTACTTACCTACTTTTCAATTTGTAGCCGTAGCATATTGCTACGGCGTAGCGCGATATTACGCCGTAGAGGTGCTACGAACTCGAACTTAACGCGCAGAGAAAATGGCTCACATTTAATATTAGCGACTATAAAGTTTTAAAATTTTTAGATGATAAATTTTTTAAAACCTGTCTTTAATATAATATTAAGTTTTTTCTCATCTTCCATCCAAGTAATCGACAAAAACATTTAGATTTAATTGAAAAAATAATAAAAGTATTCATAAATAAAACCAAATACCACATAGGATACCTATTTTTTATCTTTTCTCATGCAAGTGATTGCCGTGAGGCACAGCCAGTTTCTAAAATTTGTTTGCTAAATAACAATAATGTGATAAATAATAAATATTAGTGAGATAAATTATTAATGTAGGTATGATAAATATCATCTAAATCACTACATAGTATAAAACAAAGTCGCTTTCTCTGTCCCTATATCCCTGTCCCTTTGTATGCTTAAATCTTTAAAGGTCTTCGCACATTAAAACGACTCAACGGCGACTCGACTCGATGCCAAATATTGAAATTTAAGCTCTGTGTTATATGTTCAAGGTTTAATTTCAAAAAATGATATTAAAGTAGTGTACGACGAGTGGGCTACGCATCGTACACTAAAGGTCAACCCCGACACGTTTGTCACGCAATGACCACACGTTGTCCACGTAACGACCAAACGTTGTCCACGCAACGACTATGCGTTTGCGACTGACGCCTGACGGACAAAATTCAACCGAAAACTGAGGTTAGACGAGTTGACTGTTGAATACGCATAACCCACTCGTTGACAACGCATTGCCCACTAGTGACCATGGGGTGGATCAACTAGTTGACTACTCATCGAGAGTGTGAGTAGAGTTGCTGCCGCGTTGGCGTGGAGTTGTTATAATGTGCGAAGACCTTAAAACTACGCAACGGATTTTGATGCGGTTTTTGTTAATAGATAAAATGATTCAAGAGAAAGGTTTATACGTATAATTAAAACCGTGCAAAGCCGGGGCGGGTCGCTAGTCAAAAGTAAAATTATATATATTAGTGTGAGAAATGTCTTTGTATACATAAAATATATTGGATTGTACGCCCAAGCATAGTACCTTTATTATTAGCCGCAAGCCTCTGCAAATTAGGGCCCCCTCGCCTAAACGAGCCACGAACGAATTCCGTACAGATTGGAACCTCGTCCGATATTAGAGAGGCTATGATTGGCTGATTTCTATCAGATGTTTGGAATCTCTCGAAGTCCTTTAGATATTCTGATATTCTCGAAACGATTTCTATGATGCAGAGGGCAAAGGTCCACCTGAAACTAGATATTGCGGTTGTTCGATTCCCGGTTTAGGATAAATGTTTGTAAGATATGCAGACATTTTGTTCATGGTGTTCTGGTTGTTTTATGCTTGTAATCTTCCGATACGATCTTGAATTCTGGCATAACCAATAATGCTCTAACTTATCAAAGACGTAGCTTGGACAGGATTTGAACCCGCATCTTTTATGTCATATGTTTTATGTTAGCCCATTTTGATTTGAAATGAACATGCAAAACTTAGAAAAATCTTATAATTATGGAAATGAAAATCGTTTTTAAAACTAATAAAGGTTTTTTAATTTTCTTCCATATCTGACGAAGGCGTCAAGGTCGGATTTTGAAAGATTTAAACTTCTTTAGAAAATAAATTGTGTTTTTTAATTAAATTTAAATTAGGTCAATCCTTTCTGACCCTAAACCTACGAAGCCTTAGTTTACACCGACCGCAAAGGGACTAATAGAAACATTTTAAAATATTTCCGTCTCCAATTACAGCTGAAAAGGGTTCCTTTCAAAGCTAGCCGAGCCACTAGCACTGTCCCGGGCGAGTATTCATATAAACAGTGACCTAGCTTAAAGAGAAACAGCTAAGTTATTTTCAAAGCCGGCTAAGAAGCTTGAACCTGTGATGATATAATAATAGGTGGCTAAACTTTACAGGGCTCTTGGACAATAATGATAGTAGTATCTAATCATTTCTTACAGACTAGATGTGCCCCGCGGCTTCGCCCGCGAACCAGAGTTTCTTATTTAACAAATTTCAGGAATTTATTCCACAACCCCTAGGAGGATATTTTGAAAAATAAAAAATACCTGTTTAATAGGGTGGTAAAGTTTGTATGGAAAATTATTTTTCCATGGTTCGCCTTCTCAAAATTCGGTATAAATTTACTATGATTTTTTTAAACCAGAGTTTTTTGTATACATATTTCAAAAATTTATTAATTTTAGAAATATGTATAAAAAAAACTCTGGTTCGCTGGCGAAGCCGCGGGGGCATCAAGTTGTAACTGAACCACATTTTCACGATGAATTTCCCAAATAGATCAAACACCAATAGAATCCCAGCCGTCTATTTCTCCGCTGACTCGTATTCATTTATACAAAGCCGTGGGAAGTCCATTTGCCGATTACATCGTACCTGAATGCCTCGAGTTTAAAAATACCCGCATGTTGGGCTTTAGTTAAACCTACACGTATGTTAATGTCTGTGATGTAACGTATATGTTAATTAACATAAAATAGGTGATCAATTGAACTTGCAAAGTGAAGTTCGATCACTATTATATGAGTCACTTCATTCGAAGATATAATTAACCAGGTAGTACTTTAAACCTACTAGGCAGTCGCACGATTTTAAAAGTAAATCGATTTACTCGATTTAATGTTTTTTTTTTTTTTTGAGGGTAGCCTTGCCTTAGCTGGCTCTGTCCGCAAGGCGATGTCTTCATTTCTTCAGAGAAAATTTAAAATTTATTGGGTGGGTAGAATCATACCTACTATGGGTGGGTGATTTTATATCTTCGAATGAAGTGACTCATATAATAGTGATCGAACTTCACTTTGCAAGTTCAATTGATCACCTATTGATATTTCGTCACTTCATTCTTCAGATATAATTAACCAGGTAGATGTTTAGAGTATGCATCATTTGTAATCAAATATGCTTCTATAAAATCCAAATAAAATTTAAATTTAGAATTATAATACAAGCTGTACCCAAAATTAGTAGGTAGTTTGTTAGTATTTTTACTAACTATAGGTACCTACTGCAGAAAGACATCCTCAAACATTTTACAATGTAAGTTATGTTATTTCCTATTTGTTTTTATCGTTACCTAATACTTATAATCAAATAAGTAGGTACAAAAAGTAATTCGCTATTTTTCATTAATAAAAGATTTTGATTTAGGGAAAAATCCCTTCTTATAAGGCGATTGTAAATCCTAGCAAAGTTTTGTGAGGATCCATGTCATCCGACCGTCTTCCAAAAGTCAAACGAGACTTCAACGGAAGCCGCCGCTAATGCGTGTCTAGCGCTAGAAGCGCTAAATATGGTCATGTCAACTCCATTCTCCACTTTACATCAGCAGGACTCAAGCTTGATGTCAGTAAACCATTAATCCAGCGCAGCAGCCGGATAAAGCTTTGAATTTTCTTTGATATATTGCAGGATCAAAGTCTGGTTCACCAGCAGTAGGAGTTTTTTTAAAAGATCAGAAAATTGGATTTGTTACCATTTTTGTATATTTTGTATATTTTTTTGGTATATTTTTGTTTGAAACTTTAATGAGCTAAAGCGCTTGAGCCCCTTAAGCAGGTATTACTATCGTAATGACCGATATAATGACCAGCAAAGTCAAGCACTAACCGAGAACCCCAAGTTAAAAAATGTTTTGGAATAGAGGGGTTTTGTTTGTATGTAAATGCCGTTTAGCATACGTCTAACACGATGTCCGATCCAATGTTACCACCCAAAAGCAATTATAGTGCTGACCGTTGCAAATAAAAGGTTGATTAGACCTCTGCTGAACTGTTATATTTGGAAAGTGAGTAGGTACATCCGCTGGTTGTATATAAATGTATTTTCTTTCTTTCTTTCTTTCTTTTCTTTCTGGTTGAGAAGTCAATAAGTCACCAGCAATAATATTTTAAATATTCATGGGTATTTACAATACTGTGTTCTGATTACGTCAGTTTAGAAACAAAAAACTCCCAAATTTGCTACCACCCACTGTGGGTGGTACGTTGATACTACTAAAGACGGTGGATAATATTAAGTTTTAGACTAGACTTGCTAGAGGTGGGATGGTTTGCTGTTTAAAAGTAGCCCTGAGCTTCGCGGTTCCCAAGGTAGGACTTCTTTGTTGTGATATTTGGTGGGATTAAAAATGATATTTTTTATAATGTAAATTATTCTAATAGAATATTTCAAAATCTAATACCGTCTTTAGGAAACCAGGTGCCTGTCCAATTCCAGTTGCTTCATTGCTTAAATTTCTTAAGCACTTTAGGACAACAGACAGAATATGGCGGGAATGCATAGAAGTTGCTTTTCTGCTATCTAATCGTTAACGCGTCTATCGCCAAAGTATCTGGATCTCGTTTGTAAACTGTATAGTCGAACATTTCGTATAGGTGTGGAAAGCAAAATGGTTGAGCTATTGGAAAACTCAATGGAATAGTCCTCACTCGATATTAGTTATAGGTAGATATGTGTCGATATTAATTTAGCGTGATTCCTCACTAGCTACGATGCTCTAGCGCAACAATTTAAAACCATTTGTAATGTAGTGGGGAACTCATACAAAATCAAGAAGCTTCTTTAAAGACTTCTATGGCAAAATATATATATATATTTTTGTATCACTATGTAACCTAGAGATAGGTAATATTTCAACTATGTTTACTACATTCTGGTGGTAATAATTGTATGTTTCCGATACATAAAATATAAAGCGTTAGTATTGTCTAATAGCCTTATTTACAGGTAGAAGCAAATAAGCCTCTTTAAGGAATGAATAAATGAATGAAGGTTTATTGCAGCTAGGGATCCGTGTTTAGGAATCAGTTTAGGCACGATCCTATGATCCGTCATCTTAAATTGAATGAATTTAATGAGAGTTATTAAATTCAACATAAAAGGTTTATCAACTTTAGAATAAGAGGTCACAGTTAGTGAAAATAAAGAGAGAGCGATCCTTGAGAGCGACCACAAACTAAAATAGACCCTATGTATCTAATTCGATTAAATTATTAATCGCTGCTAGCATTTCAGGTTCATCGTCGCAAGAAAGATGACTAGGTACCCTTTTCTGTTGTACAGTATAAATAGATAGTTAACTTTTCGACTAACTAACTCTAACTCTACTAGTTAACTTCATAGAATAACTTGAATCCAATCAGTTTTATAATGGTTAGCTGACAATTATAAAAATGTTGGTTATGCTCAGGGTGTACCCAATTTTATAATTGCGGTGCCGGAGCACGTGGTTTGCTCTAGTTTAGAGTCTGAGCTGTCGGCCTCGCTCCTGCCTGAGGCCCCCTGCAACCTGCGGGGTTACCTCCCCCCCCATAGTTCATGTATACCCGGGGGCGACTGGTCGTCGTCGGTTGGACTGGCGCCACTACTGGTGCCTTTGCGGATGCTTATTTATTTCTATTTTTTTTTTTATTAAATTTTATTTTAATATCAGTAACTATAGTAATTTTTATAGCCTTTTAATCTTTAAACTAGTCTTAGTGAGAGCTTCTGACTAAATAATTACATCGTGGTCTTCATTCTGGATAAGATTTCATCACGATCCAGACCGGGAGTTAATAAGTTTCCCTCGACAGTTTTATAACTTATGTATAAAAATTTTATAATAACTTCAATAAGTACCGAGAAGCCCCTGTTAATAGCAGTGGTGCCTTAACTTAACTGCTGCTGAGCTGAGTCGACTCTCTTATCCTCTGTCCTAGTGGCATCAAATATTGTAGCAGCAATTTTACGTTTTAAATTGAGTGCTTGTAAGAGAGCGCAGTTTTCTGAATTGCAAGTCAAAAAACGGGCAAAGTAAACCAAAACAAATAATATATACCAATACTTATCCATCATACTTGGCAATGTCTCTTTGAAACCCACCGAGAGCTTTAAGAATTAATTATAATTTTACCTCGTACGAGCGTAAAAAGTGCACTTAATGCTTAATAGAATTGCCATGTGTTGTTCGACAGACAACCACCAGGCGAACCCAATGACCTACTTAACAAGAGTGAGCTATATTGAATCTAATCATATAAGTATTAAATTTAATGGAACTGTGATAACCCATGGTTACCATCTATTCAATAAAAGACCACGTGTTTACTTTTTGTTAACATCAAGGTTCTAATTTGCAAAACTAAGCAACTACCAGACTTAATTGTAATTTTTATAATATTTCGCTTTGCGACAACCACGGATAACCTTTAGCATAGCAGGTTATAATTTGAGAGTATAAATGTCAGCAAGTAAAGCACCAAACGTGGTCCCAACATAGTGTAATTATTGTAATATTTTGCTTTGTGAAGATCTATGATTGACTTCTAGCATATAGCAGCCGTGGTGGTTCTAATTTGCGAACCTAAATGTAAGTCAGTACCATACGTGGTAGTGTAATTGTTCAAATAAAGAGCTTTGGGAAACCCACAGTTAAACTCTAACAACCATTGAGGTTCAAATTTGTGATAATAAATGCAAGCAAGCATAAATGGTTATGTAATAGTTCCAATATTTGCTTTGTGAAAACCCACGGTTGACCTCTAAGCATAGAACAGTCATCGTTGTTCGAATTAGCGAAAATAAATGTTAGTAAGTTTTTATTCTATTATTTGCTTTGTGATAAGTAGTGACAACCCTTAGAACAGCCATCGTTTTGACCCACAGTCAATCTCCAGACCTAAGTAGGTAGTTACCCACCAGAGGTAAAATCTACCTTCATGCTTTACGTACATTTCGCAAAAGTTAGCATTTCGTAAAAGTTTGCAAGTTTTAGTTCTATTGTTTGCTTTGTGATAACCCTCGGTTAACCGCTAGCATAGAACAGCCATCGTTTTGACCCCAGGGTCAATCCCCCAGGCTTAAGTAGGTAGTTACCTACCAGAGGTAAAATCTACCTTCTTGCTTAATGTACGTTTCGCAAAAGTTTGCATTTTGTAAAAGTTTGCAAGTTTTAGTTCTATTTTTTGCTTTGTGATAACCCTCGGTTAACCTCTAGCATAGAACAGCCATTGTTTTGACCCCAGGGTCAATCCCACAGGCTTAAGTAGGTAGTTACCTACCGGAGGTAAAATCTACTGTCTTGCTTTACGTACATTTCTCAAAAGTTTGCATTTCGTAAAAGTTTGCAAGTTTTAGTTCTATTATTTGCTTTGTGATAACCCTCGGTTAACCTCTAGCATAGAACAGCCATTGTTTTGACCCCAGGGTCAATCCCACAGGCTTTATTAGGTAGTTACCTACCAGAGGTGAAATCTACCTTCTTGCTTTACGAACATTTTGCAACAACACTTGAAAAGATAATAGCACTTTGCTTACCTTGTTCACTTAACTCCGAATCTGACGAATACACTATTATTCGTCGGCGTTTTGTATTCTCCTTCTCCTTAATTTTATCATTATAACATTTAATCATGTCGAAACTTCTCTTCGGCATGAGGAATAAATTTATTTTACGAGAGGGAGCTGTTACGTCCGTACGCTGCCTCGCACGAAAAAAGAATGAAGACATCGCCTTGCGGACAGAGCCAGCTAAGGCAAGGCTACCCTCAAAAAAAAAAAAACATGAAATCGAGTAAATCGATTTACTTTTAAAATCGTGCGACTGCCTAGTAGGTTTAAAGTACTACCTGGTTAATTATATCTGAAGAATGAAGTGACGAAATATCAATCAGCATTGGTTACATCTATCTGTCATGCTAAGGCGCAAAACAACACCTAAAGTGGCGCCCTCACTTATTTTAATGCATCTGTAGTAGTTTCCTTTTATCTATTTTAGGTGATACGAAAACAGAGTTTGTGGTGGCTACCAAAGGCAACTTTGTTTATCTTCGTAAACTAGCCAATAGAAAACTACTAGAGATTCATGAAAAAATCTGATGATAGCTTTAACAAACTGTACGAGAGAATTTTTGAATTTAGGAAATTCCTTTATTTAACGGAATTAATTATATGATAAAATAAGTGGGGGCGCCATTTTAGGTGCAGGCAGCCCATTGTACTTAATCTTAGTATGCAGTATTTTTATGTTTTCTCTTCTCTTCTCTTCTCTTCTCTTCTCTTCTCTTCTCTTCTCTTCTCTTCTCTTCTATTCTATTCTATTCTATTCTATTCTATTCTATTCTATTCTATTCTATTCTATTCTATTCTATTCTATTCTATTCTATTCTATTCTATTCTATTCTATTCTATTCTATTCTATTCTATTCTATTCTATTCTATTCTATTCTATTCTATTCTATTCTATTCTATTCTATTCTATTCTATTCTATTCTATTCTATTCTATTCTATTCTATTCTATTCTATTCTATTCTATTCTATTCTATTCTATTCTATTCTATTCTATTCTATTCTATTCTATTCTATTCTATTCTATTCTATTCTATTCTATTCTATTCTATTCTATTCTATTCTATTCTATTCTATTCTATTCTATTCTATTCTATTCTATTCCATCTGTGATGTAACCAATGCTGATTTTAGGTATGTTTATTTTCTTGTTGGGGTAACTTTTATCAATAACTTCAATACTGTAATTAAATTATTAGTTATTTACAGTCTGTAAATAACTAATAATTTATTTAGTATTTATTAAAATATCAACTTAGTATATTCCTACTAATATAATTATAAACGCGAAAGTTTGTAAGTATGGATGTTTGTTACTCTTTCACGCAAAAACTACTGAACGGATCTGGATGAAATTTGGCACAGAGATAGATTATAGTCTGGAATAACACATAGCCATTTTTATTCCGGAATTCGTACCGGAACGGGAATATCGCGAGTGACACCGTGAGGCGCCGCTTGTATTACAATAAAAACATATTAATAACATAAATAAAACTACGGTGGATTGTGATGGAGTGTTATTACAGTCAGTCGAGTGACTATGAAATAGGGTTGACAATAATTATAGCTTATTTTCCAAAGTACCTACATGTTCGTCCTGAAAAATTAAGTTAATGTATTAGAATAACGTAATGATTGTATGTAGGTATACTGAATCAAACTCATTGATACTGATGTAATTTCGATAAAAAGTACGATTAAAGTTTGTATTTGGGTCGGTCGGTACCATTTGGACTACAAATTAGATCACTGAAGGGGTTCAAGCTCCTACTGGTTATGTCCTATCTTCCTGACTGCTACTGGTAGTGTTCTCCTCTTCTTTCCTTACTTCAATAAAACAATGTGGACTGTATACTAGGTTCATTCTTTCTTCAGGCTCTTGGCACCGTCTTTGCTGGTTTACTACTACTTGATGACTGGCTGACTACAAATTTCCAGCAAAACAGCACCATATACCTTATTACAAAATTTGTCCTGCCAGCGTACTTGGTCGGTCGAGCAAGAATTCATACAAAACTGAGAATTTTATAAGATTACCTTTATTAACAACGAAAATTACAATCAAGGAATAGAAAAAAATACAACTAGTGGGTATATATAAACAATTGAAAATACTGACCTAACTGTAGACGGTAGCAAAGACTCTAAAGGTCAATTGATTCATGTCAATACCAGTCGGAAGCGTCCCCAAGACACTGGCACATTACCACGCTGTATGGCAATGCTGATATGCGGAGCTCACTGCTCTCGGGTAATGCTCACCAGCTCTCGGGTAACGCGTCTCAGCTAAGACTTTGAATTAATAATTCTCATATCAAATACTTGTTAAAGACTACTCTAAATCGACGGGGATACAGAATAATCCCTCGCGAAAGGGCTACAAAGAGGAATAGTGATTTTCGCCTTCTTCACTCGAAGTTGTGGCTTAAACTCCCGGCTCCGTCCGTCACAATCACTGTACAACTAAATCTTGACTAGTTATCTCAAGTCAATATATAATTACTAGATTCCCGGCATTTCTGTCTATATTCTATTTCCTATCTCAGTGTAGTATAATAAAGTATTATCTATCAATCTTAAAACGACATTGTATATTGCAGTGATTGTACTAGAAATCCAAATGACTACATAGTGTATTGTTTTTGAAAAGTACAGTTGATACTAAAATAATGCCTAGTCTGTCGAAACCTCCGTGGTCGAAATAGTTTTTTGGTAAGTGAGAATTACAATACAAACAAAATTTATTGTACACCAGAAAAAATATCAAAAAAGACCAAGGACCATCATGAGAGAAGTACAATGCCCTTGATGGTGACCTTATCACTTAGAAGAGATCTCATCCAGCCAGCCTTTGTTATTTATGGTACCCTACAACATCCGCATAGCTAACCAACACGCCGCATCCAAAATCTGCGAGCAGTCTTTCGGCCACAAAAAATATTTGAAAAATAAAATAGCTATAATAGCGAAAAAACTCACTAAAGAAAACTCACACACAAAAAACCTGTCTATTCTCATTCTATTATAACCCTCCACACAATTTCCCAGTCCTCCAGTAGTTACATTGTTCATATTATATATCACCTCGCGTTTTATCTGCGGTACGAAAGTGATTCTTTATCTCTGCTGTAGCTTGGATCGGGTGGATCGGTTGTTTCACTCTACAGTACAAGGTATAACTTGAAGAATAAAATACAACACAAAGTTGGTAACGACGGGTACTTGATAGAATCGTCTCGATCACGAGACGTTATTATTAGCGTGTCGTATTAGAATGGGATTTGAATTGAATTTGAAATTTTGAACTGCAAGGTAGAGGTGATGTAGACCGTACCAATTCCTATACAAAAAAAAGCTGAAGTCTTGCTGTCGAGATGATACTGTCGAATAACAAAACTTTACTGATTTTTTTCGTATAAAACCAAAAGCTCAGTTAAAGTAGCAAAAGCAGCTAAAGTAGCAATAACACAAATTATAGTAAATCAAATATGGGCTTATAAAAAAACTTCTCTTTTAGTATTTATAGTGAGCTCCATCCAATCGGGCTAGTAATTTTACTTAAATTTTCAAATCATACAAGCACAACTGTTGTGCCCGTATTGAAATAAGGTAAAACTCGTCCGCGGCCCTGTTTTGAAATGAGCCCTAAAACACTAGAAATACAGATGCGTATCCAGATGCAAAAATATTTAAAAATACAAAAAAAAACAATCACCCTGTGTTAGCGATTTTATAGACCAAATTCTAGCGTGTTTTCGAGTGAAACTTCAACTCTTGCACTACTCTCGAGTCTACAACGTGGATAAGGAATAACGTAGAGCCTATTGTGTCCCCGAGGAAGCGACGCTGATAATTTATTGATAGTTTCACTGATGCGAACTTTCGAGTGCTTCGGATGTATGAAAGTTTTGATACTTTGTTACCCTTTATAGAGGACGACCTATTTGGACCTCTCTCTGTCTCTATCCTTTAGAAAAGGACGACCTATTTGTGATTTTTAAGTTTTTTCATATGGTTTTTAGGCCATTTGTCTTACGGAGCAGATAGCGTTTTTATTAGTGACATTCAGTGTTACTCAGACCTGTCTCAGACTCGCTTAGTCTATTTAAGCATTTCATTAAAATCCACGTGTAAAAAATAGTCGGAGCACTTAATATCATAGCATAAATAAATAATTCTGGACAATCCATCATCATCTAGCCCCAAACTAAGCAGAGATTGTATTATGAGTAGAAGATGAGTGATCATTATACTTAAAACTTTTACATAGAAAACACCCACAAAACCCTGGAACTAATATTTTTGCAGATCGTCGTACACTCAGTTGTCTAAAGGCGGAAATCGAACCCCCAACCTCCTGCGTCGAAGGCGGTCCTTCGCCCACCGCGCCACATGAGTCGCCAAATTAAAGCTACGTAAATGTATCTGAAGTTATAAATAAATTATAGTTTCAAAAGTTATAAATTTTAGTTTAATTAAAGTTAATTCGTCTGCTCAAAATCAGTCTTAAATAGAACTTTCGGGACTAAAACTTTTTGATATTTGTCTCGATAGTTGCTATAGTAACACGCATTCAGTGAAACACTAGACTCGCTAATTTATTACGATCTTTTGCATAAAACCATGTGATGGAAATTAACGTAAATTAATATAAGAAAAGCTTGTTTTATATAAATGGTTAATAGTGCCATCTTTCTTTATGGGGATAAATTAAATCATGCTTTTATATATCTGTTTATATCAACTTCCTATTGATTTGTTTTATTAGATTGAACATCTACTACTCACTAACTTTTGCCTATATCAGAGTACATGTAAAATCTCTGATAATGTATGGTGTTTCATCATCAACCTATACTAGTCCACTGCTGGACATAGGCCTCCCCAAATGAGCGCCATAGCGCCCTGTCTTCAGATTGACGCATCCAGCATCTGCCAGCAGTCTTTCGCAGATCGTCATCCCACCTGGCCGGAGGGCGTCCTACGCTACGTTTACCGAGTCGCGGTCTCCACTCAAGAACACATATATCTATACTTATAATAAAACTGTAACAGGTCCAATTCTGTACATTGAAGATATTTTGAAAATTTTTTTTGGAGGGCACTTTATTATCGATTCTCAAGCCAAAACTGTAATTTTTTTCATTCATGTCTGTCTGTCTGTCTGTCTGTCTGTCTGTCTGTCTGTCTGTATCGTAAACGCGCATCACGCCGAAACTACTTGATGGATTGAAATGAAACTCGGCATGATTATAGGCCATACTACGAGGAAGGACATAGGATACTTTTTATCCCGGATTTCAGTAAGGTTCTCATGGGAGAGGGTATGAAAGTAAAATTCCTTTACCGCGCATCACGCCGAAACTGCTTAATGAGTTGGAATGAAATTCGGGACGATTTGAGTTCATAGTACAAGGAAGGACATGGGATACTTTTTATCCCGGAATTCGGTAAGGTTCCCCTGGGAGAGAGGGTGAAAGAAAAATTCTTTAACCACGCATCACGACGGAATTGAATGAATTCGAATGGAACTCGGGACGATTGGACATGGGATACATTTTATCCCGGAATTCAGTTAGGTTCCCCTGGGGTATACGGGTTTTCAAAAATTTCTCACAGCATCTGAACGACGCGTACACACGCGTCGTTCAGTGATGCTGTGAGAAATTTTTGAAAACCCGTATAGCCCAGGGGAACCAAACTGAATTGAACTGATAAACGCGAAAGTTTGTAAGTATGAATGGATAGATGGATGGATGTTTGTTACTCTTTCACGCAAAAACTGCTGAACGGAACTGGATAAAATTTGGCACAGAGATAGATTATAAGCTGGAATAAGAAATAGGCTTTATTTTATCTCGAAAATCCCACGGGAAAGGGAATTACGCAAGTAAAATCGCGAGTACTCCAAATACTAATCACGCGCAGACGAAGTCGCGGGTACCAGCTAGTAACATATATATATGGAGTTTACCCATTTTTTTATGCATTTTTTGTGTAACTTCAATTGTTCATATAGGTTACAAGTAAGGCTCTTTACAAATATCGACGGAAGAAAGCGATTTTGTCGTATCTCGAAATATCCAATTTCACACCAGAGCCAAAAAACTATTTCAAAAAATCATAACTCATAATCTAATAAAGATAGATAGTTGAAATTTGGAACATATTTGTATCAATCCAAACGTTATTTGATACAGTGCATGAGAATGTCATAGAGTTACTGTTTCATTGATTTTTTACTAGTTACAGCAATTGATGTTTCATAATCGAGCAGCGGAAATGATGTATCTCCAAGGTGAAATATATGACCACTTGAAATAGATACAAATTTTCATGCTACGGATCTGCTGTATCTCAAATATGAACTATACGAAGCATGGACATTTTGCTATATGAGATTTTAACGAAATTAGTTTATAAAAATAAAATGGTTTAAGTACAGTTTGAATTATAGATGTTATAAAATAAAATGCTTTATCTTTTACTTAATGCTTTTATTGTATTTTTCAGAATGTAATGACACAAAAAAGTTGCTTAAAGCTAATTAAATAATAATCAAAAAGACTGAATTGAATAATAATCATAGCAGACTGACTATGAAGAGGAAGTATAGACTTTCTCTTCATAATTAGTTTCAACTATCACGCCCGAATACTCAAACTCAACAAGCACGTCTTAAGTGACGAATTTTTGACAAATTTTCATAAAAAACTAACTAAAACTGTCAGAAAATCGCGACTTGAGACGTGCTTAAATCTGAGATGCGTTTGAGTATTCGGGGGTATCTGCTATATTTTATCTTCTTCATTAGTTTTATTAATCAGTCTGCTATACTTTGGTCCTCTTCATCAGTTTCAGCCAGAGTATAAAAAGTAGCCTTTGGTCGTCTCCAAGATCTGATCTATTTCTATGCTCAAATACATCAAAATCGGTTCAGTCGTGTTGACATGAAAACGTAACATACATCATACTTTTATATTTATAATATTTGTAGAGACATAGTAAAGTTAGATCTTTTTGGTGTGCAATAAAGTTTGAACTATCTACTATCGATCTATTAGTAAGTTAACTTACCGTACCTTTATAAGTGACTAGTGAGTCGCCTAGAAGCAATTTACCATTTTTTTAGGTATAAGGCACTTTTGATGCAAATTAATCTTTCAACATCGTACCGGTCTAATCTGAAAAAAAAAGGAATACTTAAATTAATTTATATATAACCTATTTACCTAATACTAATAAATAAATAAGCGTCTACCTATCAAATACCTACTTTAGAACTAGTCTAATCTTATGGTAAGTTATCAAAACATCACTCACTTTCTTTACCTAATGTTTGCAGATAGTAGATATACTAATAAGTTTTGTGTTGAAAAATATTTTTCAATACAAGCTTTCACTGGGTAAATATAAGCTAATTCAAATGAGCCCAAAAACGGATGATCTACTGTAATTTGCTGAGGAGTTGTGCTCAACAGACTCTGACTTTATCATCAGATCAGCTCACCTCACCTCACCTCAACAGCCTATAACGGTCCACTGCTGGACGCAGGCCTCCCCCTGATAAGCGCTTAAAGGCTTTTATCTCATTGGGGGTAATGCCCTTAATCCCCACGCTGGGCATGCGGGTTGGGATCGCAGTTTAGTGGTAAAATTGTTCTACGGGATAATATTGCATTGTCACCGAGATGTCACCGTAGGTAATTTGACTTTGTTTACTTATTAGCTAGATACTATCCTAGCATTTACACCATAGTAGGTACCTAGTATGCTAAAATAAACAAACTTTCAATGAAGACTCATTTAACTAAAAATACTTATGTTACATTTTAATATATAAGTACTCACCTAAAGTCTTGAGGTCTTATTTTATTTTTAAACACGAAACCAGCACATAAACAAACTTTTTCAAAGAATATTATAGTCAATAACAAACACGTTTTCTATTATTCAGCGCTTACGCATTATTGCCGCGCGGTTGGATTGTCATACTCAAGGAACACGTCGGGGTGGGAGAAGGGGGTGTGTCTGGCTAGAATAGCGTAAATGATAACTTTACACAAAATAATACTCTATTCCTATGTTGTAAGTAAGATTTTCGCTATTATATGATTATGTTTGAAATGTAGTAACTGTTCGATAAACATACACCAGTCCTGAGCATATTGGTGTATCTTTGGCAACGTAAAATTTTGAGGTGGCTGAAATGCTGTATCTCTTTTAAATCAATGTCCGTAATAGAAAAATAATGTCGTAACTATTTTGTATACCGGACATATTGTCGTATCTATTTTAGTTTTAAAAGTTGCGATTTTTTCTCTATTTACAGCAATTAGTCGTGTGAGTAGTGTAAAAACTTGGAAAAAATCGAGGGCGTATCATTAAAAATTTTCATCGTAGAAGGACGAGACATAGACCATTCGACGCGGCTTTTTTTGCTTATCAACAATAAAGTTATAAGTCATTTAGGCCAATTTTCGAGATACGACATTTCCGCTTTCTGCCGTCGATATGTTATTTACCAACCTATTTTAATAGGTACTATTCGTCTAAACAAATGACTAAGGTCATTATTCTTCTGTGGAACAATGACCGATTTTTCAATCAAGCAATTGAATTTAGATTAACATATTTGACAAAAGTTTTTCATTCATTCACTAGTTAATAACGTCAAAGAAAACCGACGAAACTGCTAACTCTGATTATCTTTTGGTGAACTGCTCCAAGCGGTGTAAAGAAAAAAATAAGTAGGTAATATAATAAAGAACTTAAATACAGAAAAAACTATTTAATATCGAAACGATTTAATATGTAATGCGATTTTTTGTTTCATTTCATTTTCATTTCATTCATTTTCATAAAATGATAGTAAATAGTGGTTAGGTGGCTAAATTATCGGAGAATATTTTTTTATCCTGATCTAAACACAACATAATACAATTTTATAGCTGTTACAAAAAGCCAAGAAAGTGGACGTAAACCAAATCCTTGTTCAAGGACTCCCATAAAAGTCGGAAACGCAAAATTAATCTGCTTCAGAATCATCGTACTTTATTCACGAAAGTTCTGTAAAAAAGCTCGGCTCGTACCCAAATAATGTACAAAATAACAATGTTTTTGGCCAATAAGAATCCTGGCGCTACGCTGCCGCAAAAGCGGAATGGCTAGGTCACTTTGTAAAAGCTCCCCAGAGTTTAATAGTATTTGAGCCCCGAAGTATACACAAGCGCCAGCACCTATATTATGTAATAAAGTTTTAAACAAAGGCGGTTTTTTTGTTTGTGACACTCGTCTGTAATGTCTCCGCAAAAATTTTATTTTGCGGTACTTTGCAAGCGTTGTTTCAAGGTTTTTTTTATATCCTTTGAGAACTGATTTATGGAATGAAAAGTAACCCATGTTTTATTCCAATGATAGAATAGGTGAAAGGACTAGAGTACGATCAGATTGCAGAATGCAAATATAAAAAAAACAACATTTCGAATAGATGAGAACACGTTTAACGTTAAATTGCTAGTTAATTTAAGGCATCATAAATTTCTGTATTCACACATGGTAACAACGGCGTAGGTCAATTTTTGATTTCTTTGATTTAGGACAACGTCAACACCGCTTTCGACTGCTGGGTCTGTCTCGGCTAAACAGTAAGTATGCTTTAAGTTGAACGTGCAGGGCAAGTACTTAGTAGACCTATGCTCTACGGGGAACATGAAAGTGCACCAACTATTATTTTTACACTGTGTAAATACTTAACAAGGGATTCGGCCGTCGCTACGTAAAAACCTATATCTGCAGTTTTGTCAAAATAGGTTTTTGCGAAAATTAGGTGTTAGGGAGGTCGTTTGTGGGAACCCTTTTAAGGGTTTGTAGTTTGCATGGCTCCCAAGATTGAGTTTGGTGAATGACTATTTCCTTACATTGGATTATGGGAATTGTACCCATTTGTAGACATTTATTTGCAAGGTTTTGGGATTTTCTTAGAAAATGTATTTCAATAAAGAGTTTAAAAATTGGTAGCTGTATTCTAAAAACGTGAATCGGTTTATTAACCAAATAAGAAAGTTCTTTTTTGCGTTTTATTAATTTGTTAAAACAGTTTACTAAATAACTGTGACTTACCTAAGTGCCCTAGTACTACAGATAACTACGTAATTATATTAGTATATAAACCAATCGCAAGATCACAAGTTCAAGAAAAACTAAATAAAAATAAGGCATAACAGAAAACTGGCTTTCATGAATTTATGTTTGATGCCAATACAGTGTCGACGAACTTCTTTACCTACCAAGTTTAATATCGCCGTCAAAGCCATCTGTTGAGCGTTTTATGAAAATAATTGATTGCACCAAGTTCGTAAACTTTAATAAATGGAAGTTTCCCAGAAAAAAACTTTGTAAGAAAGGTATAAAGTGACTTTTCACTGGGACTGGGCTGGGTGAACAGTAACTAGAATTGGTCATATATACAAAATAAATAATGCTTGACAATCCACACAGCATCATCTAGCCACAAGCTAAGCAGAGCCTTGTTATAGGATATGTCTGATATACGTATTAAATACAAGACATTTAATTATTATTATATAAAAGAAATTCGTGTTAGTTACACCAGTTATAACTCGAGAACATCTGTCCCGAATTTTATGATTTTATGTTTTTGGATTTGTCTTCGTCGGGAATAGGATAATAAGTATAAAAATATGATATTTGACAAATAAATAAACTTCCACGCGGACTACGCTGCGGGGCGCAGCTAGTAGATACCTAGATATTTTGTTATACTTACATAGAAAACACCCAGAACCCCGGAACAAATATTAGCAAATCTTAAGGTAGCCTTCCGTTCCTAGCGACCGCGACGCGCGACCGCGACGCGCGACCGCGACCGGGTCGCGCGACCGGAGGGCGTGGCTCCATATAAATTCATACAAAACCGGTCGCGGTAGCCTTCCGTTCCTAGCGACCGCGACACGCGACCGCGACGCGCGACCGCGACCGCGCGACCGCGACCGCGACGCGCGACCGAAATCGGGTCGCGCGACCCACTGCTTTGTATGCATTTGTATGGAGCACTAAACACAAGGCGCGACCGCGGTCGCGCGACCGGTGGGCGTGGCCAGCGACCCAAGGGTCGCAGCGACCCGGTCGCGTCGGAGACAGTGCCGTCGCGCGACGCAGGCGAGAAGCCTTTCAAAATGGCGCCGTTTTCATCACACGAGGACATGATATTAATAGAATTAGTCAATAAAACATAGGGACTTAATAAGCATATAATTTTTCGAAATTATATGCTGATTTTTAAATTAATAATTAATTGATACTATGTTTGGACATTATACAATGTGATTTTTCGAACCTTGATCAAACGAAATGTGCGGCACATATTTATCGATAAAAATCGGGATTTATCTCAAAAACAAAGCAGTTTTAAAAAAATTTAAATGAAGACTACTTCATCTGGTTTTTTCTTCGTTTCTTTTTGAGTAAATGGTGTATTTTATTCGAAGTAGTCTCATTTGAAAGCTAGATAGTTGACCTAGCTAGGCCTAATTAGGTACTTTCTGCCATTTAGATTAAATCAGTTGAGATTTCTGTTGATCTTTGTACTTGACAGGAAGTACCTTATTTAAATGGTGAATAACATGACAATGGAAAGAGATAGACCCCTAGTTTTTGGAAGATTTGTAGAATTAATTATGAAATTTAATACAACATGCAAAAAAGTAAACCTCAATAACCCAGTTTTAAAGTTACAGAGAAAAAATAAAATAAAAATCGTTTTTTATTGTCTAATTTCTAAAAAAAAATATTTTTTCGCCGCTTATGTACCGAATTTGTATTTTTTATTTATTGTATTAGCTAGGTAAACTATCTAGCTTTCAAATGAGACTACTTTGAATAAAATACACCATTTACTAAAAAACAAACGAAGAAAAAACCAGATGAAGTAGTCTTCATTTTAAAAAATATTAAAACTGCTTTGTTTTTGAGACAAATCGCGATTTTTATCGATAAATATGTGTCGTGTATCCGCACATTTCGTTTGATCAAGGTTCGAAAAATCTATATATATAAGTTACGTATATTGCTCTCGTGTTCTTCATTTTTCGATAGTAGTCTTTTTACACCCTGTATAATAATATATTTTTTAAGTTTGGTCCTTCATTTTTGTTACACCTTGTACAGGCGACCATGGTCGCGCGGTCGCGGTCGCGCGTCGCGGTCGCTAGGAACGGAAGACTACCTGCGACCGCGACCGCGCGACCGCGACCGTGCGACCGTGCGACCATGGTCGCCTGTGTATAGGGTGTAACAAAAATGAAGGACCAAACTTAAAAAATATATTATTATACAGGGTGTAAAAAGACTACTATCGGAAAATGAAGGGTAGCAATCAGACCATTATTCTGAACATATTTATCGAGAAAAAAGCGAAAAAAAATTAACCTTTCTTGAAATTTTTATTTTTTTATCTAGTTATACACCCATAGTACAACACTAGGAAAACATATCAACTCGAATAAATCATTTTTAAAAGCAAAAAATAAATAAATTACAAAAACAAAGCTATGTATTTTGCACCCAAAGTACAGCGCAAAGTGATCAACCTCAACTCACTCAGCTGTTTAAGGTCACGTGCACTAACACTGTAATGTTTATTACTTGTTTTATACAAATTAATACTTACTTGCTTGTAATTACTTGTAAGATATATTAGGGACTGCTTATTTATTTAGCTTAGGTCACTTTTAAAGCTCTCATAATGTGTTGAGAAGTTATGAACCTGAAATGTAATGTTTATTATTTGTTTTGTAGGATTATTACTTACCTGCTTGTAAGTACTTGTAAGATATGTTAGGAACAGCTTATTTCTTTAGCTTAGGCCACTTTTAAAGCTCTCATAATGTGTTGAGGAGAAGTTCTGAACCTTAGTTCAACTCGTCTTATTCTTCCTATCTAAATTTGAGAATCTATCCATGTATTCATAACAAAAACTTACGTATAACAGAGGATCCTGCTCTAGTATACTCTTTGAACACTATTTTAGGGCTTCGCCTTAGATATTTATGCCGTAAATATCAGAACTTCGGCATTTTTACCTAAAAATACATTTTCACCTCACTTGTTAGAGCAGATTTTTCTGATCTAAATCCTTATTTTATTTTATTAGTAATGTAGCTGCTTCACATAGAAATTCATGTTTTGTTATGACAGTCTTGTCATTTTTTATACGTTTGACATGTCAAATTTTCTTCATATTTGTAAAACTAGCCATAGTTTGCATAGATTTTAGTTCAAACCTCTTGTTAAAATCTTAGCTGAGCCTGGCCGTTATGACTACTTTTAAAATTTCCGACTGTTCGACGAGATTTCATATAAATAGCAGAACATCGCTACAGTCGGGGAGTTGAATTCGAAAAGTCAACGAAGTAACATCAAGTATTGTAAAAACCTTCTGCTCTACCTGGAAGCCTGAAGACTGGTCTACCCCAATCCCTAGAAGCCCGAAGCTTGGTGAAGAACATCTCCACCTTGAAATCCTGGGCCTGGAGAAGACATCCCTAATAGACGATTCCGAGGCTGCTTCGACGACTTCGTGTCTGACTTCCTGGAGGTCGGCGACCCTGGCTGGCCACTCTACCGCCGCCAGAGGCTAGCCTGTCCTCTATCAGATACTGAAGCTTTCATCTCGGGCTACGGGGATTGTCCCTTTGTCCCTCTGCGGGAGACTCTACTTTGTGACTCCTCTTCTTACATCTCCCGTTGCTCCAGGTCTCACGACACCAGTGCCACTTCACGGCTTTCCAGACTCCGGGTCCTAGCGGTCGGCGGTCACCACCTCAACCGTCGCTATTCGAGGCTGAGGCGAGACTTAGCGGCTGCGTTCTCTCGCTACATCTACACGTCTCTCAAGCTGCCAGTTAAGGACTTTAACCTTGTGCACTAGATTTCGCGATCGGAAAGACTTTGTTTTTATATCAAAACTTTATTAATTTAAATACACTTGTTAAAAACTTCAAGCCTTTTTCTTCTCAAACAGTAGGTCTAAATTCTCTAAATTATTAACTGCAACGTTCAGCCCTTTCATAGATAGCCGGGTGGGCTGTAACGTGACAACACGAGAGCGAGATACGTAACATATATAATTTCCAAACATCATCATCATCATCAGCCTATTTTAGTCCACTGCTGGAAATAGGCCTCCCCTAATGAGCGCCATAGCGCCCTGTCTTCAGCTTGCCGCATCCAGCATCTGCCAGCAGTCCTTCGCAGATCGTCATCCCACCTGGGCGGAGGGCGTCCTACACTACGTTTGCCGAGTCGCGGTCTCCACTCAAGAACACTTTTACCCCAACGGTTGTCGGTTCTTAGCGCGATATGGCCGGCCCATTGCCACTTCAACTTGCTAATTCTTTGAGCTATGTCGATAACTTTGGTTCTCTGTCGGATGTATCCATTACGAATCCTATCCTTCAGAGAAACTCCGAGCATAGCTCTTTCCATAGCTCGCTGAGCGACTTTAAACTGGTGGACCAGCCCTACCATGAGTGTCCACGTCTCAGCTCCGTAGGTCATGACGGGTAGGACGCACTGATTGAAAACTTTTGTTTTCAAATATTGCGGTATGGATGACGAGAAGACTTTCCAAACATAGTATCAATCAATTATTAATTTAAAAATCAGCATATAATTTCGAAAAATTTTATGCTTATTAAGTATGTTATTATCTATGCCTCCGAAAAAAGGGTTTTTATTGACTAATTCTATTAATATCATGTCCTCGTGTGATGAAAACGGCGCCATTTTGAAAGGCTTCTCGCCTGCGTCGCGCGACGGCACTGCCTCCGACGCTGCGACCCTTGGGTCGCTGGCCACGCCCACCGGTCGCGCGACCGCGGTCGCGCCTTGTGTTTAGTGCTCCATACAAATTCATACAAAGCAGTGGGTCGCGCGACCCAATTTCGGTCGCGCGTCGCGGTCGGCGTCGCTAGGAACGGAAGGCTACCTTTATAAACATCTGTCTCAAGCCGTAATCGTACCCTTAACGCTTGAGTCACAGTCAGATCATCGTTCGCCGCGCCACATCGGTCGTGTCGTGTGATAGAATTTAGGAAGTGGTTCCAGAACAAAAAGCATAAAACGCTTCTTTTCAGGCAGATGAGTATTTAACAATTTAAAAATGGCCCGCATACCAACCAAGCGATGAATTAAAACTTTCCTAGTTTGTTGCGGTTTGTTCTGACCCAAAAAACATAGTTATTGTTAGCATTAAGCGGACCTCGAAATGTTTTGAACATTCTTTAGCTTTATATAAGTTTTATAATATACATAGTTTGACCTACTCTTGAACTTTAAAACTGGCAGTAGGAATTGGTTTTAAAAAATACTGTTTAAAATTATTTGTCGCTCTCAAAAGGCTCTTATATGTCGGAAATTTTATCGTCGGATTTTAACTCCTTAACCTAAGACTGCTCTAGCTAGCTATCTAGCTCTAGCCGGAAAACAGTAGAGGTACTTTAATTCATTCGATTTCAAATTCGAATTCAATTCTATTTCCGTCAGATTTAATGCTATTTTGATTTCATATCGAAACTGAGGAACTACGAGTTCAAATTCAAATGGCAAAAGTTTTCGAACCGCTTGTCTAAAATTAGCATTCATCGTCAAAAGTTTCCGATATCGAATCCGAAGGCTTTTCCGATGAATTGCAACACCCCTGCAAATGCAGAAACCTCATTCCACTCTCGAAACTATAACCCGATTTTTTTCCTTTGTAAGGAAATGCGCTAGGCCTTTGTATGATTTTGCCTTGGAAATTAAAAATGGTAATATTGTTTCGAATCATTCACTGTGACGCCATTGTTAGCGAGCGATGAAATCGAAATATCAATTCGATTACGCCGGTCATCGGAGTCGAATGATTTTGATTCGATTCATGAAATATCGAGAATTGAATGAAAAGCGGCTGGCAATGAAAGACTTTTTGTGAATGAACAAGGTTGTTAATTTTCACTGAACAAACCTCGGCAATGATCTGTCACTTGGATGGAATGAACATAGTTATCCAAAATCATTTGTATAATCTAGGCTAATACCTATAAGCATTTTTGTCGAATTCAATTAGGAAGGGGTTTGGCTCAGATAGAAGATGTATTCGGCTGTATGTATATATTTTTATGTATTAGCAGTTCCTCGTGATCAAATTATGAATTCGAAATAAATTTTCCACCACATTTATTTCGAATTCATAATTTGATCTCTCATGGGAATTTGATGTTTTACCAGGACAAAGTAGCCTATGTTACTTTCCATCCTTTCAACTAACTCTATGCCAAAAATCAAGTCGATTGGTTGCTAAGTTAGGGCGTGAAGGAAAGGCACACAAACAAACAACTTTCGTATTTTAAATTTTACATTGATTATAAATATGTAAAACAAATTCTAAATACCTAGTTATATCTATAACCTAGTTACTTTAAGTCTATAACATTAACTAAATTTGCAAACAGAGAAAAAATATTCACATTTAAAGTTTTTTAAGTACTTAGATAACTACATAAATAAATACGTGCTAGCTAATGCAGCCAGTGTCTTGGGGACGCTTCCGACTGGTATTGACATGGATCAGTTGAGCTACCCCTAGATAGTTAACCAACCGTCTATGGTTAGCTCAAATGTTTCAATCATATAATCTAGTATTAATTTGTTTTTTCTATTTTTTTAATGTAATTTTCGTTGTTAATATTTATAAATTGCTATAAAAATAAAAAAATTGTAATATTAATTTAACAAACAATATGCAAAAATGCTCTGTTCACGAGGCGTGTGATAGACCTATAGTTTATGTTGTTCCAGGAAACTGCCTGGTGATAGCAGCGGTGCTCTGTTCCTCGAAGCTGCGCAGCGTCACCAATCTCTTCATCGTCTCGCTGGCTGTGGCTGATCTCCTGGTAGGAGTGGCAGTACTGCCTTTTTCTGCTACCAGAGAAGTGTTTCAAGTGAGTGTCACATTAATTTATTAATTTTTACCTACGCCCTGCGGTTTCGCCTTGGAAATGTATTTGTCAAATTTCAGAAATTTATTGAATAGAATATAATAGACGTACATTTATTTATAACAACAATACAAACATTGATCATGATGACACACATTTAGGAAACATAAATAAGTTGTTGGTATTTCACGCCTCCTAGAGCTAGTATCGTAAAAATAAAAAATACGTTTTTAATTATTTACTTTGCAGTTTATTTATACCCAGTTTGGAGTGAAACAAACCAAGGAATTATAATTTTCTATACTTACAAACTTTAACACCCTGTTTAACCCCCTCAGAGATTAAAATTTACAAATGTTAATATCATGAAAGACTAGCGTCTCGCGTCTTCGCCCGTGTGTATAGGTAGGTACTTATAGGTAGGTAGTACCAACCTACTAGGTACTTAGGTTGGTACTTATTTGTCAAATGGGGAGAGAACATTATGGGTGTCAAAGACTAAGAAAAAGTAGTTTGATTCTGTGATAGGCACGTTTTGGATTGCGGAATTAAGGCTGATTAAGACAGGGTGAGTGTCAGTGACTGACTTCTAATTATTTATAAGGCAAACATGTATTAGACACATATACACGTGCTAGTGATTTCTATTTTGCTTCTTCCACTAGTGGACAAAAGATTCAAGCGAAAATCAATTATCACTTTATTTTTTATATTATTTTGATAATTATGTGAGTACCTATAGTATCAAATTTGACTTGTTTAAGTGCTTATTTTGTAAGCCTAAAGAAATAAAGATATAGATTTATTAATTTACTTCAAATTCGAGACAAGTCAGCGCTGACCCGAGAAAAATTTAAAATAGACAGTCAGTGAATTTCTAAATCATTTCAGAATATTCCAGAGATTCACTGATACTGAAACTGTGTCATCAGTGATAGGATTTGTGAATCAGCCCTCAATCGTATTAAGGGCTCCCACACAAAACTGCGATTTGGTGCGATGCGATGCGATGCGATGCGATGTGATGCGATGTCACACGAACTTGATTTGCGAATTTCTGCGATGCGAATTTGTGCGGCGAACCGTTTTGTAGGGTAACCATACCTTCAAGTTTAATCAGCCGTATTGGACGTGTTTTTAGGAAGCGTAAGATGGATCCCAAAAAGATAATTGAACCGATTTAAGCAAAAATGATCCAACCCACACATTTCGAGATAATCGATATTTAAGTTTGTGGCGGTATTTCTCTAGCTTTGTAATACAAAATGTTGTTATTTTAATTTAATTTAATGCTATGTAAAAACCGGCACGCCTTCGCCTCCGCCACGCCTCCGGCTTCTGTGTGTTTTGAACTTTATGGTTTATTTCGTTTACGTACTTAGATGGAATAGCAATTTCAAATATTAACTTGTCAAAGCTTAACGAAAGCGAAACGAAAGATTGGCGAAAGCTACGCGAGACGAGTCTGCCTAAAGAAATCTGCTCTGTTTTTGAATATTGGTACAATAATCAAACAAATCAGGTGAAATGGGCAGGCGCGTTGTCTGATGCATATGGACTGGAATGTGGCGTGAGACAGGGCGGGGTATCTTCGCCCCACCTCTTTAACCTGTATGTTAACGACCTGATAGATGGTCTCAGCAGGCAGCCAATCGGATGTTCTATTGATGGAATAAGTGTGAACAATATCAGCTACGCCGACGATATGGTGCTGCTGGCACCATCTATCAGTGCACTCGAAAAATTGTTAGTGACATGTGAAAGCTATGCAAGTTGTCATGGTCTCCAATACAATGTTAAAAAGAATGAGTTTATGGTATTTCCCCCGAAAGGGGTAAGCTTGAACAGGGTACCACCCGTTATGTTAAATGGATCTGTGCTGAAAAGGGTCACTCAATTCAAATATCTGGGTCACATTGTAAGTGACAATCTGAGTGATGAGGTAGACATAGAGAGAGAGCGAAGGGCGTTGGCCGTAAGAGCCAATATGCTGGTTCGTAGGTTCTACCGATGTTCTGAAGAAGCAAAAATCACCTTGTTTAAGTCTTACTGTCAGACGTTTTACACGAGTAGCCTATGGACCACGTATACGCAAAAAGCGATCAACACCCTTCGCGTCCAGTATAATAATGCGTTCAGGATGCTGCTGGGGCTCCCGCGGTTCTGCAACGCGTCAGGAATGTTCGCGGAGGTGCGCACGGACGGCTTCCATGCCTGTATCCGGAAGAAAGTCGCCTCGTTGCTGTGCAGGCTGCACGGGAGTGCCAACATCATCCTGAATGCATTATCCAATAAATGGGATAGCCCGTTCCTCAAGCACTGTAATCGAGTAATGATGAAATAACTTTGTCTTTATTCGATTGCAGTGTTCCAAACCACTTAGTATGTTTAAAAGTAAAAAATTACGTGTCACTAACATAGGATATACATTACTAACACGATATGGACCTAAATTTAATTTTTATGTTGTCCGAAATAAATGAATTTTAATTTAATTTTAATTTAATTAACTTGTTTTATATCATCATCATCATAATCAACCTATATTAGTCCGCTGCTGGACATAGGCCTCCCTTAATGAGCGCCATAGCTCCCTGTCTTCAGCTTGACGCATCCAGCATCTGCCAGCAGTCTTTCGCAGATCGTCATCCCACCTGGCCGGAGGGCGTCCTATACTACGTTTGCCAAGTCTCGGTCTCCACTCAAGAACACGTTTACCCCAACGTTTGTCGGTTCTTCGCGAGATATAGCCGGCCCACTGCCACCACTTCAGCTTGCTAATTATTTGAGCTATGTCGATAACTTTGGTTCTCTTTCGGATGTATTCTTTACGAATCCTATCCTTCAGAGAAACTCCGAGCATTGCTCTTTCTATAGCTTTCTGAGCTCTTTGAACTGATGGACCAGCTTAATATTATAGTTTGAATCATTGTAGCAATATCTAACGGTTATATGTTAGGGTAACCAAAGCAACACAAAAATGATTCAAGTGGCATGAAACACTTATACATTTTAAAAAATGGTCTTCATGACAGTTGTGGGTTGGATCATACGGATTTTCCACATTTGTGAACATAGAGGTGTGAGTCTTAGATATGTTAAAATATACCTTATACTGATTACATAGGTTAAAAAAACTCGAAATTGACTAGGTTGTGGGTTGGATCATTTTTGCATAAATCGGTCCAATTGCACTGCTGTTATTGTTAAATAGATATCAAAGAAAAAGAAGATTCTGGATTCATCTATTTAATACGATTATGAACTCTGAAGGGAACTATTTTACTCGAAATTACTAGTTAGAAGTAGAGTTGAGAACTGAAGTAGTTTTTTTTTACAACACAAAGAAGGCGGCTCAGGCGCCGCGCATCATTCGCTAAAGTTGTCTCAGAGCGGACTAAAAGGGGGGTCACCAAGTATGACGTAATATGACAGGAATCCGCGATGCAAATGAGATCGGACGTTATCGTGCGAGCTCGCAGATATTTGCGATGCGATGCGAGCTCGCAGTTTTGTGTTTGAGCCCTAAAACAAATGAATTCTGTCAATCCGTCCAAGTTGAAATGTACCAATAAGTATATGAATTTCACGATATACGAGCAAACTCACAAAATTTCATTCAACGAATATTGAAATTCGATTCTTCGGGATTTTCCTTGAAAAGGTACTCCCTCCTCAAATAATGCTTTCCCGGAAAAATATGCGTACGAGACACTTTCATACAAATAATGATCCCTACTGACGGGAACAAAATTAATGGAAATGGGTGAAACAATTTTTAACCAGAATACTTTAACGTTATTTTACTCCAAGGCGCCTTACAATATGGATGTGTCTTTTTGTTCTTGAAAACAGTAAAAACGTTAAAAAAAGGTGAAAAATGGCCGAGGGAGCGCGCCCCAGTTTCACGCCTAAGTAACCAACCACAAGCCGAATATTTCACGCAAAAATAGCCTTTATCTTAAAACATCCCTTATCTTTTAAAAGCTATCATTATTTTTTACTTTCGTTCATAAGCCTGCCTTCGTAAGCGCTTTTATAACGCCATAATATTTACTCTCTTCTACAAACCGCAATTCATAGACTTTTCACGTTCTGATATTGCTATTGGAAAGGTGCGAATCCATCATAAAACAGACCTAAACACCACCTGTTAGAGTTCACAATCTTCCAACACAACTTGTGGAAATCACACCGAAATGACCCCTATCTAGCGACATTCAAAATAACTATGACTTATTTTCTGGGTCATGTCGGTGTAAAGTAAACTTTAGCTTCGTGAATAGAAGGTTTGGATTAGTTTTGTTTGGTTTAACCCCTTTAGCAGTCACATCTGCCGTGTACAAAAGCCTAATTAGTGGAATGGAAGACTTTGGACACAGTATAATTTAATCAACAGCAGAAGACATGCTAATCCCTAGAGCCTTAGTGAGAAAGAAAAAGGGACTTGTGGCTGTTGTTGGTCTAGTGACTTTACTGTGCCAAAAGTATTTCATTCAACTATATAATTGGTTTAGTCTTGTCTGAAAAGTGTAGGCTAGATGGCTAGTATCTAGTTTTTCAAAACACGCCAAATTATTATACAACCATGTTAATATGAAGTTTTTGCTTTTATCATCATCATCATCATCAGCCTATATTAGTCCACTGCTGGACATAGGCCTCCCCTAATGAGCGCCATAGCGCTGTTTGCTTTTATAAATGATATAAATGATATGATATATAATATTTAGAGAAGATATGTTTTCCTATGGATAGATAAAAAGTAAACATAAGAAAGTTGAATTTACGTGTTTTTTTAAAGGAAATGTTTAGTATTTTTACACCCTGTATAGTTTTTAATTAAAGAATCATGCTGAGTAAGATGGCATGCAAAATCAAGCCTCTACCCAACAGTTGGTGTCAACAGAATAAGAAATGATAGTTGTTTTAAATATTAATTAAGTATTTAGTTTAATTCGTGTTATAGTTTGACTCAAATATACAATTAAAAAAGTTATGTTTCTTTTCATGGATAATGAGGTGTAGAGATTATAGATAATGTGCCTAGAATTGTTCCTCCCGTGAACACTCAACTGGTATCTTTAGAGTCCAGGCAACAGAAGCAGCCGGGTGTGTGAATTAGTTTTTATAAAACAAAGTAAGAAAGAATGATTTTTTTTTATTCTAAGCATTCAGAACTTAAAGTAGGATACTTAATTCAATCGTAGCCTTACAAAACACATAAACCTGATTAAGTTCACCCACGAGAGTGACTTCGTTTTTCATCTAAACCGATAGGTTAAAACCAAAGCCAGAGTACCGTAAAGTGACCACGAAACACCCTTTGATACAGCTGCGCGGAACCCAAAACGTATAAAAGTCTGCCTGTATTGCCTTTATCGACTAC
Source organism: Eupithecia centaureata (assembly GCA_944547425.1). Classification (NCBI taxonomy): domain Eukaryota; kingdom Metazoa; phylum Arthropoda; class Insecta; order Lepidoptera; family Geometridae; genus Eupithecia; species Eupithecia centaureata. The sequence continues at coordinate 7,664,571 of OX155696.1, forward strand.
CCTCCATTTCAGTGAAACTTTTTTCTTAGAAAATAGATCACGGACGTTTGAGGTCCAAGTTTCAAGGTTTTGGAGATTTTTTATTCAGACTAATTCAAAATTCAAAATGGGGTCGAAATTTAACAAGACTTAAAGTATGGCACTCTGAAATGCTTTATAAACTATACTGGATTGATTGCTTTACATAGAAAACACCGTGTAACAATATTTATAGATCACACAAAAATACGTCTCGAGGCGGGATTTAAACCCGAAGACATCTGTGTTGCAGGCGGACCAACAACAACACGTCTAAAATAAATTTAAAACAGCAGTTTATTTTATGGAATTAACGTGTGCGAAGCAGGGTAGAAACTAGTTGAAAAAAAACACATAAAAACAAAATAATATAATCTAAGTATATAGTTTACAATCAGACTGCAGACGTTTTGCAAACAGTCTAGAGGTCCAGATTAGTCGGAAGCGTCCCCAAAAATCTGGCTTCGTTGCCCGTCCCCCTGTAGGTCATCCAATCTCTCAGTCCAACCTATATTAGTCCATTGCTAGACATAGGCCTCACCTAATGAGCGCCATAGCGCCCTGTCTTCAGCTTGACGCATCCAGCATCTGCCAGCAGTCTGTCGCTTTACGTTTTCTTTTTGTACCATATCGCCCGATTCAGCCGATTGCGCGCGCCTGTAGAATGTAAATCTGCACAATTACAGCCTCTATCGAAGCCTTTGATTCAAGATTACTGACAAACATACTCTTTTTGTATATGGAATATATTACGGGCCGATATTTATTGATGCGTTTCTTTTGAAGTAGGGAAATAAGTTTTGTACGGGTATATGTCGTAGTTTTGTTCATATTGGAAATTTCCGATAGAGACCAATGATAAGGGTTGTGTTTGAAGACCTCAGTGGCGCGGTGGTTGGCTATGATGTAAAATATTGCAGGTTTGATTCCTACCGAGGAACAAATGTTTGTAGAATCTGCAAGTATTTAGTCCGGAGCTATCTCTAAAAGAGTTTTTTTTAATACATAATCTGTTTTCATTCTGTTTTAAAAAATTAAGTAACTTAACTAAAGTTATGGATTTCTTCTCCATTTTTAAAAATTTTAATGATAGTTTGCTTTAAATAGTAATTTGACAAAAAAAAAATACTATTGAAGCATAGCAAAGTTTTTTAAATGTTTCATTAGTATTTACAATTGAAACAATTGAGCTAACTGCTGACTGTTGTTAACAAACTAGAGGTAGAGGTATTTCTACCGATCCATTTTCCAAGTCACGCGTCACATCAACCAGACAATCAGATATTATTTTCAAAACCTAGATAGCCTTCGTACCCCACGGACCAAGGATCTAGACTCCAAAGGGATCAAAATCATGAGCTCTGTCAAGACTGCAACAGTTTTCTTCTAAATATTTCGCTTGATAACTGAAAACAAAAGCCCTCAGTCAAGCAACAAGAAAATGGCCGACTCAAATAAGGCTGTGTCCCCAGTAGGCAAACTGAGCGGCCGACTGAGTGAGCCGCAAATTTGTGGCGAACAGCAACAAACTCTGATCAGTTTGCGTGCGTATATAGCACGCATTGGAACCTGCGAGTCGGCCGCTAACTGAGACAGTCGGCGCACATTTCGCAACAAACTGCGTACAGTGAGCGCAAACTAGCAAACTGTGGACACTCAATTTAAAATATATGGAAGGGCGTACTGAACTGATACGCAGCAAACTCAGTCGGCTCCTCACTGTTTGCCTACTGGGGACACAGCCTAACACCAAAGGGATTATTTTAATGGATCTTCGTACTCGCAATGTCAGCTTTTCTTTCAGAAAATACAAATGTTTTACCAGGTTTGTTTTTCTGTACAAATAAACAAAATGGCCCACGTAAGGCTATTAACTTGTTGCCAACATATTTAATTTATTTTCATTCTGAAATCGTAAAATGATGACTATCACAAAACAACATATAGTCTAAATGTTAAAATTTGTTGGGTGGATGGATGGATAGATGAAATTATGTAGCTTCACGTCAAAACTACTGAACGGATATGGATCAGTCAATATAAGAGAGACAGTATTTTTTTGTGTTCACATTGTATCGCCAAAATATCGCCTAATGTACCTACGGAAAAAGACTAACTTTTGTCGTCACCATATACCTACTAATGCACAACCGGTACTAAGTACTCGGGAGAAATGTGATTGAAAGAATAAACGAGTAATTACCCTATTAAAACTCTATTCTAATACAAAAACATAAAATAACCTTTACACTAATCACACTAATCGGTACTAATATCATGAACGTGAAAATTTGTACGGATGTTTGTTACTCTTTCCCTCCAAAACTAAAGAACAGAGCCCGAATTCCACTAAATAAATCGCTTCACCATTTAAATAGTATCGTGTCAAAATGACAGTTGTAAACTCTTTTTGGTATTCTACTAGCACACACTTTTTGAGGTTCATTCATAGCTGTGACGATTACCTTTATAACTAACAATAAAATTTGACATTCTAATTATGAAAGTCTCTTCAAGTGCAAAATACAAATGCACAAAGTTATTTAAATCATCTTGTTTGATGGCATGAATGGCACTATTGAGACTTTTGTTTTGAAATAGTGGAATTCGGCCCCTGAACGATCTGAAATTTTGAATAGTAGTAGTTCTAGGTCTGGCCTAAAACATAGGCTACTTTTCATCGAAAAGGTGAAGCTTCGGCTAGTTTAAAATGAAACACATAATCATTCAGAATTATTTATTCAGATAAAATAAATAAATAAAATAAATAAATAAATATTTTTTTATTCAAAAACTTGTAGAACTATAAAACAAGAGGTACACTTATTATCTAAATATAAAGCTAGTATAACAATTAAGCCTGAACTAGGTAGTCCTGTGTTTCAGGCGAAAAAGTGCTTAAACCAAACATTGAGTAATAATTAACTATGATAATTTTATACACTCGTCTGCAATATTTGTAAAATACAAATATTGCAGACGAGTGTATAAAATTAAGGAACTTAATTTACAGTTGAATAAAACTATGTGTATCACTATTTTAACTAGGATAGTTATGAATTAAACTTACAATTTACTTGTTTATTTCTAAAAGTTTCTCTGTACCATCGTAGGATAAACTTTTAAGTGTACTTATAATAGATTTTTTACAGTTACTATAGTTAAGATTGTTCTTGTTTATTAATAAGAAAGAAAGAAAACACGTTTATTGTTTCACAGCTTAAAAACTAGGTAGGTAGTTACTATTAACATAAGTGTTATGAACCCCGTTGGAAAGCTAGAACATAGTTTAAAACAAATTGAATCTTATATTAGGTATACTAGCTAAACATATTAAGATTAGGTATGATTCTCTTTTAATGGAAATTCGCGAGCAAAGCCGTTGGCAAAAGCTATAGCCACTAAAAAACACAGCCACGCAATCAAAATCAAATTAGAGCAGTGTGAACTCCACTGAAGATTGTAGAACCGTATTTACTAATGTTATTTCCTAACTAATGTTATTTACTATACTCGGTTCTGAAAATATATTTTTTGTAAACAAAGTGATTGGAAGGAAATATTGGTGGAAAATATTTTACACTGATCTAAATCGGTTCACCTATACAAAAATGGGTTAGGGTACATCACTTCAGTTTTGGAGTAGGGTACAACTGATCCGAATCTAAAATCAGCGGTTTTGGGATTCGGACGAGTTGTACCCTAATCTAAAACGAAAGAGGACAACTCGTCCAAGGACGAGTTTTCATTCGGACGAGATGTACCCTAACCCAAAAAAAATATGCTGTAACATACTTTTGTTCTAGCTAGGTGAACCGTTTTTATCATTATTTTTTTTTAACTAAAACCTGGTGCTTCTTGTGTTTCCATATAAATTTGATCAAGATCTCCCCAGTACTTCTTAAGTTATTAAAAGGCGTGTTCGAGTGAAAATGCCTGAAGTTTTCCTGTAATGCGTAAAATATATTTCTTTGATGACAAAATATATCTTGGATTCTAAAACCGTGATAACTAATGATATTTACACGACGTAACGACGTGCCTACGTTCGCCTTAATTTGACTAGTGTGTCCTTAACATTATTGTAGGGTAATCAATACGGAAACCAAAAATTTTAGACAACATAAAATCACTCCGATGCCTCCACAGAAGAAAGTGACTAGACACTAGAGTGGCTACTATGGGTTTACAGTTTTTTTTATTTTAATTCATTGAAAAGGCCTACGGATTTGATATCGGAAACTTTTGACGATGAACGCTATGTTAAACAAACGGATTCGAAAACTTATACCATTTAGTTCCTTAGTTTTGATATAAAATCAAAATAGCGTTCTCATGATCTGACGGAAATGGAATCGAATTCTAATTTGACGTTTCCGTTACGGAAACGAATCGAATGAATTAAATACCCCTACAGAACTGACACCAAGAGATAAAAATTTACGTCACAAACCCTGTCCTGTCAAAATTATCCTGCTAAAAGACAACAATACCTAATTTCTAAACTATTATCGATTTGGGAGAATTGTGCCATAATAAAATGTTATGTATACATAGTTGCAAAACCCATGCAAAAAAGTAACTGTAATGTAAAGAGTAGATAGATAAAATTTAATTTATTAGCTTTTTTACATTTTTTTACGACAATCTGACTATACAAATGGTTATGAATGTTCTATAATACAAATAAAGTGAAACTTGTTTAACTTTTATTTACATTGTTGATAGTTAAACTTTTTTTACTACAAACTTGATTATTTCTGTATGTTCATATGGTACAAATAAACTGAAACTTACAATTTTGAAGTACGATCGCAATGGCTTTGAAATAATCACTTATCACTACATAGTATAAAACAAAGTCGCTTTCTCTGTCCTCCCTATGTCCCTTTGTATGCTTAAATCTGTAAAACTACGCAAGGGATTTTGATGCGGTTTTGTTTAAATAGATAGAGTGATTATAGAATAGAATAGAAAAAACATTTATTTGGACACAGGTACAATAAAAAACAGTACATAAAATTAACAAACAGTAGTAATAATAACATGGAGGTAATTAAGCCACACAGAATGGTGGTAGATTCAAAAATATGGCCTCCATGACCCTGCGCCGAAATAGGGGTTGGCTCAGCTTGTGCTGAACATGTCATGTTCAGCGCTGTTTTTCAGCCAAAGACCTTAATTAATTGACGTTACGGACGGCAATTTGGTGACAATTAAAACAAAAAGAAAATTATAACAATAAATAGATGAGTTCTTTAGGTCAAGTAAAAAAGTACATATATTAGTATAGTCAGCATAATAAACAAAAAAATAAAAATAAAAAACAATAAGTGATGAATGAATGGTGATAGAAAATATGAAATTTAAAGTGCAAGAGAGCTGTGAAGTTCTTAGTAAATAAAATATTATGATAATGATTCAGGGGAGCTTCCGGTTGCGCATCAAAACAATAATAAATTTTAAGATAGTGTAAGCAGGTACTCAGTCCAGAATACCTAAGCAAATTTGAAGCCCAGAGAAGGTAAGAGTGTAAGATTTTTATATAATGGAGCTATTGATGTTTACGTTTCCAAGTTTTCTCTGTTCTTCGACTAAAAAGGCTTTTAACTTTTTCCTAAAATTAAATTTATTTTTAAGGTTTCTAATAGGTGGTGGTATATTATTCCAACACTTGGAGGATGCGTATCGGAAGCTACCACGGAAAGCTGCGGATCTATGCTGTGGGGTTGCCAACTGCTGAGAACAATGCCTACGTCTGCGCTTGCACGCGATCCATGACAGCTTCTGGTACAAATACTTTGGCTTGTGCTGGTTAATAACGTCGAATAAGAGACAGGCTAGGTGAAGTTTTCGTCTAGATTTCATTTTAAGAATGAAGTGGTTATTGAGGTAAGGCGTTAAATGGCTGCGCGGCGGGACGTTAAAACAAAACCTAGCGCAAGCGTTTTGCACCCGTTGAACTAGTAACTGTGTACGCGCGAGCAGCCTTGGGCCGTAAACTGTATCAGCGTGGTTAAGCTTTGAAAGTACAAGTGATTCCACTAACTGTATACGAAGTTCTTCACTAAGGTAAGGTCGAATTTTATACAGTATCTTTAGTCTATAAAAGCAGTTCTGAGCGCAGGTAGCAACGTGTTTCTCAAATCGCAATTCCGAATCCATACATAAACCTAGGTTTCGAGCTTCTTCTACCCTTTCAATTGATTCGTCCAAAAGCTTGACATCAATGGCGGAGAGCATGGCCGGGTTGGTGATTTTATGCCTACTACCAAGATGAAGGTATTTCGTTTTTACAGGGTTAAGGACCAAATTGTTTTTTTCTGCCCAATGTGCGATTCGCAGTAGATCTTCGTTAAGGTCCAAAACGGCCTGTTTAGTATTTTCCTCTCTGAACGAAATGTAAACTTGCACATCATCCGCATATATGTGGAAATTACATTTTAAGATACAGTTCGATATATCTGCAGTATATAATATAAACAGCAGAGGTCCTTATATGGATCCTTGCGGTACTCCTCTAACAACTGCAGTAGCCTTCGATCTAATGACATTTCCACCAGCATTCTTTATCTCAACAAACTGAAAACGATTATCCAGGTAACTATGGAACCATTTAACCGTATTCTCGTGAAAACCGTAGTAGCGTAGCTTCGATAAAAGCAGAGGTATATTAATTGCATCAAAAGCCCGGGAACAATCTAAAAGTACTAGAAGAGTACACATTCCTTCATCTTGTGCTTTCAATATAATATCTGTCACATCTAGTAACGCAGTCGCTGTACTACGGTTCTTTCGAAAGCCTGACTGTAGTTCTGGAAGGATATTGTTTTTCTCTAAATAACTATTCATTTGCTCATTAACAACTTTTTCAGCAACTTTGGAAAGACACGGTAAAATACTGATAGGTCTGAGATCTTTTACATCGGCTGGGTTATTGATTTTAGGTAATGGTCGAACAATAGCTACTTTCCATAAGTCCGGGAACTGAGAGGTAGATATGGAGGTGTTCACTAGTGTAGTTATGACACTCAGCGTTTCCGGACAGGTTAATGCAAGCACATTGAGACTTATCTGGTCATAACCCATAGCGTTAGATTTCAAACCGCGAATTATTTTTGCAACAGAATCAGTACCTACCGCTTTCAACGAAAAACTGTTTTCCTCTGAGTGCCTATGAAATTCAAAGAATGTTAGAAGAGAAATACTAACCTGAGAACTACCAGGTACATTCAAAAAGTGAGAATTGATTTTCTCAGGGTCTGTAAAATGTGGAGGTAAATCATTTTTTTTGTCAGGCAATACCGTCGATTTAAGATTTTTCCACAAATTCTTTGGGTCACAAACTTTATTATTAATATTTTTCTTAAAATACGCTGTCTTTTCCAAAAATACTGTTTTATTTATTAATGAATTTAAGCTTTAATAATATTCTTTTTTCCCCGGTAATTTTGATTTTCTATAGTCATTTAGTGCTTGGTTTTTTAGCGATATCATAAACTGTAAATTATCTGTCATCCATGGGCACGGTCTATCTTTTATAATACAAGTTTTCATGGGAGCGTGACATTCAAATAAACCTAAAATACACATATTAAAGTTGTACAGCATCTCATTAACATCTTCTGATTGTGAAATTAAGTCCCAACGAATTGAGCGCAAATCAGCGTTAAAATTATCTAAACAAATAGTTTTGAATGGTCGATAATTAATACTCTGCACTACAGGCTTATCTCGTTTAATCTGGAATTCGCATAACACCATTGCATGACCTATTAGTGACCCAACGGCCTCGACCGTGACACGTCGTGCGCGCAAATCGCTACATATTATATCAACTAGCTGGTGCCCGCGACTTCGTCTGCGCATGATTAGTATTTGGAGTACTCGCGATTTTACTTGCGTAGTTCCCTTTCCCGAGTGATTTTCGGGATAAAATAAAGCCTATTTCTTATTCCAGCTTATAAACTATCTCTGTGCCAAATTTCATCCAGATCCGTTCAGCAGTTTTTGCGTGAAAGAGTAACAAACATCCATCCATCTATCAATCTATCCATTCATACTTACAAACTTTCGCGTCTATCAGTTCAATTCAGTTTGGTTCCCCTAGCTAGGCTATACGGGTTTTCAAAATTTTCTCACAGCATCTGAACGACGCGTACACGCGTCACGCGTCGTTCAGATGCTGTGAGAAATTTTTGAAAACCCGTATAGCCTAGGGGAACCAAACTGAATTCCGGGATAAAATGTATCCCATGTCCAATCGTCCCGAGTTCCATTCGAATTCATTCACTTCCGTCGTGATGCGTGGTTAAAGAATTCTTCTTTCACCCTCTCTCCCAGGGGAACCTTACCGAATTCCGGGATAAAAAGTATCCCATGTCCTTCCTTGTAGTATGAACTCAAATCGTCCTGAGTTTCATTCCAACTCATTCAGCAGTTTCGGCGTGATGAGCGGTAAAGGAATTTTACTTTCATACCCTCTCCCATGAGAACCTTACTGAATTCCGGGATAAAAAGTATCCTATGTCCTTCCTCGTAGTATGACCTATAATCATGCCGAGTTTTATTTAAATCCATCAAGTAGTTTCGGCGTGATGCGCGTTTACGATACAGACAGACAGACAGACAGACAGACAGACAGACAGACAGACAGACAGACATGAATGAAAAAAATTACAGTTTTGGCTTGAGTATCGATAATAGAGTGCCCTCCAAAAAAAATTTTCAAAATATCTTCAATGTACAGAATTGGACCTGTTACAGTTTTATTATAAGTATAGATTAATGATGAACTAGTTTCCGTAAAATGAGTTGGTGAAGATACGATTTGTGTCAAGTTAAGACAACTAATAAAAGTGACTAGTTTCTTAGTTTTGATGTCGTTTTGCTGTAATAAATTGATGTTAAAATCTCCTAATAGAATCAAGTGGTCACAAGTTGATAAACAGTTCACAGTGTCCGACAGTGCATCTAAAAACAAATCCACATCCAGCCACGGCGGCCTGTACGCTGTCCCTATTGCTAGTTTTTTTCCCCTAATAGTAAGTGTCATCCACATCTGTTCAACCGAGCTGTGTTTAGGATCCACTGGGTGTTTATATGTCCGCGCAGAGATTCCTTTCGCTATAAAGAAACCTACTCCTCCCCCCCTTCCAGCCTTCACCCCCGCGGGACGAGAAATATGCCTGAACCTGTAATTCGGAATCCTTGGCACTATGGCATCCTGACCAGGCCTCAACCACGTTTCGTTTATAGCCATGATATCGACACAGTAACTTTTCATCGCAGCTATGAACTCGTCCTGCCTTGTATTCAATGAGCCCGGGTTATAAAAACCAACTTTAAAATATGATTCAAGAGGAAGGTTTATACGTATGATAAAACCGTGCGAGCTGGGCGGGTCGTTAGTATCATTTAAAATTAATTATTATTCTTAAAAAGATTCACATGTTATAACTATGGATTATTAAACGTGCATGGAAACTTCCGGTGACACCTGCAAACGTACACTAAACGCCGTTTTGATATATTTGTGCTTTATGAAAATACCCCTACCATAGGCAAGTGGGCTTTAAATTCTATCCTCCCTATCCATAATAGTCTGCTATCTTAAAGCATTGGTATTTCTCACTCTGTCTTCTTCTATTCACATAAGCAAGAGTAAGAAATAACACTGCGACCGTTTTAAGTTAATTATTACGAATAAGGAGGTATATTTTTAAATATAGAGCTGGTGAGTATCTGGCGCAGCGCATCAGCATTGCCATACAGCGCGGTAATGCAACCACTGTCTTGGAATCGCTTTTGACTGGTAAATACGAATATGGATCAGTTGAACTAGACTTTTTCCAACAGGCTGTAGTTAGCTCAATTCTTAAATTAAGAAAAAAATAATTGTTACAATTTGTTTATCTTCTTTGACTGTAATTTACTTATTAAAAACAGGCCTTTTTGTGATTATATTTTTTTCTCGTTGGTATGCTCATGAATGTCCCTGTTGGATGTTGGAGAATATAGATATAGAATATAATAAAGATATAATGATTGTGATTATATGTTACTAACAAAACAATCAACTCCCTGAATTCTTATTTTGAATTTACTTCCCTTTTAAACAAAACCCAGCATAGATCAATTTAGCCATTGCTTTCGAGTCGAGTTCGAGAACCAATAGTGAGGGCACCGGAAGCGTCAGATGCTCAGATCCAATTTAATTATAATATCTTTAATTAATTCCAGCACTTAGCGAGGATTTAAGGTGCTTTATCATTTCTGTGCGAAGGTGAAATATCGCAATGTCGTTACACAAAGTAAATGAATTAAAATTAATGACATTCGATACTCGTGATTTTTATGGGTCTCACCATGTACCCTTAAAATATACATTTCTCTTGAATTGTTCTGTCTATTGATTGAAACGATTCCACAAAAAGGTTAATAGTTTGATGTTTGATACAAAAACTAAATACCTACCTATCTACCTATCATACTTAAATTTCACGCTGAACCAAAGAAACTGGAAGTCAGATCTTAAACAAATTATATATATATATATATAGGTACTTTTTACTTACTTTTTTTTTAATATTTAAAAATAAGAATCATCTAAGTCAGTTAAACTTGAGAAAGATTTATATGTATAAAAAATAAATTTGAGTTAGACATACCACACAAAACTTATTGGCCACCAAGAAGAACTTCAAGCCCTGGTATAAAACAGGCGGCTACTTTACATCAATTTTCGGGAGAAGCCGCGGGGCGTCGTATCCTCATAAAAGCATTTAAATCAGGTTTTTTAGCTTTTATCTATATGGGAAGAGGGTTCGAGTGAAGTCCCGCGCAAATACTAGTTGTCTTCGACATAGGTTCCCACTTAGCCTGCGAATCGAGAACCTTTTAGAATTCGTTTGAAAATAAATTAAACATAAGCTTCTCTAAACGCGCTAAATTAAATTATGATAATGAGTCCCGGAATTTTGGAGGGAAAATTATGGTTAATATATTTACGGGGTTATTTGAAAAAGGTTTTTAGAAAATACCTTCTGGTTAGGGTAAAAATTTTAAGGTATTTTTTTAGAAATTTTTTTTTTTTTATTATAGCGTGGCCCCCTTTTTATTTCTTAGTCTTAGCAGTAAAATTATAAATATTCTTTGATCTTCGTAAAACTTCAGGTTATTTACTTATATTATATGAAAATAATGATCGGTTTAGGTAAAGTAATATGGTTAATGAGTGTTCATTTATTTTTTTCTGTTCGTTTTAATTATTTTCTCAAAGCTAAAACCTAAGCTATAGAAGTAGTCCTTACTAAGATTATTATTATAATGATATGGGTGTATGAATGCTTGTTCCTATTTTACGCAAAAACTACTGAACGGATCGGACGGTCAATAGACGTAGTTTTAATAACACATAGCTACTTTTCATCCCATATAGCAGTTCCCATGGGATAAAAATAGCCTTGAAACGTTCCATAGAAACAATTCGTGCGAAGCCGTGGACAGTTACTAGCTAAATAAAAAAACAAACTAGTACGAATTTTCAAAATTTTACTCACACATTTTACAAATAACCCTGGCCTGTATAAGAAATCGTTCTGGCAACTTGCTACAATAATTAAGTCAGGTTTTGGTTACTAAATAATTACTCCCTTCAGATGCGTATTATTTACAATAGTAAGCAGATAATTAAAACAATTATTAGCCTTTACAGCGTCCTTATACAGGGTGCGTAACATTGAACTTGGCTAAAAAAGTGTGAACCCGAAGAGCATAATTTTTTTTTGATATTTTTAATGTATTATTATTAGATTTTACAATTGAAACAATCGAGGTAACAACAGATTGAAACCAGTCTAGAGTAATAAACACATTTTTTTATGTAATTAATATTATTAACAACGAAAATTACAACCAAGGAATATAAAAAGTTAAAACTATAGTCTTTTTCACATAGGAAGCGTTCCCTGACAGATGGAATGCGTTTCATTTCAATTGACTAGGATTTTGGCAAATTGAAATTTCGAAAATTCAAACAATTTTTATTTCATCTCAAACATATGAATTAAGCTATAGAAGTATAGCACGACAAACAAATTATCCAAAAATAAATTTATTTTAGCCTCCACGCCTAATAAAAAATAGAAGTCAATAATTTTATGAAATCCGAGGCAATTTGTTTTGCGTAGAACAGAACGTAATAGAGTTGAGGCAAACAAATATTATTCCAGCAAAACTATAAATCGATTATCGCAAATTAAAATCGTAACTTTCAACATCATCTTTTTAAAATTTTATCACGCAAGTAGGTACATACCTATGATTATTGTTGATTATTTGTTATTGATTTTTAATTACCTACTTATCTGCTGATATTATAATAATAATAATAATAATAATAATAATAATAATCTCTCTCAGAAGGTGAAACTTATAAGTACCTTGGTATGCCAGAAGCCTTGGGTATAGTAGACGGGGAAATAAAACAATCGGTGAAGGAACGCTTCTTCTGCCGCCTTACAAAAGTGCTAAATAGCCTATTGTCGGGTGGCAACAAGGTGCGTGCCTTCAATGGCTGGGTTATGCCCTTGCTTACTTATACTTTTGGCATACTAAGATGGACTCAGACTGAACTAGACGCCTTGGACTGTAGGGTTCGTCAACTTTTAACTACTCATCGCATGCGACACCCCCGATCTTCGGTAATGAGATTGTACATCCCACGGAAATGTGGCGGTCGAGGCTTTTTAAGCGCTAAGACCCTACACAACCGTGAGGTTTGCAATCTCAGAAATTATTTCCATCAAGCCGAATACCAAATGCATCGCGACGTAGTTGCAGTTGATAAGAACCTTACTCCTCTCTCCTTAGCTAACGAGAACTGGCGTAAACCTATAGTGATGAGTATAGAGGACAGGAAGGCCATATGGGAAAGCAAAGAGCTGCATGGGAGATTCTACAAGGTCCTCACAGGTCCTGATGTAGATCTCCTAAGCTCAGTAAACTGGCTACGTTTCGGTGACCTCTTTGGGGAAACCGAAGGCTTTGTCTGTGCAATTATGGATGAGGTAGTTAAGACGAACAATTACCGAAAGTATATCATGAAAGATGGCACGATCGATATCTGTCGAGCGTGTCATCTTCCAGGGGAGACCCTTCGTCATATACTTTCGGGTTGTTCGCACCTAGCAAACTCTCAGTACTTGCACAGACACAACCAAGTAGCCAAAATTATACATCAACAACTTGCTCTCCGATATGGCCTTACTGGTCCTGAAGTTCCATACTATAAGTACACACCGGCGCCAGTTCTCGAAAACAGCCGTGCCACGCTCTATTGGGACCGGTCTATCATTACAGACAGGACTATTCTTGCAAATAAGCCTGATATTGTACTGATAGACCGGTTAGAAAGATGGGCGGTGCTAGCTGATGTCACCATACCACATGATGTTAACCTCGTTAAAGCTGAGAAAGATAAACTCAGTAAATATCTTGACTTGGCTAACGAGGTTGTCAGCATGTGGGATGTTGATTCAGCGACCATCGTCCCGATAGTCGTTTCGGTTAACGGGGTAATAGCGAAGAGCCTCGATAAACATCTCAAGAGACTCTCGCTAGGAAGTTGGATCAAGGGTCAGATCCAAAAAGCGGTTCTCCTGGATTCAGCGCGTATCGTCAGGAAGTTCCTCTGTCTGCAACCCTAGTCACCGGCTGCTTGAGCCTAGCTTCGCGGCCGGTGATCCACCGTTTTGATATATTTTTTACTGTAGATTAGTTTTATAATATTTTTGTATTTTCTATAGTAAAAAATGTATTTTATAACGAGTATTAAAATAAATAAAGTGAAATAATAATAATAATAATAATAAGTATTTATTTCCAAAAAATTTAAAGGTTTACAGAGTACTTAATACTAAAACTAAATAGATTATTTATTAAAAGTATACAATTGATTTAAGGATGAGTACTCTACCCTAAAACCTTAGTAGTGCAAATGCATCGACTCCTCGCTCTAACTAAGTAAAACTTGTGTTTAGACGCGAGGGCTACTCTGCCTCGCAGACTTCTATGGTTTAATTAAATTATTTCCGTCCTATTTCTAGGTTATGACGCATTACCTATTGGAAATGTGGATTTTTACTATTGTTTTTATTTATATAGACCTAATTTAATGTTTTACTTTGTTAAAGTCATTTAAAATTAATGAAAATATTTTACGAATAATCGATTTTCGATACTAAATCAAGTCAAAAATCGAATCAAATTTTTACGATTACAATTAGCTCGTTTCTATAACTGTCAAACTGAAACGTCACGGAACGCTTCCTAGGTGAAAAAGACTATAGTATCTATACATATAATAAAATTGTAGAGGTCAAATTTCTGTACAATGAAAAAAAATGCCATAAACCGAGTCAGGGAGATGTAAGAAGTATATTAAAACTCATTTGGTGTTATTTAAATTTTTTTGTTTCTCTGTTTGTCTGTTTGTCTGTCTGTTTGTACGGGATAATCTTCGAAACTAATGAAATTTTGTATGGTGGTAGCTTATATCCCTGGTCAACATATAGGATACTTTTTATCCCGATAAATTAAAGGGTTCCCGTGGGATAGCTAAAAAACTTTAATTAAGTAAGTACTGAATACTGATAATGCCATTATCATGTAATTTCATATTAACAACTTTTTACTAATCGCATATGAAAGTAAACATACTGTACCTATACCAAGAGTACTCAGTTCACTGCTGAATATCACAAAGGCGCCTGTCGTCGCGCGGGCTCAGAACGCGCGAGCGAATATTGCGAATGGTCATGACTCAAAGATATTAAAAAATAATTTGTAAATAATATCCAACAAAAAATATTGCTGTTACTCATAGAAACAGCAATATTTTTTGTTGGATACACATCATCATCAGCCTATTCCACTGCTGGACAAAGGCCTCCCCTAATGAGCACCATAACGCCCTGTCTTCAGTTTGCCGCATCCAACATCTGCCAGCAGTATTTCGCAGACCCACCTGGCTGGAGGGCATCCTACACTACGTTTGCCAAGTCGCGGTCTCCACTCAAGAACACGTTTACGGCAACGGTTGTCGGTTCTTTGCCCACTGATATTCAGCTTGCTAATTCTTTGAGCTATGTCGATGTCGTCAACTTTGGTTCTCTGTGGGATGTATTCATTACGAATCCTATCCTTCAGAGAAAATCCGAGCATAGCTCTTTCCGTAGCTCACTGAGCGACTTTGAACTGGTGGACCAGCCCTACTGTGAGTGTCCATGTCTCAACTCCGTAGGTCTGTTGGATAAGTAATATCTTAAATTAAAATTGTTTTCTTACGTTTTCTATATTGTCTTAAAAAAAAATCTTTGATAACAATATTCCTTTTTTATTAACTTAGACATTAAATAAGTACTTATACTATAACATTTATTTTAAATTCTAAGTAAACAATGCCTTGAAATAGGTCGAGTCTCTCTCAGTACTTACTCAAGAGAAGCCAGAAAATTAAGGATGGATGTCAAGAATCTAATGATTAAGATTGTGAGGCGAGACTCTCTGCGGCTCGAGAACGCCAGGCAGTATAGAAAGTAGTTTTCAACCATAAGCCCAACAAAGGTCTGATTGAAAACTTTAGTTTTCAAACCTTTACCCTGTAAAAGAGCAGACGACGTAGCCTGTCTCCAACATGACCTAGACCGCCTTCAAAACTATTGCATACTCAAAAAGCTCGATTTAAACATTTGTAAATGCTGTCTTTTCTTCTACCCTTAAACTCTTTTCCTTAAATTAAATTATACTCTACAAAACACACAATCAACAAGGGTAGTCAAGATAAAAGATCTGGGCGTTACGTTTAGTAGTAGCCAGGGATGGCTATGAACGCGTACATCAGGAATGCGAATATTTATTACTAATAGAAAGGGAGAGAGTAAATGAAATACGAAAGCAAGAAACCGAAAAACAACACCAAGCTCGGTTGGAGTCTGATCGACTTCGGTACTTGCTCAATAGAATGTCGATTTCATCTGAAGATTCAGATTATTTACAATAAACTGAATTGAGAAAGAAAAAATGTGCTTTTACAAATTCACCAAGGATTGACTATGCTTCATTTTCATTTATACTTTTTGTGAGCCTCTATGTTATTTTCTCCCGTGTAAGTCAGCTTACCATTGTTCCAAACCAGTTTATATCGAATGTGGTGTACAAAGAAGCATTATTAGGTATTTCGATCTACAAATTATTATAATTAAAGGAATAGAAAAACTACGCGGACGAAGTCGCGGGCATCAGCTAGTATAAAATAAAAACCATTGAGCTAACTGCAGACGGTAGCAAACAGTCTAAAGGTAGCTCAACTGTCAATACCAGTCGTCGCGTCCCCAAGACACTGGCTGCATTACCACGCTGTATGGCAATGCTGATGCGCTGAACCAGATACTCACCAGCTCTCGGGTCACGCGTCGCATCGACTAGATGCTCAGATATTATTTTAAAAACACGGTAAGCCTCGGCGCCCCCCGGACCTAGGACAGATTAAATTAAATAGGCGGTAACTCCAAGTAGGACTAATGTGGGCTGATGATGATGATGAATTCCAAGTATCCTACGATATATCTATTGACTACATTAATAAAGTCGAGGGCTGAGGTAACCAAATAATAAAATATGTATTTCCAGTGAACATCCTGAAAATTTTGACCCGGGATAGGGAAACAGGTATCCCTGACAGGTTATATTATACCCGGGTCAATACCGGGAAATCCAAATAGGTCCTGTGGACCTATTTAACCCTTCTCAAGGCGACACCTTATTTCCGAGGGTCTGTGAGACCAGTTTACGGAGACTTTATGTTACGTGGATAGTGGGTCCTCAATTAATGTGATATGGTACAGTGGGGAGGAGACTTAAATGAACGTGTTTCTTTGATTTTATTTGTGTTTATTAAAAGTGCTTGTTTTTATTTATGTGTCTGTTTATATTTTTAATGTCTGTGAATTTCAGTAGTTTTTGAGGATAATTCGAAAACTGAAGAAGATCTGATTTCCAAATATTTCAAATATTTAGATTAAATTTATAATATACATAAATTTATAATATAATTATAATGTAACATTTAAATCGGTCAGTATGGGAAAGTCTGAAACTACAAGACATACGATGATCTTTTCTTAGGAACCATGTCATCGAACAAACCAACCCTAGTGACCATTTTACGCACCTAAACTCACCTAAACGTGTTAAACGTTGTTTTGAAAAAAAAATTAAACGATATAAACAATGTTTTTTATTAATTTTAGACATTACGCTTCATAGTAACATTTACTCCTTAAGACCTACACAATCGAAATCTAACTAAAAATAGTGTTTGTTTTATTTTTCAAAACATCCGGTTCGCTTACCGGACTGAGTACAAGATTTTTTTAAATGTGTGAATTCAGTTTTTCTTGTCACTAAAATCGATGACATGGTTCCTACGAAGAGATCTTCGTATGTCTTGTAGTTTCAGACTATCCCATACTGACCGATTTAGATTTTTTGCATAAAACAAAATATAAAAAATTGACAAATTGAGAAATGCCTCCTTTTTTTGAAGTCCATTGAAAATGAAAAAGATGTAGAGTTTGTTGACCTTGTTGTTTAATTCTATTCCTTGCGAAATTATTGCGAGTTTTTTGCGTTATGGTAATGTCATGTTTGACCTGCTTGAACTTTCGTTGCAAGTAACATACCTAACTTTTTGTCAGGAAAATAGCTTCACTTATTAATTGGACGTACCTATAATCCATACTTTATTATTTCATAGCCTGTATATTAAGCATGCAACAAAGAAACAAAGAAAAACATACGACAACCCCTGGGTATTTTCTGCGTAGGTATAATAAAAAATCAATCTATGACGTAATATGTTACCTTTAAGTATCAATCATCTAGTACCCATACAACAAGCTCTGCTTAGCTTGGGGCTAGTTAATGCCGTGTGGATTGTCCAGTATTATTATTATTATTAATAATTTTCCTAGTTCATTTTGGAATCTAGGCATGTTCCTTCAGAAAATCCTAGCCAATTTCATTTTAATAACAAAACTTTCTAAATCAAGTCGGTGTCCTCACACCGTACCGTGGCACAATCACTTAAGACTTGTGTTTTAGTTAACGTCCTCTGATATACTGTTACTTAACACCGCTTGATTAAGTACTTCACAGGGTCTCATGAGGGATCACGTATCCCCTGCCTACTAGACAGTCATTAAATACTAAGGCCATGGTTGCAATGAAGTCTGGTTATAAACAAACTAGCGACTCGCCCCGGCTTCGCACGGTTTTATTATACTTATAAACCTTCCTATTGAATCACTCTATCTATTGAAAAAAACGCATCAAAATCCGTTGCGAATTTTTAAAGATGCATATATAGGGACATAGAGAAAGAGAAAGCGACTTTGTTTTATACTATGTAGTGATAATGCTGGACAATCCACACAACATCATCTAGCCCCAAGCTAAGCAGAACTTGTGCTATGGGTACTAGATGACTGATTAACTTAATACAATACATAGATAGATATTTTTAGAATACTTACATAGAAAACACCCAGAACCTCGGAACAAAAATTTGCAGATCATACTAACATAATTTGCCACAAGGCGGGAATCGAACCCGCAACCTCCTGCATCGAAAAGGTGTTTTTTCAGCTACAACTACATCAATTCAAAATTTCAGTTCAATTCGTTCAGTATTTTGGGTAAAAGAGTAAAAAAACATAGGTCATCCATACAAACTTTCGCGTTTATTATATTAGTAAGGATCACCTAACCTCTATAAATTTGGGTCAATTTTAGTCTAAGACGGCCCCTAGACCTACAATAAAATTGTACAATATTTTTATTGTACTTACAATAAGATTGAAAGGCGCTCTGATACCAAACGAGATCAATATTAACCCTAAACGTTCAATATTATTGCACAATTTGCAATACTACGCAATATAATTGATCGTTTAATGGCCGCCTAAAGCTTTTAAAAATAGGTTCTTTCCCTCTGAATAAATCATCTAAAGATAGAATATTATGTAAATCTAGCGTGCTGACAGACATACCTATCTTACAGCTATTAACATATCTCAGGCAGTTCATCACTTTCAACGATAAATCTCCCACTGCACAGTGTAGGCCTGTTTATGTATGAGGGATGTACACGGTCGAAAAATTCAGATCCATACACTACTTAAACTTTGATATATAAATAATCAATTAATATACAGGGTGTTAGTGTGAACAGCGTTATCCTTGAAACCAGAGGTTCAGCATCATGAGGAGAGTCCAAAACCGATGAAAAATAATTATTCTATTTTTAATTTATTTTTGAAACAAAAATATTCGATACACCTTCTAAGTGGTAAAACTACAACACGAGTACATTGACGGGGCCGCGCAGGTGTCGACCTGTTTTGATCAAACGAGCCGCGCCGGCCGGCCATGCAAGTGTTCATTGCCGCGCCCCGCGCCCCCCACACCTCACCGCGCCGCACGCGCCGCCCGCCTGCTCGCGCAGGCGCCGTCCGATCCTCAGTGACAGACCGCCAGCGTGACGGAGAGTACGTCGTCGCGTCGTTGACACAGATTTTCGCGCGTCAACTATTTTCAGTACGAACGAGTTCCGAAGTCTTACAAAAATGTAAATAAAAGTGGACTGAAATGGTGCGGCCTTATGCTATCGCTCTGGTGAACTTGGCTCGTACGATGTACGCAGAGCTCAGCTGTTTCCATCCCAGGATAACGTGTGCTAAGCTAGGAAACTATCCCAAAGACACAAAGGCTACGTACGTACGTACAGTAGCGTTCACTATTTGCTATACCCCTAATTTCTAAAATATTCGCCAACAATAATGTTGAAGAACTTCAAACAATCTTAAACTTAGTCCAAAAACTTAACAATAGTTGAGATTCGAACCACGGCTTATCGCATCGCAGTCGACCGTTCTTTCATTTCTGCTACCCGGTATGTTGAATCATAGTTCGAATTTTTAAGCCAGTAGTTTTATCTTAACGGTGGTAGTTGGATCGGTTGAATGCATTTATTAATTTTGTTCAAATGAATGAGGGTAGTTTTAATATTTTATGTAACGAATGACAGTCAAGTAATCGTTTCACCACCGCTGGAGTATAATTATTGTTATGGCATTAGTAAACTGTGTTTGCGTGTTAAAAGTTTGAAATATCAAAAAAGAATAGCCATTTAAGCAATTTTGTAAGCACTAAAACTATAAAAAATCACGAACAAAACGTTCCTAATAAAACTATTGCAAGTCAGCTTGGGATAAGCGTAAGTGTATTTTTATTTTGTTTTGTATTGATTCGTCGTATTTATTGAGCATAGATAATTAAAATTTTATTTAACTTTCAAGGAAATAACAGTTCAACTTTGGGTGAGGAGATACGCTTTGACTGAAGATATAAAGGCAAAGCGATCGGGTCCACGCCCATGGGTTTTCACATCAGAACGCCATAGACAAATTGTGAATACTCACAGCCATGTCTGACATGGAGGGTCGGATAATACTATGGAGGAAACCAAACAAACGACTCCTACCACAAAATATACTACCTGTTCAAGCAAGTAGCAGAATTACCATAGGTAAGATGTGATATAAATAATAAGTATTACCATGCAAATTCTGCTGCAAAATCAGTTTCTTTTATTAGAGACTAAATGACCTATCTAGTAAATTTCCAACATCTTTTTTATTACAAACTAAATTGCCTGTCCAGTAAATTTTTAATTGAATTTATACCCCTACCTACAAGTCTTGAGAAAACAGTGTTTTTTTCAGGTTATTGGGGCTGGATGTCATCCATGGGCCCAGGAGAACTCGTAGAAATTGGCTGCCGCTTGGGGAACAGTATTTACAAGTGTTGAAAAAAGTTATGATACCACAGTGCTCGTTGCTTATCCAGTATCTCAAATGAATAGTAGGCTAGAACAAAGTATACCAAGCGAGGGTTATCCAATTCGATATTAATTTTGAATAAACAATAAATTAGTTTTGCTATGGTAGTTCTAGCTTGCTTTTCATTTAGCGTATTGCACAATGATGCTCCAAATTTCTCTTAATGGGTAAATAATGGTCTGTTACACACGAGAGATCTAAATTGTTAATATTTATTAGATGCTGCCTATAACAAAGTAGACCTTACAGTATACTGTGGTATAGGTATTCTAATAATAACAAAACATGTTTGTTCTACTTGTGTGTTGACTTTTATTTACAAGGATTATAAAACAACATAGTTGTGTGAAAAGGAACCGAAAATGTAATAAATTTTATTAATATAAGTTAATATCATTGTAATGTAATTTAATTTATTCAGACTTTCTTTCTATTGTATTAATAAAATAGCATCACATATAATCTGAGATGTGTTTATTATATTCCAATCATACCCTAATTCTTATTAGTAAAAAAACAGATTATAGACAATTATTATGCTATAAAGTCATAGGTGAAAAAAGCAAAAATAACATCGGTATAATGAATCGAACATCCTACCCTAGAACACAAGCCGGACCCTTGAACCACTCATCCAGATTGTGATGGCTAGTTTAGTCGAAATTAAAGATAGCTTTTATTTTAGCTAGCTCAATTGTTTTAAAAATCATTTTCATTACTTACCAGCTTATTTTTTTCTTTTATAATAATAGTAGTCATTTTCTTTGTTATTTTAGTTACTAGTGCTTTGTCAAAAAAAGCAAAAAATTGTTTAAGTAAAGCAGCAGGATTCGTTCCTGGTATGTCTATTAGGGGGGGTAAGCAAATAATGAACGCCTCTGTACATATGGCCAGTTCACCATGCCCAGTCATGCAAAATGCAAGTGTTCGTAAGGTGTTTAATAAGCTGACAAATTAGGTACTAATTTGTGTTTTCTCGAGTGTGTAATAATACCTAATCTACGAGTGAGAAAACGTGCGGAGGTTGCGTGATGGTGAAGTGTTATTTTGGTAAGTGAATTTCATTCACTGTATAAAGAACTGAAATTTAGATTGAATAGTAGATAAAATTGATTGATGATAAACTTTAACCCTAGATTCAATAACATTCGTCTCACAGTCCGCGCAAAACGTAAAAATGATTCAAGTTGTAAATCGAATCAGATACACCTTTTAAGCACCTTCATAAGTCATACAACCAAATACATCGCAAGTGTATTTTACTCGCAATGACGTTTCATTCGTCTGAGGGACGAACATTTATGAATAGAATAAGAACTGGCCTAGGGTTAAGTACGCCAAAAATACCTGCCTACCAAGGTACTTTGGTCTATTGAATTTTTTGATTATTCTGTGAATTTAGACTTGTTTTAAAACAGTTTATCTTGCCTAGAAACAAACCTGGAAACTTGCCTGGTTCTAGGGTGACCATAATATCGCGTACAATATCTATGACATAAAATATCAAAATACTGCGAAACTAAAACAGGCATTAACCTTATCTCATAGGTTTTGGACTCTACTCATGATACTGAACCTCTGGTTTCAAGGATCACGCTGTTCACACTAAACCTCTATTGAAACAATTGAGGTAACTTCCGAAGGTTGCAAACAGTCCCGAGGTAGCTCAACTAATCAACATCAATACCAGTCAGAACATGACTGTTCAAATCACCTTAAATATAGAGGACCGCTCGGTGTAGAGACTGCATTTCACCTTTTTAAGGTTAAACTTCTAAGCGTGGTATTTATTTTATAGTATAGTAAGATAAAGTATGAGTACGGCTTCCTCTAGTCACGTAAACAATAAAAATTCTCAACTTGCAAGGTCACTCCGTGAAGGCTTTGCAAAGATGCCAGGAAGATTCTGCGCTTCTGGACTGAGTTAGGCTGTTCCAATTGAGAAGATAAGAGTACTTCGATCTAAGACATAAAACTGACCTAATCACATAAAGGGTTAACTTAGCAACTCTCAACTATTTTCTAGTTAGTTGAACTAAAAAAACACCGTGTATAAGGGGTGTTACATGTTAGTCTAGGCGTACTTACGTAAGTACTTATAGCCTGTAATTCTACTGGCAAATTCCAGTGGCGTGGGTAGCGTATACCTAATTTATTACTCAAGTTGTCAGGGTGTAGGGATGTTCAAATTAACGGTCCTAAGATGGAGCTGAGTATAAGAAACTGTGCACTTTTACAGGTTAAAAACATTCAAGTATTATTAATGTTTCAAAATTTTCGAATAATAATTATTAAATGAGATTAAAACACACCTTTCAAATAACTCTTTTATAGAATTTTCAGACAAAGTTACGTTTGGCTGTGTTTTAGAAGGTATTTTAAATATATATTTTTACTTAAGGTCCCTACTATAGACTTCAATATATTATAGTAAATAAATTTTCAATTTATCACTTACTGCTCAGTCAATTTATATCATGCGAAAACGACTCTACTCAACAAAATAATCATAAAGATACATATTGGAACTATATACCTATTTTATTTTCGGCAGAAAGAATTGGAACTTCTTTTCATGGTACATTTCTATATTATAAAATTGTCTTTGAAAACTCCCCAAAACTCTATCAAAACGTAGCCATTTGAGGGTTGAAATAAGGGTTTATTCGTTCATGGTGGATGATAAAATGCAAACATGTAAAGGAGGTCACCCAATTCTCGATCCAGTTAAGATAAAACACCAGCTTGAATAGAAGGGTTGATAGGTACTAATTTCCCAGCAGTGAAATCGAATGGGCTAAATACCTACTTGTTTTAATTTCTCCCACCGTCTATTAGATTGAAAACACACCTTTAAAGCCTCAAAGCCACTGCGTGATTTTGAAGCGCGTCTTGTGTTGCGCCATTTTTTGAAATTTTGTAGCGCGACACACAGCTGAGTATTGTAAGCGCAATTTCTAGACGCCACGCGCCTCCAAGTCGCAAAACGCACGACATAGCTGCGTGAAAGACGGCGAACGTCACAAAATTGCATGAACAATCATCGCAAAATCGCAGACACGGAAACGCATCGGACAACTTCAATCGCGTCGATGAAATCATAGCAGTGTGAAATCTTACAAGTCTCAATAAAAAATATACTGAAAAAAAACATCACAACAAATCGCGGGAAACGCGTTTCAAAGTCGCGGCAGCGTCCACTCTACGCTTTATATAATAATAAATAAATAATAAACTCATTTATTTCGGACAACATTACACAATTACACATAACATTACACATAACATATAACCTTTATAAACCCTAAGCTCCTTTTTCATCCTTTTAAAAGACCTGATTTTCATTCCATTCATTCCAGATATGGATTTTCGGCGATGTATGGTGCTCGGTGTGGCTGGCAGTCGACGTGTGGATGTGCACAGCATCCATCCTCAACTTGTGTGCAATCTCTCTAGACCGCTATGTGGCTGTCACGCGGCCAGTCAGCTACCCCAGCATCATGAGTCGGAAGCGAGCGAAGGCTCTCATTGGAGGCCTGTGGGTGCTGTCGTTTGTAATTTGTTTCCCTCCGCTAGTTGGGTGGAAGGACAAGCAGGTGAGAAAGAGATAACAATCGTTTTGAGTTAGGTACCTACTATAAAAGAGTAAAAGAAAGCAAAAAAACAACTGACGATGTTGCTTGCTTTTGTATGGAAAAGCTAGGACGGAAAATAAATTAAGAAACAACTGCCAATCATTTATAGTTCTTTTCCTCTATTTGAATAATCTTTTCTGTGAAGAAGCCAGCAACATCTTTCATCCATTTGCGATCAGCAAGAGACCTTTGAATTTGGAAACGGAAAAGAAGTTAAGAAACAGCTGACAATCGTTTTCATTTCCTTTCCTCTATTCTCTAGCATCCTCTAGGTTCGTAGTGCATTTACAATGTTAACGTCGAAATAAGATAGTTTCTATAGTAAAACAAGATAACAATGTGATGACAAGGTATAGGATCTTGTTATCACATTGTCTAAATATCATACTTATATCACATTTCTTATACCTTTCTTTTTCTCCACGCCTAGGCTGCTAGGGAGAAATTGCTACCAGCAAAAGACTGGCTTTTGTACCATGATTGTCATTTTAGTTTAACTTGTAATAGTAGGTACATTGTTACCCAAGGGTTGAAAGTAACTTAATTAGTCCCGAGACGGGGTTTGGCGCCCGAGTGTAGCGAGGGCGTCAATAGATCGAGGGACTAAATAAGTTACTTTCACCCGAGGTAGACACTGTGCTTTTCATTACGAATACAAGGAAATATAAATAAAAACATGAGAAAACAAATTAATCAAATTGCCGCTAATTTATTTTAAAAACATATTAGTCCATCTCGGACAGGCAAAAGCCATAAAGCCATACTGCCTTCCTTGTCTTTCGTATTTTTTGAATTCAGTGAATTGTCGCTATGGCGATTTTTTTCTGCTTCAGCATTTATTCTGCCATTATCGTGGTTCAATAGTAACGTAATAGTTGTCAGTTGAAAATGATTCTCCCTAGGGCTGAAAAGTATCACTTTGAACCCGCTCTTCAGGCAACTTCAGACCTACTTTCCGAGTATGAGTAATGAAATATATCATTTATCTATAGAAGTTAACACATTCATTGTCCTTTCCAGGTAGAAGGCCAAGATCCTCACCCCCCTTGCCAATGGACCTGTGAGCTCACCAACGACGCCGGCTACGTCGTCTACTCAGCACTGGGATCCTTCTATATCCCCATGTTTGTGATGCTGTTCTTCTACTGGAGGATTTATAAGGCTGCGGTTCGGACCACTAAAGCTATCAACCAGGGGTTTAGGACTACTAAGGGTAAGATGGCAGACTGATTTACTTGCTTAGAGGTAATCACCGAAAATAGAGACTCTGAAGGAAGACCAGCGTTGGTTGTTACCTTACTGGTCAACCAACTCATGCTAAGGTAGACCATTTAATTTTAATTCTATTTATTAATTAAGATAAATAAGATTATTAAAAAGTAGTATTTTTAAATTTGAATTTTAATTCAAATAAATACGATTATTAAAAATTCGTACTTTTTAAAAATTCTGTAGTTATAAAAAAAATTTCGAAGTCAGTGTGAAGTAATTTTGTAAGAAAACACCAAACTATTAAGTACTGAAGTACTTTTATGATTATTTGGGTTTCTAATCCAGCGATTTTTTGTCGTTCTGATGGTTTTAACTTACGTTTCAGGTAAAGGTCTAGGCAACCGGTTCGATGACAACCGTTTAACCCTTAGGATACACCGGGGGCGGGGGTCCAACAGGCCCCATGGTTCTCCTCTATCCACAGCTTCTAACCACTCTACCAGCACTTCGCTGAGCGCCTCGCCAGAGAGGTTACGAAGGTGAGCAGGATTTTTGACCTGAAAACTAGAAAAACATTTTTGTTTCAAATTACTGACATTTGTCCGCCCCAAATAATAAGTACGTTCTGTACATATTTTTTTCGGTATTCTGGGTGCTTTCTACGTAGATATAGGTAACGTTATGTATCAGTTTATTTGGTACATTGTTTTAATGTTTATTTGTGTTACAGCTTATTTCAAGTTTATTTGGTACTGTAAAAGTTTATTTGGGATATGAGTCATCTAGCTTCATCTAGTATTTATGCAACATAAGCTTTGCTTAGTTAGGGCTAGATGATGCCATGTAACTACCACAATGTTTGAAAACGAAAGTTTTCAATCAGTGCGTCCTACCCGTAATTGACCTACGGAGCTGAGACGTGGACACTGGACACTCAAGGTAGGGCTGGCCCATCAGTTCATAGTCGCTCACCGAGCTATGGAAAGAGCTATACTCGGAGTTTCTCTGAAGGATAGGATTCGTAATGAATACATCCGACAGAGAACCAAAGTTACCGACATAGCTCAAAGAATTAGCAAGCTGAAGTGGCAGTGGGCCAGCCATATCTCGCGAAGAACCGACAACCGTTGGGGGTAACGTTCTTGAGTGGAGACCGCGATTTCCCAAACGTAGTGTAGAACGCCCTCCGGCCAGGTGGGATGACGATCTGCGAAAGACTGCTGGCAAAAGCTGAAGACAGGGCGCTATGGCGCTCATTAGGGGAGGCCTATGTCCAGCTGTGGACTAATATGGGCTGACGATGATGATGATGCTATGTATTTTGTCTAGCATTATTTGTTTATTTATATCTAAGTGAGATAGAACTAAAACAGCAAACCATGCGTGTTAAACGATTATTATCAACTAGGGACGCGCCCCGGCTTCGCACGGTTTTATTATACGTATAAACCTTCCTCTTGAATCTCTCTATCTATTAAAAAAAAGCATCAAAATCCGTCGCGTAGTTTTTAAGATTTAAGCGTTCAAAGGGACATAATGACATGGGGACAGAAAAAGCGACTTTATTTTATACAATGTAGTGACTTGTAAGAAAACGTCTGAATTGATGCTCAGAGTCTTGATTTCCAGGCACTCCAGCGCGAGACGAGCTCATGAGAAGGTGAAGATCTCTGTATCCTATCCATCATCAGAACAGATCTGTACCAATCATGAGAATTCCCGATCGCCTAGCAGGTCACCGAGTCCAAGGTAAATATTATTTATTAAAATATTTATTTATTATTGCCTATGTAAGTCCAGATTGACAGCTAGATCAATAGGTACAGGCGCCTTAGACGACAAACTATCAAACAAAACTATTCTATGTACAATGGCTTAGAATATTACGAAGGATCTTCTCAATACTTCAGCCCAATACGTTAGTAGTTTACGCAAAGTGAAAGAGGAACAAACATTCATACATTCATACAAACTTTCGGGTTTATAATATTACTAGATGCGACTTCGCACGCGTTTTTTCTGGAAACGTTTCAAGGCTATTTTGATCCTTTGGGAACTGATTTATGGGATACGTAGCTTGTGTTATTCCAGGGGTAGAACCATTTTCATCATCATCATCAACCTATATTAGTCCACTGCTGGACATAGGCCTCCCCCAATGAGCGCCATAGCGCCCTGTCTTCAGCTTGCCGCATCCAGCATCTGCCAACAGTCTTTCGCAGATCGTCATCCCACCTGGCCGGAGGGCGTCCTACACTACGAACTATATACGTTTATTTAAAATGTCCACCTCCTTCCACCAATTTCCGACCAGCAACTCCTAAAATTATCATTTCTTCTTCCAGTCTATACGCGGTCCACTATGAGAGAGACGGGAGAGAGTTGACGGAGAGTAGACTCAGGGTCCGCAGCCACCACCTGGCCCCAGGACCTATGTATGATGAGTACGATGACAAGCCTCGAACGAGGAGAATGGGGAAGAGGAATATCAAGGCACAGGTATTCTTCCTTCAATTTGTCAAGCTTTTCGAAGAATAAGAAACATTGCATGTGGCGCGGTGGGCGAAGGTCCGCCTGCGACGCAGGAGGTTGCGGGCATAAGAATAAATAATGTTGCGGGTTCGATTTCCGCCTCGGGACAAATTTGTGTACGATCTGTAGAAATTTGTTCCGTTGGTCTGGGTGTTTTCTATGAATAATAAAAATATCGATATGTAATCTATTGTATTAAGTATATCAGTCATATAGTAGGTACCCATAACACAAGCTCTGCTTAGATTGGGGCTAGATGATGCTGTGTGGAATGTCTGGAATTATTTATTTATTTACATTTTATCAAGCTTAGCGAAGTAAGTATAAGAAACATTGCTTAGTAAAATCACTAAAGTAGTTCCAAATGAAAAAAATGCCATCTTTACAATATTTTGCACACCGTAAACGGCTATGTATGTTGCAGTAGTAAGTAAGTAAGTACACATGTTTTTTGGCAAATCAAGATCTTTCCCTTTGAAGATAGGTAAAAAAAAATATTTGCAACAAGCAACGCTGGTTTTCTGACAGGACTATCACAATGACACTGAAATTCTTAATTTTTTTAATAAATTGATCTTTATCTTCATCTATCTAATGATTTCATCTCTTCAGGTGAAACGCTTCCGCATGGAAACCAAAGCTGCTAAGACCCTCGGCATCATAGTCGGAGGCTTCGTATTCTGCTGGCTGCCATTCTTCAGCGTATACGTGGTGCGGGCATTCTGCGAGGAGTGTGTACCGGATCTACTGTTCTCTGTGCTCTTCTGGCTGGGTTACTGCAACTCTGCGATTAATCCGCTCATTTATGCGCTGTTCTCTAAAGACTTTAGGTGAGTGGAAGTAGGATGGAGATAGTTTTGTTGGTTGCGTTCAGAATACAGGGAGTTTAGAGTACCTACTTAGTAGTACCTACTTAGTAGGTATAGAATAATGGTAAATACCAGCCTAAGTTGGCGATAAGCTAATTATTTCACTAAGGTTTAAATAGATATTAAATAGAGACTAAAGTAGAGTGAGTGGGGGCAAGATCGAACGGTTTTTTGATGAGATGGTCAGTGTTGTTTTTGAATCCATTTAGAAGAATAGATATTAATTTTAGCTAAAAGTAAATTAGACATAATTAGAGGGTAAGGACTAGATTTTTATAATATGTCAATAACAGCCTGATAAAGCTGTCCAAAAAGTAGAAAACTGTAATTAAAAATATTATTTTTACTTAATTGAAACAGGGGGAAGATGAAAAGGTGACGGGGTAAGATCGAATAAAAATCTAAAATCGTTAAAATTTGTCTTAGGCAGGTCTTAGGCAAAGTTTATGGTCCTTAGTCTATAGTGTTAAGTAATTTAAAAAGTTGTAACTGACTGTAGTGCCAAAATACCTATTTTTTACAAAGATATAACAAATTTAAAAAAATATATATTCTGAACTTACCCCACTGGGGGAAGATTGAAGAAGAGATTCTCAAACTTTGCAGCCAATTTACATAAGTTTTGACTGAAGAAAATTTTTTTATCTTTTAATGAAAAATCAAATAAAAACTGAAAACTTTTTTATTTCACATGAAACCTATATGAATATTCTTTTTCATCACCATAAATAATACTTTATTTTTTTCTTTTGTACTTTTTAAAGTATTTTCTTTTTCTATTGGATTTCTTTTTTTAATTTCACATTTCTTAGCATATCTATTTTCGTTATTTTTTGTTTTACTACTTTCAGCAATTTTTTTCTTATTTTTTATTTTTCTTGCTGAAACTTACACAAAGATACAGTTTGAGGACATCTGGCTTTTAGTATGAAATCTGAAAAAGGGTCAAGATTAAAACTTTGATATGTTTGTCTTACCCCGTTAAATGTAAATGGGGAAAGATGAAAAGTTGAAATAAATACTACTAAAATACGAGAAATAGAGAGATTTAGAAGTAATAACATAAATATGTACAAAAAATACCTAATAGGCAGATGTTTCAATTAAACACTCGTACCTGCCTTGTAATTTAATTTACAAGACACGAGGCAAGATGAAATCACTTTTGTGAATCCTGAAAAATAAACTGTCTTAGAAAATTGCACTTTACACACAACCAGGCGTTCTCAGCCGTAACCGCTGACTGAGTTGTGATAAGTAACAAATTGGTGGCCCTAACGCTATTGCCGGCACTGGTAATAAGTACTATAAATCTGGAGTTATTGAAGACTTTTTGTCTTACCCCTTTTTTCATCTTCCCCCCACTCACTCTAAATAATAATTATTTAACTGTTAAATCGATGAAGCTGATAAGTGAAAATAACTGTTTGACCAGTGTTCTCCAAAAGACTTTGGAGAACACTGGTCTAAGAGGCTTTCAGACAAACCGAATCACGGTTTTAGATAGGCTTTTTAAATAAAATAAGATACCTAATGCTTATTTGTAAAACATAAAGTAAATAAGATAGAAAATGACTTTATTGTAGGTTAGGTACCATCAAAATAATAATACATCAGAGCATCTTTAGTTAAGTACCTATATCTTTACTAGTTGGAATGGTATCAATTTGGTAATTTTTATGGTCTAAAAAAATAATAATACCTAAATAATACCTTAGTTACATCTACCGATACTGTGTGGTACCTAGGTAGCTTTTTACCTAGGCTCTCTCCTTGATTACCTATGTCAGACGCTGAAATTAAGGTAAAATTCTAGATCCACTCATTCATTCATTCACTAAAAAATCTTAACTCGTTCCAGATTCGCTTTCAAGCGCATAATCTGCAAGTGCTTCTGCGCCGGCGGCGGGGGGAGGCGAGAGTCTGAAGAGGGAGGGGGGTCGCGGCGAGCCAATCACAAGCCGCAGCACTCACACTCGCTGGAGGAAGCTGAAGCGTCCAACCTTCAGGTGTCCACAGCTGCTGAGAGGTAATATACCAAAGGTGTTTCGCTCATAGAATCAGGGGTCGAATCCCACTGATTTCAAAACAAAAGTAGGCGGTGTCGCCGCGGTGCCATAGGCAAAACCGCCACGCCTTCGTCTCCGCCAGCTGTGTGTTTCGAACTTAAAAGTCTCCACACACTGAAGCCGGAGGCGGAGCGGAGGCGAAGGCGTGCCGGTTTTTCCTATGGCACCGCGACGCGCCGCGCCGCCGCCACCGCCTGCGGTGTGTAGGCTTTCATACACCATTCGATCAAAGATTCTAGCATTACTACGTAGCATCTTTGGATTTAATAGAATACAACTCGCATCTTCGCCTCCGTTCCGCCTCCGGCTTCAGCGTGTGGAGGGAGACCTTATAGGATGCTCAATAGATGGCGCAGTCACAAAACTTATTTCAATACATTTCAGGTGACGTCATGCGATGCGGCGGCAGACACCACAGTTCCAGTCAACCGTCGCATGTGTATAGAAAAACAAACCTTACGTTTCTGAGAAGACAAAATAATTTTATGTGAAGTAAAAAATGCTCATATTTGCAGCAAACTTTTAGTGATGTGTAAAGATCTAGTCGTCGATGTTAATGAAATAACGGGTATTATAAAAACGTATTGAAAATAACTGTAAGTAACGTTTATATTAACCGTAGCTTTACTAAAAATTTATTTGTATCTGAGCTATATTAAATTGGAGCTATTAGAATTATTTATGAAATGAAAGATTATTATTGAAAAGACTGTCTGAATGATGTTTTAATCTACTAAGTTATTTATATTAAAATGTTTATAAAGTACTTTTCGTGGGTGTCGATTAGGTATAAATATTTGTAGGCCTACCTACTTCATAGATTTATTACCCTGATATTTATAAAATGCAATACATAGTTATGTATGTAGAATGTCGTACGATTTAAGTAGCCCGAGAAAGCTTCAAAGCTTCGTTATTTATATGAATGTCCTAAATGTCCCATTAATAATTCTAAGTAGATAAGCTAGATTATCCTGTAGTTAGTTCCTCTTCATAAAATGCAATTATTGCCTTTTCTTCCAAAAATAGTAACTATTTTTAAAGCAATAAGTAAATCAAATATTATATTCGACACAAATTTGTGTGATATTAGTTAATTTAGGATCCCCAAATAAGTCCAACTTTTGAGGGTTCTGAATGCATAGGTAACTTTTATTTTATGGCATCAGTATTTACTATTATAGTGTCAAACTCATTTATATTATTTGAAAAATATGCACCGAACAAATTTCGGGCCACTTTAAAACTTACCTCAGCAGCTTGTCTTACCACTTCTTATCGACATGGTGCTTTAATACATTCTAGATGCTTTGACATAATAATAGTAGGTACTGCGCTTAAATCTATCAAATTCATATTACGTTTACAGTATAAACAATGCCATACTTGGTCCTAAATCAAAAACACTATCCGTACCTATTATGTTTACCTACCTAATACTTACCCAATTTTTCCAGTGCTTAAATATATTCAATAGGAGAAATGTAAAGTACTTACCTATGTGTGAATGATAAAATTTTATGAAATATATGAAATGTTACTTATTTTTTGAGTTTAATTTACCATCCTCCATTGATAAAAGTGATGGGTGCCCCGTGGTTTGTATCTAATGTTCATTTTATATTAATATGATAAAACCAAATAAAAAAACATGTAAAATACGTTTTTCAAGAGTTTTCTAAAAACCTATAAAAAGAGTAAAATGAGGATTGATGTAACTGAGATTTTTTGGTTATTTTAACCAGTGGCCCAAATTGCTAGAGACTTATACACAGATTTGTAGGTAGGTACCTAGTTACATTGAACGTTACATTACAGAAGAGCATGACAATTCGTTTCGGCGAGCGAAGCCTTGAGCGGAAATCTAGTATTATGAAATGGTAAAAATTATGATATTTTATCAAAAATAGAAATCTAATTTAACTATAATCAATATTTGCTAGTAGCTTGTTTATTAAGCTAATATGAATATTTGTGTATCTAAAGCAGAGTCAATGTGATTAGTAATGGTTATTGACAGTACCTATGACTTAAACAGAAGGTACTTGTGATTACATTGGAGTTGGAGCTTGAACAATTTTAATGAGCATAAATAACTGCTATCACAGTTAACGGCATATTATTCAACGGTTATGATATCGTTACAACCGGTTGAAAACCATTTGAAAACGTACTATTGAATGAACGATTTCACATCTGTAATCTGTCAATGTCAAGTCCTTCCTTCATTGTCATTAGTGTTATGCCACCCACCTCCGAGTCCGTTCACTCACTCAATTTAGTGTTGTTGTGGCCGCGCTGGCGAGAAATACGTGTTACATTTTTTACAAAAATAACAATAGTTTCTCGGAGTTGTACCAATTTATACACCTATAGTTATCTGAAAATAAATTATTTTATCTGTTTTATTTAAGTATTTTCGTTCAATTTGTCATGTATTTTGGAGGAGTAGAAGGGTGAGTTTTATTTTAATGCAATTCGTAAGAGTAGAAAGGCTCGCCTTGGGGCATTCTACGAGTTTCACAAATTTGTTACCTATGAATAGAACAATGTTGCAGCAATCTATATAAATAATTGCAGAAACTAGTTAATAGACAATGTTGGTATTTTTGAATATTAGATTCGTACGTAAATATTAAGTTTTTGTCTCAAGTGCTGCCTGAAAAGTAGTCCTAAAATAGTAATCACTACATACCTTTAGGTATAAAACAAAGTCGCTTTTTCTGTCCCTATTTCCATGTCCCTTCGACTGCTTAAATCTTTAAAATTACGCTACGGATTTTGACGCGGTTTTTTTTAATAGATAAAGTGAGAGAGTTCGAGAGGAAGGTTTATATGTATAATAAAACCGTGCAAAGCCGGGGCGGGTCGCTAGTTCTCTATATTAGCTCACTTAAACCGGCCTGTAGTTCTGAATTTAGTGCTGCTGGTAGCGTCTTATTTATGTAACTTGTACCTATCTAGGTACCTATAATTTTCGACTTAGACAGGTAGGTAACCTAGATAGATACACATTTATTTATTTAATAACACGGTAATACAACTAATTAAGCACGTTCATCAGTTCCTGTAAGGTCTAAAGGAAATAAAGCATTTTGAGTTTAAGACAAAATAAAAATAGCAATTGAATTATTAATATGTACCTATATAATACAGAAATAAACTTTTGAATCAATAAAATCATAATTCATCATTAACATACCTAACACGGGAAGTGTATGATTTGTTATGAGACAAGCTACTAAAATATCAACAACATTTTTGCAGTTAGGTCTGTAGTTGTAGCAAGTAAGTACCTACATTGCATAAAAGAGCATGGTTGCAATCGCTGACCAATCAGGCTGCATTGTTCAATCGGCTTGTCAACCACACCAACAAAATTACATCATTTAATTGAAAACCTTAGCGCCCTACACTCAAGGTTTAGACTTATGATCTCAGTGGATAGAAGAATTTCAACAATTTTGTAGGTAGTCGCCCTTGAATTTTTATAAGTTTACTCTCATATTAAATTTATGTTAATGTCAGATCATTGACAACCAGTTTTGTTGCACTCAACAAGTCGTTTGTTTTCGTTACCTACGTTAGTTATTAAACATTTTCGTGGTATTTATAAAAAACTTCTAGTACTTAATTGATTTCGAAAAGAAACACGAAGGTTTTAATGTAAATGAAAAAAGTAGACGTGACTGTGATCACGGTTTATCAGTTTCTTGTTAAGGTGGGTGGGTGTTTTATATTGTTAACGTTAACTGTCTGAAAAGATTGCTTCGTTTTATCTAAAAAAGATAGGACGATAAAGGGGTATTTCCCTGAGAAGTTAAATACCCCTTTATAATCTGGAAAGATGCAAATAAAATACTTATAATTAGTGAACTACCCAGTACACGACATACACCATACAAGTAACCTACCTACTCGTAGAAATTCTTTCAAATGTGGAAAAAGTTACGCGCGAGATAAAACTTTTGGTGGTTTTAAATTTATAGACATTCTATAAAAATACAATAAAAATCAATATTTCTATCTAAGAGTTCTTAGATAGAAATTCTTCTTTGGAGCACATTATGTTGATTTGAGAAATAAAATGAATAATGCTGGACAATGCACAAAGTATCGTCAGAGCTTGTCATACGGGAACATTATCGGGATGACTGTTATACTTAAATCAATAAATACATACCATAGATATATTTTGATGTTGCAGATCGTACAAACATTTTATGCTAAGGCAGGAATCGAACCCACAACCTCCATCGCAGGCAGACCTTCGCCCGCCGCGCCACTCGGTCGTCAAAATCTCTGAAATTACCAACTCATTCAAAAATAACATTAAATCGAAGTTGTAAGAACATGGTTTCCAAAAATCCTGGTTTCCTGATAAAATGTGGCAAATCTTTTTTCCGCTAGTGTTTAAGGAAAAACAGCCAAAAATTTAATCTCACGCGCAATGTAAATCGAAATCCCATAAGGTTATTTCCCTGTTAGGCTATCAGCCCACATAATCGATTCGATTACTTACAACAAGCTTACACAAGATTACTTCATTGATAAATGTATCACTATATAATTTAGCCCGCATAGCTAATTTTAAAAATTTATTATAAAAATGTTTTATTTCAATTTTTTTTTTCAATAAATAAAGAATACCTAACCCACCAACGAAACTAATATTAAAGCTGAAACAACTTCCTCACTTCCTTCTTTTGGTTGCCGAATATCTTTAAGCGATAAAGCTCCATTGCTTCTCTCTTTAATAATATCACAATTAAAAGCTTATTTTTTTATGAGCGATGATGCATTGAATGTATAGGTGTCTATCTACCTTTGATAGAATAAAAATAGTGATGCGTAGTTAGGTACATACACTTAGCTTCGTTCACAACAATGATGATAACGTTACGTTTATCTGATGTGATATTAATGCATCGATAAGTCATGATCATGAACTTGGCCTGTACTTTTAACATTTCAAAACATTGCTGCATAAAAAAACCTCTTTTACTATTCTACCAGACATAGTATGTATGTATTAGTAAAAGTAAAGTCTTTATTTGAGAACCTATACATACAAACTGAAAAAACATAGGAAGGATTGCGACCTACAGAAGTAAAAATACGATGTCAGAGATCGCAACGCCCACCACGGTTTTAAGTAATTTCTAATATAGTATAAGTACGATATTATAATACCTAGTATGTAGCTAACTAACAATACCTAATGTTAGAACAACAGACTTGATACTGAAAGAAATCTGTATGTTCAAATCATTGTAATGGAAACCCTGAAATTAAGAAACACTTTTATCATTCATGGAACCATTTTTGCGTAAAACATTATTCATTTGATCCCATCCTTTCAGTTAAAAAATAATTACTTACCTAATATTTTCCTTACAACTAATAGAGTAATAATCTGAATTATTAAAATTCACGTGGATGATCCTAATATCTATTATCTTATCTTTATGCAACCAAATTGTACGTATATTACAATCCCAAACAATCTTTTATCTGACGATATTGATAGATACATAGATATTGATTATTGATTCCTGTTAGAAAGCAGATAAGTTTTGTTATCAATAGATAAGTATTGGTAGCACTTCTGGATTCTGGTAGGTATAGATTGGTAGAAGTCATTATTATTACCTTTATGCTTTCAAATTGTACAAAAAAGCAAAACCAAAGTATTTTATTACATAGGTACTCGTATTAAAAGCTTTTTTATTTTAAAAACGAAACAATCCAGTTTGGGTTTTGCTGGTAGCATTTCCACAGCAAATAATGTTGAACAGTCCATACAGCATCATCTAGCCCCAAGCTAAGCATAACTTGTGTTTTGGGTACTAGATAACTGATATTTTTACATTTTTAAAAAACAAACAAACACCCAGAACCCCGGAACAAATATTTGCAGATCGTACTAACTAACATTTTCCCCTGCGTCAGAGGGTGATCTTCACCCGCCACAGAACATCAGTCGTCAAATTGTTCTAGGCATAGCTACATCAATAAACATACAATTTACAGAGGAGCAACCCACTCCAACCTTGTCATCTGTAACCAGGATGGAGTGGTCGTTGGGAAAGCGAAAGGACCCGGTACGAATCACTGGAGCATAGGCATCGATGAGTGTGCCCACAGGGTTCTGGATATGGTCAATGCCGCTAAGGAGGATGCTGGATTACCGAAGGATAGGCCTTTGGATTCGTTGGTAAGAATTTTTAAGTCGCCTGAGACCGCAGTACAACTTTTTTGAATTGTGGTATTTTCTATATCAGAAAATTTAAGAAAAATTGTGAAGGTGACTGAAACTTACATAAATAGTTCGTTAGATTCACTCATGTGATTCATGACATGAAATTAAATTCCATGCAGCGTCTGTGGTATCTAATTGAGCATGGCAAAATATTTAACCTCAACCCATTTAGAGCCTTTAAGACTCACTATAAGTCTCTTTTATTTATATCGTACGATAGCTTCACTGTTTTGCGAGTAGCCACTGCTGATGAAAACAATCAATCCACTACCGTTAGGTTAGACGCTAATGTGAAGCAATGACATCTCATCTTTTTTTAGGCTGAAAATAATCACCTAAAACACGTAGTGCATAAAAATAATTTCGTTCAATGAATTTAGAAAAAAAAAACAAAGATTTTATTTGAAGTTTGAACCTGTAGACTGTAGCTCCATCAAACGAGTAAATTATTCAATTAATGAATATGGTTGGTAGATGCTCGAAAACTTTAAAATTACAATCAAGGAGTAGAAACAAGTTAAAACCAGTACAATTACACAATCGAAACAATAATTGAGACAACAAATGGAGACGGTTGATACTAAGTCATAAAAAATATGTATTAATCCTCAGGGTCTAACACTATCAGGCTGCGCTCAAGACAGCAGCAACGCAGAACTGGCAGCTCGTGTCACTGAGAAGGATCCGAATTCTGCTAAAGCTATTTACGTGGCTACTGATACAGCAGGATCCTTGTTCACTGCAGCCCCTAACGGTGGCATGGTTATTATAGCTGGTGAGTAGAGGTTGCTATTTTAGAGGAATACTCAAAAACCTCGTCTTAAGTAAAGAAAAACCTCGGAGGATATAAATTCAAGCTCCTTTCTATTATTTCTTGTCTCAAAAACATGAAGAAAAGTACCTATCTAACCCAAAACGGTGTGAATAATGCCCATGGTACTTTTAGTAGATGCTTCGGTTTAAATAATTTGTAAAATCCCTACGTGGTTTTGTACGATTGATACACGTCCTTTAATTCTAATTAACAGGAAATTTTCTGTTTTTAGAAAAAAACATAACACACCTTAATGTTACGTACTTACATAAACGTTTTTTTAAAGTGACCTTGACTTCATTTAACTAAGCAGTCCAATGACTTGTCTCACACTACTAATATAACTACTGATTAACAACAATTATATAAAAACATTAACGACAATTTCTATATTAATCACGAATATATTAAGTTGATACGGAGATTGAATAAACAAAAGCTATAAATGGATTGGCTTAGCGATAAAATACAAACATTTGTAAATATTAAGACGTTTTCCGAGTAACTAATGTCGGAAACTTGGCTTCCGGTGCCAGATTCAGATAAGAAACTAAAGGTCAGTTGTTTGAAATTAGACGTCGAAAATACCTATAACATGACAGGAGGGAACGATATTGATAAATAAAGTGATTTTCACGAAAGAAGTCCCCTAGATGCGGCGCTGTAGTAGTGCTACCGAATGAAGCCAGCAATCAAATGGCAATCTGTCAAATTTAGTTCCACCAGTTGCCGTGGCACTTTTTTCATGAAACGGACTCTAGTTTATCATCTGACAATGGCACAAAAAAGTCAATAGACAATGAAACCATTTATTTCAATGCTGTAAATCGTAATCACAATAATTGAAAACAATCTGAAAGTAGGTCAGGAAACAGGGCCGTTTAATTAGGTCTTTAGATAACCTCTCAACTGGGAGGCTGGATACTATAAACAGTTTGTAATTAATACTTTTGTATCTTGTGAGACGATTTTTATTTGCTTTGTGTAGTTCCATATTGACTTTTACTGATAGTTCTCCAACCTCTTCTGTGGCTGTTATCGTACGAGTAACTGCGGAGTTCAGAGCAAAAGACCCTGAACATAAGATTAGGAAAGTTGAAACATCGGACTCACTAATGCATGTTGATACAAATAGATTCACTGTAGGAGAACTACGCAATATTTCAAGCGGAGGCGATGTTTGATTAGTGCATTCTATGGGTGCTGGTTAGTTGAAGTTAGGTACCTATGTGCTTATCTGCTAGTTATTGCCCACTTTCTCTTTACACGCGCCGACAGCTATGATGAATATAGTATCTACTTACCTACTTTACTTTATCTGGGTAATAATGTTTGAATGCAACTATTTACTTACAGATCCAACTAAGATCAGTTAATTATTTCTTACAAATAACTGAGTACCTAGTTACTTGTTTATTCAGCTTTTGCAATTTGTAATAGAACCTATTTTATTTAATCTCGCATTATTAGGCTACTCATGGCTGAAAAGATCTTTTCGGGAGTAGCAGCATCAGCCGCATTATCTGTCGTATCGTACGTCAAATATAAAAATAAATAAGTCTGGATAACCGTAAGGTACCTACTTGGTCTTAGGGATAACCTAAACATCCCAAAGATGAACACTAAACAGTTGCAAAAAATAAAGCTAATCGCGATCTGTCAAACAAAACTGACAATAATAAATCGTGACAATTGTCTTTGTTGCTTGATTACAATGTTGAGATGACGTTAGTTTAGAATATTTGCAGTCTTTTTAATCGGAATAAAACACACTTTCTGTACCTAGTTTCTGTAATTAGGTGTAACTTAGATAGGTGTAAGTTTAGAGTTCTTTAAAAAATAGAATCAGAGTTTCAAGGTCTGGTAGCTCGGTTTATTTGATGTTGAATGTAGATTACTCATCATATTTAAACAAAATAGAATAGGTTTATACATGATACTATTTACTATACAAAATGTCCAGACATGAAGAACTCCCCGAAACAAATATCTGCAAATCGTACGAACATTTGACCTAAGGATCCTTGCAAGTGCATTTGCAACATGCTGTGTCATGGGTGAACTTTCGCCTAACGCGACGCATCGGTCAAATGAAATAGGTTTGTAACTTTGATTATTCTTGAGGTTTTTTAGGTTTTTATTTCAATTTCAGGAACAGGATCAAACGCTCTGTTGCTGACAGCAGAAGGAGAAAAACGCGGTTGCGGTGGTTGGGGCCACTTACTGGGTGATGAGGGTGGAGGTAAGTTTAAGATTATTTAAAATATATTGTACATAATAATATTATTAATTAGTATTTCAACAACACTTAGGGTCATAAACATGTATAATAAAAAACTTCAAAAGTTTTACAATGCTTTTTTTGTTTATAGACATTGAACAATAATTGGCATGTTGTAGGTACCTAGTGTGTACCTACCGTGTATCACCTGAGAAACCACAATTACTGTCATTATCATGACTACGGTTACCCACCTACCAGATGTTTTTATATATTTCAGCTTATTGGATTGCCCACCGGACAGTGAAGGCAGTATTCGATGAAGTAGACGGATTACGGCCAAGCCCGCACCCCATCCACGCGGCCTGGGACCTCATAAAGGATCATTTTGGAGTAGACAACCGCGATGACTTTCTACCGCATGTTTATAAATACTTCGACAAATCCAAGTTTGCTGGTAAGATGCGCGATTTTTTATTAAATATTTGCTTAGACTCTACCTGCCACTAAATAAATAATCAATATTAAATAGGCTCGACAATCCACACAGCACCATCTAGCCCCAAAGTAAGCTACTCAAAGCTTGTTTTATGGGTACTAGATCATTGATATATTCAATAAATTATATATATTATACATAGATGGATATTTTTTATTAGGTATACATAGAAAACACCCAGACCAACGGAACAAATTTCTGTTGATCGTGCACAAATTTGTTCCGAGGCGGGAATCGAACCCGCAACCTCCTGAGTCGCAGGCGGATCTTCGTCCAATCCACTGCGCCACATCGGTCGTCAAATTAGTTTATCCATTTTATTTAGTTTTTAAATAAAAAGTTCAAAAACTAATAAGTATACACAATCAATCTTCAAAAAATTTAAAATAGATACTGTTTACAGAAACAACAAAA
The DNA here is from genome assembly GCA_944547425.1 of Eupithecia centaureata. Lineage (NCBI taxonomy): Eukaryota > Metazoa > Arthropoda > Insecta > Lepidoptera > Geometridae > Eupithecia > Eupithecia centaureata. The sequence goes on from OX155696.1 coordinate 7,706,079, forward strand.
TATTGATTAATAATTAATAATTATCAATGGCACCGCGCTGCCACCGCCTGCGCTATGTGTGGCTTTCATGTAATTCAATAGAATACAACCCGCCACGCCTCCGCTCCGCCTCCGGCTTCTATGAGTTTTCAACTTTAATCACCCAAAGAATAACGGACCATACTCTCTTGTTGGTAAACACGTAAGAAAATAATTCAGGATTAACCCAAAATGTCAAAAAATCTTTTATTTTCAGCGTTAACCCTTAAGCTCTCCGAGCTAGCGTGCACCGGAGATGAGCTAGCACTCCACATGTTTTCCTGCGCGGGTAGTTCGCTCGGCGCTCACGTGGCGGTGCTAGCGAACAAAGCGAAGGCGCCTAGGCTACGGGTTGTATGTGTTGGCTCGGTGTGGAACAGCTGGGATTTACTGAAGCAAGGGTTCCTGCACGAACTAGTACAGAGAAAGGTGCTACTTGCCTATGAGTCTCTTATTTTATCTAATTTTGGTCATGTCAAAATATTTATTGATTTCTATTTATTTAAAAAGGAGGAGATTAGTGGTTTTCCCAGCTGTGAATGTCAGTGAAAATTTATATAAAATGTGTCCAGGGTACCTTAACCTTAATCGCATGGTTACTTGAGGAGTGAAATTAGAGTATTGATCCATGCGGTTAGGTGTTTAGTAATTTTGTAAAGTGCTGTTTAGTTAATTTGGCAATCAGAAGCTATAGCTAATAGCTTCGATGAATCTACAATTAAACTAAATTTAAATTAATTGTCGATTTGGAGTCTATCGACATACCTAGCTAATGTTAATTTTGGTACATGAAACCACCATAGACAACAAAACGACAGTATCACTGTTATCGGAACCATTTTATTTTATTAATTAACTGTACAGTACAGTTAATTAATAAGATAAAATTTATTTTATTAATTAACTGTACAGTACAGTTAATTAATAAGATAAAATGGTTCCGTAGGACCGGAGTACAGTCTGTACCATTGTTGTATGTATTCAAACTTCCCATTTACAGTTTTTTTATATTCAGGTTACAACTGAACTGGAGCTGGTGAAACTCCGAGTTACTAGCGCGGTAGGAGCAGCTTGGCTTGCCGCTAGACACGTCAAATACTGTCTGCCGCGAGATGACACAGCGTTATGTCTAGTTTTCTACACATACACCCCAGAATCGGAAGATAAAGTAATCAAAAACCATACGAACGGAGCTCAAAGCATAAACGGAATCGCTCAATCAAATGGGCCTGAAAGTAACACTAATGGAACTTGTTATACGAATGGTAGCAGCAATGGGATTAATAACGCAAATGGTAAAGTTGAGAAAATAAATGGTGGTCATGCAAATGATTGTGGTTGCGATAAGTGGAAAAATTGGAGCTTATTGTGAAGAATAAAAGAAAATTGACTTGCTAGAGTTACAATGACAATAATTAATATCTGTAGGTACCTAATAAGTAAATCTAAAATGCTAGGTGAACGAGATCGATAAGAATCGTGAAAATTTTCAGATTCTAAGATTTTATATAATGATCTGAGGTTGGCTGTTTGATAGAAAGTTCATACCTACCTAAGCAGGATTTTTTTCATATCAAATGTTTTTAGAATGTTTTTACAATTTGATTATTTGTAAATACCTTTATTGAATTATGATGTTTTATATAATAACTAGTTCCTATTTAGAATATGTGTTAGAACAGGACATACCTACTGTAAATAAATGATCTAGAGAGACCTATTTGTATCTACCTACATAGTTAGTAGTATACCTACATTAATTGTTATAAAGTAAGTAGGTACTTAGGTAAGTACAGATCTATGAATTTTTAGTTACCTTAGTTATAAGTTACCTTTATTATAAATACTATAGTTATAAATAAAATACTACCAACCATAGAAAATGCAAAGTCAAGTTTTTTATTTTATCATCAGTTGTACACAATGTCTATTAAATGTGTTGAGATCATAAAATAACTGTTATCCAAAAGAACCGTTCTTTTCTAACTAGAAGCAGTTATTTTTGTCCCATCTTAACGATGACGTCATCGATTGCGCCGTCGTGTCAGCGAGTCGTGTCGTTGTCATCGCAATCAATAACAGCTGACAATCATTCACCATTCGTTCGTTTCGTTCAGTCAAGTCAATCAATTCTTGGTTCAATTTTGCAATAACATCAACAATGATTATTTCTAGATTTTCTGGCCTTTTCAAACTAAAACCTGTGCAAAATGTGAACTTCAGATGTGTCGCACGAATAGTCCCTTCACATAAAAACAGATATAGTGAGGATTCGCGGGAATCAAGACATTATTTCGGCAGTGTTTTGGCGGTAGCTGTAGGGATTGTAGGTTATTATAATCTTAGGGAAAGTATACTAGCTGCTCAAGTTGATTTGAAAGGAAGACGGGGGAAGTTCAACTTTATAGCTGATGTGGTAACAGTGTCTGCCCCTTCTGTGGTATACATCGAGATAAAAGATGGAAGAAGGATGGACCTGTTTACAGGGAAGGCTATAACCCTTTCAAACGGATCTGGGTTCATAGTAAAAGATGATGGCTTGATTTTGACCAATGCTCACGTTGTGGTGAACAAGCCTAATGCTATTGTCAACGTGCGGCTGATGGTGAGTTAAAATTATTTATTAAAATGCTTTTTTCTGGATAAATGCAATGCAATTTTCTGGATTTTCTGGATAAAAAGCAATTTTCTGCCTTGAGTGTAATACTTGTGAAACGTTTGTTGGTTTAGCTCACAGGACCCAAGGCAAAAATGACATTTTTTATAATTTAATGTCAAACATAGGTAATATGGAGAAGGTAATTATAGTGGCAATTTTTGTACAAGGTCATTGACCTTTAAGTTATAGAATAGAATATATTTTTATTTGTTTACAGAATTACACAATACCCAGTACACTTAGACTAAACTGAGACTAAAATGGGAAGAGTAAATCTGTAACAAAATGGCTCAGCCTCAGCATGAGTTGGTTGCTAGCAAGCTAGCAACCAACGCTGGTCTTCCGTTAGAGCCACATGCTGGCTTTTCGGATCACACACACTATAGCATAAGAATAAGTAATAATAATAAGTAATACTGAATAAGAATAGTAATAGCGCTAGGGGAAGAATATGGAGTCGATGAACTTGGAGTTAACCCAGGAGGGTGCGGTGCGGTTTGGGGATTCGTGGTGACTCTGTCTGTGATGAGCCATGTGTTAACATGTGAGATAGAAAAGCAAGCCTTGCTGATGCTGCTGATAATAAACAATTGAATCGGCGAGGTCTTTGAATTTACAGTACGTCTACCATGAGTTTTTGTTTACTATACTTGCTAGCGACTGTAGTTAAAAAATTATGAAAACTTGAATAGCGCCTCTTGCTTAGTTGAATACTAAAAATGCGCGTAAAAAAGCTATCTGTGTATTTATGTAACTACTATAGTAAAGTCAGGCGATTGTAATGTCAAAACTCATGGTAGAGGTACAGATACAATAAAATACAATACAAATACTCTTTATTGTACACCACAGTAAAAATAAATAGGAACAATAAAAAGACTAATACAAAATAGTTGTACAATGGGCGGCCTTATCGCTAAGAGCGATTTCTTCCAGGCAACCATGGCAGATAGATAGATAATAACTTTATTGTACCATCAAAGTAATAAACATCAGAGCATCTTAATACTAAACAGGTACAGGTCAATAACATTAATAAAAACCTTTGGTTCCAGGATGGATCCACCCACACTGGCTTTGTGGAAGACGTAGACTTAAAGTCTGACCTGGCGACCCTGCGGATACCTGTGAAGGGACTGCCAACCATGAAGCTCGGGAGCTCGTCCGACATCCAGCCTGGCGAGTGGGTTTGTACAGCAAAATATTAGCCTATTACCATCTATTACCCTAAAATACATAAAAAATATGACTAAAGGTTGACGCAGAGTTGGACTGTACCGCTGCTGCACAATAATGTGTAGATCTTAACTAATATTCGAAATGCGAAAGTTTGCATCGATGTAGTTACCGTATAGCTCAAAGAATAAGCAAGCTGAAGTGGCAGTGGGCTGGCCATATCTCGCGAAGAACCGACGACCGTTGGGGTAAACGTGTTCTTGAGTTGAGACCGCTACTGGGCAAACGTAGTGTAGGACGCCCTCCGGCCAGATGGGATGACGATCTGCGAAAAACTGCTGGAAGATGCTGGATGCGTGAAGCTGAAGATAGGGCGCTATGGCGCTCATTAGGGGAGGCCTATGTCCGTCCAGCTGTGGACTAATACAGTGTATAGGCTGATGATGATGATGATGAACTCAATAAATGAATTTTTTGTTAAATTATGTACTTGTCTCATTTTGCTCATTAAATTTACGAAAGAAAAAATAATAATAAGAATCACAAGTGAGAACTGTTAAGCTTTAGTTTTAACCACCATTGTTGTATTCACATAAGTATTTTTAAGCTGTTTGTTTTCCATCTAAAATAAAATAAAATACAATAACGGGACAAGGATTTACCTGATGATTTTTCAAAAGTTTCCATCCGTGATGCCTAATTTAAAAAGGTGTTTGTTAAGTGTGCAGTGTCCTATGACAATACCTACGATTTGTCGGAGTTTATTGCGCTTTATTGTTTAACGCCTTATTATTATTGTATTGTATCTACCTATATGTTTATCTGACAAATAAAGGCTTATTATTATTATTAATATTACAGGTAGTAGCCATGGGCAGTCCGCTAGCTCTCAGTAATACGGTCACAGCTGGAGTAGTCAGTTCTACACAACGGGGCAGTGAGGAGCTTGGATTGAGAGGTATTTATTTATTTTTTAATATTAATAAAGGTACACCAACTCTTATATAATATGTGTCATATATAATAAGTGTAGATATATGACAAATATATATCTACACTTATTACATTTCTTCTACATTATTACATTATCTTATACATAAATTTACTTTTAACAAGTGGACACAACATTCAACTGAATCACTACATAGCATAACAAAGTCTCTTGCTCTGTCCCTATTTCCCTATGGCCCTTTGAACGTTTAAATCTTTAAAACTACGCAACAGATATTGATGCGTTTTTTTTTAATAGATAGAGTGATTCAAGAGGAAGGTGTGTATGCATAATAAAACCGTGCGAAGCCGGGGCGGGTCGCTAGTATATAATAAGTGTTGATGACAAATTCTTTTACATTTATACAAGTGGACGCAAATTTCAATAGAATTAGGTAGGTATATAATGTACCTAAACTGCTAAGGTATGTCCACATTAGTAGTTGGACTTTATACATGCAACCCATCAATGTCGCCGACAGCACAACGGGTGGGTGTCGGCGAAATGACAGCGACAAAATGTGAATCACTTAGAAGTATGATATTTTGTTTTGTAGTTCTAGATAGAAGACGTTCACTGTTTGATGTAGACCTCCGCTAAAGGTTGATAAATAATAAATACTTAATAAAGGATTATTATAATAAATAATAATAAAAGATTGGTGATCTATCCAATCCTTCGCATTTATCGATCTTTAGGTGGGTTATTAGATATAAAAGACTAATATTATTGTCTTATATTTGTACATGTATTTATATTTAAAAAACTAAATTTTCATGTAATAATAACTAGTTTACTGCCTCATATTCTCTCCCCTGGTCAATGTATTTACCCTGGCCTCCTAAAAAGTAACTAAATATTTGTAAATTTACGTGCCCTTACATGAAAATATTCAAAAACGGGACATAAAATCGTCAATAATAATATGTGTTTAATGAAGAAAACTCTTTTTTTCTCTTTGGCCTTTATCTCTATTGACTTGAAACCTGTTATCGTAGAATCACCCAGGTACCTACTTCTCATCTATCCGATAGATGGATACTACTATCCATCAGTTCTATCCATACTATTAGTATGGATAGAACTTACGTTCCTAATACCACACCATTCTATAGGAGTCCCCTGCTTGCTTTATACGAATAAGCTCTGTTTAAGAGTTCGCTTGGGAGCCTCAAGCACTATAGAGGTACACTAAAAGAAAGAAAGAAAACATATTTCTTATAACTCATTCGCCCCGCCCCGCATTCGCACGGTTTTATTATACATACATATAAACCTTCCTCTTGAATCATCTCTATCTATTAAAAAAAACCGCATCAAAATCCGTTTCGTAGTTTTAAATGTTTAAGCATGCAAAGGGACATAGGGACAGAGAAAGCGACTTTGTTTTATACTATGTAGTGATAAATAATGTTGGACAATCCACACAGTAACATCTAGCCCCGAAGTAGGCTAATCAAAGCTTGTATTATGGGTACCTACTAGACAACTGATTATTACTAGCGACCCGCCCCGGCTTCGGATGGTTTTATTATAAGTACCTATAAACCTTCCCCGGCTTCGGATGGATTTATTATAAGTAAACCTTCCACTTGAATCACTCTATCTATTAAAAAACCGCATCGTAGTTTTAAAGATTCAAGATTCGTTGAGTAGTTTTAAAGATTTAAGCAGTCAAAGGGACATAGGGAAATAGGGACAGAAAAAGCGATTGTTTTATACTATGTAGTGATAATCATTGATAGACATTTTATTATACATAGAAAAGTTTAACTCGAGTTTTATTTCATTATTTTATTTATATAATTTCAGGAAAAGATATGGTCTACATTCAGACTGATGCGCCTATAACCTTCGGCAATAGTGGAGGACCTTTAGTCAACCTCGATGGAGAAGCGATTGGCATAAATAGTATGAAAGTCACTTCGGGGATATCCTTTGCTATACCCATCGATTACGTCAAGGAGTTTCTTGCTAAGAGTAAGTAGAGTTAAAGCTTAAATGTTTGTATGTATCGAGTTTAAGTAACTAAACTAAGTAGATAAGTGTCTTGGACACCAACATTCGGTGTACAAGAATAGCCGTATTAGGTATGAAAACAACTTAGTATGAAAGTCACTTCGGAGATATCTCTCGATACCCATCGATTAAGTCAAGGAGTTTCTTGCTAAGTCTGAGTAGCGTTAATTCCTAAATGTTTTTAGGTTGTTTGTAGTTGTATATACATATATTAAGTTTTGGTATAAATAAGTTACTAATATTATAAACGGGAAAGTTTGTGTGGATGGATTTTTGTTCCTCTGTCTTGCAAAAACTACTGAACAGATCGGTATCAAATTTCGAACAGACCTAGTGCTCATCCTTGACAAACACAGGGTACTTTTCATCCCATATATCAGTACTAGTTGTAATTAGTCATTTAAGGGCTCCCACACAAAACTGCGAAATCGCATCGCATCGCAAGAACGTCCGATCTCATTTGCATCGCGCATTCCTGCCATACGTCATACTTGGTGACCCCCCTTTTAGTCTGCTCTGAGATAACTGTAGACAAAGACGCGCGTCGCCTGAGCAGCCTTTTTTGTGCTGTAAAAAAAAATATCTTCTTCAGTTCTCAACCTTTACTTTCGAGTAAAATAGTTCCCATCAGAGTTCATAATCGTAATAAATGGATGCACCCAGAATATTGTTTTTCTTTTATATCTATTTAACAATAACAGCAGTGCAATAATCTTTTTGCGATCCATCTTACGCTTCCTAAAACACGTCCAATACGGCTGACTTAACTTGAAGGTATGGTTACCCTACCAAACGGTTTGCCGCATAAAATCGTATCGCAGAAATTCGCATCTCTAGTTCCTGTGACATCGCATCGCAGTTTTGTGTGGGATGTGTGTCTAATATTTTAATGAGGATACAAACAAACCATGCTGTGCTGCGCTGTGCTGTGCTGCGTCAATATTAGACGAGCGAGTTGACCAAACATAGCACAGCGCAGTACAGCGCAGCTCGATTTAGTTTTGTCACCCTCAATGTCGTTTATATTGACAGATAAAACCAAAGCTCCTGCCGTGTCGAGACGCTACCTCGGGATTACGATGCTGTCCCTCACTCCCAACATCCTAATGGAGCTTAGGATGAGGAATCCAGATGTATGTTCCACCATTTATTTTCTATGTAGTATAATAAACCAGTGGTCGGAACAGCCCGAACGATTTAAGGTTAATGACATCAAATGATGGGTTAGTATGGATATGCTTCGGGAATTCCGGTATTTTAAAATTATCAAGAATTATTTTCCGTAATTTCATAAATATTAAATGGAGGCGTAAATGTATCATATCCTCATTATCATCCGCAGTCTTACTACACCCTCTGTATAGATAAAGCTCTGAATTTAGAAATTCTTGGTATTTTTGTGCACAATGCGTAGAAAACGTCAAAAATGTGCATAGTAACACATACAATAAAGTTTCATATCAATTTAATGAATTTTATGGAAACGCATACGGCGGAAACTTATTTTTCTATTTAACAGGTCAATAAAAATTAATTACCTTTAAACGTTTCACAATCAATAAATTTTAAATGTAGTAGTTACTAGATTACAAATTAAATTACAAAACTTATCGCGATCCGGTTAATATCGGAACTTTCCGGAAAAAAGCCACAATCCATGTTATGAAAATTTGATGCAAGTACATAAAATCGTTCCATCTGTTCCGACCACTGATAATACCAAATATCTATCTATTTAATTGATTATATCCGGAATTATTATTATTTATTGACATCATCCGTCTGGCTTTTACCGGCGTCAGTGTGGCAGTACCCTCGAAACATGTGGGTTTATGCTAGATGATGGAAAGAATGAATAAATGAACACATTATTTGTACTTAAATAATAAAATATTTTGTATCTAAAAGTAAACTTAGCAGTTATTATAACTTGGCAAATTTGCAAAGACCTAATGAACTGACTAAAATGATGATATTTTGAAATTTTAGATTTAAAAAATATGTTGAACAATCTATGAGAAGTCTGGTTATTTTCTATGTTTAATAAAAATAACTATCTACTTATATGTAGTATCATAGTATCAGAATTCTATTAGTTTATCGGTTATCTTAGTATCAGTTATAATAATATTAAGTTTAGTACCCATAACACAAGCTCTACTTTGTTTTGGTACAGATTTTATAATACTACATAATAGTTTGGGTTGTGTGGATTATCCAATGTTATTTATTAATTTTTATAATTTTCTACAACGATATATGGGTTCTCTTCCATCTTGGTTAAACTAACTGTAGTTGTTAACATTACAACGCAATTGTAAAATTCTACTGAACTAAAAGATAGATAGATATCATTTATTGACACAAAAGAATAAATGTTTTGGTTAGTAGTATCTTAAATCCTATGTTAGGTTTATCTAGATACTAGGGTTCTCTAAAACTAGGTACTTATGCTTAAGCTTAAATTTTATTTATTAGCAAAGGATCCTGTCGACACCCTGTTGAACCCAAAATAAATGCAAATCGACTTGCTATCGACCCGCCCCGGCTTCGCACGGTTTCATTTTGTATAAACCTTCCTCTTGAATCACTCTATCTATGAAAAAAAACCGCAGCAAAATCCGTTGCGTAGTTTTAAAGATTTAAGCATACAAAGGGTCAGGGATATAGGGACAGAGAAAGCGACTTTGTTTTATACTATGCAGTGATTGAAATAGCATAATATTTTGTTTTAGATGCCAAGGGACATAGAGCATGGTATCCTAGTGTGGAAGGTCATCATTGGATCACCGGCTTATAAGTAAGTTGAACATTTAAAGCCTCCAACATACAGCCACGACTCTGAAGCGCGTCTTGTCGCTATTTCTTGCGATTTTTTAGCGTGATTCCTTACACACTTGCGTCTTGTAAGCGCGATTTCTAGAAGCCGCGAACAACTTGTAAATTATTAGGAAATGAAGCGATTTATTTTGGTCCCAAACTCATCCCTAGTCACCAAAGTTATCGACATAGCTCAAAGAATTAGCAAACTGAAGTCGCAGTGAGTGAAGAACCGACAACGGTTGGGGTAAAACGTGTTCTTGAGTGGAGACCGTGAGTCGGCAAACGTAGTGTAGGACGCCCTCCGGATGGGATGACGATCTGCGAAAGACTGCCGGCAAGCTGAATATGGGTGCTATGGCGCTCATTATGGGAGGCCTATGTCCAGCAGTCTACTAATATAGGCTGAATAGCGATCCGCCCCGGCTTCACACGATTTTATTATAAGTATAAACCTTCCTCTTGAATCACTCATCATCATCATCAGCCTATATTAGTCCACTGCTGGACATAGGCCTCCCCTAATGACCGCCATAGCGCCCTGTCTTCAGCTTGACGCATCCAGCATCTGCCAGCAGTCTTTCGCAGATCGTCATCCCACCTGGCCGGAGGGCGTCCTACACTACGTTTACCTAGACGCGATCTCCACTCAAGAACACGTTTACCCCAACGGTTGTTGGTTCTTCGCGAGATATGGCCGGCCCACTGCCACTTCAGCTTGCTAATTCTTTGAGCTATGTCGATAACTTCGAATCACTCAAAAAACCCGCATCAAATCCATTGCGTAGTTTTAACGATTTAAGCATACAAAGGGACATAGGGACAGAGAAAGCGATTTTGTTTTATACTATGTAGTGATGATGATGACATCCCTCGATGCGCATCTCTGGTGGAAACTCAACCTTAACCTACTGATTTATTGTATTGACGACCGATGTGGTGCGGCGGGCGTAGGTCCGCCTGCGACGTGAGAGGTTGCGGGTTTGATTCCCGCCTTAAATTGGGACAAAATTTTGTACGATCTGCAAATATTTGTTTCGGTGTTCTGGGTGTTTTCTATGTACTTATAATAAAAAATCTATATGTGGAATACATTTTATTACGTACATCTAGTACCCATAACACAAGCTCTGCTTAGCTTGTAGCTAGGTGATGTGTGGATTGTCAGCATTATTTTAATAGTGCTGGACAATCCACTAAATCAATCCAATAATAGAGTCCACAGGAGATCGCATTGCCATTCAAAGTCGCATGCCTTCTGGTGACGGCTTCGATTTTAAAGACTTTGTTATAATCGTATATACCTCTACTATTTTCTCTGTACTTCTTACTAGCGACCCGCCCCGGCTTCGCACGGTTTTATTTTACGTATAAACCTCTTGAATCACTATATCTATTAACAAAAGCGCATCAAAATCCGTTGCGTAGTTTTAAAGATTAAAGCAGTCAAAGGGATATAGGGACATAGGGACAGAAAAAGCTACTTTGTTTTATACTATGTGATTCGATAATCCAATAATAATAATTATTATTGACCATATATCTTCTTTTATCAGCGGCGGTCTCCAACCAGGCGACATAGTGACCCACATAAACGACAAGCCCGCACATGCAGCCAGTGACGTTTACGCCCTTCTAGAAAATTCCAGCGGAAGTCTAAAGATAGACGCGTTCAGAGGACGCACGCAAATAAAACTCATTGTGACTCCTGAGCTACACCAATAAGTGTCGCGACACATCTGCGGAACGTATGACATATCGGATCAAATGACGTTCAACGTAGCGCTGAATCTTCGAGCGTTTATTTAAGCCAAAACGCCTTGTATTTTGCATAGCGACAAATCGCGCGACATGTTACGCGACCGATGTGCGACATGACAGTAGTCGCTTAGTTGAGAGTTCGGCGTATGGTTGAGCGTTTGGTTTGTCATACCAACGGAATATTACGATCGAAATTTCTACCGCTGAAATTTATGCGACTTTGGCTAGTGTGTTGCTACAATAAGAGACAATAGAGTCCTGTAGATAAAGGAAATTACAGACAATTTAGGATTTACAATTTTACACATGACAATATCGTGGGCGTAGAGCGAAAAGTCACCAATTAGGTCATTTGGTGTTGTGAGTTATGAAGGTTTAAAGATTTTCAAAAGAAAAAAAAACATAACTTACGTTTGGTACGACATATTTCAAATTGTATGGTGTTATTTCATAGGAAATAGATAAGCGCATACATTTAAAGTACTACATGTAATGTAATTTGTTTCATTTTCATAGATTTTGACGAAAAACTCACTTGGTTATTTTTCGCCCTCAGATCCTGCACCGACATTTTTGGTTATTGTTTTGTTAAATAGAGTTGGTGACTTTTCGCCCATATTAAGCTATTTTAAACTAGAATTATCTTGAGTTAGTTAAAATAGGACTAGCTATAAAAATTTAAAAGGTATATTAATAATTATTCAGAACCTATATTTTAGTCTATTTTATGTTTTGAATTTATTTAATTAGATAATAGAGATTAAAATGGTTGGTAATAAAATGCAATTATCGTTCTTTTATAAAGATATAATAAAAACACATGTTAAGCATAAACAGAAATAACAAGGAACAAAATTAAAATTACGTGTTTAAGTATTACTATTTTACTTTGCAATTTATTTGTAACGAGTTTTGAGTGAATCAAACCAAGGAATAATCATTTTCCATACAAACTTTAACCCCCTCAGAGGTTAAAATTTCCAAATTATATCCTATGTCTTATTCTAGGTCCTAAACTATCTACATACCAAATTTCATCTAAATAACTTAAGTAGTTAGGTACAGAGATTACCTATAACACAAACATTCCCACAGACTTTCCCACTTATTTTGGAGTTTGGATTTCCTGCCAGTACCTTGCTTTCTGCAGAATTTAATGCTCTTGTACCTCAACGTTTCAACCAGGTCTCGTCAGCGTCATCACTGGGTTCTAGGGCAAAAATGTATCCCCGAGAAGCTCTTGAAACTTCTCGGTGCTCGCCTGATTTGAATTGGATTAGTTCGGAACGTGGACTTCATCAGACGGTTTCTTCAAGCTTTAAGTTGATATTCAGAGCGACTCGGAGCGTTCGGTGATCAGATCCGGTATTGAACCTGTTGATCACTGAGATATCTCTGAATTATGTGCTTGCTATCCGTCATGATGAAGTGGATCTCATTTTACTCACAGTGTGGGGACTTCGCCATATCCACTTCCGTTGGGGCTGTTTCTTAAAGAAAAAGTTCATTAAGAACAGCCCCTCTTTCTCAAGGAAGTTGACAAGCATTTGCCCCCTGTGATTCCTAACTCCATAACCATTTGGGCCTATTTGAGATTCGTTTCCAGTCTGGATTCCCACCTGGCAATTCAAGTTTCCCGAAACATCATCCGAGTGTCCCGAGGTCGGTGCGTAGACCTGAATTACCTACATGCTATACCGCTTGGATAGCCGAAGGATCAGTTTTGCTTCATGGTCGAGACACTGGAGAACGTTGCTAGAGCTACGTAGCTAACGTAGCTAGCCTCTTTGACGAGGAAACCTACGCCACCCTGGGATATTTTGTCACCTTCGCGAAAGTAGAGAAGATGGCTCGAGTCTAGGGTTACGGTGTCCTTCCCCTCTTTACGGACTTCACATACGTACTGCGTTTTTCTGTTATGGAAAAAAAATCTCTTCAGGGATGCCCCTCTTCAGGAATTCTCTCTTCGGCCGCAGAAGTATTTACAGATTCGTCGCTGTCATTGAATACATCATGCATCAGATCTTGTGGACACTGTGTCAATTCCTTATCATAATGCTCACGTACTGGTGAAGACTCTCGATCTGCAGATTTAATAATTTTCTAGAACTAAAATACTAGGTAACAATGAAAAATCCAACTGATAAGTAAAATAAGAAGCGAAGTAGGTATTCCTTTTTAAAGATTTTTGATTTTACCAATAATCCAAAAAAAACGAACAAAATGCCATTATACACGGCTGGGATACGAACTCTCGACCTTTGTGTCGAAACTCGAGCACTATCCTACTTTGCCAACGCGGCACTTAGGAAAGAAAACAAAGGTAAAAAAGTGAAAATAGGTAAAAATGTATATCCGACATTGATAATAGGGACCATCGGTACAATCGGTACATCTAAGTTGAGTGTCAAATTCGCGCTTTGAACGGAGACTTTGAATGAAAAATCATCAAAATTCTTTAGCGACTATTCAAAACAAAGCTTTGTGGCCATTATTATTAGGATATAACTCTTTAACTCAGTTTAATGATTTCTTGCTCGTACAAAGATAGCGTATTTTTCAATAAAAGTCGATAGAGAAGTCAGTAACTAGACTTGGTTAGTTTTCGCTTTCGTGTTTTGTATCGAACCAGTCATACAAAATTAATCAAGTGGATTAAGGTAGTTTTGTGTTCTTGTAAGGACCAATTTTTTTATAAGGAAAAGTAACCAACTCGACTTAGATTTCGGATTGCGTATTTCTCCTAGTAGAGAAAAAATACTTAAGTAAGTTAATTAGTTTTCGACTGCAATATTTTAGTCCAAATATAGAATTAGTGTTTTTTCGTATATTCTAAAATGAAAACTAAGATAGTTATAGACAAGGTAGTACGACTGAAAAATGCAGAAAAAAACAGTGATTTTCATGACATGTCTAACTCAATTTTGGCCAAACAGCGAATTGGTGACTTTTCGCTCTACGCCCACGATATGTATCTTAATCGCCTCGCTATCTTCTAGAAAACTCCATCATCATCATCATCATCAGCCTATATTAGTCCACTGCTGGACATAGGCCTCCCCTAATGAGCGCCATAGCGCCCTGTCTTCAGCTTGCCGCATCCAGCATCTGCCAGCAGTCCTTCGCAGATCGTCATCCCACCTGGCCGGAGGGCGTCCTACACTACGTTTGCCGAGTCGCGGTCTCCACTCAAGAACACGTTTACCCCAACGGTTGTCGGTTCTTCGCACGATATGGCCGGCCCACTGCCACTTCAACTTGCTAATTCTTTGAGCTATGTCGATAACTTTGGTTCTCTGTCGGATGTATTCATTACGAATCCTATCCTTCAGAGAAACTCCGAGCATAGCTCTTTCCATAGCTCGCTGAGCGACCTTGAACTGGTGGACCAGCCCTACCGTGAGTGTCCACGTCTCAGCTCCGTAGGTCATTACGGGTAGGACGCACTGATTGAAAACTTTAGTTTTCAAACATTGCGGTATGGATGACGAGAAGACTCGACGTAGTTTTCCAAACGCTGCCCAGCCCAGCTGAATCCTCCTCTTGGCCTCCTTCTCAAAATTGTTTTTACCTAACTGCACAATCTGCCCAAGGTAAGTGTACTCGGAAACAATTTCGAGAAGGTGGCCTTCTACGACGACCGGTCCTGGATTTATGTGGTCATTGGTCATGACTTTGGTTTTATCCAAATTCATGCCAAGACCGATGCGTCGTGAGGCTGAGGCTAGGCCGTCCAGCATATGGGTCAGCTCCTCTAGCGACTCCGCCATTAAGACTATGTCATCAGCGAATCGTAGGTGTGAGATGTGATTGCCGTTTATGTTTATGCCCTTACCTTTCCAGTCCAGCGTCTTAAACATATCTTCCAATGCGCTCGTGAACAGTTTCGGGGATATGACATCCCCCTGTCTCACTCCTCTGCGCAATTGGATGGGTTTAGACTGCTGGTCCTGTACTTGGACACTCATAGTAGCGGCATCGTAGAGACATCTCAGCACCTCGATATAACGATAGTCTACTTGGCATCGCTGTAAGGATTCCAGAACAGCCCAGGTTTCGACAGAGTCAAAGGCTTTCTCATAGTCCACAAAAGCGAGACACAGGGGCTGATTATACTCTTCGGACTTCTGTATAATCTGCCGCACTGTGTGAATGTTGTCTATGGTGCCATATCCTCCGCGGAACCCGGCCTGTTCCGGTGGCTGAAACTCGTCGAGTCTCCTGGCGAGACGATTCGTGACCACTCGCGAGAACAGCTTATAGACGTGGCTCAGGAGTGTGATGGGTCTATAGTTTTTAAGGAGGGTTTTATCGCCCTTCTTAAAAAAGAGCACCACCAAACCCCCGCTCCACGCCTTAGGAGTTCTCCCACTGTGAAGGACGGCATTAAAGAGGCTCTGTAGCTCCTGTATAACGGGGGCTCCTCCTGCCTTCAGAAGCTCTGAAGTAATACCGTCCTCACCCGGGGCTTTTCCATTTTTAAGCTGCCTCAGAGCTAACACGATTTCATCTTGACTGATATCTGGCAGTTCGTCGGTATAGTGGCGTGTCAGGGTGGCTCTGGAATCATGGTCATCTCGCCGGGAACGGGGGGCATGTGCAGTGTACAAACGGCCATAGAAATCCTCTATCTCGGCCAAGATCTCCGGCTTCGACAAAACGGTCCTCCCATCGTGCGTTTTAAGCTTCGTCAGGTGGCTCCTGCCAAGCTGCTGAGTGAATACTTTGGACCCTCGGTTGCGCTCTATCGCCTCTTCAATGAGGCGTGTGTTGGAGCTCCGAAGGTCGCGCCGTACCATCTTCGCGATTCGCTTGTTTAGGTCTGACCTCTCTGACGAAGTCACGTGGGTGGTTTCCCGTCTTCTTGTCATCAGATCCAGAGTCTCGTCCGAGAGTTTGGACTTCCTGCCAGTACCTTGTTTTCTGCAGAATTTAATGCCCTCATCCCTCAACGTTTCGACCAGATTGTGTAGGTTCTCGTCAGCGTCATCAGTAGGTTCCAAAGCAACAAATCTATCCCCGAGAAGCTGCTGAAACTTCTCGGTGCCCGCCATGATTTGGATTGGATTAGGTCGGAGCGTGGACTTCACCAGACGGTTTCTTTCAAGCTTTAAGTTGATATTCAGAGTGCCTCGGAGCAGTCGGTGATCAGATCCGGTATTGAACCTATTGATCACTGAGACATCTCTGAATATGTGCTTGCTATCCGTCATGATGAAGTCGATCTCATTTTTAGTCACAGTGTCGGGACTTCGCCATGTCCACTTCCTTTGGGGCTGCTTCTTAAAGAAGGAGTTCATTAAGAACAACCCCTCTTTCTCAAGGAAGTTGACAAGCATTTGCCCCCTGTGATTCCTAACTCCATAACCATGCGGGCCTATTCGGGATTCGTTGCCAGTTTGGATTCCCACCTTGCCGTTAAAGTCCCCCATAACAACGTTGAAGTGAGCCTTAGTGGTGTTATGTAAGGCTTTGGATATGTCTTCATACATATCCTCCACTTCATCATCCGAGTGTGCCGAGGTCGGTGCGTAAACCTGAATTACCTTCATGCTATACCGCTTGGACAGCCGAAGGATCAGGTACGCTACCCTGGTCGACACACTGGAGATTTCTTGAACGTTGCCAGAGAGGGCCTTATTGACGAGGAAACCTACGCCACCCTGGGATGTTTTATCACCCTCGCGAAAGTAGAGAAGATGGCCCGAGTCTAGGGTTACGGTGTCCTCCCCCTCTCTACGGACTTCACATAACCCTAGAACATGCCATTTAATGTTCTCTAACTCCACTTCCAACTGCGCTAGATGATGGTCAAGCCTCAGAGTGCGTCCGTTAAACGTAGCCAGGGTCAAATTGGAAGGTGTGTGGTAGCCTAATGTAGCCCGGGGATTCTTAGCACCCCCAGCCCCGCCGTTACCATGACCGCCACCATAGCCAGGAATAGCGAGGCGACCGGGAACTGGGGGCCATTGGCTGGCCGTTGTACTCATTAAGGGGTAATGCCCGTAATCCCCACGCTGGGCATGCGGGTTGGGGATCGCAGTTAGGTGATGGTGTTGGTTCTGCAGGGGCGCTGCTGCCCGCCCCCGGTGTGTCCCTTAGTCGCCTCTTACGACACCCACGGGAGGAGTTGGGGTGGTGCAATTCTATGCCGGCACCACACGGCAAAAACTCCATCACTAGAACTTATTCCTTTGTCTGCTAAGCTAAAGCATTGTTATTTCTCACTATCTCTTGTTTTATTGACCTAAGCGAGAGTGAGAAATAACACTGCTTAGTAATTGTTTTAAGTTAACAGACCATTATTAATCAGGGGTTGGTCTAAAGATCAGATAGTGCTCGCAAGTAAAACTCACTGTGACATCCATAAACACCAACAGAATAAAATAGATTTTGCTACTTTTCAGAGAATTTAGGATAAACATTGATAAAAACGATAGCTAGATTCACTATAGTCGCACTGCTTTAGCTTGGTGCGATAGCATAGTTACTTCAACCACACTGGTTATTTTTTCCATAATTTATGAATTGTTATGAATTTATATACACGCTAGGCGTGTAAGGAGATAAAAAAATTAGAATTCGTCTATAAACGGCTGGCTTTTTTGTAAATGATTTATTTCCAAATTAAAAGTTCAATACGATGTAAACTTTCTGCCATACTGTACCTACAACATTTTGTCATGGAATCAAGTTTAGCTACGAAATAGCTAACGCTACATCTGAATATAATATAAATACACCAATAAATAAAAAACAGTACGGTATAGGATCCGAGTAATTTAGAGCTGAATTAACACTAGTAGCTCAATGCACAAGACCCCAAATTCCGGAAACATGTTGTATGTAGCTTATCATCGAACGGAAAGTACTATAAGTACCTACGAGTACATAAAAAGGACTTTAACTCTACTAGTTAACTACTAATAGGTACTAGTAGTAGTTAGTTAACAATGTATATTCATTATTTTTACCTCAATTGTGGAACGGCTTAGATGATTCTTTTGTTTTTGTATAGACAATGATCCAGGGGTGATCCCATGTAAATTTATTTTTACCGTGGTTTTTACACGCTACACTTCAAATATTGTAAATATGGAGAAAAAGAGCCGCTTTTTATTTTTTTGTAAAAAACATCAAATTATGATTTACGTGTAGGACAAAACAAATGAAATAATGTATACAAACATTGAAGCAATATAGTTGCAGAATTTTGGTGATTGTTTGATACTATTTGTGACATAAATAAAAATAACACAGTAAATGAAATAGGATAAACGCTTACCGAAGCAATGTCCCAATACATTTGTACCTTTCATAATATCTCCATTTCTAAATTTATGCATAATTGTTTGTGTTGAAGTAATAAATAATTTTAGAATTCTAGTGATTTTTTGAATATTTACCATAGTGAAATAGGATACACACAATGATGCAATGTACCTACTCAAACCTAATAGTTAAAAAGCAATATAGTTGTGCAGCCAGTGTCTTGGGGACGCTTCCGACTGGTATTGACATGGATCAATTGAGCTACCTTTAGACTGTTTGCAACCGTCTGCAGTTAGCTCAATGGTTTCAATTGTAAATACTAGTTGTAATTTTTCTATTCCTTTGCTTGTAATTTTCGTTGTTAAAAAAGTTTCCATATAGTTGTGCCTTTCATAATACCTCCATTTGTAAATTTATGCACTTGCCTTGTCTGTGTTGAAGCAGTAAAGAGTTTTCGAACTTTAGTTCTTTTCGGGCCCCTTCTTTATAATGCAATAGATAAGATAGTTTTAGTAATTATTTTGGTGAATATAAGATGTTTTTTTCTGTATGACAGTAGACGATATTGGATGAAAACATTACTAAGGAATATACCTAAAATTTTATTATCATTACCTAGCTAAATTGTTGTCTTTCATACTTAATACCTACATTAGTTATTTTTTTCTGTTGTCCTGTATATCTTGCCGTGTTTTATTGCAAGTTTTTTTTGAATTATTGTGTAAATTAAGATAATTTAAAACAATGCTATTAAACATTATTTACTAGTTTGCTACCGTGGTCACGCTCGCTATTTCAATGAAAATGTTTAACGGTTTCTCTATTCACGGAAAATGATACGTTTTGTTGGATAGAAAATAGTCAGATTTGTTTCAGGCTCATCATAATGTACCTAGTTTTGGCGTGGAGAAGTAACAAACATCCATCTATCCAAACTTTTATATTATTATTCTGAGAAAGTGATTGTTTTGTTTGGTGTAAATTACATGTTTTAGGTGTTGTTATGATTTATTTTTTAAGGATTTTTGTACATTGTGTACTTTTATGTTTTAAATATACGACAAGAAGGTCTAAAGTTGTTTTATTTGTTACTAGCGACCCGACCCGGCTTCATACGGTTTTATTATACGTATAGGGACACCTTCCTATTGAATCACTGTATGTATACTATCTATTAAAAAAAACGGATCCGTTGCTAGTTTTAAAGATTTAAGCATACATAGGGATATAGGGACAGAGAAAGCGACTTTATTATAAACTATGTACCTATGTAGTGATAAACATTACGGTCACAAAAATAGACGCCTATGAACAATATATTCCTAACTTTAGTCATTGCCTATGAAATAATAGACGAGTATTGGTGTCAATGGAAATAATGTAAATCATTTTGAGCAACTTATTAGTTAGGTAAAATTTAGATCAGTCAGTAGGTAATGCAACAGTCCTGGATTTATAAATAGGCCGTATAGGCCGCGGCCTAGGGGCGGCAGCGTACTAGGGGCGGCGGCAGATTTCAGAAGACGGTCACTCGATTGCAGACGATAAAAGTCAAACACGTTCACTGGTTTGAATTGGAGTGATTTTGCAATTTTTATTAAAGAGATGTTATTGCCAATTGCAGGAGGTGTAGGGGGGGGGGGCTAATAATGAACGGCTCTGTACATGGGGCAGCGGAAAAAAGAGGCCTACACTCATAATCAATCAATTCTTAAAATCGTAAAACGTTTAAAATCAAATGCCGTAGGCAGTGACTTGATAAGTTTGGATATGCTCATTATGACGCTTCCTAATTCTTTAGAGACCATTCAACATATTGTGAACACTTCTATAACTACATCCACTTTCCCTAACATTTGGAAGTTGGCGATAGTTCAACCTCTACCAAAAATACCGAATCCGATAGAACTTAAAGACCTTCGTCCCATAAGTATCTTGCCTTGCATATCAAAAATTTTGGAAAAAGTAGTAAGCTTCCAGTTAACTGATTTTCTTGAAAGAAATCAAATACTTCCGGACGTGCAATCTGGTTTCAGAAAAGGTCGTAGTACGGTCACTGCTCTACTAGATGTGACTGATAACATTATTGTCGCCCAAGATAGGGGGATGGTAACGTTATTAGTATTTCTAGATTATTCTAGAGCTTTTGACTCTCTTAATATCGATCTCCTAATTTCGAAGCTCGGCTACTATGGTTTTGATCAGAACACTAGGAAATGGTTCACTAGCTATCTCAGCAATCGCTCTCAGCACGTAAAAATGACACGCAGTGACGGTACGGCTCATTTTTCAGAGACAGTCGGAATAAATAGAGGCGTGCCGCAGGGCTCTATCTTAGGACCCACAATTTTTGCACTGTACTCTACTGACATAGAGTCCCACATCAAACACTGCCGATACCACATATATGCAGATGACATTCAAGTATATATCTCTTGCTGTCCAGCCGATATCGATGGCGCTATACTTAAGCTTAATACTGATCTTGCAAGCATTGCTCTGTGGGCAAAAAACAACAGTCTGTTACTCAACCCAAATAAAACAAAGTACTTAGTGTTTGGTAGCCCACGTCAACTAGCTAACACTCTTCCTAGCACAAGTATTATGCTTATGGATAAGCCCATCGAAAGAGTGTATAAAGCGCGCAATCTAGGTTTGTAAATGGACTGTAACCTGCGTTTTGAAGAGCATATAGCCGACTTGGTTAAATCCTGCTTTTATAAATTAAAAATTATATACAGGATGAGGCCCTACCTGACGGAAGAAGTACGTATCCAATTGGTAGAGTCGCTTATTCTTTCAAAGCTTAACTACACGGATATAGTCTTTGGTCCTCGACTTTTACAAAAAACGGCCCGATTAATCCAAAGAGTTCAAAACTCATGTGCCAGATTTTGTTTCAACATTCCGCATAGAGGTCATGTTTCGAGCTTCCTAAATGATAGGTCTCTTCTCAAAATGAGGCATAGGCGAAAACTTCATTTAGCCTGTCTTATGTTTGGTATTATGAAGCATCAAGCCCCTATGTACCTACACGATAAGTTTGAAGAAGCCTCTAGTTTGAGATCCTGCGAACGACGCCAGCTTTCGATGCAGCTCCTAACCCAGCCACATAAGACAGCGGCCTTTAGAGGAAGCTTCCGCTACGCTGCATCGAAATGCTGGAACAATATCCCACCGCCCATAAGGAACCTAAAGAGTCAGTATACTTTTAAATTAAAATTAAAACATTTTTTGCTAAACTGGCAAAAGGAGCAGGAATCTCTCAAACATGATACGAGTGCTATCTAACATAAGTGTGCAAAACTATTCTTTTAATTTATTTTATGTTTATTGTTTATAGAATAAGTGAATTCTAGAATTAGATATTTAGTTTAAGTTATTAATTCTTGTAATTTAATATTGTTAACACTTCGCTTTATTTTATTTATTCTTGTGATAACTCGGTCCCATAGGTCACAACGGAAAACCAGCGCCGGTTTTAAATTTATAAAACCTGCAAATGCTGAGTTGGGACCTTTTTGTAACTATATTCTAAGGTTGCTGTAAGTTTTCTAACATATTAGTCTATAATCTCTTTTAACTAATAATTAATATGTTTTGTAAGTTACAAATAAACTTATTTGATTTGATTTTGATTTGATTTGATAAAAAATATAAATCCGGCACTGTAATGCAATGTTCTTTTTCTGGCTTAGAGGATAAAGGATTTTTGTATTGTATTGTAGTATTGTCCTGTAAGTAGGTACCTACTGTACATACCTCAGAGGAATTGGTAAAAAATTGCTTTTTCTGTTTATTGAAAACATTCTTTGTAATGAATCCCAGGTTCAATAAAACAGGGTGTCTTTTTATTGGAGAATAATTAGCTGTCGATATTCCGTTCAAATGTCAACCCACTTTAGCGCGTTAAAAATTATCGCAATAATAATCGCGCGTGGGCATTGACGTTAGCCGCTGGTGTGGACCGACCATTAGCGCTCAAAATCTATTATGTACATCCACCTTATCTTATGCTGACCATTACGAATTCAAATATCTACTTCTACTTGATGGTTTTTTAGATTCGATTACACCGTGGTAATTCGGAAATGATGTGTTATTATTGATTGGATTCTGATTGGCTCGTGTAGTGTAGTTTTAAGCAGCAACAATGTTATGGATCTTTTTTTTTGTTATATCAACGGTAAGTATAAAGTTTAATACTTTAAGTTCAGACTCACTTTTAATTAGCTACCTACCTAGTTAAAACCCGCTGCGCCCCGTGGCTTCACCGGCTTGAAAATTTATGAAAAGTAACCTATATTGTATTCGACAAAAACGTCTACCTACTTATTCAAAATTTCAGACTTTTCCGTTTCTTGTTTTGGGGTGAAGAGGTAAGAAACATCCATCCATCCAAGATTTCACATTTAAGTACCTGTATAACAGATTTATTATTATAAAATTAGTGATGGTTGTAACTAGGTAGGTACCTAGGTATCTATTTTGTTCGTTTTTTTATTTAGATCTCTTTCAAAGTTACTTGTTGTTGAGCAATGTTCTTATTTATTACCTAATATATTTATATACCAGCCTACGTATTTTTATTTCAAAAGTTCTTGCCGTATTCTTTGTAGAATCAAATTTATGCTGTGTGAATTGAATTGAATTGCATTCGTGTTATTTTAACGTAATAAAAAGGCCAAATAAATCAACATCTGGAAATAATATCTTTTGTGAATATTTCAGTTCGTAAGTTCAGGATTCGGTGATGCCAGCCACGGAAACAGTAAGTTTCATGTTTTTTCATACATTGAAGCGTCAGAAATCCTGAAGCATTTTACAATGTATGTTCAAATAACTACGTTCCCTAGGTAGATAAAACACATAATTTAGGTATCTACCTACCTACACATAAAATTTGTTATGTAATTAATGTGTGATAAATTACATAATATATGTAGTTCGGTACCTAACAAATATATTCCACATGACACATTAGAAACCAATTTATTACTACACATGATACCTAGGTCTAACTTTTTAAAAACTAAAGTAGCTCACCAAAGCACCTAGAATATAAGAACTTTCACCGTTTTCAGTGTGAAGTAAAAGTTAAGTAAAATCATCATAAGTAGGTATTTTATAAAAGAAATAAGGTAAACATGAAAAACAATTCTAATAATAAGTCTGATTTACTCGCAGTTAGGTATGGGCGCTTGGTAGGAATGGCATTTTTTGCGACTTTTTGTTTTTACATTACCTACTTTAAAATTAAATAGGTACCTAAGTACACATTTTAGATAAAATATTACGGCAAAAAAATACCGGGATAATAACGGGATAAAATATTATTATTTCAAACAGGTCGACAGTTTTGAGCGTTCTGACTTCTATTTCAAACACACTTATTTGTCAATCATTACTTCTAATATTTTTACTCATTTTTCAAATTGCAGTTTTATAGGGGACAAGCATCTGCCCACGGCTTCGCGCGCGTTTTTTCTATTGAAACGTTTTACGGCTATTTCTATCGAATGGGAACTGATTTATTGGGCGAAAAGTATCTAGCTTATATGTCATTCCAGGGCTAGAACTACCTACGTCTGTTCAAACCGATCCGTTAAGGCGCAAACTGCACCTAAAGTGGCGCCCCACTTATTTTATCATATAATTCCGTTAAACAAAAGAATTTCCGAAATTCACTCGTACAGTTTGTTAAACCAATCATAAGCTTTTTTTAATGCATCTGTAGTAGTTTCATTGTATATATTTTAGGAAGAGATTCGAAAACAGAGTACCTATGGTGGCCACCAAAGGCAACTGTGTATCTTTCCCTAAACTAGACAAAATGAAACTACTACAAATGCATTAAAAAAAGTTTTTAGTTGTTGTTGTTGATTGCGTTAGAGAGCATGAAAGCATCCGTCTATACATTCATACATCTATACAAACTTTCACGTTTAAAATATTAGGTAATGATAAGGATTATAACAAATTAGACATTTTTATAAATTAAGTAAATCTATTTTATTTTACATTCAATCGCTTTTACTAGCTTCAATAATATTTTTTTTATATTTCTGACAAGTTCTGTTACATTTTATTGACAGACTTCATGAATGACCCAAAACCGATACTTCGGATGGGGGTTTCTGAAGAGGACGATGATCCAGAACATAAGGAACGTAAGGCATTTTCTACTTTATAGCTGGCGTATCTAGGTTTATTTTATATTTTATAGAGCTAGGACTTAATTTTTTTTATTAATTTAACTAAAGACTTGGGCCCGAATATCACTTATTTCAAAACAAAGGTCAGAATAGCGTCATAGGTACATACATACCATAAAGATGGCTGAAATTACGTTTTTGCATTTGGTATTCTACTATTTTTTTGCGCTTGAAGAGACTTTCATAATTAGAATATCAAATTGGTAGTGATAAACGTAAGTACCAAAAAGAGTTTAACACTGTCATTTTGACACGATACTATATTGTAATGGTGACGCGCTTTAGTGAAATTCGGGCCCAGTGTTAATGTCATGATTGTTTCACATGATAACCTACCTAAGGGCTCCCACACAAAACCGCGAACTCGCATCGCATCGCAAATATCTGCGAGCTCGCACGATAACGTCCGATCTCATTTGCATCACGCATTCCTGCCATATTACGTCATACTTGGTGACCCCCCTTTTAGTCCGCTCTGAGACAACTTTAGAGAAAGACGCGCGGAGCCTGAGCCGCCTTCTTTGTGTTGTAAAAAAAAATATCTGCTTCAGTTCTCAACCCATAGTACTTTCGAGTAAAATAGTTCCCTTCAGAGTTCATAAACGTTATAAATGGATGAACCCAGAATCTTTTTTTTTCTTTTATACATACTTACTTATCTATTTAACAATAACAGCAGTGCAATTATGTTTCTGCGATCCATCTTACTCTTCCTAAAAACACGTCCAATATGGCTGACTAAACTTGAAGGTATGGTTACCCTACCAAACGGTTCGCCGCACAAAATCGCATAGCAGAAATTCGCATCTCAAGTTCGTGTGCCATCATTTGATGCGATGCGATGTGACATCGCATCACATCGCATCGCATCAAATCGCAGTTTTGTGTGGGAGCCCTTATTCGATCATACATTCTGTAGTTAGCATATTAACCAAACACAAAAATTATCAATATTTCTTCACGGACCAAACGCTGGCCCCCTCCCTATATCCGCCAATGTGTAAAGATTTAGCAAGCTGAAATGGCAGTGGAGACCGCGACTCAGCAAACGTAGAACGCACCGTCGTCCGACCAGATGGGATGAGAATCTGCGAAAGACTGGATGCGGTAGACCTGCCAGTAAAACACACAGAAATATGTTATAAAACAACTAGAAACGCCTCGCTGATTCACCCGCGTAATTCCCGTTCCCGTGGGAATTCTGGGGGAAAATAAATAGCCTATGGGCATTTTTTTTAAAAAACGTCCCTGCGTTTTTTTAGGTGTCCTACAAGTTCATTAATACTTTTCATAAAAACTAGTCCATTGCTAGATATAAAAATCCTTATTTTATGTTTTATAGTTTTATTTGCGATAAAAAAACATATTATTAGAACTTTTTTTATACAAAAAATTGTAAAATAAGAGTAAAATAGCTTCCGAGACCCCTTAAAAATGGTTGTCCTACAGCGGTGGACCGACTTTTGACTCTAGATTATTTTTTAACTCGGTTTGGATGAAGGCTAAAACTGGATTATTTATGTTTAAATATATGAAGACCATCATATTTAAACGTAAAATGCGGGACTTTTCATACAAAAATAATAACTTTTTATCAATTAAATTGTGTCCCATGATTTTGGACATAAGTGGAAATCCCATTTTGTAACTGCAATATCTCCGTATTATTTTGAAAAAACTACTGTAATCACAGAATTTATTATTCCTGGTAACATGACTCATCGATACCACCAGTTTAAAATTGGTTGTCAAAGAGCGTTCTGTCATTATTCGTGTCTGAACTTGCAGAGCGTTACCGTGGCGTTTTTTTCTTCCAGTTTTGTAACTGCGATTTAGACTGATAAGGCTTGAGTTTTTGTAAAATAAAAGTAACGAAATGATTACTGTATAATGTGTTAAATGAATTATTGAGTCTCCAAAGGTCTCAACTGTTTGAAAATAAAAATAGACGCAATTTTAGATCGGGTGACGTAGAAACGTTACTTCCATTTTGTTTGGTTACGTATATGTGGAATGATAAAGTTACGAAATGGAAATATAAAGGCAAGTTCACCCAGTAATTGTTGACAAAGCATCAAAGAGTTCTAGCGTATTAAATCCAAAGATATTATATATAAAATTTTTGATTAAAAGAGGTTTCAAAAATGAAATCGTTTATATGCTAAAAAAAAATGAAAAAAACTTAATTAAAATTTAAATCTAGAAGTTTTATTGATGTTTAAATTACGATTTTGTGGTGATGAAGCACTTGATAAAGAGGAAGAACCCACGACAAATAAACCACGACACAACATTTCTCTGATTAATGTGTTAGGAATAATAAATACCGAAAAAAGTAAAACTACAAGAATAATAGATTTTCAGGAGAAAAATTTCGAACATTGTAAAGCCAGCTTTACGTTTTCCATTACGTAACTGCTCCTTTACATTTTGTAACTGTCTCATATTTTTAATTGGGAAAATAATTTTTTTCTCAATTTTTTTAAAGGGCACTCGCTGATACTTTTTTTATTTTTGTTGTAGTATTACAAGAGCTATTCGATGAAAAAAAATGCGGTCCCTGGGACTGCTTTACCATGCTTAAAACACAATGTTTTCATTGCAAAGTTTCCCAAAAGTAACAAAGTGGATATGTTCTGGCTTAAATAAAAATAACTAATGCTTTTCTTCACCGTTAGGTTTTATTTTCTATTCAATATCATGTTTTTAAAGCAATTAAACATATTAAATTCATTGAGGATTATTGTGGTATTATTTTATTTGATTTAAAAAAAAGTAACCAAATGGAAACCTGGTGTACCTCCTGATCTCTTAAAAGTTAAATATCCTTTGAAAATGCTATTTGTTTGTTATTTTGCTGCTATCACACAAATCTCTAAGGAAAGGCGAATCATTTTAAATAAGTAAGATAT
Source organism: Eupithecia centaureata (assembly GCA_944547425.1). Lineage (NCBI taxonomy): Eukaryota > Metazoa > Arthropoda > Insecta > Lepidoptera > Geometridae > Eupithecia > Eupithecia centaureata. Next base: position 7,733,922 of record OX155696.1, read on the forward strand.
TCCTAAAATGATCTTTATTTTTTTCACTCCATTTTGTAACCGGGACAAATTTCTACGAAAATGCCCCTATGTGTTATTCCTATAGACTATAATGTATCTTTGTGCCAAATTTCATCCATATCCGTTCAGCAGTTTCTGCGTGAAAGAGTAACAAACATCCATCCGTCCATTCATACTTACAAACTTTCGCGTTTATAATATACTAGCGACCCGCCCCGGCTTCGCACGGTTTTATTATACGTATAAATCTTCCTCTTGAATCACTCTATCTATTAAAAAAACCGCATCAAAATCCGTTGCGTAGTTTTAAAGATTTAAGCGTTCAAAGGGACATAAGGATATAGGGACATGGGGACAGAGAAAGCGACTTTGTTTTATACTATGTAGTGAAGTAGGATTTTATTGCGATGCGTAACCCCGAGAGCTGATGAGTATCTAGCGCAGCGCATCAGCATTGCCATACAGCGTGGTATGCAGCCAGTGTCTTGGGGACGCGACGACTGGTATTGATAGGGATCAGTTGAGCTATGGATGAGTTGTTTATTTACAGTCTGCAGTTAGCTCTATTATTTCAATCATAACACCAGTTTTAGTTTTCTATTCTTCAATTGTTATTTTGTTTCGTAAGTAAAATATTTTCTTTTTTTACAATTCAGTGCTAAAAGAACCAAATTGGGTGAAAAATCTGCGATTCGCAATTGATGAACAAGTTAGCAAGCTTGGTCTTAGGAACGCGGGGGGCAAAATACGGCAGATTATTAGCGGTGAGTACTTAGGTATTTAAAGTTTCAGTTAAGTATTAAAACGGTTCGAAATGAATGAAAAAATATGAAATTAATCAAAAAGCGAGCGGCTGAGCCACTGGCTTTTTCATTAATTTCATATTTTTGCGTAGACTTTAGTAATAAATTTGATTTAATTTCATTATAGAGGTATTAAACTAGCGACCCGCGCCGGCTTTGCACGATTATATCATACATAAACCTTCCTTTTATCTTGAATCACTAATATTTTAAAAAATCGCGTCATAATCTTTTGCCTAGTTTTAATGATCCAACCATAGGGACAGACAGACAGACAGCGTGAAGCGACTTTGTTTTATACTTTGAAGAGATAAGTTCCTACAATTTAGATAGGTAGTTTACGCATTTTCTATATTCTAGCCTAGACTTGAAATTGCTATACTATTGAGGTTGATAGTATATAAAAATGTCTAATACGAGATTTTACTATCAATAAAATAGTCAATAACTATAAACTTTATTACTTGCCATGTACACTTAATAAAACTAGGATTTATAGCCTGATCATATAAATTAGGTATCTATAACTTTTATAGGTTAAGGGTTAATTTAATCTGACTATTTAATTTTATAACCAAAGAAACTGTGTTATGGTTGACGGATTTTATTTATTTGTGGCCTTTTTTAACAAATTTGGATAAATTTTACTTGGATTCATCGGTAATTTTCGAGCATTCGGAAATATTAGAATTTTGACTGAACATCAACAAAATGAACCAACCATACAGCATTTTCTACTGCTAGTTTTCTTTCTTGAAGAGTTTTAATTTGAAACTTCCGCGCAATGTAAATTATAAGACCTGAAAGTTATTAAGGCAATTAATTTGACGACCTCTATAGTGATTCGCGTGAAGTTCCGCTTGCGTCGCTAGTGGTTGCGGGTTTGATTCCCGCCTCGAGAAACATATTTGTTAGATCTGCAGATATTTGTTAAGGGTGTTTTGGTTATTTTCTGTATCTAGGTAGGTAGTAGTAGTAAGTTTAATAAAAAATATAGAAATCCTAGGAAAGCTAATTAGGTACCTATATTAAAAATATCTATAATATATGTAATAAAAATAATGTAAATGACGACCGATGTGGCGCGGTGGGCGAAGGTCCGCCTGCGACGCAGGAGGTTGCGGGTTCGATTCCCGCCTCGGAACAAATTTGTGTATGATCTGTAGAAATTTGTTCCGTTGGTCTGGGTGTTTAATATGTATAATAAAAAATATCTATCTATACAATGTATTAAATATATCAGTTATCTAGTACCCATAACACAAGCTTTGAGTAGCTTACTTTGGGGCTAGATAATGCAGTGTGGATTGTCCAGCATTATTATTATAAATAAAAAATAATAATTATTAAAAAAACTTGCTAACGATGAAAGCATTTTCAGACGTGGCAGACGATATGAAAGATATTGACATTCAGGGTAACGAAGAACCGGACCCGATTGAATTTGGTTAGTACATTTTTATATAAAGTTAAAACTAAACATTTTATTAACAACGAAAATTACAAGCAAGGAATAGAAAAATTACAACTAATAGTATTTACAATTGAAACCATTGAGCTAACTGCAGACGGTTGCAAACAGTCTAAAGGTAGCTCAATTGATCCATGTCAATACCAGTCGGAAGCGTCCCCAAGACACTGGCTGCATTACCACGCTGTATGGCAATGCTGATGCGCTGAGCCAGATATTCACCAGCTCTCGGGTCACGCGTCGCATTGACCAGACGCTCAGATAAATATGTAGTTTGTTTTCATAAAGACATATTCTCCAATAGTCAGTGAACTAAAAATAAATGAAAAAAATAAAAAAGTTAATTATTGACAAGTGTTTAGAATTTTAGCTACATGTGGTAAGTATCCCGTTGTAATAACTGATCATTAGATTTTTTTAATAAATAATTTAATACCACTAATTGAACTATTTTTTTTTTGTTTGAGATTTAAAATTCAGTACACGAAGCATAAATCTGGGAATAATACCAAATAAAATGTTAAATCGAAAACAAAAAATCAAGAAAGCTTTCTATTCTATTCTGTTTTTCCAATTTGCAGTATATAATATACTTCATACCTTTTAGTTCTTGTGTCTTAGTTCATTCCAAGATCTTATTTTCTTGTGATTTGATTTTTGGTCATCAAAAAAGAAAATCAAAAAGTTATAAAATCCTAAAGCTATAATGATTCGATTTTTATGATATCGAAGGCATTGTATGCGGTTTTGGTATTTTTGCTAATTCTGCTATTTTGACACAAAAATACACAGGTACAAGATGAATTGATAAACTATAACCATATATTACAACGAAAATAGTATTCCAATCTGATTTCGTGGAAAAATCCAATCTTTGTGTGTATGTAATGCAAAGTAGTAAAATAACTACATTATGTAGCTTTACGTAATCGGATTAAGGCGCAAGCTCAACAAAGTTTAATTGCTTAGTGTCTTAGAGGAGAGAGTTTAAATATTAGACCAAGGACCAAAACAAACTTTACCGCTTAACCATTGCGAAAGACCATATCGACCAATAAGCACCCTCAATTATTTATCCATCAATAACCGGATGTTTCTTCCCACTCGTAAGTAGAGTAAGTGCTTAAAAAGTGGATCTTATTTCTTGATATTCCTTTTCAGAGGGGAAAAAAGGTTTAAGAACCTTAGCAGAAGCAGATGAGAAGAGAAGTAAGCACTTTTTATTAATTTGAACCAACAAATTTTAACGTTTTTCAAATACGAAGTGCTTCATTTGCTAGACCTTAGTACAGGGCCCGAATTCCACTAAATAAATTGCTTCACCATTTAAATAGTATCGTGTCAAAATGTCAGTGTTCTCTTTTTGATATTCTACTAGCACAAACTTTTTGAGGTTCATTCATAGCTGTGACGATTACCTTTTTAACATTTGACATTCTAATTATTAAAGTCTCTTCAAGAGCAAAAAATAGTAGAATACCAAAGGCACAAACGTCATTTTAATCATCTTGAATGAATGGCAGTATTGAGACCTTTGTTTTGAAATTAGTGGAATTCAGCCCCTGGACCCTTGGACACCTTGGACCCGAGTCATAAAATACATGTTATAAATAATTAAAACTAGGAAATAAAATGCTCATTTTGATTTTTGTTCACTTCAATCTTTTTAAGGTAAAGTTAAGAAGCGAACAAGAACCTTTACCTTGTTAGTTTTTTAGTTTTCAAGTAGGTGCAAAACTCGTCCCAAGCATTTTTATCGTCTAGATAATCTGATATTTTAAAGAAGCTACTTTCTAAAGAATAGTTTTGAGGTAGATTATGAGCCCATTTTATTTTCCAAGGTTGAGGGTTCGATTCCCGCTACGGTACTTATATTTGCACGATTAAATATCACAATTAGATATCTATTTGTTACGAGTGTTTTCGATGTGAAAAATAAGTAAGTAAAAAAATATAAGAATTAGCAAGCTGAAATGGCAGTTGGCTGGCCATATCTCGCGAAGAACCGACAACCGTTGGGGTAAACGTGTTCTTGAGTGGAGACCGCGACTCGGTAAAAGTAGTGTAGGACACCCTCCGGCCAGGTGGGTGGGATGACAATCTACGAAGGACTGCTGGCAGATGTTGGATGTGTTAAGCTGAAGACAGGGCGCTATGGCGCTCATTAGGCCTATGTCCAGCAGTGGACTAATATAGGTTGATGATGATGATGATAAAAAAATATTTAAATACATAAATCTTTACTGACATAAAGTAAGTACTTCAGATTCTAGAAATCAGTAGGTAGATCTAGCAAGTACTCAAACATGGGCTCTGCTTATTTAAGGCTAGATGATGTTGCGTGTATTCTCAACCATTATTTATTTATTTATTTATTTTATTTATAGATCCAGATAAGGCGGAAGCAGCGGGGGATCCCCTATGGATAACAGACCTCAAGTCATACGTGAGGGAACTGATTTCAAGCAAAGGGAGGGAAGATCTGGAAAGTTATATCAGACCTGTTATTAACTGTGAGTGTTACCACACCAATCGATCGATCGTTGATCGATGCTATCGATCGACATTGGTCGACGTTGATCGATTGGTGTGGTAGCTTTAATTGAAAAACGGATACCGATCGACTAACCAATCGATCGATTGCCGGTCTATGACATTTTAGTATTTTTCACTTAGGAAGCGTTCGGTGACGTTTCAGTTTGACAGTTATAGAAATGAGCTAAGGTGAAATCGTAAAAATTTGATTCGATTTTTGTGACTTGATTTAGTAACCATAATCGATTATTCCTAAAATATTTTCATAAATTTGATTTGATTTTTACAAAATAACATTAAACTAATTTAATGTTATTTTGTTTACGCATTACCTATGGGAAATGCAGATGTTTCCAATTGATGAAACATCTGCATTTCCCATAGGTAATGCGTCATAACTTAGAAATAGGACAGTAATAATATCAGCAGATAGGTAATTGAAAATAAATAACAAATAATCATAGGTGATAAAATTTAAAAATGATGATGTAGTAAGTTACGATTTTAATTTTCGATAACTAATCGATTTATAAATTTCACGGAATAATATTTGTTTGCCTCAACTCTATTACGTTCCGTTCTACGCAAAACATATTGCCTTGGATTTTATAAAATAATTGTTTTCTATTTTTTATTACACGTGGAGGCTAAATTAAATTTATTTTTGGATAATTTGTGTGTCTTACTTACTATACTTCTGTAGCTTAATTAATATGTTTGAAATAAAACAAAAATTGTTAGAATTTCCGAAATTGTAATTTGCCAAAATCCTAGTCAATTGAAATGAAGCGCATTCCATCTGTCAGGGAACGCTTCCTAGGTGAAAAAGACTATAGTCGATGTTGAACGTTACCGCACGGCGCGGCGGCATGCGGGCGGGCAGCGGTCGACGTTGACTAATATATTCTACCATCGATCGATCGTCGATCGACATTCAATCGATTGGTCTAGTAGAAACTATCCATTGTCGTCGACTAATTTATTCTACCATCGTTCGAGTGGTGTGGTAACACCCTTAGATAGCTCTGAGTTCAACTTATGCAAAAGTCAATGAAAATCAATGTCCTTTTTTAACCAACTTTAAAAAAGGATGAGGTTTTATGTCTTATGTTCGTCTTTATATACCTACATACCTACTTGATCTGTCCGCGGCGTTGTTGCTATTGAAACGTTTCAAGGCAACTGATTAATGAGATAAAAAGTACCTACCCTATGTTTTATGCCAGGGCCATATATTATATATTTACTAGCGACCCGCCCCGGCTTCGCACGGTTTTGTTATAGGTACGTAAAAACCTTCCTCTTGAATCACTATATCTAATAAAAAAAACCGCATCAAAATCCGTTGCGTAGTTTTAAAGATTTAAGCGTACAAAGGGACATCGGGATATAGGGACAAAGAAAGCTACTTTGTTTTATACTAGTAGTGATGTTCGTTCGTCTCGATATGTAGGTACCTATTTAACCCGTGATATTTAAATAAAAATATAAATATAAAGAAATTTAAAGATATTTATTTGTCGTTTTATAACTACACAACGCCGTATTTATTTACTTGATCTATCTACGAGAACAGTATTGTATGGGCTAAAAAAATGCACAATGATACTTGCCATTAAAATGCCTCGACTTTTAAGATTCACCTGTTTTGTTTTCAGCTGTAGAAAAAACCAATCATGTTAAAATCAAGGATATTGACGGTAAGTATCTCTATTGCGTATAGTTCATAGTTTATTTTTTAATAACTTAAATATGTCTTAAGTTACTTTAGAAAAGTAATTTATACAACTAATGTATTTACTACATGGATTACTATTGAAGTAACTTTTAAAACTATCATGGATTTTAACACGAAAGTCATTGAATACGGGATAGCATCCCTTATTCAATGACTCTACTGAAGTAAGAAGACTAATTAAAATTAAACTACATTTATTACACATGAACATGCATAAGTAAATAATTCCGTAAGCTTTGTAAACAACCAATTCTCGATTCAAAACGATTAAAAACAAATATCAACTCAAGACAACTAGAAGACTCCTATTCACTCTCGTCTTGAAGAGACTCTGGTTGTATTTGGCTGGGAAAACAGAAAGAGACGAAACAGAAGCAGACGGCGCATTCCAATCCTTAGCGGTACGAATGATAAAGGTGGAGGAGAACCGTTTAGTACAAACGTAATAAATAGGAATATGGAATTACCACAAGGTAATTGTGGTAAAGTACGTACGTCTATTCGTCTTGGAGTGGAAGGGAGACGGTGGAATCAAGTCGTGAAGTTCCTGTGAACATTCTCTGAAATGTATCAGTAAATCAATATCTTTCTTTCTTCAGGCTTACGAAATAAGCACTTAGAAAAGTCAAATTTTAAAGTTTAGGTACCTACATAATTATCAAAATAATATAAGAAAAAAAGTGTAGGTAATTGATTTTCTTCGCTTCAATCTTTTATATCCTATGAAAGATCGAGAAGCAAGCGATCTTGCGGCGGTTTTGAAGACTTTTGATTATAATCACCTCAATTTTGTCAATAACTCTGAAAGCTCTACGTTGTATCAACTATAAAATCTGCGAAACTATAAAAATGACAATTGATAGTTACCCTCTAACTTCAAGCACATATACAACATATTATGAAGAGGATAAAACTACAATGAAAACAACCTATCAAAATACGTTCATTCCTATCCGATCAAATTCAGTTCATTGCATTTTGATGGATTTTATCAGACAAGGTTTTGCGGGTACTGAAATAAATTTCCGTAAACAAAATGTGCGTGTTTGTATGTGCTTGTATGAGATGTGTAAATTTATTTTAACTAAACTAAAAGTAAACTAAAGTTAACTGAAATAACAACACAAAAGCAGTGGAAAATTGTTGATTTTGTTGGTTTGTACCAACACTAACTTTCCCCCTAGTACATAAAACATTAACCAGGGGCCGAATTCCACTAATGTCAAAACAAAGATGCAACAAATAGTGCAATTCAATCAAGATGATTAAAATGACGTTTGTGCATTTGTTATTCTACTATTTTTTGCGCTTGCAGTGATTTTCATAATTAGAATGTCAAATTGGTAGTTATAAAGGTAATCGTCACAGTTATGAATGAAGCTCAAAAAGTTTGTGATAGTAGAATACCAAAAAGAGTTTAACACTGACATTTTGACACAATACTATTTAAATAGTAGAGTGATTTATTTAGTGGAATTCGGGCTCTCTAAAGGCAGTATTAACTCTCTTAGCAGGTGTAACAGCTCTAATTTACGTTTTGTATAAATTCATGAATATTTTTGCAGTTAACCCGTACGGTGAGTACCTACCTTCTTTAATAGATGCAAGACCTTGACGTGGGTCTACCTTTGTTGAATACCAGTTTCTGCCCATTTATTCACAACTAGCTTTGCCCACGGCTTCGCCCGCGTAAAAATTGTTTTGTGAGTGGAATCCAACCTAATTGACTATTCTGCTATTAAACGAATCCATCAAATAAAAGATAGCATTTATGTAAGATCTTTTTGATGCAAGAATTTATTATACTTACCTATTATTTTTCTATGTTATTATTATTATTTCAGAATTTTGTTGGGTTTATTGTTGCGACTACTGTTTGGGTGGCGCCAAATTAAAGATTCCATCAGGATGGTTTGAATGTTGTATTGAACAATTGTTTGAAAGTTTTGGTAAGTCTTACCAAAATTTCAATATTTTTGTCCATATTGAAATTATATTTTAAAAAGTTCAGATACACCGCACTGCTGGATGGTTGTTCGGATACGCCGCGACATGCCCCCGGCCTTGGAAGCACCAGCTCCAAGTTGTTGACCGTCTCGTCACTGCGCCGATGGATCCTCCTTAAAAAGTTGACAAATCTTTGGGTAGCTGCGCCTCACAATGCCTGAAGCTGTCCTGATGTCAGCCGCGCCTGATATGCCATCATTGCCTGTGATGGTTCTGACTATTCCGAAGGACCACTTCAGTGGGGGTAGCTTGTCGTCCTTGATAACCACGAGAGTGTTTGGCTCAAGACTGTCGACGTTCTCCCTCTTTTTGCATCTTGTCTGTATCTCAGAGATGTATTCCTTAGCCCATCGTTTCCAGAAGTTGTGCTTAATCAGCTCAACTCTTAAACCGGTTGAGTAGCGTGCCAGAGTCGCCTCGCATGTCCTGGTATACCGGCGAAGTGAGCGGCCGCCCAGCCAAGAAGCGTCCTGGAGCGAAGGGAAGGAAATCATTGGGATCAGATGAGAGTGGGGATAAAGGACGGGAGTTTAGGTTTGCTTCTAATTGAGTTTAAACCGTAGTCAAATCCTCGAATGTGAAATGAGCGTTGCCTACAATGCGTGACAAAGGAACCTGAGGAAACACTTTCCCATAATGACGAGGCGATTTGGTAAGTCAAGGTTTCCGCCTTATTGAAATTATATTTGAAAAGGTTCGGATACACCGCACTGCTCGATGATTGTTTGGATCATCATCATCATCACCATCAGCCAATACATATTAGTCTACTGCTGGACATAGGCCTTCCCTAATGAGCGCCATAGCGCCCTGTCTTCAGCTTGCCGCATCCAGAATCTGCCTGTAGTCTTTCTCAGATCGTCATCCCACCTGGCCGAAAGGCGTCCTACACTACGTTTGCTAAGTCGCGGTCTCCACTCAAGAACACGTGTACTGTTGTCGGTTCTTCGCGAGATATGGCCGGCCCACTGCCACTTCAGCTTGCTAATGCTTTGAGTTATGTCGACAACTTTGGTTCTCGGTTGTTCGGATACGCCGCGACTTTTATAGTTTTTTAAAACACGCCAAATCACTGATATTGTAAATGCTAGTTAGATATAAGTTTGCATGGATAGTTTGTTGTTACCTCTTCACGCCAAAACTATTGAACAAATCGGACTGAAATTTTGAATAGACCTATTTCTGAGTCTAGAATAAAACAAACTTTTCATCATATTTTACGCTGGTGAAGCCATGGAACACTGTCAGTTATTTCAAAAATCATACCTAAAAACCTAACTATTATAAAAATAGAGTAAGATCATCCGCACAATATTAATTTTCAGTTATTATTTATTAGACCGGTGTTGAAAATGAGCGTAGAAACAAGTCTATTTAGCTTACTTTGTATTTATTTTTTGACATGTTTTTGAGAGTAAAACACTTGAAGTGCAACCATAAAAAGAACAAAAGCTACCTTTTTTCTTAATTTTTAGTCACTTGGTGTCGTGGTAAAACTTATTACTACAATTTTTTTTATTATCCGGTCGAAACAAATACAAAATAAATAATATTTATTTATTTTTCAGGTGAAATTTTCGTGAATTACGAATACGTACAAAAAGCCAAGAAATCTATGCGAAGTAAGTGGAAAAACAGTTTCAATCAAAATATATTTGTCAAATAGAGGGAAAACACGATCATCTTCATAATCATCTCCATAAAACCGGATTCAACTCAGAATAATAATTTGGAAAATCTTCACTGTCATATTGCAACCAAAGTAATTCCTTTTTTTTATGACATTTGTCCATCAATAGTTACTTGTCGGTGAATCACAGATTCTATGGACAGGCCGCGCATTGAGCAAAGAGACCGAATACATAACCAAGAAGTTATCATTACTCTTGACTATGAAATGCATGGTATCATATATATTATATATATATATATATAGAGATACCATTCCGGCAATTGTTGATCAGGCGCGACTCACAGCGAGCACTTTGTTGATCCGAAAACACTTGTTGATCCGATCCTCTTTTGTTGATCTATTATACATTTTCAGTAACAAATGTTGCTCCGACCAGATCAACAATTGACCTCACGGGGCCTTTGGCATTGTAATACCATTTGTTGATCCGATATACAAATCCATTTTACACAAGTTGATCCGATTCAAATGAACCAATCAGAACGCAGCATTGGTCGAAACTGACAGCGACGTTGCCGCTTCGTGCGGGAGTCGTGGAGGTCGATGACCACACGTGTGGAAACGAAATGACAGGGTAACGCTATGTTCTATGACATTTATTATTTATGACATCGCGTTACCTAGTCCTTTTATTATTAGTTTGATAATTATGTACCAATTATTAAAATATGACTTGATTGAGTGTTCTTTTGTAAGTCTAAAGAAATAATGATATTCATTTACTGAATAATTTTATTTAGAAACTAAAAATCCATTGCGAATACTTTTCTACGGACAAATGTTGATCCATCGATATTTTTTTAACGATAACTAAGAACTTTTCTATTTTTTGATTTTTCTTTATACCTGAAAACAAAAACCGAAAAAGTGGCACTTTGTTCCTTAATATGACGTTCTTTGCGTTTACTTTAATAGGTTTTTTTAATTATTGAGTATCGTGTCAAATTAATTATTATTATTTTTAATTCATTTTTGAAACTATATGGATTGAAAATAAATGTGGGCGGCCGAAGATACCTTCGGCCGCCCACATTTATTTTCACATTTATTTTCACATTTATCACACACATTTATCACATTTATTTTCAACCTCATGTGCCTTTGGCACATGAGGTTGCGGGTTCGATTCCCACCTTAGAACAATAAATGTTTGTACGACATGTAAATATTTCTACGGGGTTCTGGGTGTTTTCTAAGTGTAATAAATTTCTCAATCTTTGTAATATTTTGTATTAAGTTACAGATATTTGTCATCTCGTACCCATCATAACACAAGCTCTGCTTAGCTTTGGGCTAGATGAGGCTGTGTGGATTGTCCAGCATTATTAATCTAGTTATTTATTTTAAACTAAAAACTACACATCAGAGGTCACGGTAGTCACCCGAGTAGAATAGATAATTGCCTATCGTTATAATTGTTACAAAAAATAACCTGCTACCTTAAATTATTTTGGGGAACTCAAGTAGTTGCCTACCTTACGTGGTTAACCGACTTAAAAAAATAACTAGTGTCAATGCCTCGATCTATTGATGTTTAATTAAACGTCAATTATTTTAGACTCGTTACACCCCGTGGCTCCGCCCGCATAAAAAATTATTTGTCATATTACAGAAATTTACTGCACGCCTCCTATGGGTATAAAAATAAAAAATACGTGTTTAATTATTCATTTTGAAGTTTATTTGTACCGATTTTTAAGTCACTAGCAGCTGGTTCAGCCTACCGTTGATGAATACTTACCTGTTTAGTTTTAAATTACCCAATATGTGAATTGCTAGCAAGGATCTTCACAAATAATTCTGTAAAGTACCTAGCTACCTCCCATAGGTAAACAGGATCCTTTCATATTATATAGAGACTAGAGTCAGTGTTCTTTAGAGTTCAGTCAGACTCAAATCTTATCTTACTATTATAATAAATGGAATGAAAGTCTGTGTGAATGTTTGTTATAAGTAATCTCCGTATTAACTTTAGTTATTTAGAGGACATTTGGTAAGTAGATAGTAGGACCTAGAATAAGACATAGGCTAATAAAATTATCAAAACCTCTGAGGGCGTTAAATAGGGTAAAGTATTTTTCCTTGGTTTGATTTACTTAAAACTCGGTACCTATAAATAAAATATGAAATAATTAAACACGTATTTTTTATTTTACCAAAATAAACCCCAGGGGTTGTGTAATAAATTTCTGAAATTTGTTTAAAAAACACAGGTTGGCGGGTGAAGCCGCGGGGCACATCTAGTATTATAATAAATGGGAAAGTCTGTGTGAATGTTTGTTATAGGTAATCACCGCTACTTAAGTTATTCAGATGAAATTTGGTACGTAGATAGTTTAGGACCTAGAAAAGGGGTTATTAGATGGGTTGGTAAAGTTTGTATGGAAAATTATTTTTCATTGGTTTGTTTCACTCAAAATGAACACTATGAATAAACTAAAAGTAAATAACTATACACGTTTTTTTTTACGAAACTATACGAGGCGTGCAATAAATTTCTGAAATTTGAGAAATAAATTTCCATGCGGGCGAGGCCGCGGGGCGCATCTAGTTATTACTTAAGTAAATAATTTCCAAGTTGTAATATCATATATATTGTGTTATTCTAGGTCCTAAACTATAAACTTATCAAATTTCATTTAAATAACTTAAGTAGTTACGGAGATTACTTATAACAAACATTCACACAGACTTTCCCATTTGTTATAAAAGTAAGATTTGCAAATTACCCTAAACGTATCGTTGGTAGTTACTGATCATAAAAATGTTTTAGTAAACTACCTAGCGGGTCTCATCACAATCATCATCTTCGTCGCCAGCCATTAATAGTCCACTGCTGGTCACATGCTTTCCCATATGAATGCCCACTTGACTAGAGGACACCATACACTACGTTTACCGAGACGTGGTCTTCACTCAAGAGTACGTTTACCCCAGTGGTTGTCAGTTTTTCGCAAGATATGCCCAGCCCACTGTCATTTTAGCTTGCTAATTCTTTAAACTAGGCTTTATCTCGCGGAGAATCGGCAACCGTTGGGGTTAACGTGTTCTTCAGTGGAGACTGCGACTTGGCAAACGTAGTGTGGGACGCCCCGCCCTCCGGCCAGTTGAGATGACGATCTGCGAATGATTGATGGTAGATGCTGGACGCGACAGCGCTATGGCGCTCATTACGGGAAGCCTGTCCAGCAGTGGACTAATGTCGTCCTAAAATAATGATAATGTTGCCCACTAGACAGTTTCGTGAGGTGAATGAAAATTCAGTTAACGGCACACATAAAGACGTGATATTTGTAGGAGTTCATTTGAGTCTAAAATATAGGAAACATTCTAAAATCTTTCTCTTTATATTTTCGTTTGACGTGTAGTGCGTTCTGGCATACTTAGATCGCTGTAAAATTGAACTCTGAAGCAGGTTCTCTCTAGGTTCTTAGTTAAAAATAAAGGGAAATTTCATTAGAATTTAACGGTTCTGTTACAAAAAAAAAACCTTTTACCAACTTCTCATACCTAGGTAAGGCACATGTCGAAGAAGAACATGACCTACAAACTGGTTGCTAAAGAGTTCAGTTATTTTTTGTGAGCTATAGTAGATTTCAAAAATACACATACCTACACAAAAATATTATTTTATAAATGTAATGTGCTTGGTCAGTGAATTTTAGCTATTTCTACTCTATTCTATTCGACTATCCGAAGGAAATTTCTAAGAACGAACGCTTTCAAGTCTATTAACTTCGATTATGTAAGTCTCGAAAAGTCCCCCACTACCGCGCGTGCGGCGTTGCCGCTTTGAAAACAGACGAAGTAGTAATTTGTGGCTCCAGAGACTGCAGATCAACATTGTCTAAGCGAATGTGGCGCATAGATATATAGTACCGGATGTAAAAATGACGTTTGGGTGTAATTTTTTTGACCGTTAGAAGATCAACAAAATTGGTGTATTTTGAGTATTTTCCAACGCGAGTATATTGAAAATGAGTCAATGCAGATCCAGCGTTACCATGTGCTTTTGAAATTCGGATCGAAGTATATCTGTTTACTTGGTCTAGAGTCGAATGTACACATGAAAAAGGTGGATCAACATTTCTAAAGAAATCGTACTGGATCAACCATTACCGTGAACGGTTCATTATATATATATATATATATGACGACGCAAAACCGTTAAAAATCTAAGAATCCGTTAGAGATACCTGGTTAATTAATAAATTAAGATTAACTTGCTGATAAGTCGTTAAATTCGTTGATTTTAAGCTGATAATTATGCTGATTTTTACGTTCGTATTAACATCCATCATTATTATTCCAGTTTAAACATTTAATCTAAATTATTGTTTTGCAAATGATAATCACATTCGTAAATTCTTATTAATTTAAGAGGCGAATTTATAATACTAAGGCGATAGGCTTTTAAGTGTTTTCAGCACTCTACAAAACAAAGCAAACTGTTGTTTGAGTTACGCGCTACGGAGGTGGCGCGGGATTCAAACAACCGTTTTAAATGTTTCAACTAATTTGTAAGCATTGTCTGTAAATTAGAAATTACTTCATAAACCACGTTAAGATTTATTACATGAAAATCCTTAGTTACAAGTGCCTGTATTTAAAAATGTTTTAAATGCGCGCCATGCGGCCTTCGTAAGGAGAAAGCGGGCGGCGCACCGACACTTTATTGTGAGCTTCGGCCGAGAAAGGTTGTGTCTTGTGAGTACTGTTGTAATTCTACCCTAGTTTATAGATAGCTTAGTTACCTAGCATAAGAACTATTCTAAAATAAATTATCAGTGTTCAAAGTGTTGTTTGTAATGAGCGATCCTGACGAAAGTAGCGACGTTGGCCCTACCGGTGCTAGCTCTGCTAGTCCTGGTTCGGCCGACGTCGCTGTTTTTAAAAATCCCATTAGGCAGGGCACTCCGATTTCAGAAGTGGGATTTACACCCCCTTCTGCTGGACCATCTGATGATAATAATGAGATTTCAAACGCTTCTGTTAGCGGAGTGCCAATGGGATTTTTCTCGGAGCTCATGCAAATGATGAAACACGTGTCCGATCGCATGGGTACTGTAAAGGAACCTGAGTCCAAGGTCAGGATTAACGACATATACTTGCCATCATATGATCCTGACACAAATTTAGGAGTTAGGGAGTGGTGTCAACATGTCACCACTGCTATGGAGACCTATAACTTAAGTGATTATGATGTTAGAATGAAGGTAGGAAGTTTGCTAACAGGTCGTGCCAAGTTGTGGGTAGATAGTTGGCTGGTATCTACTGCCTCGTGGGCGGAATTGCGTGACGTTTTAATAACGACTTTTGAACCTGAGAATAGATACTCCCGCGATATTTTGCAGTTTAGAGAACACGTTTACGATAACACAAAAGACATCACGCAGTTTCTATCACAGGCATGGATATACTGGAAACGTGTTACAAAAGGTAGGTTATCAGATACGGACGCGGTTGAGGCAGTGATTGGTTGCATTGGTGACGAACGATTGCGAATCGATTTGCTTAATGCGAAAGCTCTTTCGGTGCCCGAATTGATTTCGGTAGCGTCCACAATACGAAGAGCCAAGCGCATGCACCCGAGTTGCTCCAAAGAACAAGGGTCAGCGAAACGATCACGGTTCGCCGACAGAGCATCGCTATTCTGTCAAACATGCAAAAAACAAGGACATGATACACTTGAATGCTATTTTCGCGATAAAACTGTCACTTCTCAAACGCGTCCCCAAGAGGGTAGACCAAGTGTTAAAGAAAATACTAAATCAGATGTAAAAAGTGGAAACAAGCCTCAAAATTCTAACAAACCAACTTGTTCCTATTGTTCTAAAGTGGGTCATACTCTTGAATCGTGTTTCAAGCGTCAAAAAGATGTAATTTCCAACGTGAACTGTCTAGGGTCACCTAAATTAAATTCAATGTCCGTGCTTATTGGCAATCTTAAATTAACTGCGATTTTCGACAGTGGTGCAGAATGTTCTGTAATGCGTGAATCACTTGCCGCGAAATTACCCGGGAAGCGATGTCACGTGGTTAAATACCTAAAAGGTATCGGACAGTTCACGGTGGTTTCGTTAACAACTTTGGTGACAATTTGTGTTGTCGATGACATAAGCGTAGAACTAAAGTTTCATGTAGTCCCGGATTACGAAATATGTTCTGACATCTTGATAGGAATGAATCTCATCGAGGGCACAAATTTGAGCGTTGTTGTCGACACTAACAGTGCTAAATTAGTTTGTCAACCGGCGGCGGTAGTCTATCACATGCAATCACAAAGCGAAAAGTTCGATAATTTAGATTGTGACCTATCGAATGATGATCAAATCAGTGAACTGAAAATATTACTAAACAAGTATGAACATCTGTTCATACGTGGCTACCCTAGCACTCGAGTCAATACCGGTGAGCTAGAAATACGATTAAAAGACCCTAACAAGTGCGTCGAGCGCAGACCATATAGGTTGAGCCCCGTAGAGCGAGAAAAAGTACGCGATATTGTGGGAGAATTGTTAGATCACAATATTATTCGAGAAAGTAAATCACCATTCTCCAGTCCAATAATTCTTGTAAAAAAGAAAAATGGTAAAGATCGCATGTGCGTAGATTACCGCGAGCTAAATAGGAACACGGTCAGGGATCATTATCCGTTGCCGATTATATCGGATCAAATAGATCAATTAGAGGGTGGTCTTTACTTCTCTACATTTGACATGGCGGCCGGTTTCCATCAGATTCCAATAGCTGAGGGATCTATTGAGAAAAGTGCGTTCGTTACGCCAGACGGCTTATATGAATGGAATACCGTCCCGTTCGGTTTAAGTAACGCTGTATCTGTGTACCAACGGTGTATAAACCGAGCACTATCGCATTTGCTAACCGAACAGGTCTGTCAGGTTTACGTAGACGATGTCCTATCAAAGTGTAGGGAATTTTCTGAGGGGCTATCTCACATCGAACGGATATTGATCGCTCTCCAACAGGCAGGTTTTTCAATCAATGTAGAGAAAACTGCGTTCTTTAAAGCCTCTATTGAATACCTAGGTAACATTATAACTGAAGGTCATGTTAGTCCCAGCCCTGGAAAAGTAGAGGCTTTAACGAAAGCGCCAATCCCGAAGACTACTAAACAAGTACGTCAATTTAATGGATTAGCTGGCTACTTCAGACGTTTCATTCCCAATTTTGCACGCGTCATGGTACCTTTATATGAATTAACAAAAAAAGACGCGAAATGGGAATGGAACGATCGACATGAAGAGGCCCGTAACCACATTGTACAACAATTGTCTACTGCGCCTACCCTCACCCTATTCCAGGAAAACGCACCGATTGAGCTCTTCACGGATGCCAGCAGCCTCGGCTACGGAGCAGTACTGACGCAGATCATCGACGGCCGCCAGCATCCAGTCGCGTACATGAGCCAGCGCACCACCGACGCTGAGAGCCGCTACCACTCCTACGAGCTCGAGACACTAGCGGTGGTGAGAGCCGTCAAACACTTTCGGCATTATCTATACGGCCGAAAAAAAAGGTAATAACTGACTGTAACGCCTTGAAGGCATCTATGCATAAAAAGGACCTACTTTCTCGCATCCATCGGTGGTGGTCCTTTCTGCAGAATTACGAGTTTGAGGTCGAGTACCGTAAAGGAGAACGACTGCAACACGCTGATTTCTTCAGTAGAAATCCTTCAGCTGAAATGTCTGTAAATATTATGGTAAGGGACTTGGAATGGTTACAAATAGAGCAAAGACGTGATGGTGAACTTCGCATACTCTTGGACAGCATGACCGGAGACAGTCCAGCCGCAGGATACATCTTTGAAGATGGAGTGCTGAAGAAAACTCTAGCTGACCCGATCACAGGTACATGCAAATTAATGGTCGTTCCAAAATCATTCCAGTGGAGTTTGATAAATTCTTTTCACACGGCGCTGCAGCATCCGGGATGGGAGAAGACTCTACAAAAACTCAGGGAAACATACTGGTTTGATAAAATGAATTCAGTTGTTAGAAAATTTGTTGATAACTGTGTCATATGCAAAACATCAAAAGGGTCGTCGGGAGCGGTTCAAGCTCAATTGCACCCAATTGAAAAACCAACCACGGCCTTTCAGGTGATCCATATGGCATCACAGGCAAGCTTGGTACAAGGAACGCTGAGGGACAAGATGAGTACGTGATCGTGGCCATAGACGCATTCACTAAGTATGTCCTTCTCAGTTATTCTAACGACAAAAGTCAAAGCAGCAGCCTTGCAGCACTTAAACGTGTTGTACACTTATTTGGAACGCCAGTGCAGGTGGTCGTAGATGGAGGACGGGAATTTCTCGGCGACTTCAAAGCTTATTGTGATCAACATGGAATAGACATACATTCAATAGCGCCAGGTGTAAGCCGAGCCAATGGACAAGTTGAGAGGGTTATCGCTACACTGAAAAATGCCCTAACTATGATAAAAAATTATAGCACCGAAAACTGGCACACAGCATTAGAAGTACTGCAGCTCTCTTTCAACTGTACGCCGCATAGAGTCACTGGGGTCGCGCCCCTCACTCTGCTGATACGCCGTCGAAACGCTGTCCCACCAGAACTCCTAAGGTTGGTAAATATTGATGAAGCATCTATAGATTTTGAACTCCTTGAGCAGCTAGTACGACAAAAAATGGTAACCGCGGCCGAGTATGACAAACAAAGGTTTGATAAAACCAAAGCGAAGATACGTCCGTTCCAGAGAGGTGATTACGTACTTATAAAAAACAACCCTCGTAACCAAACGTCTCTAGACCTCAAATATAGCGAACCATACGAGATCTACAGAGTCCTTGAGAACGAGCGATATATGGTAAAGCGTGTGAATGGTAGAGGGCGTCCGCGTAAAGTAGCACATGAACAACTGCGTAGAGCGCCGCAGCCAGGAGACCAACATACCGTGACGACGGAACCCGTAGACGACGACAACCAACAGCAGTCTACAAGCAACGAGCCGTTGCCCTTTACGTCTGCCCAAACCACTTAGGCTAGATGCCTATACTAAAGGTCAGTTCTTACATGACTATTTTGAATACATGTTCAATTTTGCATACAAATGAAAAGAATTAATAGAAGCGTTTTACATAAAATAAAACGCATATTAATTTACTTACCTTGGTAAACGTTTAATAACTGAGATAGGCCCTACATTTCCCGCCTTATTAATAAGTATTGGCTTTGACTTTCTGTAAAAAAGTACTAGCCAATCAGTAACCTCGTCCAAAGAGGAGTTGGCCAATCCGGTGTCTTCCCGCCACCGGCCGCTACGTCAGATGTACGCTTGTGGCGCCGACATCTTTTTTCTTCATTGCGTCGAATATCACCAGGCAGAATTTAAAATGTAAACGTTTACCAAGGTAAGTAAATTAATATGCGTTTTATTTTATGTAAAACGCTTCTATTAATTTGACTGTACCTTGGTAAACGTTTAATAACTGAGACGTGTTTGTTATCGCCTGGTGGTGGTGAAGACACTCAACGCCAATGTGAACTTACTATTTTTTAAATAATGTTATAATCGTAAGCCACGTCGCTTTGAGTACAAATTAGTCATTGTGACATTCAAAACTGCAATACGTATGGTCCAAAAGACAATTAACATTTTTAAACAAATTTATCGCACTCTATCATGATGATGATAGAATGTGCCATCGTCCTAGTATAATAAATAAATAATTCTGAACAAAACCCCACACAGTATCATACAATAGGGCCGCCCAGCTCAGCATGAATATGTTCTGAGTGATTGGGTACTGATGACTGATAAACTTATAACAATAAATTGCTAAATATGTTCGTATTGTATCAGTATACCTAACTGTATAATAATACTTCAGCAGCTTAACTTCTTTTAGAAACAGTTTCTGCAACTTTTGCAATGTGTACGACCTTCGGTGACAATAAATCATTGCACAACTGAAAACTAAAATATCTGCTCCAAAATGTGAGTAGGTAGTTACTAGGTATTTAACTCATTAATTTTCTGGACATAGTACTCGTTTTAACCAATTGAAAGCATGTGGGAAAACCGTTACATTAAAATTTCAATTTATTGCAGTGCGCTGTAATACCTGAGTAGGTACTTTATGAACCGTTATAACTATAGTGAAGCTTTGTATGTTCATCTAAAATGTCCAGTTATGGGAAGTTCTTATAAAACATTTGAATAACTGGTTTTTCCTCCCCACAATGTTTGGACTAGATTACAAGTTTTGCGATAAGACTTGTGTACATTTCCACTGTAGAAGCGTAAGAAATCTTAGATCCGATACACGTAGCTAAAAATACAGGTATATCTATTTCTTTTTCCCTTATAGGTACTTGTTTTGCTCTTAAATACGCACTGGGTATCCTTTAAATGTTATTCAAATATCATACCGAATAGATTTACAAATTCTCACCCGAGAGCATATAGGTACTTAATATAGAGAGGTCTATTGAGACATCAATAAAATTAATACCAATAATGGTAACTAGCAAACCCTAGATTACTAAGCAGCTTGTGACCGTGAAACCAAGTTTACTTCGAGAACCAACGTTATTTGTAACACTGTAGGTATTATACTTGCGCATGAATACCTCATCCATTGTCAATGTACCTCGAAAACAAGCTCTTCATTTGAGATGCAGTAGTGTCTGTTGTACTACAATGTTTATAAAATAATAAACAAGAACCATTTTCCGTTTAACTAGTAGTTATGTTGAAACATCTCACGACCAATTACTGAAAATCTGACGTCATCGCTTAAGAAGCGATAATATAGATGCACTTTTATTCTTATTAATCTATCACAGAGTGCTAGAGTTTAGAAGCTGACAATGATCGCTTACTTGTAAAGAATAGTGTAACACTATATAAAATATAAACAGTTCTTTACGTCAAGGACAATGGCTGTCCTTTACTGACGTTCAAAAAGAAGACGACTTTCCAAGGTTTTTATTACTGTAGTGCGCAAACCCTCAATTGCTAACGGTCATTTCTATAAATGATGATGATGACAGTTTCAAATATTAATTCTAAAAATGTACTAGTATATGTGATGTCTAATACAGTTGAGAATACATTCAACAATTTATCAAACAAAGCAGATAACAGAAATGCCACTTATGATAAAAAGTATGATGAGGGTAGTTGTAAATAAACGCGTGAACGTTCATTACCGTACACACCTTTATACAGATAACCAAGAAATGCCACCGGTTATAAAAAGTATGAAGAGGGTAGTTGTAAATAAACACGGGAATGTTTCTTATCGTTCACACCCTTATTGTTCCCACAATCATAAATCCGGACATGGGTTGAGTTCAATTCAGAGCCTATACAGGTAGGTATATTAAGTTAGTACCGCAACGCCAGTACTTTCACCAAATCTCCTTCTTTTTGTCTGACAAGTAAAGTCTTTTAGACAATGTACTCTTAAAACGGTCAGGCCAGTGAGTGAGCTAGACCCATACATTTGCGTGGACATATCCACTGATAGACAGTATCTTGATACTGAAGGCAACTTTGTGAAAGATATTGTGTTTTTGGTAGAAGCTACCTTATTTATACTAACAACTATCTCACGCACGCAACATTCAAATTCGTGATGGAATGAGGGATACGAAAGGTTCTAATAATAGGCACTAAATTTTTAGTGCGGGTGGGCAGCATTTATCTTATAATTCATTTCCATAATTATTCGTGGTACCCACCCTACAATTGTTAATCATTTTAAAGAACTTGTCTCGTCAATGAGAAGTTTTGTAGGTAGACTGAATAACTTATATGTTAACCTTAGAGTCTTTCCTGCGATCTCATGAATCCAAAGGGTTCTTATATCTGCTACCGTTCACATATCATACAGTGTAAAAAATAGTAACTCTGGGTTAGACTATGTAGAATGTAATTCAGCTCGAAGGCTTAGGCTTGCCCTTAATTCACAATGACACCTCAACCAGCTGCTATACGCAATTTATAATTTGCCTATAAAAATATCAGCCAATCGATAAATTTATCAACCCATCACGCTTATCAGCCCGAGTTTCTTACGATATTCTTATATGACTTTTGTCACAAGTACGGTTTATCAGAAGATTTTATTATTCCTTCAGCTAAACAGCTCCTTCTGAATGTTAATGTCTAACAAGAACAGAAACTCCGTCTATATAGGTATCGAACCTCCCAAATCTTTTGTTGATAGGTATGCAATACACGAATCATATACATACATAGATATTGGTAAGACATTTGTCAATAGGTACGCGATACCCTGCACTTTTTATTTTGATGCTTCTATTTAATAATTGTTAACCTTCCTGGAAGTTCTAGTCAATAGGTACGCGATACCCTGGACTTTTTATTTTCATCACTGTTGGAGGTGCACCACGATGCTTTTATAGTTAGCCTTCCTAGAAGTTGTTGTGAGTAGGTACGCGATACCCTGGAATTCATCGCTGGTGGAGGTACACCACCACGATGAATTCCTTTATCCAAACAAGCAACCCTTTCTGAAGCTTATGTAAACACATATTTATGTTGAATAAGACTCTTCATTCGAGAATAATGCTCATCACGTCTAAGACAATTTAAAGCTGAAAAATATTCGGATCGCCCGAATTTTATATGTCATCGCAGCCGTGCGAGGGAGCGTAATAAACCCTGCGAGGGTTTTATTATATACTTGCAAGGAGATAACAATGCGCCAGCCATTGTAGCCCTGCGAGGGCGTTAAAACAACCCTGCGAGGGTTTTTATTCGTTGTCCAAGATAATCTAAAGCTGAAAAATATTCGGTGCGCCCGAATTTTATTTATGTCATCGCAGCCCTGCGAGGGTGCGTTATGAACCCTGCGAGGGTTTTATTATATATTTACTTGCAAGGAGATGACAATGCGCCAGCCATTGTAGCCCTGCGAGGGCGTTTAAACAACCCTGCGAGGGTTTTTATTCCTTGTCCAAGATAATCTAAAGCTGAAAAATATTCGGTGCGCCCGAATTTTATTTATGTCATCGCAGCCCTGCGAGGGTGCGTTATGAACCCTGCGAGGGTTTTATTATATATTTACTTGCAAGGAGATGACAATGCGCCAGCCATTGTAGCCCTGCGAGGGCGTTTAAACAACCCTGCGAGGGTTTTTATTCCTTGTCCAAGATAATCTAAAGCTGAAAAATAAACGGTGCACCCTAATTTTATTTATGTCATCGCAGCCCTGCGAGGGTGCGTTATGAACCCTGCGAGGGTTTTATGATATATTTGCAAGATGACAATGCGCCAGCCGTTGTAGCCCTGCGAGGGCGTTAAAACAACCCTGCGAGGGTATTATTCTTTGTCCAAGATAATCTAAAACTGAAAAATATTCGGTGCGCCCGAATTTTATTTTTGTCATCGCAGCCCTGCGAGGGTGCGTTATGAACCCTGCGAGGGTTTTATTATATACTTACAAGGAGATGACAATGCGCCAGCCATTGTAGCCCTGCGAGGGCGTTAAAACAACCCTGCGGGGGTTTTTATTCTTGCGAGGTGTTTTGCTTAAAAATCAAGGTACTTAGCTCATATCGAAAAATAGGAACATAGAACATATCAGTATTTATCCTTGAAATATATCTTGTCAATCGTGGACTTGAGACACATGTTTATATTTGCATTTTCTACACTTCTGTTTGGTACCAAAACAATAGGCAATGAAATATGTATCTAACCGCTCCTGAAAAAAAAAGTTACTTTCTTGCCAACCTAGATTAACACTCCGTGCCCTTGCAAAACCACCTGCTGTGCAATGGTTAGGCAGAAAATAGGTTAGACAACCTATTAGATTAATCCACCCGACGACATTGGGTGTAGGCCACGTGTTATTTGCGCAAGTGTGCAGATACACTCAACATTTCATATTTTGTATATTCGCGTATAAATTACGGGCAGGTGACAACCAAAAGTATCGTACATCGTACGCGTTGCCCACGTGGCTGCGTGGCCCAGAATAACCAAAACAACGATATTTTAAAGTACTCACGATGTTATTTCCATTACCATCCAATATTGACCTCCTTCTCCAGTTGTCTTTCAAGTCTCGTTTTCACGACATCGGTCAGAATTTTGCATATGATATCGTGTTTACATCCTTGCTAGAAAAATAAGTATTTTAGCACATAGCAACATATAACCTCAAAATAAATTCTAACGAATCGAACGGAAAAACCGTTAAAATCTTACTTAGGAGTAATAGAAGAAAAATTATGCCACTGGCACATGCCAGGTAGTTGTAAAAAGCTTCGGCTTTTGTCATTAAAACAAATATAACCACGTGCTTTCGAGCACAAATAATAAGAAAAATGTCACGGTCTTAGTGCAAGGTAAAAAAGGCGTATGCTTTCGTACTAACCATGCGACATGTGTGCGACTCGTGAGTCTCCAACAAAATATAAATAGAATGGACTCATTAGTCCAAAAACAAATTACGAAACTTATTTCGCAAATTACCATTTTATTGAAAAAATGTGGGTATGTAGTGGTGTAGACAAAGAAAAATGTACTTACGCAGTAATGCAATTTTACACCAAACCTTTAGAATACTATGTGCACTTTGCAATAATCCTTGTATGCACTTTGAAATATTTTCTGGAATATTTCTTTAAAAGCGTGCTGCGTATTTGGTAGCACGTCTGTACTCGGCGGGAAACTAAACGCCAATATAGAAAAAAGATGTCGGCGCCACAAGCGTACATCTGACGTAGCGGCCGGTGGCGGGAAGACACCGGATTGGCCAACTCCTCTTTGGACGAGGTTACTGATTGGCTAGTACTTTTTTACAGAAAGTCAAAGCCAATACTTATTAATAAGGCGGGAAATGTAGGGCCTATCTCAGTTATTAAACGTTTACCAAGGTACAGTCAAATTAATAACATATTGCAAACTATCAAAGGTTGCATTTATAAACTTAAATTATTATTTCCTCTTCCATTCCTGTCATGTTCATTTCCAGAACCTCTGTGGACCACGGTCATATAAGACCCAGACCACAGCATCAGCCTTTCACATTTCCCTAAAATCCCCTGTGGACCACGGCGCACAGGACCGCTCATGACCACAGCATCAAAACCTTTCCTTGAGCTATTATTATTTAATTGTTTTAAGAGCCCCTGGGGACCACGGTCATAAAAATAAGGCCCAGACCCCAGCATCGTCCTTTCTTTACTCCTTTATATCCCGTGTGGACCACGGCGAACAGGACCGCCCAGACCACACCATCATCCCATAATAACATGCCATTGCGTAAAGCATAAGCATTGTTAAAAGTAAAAACCTAATCATGCCATTGCGTAAAGCATAAGCATGGTTAAAAGTAAAAACCTTATCATGCCATTGCCTATAGCATAAGCATGGTTAAAAGTAAAAACTTTATCATGCCATTGCCTATAGCATAAGCACGGTTAAAATTAAAAACACCGTGCCATTGCATAGAGCATAAGCATGTTTAAAAGTAAAAGCATTATCATGCCATTGCATAGAGCATAAGCATGATTAAATAATAAAAACATAAAAAGCCCTAAGGGCATAATAAAACACAGCTCGCTTTCCTACTCCTACTCTCCTGTATATTTTATAATTGTTCTCAATGATCTTATGACTAGACACTCGCTTACTCTCGTTTATCAGTTTAACTTGCCATTATAACAGAAGGCTGATAACTTGGTAGCTTTAAGGTGTCGAAAACTATTTCAAAATACTTATTAAAAAGAAAGCGTTGTAAAAAATGCTACATCGCTATAAAAATGTATTACCAAGTTATCAGCTAGTGTACGAACGGATACCTAGCTCAGAAAAATGCTTTCTTCCTATTTCAGAAACCGCGACTGGTGCTGAGCGCGCACCGTCTCGCAGTATGGCCGTGACGACGCAAAACCGTTAAAAATCTAAGAATCCGTTAGAGATACCTGGTTAATTAATAAATTAAGATTAACTTGCTGATAAGTCGTTAAATTCGTTGATTTTAAGCTGATAATTATGCTGATTTTTACGTTCGTATTAACATCCATCATTATTATTCCAGTTTAAACATTTAATCTAAATTATTGTTTTGCAAATGATAATCACATTCGTAAATTCTTATTAATTTAAGAGGCGAATTTATAATACTAAGGCGATAGGCTTTTAAGTGTTTTCAGCACTCTACAAAACAAAGCAAACTGTTGTTTGAGTTACGCGCTACGGAGGTGGCGCGGGATTCAAACAACCGTTTTAAATGTTTCAACTAATTTGTAAGCATTGTCTGTAAATTAGAAATTACTTCATAAACCACGTTAAGATTTATTACATGAAAATCCTTAGTTACAAGTGCCTGTATTTAAAAATGTTTTAAATGCGCGCCATGCGGCCTTCGTAAGGAGAAAGCGGGCGGCGCACCGACACTTTATTGTGAGCTTCGGCCGAGGAAGGTTGTGTCTTGTGAGTACTGTTGTAATTCTACCCTAGTTTATAGATAGCTTAGTTACCTAGCATAAGAACTATTCTAAAATAAATTATCAGTGTTCAAAGTGTTGTTTGTAATGAGCGATCCTGACGAAAGTAGCGACGTTGGCCCTACCGGTGCTAGCTCTGCTAGTCCTGGTTCGGCCGACGTCGCTGTTTTTAAAAATCCCATTAGGCAGGGCACTCCGATTTATACATTCAGTCAAAAAAGTATCGGGAATGGATGATTTGTTTATGGTTCCAAATTCAAATTTTTGTTTTTTTTGTTGTTGTTAGGTTGGCACAACTGTTTGCCATTTTGGCGCGGAGTTTGAGTTGCATCTGTTAATATTAAATACAGTGCTGTTTTTAGTTACATCATATGTAGTGTGTATTGCGAATTTCACAATGGACAAAAACATCGAACAAAGAGTTTGTCTTAAGTTTTGCATCGCCAATGGAATTTCGTGTTCGGAGTCACTGAAAATGTTACAGAAGGCTTTCGGTGAATCGACTTTATCAAAAACACGTGCTTATGAGTGGTACAAAGCGTTCAAAAGCGGTCGAGATGTGATGGAAGATTTGCCTCGCTCTGGTAGGCCATCAACGTCTGCAATTGAAGTTAACATCGCAAAAGTGAAGGAAACAGTGACTGAAAATCCTCATTCAACTTTGCGAGAGATAGCCGCCGAACTTTCTGTATCTCACGAGTCGATCCGTACCATTTTAAATAATCACTTGGGTATGAAACATGTTGCCGCTCGACTAGTCCCAAAAGACCTGAATTTTCGATAATGCGCCTTCGCACAAGGCCATCATTGTGACCGAATTTTTGACCAAACACTCAACAAATACCATCGAGCAACCACCATATTCACCAGATATGGCTCCGGCCGACTTCTTTCTTTTTCCTAAACTCAAATTACCACTTCGTGGCACCCGTTTTCAATCGGTACAAGACATAAAGGAGAATTCGCGGCGAGAACTGAACTCAATTCCGGAAACAGCGTTTCAAAAATGTTTTGATGATTGGATAATTCGTTGGCGTAAGTGTATCGTTTCTGAAGGAGCATACTTTGAAGGTGATAAAATAAATTTGGATGAATAACAAACATTTTGTGTATTATTGATCTTTTCCCGGTACTTCCTTGACAGAGTAGTATTATTTATGGAAATAAATATGTCGCAGATCGCTGCATTTCTAGACCTCAATTCTATTTTGTACTTACGAGCCTTCCTTGTACGGCGACATATTATGTCGCCGTTTGGTTGTAGAATCAGCCTGTATGTAGAATAGCTAGGCCGATTACAAAACGAATGATTTCTTGTGAAAACCTTGATCATTTAATACGTCAGGATGGATAATGGATTTTTTTCTGTATTGCGTCGATCGTTCAACGAATAACGTAAATATACGTAATGGTGAGTCCAGACCAAGCGAACGAGAGCGAGCGATAGCGAATGAGAGCGAGCGAAAGGGAACGAATGGAATTCGATCGGTGCCGCACGTTCACTCGCTTTAGTTATTGTGTCCACTCTAAACGAACGCATGTGAACCCTAGCGAATGTCGGCGATGCACTGTGTACGGGCGAAGGCGAACAAAAGCCTGCTGCTTTTTCGTTCGTTTCGTATGAAATTGAGGTTCGAGAAGCTGGACTCTCGTCATGTTAGCTTTAGCTCATTTATGGTGAGGGTACCGACGGAAAGGTTAAAGACCTCCATGAGCCCACAGAACTTCTGGCCGAAAGGGGTGAAGTTTTGGCGGTTCAAGGGTCGTCTATTATGTGATCCCCCGCGCCGAGACACGCCGGCGACCACGCGTATGCATTAGTTTTTATAAAGTGTTATCTAATTAAGTTTTAAGGTATTTTATTGATATGGACTGTAGAATGTATTATATTAGTATCTGTTTGTTCTAAAGTTGGCGCATTAAATGATTTTTATTATTGTTTAAAAATAATTATTTTATTATTTTCAATTATTATTATTACGCTATGAAGTCCACACTGGTTCTTTCGCGTTCGTTTGTTAGCCTATCGCTCTGTCTCGTTGGCTTGGTCTGGACATACCATATGTGGACTAAACTATAGGTTCTGTTAATGATGGACATATAATGTAAAATTGTTGTATATTTTATGTTTTTACAATTACTGCGATAATTATGATTTATTATTTTTAATTAATTGTTTGTATGTATAGTTTAATTTTGTATTTAATCTGTTTTTTCAACATATAAATTTAATTGATATTTATTACTTAATTTTGACATTATTTTGATTCAGATATTTTATGTTTATGTTGTTGTAAGTAGGGTCTAAATTATTATTATTATTTTGAATTAATTGTTGTATGTAAAGTTTAATTTTGTATTTAATTTGTCTCAGAGAAAGTTGATTGATATTTATAATTTTATTTTGACATTATGTATTTTGATTTAGATATTTTATATTAATTTTGGACAATGTATGTAAGTAGTAAGTAGTTGTATGTAACGAAGCAAATAAGCTGATTTTGGTTTTATGAATTGTGTGGGTGCTCTTTGCATTGGGTGTGCCTGTCAAGATGGAGTACTATGTTTTATGAAAAATAAATAAATAAATATACCTGAATAGTACTGAACATAATAACAGCCACAGCATCATCCTCATCTCAGCTGAACGACGTCCACTGCTGGACACAAGGCCCGAAATATTGATATTGACCGCGCTACGCAACGCTTACGTTGTACCAACAAATGTAGCTTTTGCGGCATCCCACCTGGCCAAAGGGCGTCCTACCCTACGTATGCCGAGTCGCGGTCTCACTCACGTTTACCCCAGAGGTTGTTAGTTCTTAGCGAGTTATGGCTGGCCCACTGCCACTTCAGTTTGCTGTTCTTTGAGCATATTTTTCATTTACTTATTACTAATTGTGAAATATTTTTTTACAGCAAAAAGCAATAAGTCCGGCGCACATCCCCGAAACTACAGACGACGACATTATTTCCAATATATTTGACAATAAAACCGTCAGAAATAAATAACTAACTACCTAAATGTTCTTTTATTTCAATTTGTCCAACCAAGTGGTTACAAAACCACATAACATTTAACAATTCATTAATGGCTGGTGTTCACGAAACCATTATCTGACTATAAGGAATCTTTGTGGTTATTTCAATAATATACACTCGAGAGCAATGAATCCGGGTCACTCAAAGAATCCAAAAAATCTCGGAAAGTAAGAATGCTAGGTTAATGCAATAAATTGTATTTAATAGACAATTTAATACTCCTTAAATGAAAGTATTAAAACTTCTTAGTTATTGTAAAGTTATATCATAAAAAAATCAAATTTGAAAAGGGAACACTGTCGAAGATGGAACTACGGAATTACAGGATTTGTTTTTGCTTTTGTTTGTAATCTGTCATTTATGTTGGTACATAAACCAGGTTGATAGTGCTCAATATTCATTATTCAAGCTGAAATCATGTCGCTTACACTTGAAGAATGCACCAGAATACTTACATTGGTGGAAACCGGCCGGAGTCAGCGCGATACAGCCAGGGCTGTCGGTGTGTCGCTGTCAACAGTACAAAGAGTTCTCCGACGTTACGAAGAAACTGGTTCTAACCTACGCAGACCAGGAACGGGCAGAACTAGGTGTACCACAGCACGAGAAGACCGATACTTGGTGAACACCATGCTTCGAAATCGCTTTCTCACAGGAACTGAACTCACAAATCAGTTTCGACGCCTCGGAGGAAGTAACCCAAGTGCATGGACAGTAAGACGTCGGCTTGCTGAATCTAACTTAAAACCCCTTAGACCTGCAAACAGCCCTAAACTGGAGCGTGGCCATCGTATTTCAAGACTAAGATATGCCCAGAACCACGTAAATTGGAGTATTGAAGATTGGTCGAAAGTTATGTTCTCCGACGAATCAAAATTTATGCTCTACAAGCACGATGGAAGACACAGAGTGTATAAAAGACCAGGGGAAAGATTCAAGCAAGCATGCATCGAAGAAAAAGTAGCCTACGGTGGTGGGTCTGTACTTGTGTGGGCCGGAATTTCCTCTGAAAGTCGCACAGAGCTGGTGATCATAGAAAACGGCTCTTTAACTAGCGTAAGATATGTGGAAGAAATCCTCAACGAACACGTTGGTCCATTTATGGTCAATTTGGGTGAGGATGCTATATTTATGCATGACAATGCCCGACCTCATACAGGTAGGATTGTGAATGACTACCTTCAAGAGATGAACATTACTTGTATGGAGTGGCCAGCGCGCAGCCCGGATATCAACCCGATCGAGCATGCTTGGGACGAGCTAGGGAGATGCGTAAAACAACGAAACCCTCCCCCAATCACGCTTCCTGAGCTCAAAATTGCTCTCACAGAGGAATGGGAGAATATTCCCCAAAATCGTATAAGGACCTTGGTGTACAGCATGCCAAACCGCGTAAACGCAGTAATGGAAGCACGAGGAGGTAATACGAAGTATTGAAATTCAAGAAAATCGTCATAAAGTTCAAAAATTTCATGTTTCCTATTTTTGTTTTAAGGAGAGATCAGCAGTTTTTTTTCTTTATGTAATTTTGTGTAAATAAAATGTATGGTGACTCATATTTTTTTAACTTTCATTTAAGGGAGTATTAAATTGTCTATTAAATACAATTTATTGCATTAACCTTGCATTCTTACTTTCCGAGATTTTTTGGATTCTTTGAGTGACCCGGATTCATTGCTCTCGAGTTGTACAAAATGTGACGAACTTACTTTGTGGCAAAAATGCAATACCCACTTATTGTTTTAATACTTGTATCAAAAACGATTCATCTTTTAAAAACTATTATGATTTTAACGGTTTTTATTTAATGATTTTATCTGTATTATTCAATGACTACTAAAGTCATTGAATACGGGAATGTGTTCATCTATTAGACATTTTATTTAAAAAAACTTCTATTACTACATAGTATAAAACAAAATGGCCTTATCCGTCCCTATGTCCCTATGTATGCTTTAATCTTTAAAAATACGCAACGGATATTGATGCAGTTTTTTTTAATAGATAGAGTACTTCAAGAGTAAGGTTTATAGTATAACTAGCGACCCGCCCCGGCTTCGCACGGTTTTATTATACGTATAAACCTTCCTCTTGATTCACTCTATCTATTAAAAAAATCGCATCAAAATCCGTCGCGTAGTTTTTAAGATTTAAGCGTTCAAAGGGACACTATGACATAGGGACAGAAAAAGCGACTTTATTTTATACTAAGTAGTGATAAAACCGTGCGAAGCCGGGGCGGATCGCTAGTCCTTTATAAAGCGTAAATGCTTTATGTCGGTTAGTTTTTGCAAAAACATCACATTAATATAGAAATATAATCTTCCCATTTTTTTAATTATCTACTCCAATTTCTTTTGCTATCCCTTGGGTCTTTCCTTAAAATATTTTTTTTACTAAATAACTTTGTGCCAGCTTATCCCTAAGGGAAAGAGATCATTGAAAAAGAGAGAATACCTAGTATATATTTTCATTAAATTTTACACGCAAAATTTATAAGTTTTCTTTGAAGTACATGTACAAGCGAGCCCTTTCCTGAAAAGCCTTCATTCGAGCCTAATTACCCCAACGAGTACCCGGAAGGAAAATCCGCAATATGTTTAAGTAAAAAGAAACTTAAGGTACCTGTTTCTCGGTTTAATTTTGCTGGTGGTAGAAGAAAATGTTTAAGGTAAAATGTGGAAACACGGCCTCTTTCGTAAACTTCGTGTATCTAGTACAACCGGAACGATCTTAATTTTATCTGTTGTTGATGGTTGATTTTTATTATAATTATTATTAACTAGCGACCCGCACCGGCTACGCACGCACGGTTTTCTTATACGTACTTTTCTCTTGAATCACTCTATCTATAAAAAAACCGCATCAAAATCCGTTGCGTAGTTATAAAGATTGCCAGGGATTGAAGAAGCCAGGGCGGGTCGCTAGTTTATATAAACAGGAGTCTATCTCGTAGCTCTTCGTAGCTCGTAGCATGTAGTAGCAGTGCTACACGTCCGTAGCACCGTAGCACTCGTAGACCCATTCTGTTTTGCTACGGAAACCGTAGACAACTGTGACGACATGAATGTGTATTCATTTTGCTGTACACTAGCGTGCATGGTCATTGGATGAACTTAGTATTGGTTGGTTTAATAATTTAAAGTGGATTGCTAAAAAAATATTTGAATCTAGTCAAGTTAAATGACAGGGCGCTATGGCGCTCATTGGGGGAGGCCTATGACCAGCAGTGGACTAATATAGGTTGATGATGATAAAAGTAAAATGAAATGAAGAGAAATTTTTATTGCATAAAACAAGGTAGGCTGGGTAGCAAAATTACCTAATTTTGCTAGTAGCACCAATCTAGCTCAGAGCCATGGTTCGTAGATGCTATGTAGCACTTACAAACCCATTCTGTCTTACTGCGAAAACTGTGGATAACCCGTGACGCTATGAAAGCGTTTTCGTTTCACCGTATACTAGCGTGCATGGTCATTGGAAGAACATGACATTGGTTTGAAGAGATAAATGATTTTAAAGTGGCGTCAAAAATGTTTTAATCAAGTCAAGTAAAGTGAAGTTAAGTAGCTAACTTTGCTAGTTATAGCACGTTATAGCACCAACCTAGCTCAACGTCATGGTTTGTAGATGCTGTATAGAACTTATAGACCCTTTCTGTCG
This sequence comes from Eupithecia centaureata, assembly GCA_944547425.1. NCBI lineage: Eukaryota > Metazoa > Arthropoda > Insecta > Lepidoptera > Geometridae > Eupithecia > Eupithecia centaureata. Next base: position 7,767,352 of record OX155696.1, read on the forward strand.
TATTGCGAAAACCGTGGATAATCTGTGACATCATGAATAGCGGTAAACTAGCGTGCTTGGTCATTGAAGAATCTGATATCGATATTCATTTCGAAATAAAAAGTAAAACAATTTTTTAGTTGTTATGACAAATTGAAATACAATTTTAGAGTATTTCAGATTAGAAGTTAGATTAAACAACCCTTGTCACGGCCGCTTGAACCTAGCTACGCAACCGGAGATCCATCGTTATTTTTGTCTCACAATCGTAATATACAGGGTTATAGGTATTTAATGGTTAACCTCGAAAAGGTGACCTGGGGCAATCAAGACAAACTACTTTTGTTCTATGACTTTTGCCAAAACGTAATACATCTCCAGCTTATCGTCGTGCCTGCAGTCCATGATAAAACTATCTTTAAAGTATAATGTACCTATTACTATTATATAGTTATCTAGTAAACGTTATCAAAATTTGTTTAGATTGGAGCAAAAAATGTCCAACAATCCAAACAGCATCCTGTGTGAATTGTACATTACATATTTTTTTATAACTGATCAGGCCCATCAAATTGCTCGGAAGTGTACCCAAGAGTGTCGCAGTGACAATTCAATATTGTTGTCAAAGCTTCACGTTAACATGATATGACCACGTAAGCTATTTTATACTATGGTAGGTATATTTAGGTATATTTTATCGTATCGTGCCTGCAGTCCATATTAATGGTACCTAATATGGCATCGTTCCAAGTCATCGTGCAGTCAACTATGTACTGGGCAACACGAATATTTTACAAGCATATCACATAAAAATTTAAAATCCTTTACGATTTTTAAACGATTTAAAAACAAGGAGGAGATTCTCGATTCCACTCCACTGTATTTCTTTCTAGTTGCGTGTTAGGTACGTGTTTTATGTGAATGAATTATTGTAAATAAATTATTAGGTACTAACATGTATGGTTTAGGATCTATAGCACTTTATGTTTACTAGGCGTAAACCGCAAACCGCTTTTCGTCGACTGTACTTAAGCGATTCGCTACATAACGGGAATAATTTCCATAACTACAACTTTGCACCTCAGAACAAAAGATTGGGATTCACGATGTAATGTATCGCAATGTGATGGAAACCATTCCTTTCGTTATGTTACCTTTGAACGAATCATCATCATCATCTATATTAGTCCACTGCTGGACATAGCCCTCCCCTAATGAGCGCCATAGCGCCCTGTCTTCAGCTTGCCGCATCCAGCATCAAATTTAATAAATTGCTAGCCTATAGGTATAAGCGAGAGAGAACCAAAGTTATCGACATAGCTCAAAGAATTAACAAGTTGAAGTGGCAATGGGCCGGCCATATCGCGCGAAGAACCGACAATCGTTGGGGTAAACGTGTTCTTGAGTGGAGATCGCGACTCGGCAAACGTAGTGTAGGACGCCCTCCGGCCAGGTGGGATGACGATCTGCGAAGGACTTCTGGCAGATGCTGGATGCGGCAAGCTGAAGACAGGGCGCTATGGCGCTCATTGGGGGAGGCCTATGTCCAGCAGTGGACTAATCTGCAGTGGACTAATGACCCCCCAGTTTTTGGAATATTTGTAGAAGTAATTACTTATGTAGTTTAATACAACATGCAAAAAAGTACACCTCAATAACCCAGTTTTAAAGTAACAGAGAAAAAATAAAATGAAAATCGTTTTTTTTGTCTAATTTCTAAAAATATATTATTTTTATACGCTCATGTACCGAATTTGTATTTTTTATTTATTTTATTGATATTTTGATAGGTACCTTACAATTCTTGTGATTAATTTTTAGTTGGGTAATAGATGTGCCATTTGTAAGATCTCATGTTTATATTTGTTATATAAGTATTACATAGATAAGTTATAAGTATAAGGTCATGCCAAAACGTCCTGTGTTCAGAACACTTTAAAGTTAAGTTAGAGTTAGCTGATATCATTGAAAGATAAATGTTATTCTTGTACGTACAAAAATATGTTTGTTTTATAAATTCCTACCTGGCATTTTCAAGTTAGAAAATTTGTTATAGTTGTATTTGTTGAAAATTATGACATACTACATGTACAATTAGTTCAAGAGGCATATTAAAATGCAGTAAAGAAAGACCTATGCTGCAAATTAGTCTGCAAAGAAGCAAATAAATCAGTAGGTTTTGCAGTATCAGGTATTTTTACTTCATTTTAATCTGTATATGTGTACCATTTTCCGTGCAGTAACTGCTATGATTTTGAAAAAATCTTTTTTATTTTGAATGTAATAGAGTAAATTTATTTTTATAAATTGAAAATTTTAGATTTCATGTCACTAAGTCCTTGTGGCAATAAAAAATCTATAGTAAAAATGTAGAAATATAAAAAATGCAGCGTCAAAATGTTTTTTGCGGTTTTCTCGAAATCGCTTTTTTCTCATACTGCGTTTTAGGGCCTGCACGGCAGTAATATAGGCTGATGATGATGATGATGACTATAGGTATAATATAAAGTAGATGAAATTTTCTACGATAACATTCCCCTGTTAATTCGTAACCCCGGTCACGTTACAGGCAATATGCCAAGTATTCCAAAGGCTGGATTTAATTAAAAATGTACGATTTCCTTTCCTATTCCCAACGTGATTGCAATTAATTATTAATATACGGATTCGCGGAGGTACGTGATTTGGAAAGGTTCTAGCTAGCTGTTGGTTTAGTGGGTTGTTGATACGCTTTTTACCTAAAGGGTAGGGTTCAATGTCCGTCCTTCTGTACAGTAGTAGATACATTAGTTACATATTACTTAAGTTACTAATAGTACCAAAGTTATCGACATAGCTCAGATTATTATTGAGCAAGCTTAAGCGGCAGTGGGCCGGCCAAATCTCACGAAGAATCGCCGTCGGTCTATACGTATTCTTGAGTGACCGCGACTTGGTATACGTAGTGTAGAATGCCCTCCGGAGGTAGGATGACGATCTGCGAAAGACTGCTGGCAGATGCTGGATACGGTAAGCTGAAGACAGGGTGCTATGACGCTCATTAGGGGAGGCCTATGTCCAGCTGTGGACTAATGTAGGCTGATAATGATGAGTACGTAGGTAGGAAGGAACATTTTAATTTGCCTTAAAGTCGAGACCGTGGGGTACCGAGGTTCCTGGTTGTTAAAAAATATCTGAGCGTCTGGTGTATGCTACGCGTGACCCGAGAGCTGGTGAGTATCTGGCGCAGCGCATCAGCATTGTCATACAGCGTACAACTAGTGCCTTGGGGACGTGACGACTGGTATTGATATCCTGTTTGCAATCTGCAGTTAGCTCAATTGTATATACTAGTTTTATTTGTTTCTCTTCCTGTAAAGGAACATCTTTCATACATTTATTAATGTATGAAATATTTTTATTTATCTGAAGCCAGTTTAAAAGTTTTATTATTAAACTAGCGACCCTCCCCGGCTTTGCGTGGTTTTATTGTACGTATAAACCTTCCTTTTGAATTACACTATCTATTAAACAAAACCGCATCAAAATTCGTTACGCAGTTTTAAAGATTTAAGCATTCAAAGGGACATAAGGATATAGGGACATTGGGACAGAGAAAGCGACTTTGTTATTATCCTATGTAGTGATTATCTCTTTATTTCGGACGGAATCGTTTACTTTGGTGTGTTTGTAGTTTATTAATAACACCCCTACTTCACCGCCTATAATTAATGAAACCGACTCATCGAATCCACTTGATTTCGTTATTAATTGGTTATTACAATTAAATGGTCGTTAATCATTGTTAAAGGATGGCACCTGTGGGAGCTTCCAGTGTAACCAACTTATCTGTTGAAGTTACGGCTGTGGCGCTGGAGCAGAATATTAATTTCTGTCCAATGGAAACTGATTAACTTTTTTATTCTAGGCAGATAACAGTCTATATATGCAAACAGCCCGAAAAATTCAATAGTTTTGGCGTGAAGAAGTAAGCATTTAAAAATCTAATAATTCTAATATAATTAAGCCGTTTATTGCCCCTTCAGCCACTGTGGTAACTAACTGATAAGTAACCAGTTACGTAAAAATACATTTTTTTTCTTTGTTATGTAACCATTGACACTAATCTAGTGATCGAGTCCAGTTCAAGCGACCAGTATCTGGTCGATTTTTCGATGTCCGCATCTGGCAAGCGGCCAGATACTGGTCGCGTGTTTTTCGTAAAAATGGCAAATATACTTGTGTTTTTTTTGCCGTTTTTATAAAGTTAAAAGAGTATCTATCCTTTTTTAACCTGTGTGGTTGGTACGAAAAAAAGACAAGGATGATAATATTCTAAGCTTCAGTTGCCATCGCCTAACAAATTGTATCGAAATTTTTCTGCCAACGAGTCACTGTCAGTGACCATTTGCGCGTGCCATATGGACGTAAGGAGTGCTCGAAAAAACTTAATTTGTGACCTTATTTGTATTGGAAAAGGGTATATTTTTATGTAGATTCATTAGTAAACTTCATGCTTTATAGAAAGGTTTAAAATAATAGGAAATAAAGGAACAGATTATACCTACTCTGTACTAAAATACTTGCGACGACCTTGTTTTCAAGTAGCTCTTTATAAAATATAATAAACATTGAACTAAATACTTCTCATAGCTGAGTCTTTGTGTGGGATTAGTATTTGAACCGATCTTTTAAACAAAACCAAAACACAAGGCACTTGACCTAAACACTTCTCAGAATTCAATAATAAACATGCGCAACCCGAGCCGTACGCTCGGGTTGCGCGGCAGGTAGTTTTAAGAAGCTATTTGAGTGAAAAAATGTATGAAAAAGTGTGATATTTTGATTGAATAATGTTTATAGGTGTATAATTATGTAATTAAAGTAGTAAGGTTCTTAAAAATCGTTAGATTTATTTTATTTTTACACTCATACTTGCGGGAAGCGGGAAAATTTGCTCTCCCTACATTCTAGCTTAGACTGACAATACAAATGGCAACGAAATAGAATAATGTTTTAAAATCTGATAGCTGCATTCAAGACCATTCCAATGATATAAAATTCTAGTAGTAGTTTCATACTAAACCATATAGAAAAATTTATTTTAGTATCATCGCGCAGATTAGCGCGCAGATTAGCGCGCAGGCCAGCGGCGCAATTGCCAACGCATCAAATAGAAAAAAATGGCGGACGCCAGCCTAGGGGTTAAGAAAAAATAAATGAATTTACACTTACTACAAAATAATTTTAGAATAGGTAAATATTTTGGTCATGTCTTTTTTTCCTATGGTCTTTTCTTGAGTCGTTACTTGTTTTTTTTTCATATTATTTTTCTTCTAGGATATCTTTATCGAACATAAGCCTCTTCCATCCTGCATCACTCGTTCCTGTTAATCGCGTATAGGTGTTGCCGATAGGCAGCGATTTAGATCATTTAAACATCTGAAACTTTCGCATGTAATATTATACTAGCATCTGCCCGTGGCGTCGCACGCTCTATTTGTATGGAAACGTCTCAAGCCTATTTCAATCCCATGAGAACTGATTTATGGAATAAAAAGTAGCCTATGTGTTATTCAAGGGATAGAACTACTTTAATTTCAAATAACAGTCCGATCAATTTAGTAGTTTTTGCGCGAAAGAGGAACAAACATCTACCTATACATACTTACAAACTTTCGCATTTATAACTTTACAAGGAAGTAGTAAGTATAGTAACTAAGTCCACAGATATCTTTGTGGTACTTAAGTGGTTGCTAAAGTGGGTGATTAATTATATACGACGTTTCGCCAAATGTTTCCTCAAGTTGTCTGGGTTTATGGAAATGGGATTTTACTTCCCATTGTATATTCTTTTGATAAGGTGAAAGTAAAAATTAATACTAAGCTGTTGTTTTTTTAAATAACTTGTAAAAGATGCGATTTCTCAATTCAATTTAATTTTGTATGTCTTAGTTAGAGATAAATAAATAAATAACTTTTATGAAATATAATTACCATAGAATCAGTTTTAGGATTTATGCATTAGGGCACAATATCAAGACTTTCCTAAGTTTTAGATCGGTGTTCTTGAAACGTTACATTTTATTAACAACGAAAATTACAAGCAAAGGAATAGAAAAATTACAACTAGTATTTACAATTGAAACCATTGAGCTAACTGCAGACGGTTGCAAACAGTCTAAAGGTAGCTCAATTGATCCATGTCAATACCTTTTGAAACTATTTTTTTAAATTTCTTTTGAGAATAAAATAGTTAGAAACAAGATTCATCTTTTATTTTTGTACATTATTAAGACTCACCTAAGTTTCAGTTCTATGTTCTCAAAACTAATTTTTAAATTTCTTTTGAGAATGAAATATCTGAAACCCGAAAAACCAGAATCAATTATATTTGTCATCAACATAAAAGCTTTTAAGCATTGGTTTATGCATCCAGTAAGCCGGCCTAAACAATTCAAATCACAAATTAACTCTTGAATAATTCAACAATTTCCAACAAAGGGCTCAAATAATACCAGGATGGATAATATGATTAACTATTACCATTTATTACGCAAAATTGGTAAACAGTGGTATGGTGGCTTAGAGCTAGCGCGCTCTGGTGACTTTTGTCAGCGTGACTGTTTTGTCACTCTTATCAAGTCCGTGTGATGTGGAGATGTGTGAAATATCACCCAGTTGTCACGTCGTAACATGCGCGCATCTCCATACATATCCACGGACTTGATAAGAGTGACAAAACAGACACGCTGACAAAAGTCACCAGTGCGCGCTAGCAACAAATAGACAAAAAATTGAGGCGAATTAAATTTGACTTGTCTAAGTGCTTATTTTGTAAGCCTAAAGAAATAAAGATATTGATTATTTGATTATATTTGATTATCTTAGTGGTAAACTACATAAGTTATACACACTTGACAAAATACAAAATATTACGTATCTGCCCGCAGCTTCGCACGCTTTGTTTCTATGGAAATGTTTCATGGCATTTTTATCCCATGGGAATTGAAGTAGGTGATGAAAAGTAGCACATGTGTTATTCCAAGGCTATTCCAAAATTAACAGCCATATGGCTTTTAAAATTATTCAGTTTTGTCTGTTTGTACCTAGATTTACGATTTTTTTGAGATGTAGTCACCTGTGGAAACACAGTGAGCTCTTGGATAGCTTAGACAACATAATAAAGAATACTTTATCATCGATTTATGGGTTGAAAAGTAGCCGATGTGTTATTCCAAGGCTAGAACTACGTTTATTCCAAATTTTAGCCAAATCCGTGCTGTACTTTTGCGAAAAATACGAATAAATCCATCCACACATCCTTAACTTTCGCATCACTATCACTACATAGTATAAAACACAGTCGCTTTCTCTGACCCAATGTCCTTATGTATGCTTATGCTTCTTTAAAACTACGCAACGGATTTTGATGCAGTTGTTTTAATGGAGTGATTCAAGAGGAAGGTTTTACGTACAATAAAACCGTGCAAAGCCGGGGCGAGTCGCTAGTTTATAATATTAGAAAGAATCAGGAAGGATATTATAAAAACCTTAATAACCTTCGTGATCAGTTCTCGTTCAAGCGTCCAAGAGTTAACACGCGTCGATTCTAATAAAAAGTTTTACAAGTACCCTCATGGCTAAGTGTCAGTGTTGCAATAAAATACTGAATAAGAAAACCGCGATTTTGGAGTGTAGCCGGTGTCAAAAAGTGGTCCATGCTACCACTATCTGCTCTGGTCTCAGTGGCAAGCAGCTAGCTGCCCTTAAAGCCACTGATAATCTGGACTGGAATTGTAGCGACTGCAATATGAACTGCTCTCGAAGAAAATCAGTTGTAACTATTGAAGACCTCGACGAAGAAGAAGAAGATGAGGCCGTAGCACCAGGCCCCTTTGACATGAAACTTATAATTCAAGAGTTGAGAAAAGAAGTGAGAAATATCGTTACTCAGGAGATACGTGCGGTTACTACTTCACTGCAGTACTGCAGCGAAAAGGTGGATGAATTCGCTGAATCCATGGATGCTCTAACCAACAAAATCAAGGACATGGAAAGGAAAATCACTCATATGGACACCCAAAACCGGTCTTGTTTGCTAAAAATAGAATTCCTAGAACAACGTAACATGGAACTCGAACAACAGCTACTGAGTGACGTTGTTGAAATATCAGGAATCCCAGGCTCAAACGATATGGATCTGCCTGTCCTTGTGGAAAATGTAGTGCTGAAACTAGGACTACAAAAAGAAGAAATATTCTCGGTTAAACGGCTTCCGTCCCGCAGAACTGGCTCAGGACCAGTTCATGTAAAAATACGCCACGAGTCTACCCGCCAGAAACTAATTTCTGCAGCCCGCGACGCCACCATCTGCGCGAAGGACCTCATGCCAAACTTATCAGGACCACCAGCAGAAGAGAAGATCCGTGTAAGAGAAGCGATAACTCCATACCTGAAAAGTCTATTGTGGCAGGCCAAACAGGATATGAAGAGCATCTTTAAGTTTATATGGGTCAAAGAAGGAAAAGTACTTGTGAGGAAAAATGAGAATGCAAAGATTTATAAACTAAGGTCCAAAAACGACATTCAAAACGTTTTGTCAAACACTAATTAAGGGTCTTACATACTACATTACCTTTCTTATTTTTCACTCACTTGCATACCTAGTACTTAGTTGATAATTATGGATGCTATAGAAGACAGCAACATTATAGAGCTAAGTAACTGTCTGGACTATTCTAACTTTTATAATTTAATTCCTAATAATCCGCTCAACCTAACATTTCTGCACGTTAACATTAGATCCCTAATAAAAAACTTCGCCAAAGTTGAGCAATTAATTAGTACCTCAAACTCTTCAATTGATTGTTTAGTAATTACCGAAGTCAACATCTCAGATAACATTAAATCTCTGTACACTCTTGCAGGCTACACAATGTACACAGAGCTACGTAAAGGGCGTAGAGGTGGCGGTATAATTGTTTACATTAAAAATAAATACAAATTTACACAACTTAAAACAAATGCATGTCATTGCGAATGTCTTGTGGGTACTCTCACTACTACTACTTACTCGGTATCTGTGTGTGCTGTGTATAGGCCACCAAAAACCGATAAACATCACTTCGTTTCGGAACTAGACAAGATGTTGGATCGGCTTTCAAACAGAACTGATTTGATATTTCTAGGGGATACTAATATTAACTTAAAGCTCGAAAATTCTGTAAAAAAATCATACATGGATGTCATGAGCGGCCACGGTCTTTCATGCGGAATCACTGACTACACAAGAATAGAAAATTTAAACGATTTAATTACTAAAAGTTGCATTGACCACATCTTTGTCCGATCCCGCATGAGAGACGTGTTCTCCGCTGCGCTCTGCACTGTACTGGCGGACCATAGACTCATTGTTGCCACACTTATTTGTAACTTGCAAGTGCAGGGTGACCCAAGCTATGTTACAAGGTTGAATAACAATAAAATCAGTAGTCTATTGGAAAAAGTTGATTGGAATTCTACAGCTAATATGAATTGCCCCGATACTATTTACCAATTCATTAACAATAATTTTAATAATATTTACAATGATTCTAAATATACACAAAAAGTCAGTAGCTCGAAACGTAATGTACATAAATGGGTGGATAAAAATGTTTTAAACTTAACTAAAAAACGAGATGAGCTTTTTTCAAAATGGATAATAGATACCAGTAACAAGGAATTAAGACTTAAATACAATAAATTAAGAAATAAAACTAATAAATTGATTTACAAAAACAAAAATAAATTCTATAAAACGGAAATAATAAATTGTAAAAATGATACAAAAAAACTATGGCAAATAATAAACAGTATTACAGGTAAAATTGTGAATTCTATTGATAAAATAATTTTAAAAGCATTCAGTCAAAACAACTCTTCACATGACATTGCAAATAACTTTGCGAAACAATTTCAGCATAATGTCAAATCTATTCTAACAAACTGCTCTCAAAACCTTTTAAATAAATCAGACTACGAAAGACACGTAGACAGATCACTCTTCCTTCCCAAAGCTACAAAAACGGACGTTCTAACAATTATTAAAAATATTAACCCGCATAAGGCTCCTGGAGTCGACAACATCAGAGCGATCGATATAATTAGGCTTTCAGACAAAATTGTTGATGTGATTGTTCGACTTATAAATACTAGTATTTCCACGGGACGATACCCCAAAGAACTAAAAACTGGAATAGTGCGACCTATACATAAAAGTGGGAGCTTACAAGATTATGAAAAATATCGCCCAATCACTATCTTGCCAGTCCTGGACAAAATTATTGAAAAGTACATTTGTTGCAAGATTCAGAACTTTTACGCTAGTAACAACATCCTTTCTTCACAGCAATACGGCTTTCAGCCAAACAAAAGTACCGCTTTGCTACTGTCCCGTTTCACCGATGATGTGAACCACTATCTTAACAACAAAGACCATGTCATTCTAATATTTATTGACTATGGAAAGGCGTTTGATACCTTGCGTCACGATCTCTTAATAGAAAGGTTAGAGAGTAGTGGAGTGAGAGGTAATTTGTTACATTGGTGTAAAGATTATTTGGTTAATCGTAGCTATCAAGTAAGAGTCGGAGATGAGTACAGTGATATTGTTAAAATTACGGAAGGCACAGCCCAGGGGTCCGTTCTCGGTCCTTTGCATTATCTTACCTATGTTAATGATTTAAATAACGTTATAAAAAATTGTACTGTCTACCAATTTGCTGACGATACTTGCTTGATGGCAGCGGATAAAGACGCACTGGTCGCTCAATCTCGTATACAAGAGGATTTTACCGCCATTTGCAAATGGTCTCATGACTCTGGACTAGTGTTGAATGCAGATAAAACTAAACTTATTCATGTCCACTCCAGTCACAATATTAGCTCACTAATAGAAGATATAAAAGTAGTTGCTCATACACATACATGTCTGCATAATAACTTACGTTGCAACAACACTTGTCCCATTATTGAGCAAGTAAATTACCATAAATATCTTGGTTTGGTGATTGATCATAGATTTAACTGGCTTAAACACATTGATAAAGTTTGTAATAAATTAAGAGCAATTTTGTCAAAATTCTATATAATTAAATGTAAAGTTCCTTTTACCATATTACTCATGATGTATAAAGCTCTTGTTGAAAGCATTATATCGTACGGTCTCACCAGCTATGGACGTACCTACAAAACTTACTTAGATCAAGTTTATGATTTACAATATAGAACCTTAAAACTGATAGTCCCTACTAAAATTAAAAATAAGTATAAAGAAAACCCCGAAAAACTCTTTGACCATTGTGGTATTATACCTATCCATAAAAAGGTCAAACTTAATCTACTTATCGAACAATACTTCCGCTCAGACATTCAAACTCCAATTAATCACTCGATCATCACTAGGAGCATCACATATAAAATGTTAACAAAACCTAGATTTAATAATACTTACGGCCAAAGAACTACCCAATATTTAATTCCGCATCTGATCAACGAACTACCTATAGAAGTTAAAGATAAGATTAACAAGAAAAATATTAAAACTATTTTAATGAAATATTTTTTAGCAAAACTATAAGTTATACTGGAGCACCTTGTAGATAGATCGTATTTGTAAGCGACGATAAGCGGCTAGCTTCACGGCGGTGTGCGAATTGTTATTCCGGTCGTAGATAATTACCTACCAAATGCGAAGCTTTGTGTACACACTAATGCGCAGAGTTTCGCATTTAGGTAGGTACTACTTACTTACCTAGATAGTTATCTACTTTTAGGCTAATTATTATAATTTATTAGATAAGCTAAATCAAAGAAGAGAACCTAGTGCTAAGTCAAACCTAACATAGGATTAAAGGCACTATACTAACAAAATATGTAACTTAATTGTTTTTGAATAAAAATATTATTATTATTATTATTATTATTATTATTCTTAGATACAACTGCTACAAGAAACAAGCATCATAACATTGTACGAAGATGTATCTTGGCACAAAGTGACAAAGTGCTTTTTGCTTGTTGAGACAAACTTCTTGCTTCATAGGTACACTCAACGTCAGAAGCAAGCTGGGGCATCATACATCATTAGTCTGTTCATACTTCGAACTTTGTGTCTCAACTCAGCACTTAGGTACCTCTTTATGTATGTAAATAGGTATATCTAAGATCAATAAATAAATAATTCCGGACAATCCACACAGCAAGGGCGGATCCAGCTTCGGTGCCAGGGGGGGTCACAAAATCGTGGTCAAGTCACAAGAAGTTATAAATTAATTTTTATGATCATAGATACAAATAAAACGTAGGTATTTAACTAATGTATGCAAGTACTTACTTTAAGTACTAAAATACCTTTAGTTACATTAGGTAGGTATATGACATTTTTTTTTCTTTATGGCTTCTCCCGAAACGCCTTACCTATCACAAGAGGATTCGATGCCGGTCTTTACTTTCAATCCCGGGATTTCGGGATTGATAAAAATCGCCATCCCGGGATAATCCCGGGATCGTAGACTATTTAGTAAAAATCGCCATCCCGGGATAATCCCGGGATCGTAGACTATTTAGTAAAAATCGAAGTATCATATGAATATAGCTTTTATTTACGACTGGTATTGACATGGATCAATTGAGCTACCTTTAGACTGTTTGCAACCGTCTGCAGTTAGCTCAATGGTTTAAATTGTAAATACTAGTTGTAATTTTTCTATTCCTTGCTTGTAATTTTCGTTGTTAATAAAGTCACTTTTATTTACTTTAAAAAAAAGTAAAATTCAACTAAAATCACATTCACAAGATTATCAAGAATAAAAAATATTACAACAATTTTGACCACGACGCGACTCAAGATGCGGTCGATTACCTGTGTAAGGAATGCTTTTATTTTGTGTATCTACAGTTACACAAATGGTATTGTTTGATATTAAAAAAGAATCGAATATAATGGAAGTTAGTTTAGATAAAAAAAAAAGAAAAATAATTCCAGTTAAATTTATAATTTTTGTTTATATTAGGTACGTAAAGCGCTTCGTTTTTTATTACTTTTAACAATATAACTCCTCTAGCGACTCCGCCATTACGACTATGTCATCAGCAAATCGCAGGTGTGAGATTTAATCGCCGTTTATATTAATGCCCTTACCTTTCCAGTCCAGCGTCTTAAGCATATCTTCCAATGCGCTCGTGAACAGTTTCAGGGATATGACATCCCCCTGTGTCACTCCTCTGCGTAATTGGATAGGTTTAGACTGTTGGCCCTGTACTTGGACACTCATAGTGGCGGCATCGTACAGACATCTCAGCACCTCGATATAAAGATAGTCTACATGGCACCGCTGCACTATGGAATATTTAGGTCATTTTCGGATTAAAAATCTATAACTTCACGAATTTTAATCATACCGTGATGAAATTTGGTACAGATATACAGTAATGTATTCAAATTGAGATTCAAATGGTATATAAGTTTAAGTGATTTCTTATATATGTATATATATATATACAGCATAAAAAGAAAAAAAACGGAAAAAATAAGTAAATAATGTAATGCGAAATAAAAGGTTTTAATTACCAAAAAATAACCTAAGTTTTAAACTATGGTTAATTAAAATAAGTCATGGCCAAAAAAAAATTATTTTTTTGTATTTAAATACTACTACTTAATAGTATCTATCTATTTACCTAATTAGCTTATATTTTCTGCCTACTGTAGAAAAGTGAAAAGTAATGATTAAATTTAAGAGTGGATTAGACATTAGAAAAGAAATCACCATCTACTTAGGCTCTATACACATAATACATTTTAGGGTCAGTTGCAAGTGGTGCCACTTTTAGAAGACTTAGTGCCTCTTCTTCAAGATCTTTGAAATTTTTTGCGTATGGTTTTCTTAAACTTGTTATATACGGATCTGAAGTCTACAATACAGTTTTAAAGACATCTTTGTTTGTAGCTGTTCGAGAACATTTTCTGGCATGATGTAGTCGCATGTTTCTGTAGTCTTTCTTACGCGACTCTTGTGCATCTTCCGATAGCTGTCCAATACGAAGAACTGCGAAATATTTGATAATATTTTCTCCGTGTAAAAGTATCTTGTGGACTGAAGATGGCATGTAATACCAATTAAATTCATTTACGTATATTCTAGCAGTTTCCATTACGTATTCGCCAAATTTTTTGGAATTGATCGTCATCCCTGAAGAAAGTAAAAGAAAAATAAATGTTTTCCTCTAAATCTTTGGACAATGATTCCAGAGTTCTGCCACCCTCGATGAAGGGAAGTATTAAATCTCGTTGAATACAGCTGAATCAAGACATTTTAGAACTTTAATCAATTCCTCTTGCCTACTGTACTGAACGGACGTGTTCACGACTCACGCCTCGCAGATTTTTACTAATTATTAAGTTAGTGCGCTCGTGTCTACTGGAGCTCCCGCCCCTTGTCCTCTGGAGCCCCATCTCATCGAGTCTCAGCTTGGTCAAGCGTGAGTGTCATCCACACAAGTACACAATTTCTGAGCTCGGCGGATTCACACCGCCGGCGGAAAGCATAATCTCAACATCAGGTGGTTTCGAACCAGCGGACGTCGGCGTCTAAGGCGAGTGCTATACCAACTACACCAAAGAAGCAGTGAGCGACTGGCTCGAAATTATCCAACTTAACCGTCTACGAGTGCTACGAGCTTACGCGCTACAAAACCAGTCCACGTGCTACGAAGCTGCTACGAGCTTACGCGCTACAAAACCAGTCTACGAGCTACGAAGCTGCTACGATACTGCTACGACTCACTATCTGCTACGCGGCCTAGATTGTTACGGTAATTCTTTGCTATCTTTTTAATAATGGATATGAGCTACGAACAATCAGAGACCACAGTGGACAAACATGATGATTCATCCTTGCTACATACGCCGCCAAACTTTGTGTCCCAAAGAACCAAACCTGATTGGACGACTGATTTCAGAGCTTTTAAGGAAGAAATGAGAAATCTTTTGACTGCCTTGATGTCACCTCAAAAAGATGATATTGGCAAGATTTTCTCTACGCTGGTAGAAATTAAAACCACAAATAGTGAAATAGACATTTCTCTCGCTGCTCTGACAGCACAGAACGAGGAGCTACGTTGCAAATTAGAACAACTTGAACTTAAGGCTAAGAATTATAGAGACTACATAACGGTATTAGAAGAAAGATTGGAGGATCTTCAACGTGGAAGTCGGAAAGCAAATTTGGAGATAAAAAATGTACCAAAGCAATCTCAGGAGACAAAGGAAGACCTAATCAAAATGACCTTAGCCTTATCAAAATCTATAGACTGCAAAATTGGAACAACCGATATCAAGGATATCTATCGCGTGCAGAATAAGCGTAGCAACGCGAATAATAGTCCAATTGTGGTAGAGCTAACATCAACTATTGTAAAATCAGAATTCCTTAAGAAGACAAAATCATTCAACATTAGAAATAAAGAGAAATTATGCGCTAAACACCTGGAATTGAAGAAGGATGAGTACGCTCCTATTTATGTCTCGGAGCAGCTTACGGCTAAAGCAGCCCGCTTGTTCTACCTCGCGCGGGACTTAGCCAAATCGAAGGAATATAAGTACTGCTGGACTACTTATGGCAGGGTATATATCAGGAAAGACGAAAACTCTCCGATAATATCAATACGAACAGAAGCACAGGTGCAGAGCCTTATGCAAAGCAAATGACTAGTTATAAATTTGTTTAAACTTCTTGTAATTTTTCTAACTTATTTTATATTTTTCATAGAACTCAAAGAACTTTTTCAATGCAGAACATTAGCGTTATTAACTATTTTAATGATCAAACACACATCCTCACAAACCTCATCCAACCAAATATTACCACTTACATTAGTAGCGTCGACAGTTAACAGTCTTTACAATCAATGCCTCACTTCTTGCAAAAACTCTCTCATCAATATATTAAAAACAAAACCCGCAATAGCTAGCGCTTTCTATTGCTCATCAGATCTCAATTATGGATAGCACCCTAAACATGATACAAGAAATAGACAACTTAGAAATAGCCCAAGTCTTTAGTTGTACTACTGGTGATTTTCCAAATCTAGTTAAAATAAAAAACTCTGACTTTACAATTATATCCCAAAACATAAGGAGTATTTATACCAATTTTGACGACTTACAATTAAATCTAGCAAACCTTAACTCATACATAGATCTTTTAATTCTCAGTGAATGCAGATTAAATCCAAACAAAAACATTCCTCAAATCAAAAATTACACATCCTACCAGACAACTAATCATTTGAACCATGCTGACGGTGTTGTAGCTTATATAAAAAATACATATAAAGTTAAAGTTAGCGAAGTCAAACTCCTTCATGCATCATGTATACAGATACAAATACTTCCGGATACAATAATATTAGGTATTTATAGATCTCCATCTACACCAAACGCAGATGGATTCACTAACAGTCTAAGTCAGCACCTTACGTCAATCTCCTTACAATATAATATTATAATTACAGGGGACATTAATATAAATCTTATTTACAGAGAAAATGAGAATACACTAGCGCGCTCAAACAGATTAAATTACTTAAACATGCTGGCGATGCATGGTTTGCTGCCTGGACACACGCTCCCTACGAGGGCTAATAACTGTTTAGACCATTTCATTATTAAAATCAAACCAGAACAAAATAAATCAATAACCATAGCTATTCTAGACACTACCATCACCGACCACAATATGATATTCTTAAAACTAACTAACAATTTAAAACTAAACATAACTAAAAAAACTAAAATGATATTTAATTTAGAAGGAGCTTTAAAATACTTAAATGAAACGAACCTGGCAGAACTTACAAATATAAATTGCCCTAATAAACTCACCGAAATTCTTATTTCCTTGTTGAAGAACTGTATTACAATCAACAGTATAATTAAACCTATACCTCAGACACAGAGATTCATAAAGCCCTGGATGACTACTGGATTGCTACGTTGTATAAGAAACCGAAATAACATGCAAAAAAGCTTAAAACTAGATCCATACAACGAAATATTAAAAATAACTTATAAGCGATACCGAAATTATTGTAATTGTATAATTAAAAAACAAAAACGTAAATATGATTACGAACTATTACAAAAAGCGAATAAAAATCCAAAAAAATTGTGGAATGCAATTAACTCTTTTACGCAACGTAAACCTAAATCCACAAAAAGTGATGAACTGTTAAACATAGACTTAACCCCACAACAGAGCATTGACAGGGTCAACAAGTATTTCTGTTCCGTAGGTAGGCTTTTAGCTGACCGTATCAAAACATCAAACCCTGTCATGGCGAGTCAAAATCGAGTCATTAATCATGATTTTAAGGAAACCATGGGTACGGCTTCTTTTGTACTCTTCAGCACTGATGATGATGAAATAAGATCTATCATTCGCGGCTTAAAAGCGGACAGTGCCCCAGGAATTGATAAAATTCCAACTCGATTTATAAAAGCATGTCAACAACAACTAATCCCCGTAATTACTCATTTAGCAAATCTGTGCTTTGAACATGGCGTTTTTCCTGCAGCCCTAAAGGAAGCCTTAGTAACACCAGTGCACAAGGGCGGGAACGGATCTGATTTTGTTAATTATAGACCAATCTCTGTCCTGTCGTCTATCTCAAAAATTTTGGAGAAATTGATAAATACGCGACTGGTTAGCTTTCTCAATAAATTTAATTTACTGTCTTCATCTCAGTACGGATTTCGACAGGGCAAATCCACAGAAGATGCTGTCTTGGCTCTTGCTTCCTCTATTACAGACCGGCTGGATAGTGGAAGCAAGTGTCTCGCCGTTTTTCTAGACCTCCAAAAAGCCTTTGATACGGTATCCATTCCAATCCTTGAGCACAAACTAGAAATGATCGGAGTTCGTGGCACACCACTTTTATTATTCAAACATTACTTGTCTGGTCGAAAACAAAGAACTAAAATAGGAGACTATATAAGCGAAGAACAATCAATAACTTTCGGTGTCCCCCAAGGTAGCGTCCTGGGCCCAACCCTATTCCTCATATATATTAATCAACTAAGTAGTATGAACATACATCAGGGACAAGTTTTATCATACGCGGATGATACAGCTATAATATTCTCGGGGAAAACATGGGACTGTGTTCAGAAATCTGCTGAAACTGGCCTGAGAAAGATTGCAACATGGCTAGATATCAACTTCCTTACATTGAATATATCTAAAACTAATTATATATGTTTCTCAATCTATGACTCTACCCAACCCTCTCATAATTTTCAACTCAAAATTCACAAATGTGATGATTTTAATCATGCCTGCTCTTGCGTGAAGCTAAATAGAGTAACACAAACTAAATATCTAGGTATCATGCTGGACCAAAGACTATCGTGGCACATGCATACTGAATTGATTTTAAATAGAACTAGAAAACTGATATGGACCTTCAAAACACTGCGTCATATAGTATCAACAGATCTTCTCACCCAAATTTACATCTCACTTGGTCAATCTGTCATAGGTTATTGCTTGCCGATTTGGGGAGGAGCAACAAAAACTAAATTCCTAGAACTAGAGAGAGCACAGCGTTCATTACTAAAAGTAATGTTTTTCAAGCCCTATAGGTTTCCTACAGAAAGTCTCTACCTTGAATCAGGACTCCTAACAGTAAGAAAGCTCTATTTACTTCAGCTAGTACTTAAAACCCATAGATCACTGTTTTATGACGCAGAACTTGTCAACATCTGTAGTCGTAGAAAGAAACACCCGGTACCCAAAGTTACAGCTAAAACTACATTTGCTATGAGACAATATGAATGGCAATCCTCTTATATTTATAATCTACTAAATTCACAAATAGAAATGTACTCGAAAACATATTTTAACTGTAAAAAATTGCTAACTGAATGGCTGATGACGAAAACCTATGATGAAGTGGAAAATATTGTGCAAAGGATGAGGCTCTAACATAAGTCACAACTCACGTTTTATGACTCGTGGTTGTTCTATTCTAGTACCCAGACTCTTATGAACCTGATGTTATTGGATGATGACAACCTATGATTCAGTTTTAATTGTTTGTGTGTGTTAACCATTGCTGTCTATTAATTAATTATTAACTTAAACCACTTTTTCTTAATTACTTAGATGTTTTAATTGTTATTTTCATTTGTTGTAGTTATCATAGTATATTTAACTTTTTATGCAAATACTTAAATGGTTGTTTTGTATTAATGGTAAGAGCGGGGTCTCCTATCACAAGCTAATTTAGCTTAAAGGGTGACCCTTGAACCTGTATGTATAGTTTTTAAGTAATTGCAATAAACATTTATTATTTATTATTATTATTACTTACAGGCGTAGATGAGCTTTACTTCACTTGAAGTAACACTAATGTGAATGGTTGGAATATTTTTTACCTCCCTTTATATACCTACTATTATACAATACTGAATGGGTACCTACATCATAATTATCACTTACATTCTCAAGCAAAATGATTGAACGACAAAAAAATACAGATTAAATGTCCCTGCGAACAGTCTCTGTGGTAAACCACGAAAAATAACAAATTTCCTGCTCCGACTTCTATCTAACTTTTGCTCATAACTTCTAAAACCGCAAAAAACCGCAGCTGATTTTTTTTGCATAATGTGTATGAATAGTTAGACTATAAATAAATACAAAAAGTAGCGCGTGGGCAGACGTGGGTGACAGTGAAAAGCTTCAAAGAAAAAAAAAATTAGTGAAAAATAAGGCATGTGACGTTTTTAGTAATTACTCAAAATTTTTAGAAATAATATGAAAATTAAATAGCTGGTCCGTAAAAGACATGAAACAACCTTTTCAAAAATGTAATATACTACGTATCTTTCCTGAATATTTATTTCACAATGCTGCATTGAAACATGTACATGCAAAGGCATGAGTTTGGGACCGCCTTCTTCAACATCCTTTTGACTATGAAAATAATACTATTTTAGGTATTGAGTAACAAAATCTTATTGAATAACATAATTTGACTATCCGAGTATCTAATAAAATTAAAATATTTGATAAATTATGATATTTGTAAAAACCATTTTTAATATGCTTTTGTTCTACGATATTCCATAATGCGCTGTAAGGATTCCAGAACAGCCCAAGTTTCGAGCGAATCAAATGCTTTCTCATAGGCCACAAAAGCGTGACAGATACGACAGAGTGTAAACTAAATTATAAAAAAATCTTCATAAAGACTACCTAGAAAAAGATGAAGGATGAACAAGGAGAAGCCAACTATTTGAAGCTCTAGGTGATAGAAAAAAAGATGTAAGAAAATACTCATCATTACTAATTGAAGAAAAACAGAAAAATAGCTAAGATTTTAGTTGAAAATCCACTCCCCAAAAGTAAAGACGACGTAGAGAATAAAATACCTTCAAACCACATCCAAATAGTTTAAGAACCTGACCTAAACCGCATTCTCTTCAAGCCACTCCACGACAATTCATAAATGAGAGATAACAGTACAAACAGAATAAGCGGAATCCGACTTTTATTCTCCACTAAAATTGATACAGAACTACATACCTACATAGACTCGCCTGTTCTGTTACCCAGAGGGTAGGTAGAGATAACGGATTTCCACTTACAACTTTCCTAGTACACCTCTTTTGTCGAATCAGAGAGAAGACTTAAAATGTGTTTGGCATGTTATTTTTAACTAATAAACCACATTTATAAGTTATAAAAATTTTCTACCATATGGGTATTTAGCAGAAGTTTAATCAATTCATCGCCCTCCACACGTACGATTACCTTCCAGGCGATTCTCATTACCCTCTCTCTACCTACACGTTCATTCTGGTTATGTCAATGAACGTAATGAAATTGACGTAATCAATGAATGTAATGAATACCTAAAGAGGGGAAAAAATCCATAAAAATAAAAATAAATAAAATAAGCCTTTATTGCTGTTTGTTTTTAAAATTAGGAACATAGAATTGTAGTTAGAAAACTAGAGGTAGAAAACATAAATATTAAACTTAAAAACTAAACTCAAATTATATTCTCGGCATGTGGTTGATTTCTCCTCTTAACAGCTTGTCTTTCGACAAAGGCCTCCTCTTAGTCTTTCCATTTGTTTCTGTTCTTTGCTATACGTAGCCATTCTGGACCAGCTACTTAGGAAAAAATCCATAATCATAATTAAATCTGAATGAAAGGCGATAACTACCCCTAACCGGACTGGCACTTCTCCACGTCCATAAAAACGAGCCCATTGAAATAAATGAAGTGATAACTAGAGGATTCGATCAATGTCGAAAATCGACCAGTATTTTCAATCCCGATAATTTCGGGATAATTTTTTTCCTAAAAAGGAGTGAGTAAAATTCTTTAAATTGTTAAAAATAATAAAAAAACGAAGCGCGTTACGTACCTAATGTAAACACAAATCATAAAATTAACAGGTTTTTTTTATCTAAACTAACTTACATTATATTAGAATTAGATCTTTTTAGTATCAAACAATATCTTTTATGTAACTGTAGGTACACAAAATAAAAGCATTCCTTAAACCGCCTCTTTGGTCTAATATGTTTTTAAAATTTATTTATTCTCGATAATCTTCGTCAACGACTTGCCTTTTGGTTGTAACAATACGTTTAACTCAAGGTAAATTTTGTTTTTATTAATTTTATTAAGATTCTTTATCTGCCTACTGCCAAAGAGAAGAATTTAAAAAACATTAGATGTTTAAAAATTTAGTGTATTCGTTTTTTACTTTTTGTTTAGAAAGTAAATAAAAGCGATTTTCATATGGTAGGTACTTTGATTTTTACTAAATTGTCCAATCCAGGAATTATCCCGGGATCGTGTTTTATCAATCCCGAAATCCCAGAATTGAAAATAAAGACCGGGATCGAATCTTCTTGTGATAGGTAACGCGTTTCGGGAGAAGGCGTAAAGAAAAAATATTTTTGTTACATACCGAAATATAAAAAATAGCTAAATAAACGCGATAAATACCCGTACCTAAATATGACTACATAGTATAAAACAAAGTCGCTTTCTCTGTCCTTATATCCCTATTTCCCTATGTCCATTTGAATGCTTAAATCTTTAAAACTACGCAACGGATTTTGATGCGGTTTTTTAATAAATAGAGTGATTCAAGAGGAAGGTTTATACGTATAATAAAACCGTGAGAAGCCGGGGCGGGTCGAGTTTATAATAATGTGTTCTGATCGCGGAAAGGCGAGGTGACGGTGGCGCGGTAATTCAAAATTTATTTGCTGTCGTTCTCGAATAATGAATATCAAATTAATTAAATATTTAAGGTACTTAAGTACATAAAATCTATCAGTATTGTGATAAAAAAAAATATGTTTAACAATTTTAATTAGTGGTCTACCTAGGTCCTGGACCCAGCCCAGGGGGGGGTCATGACCCCCATGACCCCCCCCCTGGATCCGCAGAGCTTGTGTTATGGGTACTAGATGACTTATATACTTAATACATACATAAATAGATGTTTTTTATTATACATCGAAAACACCCAGACCAACGGAACAAATTTCTGTAGATCGTACCCCAATTATTATTAGATCTTAAGGAAGATAGGTTAGGGTTAACTTTGAGTTTCCGCTTTTTTTTTGGAATTGTCTAGCTAAGGTTGGTAATATTTTTCTAATTTTTAGGCTTCCGAACCCAAAGTCCAGAAGCCTTCCTTAGTACTTTAGATCTGCAGTAGCGAAAAACGCCGCAAGATGACTGCAGTGGCGATACTAAGATTACTGGTTCGATTTTCGCCTCAAAACAAATGTTATTGTGATCTATTTTTCCAGGCAATCCGAGTGTTTTTATGTATAAAAGTATTTATCAATGTTTTAAGTTAACACAAAATCTGCTTCGCGAATTAGATCTTTAAGAATTAGCAAGCCGAAGTGACTGTATAATATTTTGGTTTTGTAAAAATGATAGATACTGGCAGAACTTTCGTGAAACGTTGGAATTAACATCTAGGATACTAAAAACTTAATTTTTTTAACGCCTGTGTCAGTAAGCTTCATATTGTTCTCATTTGACATATACATTACCATCGAGCGAAGCCGTGGTGCGCAGCTGGTATTACAGTAAAGGTTTTTGGGTGCCGATAATAGACTGTCCAACATTATTTATTATTATTAAAACTTGCGAATGTACAGGTAATTAAATAGCCTACTGGGTAGTAATAAACATGAAAAGAATATTTTCGAGCAAGAAAATTAGCTGTAGCCAATATTAATTAACTAGATTCAGTAATTTATTATCTGGCCGTGCCGAAATCAATTCATCTATTATGTACTTACAAGTCTTTATACCCTACCAGAGCACTAAGTACCGTTTGCGCTTTACTTTACGATGACAAAAAAGTTTTCGTCTCTTTTCATACATTTGGCGCTTTGAAACGCCTCTATCGGATAGAGGGAAATATGTAGTTATTTCCGTATATTGTCAGTGGTTGAATAGTTTCATCCTAGTCCACTAGAAATTTGTTTCATTCGAATCCAATTTTAGTTTCGAATGGTTCTAACAGATTTGATGAAGGCTATTTTCACGGAATACCGTATAATGGGGCAATAGAGACTGTGGGATGAATAGAAATGGACGAAATACTGGTGCAAGACATTACCTGGCTGGTAGCAATGATACTCAGTCATTTTACTGTGTGTGACTGTTTACCTCTTGTGTCAATCAATGGATCTGACCTCCACAAAAGGATATTTTAATGCAGTATTTCGTCCATTTCTACCTTTTTCAATTGACCCCATTTTATTTTGTATTTTTTGTGTGTGATATAGAATTTAAAGTCTGTTGAGCTCAGTGACAATAAATAGTAACAAATAACAGTAACCATAGAAAAATAATAATCCTAGATGGGTATTTATTGATGGTTCTTAGGGTTTTCCAAATATAGTAAAAAAATCTATCTATGTAATGATATCAGTCAGACAGGTTATGCTTAACTTGAGGCCTGATGATGCTGTGTGGTTTTTACAGCATTATTTATTAAGATAAT
The DNA here is from genome assembly GCA_944547425.1 of Eupithecia centaureata. Taxonomy (NCBI): domain Eukaryota; kingdom Metazoa; phylum Arthropoda; class Insecta; order Lepidoptera; family Geometridae; genus Eupithecia; species Eupithecia centaureata. Next base: position 7,791,419 of record OX155696.1, read on the forward strand.
TAAAAAACTCTATCATGAAATTGAAACGAAACACGTATTATAGTACGTATAGTTATAATACCACTTATTAATACATCTAAAATTGTTGGTTATATTTCAAATACTTTAAAATAAACAAAGCACAATGAACAAGCCAAAATAAAACCTTTGCGGAGTACCTATTATACCTATCAATGCTTCTTTGAGTGACGTCATAAATTACTGCGGAACCCGACAGCTCTAGTCTTCAGAACGTTTGATAAATGAACGAGGAACCCCAATAGAAAATGAAAATGATTTATAACGAAAAGGTATTTTTAAAATGTCGACTAGACCGAATGGTCCACGGAGACTTAACTAATGTTTTTTAGTAAAGAAGTTTAGGAGTTTGGAATGTAGAGATATTTTGAGGATTCTATTTGGAATATAAAAATATAAATAAAGTTAAAGAAACTTATTAAATACCTAATTAATATTTTTATTTGTTTAACATTTTTATATTAGGTACATTTGATCATTATTTTATAACTTATTTATAATTTTGTTTGTTATTAGGTATGTACCAATTTTAATGTGAAATGATTTGTAAATGATTTTACCAATAAAATGACTATCTACCTAAGTTATATCGGAAACCTACCTACCCCATTCCCGCGCCTTTTTATAATTTAACGAAGATGTTGAAACATATGAATATGAACCTATATGTATATGAATATTTATAATTTAAATGTTTTCTACGCAATTTTGCGACTTTCAATAATTATATTCAGATTAAACTAATTGTACCGAATTTCATAATACTTCGATTTGCCACTATAGGTTTATTTCCAAAACATCAGATCCCTATATACTTTTACCTATTTAAAAAGGGAAAATATCCCAAAAGTAGTATCTAAAAGATAATTACTGGAGTAAGTAGAGATGTTCCAACATAAACTTGGCCTATTTCACGGGAACCAACATAATAACATTACTAAGTCTGTAGCAAACATATTTTATTGTAAGGTAAAAGCTAGATTCACCTTTCTCTGGTTCTAAGAACCCACGAAATGTTATTTTAAATACCTCATAACCGCTACCGACCCGCAAAGCTACTCAGTAGCTCATTACAGCGAGAGTGCATGGCATAAACAGCTACAGATGTCATGAGAGCATTACGCACGTAACCTTTTAGCGTAACATATGAGGAAATATTGTGCCACTTTTGTAATTATGTTACAAGTCTATAGAAGTTACTGTGGGCTGGTTTAATAAAATATAGTTTATGCGATATACTGAGTCTATTCATTACACAGAAACACGGATACAAGAAATGACATTTACGATAATCTATAAACCTTAATTAGGCTGTGTTTTCAAAGGGAGGTTGCTGAAGTGACTGAGGTGTGATACTAAGAGCTCGGCTTATCCACTGTAATTGCTGACCTGCAGAGTGATTACGCTATTCTCATGGATCCATTGACAGGAGACTGGGTATTAAGCATACTGATTCCATGGATGGTACAAATTGAATTACACAATTTTTATGGCTGGATGGTTAATGTGAATGAACATGAAGTGAACGAAGCGGATTCCTACGTTTCGTTATCGTTTTTGTCTAAATCTTGTCCTTAAAACTCCTTCATCAACTGAAATAGTATTGTTTGTATCCTTCCCAATCAAATTTACACTCGAAAATGAGTATTTTATGCTGGCCCATCGTTCTATTTAATGTCAAATACATTAATTTCGTTCATTCATGGGCTTCAATTTCGGATGGGACTGGCAATCGTACTTCGATGGATAATTTATTTGCAATTGGATGGATGGGAATCGTGAAGGCCATCGAAAGGGCTTTCAAATTTCAAATATTGGATGGGAGATTTTACCGTAATCACTCTGCTGGTGAAACGCAGTTGCGCTGCGTACTATATGCTAAACTGTGTCACTACATATTCATTACAATATCTGCCTGCAGCTTCGTACGACTTTAATTTTTTTGTTTAAAATTTGAATTGTACAAGTGCTTATTTTGTAAGCCTAAAGAAATAAAGATCCTATTGATTAGTAGTTACTATGGAAACGTTTCAAGGGAATTTCTATTCCGTGTGAACTGATTTACAGGATGAAGAGTGGCCTGTTTTATTTCAGGGATAGAACTACTTCTATTTAAATTCGAGCCCGAACCGTTCAGTAATTGTGTAAAAGAGTAACAAACATACCTGCAAACTTCTGCGTTTATAATATTATTTAGGATTTCTTATACTGAAAAAGCGTTTGCAAAACCTTGGCTAAAAGATTATTTATATTAAAAAGATTTTTTATTTATATTATTATTTATTAGTAGCATATTATGTTACTCACTTCTTTTACTTATACGTTATTATTTATCATGTATATCAGTAATATTAAGTATAACAGTCAACTTTATTTTGGTACCCATAACACGAGCTCTGCTTAGCTAGGGGCTAAATGAAGCTGCACAATTTATTTTTTAAATGTAACGTAGGATCATTTTTCACTACAATAGAAAATCATCTCTAAATGTATTAAGTTTCGTAAAGACTATATCGATAAAAGAGTCTGTATCGATAATATATTGTAGAGTCTATTTCGATAGTAGAGTCTGTCCGCAAACGCTAATGGACCGGACACTTGATAACTTTGTTGTGAAAGCATTTGCCTAAGATTCCACCCTTTTAACTGATTCGGTGGTGTAATATTCTAGGTCGATACCTAAAACATTATCACGTTTTAGTGTTCCAAGATATATTTTTGAACAAAATGGTTACTTAGCAAAATAAATGGTAATAATAAAGACCTGTGGTTTCTGTCTAATGTATAGAGGTATATAAGAATCAGGAAATTGTTCTTAACTCTTTATTCTTTATTGCACAAATAAAAAAAACATACAAGAAAATCTTCAAACTAGATAAATTACGGCACAGGCGAGGTTAAAAAGAGTTATCTTCCAGCAAACCTTCAATAAATAAATTGATTTTATGAATAGAGTATTAAGTTGTTCGCTTTAATCCACACAGCATCATCTATTCCCAAGCTAAGCAGAGCTTATGTTATGGATACTAGATGACTGAAATACTTAATACTACAAATTACATAATAATTTCAACTAAAACTAGCGACCCGCCCCGGCTTCACACGGTTTTCTTATACGTATAAACCTTCCTCTTAAAATACGCTATTTATTAAAAAAAACCGCTTCAAAATCCGTTGCGTAGTTTTAAAGATTTAAGCATACATAGGGACATAGAGACAGAGAAAACGACTTTGTTTTATACTATGTAGTGATATTATAATATCGATAGAAGACACCCAGAACCCTGAAATATATATTTCTACATCGTACAAACATTTGACCTAAAAATCGAACCCGCTACGTCCTGCGTCGAACGAATACCTTTGCCCACCGTGCCAATGAGGTCGTCTATTATTACTATGTATTCTATAGTACTCTATTATTGCTATGTATTACCACTAACGCATTACTATGGCATTACCTTTGTAAAAGAACTTAGCTAGTAGGTTTACAGCCTGGATTCCCCATTTCGAACGAAACTTCAGTTGTTTCAGCATTCGGAGCCCAAACTGTAAAAACTCCTACTGTAATACAGTTACGGCTGTAAGCAAATTGCGAAAGTTTAACGGAATCTGCTGAACTTACGGAATGACTTGTCATCAGTGAGTCCTGGGGTTTCGGGCGAAATGTTTTTCGGTTTTATTCATTTTCAACCGACTAAAAAAGGAGATTCGCCATTCGACTGTTTTCTTAAACACAATTTTTTACACCTTTTATTATTTTAATGATTCTGATTCTTTATTGATAACGATTGTTACGTATCACAATAGTTCCATATTTTTCATAAATAGTAATAACAAGGAAAAAAATTATAATAAAATTAATATCATTTTCTTACGTTAATATTTGAAGATTTTTAAGAATATATTGGTTTTCATAATATTTTAAGTCTCCACTGTAATTTTTATTATTATGTTTGTTTCCTACTTAAAACAAAACAGATGATAAAAATATCAGAACTACAATATTATATTAATATTGCCTTGCCGGTTCTATCACGAGGTGGTGGCGAAAAGTTCAATCAATCCGGAATCAGATACGTAAACTGGTGCGAAGGCACGTACCTCTCTTGTTACAAAGTTTGTTCAAAAGTGCTACAGCCTCCGCGATGCTTGTTAGTGTGGTTTACGAAGTTCGTTTTGTGGCGAAGTTGGCTTATACTTTGGTAACAACAAAATAGTTCATTTTTCTCACATGGTTCTTACAAAAAAATTAAATAATAACCTACTAACTACTACTAATTAGTGGGATAATATTATATTAGTATTATATAGTCATCAATTATTGACGACCGATGTGGCACGGCGGGTGAAGGTCTGCCTGCGACGCAGAAAGTTGCGAGTTCGATTCTAGGTTTAGGACAAATGTTTGTACTAAATGCAGATGGCTGTTCCGGGGTTTAAGGTGTTTTCTTGTAATCATAAGTTCCAAGTTTTGCTAAGCTTGGGGCTAGATGAAGCTGTGTAAATTCTCCAGCATTAATATTACATGTCCAGCAGTATTGCAATTTTTTTTCAAAAGAATGAGCTGTCTCAAACACAATAAGAATGGGAGAAGATAAAATCTTAAGTACAAAAAAATCGACAAAGAAATTTAAATAAAAAATAATTAATTTAATTAATTTAAATAAAAAATAGAAACAAAATAAAAAAAGTATTTACAATTGTAACTATTGAGCTAAGGGCATAGGGCTCAAACACAAAACTGCGAGCTCGCATCGCATCGTAAATATCTGCGAGCTCGCACGATAACGTCAGATCTCATTTGCATCGCGTATTCCTGTCATATTACGTCATACTTGGTGACCCCCCTTTTAGTCCGCTCTGAGACAACTTTAGCGAAAGAGCGCGGCGCCTGAGCCGCCTTCTTTGTGTTGTAAAAAAAAACTGCTTCAGTTCTCAACTCATAGTAATTTCGAGTAAAATAGTTCCCTTCAGAGTTCATAATCGTATTAAATGGATGAATCCAGAATCTTCTTTTTCTTTTATATCTATTTAACAATAACAGCAGTGCAATTGGACCGATTTATGCAAAAATGATCCAACCCACAACCATAAGAATAGACAATAACAGAGTAGAATGGAAACTTCGCTCCAAACGCGCTCAAGGTCATGATATTAGCCTACGCGATTCTGCACGTTTAACGTGCAGTGGGCGGGTCCATTCAGTAGGGCTGTCACAGCCGGCGAAGCCGCACGCGCATTTTAATATTTATGTAAGTTAGGTACCTACCTCTATGTATAATAATATGGCGTCACGATCAAGTTATTGTGGTGTGACAATAACTCAAAAACTAAGACAAATTTAAGTTTTTTTAGATTGCTAAAACATAATGATAATACCTACCCTATGTAAGTAATATTTTCTAAATATTATTGTTTTTGTAGGTTCCTATCTAATTCATTAGGTAGGTACCTAATCAAAGGAACGTGAACATCGGTCGTTGACCTTTTCTCACTCGCTTCGCCTTGCGACGCGACGGCGGCGGGGCGCGGCGGTACAGTGCCGTAACAACCCTGGCAAAACGCCTGGACGACAGAGGGGCGTAACAAGGTGAAGGGGGAAGTAGGTATATAAATGTCGGCGTTTGGGACTAGATCAAAGAAGAGTCGCTTCTAGTTATTATTTATTCTTATGCCACAACCTAGTCAATTTCGAGTTTTTTTTAACCAATGTAATCAGAATAAGGTATATTTTAACATATCAAAGACTCACACCTCTATGTTCACAAATGTGGAAAATCCATATGATCCAACCCACAACTGTCATGTCGAAGACCATTTTTTAAAATGTATAAGTGTTTCATGCCACTTGAATCATTTTTGTGTTGCTTTTGTTACCCTAACATATAACCGTTCTAATTTGCTACAATGATTCAAACTATAATATTAAGCTGGTCCATCAGTTCAAAGAGCTCAGAAAGCTATAGAAAGAGCTATGCTCGGAGTTTCTCTGAAGGATAGGATTCGTAAAGAATACATCCGAAAGAGAACCAAAGTTATCGACATAGCTCAAATAATTAGCAAGCTGAAGTGGTGGCAGTGGGCCGGCTATATCTCGCGAAGAACCGACAACCGTTGGGGTAAACGTGTTCTTGAGTGGAGACCGAGACTTGGCAAACGTAGTATAGGACGCCCTCCGGCCAGGTGGGATGACGATCTGCGAAAGACTGCTGGCAGATGCTGGATGCCAAGCTGAAGACAGGGAGCTATGGCGCTCATTAATGGAGGCCTATGTCCAGCAGTGGACTAATATAGGTTGATTATGATGATGATGATATAAAACAAGTTAAGATTTGACAAGTTAATATTTAAAATTGCTATTTCATCTAAGTACGTAAACGAAATAAAGTATATAAAGTTCAAAACACACAGAAGCCGGAGGAGTGGCGAAGGCGAAGGCGTGCCGGTTTTTCCTATGGCACCGCGTTCGCCACGGCCTGCGGTATGTGTGTAGGCTTTCATAGGATTCCATAGAATACAACTCGCACGCCTTTGCCTCCGCCACGCCTCCGGCTTCTGTGTGTTTCGTACTTTAACGAAAAATAAATAAATAAAATAAAATAAGTACAGGGCCAGCAGATCTAATATTAGATACCAGATGATTGCATTGATTAATTTAAGAAACCGAAGGGAAGCTGCAATAATAGACGATGTAGATGGTTTATGTGATGAACCTTATTCTGGTTTGGACGAGGAGTAGGGCCAATTTTGTTTGTTTTGTCTTTTAAAACACAAAAATGATTACTAATTTTTAACACACTTTGAATCATTTTTGCATTTTAATTTTTGCACCCTACATAGCTCTTTCCATACAAAATTAATATTGTAATAATGATCCAGGCGCAAGTTTTCCCAATTATCTACTAAACTATTACAATTTATTCTTTTTATTATTTATAGCAAAAAAGTTGAGTTTACATAGCATTAAATTAAATTAAAATAACAACATTTTGTATTACAAAGCTAGAGAAATACCGCCACAAACTTAAATATCGATTATCTCGAAATGAGGTTTGTGTGGGTTGGATCATTTTTGCTTAAATCGGTTCAATTATCTTTTTGGGATCCATCTTACGCTTCCTAAAAACACGTCCAATACGGCGGACTAAACTTGAAGATATGGTTACCCTACAAAACGGTTCGCCGCACAAATTCGCATCGCAGAAATTCGCAAATCAAGTTCGTGTGACATCGCATCAAATCGCATCAAATCGCATCGCATCGCACCAAATCGCAGTTTTGTGTGGGAGCCCATAATCACGGACTGAATTCCGTGATTCTCCCGCTATTGTATAGAGGGTCATCCGACGAAGTTTCCACAAAAAATGAAACCTATGTATCTATCCAGAGACGTATTTATCACTCAAATCTCAAATTATTTAACTTATTCTGCTCTTAGGGAATAAAGTAGGTTAACACTATCAGAATCACATTACAATCAATCATAATTCTATTCTAAATTACTCTGATAGAGTTTAGGATAATTCCCTAAATTCGGGCCATAAATGAAACAAGTGGCCAGACACTCGTTACCGATATTAATTACAATAATGACCCAGATAATGGATGACCCGGTATTATGGCCCGGTTTGCACTGCAGTGTACTAAATTATACTCCGCGGTCCAACAATGGACCTTGTTGCTGGAATTAATTAAGGCGAAATTGCTATAAACAGCGAATATTCCATTTATGTGCCTATTTATTTTATTAGGGTAGAGCGTTTATAAACTGGAATATTAATGAAAATTAATATTTCTAGATTCATTAAGTTAGACCATAATTTTCATAAAGGAGGTTGTACTCATCCATCACTTTATTTAATAACCAGTGTGGCCAGACTCAGAGTTATATACATTAAATAAATTAATAAATAATGCTTGGCAACCCACACAGCATCATCTAGCCCCAAGCTAAGCAGAGCTTGTGTACTGAGATTGTGTATTATATGGATAGGTACTATAAGACTGATATACTTAATAAAACTTTATTAACAACGAAAATTACAAGCAAGGAATAGAAAAATTACAACTAGTATTTACAATTGAAACCATTGAGCTAACTGCAGACGGTTGCAAACAGTCTAAAGGTAGCTCAATTAATCCATGTCAATACCAGTCGGAAGCGTCCCCAAGACACTGGCTGCATTACCACGCTGTATGGCAATGCTGATGCGCTGAGCCAGATATTCACCAGCTCTCGAGTCACGCGTCGCATCGACCAGACGCTCAGATAATTTTTTAAAATTTTTGTAAAATACTTACATTACACAGATTTTTAGTAGGTATACATACAAAACACCCAGAATCAGAAAGAAAATAACAAGTGCCTGCCCAGTGATCAAATTGGTCTCACATTTAGCTGTAGATATTATTCTTATTCTGGTCGATGTGACATGTGATGTGACTCGAGTGGCGTATCTGGCTCAGCGCATCAGCATTGCCATACAGCATGGTAATGCAGCCAGTGTCTTAGGATCTTTTCCAACTGGTATTAATATGAATCAGTAGAGCTACCTCTAGACTGTTTAGAATCGTCTGGAGCTAGCTCAATGGTTTCAATTCTATAAATTAGTTTTAATTCACTCCTATTTCCTATTTTCCTTTATTGTAATAAAGTCCTTATATTATTGTCAAGAATACAGCAACTCCCGTATTTTTGGGATATTTTTTATGTATTTATGTACGTAAGTACGTACCTAAGTTCGCATGTAGAAGACAGTATTAAATAACTGTTACTAACTTTAACTTAGTTTATTATGAAATCTAACTTTGAAATTGAATGCAGTTTAACAAACAATGGAATTCGCAAATTGTCTCGATCCCTAATGGAACTGTAATCCCACCTTTATCATAGTTTCATTGAGTTAATCAGACGGTTATTGGTTGGGATACCGACCATTTCATCAATTACCCAACATTCTTCTATAAGTATTTTTAAGTTTGTAGTACCGGAGCTGTGCGTAAAAGGAAATATACTGTCAAAAAGACTAGGTAGTTAGTGTCAAATCGCGGTTTAAAACAGATTTTGCTTGGAAATTATTACTTAAACGCGGAAAACCGCGTTTTTGTACACATTACATTATTTTGTTAGACATTTTTGTATCTAATTAGGACTTAAGTATTCGGTTGACATCCATGTCGTTTTATTAGAATGCAACCTGAAAAATTACACGTGTAAATGTACAAGGTTTATCGTTAGATAAAGTAACCGTTACATAACTTACAGTAGACAATAAATATCATATTTTGCATAAGCCGTCGAGCCAAAACTATAAACTGCTTTCCCGAATTACCGTAACAAGTTAACATCTTGCTTAAAACATGTTATTCCAACTTAAACATTGGCCGCATGCCAAGACCACGGTCCGTTTGCTTTCCTATTCAAATCGAGAGGTACTCGTACATTCTAAGATGTCGTAGTTTATCGAAAACAAACAATAATATATCTCAGTCAAATATTATTAGAACTTGGAATAATATTTCATGCAAATCGTGTTTATCGGTTTAGATAGTGTATCTATAGCACCAGACTCTTATCATAAGGGGTGAAGGGGTTCTAAAGATCAATAAGTATTCAGTTTACAATAAGGGTTACACCATTTCCCCAATATACGTATAAGACGTACTTGTGTACCAATCACCACTTGGTTTAAGGTAAGTACCGTATTACCTACTATTTTATTAATCTAGAGAGAAATAAACTAGAGACGTATTCTTACTTATCAGTTTAACATGACATAGATAGATTATAAAAAAAAAATCACTCAGAAAAGCTTTAAATAAACCTACGTTAGAGTTCACTAGGTTTATTCGTTGTCACAAGGTAAATAGGTAAATGGTCCCACATAAATGTACTGCGTCCTGTGGTATTACGATAAACGTGTGCAATAGTGTGCATTTCCCTCAGGATACAAACGATTTCACTTTTCTACTTGTACGTACAATGGCACGTAACTCTTCATGTGCAAATTAAGACCCCTATTGTAAAAACCTGTCTGAGTTTTCCTAAAAGTTTTGAAATAAAATGAAGTCTATCTCGCCTTTTTTTAACTCAATTGGCCTCTAGCCAAGCCTACCGACCATTTGGCACCACAATCAAATATGCATTGGAGGCTTTAGCGAGTTTAGCCATGCAGTTAGCACCGCGATAGTACTGAAGCCTAATTAGCTGCACGCTAATAGTACCTTAAAATGTTTAGGTACGTAGGTACAGTTAGCTGCATCGATCGTGGAACGTGATAGGTTTAAAAATAAGTATATAGGTAAGGTTGTTTGGTGGTTGTTTGGCTATATTTATATAAGCTGATCATACTGTTACAAAATTTCTTTAGTATTAATAGATTATTTTAGAAACTAGTCGTAGTATTTAAACAATGTGACCTAATTTTAAGACATACCTATTCCGACACAATGCAATTGTTGTTTGAGAATAAATGAAATGAAACAGATAATAATAATAATTCCGGACAGTCGACACAGCATCATCTAGCCCCAAGCTAAGCAGAGCTTGTGTTATGGGTACTAGATGACTGATATACATAATACAATACCATTACATAGATAGATTTTTTTTTATTATACATAGAAAACACCTAGACCAACGGAACAAATTTCTGCAGGTCGTACACAAATTTGTTCCGAGGCGGGAATCGAACCCGCAACCTCCTGCGTCGCAGGCGGACCTTCGAAACACATGTACTAAGCCAAGGGAGTGTCTTGCTCCGAGGAGTTCAACGTCTGATATAAAAAAAAATGAATTCCGAATTTATTATTATTACTTATACAAAAAAAAACGTTTACGTTACGTTACGTTTATTGCTTGATTTACATAGGTGTGCCAAATTTCAGCTCAATTGATTGAGGATATTTTTGGTCTTAAATTTAACTAGCGTTGTACCTAATTACGAGTAATTGCGAGATTTTTACCAAAATCTCATATTATTTTCTGCATATTAAACAGATAATTTAATAAGCATCCACTGTGACAAAAGAAATCTCATATCGATGTAGAAGACGCGCGTAAAAATAAAAAAATAATCACCCCGGGATGGTTACATATCAATGCTGCTCAGTGTACATTACATTAATAATGTTAGGTACCTACTAATGCACTTAACGAGTGTCAGGCAATTTGCGACCTTATTACTATGTAATACGCGGTATATTGGCGAGTTGATATTGGTTTCATATCGTGGTTTAGCTTATTAAGTTAAAAGCTTTTGCGGGTTGATGTTTGATGTTGATAAGTGGATGGATTTAATTGATAAATCATAAAAAGCTGTAGATATTTTACCATTTTATTCATTTGGTATTTAATTATTAATTAGATAATAAATTAGGTAACTAGAGGTACTTCACTAATTAATTCATCATCATCATCAGCCCATATCACTGCTGGACATAGGCCTCCCCTAATGAGCGACATATCGCCCTGTCTTCAGTTTGACGTATCCAGCATCTGCCAGCAGTCTTTCGCAGATTGTCATCCCACCTGGCCGGAGGGCGCCCTACACTACGTTTGCCAAGTTGCGGTCTCCACTCAACAACACGTTTACCCCTACGGTTGTCTGTTCCTCGCAAGATATGACCGGCCCACTGCCACTTCAGCTTGCTAATTCTTTGAGCTATGTCGATAAATAAGAATGCATATCTTGACACAGCCTATACAGCCTACAGTAGGCCTCGAATTCAAGGGAAGCCCTTGGACTCGAGGCATAACTTTTATTGAATCTTAGAAAACTTACTTAGAATTTCCACTACATCTGGCTTTGTAGCAAAACAATAGATATTAAACTATACTTTATGAAATAAAAAACACCATATAAACTGAATACCCACTTATATACTACTTGAAAGCAACAGACACAATACAGTACAGAAGTTAACTTTAAAACTGCCAGGGGCACTTTAAAATTTAGCCTAATACAGTTACCATGTTCAAAATAGTGCTAATTGTAAGTAGCAAAACAGCAATTATTTTCCCCAAAACTCGGGTAAAAGGGTTGAACATCAAAGCCGACAACACCGCCTCGAGCATTACCTAATTAGTGACACCTGCAAGTCTGGAGTTTAGGCCGTTACTAGTTTGTTATACAGGATGTTTGGAGTTTGGGTTTTGATGACATGATGATTTGATGTTAGAGAAAAGTTTTTGTAGGTTTAACTTCTAAAACTATCATGGTTTTTAACACTAAAGTCATTGAATACGGGATATTTACCATGATTTGTTTTCTTTTGAGTTTTCCGATATTTCGGCACCATTTCAAGCGCCATGATCTCATCAGCGTCTTTTTTGTAGGTTTATGAAAAACTAGCAGCGCCTCACGGTTTCACCCGGGACACAACGGGAATTACGCCACGTTCCCGTAGGAATTCCTGGATAAAATATTTCCTTACAAACTTTCATCCTTATTTTTATTCCCACTGGTTTTTTTTTACAAACTTAAAATAAACCGGTTTTATTTAGATGTAATCAAAAGCCTTAAAGTGATTCGATTTCCATACGTTTGTATTTTCCCAAATATGAGCGATGTGGACATAATTTAACAAATAAATAACTGTTTTTGGCTTTGTTATTCGTCATTATTTGCGGCAAATTGTGTTTGATTCATGAAAACACTCGGAATAATTAGAAATAACGTGAAAATTTTAGGCCATTTCTATCAATGCGTGAGTGAACACGGATAGTGTCGTACGCCCGCTTACTTGAACATGTGAGTGTGATGGCGGCGACGGAATCGCCATCTGTGTGCTATCTAAAGAATCATCTAATAATACCATAGTCTACCGTTCTCAAAGGGTTTTTCCATCGTCCAAGTATTTATTCCTATCTATTTTTGCTGCATGTCAAATAAGATCTAGGAAGCCTACGTTCCGTTTCCATGACAACAATAAATGACACTATGTAAACAGATAAAATGTTTGCATATAGATACCAGTTTAGAGAGTTTTACGCTGGGGCCACACTACCTCACCGTCTACCGGGCTGTTACCGCAATAATTAAGACATTAAATTACCGTTTAAATTACTGCATGACCTGGTGTGGTTACACTAGAGTTTACTTATATATGTCAATAAATAAGGCGGTAAAAATATCACGTGCGTCGCCGGTGAGCTCATATTGCACACTGGACAAACGGTATTGGCCACAAACGCATTAATTACTGCGGTAATCTTCTTTGATGTGCGAAAAAAGACCGCCGCCGGAGCTATTGCCTACCGCCATTTGCCATATTGATTGGCATTGTAAAATTATGGCCATAAATCGTGGTTACACCTAGGTGTTGTATAAGTTATAATTAAAATAATTATCGGCATATCACGGTAGTGTGGCCCCAGCATCAGACGTGTCAGATTGTATGCAAAGCATTTCGATCATTCATCAGCGACAACCGATGTGGCGCAGTGGGCGAAGGTCCGCCTGCGACCGGTTGTGGGTTCGATTCCCGTGTCGGAAAAAATTGTGTACGATCTACAGAAATTGAACATGAAATTGTTCCGTTGGTCTGGGTGTTTTCTATGTATTTATAAAAACAATATCTATCTATGTAATGTATTGTATTAAGTTTATCAGTCAACTAGTACCCATAATAAGAGCTTTGCTCACCTTGGGGCTAGATGATGCTGTGTGGACTGTCCGGAATTATATATATTTTTTTTTTATTGGACTAATCGTAACTTTTTACAGAGAGCCAAAACAAAATTTTGAACATGATTTTTTTGAAAAGTTAAAGTTTTTCTTTTTTAATATTAAAACATCATTGTTTTTGTAATTTTTTGCTCTATTTTTTAAAATAATGGTCGCTGTTATAGCTATCACCCAACTTGATAAAAACTACAAAAGCCCATTTTGCATTAAAATTTTGAAGCAAAGTTAAGATAATTATCCCAATAAAAAGAAATAAATATTTAAATTAAACTAGCTTTATGAAATGTTCTCAAAAGAAAATATACTTTATCAGAAATAAAACCATTTTCTAAATTTTTGAAATGTGGCCGTTTTGCATTCAATGAGCGATTTGTAAAAATGCCTGAACTTAGCTGGCGTAAGAGCTAAAATAAAATAAAAATCAGTTGGTGTTGATAGTACATAATTGTTTCTTTTTATTTTTGTCATACCGTTAGAAACGAGGTCAGGACCCTTTGTGGGATGTACCTACGCAGAACAGTCTACCAAAGTTTTATATAACAATCAAATAGACTTAGGAAGGCTTACAATAAGTAATTTATGACAAATATGAATTTGTTTGTACTAGGTCTATGACATTGTTCAAAATATAAAGAATAAAAATGATAAAAATCAAAAATTTTGGTAGTGTTGAAGGGATTCGAGCCCTTACTAACGGGATGTATCAAAATTTTGTGGATATTTCATTTTCAAAAAGCAAAAAGTAAATTAAATTTTCTGTGGTTTCGAACCCAGGTACGACTATACATCGTCGCACCCACCCGACTGTTCAAACCGCTAGTCCAAAGTGAGTTATTGAAATGCTGTGAAAATTTGTATTACTTTTAATCTTTTATAAGTGGTCGTAAAATCGGAGCTAAAATACCTAAGTACACAAAGAACAGAGTCAAAAAAAGTGGAGACTTCTTTACGCTAATAATTTTAATGTAATTTTATTATAAAATTGGAACAACTTTCACAGTGAGTACATTTAAAATTAATGATTGTTATTGTGAACTTATTCAATTTATTTGTCAATTCCAATCATCATCATCATCATCATCATCAACCTATATTAGTCCACTGCTGGACATAGGCCTCCCCCAATGAGCGCCATTGCGCCCTGTCTTCAGCTTGCCGCATCCAGCATCTGCCAGCAGTCTTTCGTAGATCGTCATCCCACCTGGCCGGAGGGCGTCCTACGCTACGTTTACCGAGAATTCCAATGATTTAACGAAATTAATAAATAGCATGAAAAGTATTTTTTTTACCTATGATTTGTAAGATATTCATTAGCTAATAAGCTAGTTTGTAAATAACATTACCCTCTGCGCCTTTTTACTTAAATTGTTCAAAACGATAAAAGAAAATTACCTCCAATTTTTTTTTTAAACGTAAATAGAGCCTGTTTTTATTCTTAAAAAAAACAAGAGTCGAAAATTAGTTCGTTAACTAGTGGTTTTATTGAATTAATTTTAGATGTAATTTAGTAATGTCCCGAAAACGGAAATATTGGTCCGAAAAATATTTAGTCCTAAGGCGTCTCCAATTATCTCTGTTATTTTTCGAACAGTAGTTATTTTAGTTCCACTGAATTTATAGGGTTTGCCTGTGTGAGTGACTCGTAGCGGCCGATCACTCACACAGGCAAGATCTTTTTTTGTGTGAGTGACTCGTAGCGTCCGATCACTCACACAAGCAAGATCTTTTTTGCTCTTCCCAAATACAAGCTCCCTAAATGCTTTCAACACTTGAAAAATTGCTTGGTACATAAAAAACAACATACCATTTGCGGCAAATACATTTCCATTAAACAATTATGAACAATTTAATTAGAAAATAGTGAAAAACATCAAAATTGAAAATCATCGCCATCTAGTAGCGGAGCTATGCTTAGTCCTGGACGCGAAATCACCTTAAAAACAAGTTTCTAGCTTCGAATCTTCAAATAAAAAAAACATCAAAATAGGTTTACCTAGAAAAAGTTCTGTTATTATAACATAAACTGAAACATATATTTACACATTCGAATTAAAAACCTCCTCGAGTCCTTAAAATCGGTTGAGTAATACTCTTCGAAATCAAATGAAAGTAACTGTTTCTTTTCACGAATAAAGGGCTGAACGGATTATAATCAAATTCGGCAAGAAGATCCATTCAATTCCTGAGAAAGACGCTGTTGATATAATTAAGCAGGTATTTTATCATTTCTGGTGGGTTTTTGGATACTCAATCCATAATAAATAATGCTGAACAATACACACAGCATCATCTAGCCCCAAGCTAAGCAAAGCTTGTGTTGTGTTACTAGATTACTGATATACTTAATACAATAAACTACTTCATAGATAGATATTTTTTATACAGAGAAAACACCCAGATCAAGTATAGGTCAACAATTATTAGATATTATTAACAATATTTTTAGATCGTACAAATAATTGTCTAAAGGCGGGAATCGAACCTGCAACCTCTTGCGTCGCAGGTGGACCTTCATCCGCTGCGCCACATCGGTCGCCATAGTGTAATTAGGTTTAAAGTATTTTCCAAAAATATTATTCCACTTGCAAATAATCATTTTGTATGTATATTAAAACAACAGTCAAAGAACACAATTTGTTACTACTTTTTGATTAACCCTTGAAGGATTCTTTTCAAAAACCTAAAACCTCCGTCAAGGATCACGGCGGCGCTGCGGCGGTGGAGGGGGCAGACGATATTTACGACTCAAAGCACTAAAATGCTTATATCTCAAGAATTACTAAGTCTTTTTTCAAGATTTTGTCTGATTTAGAATCGAGAATAAATACACTATCGAAATATGTAAATTAAATTTGTCTTATTGATACTTTTATACTCGCATTTAATAAAAATAAAAAAGTAGAAATAAAATTTTAATTCCCAAAACGTTTTTAAAATTGAAACTCATCAACATCCATTCTATTTAAATCCGTACAAAACCTCTCTTTTCACAAAATTACAAAACTCTACATCAGACTATATAAATAATAGGCAGAATAAGCACTTTGAATAATATTACACAGAAACTAAGAAAAACACACTGTTTTCCTTACTCCCAAGATTTATATTCCTATTACCAGAAAGCAAGTTAAGAAGTCGCAACATACCCGTGTCGAGGTGAAACCAACTGTCGTTACCTTAACTTTCGGTTTAATATAGCGTAGAGGGAAGTTAGGTATGAGGCCGCGGCCGCACTATAAGATTTTGGGTAGGCGGAGAAAAAAACAAATATTGACATGACTCTGGTACTCGTAGGTATGTTCATTGAAAGCTTACACCATCCTTTGACTTCTTAGGTAAATAGACATTTTATGCTTTGTAGAAAACAATGGAAAATTTTTACAAAACGTTGAACACCTTCAGTGGTGCCTTCCACGTTAATAAGCAACGTGCCAAGCAACCAACTAAGTTCTAGAATAATAAAATATTAATTTATTTATTATTGTGGTCGATACAACGCGTGAGAGTTTCTGGCGCAGCGCATCATACAGCGAAGTAATGTAGACAGTGTCTTGGGGACGCTTTCGACTGTTATTGACTTGATGATATAGACCAGTTGAGCTAGATATCTCGATTGTTTCAAATTTAAAATATAGATTTGGAGAAAATAAGAAAACGTAGTTGACGTCGTGCCAGCTTTATCGTTCTATCGAAGACTCGAACTAACTATGGACCAAAAACGATACTATACGAAGGCTACCTTACAACAACTTACCCTCAAATTAAAATGTTAGCTCATTTAATGTGTTCAAACATAAATTAGCTAAGCATATTATAATTAATGATGATTCACTTCATAATAATAATGATAGGTAAATAAATTACAATAAAGGAATGAATATAAACCAATTAAAACTAGTATTTACAATTAAGTTAATTCTCAAAAAGACAAATGCAATGTTTTTTTCATGAAAACAGGGTTCTTAGATTAAGTATAGATAGATACATAGGTTGTAGTCATTCGATAGCTTAGCTGACTCATTTAATGTTGTCACTTTATGGATGCATTAAACTAAATATAAAGTATGGAGCATCTCGCTGAGCTACTATCGAAGTAAGCGAAGCTACCTGCTAACCTTACCTCCAACTTGCAGTGCGGCCGTGGTCCAAAAGTTGGTTTTTGTATGAAGTTTGTTCGTTTTTTCCCTTGGGTCGGTTTACAGAAATTGGCGGGCGGAAATTAAATGTTTGGATAAAAGTTTCTAGGAAACATTGGTTTAAAGTAGGTAAAGGAAAATAAGGAAAAAATATAAAGTCTGTAGGTAAAGTAGAAAATTAAATTCAAATAGGAAGTATTCCGTGGTAATTGGAACGAACGAAAAAACTTAAAAGAGCGAAACCAGCTTGTGTCAAAATCATTGGACATAAAATGTATTGGACAAAATCTATTTTTACTTCTAGGTTTCTTGAAATAACAACTCTTTTCCTTGGGTCGAAAAACTTAAGTAACCTTCTAGGTAAAGGTGGTGCAACCTGAATTGGTGCGACTGACTTCTGTTTTTCATATACCGTACCAATAGTAATTAATAATGCTAGAAAATTCGCACAGAATCATCTAGCTCCAGGCTAAGCAGAGCTTGGTAATTGGTATATCGATAACTGAAATTCTTAAAACAAAACGTATTTTTGACTAAACGTTGAAAGTACTGAGAACATCCAGAGGTATTTCTTTTTCTATATCTCCAGACAAACTTTTGTACCGAGGTGGGAATTGAGAAAGCAATCTCCTACGTCACATAGGCAGTTATAGTTGCTTTCTACGCATCTGAGCTTGTTGATTTGAGACGTGTCGTCAGTCAACTGTTTAAAAAACAAACTTACAAAAAACTATCTCGCTTTTAGCTTTGCACTTAAAAAAATTGTGGCATGACAGCGGAGAAGGAGTTAAAGTAAGGCAAAATAGCTTACGGTAAATAAGATGTAATTATACTCCGTCCACGCAATAATTTTCTTTTAGAGACATGCACGTCTTTGATTGACAGGTGAGTGATCAAAATTAAATGGAAGAATGCAATATTTTAAACGTTTACTTTGAAAAAAGGAGATGCGAAGAAAAACGAATCTGTTGACTCGAATATTATCGGAGCTCACGGAAGTTTCGTTAAATATCGAACCGACAAATTACGTAGGGCACGAAAATATTTGTTAAATAATCCAATTACCTACCCTTGGAGATAACATAGGTGCCTAATATAATATACGGTTATTCAGCACCAGTATTTATTAAATCCCTTTTCTCCAAGTATAAAATTAAGAGTAATTTGATGCTACGTCACTGGATTGTGACGACACGTTTTAAGAGTTTCTTGTTGAAAGTGGTAGGAATTCCGAATAATATTTTTAAGTTTTTATATTGCAAAGGTTACTAAATTGCATCACAAGTCATTCGTTACTCCACGAGGACAGTTAATTATACTCGTAATTTCATAATACGATATTGTAATTATACGAATAATTGGGAGCTTTTTTACAAAAACGAACGACTACAATTAAATTTAACTCATTTTTATTGATAACTCATTAAGTATGATTTTGATAAAATTTATATGGGACCGCACTAAAAGCACCAATTCTGAATAAAAAAGTCCATATAATCGGTGCTCCGCGTAAAAAGTTTTATTGAAAGTTATAAGAAAAAGGTTTCTATAGACATAATAAACACACATGAAAATTTATCTCATTTTTTGAAGTCCGTTTACAAATAGCATTTGCAGACGTAGCACTATGTGGTAAGCTTAGATAATATTTCAAAATCTCAGTAAATCTTTGAATAAGACAATTGAATTGAAGTTTGTTTTACTAACAGTCACGGTTTATTTAAACATCATCGCTTATCTCGTTAAGATAACGGCTCTCAGAAAATGAAAATTTTATAAAAAAAGGAGGAAATACCTATTTGAATTCTCACTACCACCTTAATATAACTCAGCTCCCACGGGTCGGTGTTTATAACCTCCCAAATATTTTACAACCATGGTCGTGTTTCTAACCAAACGATTCCTCGGGGCATTCGAGCCTTCACCGAGCTGGTTTCATGTCTCTTAGGAAAACTTACTTCGGAAATTTGAAATTAAATTTTGTACCAACTTAAGTTGCGTTTTCCAACTCCCAGTGCGGCTTACATAGGGTGTAACGAGTGCTAAAAGTTCGACAGGTCGGCAAAAATATGGCAAAATGGCAATGGTTTTTTGAGTAATGAAATGTCAACACAAACTGTAGGTTGATTTCCCGCTTACAGTCTTATTGAAAGTGTTTGTGCATTTTACTTGGAAAGAATACTTTTACTGCGGCATCCAACAGGTAATAAAATATGCTAGATCTAAGTCCATGCTGAATCCCTAAACTAAAAAAAAGTCTTCAAAATAGATCAGGATTTTTTTTTAAAGACAGAAGTTCAGAAGTCATCAACGAAAAAAACATAAATTCTCATTTTTGTTGCTACTTGTTCAGACATCTCTAAATCTTGTCGAAAAGTAAGTTTTAATCCTCGCTGTTACTAAGATACCTAATCTTGTAAGAAGACGCAAGGGAGCGCCCTAGCTTCGGCTTTGAGATAGCTATTCAAAAGTATTTATATTACATATTTTTTTTATATATTACTAGCTGCGCCCCGCAGCGTCGCCCGCGGGGAAATTTATTTATTTGTCAAATATCATATTTTTGTACATAATATGCTATTCCCGACGAAGACAAATCCAAAAACACAAAAATCATAAAAATCGGTCCAGCCGTTCTCGAGTTATAAACACGACTTTCTTTTATATATATTAGATTATATTTTCCTTCCAATTATATTGTCTTAGTTATAAATTAAACCTACGAACGTTAAAGATCCACCTTTACGTAAAATTGTTTATGATTGAATAAAAACAAATGTTCTCAGCAAGGAGGTCTTTTAAGCTTCTAATCTAATGTACCTAATTATCTATCTTAGTTTAATATTTATCAGATGATAGTTGAATATATTATAATTATTAAATAACTAGCTGGTGCCCGCGACTTCGTCTGCTCATGATTAGTATTTGGAGTACTCGCGATTTTACTTGCGTAATTCCCTTTCCCGTGGGATTTTTGGGATAAAATAAAGCCTATTTCTTATTCCAGCTTATAATCTATCTCTGTGCCAAATTTCATCCAGATCTCTTCAGCGGTTTTTGCGTGAAAGAGTAACAAACATCCATCCATCTATCAATCTATCCATCTATCTATCCATTCATACTTACAAACTTTCGCGGTTTATCAGTTCAATTCAGTTTGGTTCAAAAAAATTCAAAAATTCAAAAAAATTCTCACAGCATCTGAACTACGCGTACATACGCGTCGTTCAGTGATGCTGTGAGAAATTTTTGAAAACCCGCATAGCCCAGGGGAACCACACTGAATTCCGGGATAAAATGTACCTATCCCATGTCCAATCGTCCCGAGTTCCATTCGAATTCATTCAATTCCGTCATGATGCGTGGTTAAAGAATTTCTCTTTCACCCTCTCTCCCAGGGGAACCTTGCCGAATTCCGGGATAAAAAGTATCCCATGTCCTTCCTTGTACTATGAACTCAAATCGTCCCAAGTTTCATTCCAACTCATTCAGCAGTTTCGGCGTGATGCGAGGTAAAGGAATTTTACTTTCATACCCTCTCCCATGAGAACCTTACTGAATTCCGGGATAAAAAGTATCCTATGTCCTTCCTCGTAATATGGCGTAATATAATCATGCCGAGTTTCATTTCAATCCGTCAAGTAGTTTCGGTGTGATGCGCGTTTACGATACAGACAGACAGACAGACATGAATGAAAAAAATTACAGTTTTGGCTTGAGTATCGATAGTAGAGTGCCCTCCAAAAAAAATTTTCGTAAATATCTTCAATGTACAGAATTGGACCTGTTACAGTTTGTTACATACAAACTATGCACCTAATCTGCAGCGGTGGCTCGCGTTGCAACATGCATTGTGTCGGTCGACTGCAGAGTCAGCAATGACGTCTTTCCCTCAACGTGCCCCAACTGCGTTCCGGTCACGTCATTCTATACTTGGTAATCACATCGACCGAATGTAGATTCTTTAGTTATAAATTACGATCATTGTAATATCTTTACTTAATAAATTAGTTTAAAAGTTTTTGTTTTTTTTTAAAACCGTCGTCTGTGGCTTCCGTAATTGGCGCAGGCGGTAGGATACGTCGAAGCAGTGGGTATTCGTCCAGGAAATACTCAAAATCGATTCCAGACGAACAGACTCCTGTTTGGCCTTCAAGTCTTCATCGGCGTATCCAGAATCTACGAGCACACGGGCGGCGGCGCACTTGAAAATCAGTGTACGAAGAAAACCATATGTAAGTGCTTTGAAACTTTCCTTTAAGTGTTGCCTCCTTTTCCACCATTTTCCATCCACGAAAATCAGAGGAGGAATCGACCTCCTCACGGCAAAATCGTAGAGATAACGTAATAGATAATACTAGAAATTTAGATTTAGATAGTAGTGAAATTTTAAGTGAAAGTAACGATAGTATTTTAGAAAATATGGCTAACGAACCAGATCACATCTATAAGGCACTCCGCATGGTCCCGGAATTTGACGGGAACCCTAATATCCTCACTAGATTCATAAGAATTTGTGACCAACTCGTAACGCAATTCATGCGCACTGATCCTGGGAACGAGTTAAGCAATTTATGTCTTATTAACGGGATCCTTAACAAAGTAACGGGTCCAGCATCCAGGACCATCAATGCTAATGGCATTCCAGATAATTGGTTAGGGATTAGGAATGCTCTGATAAATAATTTTGCGGATCAGAGGGACGAAAGCGCCCTGTACAATGACTTGTCTTTGTTAACACAGGGAAATGATTCCCCGCAGGAATTTTACGACAGATGCCAAACCCTTTTCAGTACGATAATGACGTATGTGACACTGCATGAGCATGTGCCTACCACCGTGGAGGCGAAACGTGATTTGTACCGTAAACTTACTATGCAGTCTTACGTGCGAGGTTTGAAAGAACCTCTAGGGTCCCGTATACGGTGTATGAGACCCCCTACTATAGAAAAGGCTTTGGAATTTGTACAAGAGGAGTTGAATGTGATGTATTTGCAACATAGGAATGAACCCAGCCGGAATCCAGCGACGCAGACAGCATCTAAGGTACCGTACCTAGCACCTAATAATTTCAGTGTACCGAAAGCGTTTAATTTTGGTGCCCAAAGGCCTGTACCAATGCAGCCGCAACCGCAGATGCAACCGCAGATGCAACCGCAGCCGCACCCGCAGCATTGGCGTCCAGCTTTACAGTTTCATCCCCCACAGCGCATGCCATTACAACCCTCACGAACGCAGCAGATGTTTAGAGCACCCCCTCCAAATTATAACGCTCAGACCAGCGGCTTTAGGTTCCCTCCTAGGAACGCACCCCCGCAGCATCAAGGACCAAAGCCCATGAGCGGTGTAAGTCATTTTGTGTCGAAAGCTCTTCCCCCTACTATCCAGGGACATGACTGGCGTAAATTTGGCAATCCTCCCCCGACTAATTACTTTAAGTCTAGGGAAATGAATTACAATGAGGTAGGTAACTACTCTGACTATTACTACCCTGACGACTACTACTACCCTGACGGTTATTATCCAGACACTGACTATGGTAACTTCTACGGCTACCAGAGCGTTCCGGAGTATTACTGCGACCAACAGGACGACCCTCAGACCATTGACAATGTACCATCGAACTCAATGGCTATTGAGCCCTCGCAACTGCCTTCTCAGCAGAAGGATCAGGATTTTCCTTCGGGCCGTTCCAACAGAGAACTAAAATAGAATTAAATTTACAGTCAAAAAAGGAATTGCGGTTCATACAAATATCGAACCCTCCTTTAAAGTTGCTTATCGATACTGGAGCCAATCAATCATTCATTAGTCCTGAAGCAACGTGTAATTTTTATTCACATGTGCCAAAGGATTTTGATCCTTTTGAAGTCACAAATTCACGCGTTACCAGCACCCATGACTATTCAATTACTATACCGCACTTTGCTGAATTTGGCGATCAATCCAATATAAAACTATTCATCTACAAGTTTCATAATTACTTTGATGGATTGATAGGCTTAGATCTATTGGAAAACTGTAAGATAGATCTGAAGAACAATGTACTAGTAACTGAGTTAGCTAGGATACCATTGTCCCGTTATCAGTGTAGGAGAGCAAATCGTGAGGAAACGATTCCTGCCAATTCATCTAGATTGATTAACATTCCGATCGAACATCCTGACGGTGACATATTTGTGACTGAACAACTAATGTGTAACTGTCTTATACATGAGTGTGTTACTACTGTAACAGACAAGACTGGAACAGTTGAGGTAGAGAACATGACTAACGACGATATAGTTATTTCTTTCAAGGACTCAACAACGCATATTGACGTGTGTAATATAGAACAAACCGAAATCGAACAGGACCCCACTAGAGTAAAAAAGGTTTTACAGAACCTTAGAACTAAACATCTAAACGCCGAAGAGCGAGCTAATTTAGAAACTTTGTGTGGACGGTTCGCTGATGTGTTTTATATAGAAGGAGAGGCACTAACTTTCACTAACAAAATCAAGCACAGTATTAGGACGACAGATGAATTACCTGTTTTTACAAAAAGCTATAGGTACCCCTATGTACATCGCGAAGAAGTTAGGAGCCAGATTACTAAGATGTTGGATCAAGGAATCATCCGACCATCTGACTCAGCCTGGAGCTCACCTATCTGGGTAGTTCCAAAGAAAGTTGATGCTTCTGGTAAGCAGAAGTGGAGATTAGTGGTAGATTTCCGTAAATTAAATGAAAAAACCATTGACGATAAATATCCCATACCTAACATCTCGGACGTTTTAGATAAATTAGGTAGATGTCAATATTTCACCACATTAGATCTTGCCTCCGGATTCTATCAGGTAGAGATGAACCCCAATGACATTGAGAAGACAGCCTTCAATGTCGAACACGGGCATTTCGAATTTTTGAGAATGCCCATGGGATTAAAAAATTCTCCATCCACCTTTCAAAGGGTAATGGATAACGTCCTCAGAGGACTGCAAAACGAGATCTGCCTCGTTTATCTCGACGACATAATCGTCTTTAGTACATCCTTGCAGGAACATATGATAAACCTAGAAAAAGTATTTACTAGGTTACAAGAGTCCAACTTTAAGATCCAAATGGATAAATCGGAGTTTTTACAATTAGAGACAGCTTACCTTGGCCATATCATAGGAAGAGACGGTATAAAACCTAACCCAGACAAAATCGTTGCAATACAGAAATATCCTTTACCAAAAACCAGCAAGGAAATCAAGCAGTTTTTAGGACTTCTAGGGTACTATAGGAAGTTCATCCCTGACTTCGCTCGTATCACTAAACCTATGACTAGATGCCTTAAGAAAGCGAATAAGATCACTCTTGACGCTGATTATGTAGAATGCTTTGAGACATGTAAGCGACTTCTGACCAATGACCCGATATTACAATATCCTGACTTTACTAAGGAATTTATTTTGACAACTGACGCATCAAACGTGGCTTTAGGAGCCATACTTTCTCAAGGATCTGTTGGTTCAGACAAACCAATTTGTTACGCGTCTAGGACTTTGAACGATAATGAACTAAACTACTCTACCATCGAGAAAGAGCTTTTAGCCATAGTATGGGCCACTAAGTACTTTCGGCCATACTTATTTGGACGTAAATTCACGGTTTTGAGTGATCATAAGCCTTTACAGTGGGCTATGAACATGAAAGAACCTAACTCTAAGATCACACGGTGGAAGTTAAAGCTAAGCGAGTATGATTTTCATGTCAAACACAAACCTGGGAAGAAAAATGCTAATGCAGATGCCTTGTCTCGAGTAGAGATCAATAATGAGGAGATTGAATCTTTCCTCTCGGAAATCGATTCACTAGTTGCCCATCATTCTCAATCTCAACGTTCTAACTCTGATACTCTGACTGCACATACTTCTGCTGAAAATCCCATACTTGAAATCCCGATAACAGACGACCCTATTAATAAATTCCATAGACAAATCTACTTTACAATCGTAGGTGACATAAAACGACGTACTACAGCGACGAAACCTTTTGACACACATACTCGAACTTTTATACAAATCTCACAATCTACTCTTGAAGAAGATGTAGTTAATGCCATCAAAGAATACGTGAACCCCAAGATTAAGACCGCTTTAAAGATTACTCCCCCACTAGGTATGTACGATATCATCCGAGTCATACAAAAGCACTTTAAAAGCTCTTCTATGAATTTAGTTTTAGCAAAAACTGAACTAGAAGATGTAAAGGAGTATTTAAAACAGCAGGAAATAATAAAGCATTATCATGATGGAAAAACCAACCATAGAGGCATAAATGAATGTTACTTGGCTTTGTCTCGACGATACTATTGGCCGAAGATGAAGGATGACATAACTAAGTACATAAATGAATGTACAATTTGTGGTCAAAGTAAATATGACAGGAACCCTATAAGACCTCAGTTCAATATCGTACCTCCAGCTTCGAAACCATTCGAGATAGTGCATATGGACCTTTTTACAGCACAGACTGAAAAGTACTTGACCTTCGTAGACTCTTTCTCTAAGTATGGTCAAGCTTACCACCTGAGGGATGGTACAGCAGTTAGTATCATACAGGGACTATTAACTTTTTGTACACATCACGGACTTCCCTTGACCTTAGTGACAGACAATGGTACAGAATTTACTAACCAACTGTTTACTGAGTTTACACGATTACATAAGGTAAATCACCATAGGACCTTACCTAACTCACCGAATGATAACGGAATAGTTGAACGTTTCCATTCCACGCTATTAGAGCATTTACGAATTCTTAAAATTAAAAATAAAAATGAACCAATCGTTAACCAAATGCCTTACGCAATATTAGGATATAACAGTTCGATCCACAGTTTTACCAAATGTAGACCCCATGACATAGTACGAGGACATTTTGACCCTAGGGACCCTCTTGACATTGACTTGACAGAACACCTCATGCAACAGTACATCTTGACACATCGAGAGCAAATGAAAACTGTTTATGAGGCAATCAACCAAATAACTACTACTGACCGTACTACTATGATGACTTACAGGAATAAAAATCGAGAACCTGAAGTACGATATGAACCAGGCCAGCAAGTGTTTGTTAAGAATCCTTTTGCTGCAAGGCAGAAGCTAGCACCACGGTACACTAAAGATAACGTTCTAGCTGACCTCCCAATCCATATCTATACGTCTAAAAAGAAGGGACCCGTCGCTAAAAATCGCCTCAAGCGAGTTCCTAAGAAGTCCCAATTGTTACAGGATTCGACTATTACTGATACTGCATCTGACGGCGGCAGTGGAGATAAGACTTGAGAGCCTTGACAATGGACCAGGACTTCTTCCCTTCAAACTTGGTCAAGCCAAACTTATCACCCACTATCATTCCTTCCTACAGTATATAGATCTAACGGACTTAGAACATCAGGTTGACTCTATTCGCGAACAGATTATCTATTTTAGGACTAAATTAGAAAATAACACTCTAGACGTTTACGAAATACAGCTTGATCATCTCTCTAAAAAACTTAATAAAATAAATGTCCAACTGAAAGGTTTAGAGCCTAATCGCGTCAAAAGAGGTCTAATTGATGGTCTAGGATCTATAATTAAAAGCGTTACTGGTAACCTGGATCATTCAGATGCGGCGCGTTATGATAATGCAATTAAGATACTTGAAGGTAATGAACATAAGATGTTATCTGAGTTCAATGATCATATTAGCCTTAACAAGGACTGGATGGCCCAATGTAGCCAGATAATTGCGAGTATTGCAGAAAATCAGGAGAAGATAAATAGGACATTAGGATTAATTTTAGATAGTAATGCTTATGCTGAGACAAGTCTCTCAAAATACGCAAAGTTTGCGCAGCTTTTAGCCATCATTAGTGGAAACACCGATGATTTATCTTTAGAGTTAAATAGGATAGAAAACATATTAGCATTTGTACGTGCATCGAGCACACATCATAGTATGTTAGGAATAAATAATTTAGAAAGTATGGTAAATAAGCTTAAGACTATCTATAGTAAAAGTGAGGTACTTGACGATGACTTACGTGAATATTATACTATCATAAAACCAGGCTCTTATTTTGTAGGGAAAAGATTAGTTATCATATTTAAATTCCCAATAGTTTCTCCAAGTAGTTTTGATTTTTACAAACTATCCATTGTCCCGAACAAACTTAACCAAACCTTTATTCCTTCATATCCTTTCCTGGCAACCGACGGGAAAGCTTTCATGTACATGGAGGCTGAATGCCCGAAGTTCAATCGACATCATCTCTGCGAAGAAAACATCAACCACCAGCCCAAAGAACATCCTGACTGTATCCAGAATCTCATCATTCATCAATCCCTGGACACGTCATGCCAGCCAACTAAAATCACACTCATGAAGGAAGCCATGGAGCAGTTAGATGACCAACACTATACCCTTATCTTTCCTCGACCGACTAGAACAAAATTACAATGCGGACGTCAAGAATTCATCACTCTATACGGAAGTTATCTCGCCACTATCCCACACAAATGTTCTCTTCACACCAACGAGTTCTTCATCATTAACATAAATGACCAAGTAAAGGGACAGCCGCTGAAGATAATGGAAATCCCAAGAAACTTCACCATCGAGGAAAACCCCAGCATCCCTCATCTCAAGTTAACTACAACCAATCTCAATGGCCTTCACCACTTAGAGGACAAGATTCTACTTCAGCGCCCATTAGATTTAAAACCAACAGATGGTACATTTTATCACACGACTCTACCACTCTACATGTCACTATTCGGTGCAGCTGTACTTGTTATCATCATCGTAATACGACGTCATAGAAAACGTTCCAAGCTAATTACGATTGAGAAGCCATCAAACGAGATAAGACATACTTCGGAGCACACATACGCCGTTCCTGACAGATCTACACCCCGGGAGGCTGCTCCAGCAACATTCTCGCTCAACGTACTCAAATAGTTGCTGCTCTGAGGATGGAGGTGTTACATACAAACTATGCACCTAATCTGCAGCGGTGGCTCGCGTTGCAACATGCATTGTGTCGGTCGACTGCAGAGTCAGCAATGACGTCTTTCCCTCAACGTGCCCCAACTGCGTTCCGGTCACGTCATTCTATACTTGGTAATCACATCGACCGAATGTAGATTCTTTAGTTATAAATTACGATCATTGTAATATCTTTACTTAATAAATTAGTTTAAAAGTTTTTGGTTTTTTTTAAAACCGTCGTCTGTGGCTTCCGTAATTAGTTTTATTATAAGTATAGATACTGGATAATCTACACATTATCTAGCCCTAGGCTAGGCAGAGATTGTGTAACGATTACTAGATAACTGATAGAGATAGATCTATCAGATATCATCCCTTATTACATTACACTACATCATCATCATTATCATCATCAACCTATATTAGTCCACTGCTGGACATAGGCCTCCCCCGCATAGATATAGAAAAATCTCAGAACAAAAAATATGAACACCAAAATTCTTTATGATGTATTGTCTTTTTACTGGAACTGATGAACTGAACTGGATACCTATGACGAACCTTGGGTCCAGCTGGCTCAGGACCGAGATGGAGGGACCAGGGGGAGGCCTTTGTCCAGCAGTGGGACATAACAGGGCTCAAATTCCACTAAATAAATTGCTTCACCATTTAAATAGTATCGAGTGAAAATGTAAACTCTTTTTGGTATTCTACTACCACAAACTTTTAGAGATTCATTCATAGCTGTGACGATTACGTTTATAAATAAATAAATAAATAAATAAATAATTCCGGACAGTCCACACAGCATCATCTAGCCAAAAGCTAAGCAGAGCTTGTGTTATGGGTACTAGATGACTGATATACTAAATACAATACATTACATAGATAGACATTTTTTATTATACATAGAAAACACCCAGACCAACGGAACAAATTTCGTTGATGATTATGAAGTACCAATTTGACATTCTAATTATGAAAGTATCTTGGGACCGGGATATCACCAGAAACCCGGATATCACCAGGGACCCAGTCATCATAAGGAACCCGGATATCATCAGGGACCCGGATATCACTAGAGACCCGGATATCACCAGGGACCCGGATATCACCAGAGACCCGGATATCATCAGGGACCCGGATATCACTAGAGACCCGGATATCACCAGAAACCCGGATATCACCAGAAACCCGGATATCATCAGGGACCCGGATATCACCAGGGACCCGGATATCACCAGGGACCCGGATATCACCAGAGACTTGGAAATCAGCAGGGACCCGGATATCACCAGGGACCCGGATATCACCAGGGACCCAGTCATCATAAGGGACCCAGTCATCATAAGGAACCCGGATATCACCAGGGACCCGGGTATTACCAGGGACCCGGATATCACCAGAAACCCGGATATCACCAGGGACCCGGATATCATCAGGGACCCGGATATCACCAGGGACCCGGATATCACCAGAAACCCGGATATCACCAGGGACCTGGATATCATCAGGGACCCGGATATCACCAGGGACCCGGATATCACCAGGGACCCGGTCATCATAAAGAACCCGGATATCACCAGGGACCCGGATATCACCAGGGACCCGGATATCACCAGGGACCCGGATATCACCAGAAACCCGGATATCACCAGGGACCCGGATATCACTAGAGACCCAGTCATCATAAGGGACCCAGTCATCATAAGGAACCCGGATATCACCAGAAACCCGGATATCACCAGGGACCCAGTCATTATAAGGAACCCGGATATCACCAGGGACCCGGATATCACCAGGGACCCGGATATCACCAGGGACCCGGATATCATCAGGGACCCGGATATCATCAGGGACCCGGATATCACCAGGGACTCGGATATCACCAGGGACCCAGTCATCATAAGGAACCCGGATATCACCAGGGACCCGGATATCACCAGGGATCCGGATATCACCAGGGACCCGGATATCACCAGGGACCCAGTCATCATAAGGGACCCGGATATCATCAGGGACCCGGATATCACCAGAAACCCGGATATCACCAGGGACCCGGATATCATCAGGGACCCGGATATCACCAGGGACCCGGATATCACCAGGGACCCGGTCATCATAAAGAACCCGGATATCACCAGGGACCCGGATATCACCAGAAACCCGGATATCACCAGGGACCCGGATATCACCAGGGACCCGGATATCACCAGAAACCCGGATATCACCAGGGACCCGGATATCACTAGAGACCCAGTCATCATAAGGAACCCGGATATCACCAGAAACCCGGATATCACCAGGGACCCAGTCATCATAAGGAACCCGGATATCACCAGAGACCCGGATATCACCAGGGACCCGGATATCACTAGAGACCCGGATATCACCAGGGACCCGGATATCACCAGGGACCCGGATATCACCAGAGACCCGGATATCTCCAGGGACCCAGTCATCATAAGGGACCCAGTCATCATAAGGAACCCGGATATCATCAGGGACCCGGATATCACCAGGGACCCGGGTATTACCAGGGACCCAGTCATCATAAGGAACCCGGATATCATCAGGGACCCGGATATCACCAGGTACCCGGATATCACCAGGGACCCGGATATCACCAGGGACCCGGATATCACCAGGGACCCGGATATCATCAGGGACCCGGATATCATCAGGGACCCGGATATCACCAGGGACCCGGATATCACCAGGGACCCGGATATCACCAGAAATCCGGATATCACCAGGGACCGGGATATCACCAGAAACCCGGATATCACCAGGGACCCAGTCATCATAAGGAACCCGGATATCATCAGGGACCCGGATATCACTAGAGACCCGGATATCACCAAGGACCCGGATATCACCAGAGACCCGGATATCTCCAGGGACCCGGATATCACCAGGGACCCGGATATCACCAGAAACCCGGATATCATCAGGGACCCGGATATCACCAGGGACCCGGATATCACCAGGGACCCGGATATCACCAGAGACTTGGAAATCACCAGGGACCCGGATATCACCAGGGACCCGGATATCACCAGGGACCCAGTCATCATAAGGGACCCAGTCATCATAAGGAACCCGGATATCACCAGGGACCCGGGTATTACGTGCAAAAAATAGTAGAATACCAAATGCACATACGTCATTTTAATCATCTTGATTGAATGGCACTATTGAAACCTTTGTTTTGAATTTAATGGAATTGGCCCCAGGCTAGTTGGAATTGGAATTGTCTTTTTACGAATGCTCTACGAAAGTTTTAAGCTACGGAATCCTTATCCTTTTACTAACCAAACAAACATGTTCACAATATCCAGTGTATCGTGAAGTAATGCAATTGACTACATTCAAAGCTATAATCTAATGCACGTAAGAGATTAATAAATAAGATAAACGTAAATATATTACAAAATCTTTATTTATTGATCATAAAATTATAATTATCATTAAATACTCAAATTAAGTATCAAATAATTTATATTTTACAAAATCTTTATTCAATCATAAAATTCTAATCATCATTAAATACTCCGTAAGTTTTACAATAGCTTACAGTTTGGATTTTAAATCAACACAACGATCCTGATAAAATATTTCAGACAGATAATTTAACAATTAGTAAGACAATACAATAATTAAAGTACTTAGCTTTAATAACTTGAAAGGCAGAGCTCCGCTCTGTCCAACGGCTGCTCTAGAAGTGAGCCTATCGGCCGTGCGGCGACCTTTTATAACAATGAGTAAACAACTACCTGTCCGCAGGTACGGCCGCGGACCGGTAAGTCCGCAGGTAAAGAGTTGTTTTCTGCTTGTATTACTACTTAAAATAGTATTAAAATATTGACAAGTTTTAAACCATTGTTTAGCAGATAAAACAGTATATAAAATATATGTTTCATCCGCAAAACAAGGTTAAATTATAAAACTAAACAATACATTCAAAGTAAGTTAATGTTTTACAGAAATGTTACTATATTCTATTCAGGAGCATATACACAGATGTATTTATTTTTCAATAATCTATCACGGCCATACTGACCAGTACTTCGCTCTCGAAGTACCAACAAATTAACCTGTGTCCGTCCCATACCGAGACAACAACAGTTTGAGATCCCTGGCCTTGACATACAAGCACCTATCACCTGCTGCAACGTGAATTTCAGTGAAGTATCAGGGCAGGGATCGACCAGCAGTTCAAATAATATTCAGTACCTCGACATGAAGACCCTGTCACCACTGCAAATGACATTCAGATCAACATCAGGCAAAGAATCGACCAGTGTCCCATGTATGTGTATGCTCATTACAATAATATCCATACTAAATAAAATAAGCTAAAACTTAATTATTTAAAAACAAGGGGTATTTAATCACAGATCCATCAAAAAAGTCAAACTAACTTAACTAAAAGTTAATAACTTAATACAGTCAAAATATATTCAACTTATCACGGTACCAATCAAAGTGATTCTTCATAGTCATTATTCTGTTCAAGCCATTCCACACCTGGCTTTTTTCTAAATTTTTCATTTGTTATTGTTTTTATATTACTTTATTACTTATTTGATGTTAAGTACTTGTATTACTTATTTTATATTATATTTTTCCATTGTGTTGTTTTATTGTTTCATAGGACTCTATAAATTTATGACTAGGATTTTCATGACATGTCATGTCATACACAAACAATATCTTCTGAATTATATAAAAATACTAAGCAGAGCTTATGCTATGAGTACTAAATAAACTGATATACTTAATACAATACATTAGGAGCAAATGTTTCCAGATCGTACAATTCTATAACAGATTCTAAATTGATAGTAGAGCTTGGATGGTGGGTATATTTCCTTTTTTTTTTTTACCTATCAATAATCTAGTAAGGGAAAATCTAGTAGCCTTTTGAACAGTCATGATAAGTGTTTGTTGTACGTATTTTCCATAAAACGTTTGGCCATTCTGATACATCATTTATTGACGTTATCAGCATATTTGCCTCATTAGTAACATATTATCATTCAACTTGGTCATTATTACTAGGCCAGTAGAAATCAAGAATTTGCATTTCCCCAAAGAAGAACCTCTATCCGTACTACTACTCAAGAGTACTCACACACACTACTCGGCGTGCCGAACAATAACGTAAAATAGAATTTTATAAAGCCATCTATAATTAACAGTATCTACGTATTTCGTATTTCGAACCTTTGGTATGTAATGAATGTAAATGAATTGGAAGACATTTTTCAATATAGGTAAATAAATTAGCCTTGTTTGGGCCCAGAGTGTTTATTTGTGTGTGTTTATTTTTTATGTGCACATGTAAGTCTTATCATACCCACCCTTCATGGCAGACTTATTCTGTAACCTTTAGAAAAAAACAATATCTATATCATATTGGGCTTATTTTTATTAATGTACATAATTTTTTTTTTTTACTTTCAACAACGGACTGTATATGATTCATTATTCTGTTTCCTCGTCATTTTCTTTTGCGAGTTTTTACCAAGATGGGGATCATTATAATTTCTTTGTTTTGATTTTCGTTTATACGAAGCAGTTTTACTGGGTTACGACTATTTGTATTGATATTGTTAAAATTTTTGACTAGTTATAGTAAAGTTTATGCCCAAAAAGTCTACACGCAAAATGTTTTAGTGCCCTTTAAAATATTGCCAGTGTTACTAAACCATGTGAACAGTACCCGTCTAGGTTCTGCAGGGTGCTTTTACTAAAATAAACTTTATTCTAATTATTAACCTTTTGCAAAAGTAAATCTCCATAGTCTAACGAACTACAGTAGCATCAGTGTGTAATTTTGTTGTTAAATCTAGTATAAAATTCGTTTATAATATTTATAGACTGTCACATTTATTATGTTAGTAAGTTTAATTGAAACAAAACTACTAATTTGCAGCTAGTATTTAAAATTCCTAAAAATCTAGTAATGGTGTACAAATTCCTTGTTTTCCTTTTTTTTTACCCAAAGTAATTTTTACTGTACATTTGTTTTATTTCCCGTCAAGAAATGTTTAATCTAATATCTCTGTATCTAAACGTTTTATAACTTCATACAATTGAATTATCCGAAACTATTCGTGGTGGACTATTTTTTATTTATTTTATTGATAGGCAGTTCTGATGTCTCATTATTTATTTTGCACCCTAAATAGTCCTCGATAAATACAGTTAAATTAGAATATTATACTTCTAACTGAACCAACTGAAAAAAACAGCGAGTGGTTGTTTTTTTTAGAGCATTTTCTTGTCAAACTTTAAATAAAATTTCAATAGTCCGTGGTCGTACTACAACTTTGTTATCTACTCGTATTTTCAGTCTCTTTTTGTGGAAATTTCACATACCTACTCATTAAGTCTGTTAAAGCTAACTAAAACAATCTACAAAAATCTTTTGTTCCATAGAACTCAAATTCCAACAAAATTTACCAGATTTGCCGATTACGTATAATTTCCCATCCAATCTAATCCCTATTCTAATTCTAGCTACCAACTAGCGCCAGTGTCAACTGAGGCATAAACTCTCCCATCTTTTATAACCACTGAAGTTGGTTTGAAATCATTATTTTTTAACTGAATCAATAACCTAGTGATTGACGTGTTCTAATTTTTATGTAATTATTGTTATTATTTATAATGTTATCATTTTAATGTAATTAATTTTAAATTAATGTACTGTAATTTGAATTTGAGCGGTAAACAGGTAGGAAGTTAAACCCATTAAATTTATCTTTTGAAACCTTAGTGATTACTACAGCATTATACTATATGTTATGTTATATTTATTGACAATGCTTCGTTCCCGAAGCTTTTTATTTTTCAAGCATAATTAATGTGCATGTAGGTACCTTCATTTTTTTTTAAAGCCTCACCTGGGCCCATATTATTTATCTACACAGTTAGTCAAAGTAAGTAAAGTCAAGTCTGTTTTCCTCTGACCGAGGGACCTCGACATGTATACTCGCCATACCCGCTGCAAATATCATTAGTATACATAAGTCCGTGGGTCGCCAGCGGAAGGACCTAATTCTCTAAGTCACAGTTAGTCAAAGTAAGTAAAGTCAAGTCTGTTTTCCTCTGACCGAGGGACCTCGACATGTATACTCGCTATACCCGCTGCAAATATCATAAGTATACATAAGTCCGTGGGTCGCCAGCGGAAGGACCTAATTCTATAAGTCACAGTTAGTCAAAGTAAGTAAAGTCAAGTCTGTTTTATTCTTATCTCAAATATTAATTTCCATTTCAATATAATGTAGGTACCTACCTACATAAACAAAACCTCATTTTAACACATAGATACTTTCACACAAATGTACTTAAAACAAAACAAACATTATTCTTTTATGCGAACATAATGATTTCTCCTATAAGTTACTTCGTAAGGGCCCTTAAATTTAGGTTTTAGTTTATCATTTGACCTGTGTCGGCTGAACCTGAAGTGTATGATACAGCCTTGGACAGTTCATCGCACAGGTTTTTTTTGAGGGTAAAGATCAGACAGTTCGTTGCGGAAATTTTCCCAGGATCGCCCAGCGTCGGGGTTCCACGTGTCAAAACAAAGAAGACCAGACCCCTATAGGGCCTTACCGGTTTTTGAGACTGCTGCCACGCTGCTCCATCCGAATTCTCCGATGAGCATGTCAAAACCAGCTAGCAGCACCGCCATCGTTTGTCGCGGAATCGAACACGAGAAGCGGCACGTCGCTGTCTTGCCGCCGATTGGAAAACCGTCACGGATTGCCTTGAGCAGAGATTCGAGGACGGCAGGATCCATTCTGAAACTTGTACAACATGTATTAGAATGATCAAAAGTTTCATCTATCCCACTTCTGATAAGAGATTAATAAATAAGATAAACGTAAATATATTACAAAATCTTTATTTATTGATCATAAAATTATAATTATCATTAAATACTCAAATTAAGTATCAAATAATTTATATTTTACAAAATCTTTATTCAATCATAAAATTCTAATCATCATTAAATACTCCGTAAGTTTTACAATAGCTTACAGTTTGGATTTTAAATCAACACACGATCCTGATAAAATATTTCAGACAGATAATTTAACAATTAGTAAGACAATACAATAATTAAAGTACTTAGCTTTAATAACTTGAAAGGCAGAGCTCCGCTCTGTCCAACGGCTGCTCTAGAAGTGAGCCTATCGGCCGTGCGGCGACCTTTTATAACAATGAGTAAACAACTACCTGTCCGCAGGTACGGCCGCGGACCGGTAAGTCCGCAGGTAAAGAGTTGTTTTCTGCTTGTATTACTACTTAAAATAGTATTAAAATATTGACAAGTTTTAAACCATTGTTTAGCAGATAAAACAGTATATAAAATATATGTTTCATCCGCAAAACAAGGTTAAATTATAAAACTAAACAATACATTCAAAGTAAGTTAATGTTTTACAGAAATGTTACTATATTCTATTCAGGAGCATATACACAGATGTATTTATTTTTCAATAATCTATCACACGCCACTGGGCAACAATGTGGATAGATATGCTGATACCATCGAAATCACTCAGTAGCCAACCATTGGTATTTACGTGGTAACTGTGAGTAGTAGTTACGTCTAGAGTAGGTCAAACACGGTTCGCAATGGAGGCTATAAAATAAATAAATGAAATTCATTTGAAATTCATTCAAGTCATTAAAATGCATGCATTCTATGGCTGAATGTAATAAATAATATGTACTTACCTATTAAGCTGAAATAAACTGGTTGAATTGAATTAAACTTATAGTGAAGTTTAGTTTGCAAAGCATATGGCATTTAAATAAAAATGGTCACAGCTTGTGGCGAGAATATCCAGCTTTATTATATAATACAAGTTGCGCCCGCGACTTCGTCCGTATGGAATAGTGACTTTCGACAGTCACATGAACCTTCCATACAATGAATGAATGAATGAATGAACCTTCCATACAATATTATTTTTATTATATATTTCTATACAAACTTGTATCCCCTATTTTTGTACTACACATTAACAATTTTTTTTTTCCAAAATTTTGAATTTCTTATTTATTGACATGAAAAAATAGTCTAAAAAATAAAATTCTACTAGTTTTCTAGCTTCAAAGATGAAGAAAATTAGAATCGAAGAATAGGAATATTTTTAAATTAGTAGGTTTTCACAATCGAGCTAATTGCAGACGGTTGCAAACAGTCTAGTCTCTCTCAAGTAATCCATATACACCAATCGAAAGCAACCAAGATACTGGCTGCATTGCCTCGCTGTATGGCAATGCTGATGCGCTGAGCTAAATACCTACCACTACTACTCTTGGCTTCCGCTTCGCATTGACCAGACGCTCAGATATTTTATCAAAAACAAAACCAAAATAATATTGTAACTTTTAGGCTATTCTTAAGTAAATTAAAACTTATTTAATTTAGCGAATGGAAAATTCCGAGTTTCTTACAGAAAAGTTTATCTGAGAAGTCATCAATCAAGAAAAACCAAGAAAAGCCTATTTTTTTAATTACAATCGCGAAACTTCCTCTCCAAATATTAATTTCATAGCCTTAATTTGCCCCTTAAGGCTCAGAATGCGTGATAAAGCTCACGGGTGAAAGCAATATATTCCACCCTGTTTGATGTATGAAGTTAGTCGAATTAAAAACAGTAATTTTAAATTTATCAATAGTAATTATTTACTATCACATCTTTTACTAAACAGCAGTAGAAATAGCTCGCCAATATGGTAGAGCTTTGAAACATATTAAAATAATCTAATTTAATAAAAACATTCCTAAATTTACCTATTATCTACGATGCTCCCAACTCTGGAAATTTCCCAATCTTACACAGCAGTTGGACAGCATCATTCGCGACACTTTAATCAAAATTTTCAATATTCCTTTGGATGACCGAGCATGGCACCAGGCCACTCTTCCTATTAGATTGGGTGGTTTAGGTGTTCGAGAAATTTCTAGTGTTTCACTACCAGGTTTTTTATCATCAGTTCATGGTACTAAAGATCTTATTCATAAAATTTTGGCAAAATGTTCTCAAAATTTTGAAATTACAGGGTACAACGAAGCACTAGGCTTATGGAAAATAGCCTGTCCTGACACCAATCTTCCAAAAGTCCTGTCTTCTCAGAGGCTATGGGATGAGCCACTTTGTGAGCTGGTACGGAAAAATCTTATTAATACGTCTACCAGCTCAATAGAACGTGCCCGTCTACTCGCCGTTTCTGAGTGGGAATCAGGACTTTGGTTACATGTTCTGCCTTCTAAAAATCTAGGTACCCTTTTAGACAACAACTCATTTCGGGTGGCCACCTCCTTGCGTTTAGGTTCCCCTTGCCTAGTTGCACACCGTTGCCAGTGTGGTGAAACCGTGGATAAGTGCATTGGCATATGTCTCTAGTGCAGGACGTGTGTCCCGCCATAATTCAATTAACGATATCATCCGTCGGGCCTTTACCAGCGTCAGTGTAGCAGCTACACTTGAACCACGTGGCCTTATGCGAGATGATGGTAAAAGACCTGACGGTATGACTCTGATTCCCTGGAAGATGGGTCGGCCTTTAGTTTGGGATGCCACGTGTGTAGATACTCTAGCGCCTTCACATCTGGCAGGGACATCAGCAAGGGCTGGCTCCGCAGCTTCATCAGCGGAGTCCCTCAAACGGCGAAAATATGCTAATCTTGACCGAGATTACCTATTTGAGCCATTTGGGGTGGAAACCCTTGGTCCTTGGGGTCCTGGGGCACACACAATTTTTAAAGATCTTACGAAACTTCTCATAGAGTCCACAGGACATAAGAATGCTGGCTTCTATTTTGGTCAACGAATTAGCATTGCCATTCAACGTGGCAATGCTGCCAGCATTCTGGGTACTTTGCCTTCTGGTGACGGCTTAGATTTTTAAGAGTTTGTTATAATTGTATATACTAGTGAGCTATGTGATCTAATTAACAGCATCTTTATTCTGGAGATAAGTTAGATAATAAAGAAGACTTTGTAACTAGATATACATAGCAATCGTTAAATAAAAATAAAAACATATTGGAATCATTAAAAAAAATTGCGGTCCTATCCCACTATCACTCAAAAGCGATCATTAAAGACAACCTTGAATGAATCGCTTATGTTAAGTTTAGCCATAATTAAGTGAACGCAAATTAACGGGTAAAAGCTAGATATACAGAGTTGATAATATTGATATCGCGGTTTTGATATATTTTGATGTCATGTCGTCGGGGAGAAGCGGAATAAACCTTTCTATCCACTGTTCTGACCGTGATCGCTATCATTCGAGTCACGTCGAATATAAATCTATGCGTAATGTTCCATAACCCAATAACCGTTATTATACACCCGGTATTGTATCAGTTCGTCCGATGCCAATTCATTAAGTTAATTGCGACAGAGTGCCCCGAAATACAAAATGAATCAATGTTATTTGTTTTGGGAAAACAATTTCGTTTTAAGAGGCGCTTTTTTGCAATATTGTATATTGCGTAAATATTAAATTTTATATTTTTTGACGATGTAGATATATGGCAGAGAAAAGTTGGATTTTTACTGTAGGATAAACATTTATGTGAGTTGTTTTAGGTCTGTGTCATCTAGGATCAAACCATAACAAAATCTTTGCTTCCTTCGCGACTGTCTTTAAATGTCCAGAATTATTTACTTACTACTTAATTTGGGGCGTTATTAAGATTTTCTGATGATCCTGGAATATCGGAAAAAATATATCATACAGTATCAAAAATATATGAAAGAATATAAGACATAATATTATACTTAATTTAGTAATGGACCACGTATTAAAACGTTCTGCAGGTAAAGTCTCGCCTCAAGCTATTTCCATACGAAATTGGGACGGATTCAGATTTTCTACAAGAATCTAATTACGGTTCTAATTGTAGCAGACTCTTGTCTTATGTTATAACGTGATATCTGTTATAACTTTCCGTAGTTTAGTGTATATGTAATGCAATGTATTAATTTATTTATTCACTTATTAGTTCATTAAAATAGATATCATTAATTATAACTCAAGCTCAGCTTCGTTCGAGGCTTGATATTACGTTGAGCTTTACTTTTTATAACTAGTATATGCTCGCGGCTTTGCACGCGATGTTTCTATGGAAACGTTTCAAGGTTATTTCTATCCCATAGAAACAATTTAGAGGTTATAAAATAGCCTTTGTGTTATTCCAGAGCAGAATTGCAGCTCGATCTGTTCAGTAATTTTTACATAAAAGAGGAACAAACATCCGTCCATTCTTTCATCCATACAAACTTACACGTTTACGTTCCTTTATTAGTTGATTATATTTTTATCTTACCTATGAACTTTTTTTTTTCCAAGAAGAACATCTTTATTAACAAAGAAAATTACAAGCAAGGAATAGATACATTACAACTAGTATTTACAATTGAAACCATTGAGCTAACTGCAGGCGGTTGCAAACAGTCTAAAGGTAGCTCAATTGATCCATGTCAATACCTATGAACACCTTTTTCAAATAAACTCGCAAGAACCAACAGTTATTCAGTACCAGCAATTTATAGCGGTTTGGCACCATAAAACTAGGCCTCAAGAAATTTACTATCAGCTTCTTCCATAAAACATTAAACATCCTGTATCGACAGGTGGTACATTTACCGCGTTATTTATAAACAAAACTCGTCTCTATAATGTCGATGGCGCGAGCCCGCCGGCGGGCCGGCCAACAATGTAACAAGATTTGTCGTTGACAGGCGCGAGCCCGCCGGCGGGCCGGACCGTTCAGGCGATTATAATCCCTTTTTTCAGCATGTTACAGTCTATATTTGTTTGAACAACTTTTGTCTGTGTCAAAGATTAACAATTTTCCTATGCATTGAAATATCAAAAAGCCAATCCAGTAATAGGAAAACAATAGAAATCTGACTTTGAATCCGCGCAATTGTCAGGGCTCATGACGTGTTTTGTGTTGTGTGTTTTTATCGATTTTTCAGGGTAAATGCATAGTTTTATGGAATAACTAGTGTATTTTGTAATAATTGGGGTACGATAAAGCTACTTACATGATAGGATTTGTGAATTTCGTTGCATTTTTCTTGTTTTGAACCCAAAAGTCGGCCACAAGATTACCGCCGTTTTCATGAAATTCCGAAGAATTTTACTTAGAACTAGTAATAAAATGAAATACTGTTATAAAATATGATTAAAAATAGATTATTTTGTTTATTTTTCAAACTTGCATCGAAACAAATAATATCAATAAAATTGTAAAAACACATCATTACAGCGCGTGAAAACGTGAGTGGTAATTTTCATTTCGAAAATTTTTAAAATTTTTTCATAGCACAGCTCTTATTTATCATTGAAATATTATTTATAGATTGTCTTCATGCTATTCTATTATATTTCCATGAAAATAAGATTAGTTTTGTTGCCAAAATATGGTTCTGAAAAAGTCGCGCATTTATTATGTTTTTTTGTTATTGTTAGTAAATATAAGCTTACAAAAGTAATAAACACATAAAGATATATTGTTTAGGAAGCTAAAACCGTTTACAGAACTTAGATAGGGGGCCTAGTTATTTTTTTATGAGCATTTCTCTGAAGCGAGACGCAATTTTGAAGACCGCGCGGTGCGGCCGGGTGATATTATTTCGTCCGTATTTTCTACCCCTGATTTGACCGGGGGGAGACGGGAAAAAGCAGTTTTGACAGACTAGCTGGTAGTCGCGACTTCGTCTGCACAGGATTAGTATTTCGAGCATACTCACGCTTTCACCAGCGTAATTCCCGTTCCCGTGGAAATTCCGGGATAAATATAGCTTATGTGTTATTCCAGACTATAATCTATCTCCGTGCCAAATTTCATCCAGTTCAGTTTAGTAGTTTTTGCGTGAAAGAGTAATAAACATGCATCTATCCATCTATCTATCCATCCATCCATACATCCTTCCATCCATCCATCCACCATCCGTCTATCCATCTATCCATACATCTATCCATCCATCTATCCATCCATCAATCCATACTTACAAACTTTCGCGCTTATAATATTAGTAGGATTTATGGACGGCTCATTAGGGGAAGCCTATGTCCAGCTTTGGACTAATATAGGCCGATGATGATGATGATGATGATGATGATGCTCCTGCAGCCGTGTTAACAAACATAGCGTTAGGTCGGATTTTAACTATTTGCACAGTGCGGGTTAAAAGGGGGGAATTAAAAAAAGAGGCTTTGGCAGCAGAAGTGTTTTATCTTCTCGTTCCTCCAGAAAAAGCAAATTATTATAATTCTCTCGTGGCTAGTAAAAACCCTGAGCTTATTCTTAGCTCAAAGATATGCCCAATAAATATGTCAATTACAACGAGCAATGATTTATCCGCGAATAAGTTTCAACCCTTTTGGGGACGAAGGGAACTTTAGAAATAATGAGTCTGCTTTGCCTATGTCTTTTTTTCGTTTTTAGAGAAAAATTGTTACCACTTGAGAAATGAATGAACTTTGGCTTAAGGCGCAAACAGCACCCAAAGACAAAAAAAAACTTATATAAGTTTTTTTTTAATGCATCTCTAGTAGTTTCATTTTGTCTATTTTAGGAGGAGATCGAAAATAGAGTTTGGTGGCCACCAAAGACAACTTCGTATCTCTTCCTGAATTACACAAAATTAAACTACTACAGATGCATAAAAAAAAGCTTATGATAGGTTTAACAAACTGTACGTGTGAATTTTGTAAATTCCTTTGTTTAACGGAGTTATATGATAAAATAAGCGGGGGCGCCACTTTAGGTGCTATTTGCGCCTTAAGGCGCTAACTAGAGATACACTAGCGCCGGCACTAAATCATAAAACAATAGCTTTATTTCTTTAAGCTTACAAAAACACGTAGATAAGTCTTCAAACCATAAGTAATTATCAAAATAATATAAGAAGTAAAGTGTTCATTGATTCTCTTTTAAAACTATTTTAAATCGGTCGATTAGTACGTAAATAAATAGCAAATTCTACAATTGTAGTTCCATAATAATATTCCCCTAGTTTCACTAAAATATTGCAAATAAATAAGTTACCGTATATCTCGAAACAAAAAGGAAAATAA
Source organism: Eupithecia centaureata (assembly GCA_944547425.1). NCBI lineage: Eukaryota > Metazoa > Arthropoda > Insecta > Lepidoptera > Geometridae > Eupithecia > Eupithecia centaureata. Next base: position 7,835,412 of record OX155696.1, read on the forward strand.
TAGTGTTGAAGCAACACCATTAACTATCAGTCAGTTAATAGTGGTTTCCTCATAACAGGGCCAACCAAAAACCTAGTTATCCCCAAAGAAAAAAACTTTTTTCAAACCTCTCTGTTACTCCGTAAAATAACATTAAAGTGCTGCCTCTTCTGATTATTTGAAAGAGAAGGTAAATACCATACGAATTAAAACTTTAATGGGAAAAACCAATTTACAGTATTTTTATATTATTTAACAATTATTATAAAGACTTCGTATAAAAAGTTTTATAAAAATAATATGATATTTTTTATTTAACATCAGACTAAGGGGGCTCATAAAAAATTACCTTATAACTATTTAAATGGCAGGGATCATTTGCTGAAGAATGGAGGTTGTCTTTGGGATGAAGAATTCATGCCATTTTAATTTGACGAGCCCGATCTTCAAGTCCCATATTTAAGTCTATTTAATGACCCAAAAACGTTTATTAGAAGTGTACAGTGGCGCTAATTTATCGGCAGGCAGCACCAGCTTCTGACGGGCCTTTTTATCGCGACCTCCTGCAGCCCCCTTGATTAGGGGCATACTAGGGTAGTCCACCCTTACTTTATATTGTTATTTCTATGTCCCAGATATTCAACCCTCATTTCGTCTATTTATTTGGCAACACGACTTTTGCGAATCTTGTGAAAACAACCTTATAAAGTACCTATTGTAAACGTTTGGCGAGGTTGGTAACTTATGTGTTTTGTGAGTTTTTTGTGGTCTTTCGCTTTTAAATGTAAAATAAGAACATTTTGATAGACAGATGGATCATATTTTATTCAACACTATTTCGTAACATACGTTAGTAGTGCCTTAAAACCTATGTTAGGTTTACTTAAGTATTTAAATCAATGATGGTAAAATAAAAAAGTGATAATCGAAAATGAGGCATTTTCAAATAGGAAAAAACCCTTTTTACATTAGAACTTAATAAATGGTAGGGATTCTTAGCGGAAGAATATGATAGAGTATCATGTCGAGAGACGACCGATGTGGCGCAGTGGGCGAAGGTCTGCCTGCGACGCAGGAGGTTGCGGGTTCGGTTCCCACCTCGGAACAAATTTGTTGGTCTGGGTGTTTTCTATGCATAATAAAAAATATCTTCCTATGTATTATATAATTTTATTGTGTTAAATATATCAATTATCTAATTCCGACAACAAAAGCTTTTACACAAGCGTTTAACACAAGCTTTGAGTAGCTTACTTTGGGGCTAGATGGTGCTGTGTGGATTGTCCAACATAATTTTAATTTAATTTTAATTTTAATGTCACTTTTAGCTCGGTTAGTATAGACCGAGCTAAAGTTGTTTATTTTAACAAAAGTACCAAAAGTTGCTTTATTTTATCAAAAGCGTATTTCTTTTCGGTTTGGCCGAAACATTATTTGAAATTATAAAACGCATCATTTTAGAATCTGTATTTTTCTTGAATTTTAAGCAAATAATAGATTAGATCCATACTTTATATTATATATTCTTCTATTTTGTTGTTCTTTTGTTTTTCAGCGGCCCTCCGCTTTAAATCTAGCTCTACAATTTTTCGTCTAGACTAGTTATCGAGTGGTAGTAACATTCATGTACCGTACGGGGTTGTGTTAGAATTTTTTGCACCCTAAATTCTTTTTTTATATGAATAAAATTCCTATAGTATTAAATTTGATTTGTCTAAGTGCTTATTTTGTAAGCCTAAAGAAATAAAGATATTGATTTATTATTAAAAAACGTTGAATTACCTTACTATACTTAATAGTATTACTTGAGTGCATTGACCATTGAGATATAGAACCCTCAATTCACACTAAAAACCCTTCATAGCTGATCGTGTTTTTTTATCGCTCAAACATTTAAAATATTGGATGGATTTCCAGAACCATGTATAAACCTTTTCTTTCCTTTGGTCTCAAAATCACACCAAAACACTGCTTGGCACATTATTTTAATTGTTGCTAAAATTATGTATTTATTTGTTAGATGTTGTTAGATAACATTATTAATATTGCCATTGAAATTTACAAAAGATACAAAAATAAACGTCTCTATCAGTAATACGAGGCATATAAAATAACAAAATTGCGTGAGTAATTTTATGTTTAAACTCAGTGCTCCTAAACCTATTTGCTAAAACAAAACCTTTTTTCCAAATCCTGACCACTCGTGACATCAGCAAAACAGCCCATAAAGCCTAACAAAAAGCAATCCCTGAACAAACATTCCAAAAACAAAAGCGGTTTGTTATTTTAGATCACACATTTCCGCAATCAAGGCCCGTGTCCCAACCTACAGTTGGTACCAGTGGCCTACAGTGACGCGAAACGAGTCTAGGAGGTTGCACGCTTGCGGTCGTTCTCTGACCGCACGATTAAAAAAAAACTTTGCGAGTTTTACAAGTGGTAGAATCGCTTCAGGCCACAAGCTCTTGACGCAAATTTAAAAAAGTTTGTGTGAAAATTGGCGGTATTAATTGTGATAAAATTTTATGGTGAGTTTTTCATAATTTTGTAAGATAAATTAGTGCTTTTTTTGACGTTTTAATGAAGTTGTTTAGGTATTTAATTTTATAATCGACAGGTATTTATTTAATGTTTATAGTCCAATTTAAATACATAACAATAAAATCACTGTCATGCAAAAGAAAATAATTTCATAACTATTTACAGACGGTATAGAATATATAATTAAAAAATAATTTTCTGGTAAACTTAAAAAGCCTGATCAAATTATTTCGTAAATTACAAATGTTTTTATTCAATTTTTTGTTAAAATATGTCCTATCCATCTTATATAAAAATGTACTTGGCACCTTTAACAAAAGCTCAAAAGCTTGCGACTAGGCGATTTGTGAATTGTTCAGCATCATACCTTTTTGTTATTCAACAAACGTCCTTACCAATTTACCTTCTCTCAATAAAAGTGTATAGGTACATAGGTATAGAAGTAAGTATGATTTTTCAAAATCATCTAAGTACATTAATTTTGCGTCTCTACCTTTTATATAGGTACATAAATAAAACGCAGAGCCAAATAACGATTTCAAGAAAATTCGATGAAGTTCTTTCGATCGCTCTCTTCGAATTTTCCTAACCTCTAGGCCAAAATTCCTATAATTACTTACTAGCCCGCATCATTCTAGTAAGATAAGATAAAGATAAGACAAAGATGAATAGAGTTATTATGGAATTAAGTACCTATCCATTGAGAACCAAATACAAGGAAAATCGAATGCTGACGCGGAAACATCCCTCAGAATAACCATAATTTTTCTACGCATTATTTCTTCTTTGACATTTCCATAGGCAAACAAAAAACGGGAAATGAGATAGGTAGATCAGGAAGATTTCTTATCACAAATTTATGGTATGGTATAAGGTACCTAAATACGCACGTTCTGTTTTTTTATTTTCCAAGTTTATGTTAAATATTATTATTTGACATTTTTAGACTTGTGAAGAGATGTGGAGGAGGTTGAATGCAGGGTAGCCATGTAAGGATGGACGTTGGAGGCGAGTGAAATCAAAGAGATCTGTATGATGACTACTATTTATTAGGACACGATATTATTCCTCTACTTATACTTTATACGATAATTACATAATAGTTACTATATCTCACCATAGAGACCCTTAGAACAGGGAAATACTTTAACTAACCACAATTCAAGAAAATGTCAGTAGTTCGGCTGTATTGAAAAAAATGGAAAAATAAAATAGACATCAGTGGCACAATGTGCGAAAGACCGTCTGCGACGCATGCGGTTGCGAGTTTTATTTCCGCCTAGGGATTTTCTTGTATTGTTTTTGATATTTTTCACGGAATTCTCATTGTTTCCTTGGTACCGATAGTAAAAACTAGATATCTATGTAGTATATTTTTATCTAGTAGTTATCAATTATATTAAGTATTTCTATTAGATATCAATTATATCAGTTATCATGCTAAACAGAGCATTATGAGTAGGTATTGGTATGATAACTCATACACTTAATTAAAACAAAAATTACAATCAGGAAAAGAGTAAAACTATTATTACTATATACAATTAAAACAATTGAGTAAACTGCAGACGGTTGCAAACAGTCTAAAGGTAGCTCAACTGATCCATGTCAATACCAGTCGCAGCGTCCCCAAGACACTGGCTGCATTACCACGCTGTACGGCAATGCTGATGCGCTGAGCCAGATACTCACCAGCTCACGAGACACGCGTCGCATCGACCAGACGATCAAATAATTTTTTCATGTCATATCAGTTACCTACCCATATAACAAAAGGTCTGAGTCTGCTTAGCTTCGGGCTAGATGAAAATTTATAACAAAATCACCATGCTGGTTTTAGTATAAAAACTGTTAAAACGTTTGAAACCTCAATAAAATTGCCTTTTCATGCAAACTGGGCAATCAGCTGAAAAAAACGTTTGTACGACAAAGCTATGCAAATGAAAACTGAAAATTGAACTAGTAAGTAACATAGCATCATGGTTTCAAATTCCTTAAAGGCTTCCAAAGTAAAATAAATAAATGAAAAAGATGTGTGATTGTTCTCGATCTGTTTGTATACGAGTTTCTTTTTTATTTTGACGTTCGAATTCTAAATTCAAAATATTTTTGTTCGAGACAATTAGTTTCTGGACGAATTCTGGCGCGATTTTTTGGAATAAGAAATAAAATATATACTCTTATTATTCAGGGCTTAGATTCAGGGTACCTACTAAGTAATAATAAGAATATATTTTACTAAAGCATAAAGGGCGATTCTAGACCCCTAGGGTACGACCGATATAAGGTGTTTTGTATATCACATATTTTTGAATAAAGAAACACTTTCTTTTTCTTCCTTTTCGAGTGTTTTTGCATTGCTTGCATCACTTAATATTATAAGAGAGGTAATATAAAATCTTTTTTACTTGTTGGTTTAGCAAAACACGTAAGTATATAGGCGTAAAGTGATTAAAAAAATTCATTAATTACATAAAGTAGCTACATCAATATGAAGAAAAAAGTCATTTTACTTGTTAAAAATTAAACTTAAAAATTTTACTAGTGAAAATACCCAAAACCCCGAAACTAATATTTGCAGATTTTACAAGCATTTCTCGCAAGGCGGGAATCGAACCCGCAACTTGCGGTGCGGACCTTCGCCCGCCGCGCCACATCGGTCGACGACAGTTTCGGGCAGCTGAGTGGTCTACGCCCCGTTGGTTTCCCCTGATACGCCTTCTTGACAGCCTCCATGTTCCCGACGAATTATTCTTTCTATATTTTACGGGACTTAGATTTATTTTAAGTTAAACTCTTTTTGGTATTCTACTAACACAAACTTTTTGAATTTCATTCACATAGATTTGACTACCAATTTGACGTTCTAATAATGCAAGTCTCTTCAAATGCAAACATAATAGATTACCAAATGAAAAAACTTCATTTTAGCCATATTGATAGACGCTATTAATATGACGCTATTGAGACCTTTGTTTTGAAATTAGTGGAATTCGGCCCCAGATCTATACTTTTGGCGCTTTTGCGGTAAATTTCACGTGGATTTAGTGGAGTCTGCGGTATTCCACCGTTTACTTTAGTGATAGTTTTAATTACAGTTCGTTTATTTTATAGATACCTAGTAGAACTACCGCATATGCACTTGAATAGATAATTAATGCTAGACAATCAACACAGCTTCATCTAGCCCCAAGCTAAGCAGAGCTTGTGTTATGGATACTAGATGACTGAATATAAATAAAATAAATAATAAATAATTCCGGACAGTCCACACAGCATCATCTAGCCCCAAGCTAAGCAGAGCTTGTGTTATGGGTACTAGATGACTGATATACTTAATATAATATATTATATACATAGATAGATCTTTTGTTTTTATACATAGAATATATTTAATATTCTTCTTCTTCTTATGGTGGCTCTCCACTACTGGAGGTAAGCAATGTATATGACTGAATATACTTAATGTAATGCGAACGTTCCGAGGCGGAAATCAAATCCGAAAACTCCTGGACCGCAGGCGGATCTTTGCCCGCCACGCCACATCGGTCGTCGTATTTGTTTCTATTTTTTGACTAGATAATAACGAAATAAAATATGTTTTTTAAGCAAGAAATGCTCTTGAGTGGAGACTTTTGACGCGATTCGGCAAACATAGTATAGAACAACATCGGGCCAGGTGGGATGGCGATTTGCGAAAGACTGCTGGCAGCTGGCAGCAAGGATGCAGCAAGCTGAAGAGAGGGTGCTATGGCGCTCATTAGGGGAGGCCTATGACCAGCAGTGGACTAGTATAGGTGATAATATTGATTAAAGCAAGCAAAATACATGAATCTAAATTCAATTAAAAGGGTCAATTGAGCTACCTTAAGGCTGTTTGAAACCGTCTGCAATTAGCTCAATGGTTTCAATTGTATATGCCAGTTTAAATAATTTTATTCCTTGATTGTAAGTTTCTTGTTGTAATAAAAAATTATCTATAACTAAAAAAAATTAAAAAGTTTAATATTAGAGAGGTGGGTACGACTATGATTTTACTTCTTCAAGTTCCTAACTTTAGAGAATGTAGATGCTTTTAACCGTAGGTAAGTCAAGGGTTGCGAGCAAACTCAGCACTTTTGATCTAAAGTTTTCAACAAAGTTCCATGGATTCGTTGTTGGGGTTTCCGTCTATTTCAACTTCCTACAGAGAACTTGCTTTTCTTACTTGACGTAATAGGCTCTACTATTTTCTATTTTATTTTTGGTATTCCACAGTCTAAAAAAGAAGGTACCTACCTACTGTTATTTGATTTACCGTTGGAAAAGTGAAAACAAAAAAAAATCTTGCCTGGAAGAAATAAGAAATATAAAATAAAAGGTAAAGGCAAGGTAAAATTATTTCTTCCAGACAAGTATTACTAATTATATAGAGCGAGATAGTAGAGCTAGCTAGTACAATGTTAAATGATTGTATTTTTCAACCGATTTCAACCGAGGTGTTCAATTCTACATTTTATTTACTATTAGTTACATCATAACCTTACCGAATTTATTTTTAAGTTTCTTTAGATTAGAAAACTAGTGCTATTCGTGTTGTGCCATATTCATCTGAACAGAGGTTTTGGAGTTATTCTTAATAATGCGCAAAATTTCAAATCAGACTTTAGTTTCTTAAAATAGATTCACGTACAACAACCAATGTTATTACATAGAAGAGAAACTGAAATTAACTTTCCTTTAGAATGAAATTGAGATGTATTCAGAAGCACTAAATTTAAATAAGCCCGGAGGCACCTAAAATCCCGACTCGAAATGCACCTTTTCAAAGGGGCGCGTTAAGCACTTTCTAAAATATTCAACGGTCTATTCTATGATGGCTGCTCTAGTTTAGACTACAGTGCTTTACTCTGTGGTATTTAAAGATATATATATTTATTTACGTCAAACATTGCATAAAGTTGATATACGTATGACTAATATATCAAAAAATAATATATAATAATTTAATCAAAGATCAAAAAATCATTTGATTCATGAATACGCTTTTCATTCAGTCATTTTAATTATTTGATTTGTAATATCCATAAATATTAGTTCCTTTGGTATCTGAATCTATATTTTATGCGCATCGTCAAACAGCTTTTAATATCTGGATGATTTCTTTCTGTTTGTGATGCGCATAGGGAGTTCTTTCTTGAACATCGTGGATCATTATACCAAAAATGTCTAAATGATCACAATATAACTGATGGTAGCCAAAATAATAAATAGGATATTTCAAATCTAATATGACCCCTTATTAAATACATACCAATGTTATTAGTATACTAGCTGCTCCTCGCGGTTTCACCCGCATAATTCCCGTTCCCGTGGGAATTCCAGGATAAATATGTGTTATTCCAGGCTATAATCTATCTCTGTGCCAAATTTCATCCATATACGTTCAGTAGCTTTTTCGTGAAAGAGTAACAAACATTCATCCATCCATTCATACTTACAAACTTTCACGTTTATAATATTAGTAGGATAGGATAACAATGATTTTAGTAAATTAACCCCAAACTTCATTCATTAATATGCAACGAGGCCAATAAATATGGTGTTCGGCGCCAAGGTACTCTTCTCTGATTGGCTAAAGTTTGTAACTACCATAAAGCTGGCCAATTAGATTAAAGATAATTAACGTTGGTAATTGACATCGATAATTGGCACAGAGACAGCTCGGAAGTTCTTTATGTTTGTTTTCCACTTTTAACTTTGTACTGACTTTTAAGAACCCGTTCAGTTATCAAATAATCAAATAATCAATATCTTTATTTCTTTAGGCTTACAAAATAAGCACTTAGACAAGTCAAATTTAATACTATAGGTAAGTACATAATTATCAAAATAATATAAGAAATAAAGTGATAATTGATTTTCAGTTCGCCTCAGTTTTTTGTCCACTAGTGGAAGAGGCGAAATAGAGTATATAAGAAGAATAGAGTAAATAGAAGAAGAGAATAGTTGGTTTGGTATGTAGGTGTACACCACAAGAAGCCTGATAAGAAGATTGATTACGTAAATAGTGTTAATGCTTGTCAAGATGTCGCTCAGTTCCACACCGACAATAGTAATAATTAACAAAAAAATGTATTAGACACAACTTTTCATAAGTTAATCTGCTAGGTGGTATTGCACTTGTTCACTTTAGAAACATACAAGTAAAGAGATAATCAATTACCACCTTATTTCTTTTAATAAGTACTGTATCAAATATGACTTGTTTGTTTTAGTACTTACTAGTTTTGTAGGCCTAAAAAAATTAAGTTCGGATGTTTGATTGAGTCGCCATTGAAAATGCAGCGTTTATAATTCGCTGCATACCTACCCTTGCAGCCGCTTGGAACTATAGAATTTCATTTACTCTGCTGTCCCTTAGCTCTTCTGGGCTTAGTAGGTGCTTGTCCAGGAGCTGTATCGTCTAACTGAAAGGATCGAGATAGATTCATTTTTGACATTTGAAATCTGGCCAGTAGCCTTATCTTGAAATCTAGCCAGTAGCCTTATTGTCTAACTCAAATGATAATCCAGATCGATTCATTTTTGAAATCGGAAACCTAGCCTGGATTGTACCAGTTAGTTGACATTTGAATTTAACTAATAATCGATTTCAAGTAAGACAATAAGGCAGTTGGAGTTCGATTGTACCACTGGTAATCTATTTGAATATAACTGATAATCGATTGAAAGTTAGACAATAAGTGTGAATGTTACTATGAATGTATTTGCATCAGTTCACTCTCCTAGCAGATGGAGAGGCGTGTCCCAACCTCCTCTGTTCGTGATTGTGAGTCGCTTAGCCCCAATTTGGACATGTGCATATTTAGGCGACAGCGTCCGTCCAGTAATCGCTCTTGTTATAGTACAGTAGCTTATGTAGTTATAGTACGTAGGCTTTCACACTCACCTTGATTTCTTAGTAATGCGAAGGTTTTCATGTTCAGCTTATTGTATGTTATGTTTATACAAAGTATCTGGGGCCGAATTCCACTAATGTCAAAACAAAGGTCTCAATAGTGCCATTCTATCAAGATGATTAAAATGACGTTTGTGTATTTAGTATTCTACTATATTTTGCGCTTGAAGTGACTTTCATAATAAAATTAGAATGTCAAATTCAAACGTCACAGATATGAATGAACCTCAAAAAGTTTGTGCTAGTAGAATACCAAAAAGAGTATAACATTGTCATTTTGACATGATGATACTACTCGTATTTAATAATGAACCGATTTATTTAGTGGAATTCGGGCCCTGAATTTTATCAGCTAGAGTGAAAACTCTATTAAATTATGCTGTTAAGCAAACAACATAGATTCCACATAGTGTGACTGAAACTGAAAATGTCTGTAAAATAGATTTAACAATCAATTTCGTTTTAAATTGTCAATCAAAATCAATAGTCTGAAGCACGTACGTACATTGTACCTCGAAAATATCACATTAGTTTTGGTTGTTACATTAAAATGAGGTTACAAATGGCAAAACAAAAAGAAAGTGAAGTGCAAATGAAAAACAACTATCTTTTCACCTGCTCTACCATAAATACACAAAACAAACAAGTCAGTAAATCGTGTAGAGATTCCTACGCCGCCGGGTCTCTTGCTTATTCTAGACCCTAAATATATTTTATTTCGAGACTAGCGACCCGTCCCGGCTTCGCACGGTTTTATTATACGTATAAACCTTCCTCTTTAATCTCTCTATCTATTTAAAAAAACCGCATCAAAGTCCGTTGCGTAGTTTTAAAGATTTAAGCATACATAGGCACAAAGAAACAGAGAAAGCGATTTTGTTTTATACTATGTGATAAGCTGACTCTACAAACGTTTCATCTAAAAAACTATTTCAAAAACGTAATAATTATATTATTTTTAGCATCAATTTTATTAAAAATTGGTTTCAATTGTAAATACTAGTTGTAATTTTTCTATTCCTTGCTTGTAATTTTCGTTGTTAATAAAGATCTTAACTAATAAACATGTAATTTTATTAATGCTAAATAACTCACAGCATTATATAGGCCCAAATGAAACAGAGCGTATTTTATAGGTAGGTAACTGATTTACATAATACGATATTTTAAACAGATATATATTATATGTTACATTTTTTTCAGAACATAGTCAAAATTAATTTGGTCCTTCCAATTTTATGAGATTTACCTAAATTAAGAATATCATTCGTTTCTCTCTGACATAAGTCAAACTCAGAAATGTCGGAATACTATACAGGTTTCATGTAAAGTAAAGTAATTTATAATTTCTATACCGTATGTATGTGAATATATATAACAAAGGTTATACAATTATTAGGTAGAATGCAAAAAAAAACCCTAAAAATCTATTAAACTATCTAATAATATTATATTTTTATTTATTAGCCGGGAGGAGTTATATTTACTTCTCCGCTAATAAATAAAAAAATTATATTTATAAATAATCAAAGGGGAATCTTGGCGTAAAGTCATAAATGTATCGATATTGCGGCTGTTTGTTTTTTACACATCTCCTCTCTCCTTACTGTTTTCTTCTCTCTTTCAAAACAAACCCTCTGTATTTATCAGCTTAAGCGGTACATACTTTTGCAGATAGGTAAGAAACCTAACGAACGATGTTTTTAAACCACAGACAATTTAAAGGCCACTTAGAAACAGTATAAATGGTACACCTGGTGCTTAGCCGTTTATTGTTACAAATCATGGACATTAAACATTGTGGTACTTGCTGTACGATGCACTTTTCTTCAGCCACAAAGACTTGAAAGAATAATGGAGGTTATAAAAAAACTGAGCGTTGGTGGATGCAGCGCGTGACCCGAGAGCTGGTGAGTATCTGGCGCATCGCATCAGTATTGCCATACAGCGTGGTAATGCAGCCAGTGTCTTTGGGACGCTTCTGATTGGTTTGATATGGATCAGTTGAGGCTCTTCATTATTTGCGACAACCTGCATTTAGCTGAATTGTGTCAATTGAAATCGCTGGTTTTATTGTTTTGTAATGTTCTGGCTTAGTTAAACGTGAACCCGGTCAAAAGTAAGTCTTCGGCGTTACGGCTTTGTAAAACCTTGACTTAATGTCTACGAAGAAGTTTTAAGATATCCAACTTAACTTTTTACATAATAAGTACTTAGAACTATATACTATACCTACATATATATTTTATATATACTTTACTAATCTATAGGTATTGACATTGTAGGTAATATAATGGTTTCTTTATAGTGCTTTTCAAAGTGTAACAAAACGTATATACTTACTGTTTTTTAGAGTTAAATTCGTCAATCTTCAATGCATATTGTACGCAGCGGACCCAAGTAAGTCTAACATTTACATATTAATATAGGTTAGGAGACTCTTCCTAGTTATGCTGGCACCCTCTCATTTTTCTCAAAGCAACTTTGTCCGTCCCTCTTACTGTCGCAAAAGATATATAAGGATTTAGTAAACGAGTCTCGCATACTTGCACGCTTATATAAGGTTCCGTAGGTTATTTTTTATTTTGAGTTATATTTTTCTTACTATGTTTCTACGTTCTATGTGACCTACTTAATTAGCTAGATGAACTTTTAGTACAGCACTGAACAGGTACACACCTACGTCTGTATTTTTGCAATAAAGAATACTTACATTATCTTATTTTTTATGTGTTGCACATAATTGCAACACATAAAAAATAATTAATTTTAATAGCTTCTCTACAACCGTGATTCGGATTGTCTGAAAGGCTCTTTAGAGCAGTGTTTACCAAAAGACAATCGAACAGTTAGCAGCTTCGTCGTTTTAGCACTTTAAATAATATTATTAACTTTATTAAAAAATTTAATCTGAATGTTATCCACCAAATTGTCTTAGATTTTGAGTGAAACTTAAATTAAAGGCCAAGATGACTGTCTCGAGTGAACCAAAACTTTAAAATGAATACAGCAGTTTGCCCTTTGGCATTACAACCCGCTCTGAACTTTCTCAACCAACAATTAAACTATAATACATTTATTATCTTTAGTACAGTTTCTGTGGCTAAGTATACTTAATTCTAATAAGCAAAGATTATATAAACACTCGGTAAAGCGTGAGAGATGTAAACGACATTGCACTCAAAAGATAGGGTCTGATACACTTGCGCGAAAGACATTTTGACAAAAGACACTTGCGCGAAAGACATTTTGCGTTATTGTTAAGTTGAAGGTTATAGAAGTCGAACATGAACATGTTGAAAAGAGTTGCACCTAAGGCACTGCCTTTCGGTACTCCCTAACAAATATCATCGTCCCGACTAACATCATCACCAACTTTAATCCTTTGTTTACATTCTCGGAAGTAGTCAGACAGCGGAAAACTTCGTAGCACGTGCTACTAGTTTCAAAGATACGTAGCTTCGTGCAACTATAATGTGTAGTAAGAAAAGTGAGCTCGCGTTGATGTTTTTTGTTTGCTACGTGGATCCATCGTTGCATCGTAGCACATGCTACGAAGGTCTACGTTAAATATGTTGTATTCGTTTGGGGAAGAAAAGGGAGAAGGTAGGGGAAAATGAGATACATCAAATTAAAGGAAACTCAATTTCCTACTTAACAGTGAAATCCACAACTCTCAGCGACTTCTATTTAGAGAGATATTAAGAGTTAAGTGATTTTTCGCGCAAGTGTCCACTTGCGCAATTGGTAACTCGCGCAAGTGGTAACTCGCGCAAGTGGCCACTCGCGCCTGTGGGCACTACTTACTAACTTAAGAGCAAGGCCGAAACATGAAACGCACATTAAGGCGCAAACAACACCTAAAGTGGCGTCCCCATTTATATACAATTCCGTTTAACAAAGGAATTTTCAAAATTCACATGTACAGTTTGCAAAACCTTAATTTTTTTCCTACACTGAGATGTAGACTATTAAAACGTTCCAATTTCCTAATTTTCCTACCTCCTCCTCAATTTTCCTAATATTTTTATATTAGTAAGTTAAAATAGTGTAAACCTAATTTATCGAGGTAGATTTTTATTATTATTACTTATTAATTTTTTATGTTATAGATATAAGCACTTATTCTATTTAAAAAGCTTAACTAAAACCGTGATTCGGTTTGTCTGAAAGCCTCTTAGACCAGTGTTCACCAAAGGACAGTCGGACAGTTATCACTTATCAGCTTCATTGATTTAGCTCTTAATAAATATTATTTACTTCACTACATAGTATATAGTAAAACAAAGTCGCTTTTTCTGTCCCTATGTCTTTATGTCCCTTTGAATGATTAAATCTTTAAAACTACGCAACGGATTTTGATGCGGTTTTTTTTAATAGATAAAGTGATTCAAGAGGAAGGTTTATATACCTATAATAAAACCGTGCGAAGCTGGGGCGGGTCGCTGGTTAGTAATAATTTGAGTCCGACTGAACTCTGAAGAACACTGACCCTAGTCTCTATTTGATACCTAATAAGTAGGACAACCCTCGCATCTACAATATCACAAGTCTTCAACCTTTCTAAATAAGATAATATACATATTATATAGTTTAGCCACCTATTGTTTATTGGTATGTTGACAGAAATAAGCTTGAGTGAAATATTATGTAATTATATATTTTTAAAGATTTTGATTTACTAATTATTTCGAAAATAAAAACAGTTACATGGAATGTACAAACGACTTAAAGTTCGACCATGACTGAAATGATGACGATGCTTTTATTTTGAAATTATATAGCATAGACTCATAGCATAGGTAATAATAATATAATATTAATTATCTCAAGAGACTCTCGCTAGGAAGTTGGATCAAGGGTCAGATCCAAAAAGCGGTTCTCCTGGATTCGGCGCGTATCGTCAGGAAGTTCCTCTGTCTGCAACCCTAGTCACCGGCTGCTTGAGCCTAGCTTCGCGGCCGGTGATCCACCGTTTTGATATATTTTTACTGTAGATTAGTTTTATAATATTTTTGTATTTTCTATAGTAAAAAATGTATTTTTTAACGAGTATTAAAATTAATAAAGTGAAATATTAATAAAAGTATTTATTTTAGCAAAAACACAGTAAAATTAGATAGACATGACAGCGCAACCTTTATTCTTTCGCGAAAGATCCTTTACATCTAAGGAAATTTTTGTGTTTTTCTTTTAGGAATTACTGCCACTAAAAAAGTTACTAACTGTCAGATTGGCTTTTCCAACTTCCTGCGGTACCCTAACATAAATCGAAGACACCGGACAATTTATCTGGACCAGAAATGATTCGATTAATCTTCTATATTGGTTTTGTCCGTAAAATCTATTGATAAATATCTCAGACACCCTTCTGATGAAAAATCGACGCCATTTTTTCTGTAAGTAATGATTTTCGGATCTGTAATCAGATATTGACTCTACTGGAGCTAAGAAGTCTAGCTTCTGTTTTACTGAACGGATATGGGTGAAATTTCGCACAGAGATAGATTATAGTCTGGAATAACACATAGGCTATATTTTATCCCGGAATTCCCACGGGCACGGGAAATACCGCGGGTGAAACCGCGAAGCGCTGCTAGTTTGAACATAAAATACGTAACTTACGTAACCTTGTCATTAACCTATTACTTATTTATTTATTTATTTGAAAATTGCACCAACGCAGTTTACACCAAAACATGTATTGTAAACCTTATATTAAAAATAATATACATATCTAAGTGCCACCACAATTACAGGTGCAAATCGAAAATCTTTTACAACAGTGCCGTATAGACCACTAAATTTAATTGCAAGAGAAAAAAAAAACTAAAATATTACTTATCTTGATTACTTTGATTTCAGTTGATGTTTATTTAGATTGTTCGAATGAAGTTTTGCGTAGCTTGGAGCTAGATTTTGCTGAGTAGATTGTCCAGCATTACTTATTTATTGTTTGACTAGCGAGCCGCCCCGGCTTCGCGCGGTTTTATTATACGTACTTATAATAAAACCGCGCGAAGAATATATTAAAAAACCGCATCAAAATCCGTTGCGTTGTTTTAAATATTTAAGCATACATAGGGACAAAGGGACAGAGAAAGCAACTTTGTTTTATACTACATACTCGTATGTAGTGAGTTATTATCTCCTAAATTGATTTCGTTGACTGTATTTGTTTATCTGGCATATTAGGTACTTTAGTATTTTTGAAATAGTTTTCAAGCATTGGCTGAGAAAAAAATGCCTTTGGAGGGAAGAAATATCAAAAATTTGACAAAATTGGGAATTATATAAATGAAACGTTAATTGAATAAGTAGTTAATTTAAATGGTCAACTCAACTCAAAGTGTAACCGTACAGGTATATTAGACACGCCAAAAGAAGCAAATAAACTTTAATAATTATAATAAGGAGAAAGTGATAATTTAGATTGTTGTTTACTGTTGTTCACACAAATCTTTTTTAGGGTTAGTATTAGCAAAGAAGCAAACAAGAAACTTTTACTTGAAACTGTTTATTTTCTAGACAAGATCATCAAAGATTTTGTATTTTTTTCAATACTTTTTTAATGTAATAGGTTTGACTATTTATTTGAATTAATTTACTGATGATTTTTGCAACTCATTTGGTAATTTTTTTGTGTTATGTGAGTAAATTATTCCGATTTTGTTTACTGAACTTTCTTATATTTTGTACGAAATATCAAGTATCAAAATCACCTATTAACGCTATCGTTTCAAACAATAAAACCCAATTAGCAAAGAAATAACAATAATAATTTCCAAAACGCAAAAATTAGATAATTACTTTTGCGTGTTTTTGTTTCGCTAGAAAGCGAGACACAAGATTCAATTAAGATCCCCGTTTTGTATTTCCCAAAGTGTATTTTCTTCTGACTGATTTATTTCGACTTCACCTGATAACGTCAAGGAGTTTTTCTATAGGCTTGGCATGGATTTTTGACGTTTTGCAAATGAATTTTAAACACGCAGGTTTAAAATAAACTTTAAGTTAAACATGCGTATTGACATTACAGATGAAAGACAGGGCGCTATGGCTCATTAGGGAAGGCCTATGTCCAGCAGTTGACTAATATAGGCTGATGATGATCATTTAAATTACCTACAAACTACGAACAGATAAAAATAAAAACTAGCATTTGCAATTAAAACAGTTGATATAACTGCAGACTTACAACCTTTAGACTGTTTGCAACCGTCTGCAGTTAGCTCAATGGTTTCAATTGCAAATACTAGTTGTAATTTTTCTTTTCCTTGCTTGTAATTTTCGTTGATATTAAAGTGTTAAACAAAACTGCAGACAATCTAGAGCTCAAATGATCCATATCAATACCAGTCGGAAGAATCCCAAAGATGCTGGCTGCATTGCCCCGCTGTTTGGCAATGCTGGCGCTGCGCCAGATACTCACCAGCTCTCGGGTCACGTGTCGCTTCGACCAGACGACGATGCTCAAATATGTTCATGTACGCTCAAAGTGTTAGAACAGTACCCTATCTCAACTTCAAGAAGCAGATGAATAGGCTCTGTCGCGACTTGCATATACAAGGTGTTAGTGTGAACAGCGTTATCCTTGAAACCAGAGGTTCAGCATCATGAGTAGAGTCCAAAACCGATAAAAAAATATTATTCTATTTTTACTTTATTTTTGAAACAAAAATATTCAATACACCTTCTAAGTGGTATAACTACAACACGAGTACATTGACGGGTCCCGCGCAGGTGTCGACCTATTGTTGATCAAACGAGCCGCCGCCATGCAAGTGTTGTACTTTAGTCTATTGCATTTTTTGATTATTCTGTGAATTTAGACAAAAAACAGTTTATCTTGCCTAGAAACAAATCTGGAAACTTGCCTGGTTTTCTAGGGTGACCATAATATCGCGTACAATATCGAAGACATAAAATATCAAAATACTGCGAAACTAAAACAGGCATTAACCTTATCTCATAGGTTTTCGACTCTACTCATGATACTGAACCTCTGGTTTCAAGGATAACGCTGTTCACACTAACACCCTGTATGTGCATCTTGAAATACACTGCCAGTTGGACTTTTTGGGTTCGATTCCTGCCTCGGGACAAATATTTGTAGGATCTGCACTTGAGATAATTTGTTCTTGGTATTTTCTATTTACAGTAAATATTTAGTATATCTATGTAGAATAATCAATAACACAGCTATTCCAGCATTATTTATTTATGTTTACTTGGATGCGACTGGCGCAGGACTGTGTGGAGTGGTTTAAAAGTTTGGAGGCCTATACCCAGCAGTGGGTGAAGTCAGGTTACGGGTAATGATGATTTATTTGTATTATTAACTGCAGCTACAACGCCTTTCAAAGATCGACAGCGGTTCAGCAATTTTTCGTGTAGCAGTTTAGGATTAGGATGCTAAAATGGTCATGTAACTTAATTACTAGGTAAATTGCTAATAAATTCGTCATTAGATATATTTTTTCTGAAGCCCTTTTTTAATCTCTAATCAAAATAAATCTCTGTAGCTACAAATGTTTGTAGCATTTCGTAGCATTCTGGTCAGAGACCGATTTTCTCTTTTATAGAAAATACAAAATAATAAATAACTGATGAACTCTTTGGTTTTCTTCTCAATATGTAGAGTTGGAGAATTCAGGATATCTGAAAATTAAGTTTCATGTTTTCCCCCTTAACAATTCACCGAATAATCAGAGTGGAAAACAAGAATAAGTCGTACTTGCGACCTACGAAAACCATTTGTTAATGGCGTTGACATTCTCTTGGTAAACTTATCGAAATACTCATTCAGTTCAGTAATACATATCTTTTGGCTCCAAATCTGTATTATAATATCAATAATATTATAGAATAGACCTGAATTTACTTATCTTATAAATAAGACCGCCTTTGGCGCTTTCGGCGAGATTGAATAAAACACAATGAAACGAAATACGATTTCAGGAAGCGATAGGAATTGATATTAATCAACAACGTACCTATCTAACCGTGAAATCTATTTGTTTCCCCAAGAAGCTGTCAAGTCTTCTCAGAACGAATTTCAAAGAAAATATTAAATATGAACCCTTCAAATCACGGCGTCAAAGCTTTATAAGAACAAGGTGTCGACGCGAAAGCCTTATCAAAGGGTCTGCGGCATTTACACAGAAAACTGGGCCCTTTGTTTATACCTTAATCGAAAGAACATTCTGAGCGACAATAAGATATAAAAAGACATTAAAACTGAGATAGGCCTAGTTTTTAATAAAAATAAAAATAATCAACGCTGACACTAAATATTATGATTAAAACTTAAAAAAGAGGGGGAAAGAGGGGTTTTGCGGTGGGTAATATTTTCTTTTTATATTATTTGTAAGTTATTTTTAAAAGTTATTTAAAACCAAAAATGTTTGTGTTTTTTCAGAGTACTTACCTGTTAAAAACACATATCAAGTCAGGGCTTATTTAAGTTTTTTATTATATTATACGAGTATTCGCTTTCTTTGTGACTGCGCGTAAGGTAATTCAACACAGCTTTATCTGACAGCAAATTTATAATTCACGAGTAATAAACGGGCTGGGGCACCGTGAAGACCCACTTAATACCAGCTTTTTTTAAAGATTTTGCCTTCATTTTAAACTGGTTCACTTGTTTGTTAACAAAAATCGGGGAAATCTTGGAAAAATAATGAGTTATTCCTAATTCGTCCCACCGTCTGTCCGCGAACTAGTCCGAGGAAAGGATTATCATGACGTATAATGAAGAAAAAATATCAATGGCCAGAAAGTGTAATTTAAATCAATAAAATAACCCTTCTTTCTTATAAAAATGAATTCAATTATCTATGCTTATAATAAAATTGTAACAGGTCCAATTCTGTACATTGAAGATATATTGAAAAATTTTTTTGGAGGGCACTCTATTATCGATAGATAGATAGATAGATAACTTCTTTATTGCACCATCAAAATTTGTAGTAACATATAAGCTATAATATCGATACTCAAGCCAAAACTGTAATTTTTTTACATTCATGTCTGTCTGTCTGTCTGTATCGTAAACGCGCATCACGCCGAAACTACTTGACGGATTGAAATGAAACTCGGCATGATTATAGGTCATATTACGAGGAAGGACCTAAGATACTTTTTATTCCGGAATTCAGTAAGGTTCTCATGGGAGAGGGTATGAAAGTAAAATTCTTTAACCACGCATCACGACGGTTTTGAATGAATTCGAATGGAACTCGGGACGATTGGACATGGGATACATTTTATCCCGGAATTCAGTTTGGTTCCCCTGGGCTATACGGGTTTTCAAAAATTTCTCGTGACGCGTGTGTACGCGTCTATATACTAATCATGCGCAGACGAAGTCGCGGGCACCAGCTAGTTATAAATAAAAGTTGAATTTTAATACAACTTTAATTATTATAAAGTAAATAAAAAAGAAGTGACTTAACGTTTACAAACTATAAATACTTTTCCTTTACTTGCCTTTTCTAGTTATATCATCATCATCATCATCATCATCAGCCTATATTAGTCCACTGCTGGACATAGGCTTCCCCTAATGAGCGCCATAGCGCCCTGTCTGCAGCTTGCCGCATCCAGCATCTAGTTATATCAGCTGTTGCGTTATTGTCTGGTTTTAAGAGATTTAGATTCGTACGCCGCGACCACGGCAATGTAAAGCTTTTCTGCGAATAATTGGACTCGCTACCAGAGAGTCAGACATGTGACGGATAGACAGACAGACAGGAGGGAAGGTGGTCCCCGTGGAACCCATTGGCAGAATTTACGTAACCCTAAAAACGTTTTAATTGGATAAAATACTGCAAAAAATACGAGAATAAGGGTAGCGTTACAGTGTGTGTATAAAATAATGGGTGGGTACGCTACATTGGCCTAATGAAAATTCCCACAAAGAGTAACACAAAGGCAAAAAGTTTTTACGACAATAAATTAGCATTCCGTGTAAAAAGGCAAAAATGCGTGTGTATACTTCTTGGTTTTAACATGTTTGGATTTGCTTGTGGCTTTGTTTACACTTAAATTCGGAGACTTTTTAAATAATATGCCATTTAGAGACCGAAGAGGCCATTTTCGTCTCTTTTTAAGTTTTACAAAAATACTATTATTTACATATCGAAATCTATTTAATTTAATGTAAGTCATCAAAAACCTTATTTATAACGTTTTAATTATTTTAATTATGATCTGAGTGTTTGGTCCGAGAGCTGGTGAGTATCTGGCTCAGCCCATCAGCATTGCCATACAGCGTGGTAATGCAGCCAGTGTCTTGAGGACGCTTCCGACTGGTATTGACATGGATCAATTGAGCTACCTTTAGACTGTTTGCAACCGTTTGCAGTTAGCTCAATGGTTTCAATTGAATATACGAGTTGTATTTTTTCTATTCCTTGTTATTTTCGTTATTATTAACGAATTAACTAATATTTTATGCTGGGAAATCCACACAAAATCAAAATCTAGCCCCAAAATATAGCTTGCGCTGCTTATAAGCACCAGCACCAGATAACTGATATACTTATACAATCATAGAAATTATTGTTATACATAGAAAACACCCCGAACCCCGGAACAAATATTTACACATCGTGCAAACATTTGTCACAAGGCGAGAACCGAATCTTACCCGTCGCAAGCGTACCTTCAGCCGCGCGCCATATCGGTCATCATAATATCGAGCGTAGAAAAGAACGGTCTGAATTTTTTTCGGAAAACGCCTCCCATTTTGTTGTACCTATCTCTAAAGAACATCGTATACAACTAGGCCCAACATGTCCCAACTGACTATTCATCACGGTGGTTAACGGACAACAATGCGGGCGGTAACCCAACGTGGCCAACGTTGCAAATAAATTGCATAATTACTGGGACGCGGCGGCCTGATCCTGTAAATTATGGCGTTTTTTACCGCAGAATATTTTACTGTATTTTACTTTTTTACTTACGAACGTAAATATATTTAGTATGATGGGGAAGAAGCACAGGAAACTTAGATTTAATAAAGCATTATTATTATATAATATAAACATAATTTGAGATGTCTATGTAAAAAATGTTTAATATCTCTATTTCTATTTAGCCTATTACAAACTCAGGCTATAGAACTATCGGTAGTCTGAGATTACAAAATGATGTTTTTATCACTCTGTGAATTTATTCAGAAGTATAAATACAGCTCTTTAGAATAACAAAAAAACTTATCTTAATAGGTACATATTTAGAAGCCAATAACGGACCTAGGTACTAATCCTATCCTACTAATATACACGCGAAAGTTTGTTAGTATGGATGTTTGTTACTCTTTCAAAAACTACTGAACGGATATGGATGAAATTTGTAACAGAGATAGATTATAGTCTGGAATAACACATAGGCTATATTTTAACCTGGAATTCCCACGGAAACGGGAAGTACGCGGGTGAAACCGCTAGGCGCTGCTAGTTTTTAAATACACTCGAAAGCAATGAATCCGGGTCACTCAAAGAATCCAAAAAATCTCGGAAAGTAAGAATGCTAGGTTAATGCAATAAATTATATTTAATAGACAATTTAATACTCCTTAAATGAAAGTATTAAAACTTCTTAGTTATTGTAAAGTTATATCATAAAAAAATCAAATTTGAAAAGGGAACACTGTCGAAGATGGAACTACGAAATTACAGGATTTGTTTTTGCTTTTGTTTGTAATCTGTCATTTATGTTGGTACATAAACCAGGTTGATAGTGCTCAATATTCATTATTCAAGCTGAAATCATGTCGCTTACACTTGAAGAATGCACCAGAATACTTACATTGGTGGAAACCGGAGTCAGCGCGATACAGCCAGGACTGTCGGTGTGTCGCTGTCAACAGTACAAAGAGTTCTTCGACGTTACGAAGAAACTGGTTCTAACCTACGCAGACCAGGAACGGGCAGAACTAGGTGTACCACAGCACGAGAAGACCGATACTTGGTGAACACCATGCTTCGAAATCGCTTTCTCACAGGAACTGAACTCACAAATCAGTTTCGACGCCTCGGAGGAAGTAACCCAAGTGCATGGACAGTAAGACGTCGGCTTGCTGAATCTAACTTAAAACCCCTTAGACCTGCAAACGGCCCTAAACTGGAGCGTGGCCATCGTATTTCAAGACTAAGATATGCCCAGAACCACGTAAATTGGAGTATTGAAGATTGGTCGAAAGTTATGTTCTGATCAACCCGATCGAGCATGCTTGGGACGAGCTAGGGAGATGCGTAAAACAACGAAACCCTCCCCCAATCACGCTTCCTGAGCTCAAAATTGCTCTCACAGAGGAATGGGAGAATATTCCCCAAAATCGTATAAGGAACTTAGTGTACAGCATGCCAAACCGCGTAAACGCAGTAATGGAAGCACGAGGAGGTAATACGAAGTATTGAAATTCAAGAAAATTGTCATAAAGTTCAAAAATTTCATGTTTCCTATTTTTGTTTTAAGGAGAGATCAGCAGTTTTTTTCTTTATGTAATTTTGTGTAAATAAAATGTATGGTGACTCATATTTTTTAAACTTTTATTTAAGGAGTATTAAATTGTCTATTAAATACAATTTATTGCATTAACCTAGCATTCTTACTTTCCGAGATTTTTTGGATTCTTTGAGTGACCCGGATTCATTGCTCTCGAGTGTATAATGATGACATCACTAAAAGCGCCACAATGTTCGTAATTTATCAAACTAAGAAATTAATTACACAAACACAAAAATATTCAAATAAAGTTTTAATTAGGAATATTAGTGACTACCATAAGGAATAGTCAGAAACAAGATCAGAACTTTTTGTGTATTATCATAAAAATAGATGCTATAATATGCATTTGCATATTCATTCACTCCTCGAAATTTATTTAAGTTTTATAAGAATTTTCTTTAATTAATTCCTAACTACGTACCAGAGGACATTAAATAGCTCTCCATTATTATCTCAATATAATATCGACATTATTAGCTCAATTGTTTCAATTGTACATACTAGTTTTAATTGGTTTTAATTCCTCGATTGATTGAAAACATTCACTTCACCAAAAATTTAAACCAGTTTTATTCAGGTCCAGTCCCAATGTACAGTTTCAGCAACATCACGAAATTAACTGCCTGGGAAGCGATCTGTCGAATGGCTCTTGAAGATCCCAAGTGAGGAATTTAACTAGCATCTCCAATTGATCAAAATAGAAAATATTCGATGGTGAAAATGGATTATTCTGCTACAAGGAAAAATCTTTATCAAGAACGAAAACAACACAACAATATTTGTTCTGGGGTTCTAGGTTTATTTCTATGTATTACAAAAAGTATCTATAGTAGTATATTATTGGGCACACGACCCCACTTCAGAGCCTTCGGCCCTTCCGTGGAGTGTGCTGCCCAATAATATTGAATTGAATTGGTTATCGAAACTCATTTAACTATCTACGAACTTACCTCAACAACAGAAGCTGGATGACAATCAAATACACTACACATTTATAACGAAAGTTGTTGTCTAGGTCGCGCTATCTTATGATTCAGATTTGTAACTGAGTCGTTCTATCCACAGAAATAAAAATCATTAACGCATCAAAAACGCATCATTACTGTTATGCTGCACAAGCGAACTCAGTTTTGTGAAGTCAGGTTGATATGATGAAAACTAAACTTTGTTTAATTTCAGTGAGATCGACACAATGTCTTCCACAATAGGAGAGGTAGTTTAAAACACACTTCGTTTTCTGTGACCAGATTGGCTCGAAGATCATCAGAAGAGCTCAGTAAAATTTAAATTCAGGTCAGATTGACTCATATCGTTCTACAGAATTTGAGATAGTGCATTTATGTATAATGCAGCACACTCTATCTGTAACCAGTTTGGCTCGAAGATATCTGAACTTAAAAATATTTACTGAGATTCCGGTCAGATTGACTCATGTCTTCCACAGAAGTTAAATTTGGATTAAAATCATCCTCCGTTTTTTGTGACCAGATTGGCTCGAAGATCATCAGAAGAGCTCAGTAAAATTTAAATTCAGGTCAGATTGACTCATATCGTTCTACAGAATTTGAGATAGTGCATTTATGTATAATGCAGCACACTCTATCTGTAACCAGTTTGGCTCGAAGATATCTGAACTTAAAAATATTTACTGAGATTCCGGTCAGATTGACTCATGTCTTCCACAGAAGTTAAAGTTGGATTAAAATCATCCTCCGTTTTTTGTGACCAGATTGGCTCGAAGATCATCAGAAGAGCTCAGTAAAATTTAAATTCAGGTCAGATTGACTCATATCGTTCTACAGAATTTGAGATAGTGCATTTATGTATAATGCAGCACACTCTATCTGTAACCAGTTTGGCTCGAAGATATCTGAACTTAAAAATATTTACTGAGATTCCGGTCAGATTGACTCATGTCTTCCACAGAAGTTAAAGTTGGATTAAAATCATCCTCCGTTTTTTGTGACCAGATTTGTTCGAAGTTAATGAAATAGCAAATTTAGTTTTCAAATCAGATTGAACGAGAACTTCACAAGTTGAATTACTACAGTACAGCACATACCTACACTTGTTTTTCTTTAATCGCGACGCTGAATTTTAAATGCTGCACAAGTGCACTCAATTTTGTGAAGTCAGGTTGATATGATGAAAACTAAACTTTGTTTAATTTCAGTCAGATCGACACAATATCTTCCACAATAGGAGAGGAGTTTAAAACGCACTTCGTTTTCTGTGACCAGATTGGCTCGAAGATCATCAGAAGAGCTCAGTAAATTTAAATTCAGGTCAGATTGACTCATATCGTTCTACAGAATTTGAGATAGTGCATTTATGTATAATGCAGCACACTCTATCTGTAACCAGTTTGGCTCGAAGATATCTGAACTTAAAAATATTTACTGAGATTCCGGTCAGATTGACTCATGTCTTCCACAGAAGTTAAAGTTAGGTTAAAATCATCCTCCGTTTTTTGTGACCAGATTTGTTCGAAGTTAATGAAATAGCAAATTTAGTTTTCAGATCAGATTGAACGAGAACTTCACAAGTTGAATTACTACAGTACAGCACATACCTTGACCACACTTGACTTTCTTTAATCGCGACACCGAATTTTTAAATATTGACTTTACTTTGACCAAGTTAAGTTTAAAGAAACGCACGATGTATGAAGACACTACTTGATTATACGAACAGCTTAAACAAACTGAGAAATGAAGAGATGTCACTACCTATCTTATACACCTCTTATATACAAAAATGATTACACTATTAACGTAATACGATACCTACCTTGTTTATAATAATCGAAACAAGCCAGTTAGCACAATGAATTCTCGCAATTTGCAAGTATGTAATAAAGGTGTGAACACACTGAGACCATTTGGAAAGGTATCTTCCTCAAATATGATGATTGAAATATAAAAATTCAATGGCTGGTGATTGCTAAAATTGGGTGCATAATATTTTATTTGAAGTTTAAAAAGCTCACATATAACAAATTTGTATGAAAATAGTTGAACGATTTTATTAGCCCTAGGCAGGCAAGCAGCCAGATTCTGGTCGCTTACCGCTTGATCGTCACTTGTTTTTTATTTGCCGTTTTTATAAAGTGAAACGAGTATCTATCCTTTTTTATTCTGTATGGTGTAATTCCGGACAATCCACACAGCATCATCTAGCCCCATATTTAAGAGTAGTAGAGTACCTACCTAACTTTTTAACCAATCTAGTAGGTAAGTGTGGGGATTGTCGGGTGATAATTTTAAGTTAATTTTGTAAAATGCGCTATCAAAAGGAAGCTTAATAGGTTTCAGGCTTTATAATTCGTTCTGATTCTGATAAAAGTATTTGTAAGCATAAAATTGTTTATAGATATTATTGGAATATTAAAATTGTGATCAGGATAGGATCAGTTGAGCTACCTCTAGACTGTTTGCAACCGTCTGCAGTTAGCTCAATTGTATATACTTGATATTTTTTTTTTATTATTCTTTGATTGTAATTTGTGTTGTTAATAAACCTTAAAATTAATTAGAATACCTAAGGAAAAAATAATAAAGGGGAACGGTGCGCAGTGAATTACATACCTAATGTACGGCGTCACTCAATGACCTAGTTAGAGATAAGGAGAAACGATTTATATTTTATTAAATGTCAAACATATCGGATTACTTACGGAGAATCTTTAGTTAAGAAAATGAATAACCATTTTATTTTAAAACAATAAGCATATCGAATTACCAAGATAAGATAATTCGATATTAGTAATTCGATATTAGATAAATCGAAATTAGAGGTAATTTTCTTGTATAAAAAGCGTGGTTATTATCGATAAACATTCATTACGGAACCTACTACAGTCGTGTTATTTACTCTACAAACCAACATCAGTTCAATTTAAAATGTACGTAAGTACCTACTTTCTATGTACCTACCTGTGGTGTATTTTTTATCTTCATGCCTCTGCGAGACGAACCGGTAACGTTCAACACTCTCGTAGCCTTAGTCGTTGCAAGCGTAACCACTAAGCTAGAGATGCGGGTTCGATTCCAAGTTCTCACAAGATCACTCAATGTCATAAAATTTGTTGAAGACTCTTTAAGAGAGGACCATCTCAACTTTTTTTGTCAGGTGATGATGATGGTAATAATGTGTTTAAATTAATCCCTTCATTCGATTTCAGGTCTGACTCAGAGTGCGAGATTCAACTTCCTTCCCGCTCTAAAAAACCAGCAACAGCGACCAAACGCAAAAGCTCGATCTCCAAACCACCTTTGGAACCCAAATTAAGGTAAATTACTTTATCATGTTAACAGAATGTCTCACTTTTTCTGCTATGCGACGCAAACTGAGTTAAGGTTTTGGGTACCAAGCAATAGAATATTACTAGCTGCTGTTGCCTGTAACTTGGTTAGTGTTCGACCACTGTAAGGTTAATTTGAAACAATAGTTTTGGTTATGTCAAATCGCATAATAATATCTATATTCTTGCAAAATTTCATTAAGATCTGTTCAGCCGATTGTGAACAGGTAGGTAGACTGAGTTACTTACACATTTATTATATAAAGTATTGATATATTACTAATATCCTCATTTACAACCACCATCATCATCATCATTATCGTCCACTGCTGATCAATTCAATAAATAATTTAATATTTGTTTTACAGAGTTACTCGGTCTAAAGGGGATCGCATTGGTAACGCGGACCTGTTTGGGTTAGAAGACACATTCGAGATCCCTCCACCGACTACGAGTGGAGAGCTCACATCATCCTTGGTGTCTCGCGTTGCAAACGGGAAGGTGCGTCGCACGGCAGACCTGACTGGTACCTATTTCGTCGAGGTAAAAGTTTATAACACTAAGGAAATAACTAATACCCCGTGCCTGGAAAGATGGAAAAAAGCTGAGGTGGCCTTGAAGGTACAAATTGATAAAGATACTCCGCATTGGGACACTCTACAGAAATTTATGAGTCATTGTCATAAACTTTTCGATGGATCGGAACCTATTTATTATTCTGATAAAATAAACACACATCACTAAAATAAATCATAAAGTTAAGACTATGAAATAGATATTCATACACTTAATATAAAGCTTAACAGTTGCTAAACTTTATCGTATATGACACTTAACATATAATGCTAGAAGTGCTTGAATGCTGAAATATTATTTTGTTATTTTTATGATAAATAATTTCAGATAGTTTCGACTTGTTAGCACATCAATTTAGTAAAACATAATCTGAACGATACGTAAATATAATTTCACGAAAATGCCTTTCTGTACCGTTTGTAGCACTACTGTTGAGCGCAGTCACTGGTTAGGTCATCTACGCAGCACTAATCATAAAAATAGAAACATTTCACATTTTTGTGCAGGCGTTGAGAAAATAAATTCAGCTTTTCGTAATCGTATAGCTTCTTTCAGAATTATGGATCCTTATGAGAATAACTGTTCCATAGAACTATTTTTAAATAATATTCAAGATAAAATCAAAATGTTAATAGACAAGTCTCTCGAAAAACATACAAATTTAAAAGTCAATTTTGAATACTATGCTTTATTTTTGATGGTTAAAAATGATACACAGGAGGTGAAATCATTTTGTACAAAAAATTTTACTATACATCAGAATTATGAAATTGATTCATTAATTTTTCAATTAAAAAGCACTTTTCTAAAGAAAAATGAAGAATTTCAGGATCGAGATAGTGGTTGGACGTTTCTGAGCAGTTCTCACCTAGAAATTAACATTAATAAATATCAACCTTTAAGAGGTTCGAGCTTCATCAAGTTGCCAGCTGCAATTAAATCAAAGCAAGCCTGTGTCAATATTCGCAATAATGATAATTATTGTTTTTTATGGTCAATTGTTGCTGCATTACATCCTGCAAACAGTCACCCTGAAAGAGTAACGTCATACCCCGACTTTCGTAACGTATTAAACGTCCAAGATATTAAGTTTCCGTTAAGTTTTACGGATATTGAGCGATTTGAAGCAAATAACCCTGATATTGGTATTAATATTTATGGCTTAAAAAATAACATCGTAGTAGGACCTCTTTACAGAACTAAAACCTCAAATAGAAGAGTCATTCATTTACTTTATTTAGAAAATGACGATTTATCGCATTACTGTCTTATCAAAGATTTGTCTCGACTTGTAAAGAATCAAATAACTAAACACCATAGTAAATTGTACTTGTGTGACGATTGCTTGGTATTTTTTGAATCGAGCGATAACCTTAAGTCTCACAGTTGTGGAGGTGTTGCTACTGAACTACCTCCGAAGGGTTCATTCATACAGTTTAAAAATTTTAATAGAAAACAAATTGTACCGTTTGTTATATATGCAGATTTTGAAACGATGCTCGAACGGTACGAATCTTGTGAACCTGTTCCAATTACGGCGAGTACAGTAACGCGACAGCGACATGTACCTGTAGCTTTCGCTTACCATATAACGTGCACCTTAGACGAAAGTCACAATCGTCTCGTTTCATACCGCGGTTCTGATTGTGTAACAAAATTTGTAGAATCCATTTATCAAGACGCTAAAAAAATTTATTCTATTCTAAAAAATAGCGTCCCGATGATTTTCACAAAAGACAACGTTCATGATTTTGAAAACGCTGTCACATGTCACATTTGCGAACACATATTGGATGTTGATAGAGTTCGTGATCATTGTCATTTGACTGGTAAATATAGAGGTGCTGCTCATAGTTCTTGTAATATACAATACAAACTACCCAAATTCATACCAATATTTTTTCACAACCTATCTGGTTACGACAGTCATCTTTTTATAAAAGAATTAGGCAAAGCTCCAGGGTCTATAAAACTGATACCTAAAACTAAAGAAAATTATATTTCTTACACTAAGTTTATCCCGATTTCTAAAGAAGAAAGCGTTCAGGTTCGGTTTGTAGATTCTTTCAAATTTTTGGGGACTAGCTTAGAAAAATTAACAAAAACAATGAACAAACAAGACTTTAAACAATTGGAATCTTATTTTCCTAAAGAAGAACAATTCAACCTGCTTACTCGAAAAGGTGTGTATCCTTATGATTATATGTCTCAGTGGGAATGTTATAAAGATACTTGTCTGCCATCTAAAAATGAATTTTATAACTCCGTAACTGATGAACCAATTACTGATGAAGACTATGAACATGCACAGGCAGTTTGGACAGTGTTCAATATTAAAAACATGGGTATGTACACAGATTTATATCTTAAAACGGATGTTCTCTTGCTAACGGATATATTTGAAAACTTTAGAAAGACTTCTAAACGATCATATAATCTTGACCCTGCGTTCTACCTTACAGCACCAAGCCTATCATTTGATGCAATGCTATTGAAAACAGGTGTTCGGTTAGAATTGATAAGCGATGTTGAAATTTTTAGAATGATTCAAAAAGGTATTCGTGGTGGCATTTGTTCGTGCTCTAAAAGACATGTAAAAGCAAATAATGAATACATCGATACTTTCAACCCATCTAATAAAAAATCTTTCATTATGTATTTGGACTGTAACAATTTATATGGTTACAGCATGTGTCAATGCTTGCCCTATTCTGATTTTAGATTTATGAATACAGATGAAATAAATATTTTACAATTAAATTTAACCAATATTAGTGAAACTGCTGAAAATGGATATATTCTTGAAGTTGATTTAATGTACCCTGAGACATTGCACTCTGAACATAATGACCTTCCATTTTGCCCAGAAAAATTCATACCATCAGGTGGCAAGAACAAAAAACTAATACCAAATTTGTATGATAAATACCACTACATAATTCATTACGTTCATTTAAAAAAATGTTTAGAGCATGGTTTGGTATTAAAGAAAATCCATCGAGCTATTACATTCAAACAAAGTAATTTTTTAAAGCAATATATTGATCTTAACACTCAGTTGCGTCAGGAGGCAGAATCTATATTCGCGAGTGATTTTTACAAATTACTGAATAACAGTGTGTTTGGAAAGACGTTAGAAAACAATGAAAAACGAATAGAAGTAAAATTAGTAAACAAGTGGTGTGATTCCAACAATAAAACGAAAAAGACAAATAGTGCAGATAAATTGATAGCCAGCCCATATTTTCACAGTGCTTCGATATTTTCTGAAGATTTAGTAGCAGTCCAATTGAAACCATCGCATGTTATTCTCGATAAACCGATATACATAGGGTTTACTGTATTAGAATTATCTAAGAGACACATGTATGATTTTCACTACTCCGTTATTAAACCGTTTTATGGTAACCGGGTTGAATTATGTTATACTGATACCGACAGTCTAGTATATTATCTACAAACCAATAATCCTTACCAAGATTTTAAACTAAATTTCTTGAAATATTTTGATACCAGCAACTACGACGTTAACAACGAATTTGACTTGCCCATCATCAATAAGAAGATTCCAGGACTATTTAAAGATGAAATGGGTGGACGAATTATCAAAGAATTTGTAGGACTGCGCTCAAAACTTTATTGTATTAAAACACTAGACAAAACAATAAAGAAGGCAAAAGGTACGAAAAAATCAGTTGTAAGAAAATTAAATATATCTGACTATAAAAATGTTTTGTATAACTGCAGCGTTATTCGCAAAAAAAATGTACTATTCAAATCAATAAAACATGAAATATATACACAGAGTGTAAATAAAGTAGCACTTTCTAGCAATGATGATAAACGGTTACTTTCGTCTGATAAAATCTCCACTTTAGCGTGGGGTAATGCATGTATATTTAAGAAATAAATGCTTTTCCAAGTTATATCACTTTTAGTTGTCTATTATTGTAGATACATTTAGGTGCTCGAACCTCTAGATTTAGTTTGTTCAAACCTACTATGACTATGACGACTATTGTAAAGAAGAATTTGTGTTTGTGTTCTTTATGTGAGTCATCAAATTAGCTTTATAGTGATAACTATGAGTATTTAGGTTCAATGCTTTCGTAAATAATTATGTAATTTGAGAATAGAATCAATCATAAAATAATTTTAAATGTTAAGTAAATAAATTATTAAATAAAAGGTTTCTTTGTGGTTTAATGTAAGCAAATAGAATAAACAGCTTTATCGATAACTTATTGTTTTTTACTCTTTACCCTTCTTTATGACGTATGTAGGTAGAAACATCTACCTACATAGTATGTAGGTACATAATTATTCTGTAGGTATATTTTGTCAAGGCGCTTCGGTCTACACCAACTCTGAAGTGACGTATAACTTACGTCACAGACTATACAAACCTGTTAGAACACGACAATGCTGAATACACTCACACATTTTAAATTCATCTTATTACAGCAAAGCGATCACTAGTTCATTCGTCACCTTACTATTGAAGGTGAAACATCGGATCGAAATCAGAAATTGTAAGTTTATAATATTGTTTCTATGTTAGTTTGTTAAATTTGATATTGTTATTTTTTTAAATATTAACATCTTCTCTCTGTTTCAGATCCTTGACGCAATTCTTCAATATTAAAGTCAGCCGCGTCTCATCAAGAAGCTAAACTACTGGTAAGATTCACAATTTCATAAAAAATAATATTTAGTCTTTAATATAGGTACCCTATGATAAATTGTTATTAATGTAGGTATTTTTATTTACAGATAATGGCAGATCTTGGATTCGATGTCACCCAGGACGGTCTTTTTGGCGTCAACACTCAAGATCTACTGTTCCACTGTGCACAGGTGCCTCCAGGAGAATCGGAGGGAGACTTGCCTCCGATGACATTCAATAGTTTAACGAGGCAGGCTAAGAAAACACGCTCTAAGAAGAAATTAGAAGGTGTGGATAAGCATCGTTTTCGATCTCATCAATCTACATTCGTACTCAGCCGCAATATTTGTAAGGGTAGAAGGTTGATTCAAATTAAAATTACTGATATTGATGATGACAATCAAAATGTTCTAGTCTCTGCTCAGTATATAGTTAAAAATATATATGATGATGAGGTGTTAGATCAAACAGAACGAATTGTAAAAAAGATTTGTGAAAATATATCATGTATTCCCTAGTTATAAGTTATTTTAATAAATATAAATTATATACTAGCAATTGGGTTTTTATTTATAATTTAAATAATAAAACAAAGTAGGTAAAACAAAAACAAATTTATTCTTTTAAAAACATACAATCAGTTAGGTAGTAGTTATTCTAGGTTCTTAATTATTAGTTAAAATAATTATTATGTTTATATAATTTAAAAATAATTCAATTGTCAGGTACACTTATTTTATTATCTTCACACCACATTTTAATACACAACACATTTTTCAAAGCACATATTTTCCTATGATGCACACAGTTCATAGAATTTTTTTCATATTCACTATACAATTTCATTAAATTAGGACAGCCTTTATCACTGATATCTACAATATCACAATTTTGACACAATTCTCGAATCCATTTAATTTTTTCCATACCTTTAGTTATAATTTTCTTTTCATTCAAATAGGGTATGATAGTGCGCTTGAATTCTCGATGATCGATAAAACCCTCACTCCAAAAGAGTCCACGATTATTTTCCAACCACCGTACTTGCTTTTTTTCTTCATTAGTTAAATTGTTGAAAGGATATGGAGGTTTTATAAGAAATATTTGAGTGTATCCGTTGATCATAATAGCAAACTCCTTAATAATAAAATAATTATTAATGTCTTTGAATCCTTGCAAATCTACTATCACTGTATTATTACAACTCATGTTATTTTCTTTACTGTATTACTCAGTGGTCTATACTCGATCAAGCAATCGTTTAGAATGAGGCAATACGCAGCTGTCTGATCCGGTATCTCTGAATTACACTCAAGTTCTACGCGAACGTTTACTACAGGACCTGATTTTAGGTTTTCGCTTTGTCTAGAGCAATCAATTACAAAAAGTGGTGCTTTTTCTTTAAACTCAGAAGCAGATAACAGCGGTTCACTTCTACGTCCGTAATATGATTGTTGGAATTTTACATACTGTTCGTATATTAAAGCAAATTTAGAATTCGGAAAATTGACATTAAAACTTTCATAAGGAAAATATGTAGAGTTGAGATAAACTTTAACATCTCTTAAATTACAATGATCGAACTGTGACATGTCTTTTTCTGCTAAGTTTTTCCGGTCTGTTTGTAGTCCAATGATAACGTATCTAGGTTTTTCAATCTGAGACGACGTTTTTATAGACCAGGTATGTTTAGTAGTTCGCGGTAATAATGGATACTCGTAAAGATCCCAATTTCTAAATGCAACATGTAAAGGACGATCTTTTTCTAATAGTTTTAGTAAATTGACTTTTTCCTTGTCTGATACCTTAACGTGCGGAACACGCCAAACTAATTTGTTTATTATTACGTCATCAAGAAGTTCACTAGTTGGAATTTTTACTGAATTTAAATTGGTATTACTGCGTAATAGTATCAATTCATGTTTACAGTTTATAATAATTTTTTTATAATCCTCAGCAAAACCTAACAAATTTCTAAGTGGAATGGAAGCTGAAAAACTTCCATCACTTTTTGTTCCATTGATATCCCACCCCCATGCTTTCGATACCCTAGCATCATTTTGATTATAAGATAGTAAACCTTTTACGGTTGTTGTAATTCCAGCATTTTTGATTCTATCTATTTCCACTCCATTAATTTCATAACGAATATCTTGAAAAAGATAAAGTAAAGGATTATTAGTAAATTCCACACTCGTAACTTTTTGTTTGGAATCCTTTTTTACAACATTCACTGAACCTTCTAAGTAAAGTGTACTTGCTGATGGTAATATGTATAGATCTTGTTGATTGATAGGTATGCGAATTTCATCATTTCTGTTGAAACTTGTTACGTATGGTTTATATGAATGATATTCAATACCATCGATGGTATTATCAAAAGCTGGTGTACTTGATATATCCAAAATACTCATTTTACAAGTCCAATTAATTTCAGAAATCTTTTATTTTCTTCAGTTAATTTTTTTATTCTCTTAGCTCTTTCTTTATTGATTGTTCGATTGACACTGATGTGTTTGGTTTTTACATTACTGTATTTATTATAGTCGATCATCTTTTTTTAAAATGTAAATACAACTGTACCTCTTCACCACGTAAGTTTATCAAATTATTCCTATTATCTAACAATCTTATGTTTATAGAGCTTACGGTAGTTTGATTCACAGGAAAGTATATGATATTTTTAGGTATTTCTATAATTCGATATCCTGGTGGAACGTTAGGTGCAAATTCATGAATGATATGACTTGATTTTCCATTGATATAGGAGCCGCTCACTATATCACATTCGATTCTTACCACGGTCGTCGATAAAATGTTGACTGGATGTTGTGACTCATGTAATATATTGGCTTTCAGAGTTTCTTTGTCAAACCCTAGTAATGTTCCAAGAGAACTGTTTTTTTCAAAATGTATGTCTTTACTACAAAAAATAAATGTTTTCAACGTGTTGTTATTGCAAAACAGATTGAAAGTTATGTTCTTTAATTTTAAATTCTGTCTTATATAATCAGAAATATCTTGTAGTTCGTATGCACCTTCCGGTATTTCTAAATTTTCATTATTTCCATAAAAAAAAATATTGTTTTTACTATCAATGTTAGGAATTGAATTAAACGTTGATAAATGCAATAGAGCGCATTCATATTCACCATCAAATTGCAAAGCTGGATAATATGCAGTCGACAAAGCTGATTTATTTGCAGTTATGGACAGTGTAAAGGACATTT
The DNA here is from genome assembly GCA_944547425.1 of Eupithecia centaureata. Classification (NCBI taxonomy): domain Eukaryota; kingdom Metazoa; phylum Arthropoda; class Insecta; order Lepidoptera; family Geometridae; genus Eupithecia; species Eupithecia centaureata. Next base: position 7,871,171 of record OX155696.1, read on the forward strand.
TGCAAATGAGTAAATTAGAACAAGTGTATTAATTTATACAATTTATTTTATTAATTAAATAGCTCTGATACATTCATCCCAAAATTCGTGTAAAAATTTTAAACAAAGATGTCCACAATTTTTCGTGTTAAACCGTTGATAGCTACAATAATTGTATGCTAAATTTGATTTTAAATATTTAACTATCTCTAAAGGAGGTTTTAAATCTCCAAAGCTATCAAAATACTCGCAATAACTAAATCTTTTCACATAGGCTACCCAATGTGTACCTTCATTCTCGGAACTATCTAAATTAATAATACCACATTCGATATCTTTTGGTTTTTTGGGCAATTCATCTCTCATATAAACACCTCTAAAAAAGGGTATGTACTCATAAGCATATTTAGATAATTCTATATTAGTAAGAGCACGATCGGGTAACCTTTTCATCAGTTTTTTGAACTTTCCACAAAGAGTCCACTTCCTTTCTTATAAGGTTTCATATAAAGACCTTTTCCTAAAGCAATTGATTCCATCATTTTATTATGTCTTTGAGCTTCTGCAAAGTTCTTTTTGGCAGATTTGTGATCATTTACCGCTTTAGTAATACCAGCAGCACCTCCAGCCAACGCACCAAGTGCAGACAGACCTGCAAATATTGGTATCAGTGGGAGAATGCCTCCTGTTTTCGGTAGTGGTATGATGCGAGGCATTCGAACACCTTTATGTTTTTTAACTAGTTTTTTCGCAGCTGAATATGCTATATGTATAGCTTTTGTATTGTTTGATGGTTTTAATTTCTTAAGATGATTACGAATTGTAGAAACAATAGATTTGAATGATTTTGTTCCTGCGCCATGCTTTACTTTATTTTTCATTACTTTGCTTACTAGCCACGATGCTAATTTCTCTCCTTTCCCAGCATTCTTAGACTTTATTCGCTCCTTAGCCATGTTTAATAGTTCTAAATCAGCTTTATGTCGATCTTTTAAGTCGTTAGAATTATTATATGCAATGTCGTGTTGCATACAAGCGTTATCCAGCTGATTAATTCCTTTATCACCTCGCAATAAACGTTTTCTTAATCTTGTACCAGGACCACAATAATTATATCCAGGTAAATGCAACTCAAATGGTAAGTTATTTATCAGACTATTAACTAGTCCTCCACCGCGCATTGTTTAGATAGAAATGACTGATTATAACCTTTTCTACATATTTTTATATAATTTCTAACTCTTATTATAACAGTGCACGTTTTTCAATCCAACTATTTTCACTATTGGGGTGACCTAACCATTTAACTAACAGCTTACTACCTTTTTTTCTTAAAATTCTTTCAATTAAATAAATATTAGGACAGCTTGTTTTCTGAAGTTCTTGTTCATAAAAAGTCCCCAAAATCGGATTATTATGCAAGTCTTCAATAATATATGTAACAGGATTTGTAAGATTAACTTTTTTTATCAAAAATAATTCAGTTGACCAATTTGGTGTATAACCCTTTTCGAAAGTACTTTTATATTTGCTTATCCGTACCAAATCTCCTATAGCTAATTTGCTTAACTTTAATCGAATATTTTTTATCTGTGTTTTTTTTATATTCTTCATTACTATATTCTGATTTGACTTGTTAACATCGTTTGGTTTGTACTTTGTTATTCTATGTATTGTATTATTGTATGTATTTACAACATTTTCTAATGGCTTACCAACCCATTTGTAACTACCTCTCAAACTAAAATCTTTGTACAGTTTATTTTTCAGAGTTTTTATTACTCGTTCAACAATAGAAGCTTTTTTTACTGAATATGATGAATAATGGTTAATTTTATTTAACGTAGTAATTTTATTAAACTCGTTGTTATAAAATTCTGTACCCATGTCCGTTTGTAAATTAACCGGTTTACGGTTTGTTATATCTAAGATATTACTAAATGCATTAGCAATCTCGGATTTTGTTTTGGTTTTAACTGGGATGGCCCAAGTAAACTTTGTGAAACAATCTAATACTACTAATATATAACTAAAACCATGGTTATAAGATTTTAAATTTTGAAAATCAATAAGATCTGCTTGCCATAAGTCGTCAATTCCTTTTAAGATAACAGGTCGTCGAATAAAATTTTTTCGTGCTGCTTTATGAATTTCGTTAACAACTTGCAGTTTACTCATTTTATAGATAATATTGTACGAATTTTATCTATATCAGATTTTGTATAGTAGTCTTTCATGAATTGTTGAATATATTTTTGGATGTCTAATTTTGCAGTGTTTAATAAATCATAAACTTCTTGTTTGTTTACAAATGATTCAAACTTTTCATCTACGTATTCTTTATTCACAACATCATTTGCTTTCAAAGGAATTAAAACACCAGTCAATCTCTTTGATTGTACATCTATTTCTTCTGGTAATAATGCTTTGTCAGATGTTTCTAGGAAATCGGACAAGCGTAATCGTTTATTAATGTGGTGACCAAATTTATCCATTATTATGGGGAACTGATAGGTTAAAAGGATCAGGCTTGAATGAAAGCATGTTTTGAACTGTATCTTATTTATTTGAAATAATTCCACACTCACGTAACTCTTCTACAATAGATATAATTTCATTATCCAACCCAGTGTTACCAGCATCTCGAGAAGCAATTAATAATTTCAACCTATCAACCAATTCATTAGGATCATCCCAATAAACATAATCAACATTTTTCTTCCATTTCTTCAAAATAGGCAACCCTTCACCTCCATGTATATTCGGTTGACTACTGACAGTGCTTCCAGAAACATTTCTTAACTTAAATAACGGTTTAATGATGTGTAAGTATTTTCGTCCTCTGTTACTTCTAATTGGTTTATGTGGATCATAATCTCGCCGATGAACATTTGTTTCCAACAACATCAACTTATAATTTCTTAGATCGTGATCAGTTACTGTTGAAAGATCAGGAGCTCTTTTGAATAAAAGCTCGACTAAGCCAGGTGTCTTTTTAAATTTGTTAGTACCAACTTGGAAGTCATCATCAAAAATAAGCACACGTGCGGATCCCATCATGAGTTTACCACGTTCATTTCTTACACCGAATGGAACATCGCTTACATTTTCTAAATTTAAAGACCACGAAGAAACTTCATCTTCATAACTAGGCTCACTCGTGCTTGTTTTGAATGATTCTTCATGGTACTCACCCTCAGATTCTGAGCTTATTAAATTGTCTGATTCGTTTGAAACCTTATTTTGAGGGCTAGATGTATTGAACCCGACACTTGAAGATACTCCTTTCTTTAGTGTTTTATCCAATGGACTTGATGTTTCAAAGCTAGGTTCATTTGTACATTTTGTACCAACTTGTAGTTCTTTTTTCACCATTTGATTCAGGGGTTCTGTTATTGGTTTAAAAAAGGAATCCAGAACAAAACTTTTCTCCGTTTCAATGTTTCTCATCTTTCTTACCTTTCTTTTTACAGCTTCTGAAGCATTCACAATTTGTCTTTTGAAATCCTTTTCCGTCATGATATAAATAATTTAAATGAACTACGCGATGCACGTGAGAGTTATAGCATAGGAATGGATCAATTTTAGCTGTAGTTTTATTATTTATAGTACTTGCTTAAAAATACAATCGAATAATGTTTGTGTACACTTTTCTGCACATGGGACAGTTTTTGTAGATTGTAAGAGCACATTTGGCACAAGCCACAGCATGACCACAAGGTGTGAAGCATGTGTTTACCTCTTCTTCTAAACAAATTTTGCAGATAACAGTTGTACTAGTTTTTATAACATTATTTTCGTTAACTTTGTTACAATCATCACTGGGTATTGGATTTCTGTCTATCCAACTATCAACATTCCTTACATATTCTTCACCTTTCATGATTAAAACATATAAACAGGATTTGAACCAGCGTGCATGTTCTTCCCATGGTTTGTCCTCGGGTGGCCAGTCCTTAAGTTTTCCATCACAATAATGACATATAACTCTATCACCTTGTCCAGTATAAAAAAAACCTGCATCTGCCATATCCACTGGCTTTTGAGTCAATCCGATTGGCCAGTTTTTAAAACTCTCTAAGCGCCTACTTTCAGTAGCATAGTAACGATGTACAGGATGCATTTTTCTTTATAACTATATTTTTAAGTTGATGACGAAGTTAAAAGTCACACGACCGACACTTGCTACGTTTCAACAAATATGACTAAGTGAATAAAGATGAAGCTATGGATGATTGGGATTTAATCAAACTCAATAAAGGTATCAAACTTTTTACGATAACATCCATTATTTTTTTCACAATCTTTGTTTATCACTAAATAACAATAAGGTTCTCTCCAAACATTTGAACACATGTTTCGAAATTCTTGCCAAGTCATATCCGTGTTAACATGCTCATCATAAACATGTCTCATATTAATATCATCTTGCTTAAAGAGGATAATTAAATTTGCATTATCTCTTACTAGCTGTTTAGGTATTTTGCTATAAGTTTGATTTAAATAAAAACAATCTATATATTTATGTCTACCCATCGCAAAATAATCGCGCACATTATTTTGATTTTCACATGCTACGTCATCAAATATTATGGTTGAATTACATTTTGCAGCCTCTGGTTTTAAAACCTCTTCATTTTCATGATATTTAGAAAATGTTATACTTGGAACCATCTTAAAAACGCGTTCCAAAAATACATACTTTGGCTGATAAAGAGTTTTAGAATACACATAAACATTTTGAAACTGCAATCCATTTTCATGGAGTAGTAAACCAATTACTAAATTAGTTTTTCCACAGTTAGATGGTCCACAGATTATGCAACGTATAGTGTTTGGTAAAAGTTTTCCATGACGGAAGTTTTTTTTTTCAGAATCAATACTAATGTTGTCCAAATGTAAGGATTCTGGCTGTTTAACAAACTTCATTATGAGAGTGTTGGAAGTAGAATGACATCAATTTCAGGAACTAAATAAGTTATATCCAATTCAATTCAATATTATTGGGCAGCACACCCCACGGAAGGGCCGAAGGCTCTGAAGTGGGGTCGTGTGCCCAATAATATACTACTATCTATCAACGTATGTATCTACTTAATTACTTAATATGGCAATTTTTTGTCGAAGCAATATTAAAATAAAAAAATACCTGACTATGTATGAATTGTATAAAGTATATCAGTCATCTAGTACCCATAACACAAGCTCTGCTTACCTTAGTGCTAGATTATGCTGTGTGAATGGTCCACAATTATTATCATTCATTCATTTATTTTTGGTTACATAATTCAATAACACTTCTTGAAGAGATGGGATACTTCTTAATTTGACAGACAAAACTTTTCCCCTTCAGTGAGTGATGATGACAATTCACAAGATAAATAGGTCTCGCAGAGACGGTTTAATTTGAAATTAGCATTCGTTCATTATCATTCGTTCATTATCATTTGTGTGGTGCTCGGTTTTTATTCAAGCTATTTAACATGGGCTATTGTTTTGAATGCCAGCCCTTTTTGGATTACCAGAGCATGTTAATTATGTAAAAACGCTATGCTACTTAGAAGGAAAGTATCAGCCTAAATTAAATTGGTAAAGGTATTGCTGCAGAATTAAAGTGGAATCTATTAATTAGGTAGGTAATTTATGAAATAAACTATGAATTAATCTCTATTAATTAAAGTATAGATAGATATAAAGTATAGATAAAGTATATGATGTTTTAGGTTTCCGTACCCAAAGAGTAAAACGGGACCCTTTCCTAAGGCTGTCCCAGTTTGCGGCATATCAGTTCAGTACGCCCTTCCATATATTTTAAATTGAGTGTTCACAGTTTGCTAGTTTGCGCTCACTGTCGCAGTTTGCACGCAGTTTACAGCGATACGCGCGCCGACTGTCTCAGTTAGCGGCCGACTCGCAGGTTCCAATGCTTGCTATACGCACGCAAACTGATCTGAGTTTGTAGCTGTTCGCCACAAATTTGCGGCTCACTCAGTCGGCCGCTCACTGTTTGCCTACTGGGGACACAGCCTAAGTTATTGAAAACCAACTGACTCCGCTTTCCGTCTGTCACCAGACTGTATAACATGAGCTGTGATAGTCAGAAAGTTTAAATTTTCATACATTACATATGTATTCCTATTGTCCTTAGAACAGCAATAAGAATTTAAGGGTGCTCCTATACAACTAACATGATTTTTTGCCGTTTTATGATAATGTTAAGGAACACTTCGTACTCGAATTCGCGACTCACACGTTATTTTAATTATCAGTGAAAATGAAATATCTACTTTCATAACTACCTTACGATCAAATATACCTAAGCTTTTACTAAGAAATCCTATTAAAACTTGTTTCAAATAATACAAATATTCAATTCGTGTTATAATGCGCCCGTCTAAACTTTAGAATGAGCAAAGTTTTAGAATGAAATATTCCGTCAAACCTTGCAGCTCTTAAGAACGAACAAGTGAATGAATGAATGAACGATGGACGAATTCCAACAGCTCAACTCGTCCATTCCATTTTTAAATCCGATTTTCTAGAGCTAATAAAACTTCCATACCTGATTGGGAGGTTGAGTCAGCTAAGTGTAGGGGCAGGTGTTGCGAAAAGGCTTTAGATAGTAGTTTTTGATATTGCTTTATCGAAATTGGAAAAGGAAAGAAATTATGGTTTTTAACTGTGTGGCGCGGCAGGAAAAGGACCGCCTGCAACACTGGAGGATGGTTTGATTCCCGCATTGGGACAAATGTTTTTAAGATCTGCAGTTATTTGTTCCGAGGTTCTGGGTGTTTTGTATGTATCTATAATAAAAATAGCTATCTCGTTAATGTATCTTATTTAGTATATCGGTCATCCATAATACAAGCTCAGCTTAGGTGGTTGGGGCTAGATAATGTTGTGTGGACGATAATTATACTGGTAGCGCCTCGCGGTTTCTCCCTCGTAATTCCCGTGCCCGTGGGAATGCCGGGATAATATATAGCTTATGTGTTATTTCAGACTACAATCTATCTCTGTGCCAAATTTCATCCAGATCCGTTTAGTAGTTTTTGCGTGAAAGAGTAACAAACATCTATCCATCCATCCATACTTACAAACTTTTGCGTTTATAATATAACTAGCGACCCGACCCGGCTTCGCACGGTTTTATTGTATAGTAAAACCGTGCGAAGCCGGGTCGGGTATATACGTATGTATAAACCTTCCTTTTGAATCACTTTATCTATTAAAAACCGCATCAAAATCCGTTGCATAGTTTTAAAGATCTAAGCATACACAGGGACAGAGAAAGCGACTTTGTTTGTAGTGATATTAGTAGGATTATTATTATTTTACAGATTACAAAAAAAACACGTTGCGAAGTTAAAGGACAATTCGTGTCTTTCATTTTCACGTGAAATTTAACCCGACCAAGACACAAGTCTGTGCGTTTACCGCTAAAAAGACCCCATTCACTATCTGTCCCAAGTTTCAGAACACACCCTTAACCATCTCCACGAGCATCGGAATCTCAGGTATTGACATCTCCAGCGACGTCCAGTTTCGCAGTCATCTAGAAGACAAGGCTAAGTTGGCATCCAAAAAGCTCGGTGTGCTCAATAGGGCTAGACTTTATTTCAATGCTGGGCAAAGACTGTTGCTTTATAAGTCGCAAGTCCGACCCCACATGGAATACTGTTGCCACCTTTGGGCTGGAGCGCCTGGATATCAGCTTGGGCCCCTTGACTCTATTCAAAGACGTGCTGTGAGAATTGTGGACGATCCCTTGCTTACAGACGGTATTGAACCTTTAAGTCTTAGGAGAGACTTCTCCTCTCTGTGTGTGTTCTACCGCTTGTACAATGGGCTGTGTTCTGATGAACTGTTCGACATGGTGCCCGCGGCTCCTTTTTACCATCGAACTGCTCGCCATCGGCTGAAATATCATCCCCATACCTTGGAGCCTTTTAGTTCGCAGACTGTAAGGTTTATGAGGAATTTTCTCCCGTGTACACTCAGATTGTGGAATAATCTTCCTGCCAATGTTTACCCCAAGCCTATGACATGGGGTTCTTCAAAAAGGGTCTTTTAAGACATTTAGGGTCGGCAACGCGCGTGTAATGTCTCTGATGTTGCAGGCGTCCATAGGCTGCGGTAACCGTTTTCCATCAGGCGGGCCGCATGCTTGTTTGCCACCTTGGTGGTATTAAAAAAAAATGTTAGCATACTTACTCGGGATAAAAGTTTAAAACTACGAATAAAGTCTAGAACTCCCATACCAAAAGCGGCCAAATTTATGGCTTGTGAAATAATAATTATCAAAAGTCGATTTCAGTACCTTGTATGACCTACCTATCATTTAGCTTAGCCATTCTACTATTACTTTTGCGACCGACTGTACTCTCACCAGGCCAATTACCTGGCCCTTGTAAAAGGAATAAAAATCGAAACCGTTCATTTATATTTCCGGAATATCCGGATATTCGAAGTTCTGAATTTACCCAACATTTACCTCTTTCGATATTTCTTTGTGAGCAGCTTTCGATCGTTAGTCATTAGAATTGAATTTTTTTCTACAAAAATTCATATTGTTGCTTGGAAGCTTCGAGCATTCTGGGTACTCCAACTTTTGGCAATGCCTTAGATTCTTATACAATTGGTATCCTAACCTATTAATGTTATAACGCAAAAGTTTATACGTTTCTATCTCATGTGAACTAATTTATGAGATTAAAAGTAGCCTATGTGTTATTCCAGCGCTAGAACTACGTCTTTTCTAAATTTCAGCCCGTTCCGTTCAGTTGTTTTTGCGTGAAAGAGAAACAAACATCCATACTTACGTTCATCCAAACATCCATACAAACTAAAAGGACTTAAATCAACGATTTTCTTTAGTTACAAAGAAAATAAACAGAACCGAATATTTACTGATGGAACACATCAACATCGAACATATTCCGAGGTGGCGGTGCCACAGAATTATTTTGACGGATTTGGTGTGTAACATCTTATTTAACATCACTTTTGATAGTTATAACTTTTTTAGTTTTTGTATTATACAAACTCATACTTGGTACGAGGTTTCTATTTTATGTGACTTTCATGGCTATAAGTCACATAAAATAGAAACCACATACCTCAGTGAGATCCTTATGCAGCTTATAAGCTTTTTTTATGTTTTAAACAAGAAATTCCGGTTTGTTCTGCTTTTAGATGAAAAATCCAGTGAAAACCGAGTAGAGACTATTAGTTTAATTAGAAAGAGTGGATAGGTGCTCTCTCGGGGAAAATATTTCAACAGCAAAAAGTCTTTCGCTTACAAGCTTTTGCAAATGTTAGTACAAAGTACATTTTTTTTTTTATCAGATAACGAAAACTTGTAACGCTTTAAAAATGTGTGGTGAGGGAGAAGGAGGAAAGGAGGACCTATAGTTGTTGAGGGGTAGGATTACAAATAAAAGTTTACTTAGATTTACAATATAAACATGGTTTTATTAAATTTTACAAGAGCAAAGTATGGTAATGTTGGGCGCCTTAGGGTAAAGTAAAATTATGTTCAGCGGTAGAGCCTAGAGTGAAATAACAGGGTGTGGTAGCCTACATTCAACTTCTTAGCAACCAGATAATTAAGTAATCTACAGTTATTTAATTTATAGCACGGATGATGTTCAGCGAGTGGAGTAAGTAACAGAGGGTTCCGGATGGTTCCAGAGTGAGGTTAGTTTTGGGTCACAGCACAATTAAGTAAATGAGACACGGGGACCAGGGTCCAGCCGTGTTACCAGTAAGCTAGCGCTGTCGGTCCAAAGGTCAGGCAGGCACAAAAGAAGGGGCTTGCACTGAACCGCACCGAACAGCCTCCGAGCGGTCTCTCTCCGACCACTCTCCAGGGACAGCACATACAAAGATTTCACCCCCTCAGCTAGATCCTGCAGCCAGATAGCTGTAGGACAAAATAGATATATTATAGACAGAACGCGTACTATCTCTAGCGACACGTGGCACAGTGGTCGGAAAAATCAATGTACCTTTCATAGGAATTCTGAAAAAAAAAATTTCTTTTTTTCTTGTTTTGAGTATACAGTTTGGTTGGAAACATGAAAAAATTGTGTAATATAGTAGGTACCTGACTTTTTTTTTAACAAAAACCGTAAAAAATGGTTTTATAGGTTTTGAATGTATGAAAATGAGTTTTCTTTTCCTCGTAACTCCTTTCGTTTCCGCTCGGTCGGGATGAAACTTATAGATATTATAGACCAAATCATAAGGAAGCCATATGACCTTTGACCTTGCTCCAGAACCGTCCACTCGAGAAGATATGAATTAATTAAAAATGCGTTTTTGGCCCATATTACAATGTGGGGTAAATTTAACACAAATTAATATTTTGTCCATTTACATATTAGACATTATTACTAAACCTTTAAGAAAGGCAAATGACCTTTGATATTTTTCCTTTTTGGTCCCGTTTAATAGATATGAATTTATTAAAAGTACGTATTTGGGCCATTTTACTATGTTCCATTTATATGTAAGACATTATAACTGAACCTTTAAGAAAGCCAACTGACCGTTGACCTTGTTCCTGATTGGTCCCGTTTAATTGACGAATTTATTTAAAGTACGTATTTGGGGTATATTTAATAGTTCAAATGACTATGTGGAACAAAAATTCATATTTTTCTACATTTATTAAATGTTAGATATTATTACTCAACCTCAACTGACCTTTGACGGTGTTCCTGATTGGTCCCGTTTATGAGATGAATTCATTAAAAATACGTATTTGTGGTATATTTAATAGTTAAAATGACTATGTGGGGTAAATGTAACAAAAAATAATATTTTGCTCTATTTATTACATGTTAGACATTATTACTCAACCTCAACTGATCTTTGATCTTGTTGCTTGGTCGTGTTTAAAAGTTATGAATTCATAAAATATTAGAATTTGGTTGATACTATCATTTTATTTTGCGGTTTATGGGTCACAAAGCATTTTATTGGTCATATTATCAGTCCCTTATTGTTAGGCAGGTGATAAATACCAACCACAATGGTTTTAAGACTATTCACAAAGGCCCATGGTCAAAATTTTACGTTAAAATATGCTCATGGTAATAAATTTTATAACAAAACCTCTTTACTGTATTGACGTACTAAAAGACAGCGAAGTTACATACCTACCCTAATTAGGTACTAATTACCTACATATTTGTTTAATTTTACTGCTCAGCTTAGCAGCAGGTACCTGCGCTACCTGCCCTCAAAGTCTATTGTTATTTCACAGGTGTGACCAAATTCATGTTTTGGCTTCCTTAATTAGGATAAGTAGGTACCTACTTTGTTTGTCGTGGGTTGTTTTTGAGTGTCCTTATTATTGCTAATGACTTGCAGGTCCTAATATCCAAAATAAAAGTAGCATAAATAACAAGTGTCCGTAAATTTCGGTTTAGTTCTCGTTTGTGATTTGTACTCGTACGATATCATTGCGCGAATTTTAAATTTCTTTCGATCAGTATGGAAGGACTCGTTTCAAATCTTGATGTTTATACCTACATGAGGCAAAATGGATTTGATGTGAACTTATTTTTTGAAAAAGTGATAACTTCTGTGAGTTTCCCTCTATCTGAAGAAGAGCAAACCAATATTCAATCGTTTTGTGCAACATACACTAGTAACATAACTCGGAAATGGAGGGCAACTAATAGTTCAAATGACTACTTTTTGAAAAAGTTTGGTGACTGGTTAGACTTAGAAATTAAATGGCCTGAGTTTTTTCAACAAAAAATTGATCAGATAGAGAGTGATGAACTGTTGAGTGATATGGTGAGACATGACGATGAATCAGATGTTGTACCTAGTACATCGTCAGGATTTGCAGTGCCAATGAATGTATCCGTGTCAACTTCAACTACTAAATTGACCCATCGAAAACAGTTTTCTGACCTCAGCCCATTACAAAAAAAAAGAAGAACAGATGATCTACTTGACGCATATGATTTTGATACACTAGCTTATGCTTTAGTTAAGAAAGCTAGTGAAAATGAAAACCAAAAGGACTTTTCAGAATTACTAAAGCATTTGATCAAGCATCCTGAAGATGCATCAATGTTGCGGTCTTGTCTTAAACCCGTAAAGCAAAGATGTCCTGCTGATAAAGCCCTAGGTCTATCTACGTCACTTAAGTTATCAAAATGGCAATATATTACATTTAAAAAGGCTACAAAAGATATGGGGTGTGATTTTCTACCATCTTATGATATTTTACTCACTGAGAAAGAAAAATGTTACGTGCGCAAAGAAGACATGACCATAACTGATTCAGAAGTTAAACTTACACTGCAATCAATTTTAGATATTACTGTTAATAGACTTTTCAAAACTCTTGAAACTGAATCAGGCAATAATTTGACTCTTATAAGTAAATGGGGATTTGATGGTGCATCTGGGCAAAGTAACTACAAGCAAAGAATGGATGGTGATGATTCTAGCATCTTTATGTGTTCATTTGTTCCATTAAAGTTGGTGAAAGATGACACTGGTGATGTAGTTTGGGAAAATCAAAAGGCATCATCAACATTTTACTGTAGGCCCATATATTTCAAATTCGCAAAAGAAAACGATTTGAATATAAAAGAGGAGATGGCCTCAATTGATCATGAAATTGCGGGTCTCAGACCAACTGTTACTGATGATGCCTGTCTTGTCAAGCATCAACTTCACATGACAATGATAGATGGTAAGATAACCTCGCAACTTTCAGACACTTCCACAGCAACATGTGATATCTGCAAAGCAAAACCAAAAGAGATGAATAACATCGATTTGGTTTCGCAAAAAAATCTATGTGTGGACATATTTAGGTTTGGCCTGTCTTCCCTTCATGCACGAATAAGATGCATGGAATGCATCTTGCACATTGCGTATCGGCTAGATTTCAAAAAATGGCAAGCCAAAGGTGAAGACTTGAAACAAATGTTAGCCAACAGAAAGAAGAATATTCAAGAAAAATTTCGGTCTGAAATGGGACTTCTTGTAGATATTGTTAAACAAGGTTCAGGAACCACTAACGATGGAAACACTGCGAGAAAGTTCTTCGCTAATTCCAAAGTAACTGCGCAGATCACTGGTGTCGATGAAGAGCTGATCAGAAGATTTGGAGTGATTCTGCAGGTAGTCTCAAGTGGGGAGTTTGTTGATGTGGAAAAGTTCCGAGATTATTGTAAAACAACAGCTCATAGGTATGTAGATCTATATGCATGGTATTATATGCCCTCGAGTGTGCATAAATTACTCATGCATGGTGGTGACATAATTGAACACAATAACTTTATTCCAATTGGCAAACTCTCTGAAGAGGCATCCGAAGCTAAAAATAAAAATTTTAGAATCTCTCATTCGCGAAAAACGAGCAGAATTGCTACAAATGAGGATATTATTCATAATTTGTTGTTGTCCTCTGACCCATACCTTTCCAGTTTTAGGCCTAAGATAAGTCAAGTTCGAGGAATACCTCTCTCAGATGAAGCTAAATTGTTATTGTTACCAATTTCTAGTGCAGATAAAGAAAATATAGAATTTGTCGATGTAGATAACTTATCCGACTTTGATTTGTATTAATTATGATACATTATTTAATTTTAGTTGCAACCGTCTGCAGTTAGCGCAATGGTTTCAATTGTAAATACAAGTTGTAATTTTTCTATTCCTTGCTTGTAATTTTCGTTGTTAATATAATAAAGATTTATATTTTAGTTTAAATCAGTACTTTGTTTTTTTAATCTTTACTTTTTTATTTTCGTCCAGTTCATTTTGCTTTGTTAGTTGTATTTTTCTTATAAGTATATTATTAAACCTATTAAGTAAAACATAATTGTTAATTATCATAGTTGTAATTTTGTAATATAAATAAAAAAAACTATCTCTTATGTATATAAAGATTCAAAAAATATTTTATAGATAATCGTTGAAATTAAATAAAGTGTTGCTGTACTTTACTGTATCTTTTTCTTATAATTTTAAGATATTTTACTTAGTATGTTTATTCTTGGTTATTGCTAAAACAAAATTATTATATAAATTTATTATTTTCAAAGGAAATTCTTTTTTTTATGTGTCAGGTGTTCTTGGCATTTGTCTTTTTTATGAATTTTAAACAATATCATCACGCATATTCATAAAATAGTAAAACGAATTAATTTGGTCACACCTGTGAAATAACAATAGACTTTGAGGGCAGGTAGCGCAGGTACCTGCTGCTAAGCTGAGCAGTAAAATTAAACAAATATGTAGGTAATTAGTACCTAATTAGGGTAGGTATGTAACTTCGCTATCTTTTAGTACGTCAATACAGTAAAGAAGTATTGTTATAAAACTTATTACCCTGAGCATATTTTAACGTAAAATTTTGATCATGGGCCTTTGGGAATATTCTAAAAACCAATGGCGTTGGTATTTATCACCTGCCTAACAATAAGGGACTGATAATATGACCAATAAAATGCTTTGTGACCCATAAACCGCAAAATAAAATGATAGTATCAACCAAATTCTAATATTTAATGAATTCATAACTTTTAAACACGACCAAGCAACAAGATCAAAGATCAGTTGAGGTTGAGTAATAATGTCTAACATGTAATAAATAGAGCAAAATATTATTTTTTGTTACATTTACCCCACATAGTCATTTTAACTATTAAATATAACACAAATACGTATTTTTAATGAATTCATCTCATAAACGGGACCAATCAGGAACACCGTCAAAGGTCAGTTGAGGTTGAGTAATAATATCTAACATTTAATAAATGTAGAAAAATATGAATTTTTGTTCCACATAGTCATTTAAACTATTAATTATACCCCAAATACGTACTTTAAATAAATTCGTCAATTAAACGGGACCAATCAGGAACAAGGTCAACGGTCAGTTGGCTTTCTTAAAGGTTCAGTTATAATGTCTTACATATAAATGGAACATAGTAAAATGGCCCAAATACGTACTTTTAATAAATTCATATCTATTAAACGGGACCAATAAGGAAAAATATCAAAGGTCATTTGCCTTTCTTAAAGGTTTAGTAATAATGTCTAATATGTAAATGGACAAAATATTAATTTGTGTTAAATTTACCCCACATTGTAATATGGGCCAAAAACGCATTTTTAATTAATTCATATCTTCTCGAGTGGACGGTTCTGGAGCAAGGTCAAAGGTCATATGGCTTCCTTATGATTTGGTCTATAATATCTATAAGTTTCATCCCGACCGAGCGGGAACGAAAGGAGTTACGAGGAAAAGAAAACTCATTTTCATACATTCAAAACCTATAAACCCATTTTTTTATGGTTTTTATTCAAAAAAAGTCAGGTACCTACTATATTACAGAATTGTTTCATGTTTCCAACCAAACTGCATACTCAAAACAAGAAAAAAAGAAAAATTTTTTTTCAAAATTCCTATGAAAGGGACATTGATTTTTCCGACCACCGTGTGGGTGGCGCTGAGAAATTTATATAGAAATATACCTGATCGAGATCGAACGCTTCGAACCGTAGGAGGAAGACGACACGGCCTCTTGCGTATTCCACGCGGGCAGGCAACTGCAACCACACGGTACCACGGATGCCACGAGGACACTGAGTCTGAGTGCAGGATCCTGGAGTTTTACAGAAACAACGGACGGTTAGGCAGACCGCTGGCGAAACCACGCACAGGCTGATGGCCAGAATACGTACCAGCTGAAGAGGTATCACGAGGTTTCAAGGATTATGTAGGAATCTGACCAGCCTCGATGTCCGGGACAAAAGAAAGGAATGAGTCGACAACGCGACCCGACAGGAGAATAGACAGACGTCACTTTGGAGCTGTCACTGTCAACTCCAATTTGAGACGCTAAGACGCAGACCCTAGAATGGCTCCGTGGACACAGAGCGGATAAATCAAGAAAGGGGCCTTACAAAATCAGGAACAAAAAATAAAGAATATTTTGTTTTTTCTTTAAAAATACTTACAAAACCATTAAATAAAATTAAAATTCAGATAAACATTCACCTTTCACTTTCGATTCACAAAACAAAAGAAAAAAATATAAAGTTTACGACTTGATTCGGCTTCGATTCCCACCTCGGAACAAATTTGAGTACGATTTGCAGAAATTTGTTCCGTTGGTATTATGTTTCGAACCTCCAGCGTCGCAGGCGGACCTTCGCCCACCGCGCCCCATCGGTCATCATATAAATACTAAAAATATCTATCTATGTACTTAATATATCAGTCATCTAGTACCCGTAACACAAGCTCTGCTAAGCTTGGGGCTAGATGATAAATAGGTGCCTTATAAAATAATTTGCAGACTTTTTAGCCATTTAAATGCACCACTGGCAGCGGTTACAAAAAATATACAAGATTATGAATCAGAGTATATATGATGCAATACCTAGTCTACACAACCGCCTAAAGTAGGTCACAGTAGATCCTGACTGGTCAAACTGCCCGTGTATCGGGGCCCTTAAATTTTCATGCCATTAAATTTCCTCGTCAACTTCAGCTGTATAATCAAAAGTTTCGCCGTTATTGCTAATGTTTATGCATAAAGAAATAGTTCGTCCTCTCGGGTGATATTCTGTTAACTTAATACCTCTAAAAGGGGTTTATTATTTAGGAAGCGTTCATATGCACACTTCATTTAGAAGGTTCCTTGCCGAGATAATTGAGCGTTTTAAAAATATTTTAAACCCACGAAAAAATTAGAACTTACCTAGTCTTTGTTTTTATCTTTTTTATGACATAGTGTAGGTGAAATCAATGTAACGAAAATAATTAAAAAATAAAAAATAGTTTGAGTTATATTTGACTAGTATATACCCGCGGGTTTGCTCGCAATGGAAACGTTTCAAGACTATTCCTATCCCATGGAAACAAAAATAACTGATTTAGGGATAAAAGCATTACGAGTAAGTACGATTAAGAGTATGTACCTATGTGTTATTCCAGAACTACGTCTATTAAAAATTTCGTGCAGTACTTATTGAAATATCGTAATAGGTATACTCGTGAAAGAGGAACAAACATCCATCCATACATCTACACAAACTTTCGCGTTTATAAAACTTATTACTAAAGATAAAGCGTATTTTTTTGACTTCGACTACAGAAATGATGTTATCCTTGTTGCTATATAGAAAAGCTAAAAGTCGACTAATAGCACGCAAATTATCTAAAAAAATGTGACTTCATTCAAAAGATCTAAAAGCTAAGTTTCCCATTTAGGTCACAGAACCGATATCCCCTCAGGAAATCACAATCACAGATAGAAGTGGGCTGAAGTCCCCCCTTTCAGGGTGTCTTCCAAACTTGAATTGGATAGCAGGGTACAGTGACCAGCAGGTTTCACTCTTGGGGCAATAAATTGACGGTGACTACGAGGTTTTTTAGCTGAAAGGAATTTGACGGTGTGTTGCTATTTTTAGGATGAAAGGGATACGATTATGTGGCAATAATAAAATGTACTTATAGGTAAGCTAGCGTCCCGCCCCGGTTTCGCACGAGTGTATTGTACACATAAATCTTCCTCTTGAAACACTCTATCTATTGAAAAAACGCGTTAAAATTGCTTTCATAGATTTAAAGCTATAAGCATAGGTATATAGAGACAGACAGAAAGTGGAAAGGGACTTTGTAGTGAAATTATCGACGTAACCCAAAGAATAAGAAAGTTGAAATGGTAGTGGGCCGGCTATATCTTGTGAAGCACTGACAACCGCTGGGGTAAATGTGTTTTGAGTGAAGACCGCGACTTGGCAAGCGTATGAGTAAGATGCCCACCGGCCAAGTGGGATGAAGATTTGCGAAAGATTTCAGGCAGATGCTGAATGCGGCAAGCAGAAGATAGGTACCTATTGTTATTATTAATGTTGGTTAGGTACATGCTTTTTTGTATAACGATTAAAGTAACCTGTCTAATCTTATTAAAATATCACGAGATATTATTGTTTGCTGGTGAGAAGTAGGTACTTCATATTTTTTTAAATGAAAAGACAACCTTAATTTTTGACGATGATTTTGACGATAATGCAAAAGTACAAACTCAACGGAAATGAATTAGATTTATTCTGCCTAATGGAAATGACCTACATGAAACTAATGCATTTCGTTAAACCAAACAAAGCACTTAACCACTGTTAGGTGCCTCTGCAATCAAACTATCAGGGGCCGAATTCCACTAATTTTAAAACAAAGGTCTCAATATGAATATAAAATGACATTTTTGCATTTTGTATTCTACAATTTAATGCACTTGAAGAAACTTTCATAATTAGAATGTCAAATTGGTAGTTATACACGTAATCGTCACAGCTTAACTCTGTCATTTTGAAACGATACTATTGAAATGGTAAAACGATTTATTTAGTGGAATTCGGGCCCTGATGTGTGGCAAACCATCGGAAATGTATTAAAACTGGTTTATAGAATTTGTTAGAGAGGTTGGAGATTCGTGGAATAATTAATTATGCTGGTCAATCCACACAGCATCATCTAGCCACAAGCTATGCAGAGCTTGTGTTATGGGTACTAGATGACTGATTTATGTAATACAATATACTACATAGAATACATCTTTTTAAAAAATCATAGAAAACACCCAGACAGATCACCGGAAAAAATATTTGCAGATCTTAAACATTTGTCCCACAACTGGAATTGAACCCGCAACCTCCTGCGTCGCAGGCGGACCTTCGCCCGCTTCGCCACATCCGTCGTCAAACTACGTCATATTATGTAATGATATGATATTATGATAAAAATATGAACACTTTCCAAAAAATGCCAGAATCCACCTACAAGATATCTGTATCTATTCTGTGCTTATGACGAAACAAAACCCCTGAAGGAACAATCTGACATGTGGAGACTGAGACATTGTGCGCATTGTTAGCGCGCCCTCGACGCCTCTCGGCGTTGAGAATAATTACTACGTCGCTTCTTTTAGGGTTCCGTACCGAACGGACATGCTATCTGGGGCCGAATTCCACTAATGTCAAAACAAAGGTGTCCATTCAATTCTTGGTGCAATGACTCTGCGTCTAACAAAGGTCTCAACAGTGCCATTCAATCAAGATGATTAAAATGACGTTTATGAATGTGGAATTCTACTATTTTTTGCGCTTGAAGGGACTTTCATAATTAGAATGCCAAATTGGTAGTTATAAAGCTAATCGTCACAGCTATGAATGAACCTCAAAAAGTTTGTGCCAGTAGAAAAGAGTTTAACACTGACATTTTGACACGATACTATTTAAATGGTGAAGCGATTTATTTAGTCGAATTCGGGCCCTGGTCGATGTGACGCGTGACCCGAGGGCGAGTATCTGATGCAGCGCATTAGCATGCCATGGCAATACAGCCAGCGTCTTGGGGACGCTTTCGAATGGTCGCTTTCGAATGGAATCAGTAGAGCTTCCTCTAGATTGTTTGCTTCCGTCTGCAGTTAGCTCAATTGTTCAATTGTAGATGCTTTTAATTCGTTTTTAGCTCTACCTTTATTCCTCAGTTTTGGTAGAATATCACTTCAAAGTATAAAACAGTCGCTTTTTCTGTCCCTATGTCCCTTTGAATGCTTAAATCTTTAAAACTACGCAACGGATTTTGAACCGGTTTTTATTAATAGATAGAGTGATTCAAGAGAATGGTGTATACGTATAATAAAACCATGCGAAGCCGGGGCGGGTCGCTAGTAAACTATAAATAAGAATACGTATCAGTATCTTATTTTGACAGTTTTGATCTAAGCGGAGAAACAAAACCTTTTCAAGTCAGTTATTATAATGGAAAAGATTTTATTTTCAATCATTCTATTATGTATTCATATTCATTATAAAATTTTCTTGTCTAAAACAATCCTCATGAAAAAAACTCCTAGTCAATCTATCATTTACGGATAATAATCAAGAATGTATCGTATTAAATGATCGACCCGTACAATATGATTTTTATAAATTTGACTCTATCGTATACACACACAACGGTCTGCCATAGAAAAGTAGTTAGATTCTACTATTATGTGTGAAAATGACGAGGTCCCTTGGTGAGAAAGTCCGACTCACACTTGGCCAGTTCATTTTCCACAAATGGGGCCTGCTCTCATTGGCCACATCGAGGCAGTTTCTAAAGAAACTTGTGAGATATAATACACGTGGTTGCAAACACACTACATAATATAGTGTGCTTGGTTTATTCATAAAACAAACACTAATAATCACTACATAGTATAAAACAAAGTCGCTTTCTCTGCCCCTATATGCTTAATTTTTTAAAACTACGCAACGGATTTTAATGCGATTTTTTTTTAAAAGGTAGTGTGATTCAAGATGAAGGTTTATACTTATAATAAACCGTGCGAAGCCGGAGCGGGTCGCTAGTATAGAATACACCCTTGTTGCAAATGTATGGGTAGAACGATGGCCATTGAAATGGCTTGAACTAAACTAAGAATTTCTACTAAAAGGATACATAACCCGTGAAATCTATCCAAGAGCAAATTCCTCTCCAGCCATCAATACTTCATTGATAAATCTCAAGACAGACAGCTGTTCTGAAGAATTTGTGGAGCAATCACTTTGCAAGCAAGCGTAGGTAACGGATAAAGGACCTAAAGACAATAGCTGAGGGTGTAAAGTAGAGGGAGTGAGTCTTGGCAAGATGCCAACGGTAGATAGGATGATGCGTTTGGTACGTTCGATTTGGAAGGGCGTAATTTAGAAGTTTATTTTGGTCGCGAAGGCACAGTGACATAGTGGATGTTTATCGAAATTAATGTTTGGATTCTTGATTCGTACCACTTTTTCAAGAGGGTTTAATACTGTCAACCACATACTTTTCAAGATATTATTCAGAATTCAGTTTAGAAGAATTCAGTTTCAAAATTATTGTAGACAAGTCTCTCCAAGACAGAATCAGTTCGTGAAATAATATGTGAGGAAATGGTTTTTAGGGGAATCGTTACTAATATTATAAACTTAAAAGTTTGTAAAGATGTATGAATTTATTGGATGTTTGTTCTTTTTTACGCAAAAACTACTAAACGGATCGGGCTGAAATTTGTAACAGACGTAGTTCTAGCCTTAGAATAACACATAGGTTACTTCTCACCCACAAATCAGCTCCCATGGGATAGAAATAAACGAAACGTTTCCATAGAAATAACGTAGATGCAATCTTACATATATATTACTTCTTACTATTATAATTAATGGGAAAGTCTGTGTGAATGTTTGTTATAAGTAATATTTGTAACTACTTAAGTTATTTAAATGATATTTGGTATGTAGATAGATTAGGACGTAGAACAGGACATAGGGTATTAAAATTTGAAAATTTAACCTCTGAGTGGGTTAATTAGAGTGGTAAAGTTTGTATGGACAATATTTTTTCCTTGGTTGGATTCACTCCAAACTCGGTATAAAATAAACTGTCACGAGTTCCCGCTCAGCCAGGCTAGCAAATTGAGAAACGGGAATCCGTGATAAGTTTCTCCTATCTCGCTAACAGGGAATTAACGCTAATAAATAAAAAGAGAAAAGTTTCCTTTATACACCTTATATTTTGAAATAAACTTAATATTTAGATTATCAATTAACAAATTCTTCAAAACCCTGTAATTTACGAAAAACTACCCTGTAATTTACGAGTTACCTTGTAACTTCAATCACCTTAACTAAATATTCAAAATTATTACTTATGTCACCGACCGCTCACTGGCTTTCTCAGTTCTGTTCTTTTGATTAAAGTTTCTTACTCTTCAATAATAAGATTGTTAATAATAAATATTAGAATTCAACGGGGAAAACCACTGGACGAAAGATGCATTACAAAAGATACTGAAGGTAGGTAAGGTTAAATTTACTTAGATTAAAATGTCTGACGGTGGCGTTTAGGCTAGAGTTTTGCAGAGAATTGCTGTAGCTTAGTTTACTAGTCAGTTACCTAGAATGTAGTTGCCATTATCGACAAAGATATAAATTAGTTATATGTATATAAAATTGTAACCCTAACTAGTTGCCAACCTATTCGCCTAATCCTTCCGTATAATTCCCTAAACCGTAACTTCCCTAACACGATATTGTGAAACTTCCGATTTATAGACTCAAAAGACACAAAAGAAATATGACCGACCAATACAAACACACCCTAGGATTCTGGAAAAAGGAAAGGGGGGAACCGACCCCCGAACAACTAGAAAGAACACACCTTGTTCTAGAAAGACGTGTCGCCGCGCCGTATTCAACGGTCGCCGAACACGTTCGCCCCTCGAGTCCTGGAACCGCTCCTGTCGCTCGGTGCTCCCGAACCCGGCGCTCGCTCTTCGACCGGGGTGGACTCCTCTCACGCAGCTAGCCTAGGGTTGCCAGATCGATTCTTCCTGTTATCGGGATCAATAACCGATTTTTCGGGATTTTAGGGCTTTGGTCGGGAAAAATAAAAAAATAAGTTAATAATATTAATTATACATAATATATTAAGTAAACAAACATATTTTTGCATTGCACTGTAGATATAAGAAAAAAAACATTGTAGGTATTTGTGACACATAAGATAAGAACCGAATGAGCATGTTTATTGGTTTTGTTCTTGCCATAAGTATTTGTCATTTTTTTTACCGCGTTTAAAAACTTTTGAGCTTTATCGCTATTCAAAAAGGTCTTAAAGTTTAAACAATTTTCGTCCAAATTCAAACGAATTATTAATTCTGTCTTTATTAAATCCATGCTCATTCGGTTCCTTTCTTTTGAGTTTATATTATTAAGTACCTATACTAAAAACGCGTACTTACTGGAATTGAAAATATAAAACATACAATTTTGGTTAAATTTTTAACTTCAACGCCGTTTATTATAAAATATGCCGACTCGACTCAGACGGAGTGCATTGCAATGTTTTTTCGCTCTGCGTCAAGCGCCCAAGTGGTTTGCAAGATTCGTATGACGAAAAAGTGAAAGTGAAAAGAGTCCGTTAGTCCGGGCTCCTATTTTCCGTGATGTACCTATAAAGGATCATCTGGAGCTTCTCGGTGTCACGCTCACACCAACTCTGAACTTTGGTGTCTTTATCGAGTCGAAGGCTAAAATAGCAGCCATGAAGCTAGGAATCCTAAACAAGGTGCAGCGATACTTTACACCGGGACAGCTTGTATCATTATATCAAGCACAGGTCCGATCCCTGATGGCCCTAGACTCGATAGAACGTAGAGCTTTCAGAATTATTGGCGAGCAGTACCTTGAGGAAGCTAAGATGCAAAGTCTTGAACACCGCCGCAAGGTCGCTTACCTCTCAATCTTTTATAGGTTACATTTCGGAGAATGCTAACAGGAACTTCACGACCTGATTACACCATTTCCCTTCCACTCCAGGACGAGTAGGCGTACGGCGCATTACCACCCTTTTCTTGTGGATATCCCATCCAACTAAGCGGTTCTCCTCCACCTTTATCATTCGTACCGCTAAGGTATGGAATGCGCTGCCCGAGTCTCTTCAAGATGAGAGTGAATAGGTGTCTTCTAGACTTTTGTGATACATCTTCGGCCACGTCGTCACTTACCATCAGGTGAGATTGTGGTCAAACGAAGGTCTATCGTAGATAAAAAAAAAAATATAGAACTTGTTTTTCGGGAGATTATTTGCTTTGTCGGGAGTCGGGAGCACATAAAAAAATTCGGGAGAATCCCGCCAATTCCCGACCGTCTGGCAACCCTAAGCTAGCCCCGTTTGAGAGTTGGCCTCGCCGTCTATCGGCGCTCGAGTTCTTGGGATTTTTATCCCCTTTGATCCTGTTGAAAATCCTAAGACTCAAAAATCACTTTGCAATTCTTCTTGACCCTGACCTGTCCTTCACGAATTTATTAGTGCACTTGCTGCATCATCCTGTACAAGTTAGCCGCTAGTGGTATCTCCAGTTACTAATAGATGGCGCGGTAACCGGTCTGTGATACCTAAAATTCTCCTGCGACGTGACGAGTGCCTCCTTACTTCTTCTTTCGTAAGGATGCAGGATTCTTGCGTGTCTTCCCTTTCCAACAGATAGAATTAATTTTCTAACTGCGCTTTCGCTAAACAACTCAACGCCCGTCATTTTTATACACCACTCGACGACAGATGGCGCTGACCTTATTCTGAACTTCAAATTATGGTTCCAGCTCGTTATTGATTTGTGTATCTATGCATCGGTAGATGGCCCTAAACGTCACCAAATAGATTTACTTGTTACAATACCCTCCCTCCTATTCAAAGTTTCAACCCCAGGTTGAAACTACGCTGCCCTCAGCGGTATCGTTGTCAAGAAATGGAGCAAAACGAGAGAAGGAGAAAAAGAATATTAGGTACTATTCAACAACAAAAACAAAAAATACAAATCCACCAAAATCATCAAAAAAAATAAACAGCTAAAAAACTAAACATTGCCCTATAACATACACCAAATCAACAAAAAAAAATACATATTCAAAGTTAAAACCACATCTTATATTAAAACCTTGCGAACAAGTTAGGAAGAAAAAAAAATATATCATCTATCCTAAACTTATTATGCTTAAAGGTTACTACCAAAAATTAAAACCAATATAATTTCTTTAAATCTTCAAATCCTTGATATGCCATGAGCCTAATACTTTCCCCTGCATACTCTCCAATTCAACAACCAACGGTGATAAAATTTCTTTCACTCTAACTTTTTCGTACTTGGGACATAGTTTTGCGGTCTTAAACTTAGCTGCATCACTCAACGGATAAGTCTTCTTCCATACAACATCCCCCACCTTTACGCTCGCTTCTCTTCTTCTCAGGTTATAAAACTTCGCATTCGTTTTATGCGCCTTTAGCATGTGTTGTCGGACTTCGTCGAAAATACCATGTAACTGTCCCAAATTACCGGCATATTCTTCTCTCGGAATCCCTGGTTCGTAGTCCCCGTCTTCTGCCTTATAGAGTGAACCATCCACCACCGGTTCTCTACCGTGTACTAGGAAAAACGCTGAGAACTGTGTAGACTCATTTATAGCACTGTTAATCGCGAACTGGATTTTTGGTAAATTTAGGTCCCATGATCTGTGGTCTTCCTTTACATAGGCTGACACCGCCGTCATCACCGTTTTATTGTATCTTTCTACTAAATTTACCTGAGGTGCGTGACGCGGAGTATAATGAATTTTAGGAACCTTGTAGCTTTCTAGTAGTTTACGGAATTCCGATCCCGTAAATTGCACTCCATTGTCTGCAATTACGGTCTCTGGAACCCCGTGAGTCAAGAAAACGCCTTTTTCTATTTCCGTTGCGACCCTTGCGCTGGTTGCCCTTCTGAGTGGGAACAGAATTGTATATTTCGAGAAACAACAAGTAACTACTAACAGAAATGTATGACCTGCTCTAGATCTCGGTAAAGGACCCACCAAGTCAATCGAGATCACCTGGAATGGGCGATGACAAACTTTAGGTCTCCCCATTAAACCTGGGATTGTGCGATTACTTGATTTATAAGCCGCACAGACATCACATTTCTCTACAAACTCCTTTATGTCCTTAAACATCTTTGGCCAATAATAAAACAAACTTACTCTTCTGTGTGTCTTAAAAGTCCCTAAATGTGCAGCTGTCGGATCCACATGGTTTGCCTTTAAAACTGCTTCTTTCTGGTCACATCTAACGACCTCTTTCCACTCGAATTCCTCACTAAGTGTGTACTTTGCCTTGGAAAATCTCATCAGTTTATCGCCTTTCATGGTGAAATTGGGGTAGTTATTTGGATGTAACTTTATCCCTTCCACGATGCCATCGTACCACGGGTCTAACACCTGCGTGTCTGAAATGTTACCTAAAACCTCAACCTTTAACAACCTAGACAAGGCATCTGGGACCACATTATCTGACCCTTTCCTGTGTTCTATGTGGAAATCGAACTGTGATAACCTGCATCCCCAACGTACCAGTCTACCTGTTGGATTTTCCAAATTCATGAACCATTTCAGTGATGCATGGTCAGTTATGACTGTATAATGTCTAGACCCTAAGTATGCCTGAAATTTCTCAATCGCAAAGATTACCGCCAAAGCTTCTCGTTCGGTAGCGCTGTAATTTCGTTCTGCCTTGGATAACGACCTGCTCACGTAGGCTATCGGGTGTTCTGCGTCGTCGAACTTCTGTGTCAACATACCCCCTAAACTAAACGACGATGCATCACAATGAACAATAAATGGCCTATCGAAATCTGGACACGCTAATACCGGAGCTGTGACCAAACTTTCCTTCAATTTTGTGAACGCGCTGTTTGCTTCATCTGTCCAAGTGAATTTCGGGGCCTTTTTCGAAGTTGACGTTAGTGCATTCAATGGTGCTGCTATTGATGCAAAGTCCCTAATAAAACGTCTATACCACGATGCCGTTCCTAAAAACATTTTCACCTGTTTTGCCGACTCCGGTACTGGAAAATCTAAGATCGCCTTGACTTTGTCTGGATCTGTCCTAAGACCAAATTCGTCCACCACATACCCTAAGTACTTTAATGATTTCCTGAAGAATTGACATTTTTTGAAATTGACCGTAAGATTGGCATACCTGAGCTTATCTACTACCCTATTTAACAGAGTAAGATGTGACTCTAAGCTTGAACTCACTACGACGATGTCGTCTATATAAACAAAAACCATCCCATCAATGATATCATCAGCAAAACCAGTATTAAACAATAAATCCATCAACCTTTGTTGCCTGGCAGAAGCCCCACTCAATCCAAACGGCATAACCTCGAAGCGAAATAAGCCCCGCCCTGGTACTGAAAAGCTCGTTTTCTCCTTAGACGCCTCATCCAACGGAATCTGCCAAAACGACGATGCTAAGTCTATGGACGATAAAAATCTTGCTTCTTTCAAACTGTCTAAGATTTGAGGAATATACGGCACTGCGTAAGCATCTCCTTTCGACACCGCGTTCAATTTTCTGGAATCTAGACAAAACCGCCATTCTCCTTCTGCTTTCGGAACTAATAGGACTGGGTTGTTCCATGGGCTTTCGCTGGGTGCGACCACGCCTAGTTGTAACATCTTGTCTAATTCTTTTTGCAGAGCCTCTCTCTTCTCCGGTGATAACTGGTATTGTTTTGTTCTGACAGGGTTAGCATCCCCTGTGTCAATAGTGTGTTTTATCAATGTAGTCCTACCTAAACCCGCTACCTCCGAGGAAATTTCCTCAAATCTTTTTATCACAGCGTCTGCCAACACCTTCTGCGATGACGATAGTGTTTGGTAAGACTGAATTGTGTGTACCGGTTTTTCCGACAAACTATTTACAAAACACCTTGGTTTAACTGCCGAAGTCACGCTCCAATCAAAAATTTCTGGAGCTATACCAAAACTTCTCCAAAAATCTACCCCAAAAATGACCTCATTTGTAGCACCTGGTACTATATAAAAAGACAACACCCTTGTCTTATCCTGAAAGGTTATAGGTAAACTCATGATCCCTGTTATCTTCATGCTACCTCCATTTGCCGCTTCGACCACCTTGTCGAGTGGCTGATAAGTGTAACCTAACTCAATGAGTTTCCTATGTGAATTATTCCCTAGTAGCGAAACTGAAGCTCCTGAATCTAATAAACCGCAAAATTCTAAATCTAATAATCTTACTTTTAAAAATGGGCGTGAGTCATCCGACCCTGGCGAAAAAAGGACCGAGGCCACACCCTTTTGGTTCTTACAAGAATTCCAATAATTCCTGATAGATTCCAGCCAGGCTGCCCACTCCGACTTTGACGTAAAACAACCTCGGTCCCTCATTCGTTTTTTTGGCTGTGACTTTGACTCCTGTTTTGGCGGAGGTGATACCAACTCTTTATGATCCTTCGGGCAGGACCTGGATGTGTAACCAATTTCACCACAGACAAAACACTCTACCCGTTTATTGCTACGGCTCCTACAGTTCCTCGAAAAATGACCCTCCTTGCCGCAACTGAAGCAACGCATAACCCTCTGCTGTATTGGAACCTGGGACTGATTTGGTACTTGTGCCTTACAATCTCTAACGAAATGCCCTTTGTTACCGCACCTGTAACACGTTTGGACTGCTGTGGAAGGAGGCGTAGCAACTGCCTGTACAGCCACTGCTGTCTCCGATGTAGACTGTGGAGAAGGTGGTTTCGACACTGCTGCTGCTGCTTGGTTTTTTGGCTTAGCTGGCTTGTAAGCTAAATTGGGGTGAAGCGTTCTTTGGTTGACTTTTGCTGGTTCCTCAAAGTACTGTGATCTCTGGTGAGCCGCCTCTAATTTCCTACAGAAATCCTTTAATGCCGAGACTGACTTAACCTCCACTAAAGCCAAACGTTCCGCGAAAACCGGGCGAATGTTGTGCATCAATATCTCCAGCTGTTCCTGTTCTGTTGGGATTACCTTCAACCTAGCAAACATGTTTCTCATGACTGAAAAATAAATATGTGTCGGCTCATCTATACCCTGCGTCCTCGCCCTGATCTCGCCTATCAGTCTGTAATTGTAGTCTATAGGGCTAAACTCCTCCAATAGCAGCTTTTTCAGCTCATCCCATGTTTCTACCGAGTCCCTAATCCCTCTAAACCATAAAAGACCCTGGTCTACAAATAATTCAGCCGCCGCATTAAAGAGTTTATCCTCCTTGACGTTGTTTGCTTCTGCCAGCTCCTGTAATCTTTCTATAAAGGCTTGGACATCCGATAAACCATCAAATTTAATTCCCCATCTCGAAATTGGGATTTTTGGACCTCCGCATTCAATCACCGTGATATTTCCCGCATCTCTATTCTCTAAAGAGGAAGCTGGACTACCTTTTTCCCCTGACAACAACCTATTTTCGACCAGTGGGATGTTTACAACGGACTCATCTTTCCCCAATAGCTTCTCTAGATAAGAACAGACAATCTGTAAATCTGCTTCCCTTAAAGCCTTCACATCCTCTTCTTCCCCTTCAATCGGTCTCGACAATCGAAAGAAAAGATGGATTGCCAACGCTTTGGCCCGAGCCATGTGACGTTTTTCTCTTGTTGCCTCGAACTCAGTCCATTTCTTTTGCAGCTCCGATACCTTTCCCTGAACAAACTCTATCTCGTTCACTGAAAATAAAGGAACTTCCAAAATTTCTTCTGACGGCACCTCTAAGATAAGTCTTTTCAACTGAGTCCTCAGTTTCTCTACCGTGGACTCCGGTGTCTCTGACCTAATGAAAACCTCGTATTGCAGTTCATCTTTGGACAGCGAATGTATTGGCAACGAGTACGATTGTGATTCCATAATGAATTTATAGTGTAAAAAATTATGAAAATAATTTAATATTAATTTCTATGCGTAAGCGGCCACGCTCCAGACCTGGTAAACCAAACTATTAAAAAAAATGTTTTTTGAACTCCCACCAATGAGGTGGAGCACGCTTTCCCAAACAAAAGAGAAATAATGTGCCTAGGCACCACCGGTTACAACAAACTAATAATACAAAGGTTCAGTTGTACCTAACGATAACGAAGTATATACCCTTAAATACTATGTATCACAACATACATAAAAAAAAATACACGAGAAATGTTCAACATCAAAGAAGTACAATACCAGGCAAATAAAAATAAACTTAAAAACTAGCTAGAGTGTGTTTGTATTGGAGTCAAAATCGGAAGAGTCAGAAAAAAAAAACCAAAACAACAAAAAAAAATTTAGCGTTAGTGCCTCTGCAAAAAAAAAACTGACCAAAATACCTAAAATTTACCGTTGGGCGCCATTGTCACGAGTTCCCGCTCAGCCAGGCTAGCAAATTGAGAAACGGGAATCCGTGATAAGTTTCTCCTATCTCGCTAACAGGGAATTAACGCTAATAAATAAAAAGAGAAAAGTTTCCTTTATACACCTTATATTTTGAAATAAACTTAATATTTAGATTATCAATTAACAAATTCTTCAAAACCCTGTAATTTACGAAAAACTACCCTGTAATTTACGAGTTACCTTGTAACTTCAATCACCTTAACTAAATATTCAAAATTATTACTTATGTCACCGACCGCTCACTGGCTTTCTCAGTTCTGTTCTTTTGATTAAAGTTTCTTACTCTTCAATAATAAGATTGTTAATAATAAATATTAGAATTCAACGGGGAAAACCACTGGACGAAAGATGCATTACAAAAGATACTGAAGGTAGGTAAGGTTAAATTTACTTAGATTAAAATGTCTGACGGTGGCGTTTAGGCTAGAGTTTTGCAGAGAATTGCTGTAGCTTAGTTTACTAGTCAGTTACCTAGAATGTAGTTGCCATTATCGACAAAGATATAAATTAGTTATATGTATATAAAATTGTAACCCTAACTAGTTGCCAACCTATTCGCCTAATCCTTCCGTATAATTCCCTAAACCGTAACTTCCCTAACACGATATTGTGAAACTTCCGATTTATAGACTCAAAAGACACAAAAGAAATATGACCGACCAATACAAACACACCCTAGGATTCTGGAAAAAGGAAAGGGGGGAACCGACCCCCGAACAACTAGAAAGAACACACCTTGTTCTAGAAAGACGTGTCGCCGCGCCGTATTCAACGGTCGCCGAACACGTTCGCCCCTCGAGTCCTGGAACCGCTCCTGTCGCTCGGTGCTCCCGAACCCGGCGCTCGCTCTTCGACCGGGGTGGACTCCTCTCACGCAGCTAGCCCCGTTTGAGAGTTGGCCTCGCCGTCTATCGGCGCTCGAGTTCTTGGGATTTTTATCCCCTTTGATCCTGTTGAAAATCCTAAGACTCAAAAATCACTTTGCAATTCTTCTTGACCCTGACCTGTCCTTCACGAATTTATTAGTGCACTTGCTGCATCATCCTGTACAAGTTAGCCGCTAGTGGTATCTCCAGTTACTAATAGATGGCGCGGTAACCGGTCTGTGATACCTAAAATTCTCCTGCGACGTGACGAGTGCCTCCTTACTTCTTCTTTCGTAAGGATGCAGGATTCTTGCGTGTCTTCCCTTTCCAACAGATAGAATTAATTTTCTAACTGCGCTTTCGCTAAACAACTCAACGCCCGTCATTTTTATACACCACTCGACGACAGATGGCGCTGACCTTATTCTGAACTTCAAATTATGGTTCCAGCTCGTTATTGATTTGTGTATCTATGCATCGGTAGATGGCCCTAAACGTCACCAAATAGATTTACTTGTTACAAAACTATGGACTGAATAATTAAACTTTATTTTTTATTTTTACACAAGAAGCTCTAGGGGGTTTGCAATATATTCTGATTGTACGAAAAAAAATTCTAGTTCGCGGGCGAAGCTCATCTAGTTATAAATAATATAAGCAGCCAAGTGCGAGTCGGAGTCACGCACGTAGGGTTCTGTACCGGACATGAATCGTAATAGTTGACAGCTAAAGTTTTCAGTTTCATTTCTGTTTGCTGCTATAACAACAAATACTAAAAAATAGAATACACTCAATATTTAATGCGGCATCCATTCAGTAGACATAATTTTTTTCTAATAGAAATATAGACGAAATAGAGAAGCTTTTTTGCCGTTTTTTTAGCACGGAACCCTTCGTACGCGAGTCCAACTCGCACTTCACCGTTTTTTGAGAACTCTAGAGCTATAAAAATCTAGACTTATTCCAGTCCTTCTATATCTCTTTCTCTTTGCCTCCAGAAAATGCCGAGCTGGTTATCAATTTCCATCATCGTAAGTCTGGCCGCCGCGTGCTCAGCCATCAACTGCTGGAAATGTGGCTCCTACAGCGATGGCGTCGGATCCATTACCCCTTGCAACAACCGCACCGCTACGCGACTCGAGACCTGTCCGCATAACGCTAAATATTGCATTGTAAGTACGCTAAATTATCATCGTCATCTTCCCTCTCATGGCCGAAGCGATATAATAATAATAATAAATTTATTTATTTCAGACTACATAGGTCCATAATTTACATTACATAGTACTTAATTAAGAAATTCACATTAATCATTACATTAAATAGTCACACAAGTTTACAGAAAGCATCAATTAAATCATAAAATACACAAACAAAAACAAACAGAAATATTATTTATAACATTATTTAGATATGTCAAAAATAATATGATAGCAACCTTGTAAATTAAAAAATCTACATCGTCTATATTAAAAATGGCAGATGCTGAATAAGGCAAGCTGAAGACATTACGCTAAGGCGCTCAATAGGGGTGGCCTATGTCCTGCAGTAGACTAGAAAGGTATATTATAACAGGTTCTTACTAGAAGGTTGATGATGATGATATGGAGATCGAGAATTTGAGATTAGAGTAATTTAAACTTCTTATTGTCATTCTCTAGAAAATAATTTACAGAGTTTATTGTTTTATCTGCAGTAAAACAGGTTATGATTGTTAAAAATGATTGGTTAAGATAAGTTACGGATTTTTTTAATTCTTTGTCCAATATATTATTTATAGTCGTTCACACCGCGGCAAACTGCTGCAGCTTTTAATGTTCAATTGATGCAAAATCTAGCGAAAACCGATCTGCCTAGTAAGCAAGACAAAATGCGGGCTATCACTGACTGCACTCCAGCCTACCTTCCAACCCTGAAATATTACAGAGATTGCGAATTATTCGTATTTTATGTATAACATTCTATATTTTTATATAGGTATTCTTCACATTGTAGTTCTTTATCTAGTTATTTTATAGAATGGATTATACAGATTGCAGGTAAAATACTGAAAGAGAAATAACTTTTCGAAAAAATGATGATCTTAATAGAAATACATAAAACCAGAACAAGATGCAAATCTCGTCATATACATTACAAAAGTGTGGAAAATAATTTATGGGCAATTACGTACGCTATTATGTTTCCATCTGAAGCAAGTATACTTAATTCGTAGAAACAGTAATAAAACAAAATCTTATCAAGAAAGTCCAAAGATATTTTACCACGTCGTTAATACTATGGCAGATGTCGTCGATGATCCACACAGATAATTTAGTATCATTATCATCTTACTATTATAATAAATGGGAAAGTCCGTCTATGTTTGTTATAGGTAATCTCCGTAACTACTTATATGATTTAGATGAAATTTAGTATGTAAATAGATTAGGAACTAGAATAACATATTTTAAAAGGTAGTAATTTTTTTAAAAATTAACCTATGATGGTTTGAATGGGATGGTAAAGTTTGTATGGCTAATAATTATTCCTTGGTTCGATTAACTCAAAACTTTCGGTATTCTATTGTTCGCTATTCGGTTTCGATATAAATAAACTTTGGAGTGAAAAATTAAACACGTACTATTTATTTTATACAATAAAAAAGGGTAAAAGGGTGCGCAATAACTTTTTGAAATGTGCATGAAAAAAACTCTGGTTCGCGGGCGAAGCATCGGCCCGAGGGGCGCATATATTGTATTAATAAAAGAAAAATGAACATATTAATAGATATATATTAGACACATAAACTAAGTATTTAAATATGCCAGTGGATTCTTTTACTTTTTCTATACTTTTACGTCTTCCACTAGTAATAAAAAGATGATCTGACGAGAAAATCCATTCGCACAATTTATTGGCTGCAACGATCTTTCTTAACACTCCATTCGCTCGATTTCTACCGACAAGTTTGAACTTTAAAATCACAACATACGGTTCAAAAACACATTTTAATTTTAACCTTACGAAATCGGCCACCCTGACATTAAATATATATGCATTTGTTGGACTTATAAATGGAGTTGGGCCATCCCGTTAAAACGGAATTCGTGTCGGCGATCGATCTCGAAGCTCACTCGTTAATCCAAATCCATTATCGATCTGAGATAAAACGACACTCGGGGTCGACACTTTTTCGTTGTTGTCTGAATTTACACCGAAAGCGGGTTGATTTGCGACTACAGTGCTTAAAAAAACTGCTTAACTGTTTTTAAATAGTTTTACACAAATTTGTTCTTGCAATATTTCCTAATATTTCCTACCTACCTCTATTTTTTGATTATCTGTGTGACATTTACTTCTCTTATCTATGGATCTTTGTGTCTGAATCAATAAATGAATTTAATTTAATTTAAAATTAATCTTACTCTTAGTTTAGATAAGTTGGTAGTTAAGATAAGTAGGTACATTTTATACTTACATAATATGCTTCAGAAGAAGTTAGTGAATATAGGAAACTGACTTATCTTAAGTGTTAATATAACTAGGTTCATAAGTAAGTTTACTTAGCATGGTCAATCGATTCATGAGAAAACGCAAAAGATTGCACGGACTAATAAGATTTGAGATAGGGCATTGCCCTGTAATGAGTTGGAATATTTGTAGATCCTTAATATTATAAATGGGAAAGTTTGTTTGTATAGATGTCTTTCACGCTAAAACTTCTGATTGGTTCTAGCTGAAATTAAGAAAAGACTTAGTTATAGCAATTAAATAAAACAGAGGCTACTTTTCATTCCATAAATCATTTTCCATGAGATAAAATTGAATATAAATTCTATGTTCAATTAAAAATATCTATCTATGTAATTAAAGGCATTGTATTAAGTATATCATAATAAAATATCATAACACAAGCTCTGTTTAGCTTGAGGCTAGATGATGCTGTATGAACTGTCCAGCATTATTTATTTATTTATTAGTTACTAGCGACCCACCCCGGCTTTGCACGGGTTATTATACTCTCAAAATCCGTTGCGTAGTTTTAAAGATTTAAGCATACAAAGGGACATAAGGACATAGGGACAGAGAAAGCGACTTTCTTTTATATTATTTAGTGATTTACGTTTACTAGCTAAATGCTTCAGAGGAACAGTTTTCGGTGTAAACTTGGTTTATCTCCTAAGCATCTCGCAGGTGACTGTAATCTGGGGAAATCTTTTTGATGAGCTGTTAAATAAACGTTTTTAGAATCTGTGCTGGGGACGAAGTAAATTGGGTTTTTAATCATATTCTAGCATGAATACTTAACGAACCTAAAGAGTATTAGCGTGATTCGCTACCTCGATAGCGAAACCACGCTAATACTCTTTAGGTTATTGCGCCTATTGCGATAAAAATAAATCTAAAGACGAAAAACATTAGCAGGGTTAAAAAAAAACTCTTACACAATATTTCGTCTTATTAATTTATTTATTTCCTGATTAATATAAAAGGGGTGTGAATGATTTCTTTGTTCTATTAAAAGGGATACTAAAGATTGTATAATGTATATGGATTGGTAAATACCTTTTCTTAAATAGTTGAATGGAACTGTACTAGTACTAAATTTTACTAATCGAGCTACTATATCCACGTTTTCCGTAAGTAACTTTATCAAGAAAAATCTGATTATAATCTGATTGTTGAGAATTCTGATAACATAAATAAATAAATTACATATTCAAAATCCACCGAATCGTAATTTTACGTAATTTGTAACTTTACCACGGCTATCTCCAACATTAATAGACCCTCGGGCAATTGCGTGTAACGGCTCTATGACGTCATCTTTGAAATGGGTTATGTCTCTGATTACGAGAAATTATTGTGTAGGTTCCTACTTTACTTCCACTAGTGGACAACAAAATAAATAATGAAGTAAGTAAGAGTGATGGTGCTGGACAAACTACAAAAAAGTAGCCCCAAGCTAAGGAAATCTTGTGTTATTGGTACTTGATGACTGATAAGCTTAATAAAATAAAATAATATATATAAATATAATAGGTAAATAAAGATTTTGATTTCCTATATAATTTTGAAATTTTTAAGTTTGAAATTTGATTGCACGATTAATAAATTTTACTAATCGAGCTACTGCGTCTAGTACATAAAATAATAATAAAATGCTTGTCTAAGCTTATTTTGTATGCCTAAAGAAATAAACGTATTGATTTCATAAACGTAATTTTCTCACTTTGCCCCGGCGTTCCAACTTACTTACCTAGTATGCTGCAAACACTTTCAGCATTTCATCAGATTTTTCTTTCATAGGTGTGTTCTTTCATTAGCTTTGTAAAAGGAAGAAGAAAACCAGATAACTGTAGAACTAACTTTCTACTTTCCTGGTTTTCTTTATTCTACCAAATATGATTCCCTAAATTTTACAACTTGTACCTGGCAATGTGTGGAAATCATTTACAAAAAGAACTAACTTATTTTCATCTATATAAAAGACAAAATTCCAAATTCTGCGCGGGCAAAGTTGCGGAGATAGCTAGTTTAATATAAAACCCTTACTATACCACAGTTATCTCCAAAATTCAAGACACTTGAGCCTCTGCTGGTGACGTCACCGATGACGTCACTCTTAAGCCGGGTTATCACTTTGATTGCCAGGAATTATTGCGTAACCAGAAATGCCTCCGGGCTTCCGAAGTTCTGAACTTCTCTTTGCTAATAAATATAGTCGCAAATTTAATATAGGAGCAATCAACGATAGACATTGCGCAATGTGGTAAAAGGTCGGCTGTTTTATTCAGATGTAAGTTATTCACCATATTAAGGCACAAACAGCACCTAAAGTAGCGCCCCCACTTATTTTAATATACAATTCCGATAAACACAGGAATTTCCTAAATTCACTCGTACAGTTTGTTAAACCTATCATAAGCTATGTTTAATGCATCTGTAGTAGTTTAGTATTCGTGGTTGAATCACACTATTTTTGCCGCTGAAAGTTCATGGAGCTTGTTTTATGGGTACTATAACTTACTTACAATTATATTTTATACAAATTAAAATGAATAAATAGTGTTGGACAATCTACACAGCATCATCTAGCCCCTAGCTAAGCGGAGACTATATTCTGGTACTATGACTGCTATACCTAAGATACATAGATTTTTTTTATTTATAGAAAACAACCAGAAACGGGAATAAATATTTGCAAATCGTAGAAACACTTATTCCCTGGAAGAAACCGCAACCTCTTGCTTTGCATGCGGACATTCGTTGGCGCGCCACATCGGTCGTCAACTACTCAGACGTAGATATACACAATAGATAACGCCCAAAAAAAAGAAGTCCACTTAAAAAGACAAAAGAATATTAATTCCTTAGAATACCAGTCGGAAGCTGGAAGAAAGTTAACCAAGTGATCAGCGAAAATATATTGGATTAATTTGAGAATTTTGAGATACACTTTTCACATGAAATAGACGAGCAAGGAAAATGTAATTTTTTTTTAAATTAAAGTAGGTACATCTGCTTTTAATTTATGAACTCTACACTCTCTTGGCATGAATATGAATAAGTATATATATTAAATTTAACTTGGTATTTAAAGAAAAAAAATAGTAGAGTATTGTAACAATAGAGTATTGAATATTTGAAATTATAGAAACTTTCTTAATTATGCAACTTACTCAACTATAAACCAAAACGGGAAGTCATTCAGTACACAAAAATATACAATAGATGAAATTTACTCAAACTATCTCATACTTTCTTTTTTTTTTACTTTGAGTTCCCAGCGGCGTTAGAATAGATTTATTATCTACTTATCAATTTAGTAGGTAAACAGAACTCCTATTACGGTGTACAAACACACCCTTATAACCTTGTGCACAAAGAACAGTGCTGGTAGCTAATATTTGGGGCTGAATTCACTCAGAAAACAGGTTACCTGTTCCGGAATATCGAATTGGTTTGATGCAACAACTCTCAATTTAGTACGGCCTAGCGATCATAATTTTTAGGGTGTCGTACCCAAAGGCTAAAATGGATCCTTTACTAAGATTCCGCTAGCTGTCTGTCTGTCCGTATGTTACCAGACTGTATCTAATGAACCCTGATAGTTAGACAATTGCATGATATATTGCTGTTGCCCTTATAACAAAAATACTAAAAACAGAATACAAAAATATGTATGGGATTTATATTTTTTATACTAATGAATTTATATTGAAGGATTATAGATAGATAGATGCGAGTTCTACTCACTTTTGGCCCGTTGTTTTATTAAAACTCATAAGTTTTATTAAAAACGTTTACCGAGATAATCTATAGAGGTTCTTACATTCAAATCAACGACATTAAATAAGAGTGTCAAACATTAATTGAAGGAATACATATTATTCAGCATATTACATGGCCGAGAGACACACTGTAAATAGTTGCTGGTGTTATTCCAGGCCGTACATAATACTTTCAGGTGATCGATGCACGATTGTTCATTGCAACGCTATTTTTTAGCTTGCTCTCAGCAAGATGATAGTTTGGGATAGGTATAGGTTATCACAGTGGTCAAAAAGACGCCTTAACCGCACACTTTCAGATTCGTAATTGGATTGCCGGCTTACATTGTGATTTCGTCCAAAGGGTCATATTGACCCCTGCGGCTAAACTAGTTTCATTATAGATAATTAAAAGGAATTTGTTAACTTTGAGAGATTATTAAAGTATAATATCCATCTAGTTAATTAGTAATATTTTCCAACCCGATCAGTTAATGGTTTTAGAATAAGATGTGCTTGGTGTCGAATCCAATTATGAACGATCGCACTGCTGGGCTGGTCCATTGATGATGACAGCTTTTTATTGAGCTCCCTCTACTAACATGTAAGCCTTGCAATTCAGCTCACGTTAGGCTAGAGGTTGCTTCTTATCTCCTATATGCATAACTTTGTCTCTACCTGTGTCTTTACTACTTGGACGGCTCACGCGGATAGCCGGAATGTGGAAGGTAAGTTTGTTGATTATGCCATATCGTACTTTTCCCATGTTTTGAGAAAGGCACGTTCATAGCTGTGCTGATTTAGATAGATAGGTCGATAACAAAGTTTGAAAATAGTGAAAGTTGAAAGATAATAATAATACTGGATAATCCACACAGCGTAATCTAGCCTCAAGCAAAGTGGAGCTTGTGTTATGGGTACGATATACTTAGATGGAGGAGGCGAGTGTCTCATAAAACCAAAAAAACATTAAAATTTAATTCCTGCTCCAGCTTTGTTTTTATCACCGGGTCACAAAATAACGACCAAAGTGTCAACAAAGCTGTCCAAGCTTTGTACAGTCAGGGATTAAAACTTTAGAGCGTTTTTATAGCAGTGAGAAATTATAAAAATTAAACATGCAATTTTTATTATAAATTGGCGTATACCTTTACTTGTGTTTTTTTTTGGGAATTAAGACTTCTGAAGATTGTTATAAGTTAATCCTCAGATAGTCTTAATAACAGCTTTACAAAATTTCAGCCCTATTCATTCAGTAGTTTTGTCGAGAAGAAGTCCAACCTCATATCCATCCATAAAAATAAATTATCCATAAAAATAAAACTGCCTAGTAGTTGACGTAAATAAATTTAATTCAAATCATTGATCAATTTACGAACAATTATTTTTAATTTAACTATGTATTATCCGAGGAAAACCAATGTTAAAAATTTCTCAACAAATTACAAAAGCCTTTAAATATGTTTACGTTAAGTTATTGTAATATGCTACATATAATTACATATTTGATACTTTTGTATGCAGCTGACTGTCTTATTCCGAGCTAAAGCGCCAGCATAATGAGAGGCGAGTCAACATGGCCGACTTCTTTCTCCGATATTAATACAAATTGCTTTGGACAAGGTCGGTTTACCTCGGACATTATTGTCCGAGTTCGTTTACTTGTAATCATTACATACTGCTTTTTCTGTCCCTATGTCATTATGTCCCTTTGAACGCATAAATCTTAAAAACTACGCGACGGATTTTGATGCGGTTTTTTTAATAGATAGAGTGATTCACGAGGATGGTTTATAAGTAATAATAAAACCGTGCAAAGCCGGGACGGGTCGCTAGTGTTAAATAAAAATAGTAGCTTTCGCTGTAGTTAACAATATGAGTCCGCCTGCGAAGCAAGAGATTGCGGGTTCGATTCCCGCCTTGTTCTGTTGATCTGGGTGTTTTCTATGTATAGTAAAACAATATCTATGTACAGAACAGTTACTTGTGGTTTAATTGAGGCAAGTATTCTTCTGGTTTCTACGAAAACAGAATTTGGTGGCCACCAATAGCAACTTCGTTTCTCTTTCTAAACTAGACAAAATGAAACTACTACAGATGCATTTAAAAAAACTTATGATAGGTTTAACAAACTGTACGAGTGAATTTTGGAAATTCCTTTGTTTAACGGAATTGTAAAAAATAAGTGGGGGCGCCACTTTAGATGCTGTTTGTGCCTTAAGTAAACATACAGTTAAACTATACATGTTCAGACACACTCTACAATATACTAGCCGTCAACTGTTTATTAATTTATTTATTTAGAACTAGGTCCCCTCAGAAGTAACACAAATCATACTTGTTAGGGACCAAATATCAGCAGACGTGATTTGACGTGATCCCACAATTACAGCTAAAAAGAGCACCAAAAATAAAATGAGGTCCTTACAATACAAGCTAATATATAAAAATTAAAAGTAAAATAGACTATCTATACAATAGACGAAGTAAATAATCAAAATTAATCATTTTGATTATTTACTTCGTCTATTGTATACTTGCATACTTACATATTGTACTTTAACGTTTTTAGCAAGTCCCTTTACTGAAAATAAATATTCCTTTGCCTAGATTCTCATGAGACTGGTGTCTTCAGCAGATCAACAAACGCATATGGATATACATAGTTACAAAGTCCGGTATCCGGAAACCGGACACAGCGCCCAATGCTCGATCCAAAGCTACGTACGGTCGGATACGGATGCGATAGTGCTAAAGTAGGGTAAACTAAACCTAGCGTAGGGGACGATAAGCGGGAAGACCGCACTTGATAGGGACTTAACGCATTATAGAATAGAATAGAATAGAAAAAACATTTATTTGGACACAGGTACAATAAAAACAGTACATAAAATTAACAAACAGTAACAATAATAACATGGAGGTAATTAGGTGACACAGAATGAAATTAAAAATGAACATTAGATGTGACGCTAAAAATACTGTTGTTTTTGTTTTCTATTTTAGGATCGTTTTAGTCTCTTTAGAATATCACAAAAAAAGGATTAATGATAATCAAAGGAGCATTTAATTCATAGAAGTAGAATAAAAAAGTATGTTATAATTAAAATATAACATAGTTTAGTAAATGATAATGAACGACTTTAAAAGTCGTGCTGGACATTGGACAATCCACATCAGAGCCCCAAGCTAAGCAGCTGTGCTATTACGCTAAAACCACCCATCCAAAACTGACATATGAAAGCCCTTTTAATGGCCTTCGTAATTTGAAATTGTATGGAAAGGACGCTCGCGATGGCCATTGAAATGGCCCAAGAATATCAATTTGCATGGGCGGTTCTAACGTAATCGCACAGCGGATCTTGTATTTACAGGGTATCCCATAATGAGTGGATAACCTGAAAGGTGCTTATGCGGCAAGTCAAGGCCAATCAGAAGCATTTTTAATTTTTTTCTTACTTTTCCTTTCCGAACGGTGACCCGTTCGGAAAATATTTCACATTTTGTAAATTTGGAAAAATCACATTTTTGGACATTGTGTCTACAATTTTTAATTTTTGGAATATACTAAAGAAAAACAGCTTTTTTGAACACTGTTTGTAATATATTTTGTTAAATAGAACCCGTGATTTTCAAGGCAGGTTTAAAGTAGAAAATTTTAATTAATTTGGAAAATACAGACTTGTTCCAATATCCCCAGATTTCTATAGCTTTGTAGAATTTCTTATAAATTGCTCGGAGCCTTCTGGATATTGTTCGGAGCAAATCCCGACTTCTATCAAAAAGCACTGAGACAAAAATAAAAACACAAACCATACACCATTAATAATTAATACTTGAGCTTTGTCACGTCGGAACCCCGGACGTGTGACCGTCTCGTGTTATGAATTTATCATGTGGAACCCTAAAATATCTTCATGTGTTCCGGACACTTCCGGCGAAAAGCTAGAGCGTTTACGCCTTCCATACATAGTATGCTGTATCACTGTATGGCTTAAAAACAATACTTTACAAACCCATTACGGCGCTAATAAGGGGTACAATAGCGCCGCCTGTTTTTAATCGTATTATTACGTTAAACGGAATTTCCAAAAATCAAACGTTGTTCTATGCATACTAGATGCGCCTCGCGACTTCGCCCGCATGGAAATTTGTCAAATTGCATAAATTTAGTGCGCGCCTCTTGTGGGTAGTTTGTTTTGAGTGAATCAAACCATGGAATAATAATTTTCCATACAAATTTTACCACCCTGCTTAACTCCTTCAGAGGTTAAAAATTCCAAATTATTAAAATTTGGTCCTATGTCTTACTAGGTCCTAAACTATCTGCATACCAAATTTCTTTCAATTCATTAAAATAACTTAAGTAGTTACCGAGATTACTTATAACAGACATTCACAAAGACTCCCATCACTACATAGTATAAAACAAAATCGCTTTCTCTGTCGCTATGTCCCTTTGAATGCTTAAATCTTTAAAACTACGCAACGGATTTTGATGCGTTTTTTTTTAATAGATAGAGTGATTCAAGAGGAAGGTTTATACGTTTAATACAACCGTGCGAAGCCGGGGCGGGTCGCTAGTTTATTATAATAGTAAGATATTATACGTTAAACAAAGAAGTTTCTAAAAATCAAACGTTCAGTTTGTTATAACTATCATTCGCTTTTTAATGCATATTAAATAGCTCAATTTTATCTCAGATACGAAGTTGCTCTTGGTGTCACTTAACTCACTTAACTCTTCTCACTTAGTTTTTTAGGCGCGGCGGCGGGTTAAGTTCCGCCTGCGATGCACGTGGTTGCGGGTTTGATTCCCGCTTTATCTCCTTCTGATTTATGTGTCTACGATATACATATATTTGTAATTTGATTTAGGGTGTTTTATGTACCTATAGTAAGAATGTCTATCAACCATCTACCATAACACAAGCTCTGCTTTGCTTTGGACTCTATGATAATTGTGTGGATTGTCCAGCATTATTCACTAACTAGCAGCGCCTCGCGGTTTTACCCGCGTAATTCCCGTTCCCGTTGGAATTCCGGGATTAAATATAGCCAATGTGTTATTACAGACTTTAATGTGTGCACTATCTCTGGGCCAAATTTCATCCATATCCGTTCAGTAGTTTTTGCGTGAAAGAATAACAAACCTCCATCTATCCATACTTACAAACATTCGCGTTTATAATGTTATGTAGTAGGATATTCTATGAAATCTAACACAAATCCGCTTCTGCTTCTTTACACTAAAAACACAACATTTTATTTGACGCAAGAAATGTCATATGTTTGAATTTCGAATGCTGGGTGCTCATTTGAATATTAAATGCAATGTTACGAATAACAGAGTAAAGAACCAAGTACTTACGGTCAGTAGTCGAGAATACAATCCCGAGCATGTTTTTCCATCCCGGGATTACGGGACTTTCATGCGTAATAACGGTATTCCGGTAAGATCGTGGGATTTGACTACGTGATTTCTTATTGAGCTCAAATAATTATGTTTAAGTAATTTCTTTGAAAATTGTTTATTGAATTATTGTTTAACAACCCTCCATAAAAAAAAACAAAGATAAAAAACCATTTATGATTTTGTAAAAAATAAAAATGAAAAACCAAAAAATAGGGTTTTGAGTATACAATCGTATAAATATCAAAACATCTAAAGAAATACCACTTCTAAAATTGCTTTAGAAAGCAAACTAGACGCGTTTGA
Source organism: Eupithecia centaureata (assembly GCA_944547425.1). Lineage (NCBI taxonomy): Eukaryota > Metazoa > Arthropoda > Insecta > Lepidoptera > Geometridae > Eupithecia > Eupithecia centaureata. Next base: position 7,914,802 of record OX155696.1, read on the forward strand.
GGCAATCCCGAGAATCTTGAAAATCACCAAGTCCAAGTCCCGGGATTGTGTTTTCTTGTCAGTAGGTGAGTAAGTAGGTAAAGAAAATTTATTTCATGTCTAATACAAAGGACTAGTAGTGTAACTGACTGGTCTAAACATATATCTAGGGATTGCGACAAACAGGTTTAAATGACTTTTTCATTATCAGGGCGCAACGGAACTCGGAATGCAAAATAGGTCTGTTTATGGAAATCCCGAGAATTTAAAAATTCGCCAAGTCCCGGGATTAGACTAACTAGATAATACCTAGACTACTTGAGAATACTCTAGTGCATAGGTAAGTAGGTAGGTATAAATTTACAGAAGATCATTGGTATAAAAATCTTCTTCCTCATCTCTGATGAAATGATGACTGATGAGTCATCAGCAGTCATCACACATACGTTCCCATAATCACGTCAATGAGTCGTCATAATAGGAACAGCCTAAGGAAGCATTCCCACTTTGCCGTAAAGTAAAAAAAAATCTTTACCACTATTTTATTATTTGTTGCAGAAATACGTGAGCGAGTTGACGATCGTACGAGACTGTGTCCCTACCTGCAGTGAAAAAGGTACTTTAATGCCAACGCAAAAATGACTTAATAGTGTACGGTGTTTACATATACACACAAATCCCAAATAGATTCAATCCATCCAAGGTTGTCTGGTAGAGATTGATATTTCGTCACTTCATTCTTCAGATATAATTAACCAGGTAGTACTTTAAACCTACTAGGCAGTCGCACGATTTTAAAAGTAAATCGATTTACTCGATTTCATGTTTTTTTTTTTTTTTTGAGGGTAGCTATGCATTAGCTGGCTTTGCCCGCAAGGCGATGTCTTCATTCTTTTTTCGTGCGAGGCAGCGTACGGACGTAACAGCTCCCTCTTGTAAAATAAATTTATTCCTCATGCCGAAGTGAAGTTTCGACATGATTTAATGTTATAATGATAAAATTAAGAGAAGGAGAATAAAAAACGCCGACGAATAATAGTGTATTCGTCAGATTTGGAGTTAAGTGAACAAGGTAAGCAAAGTGCTATTATCTTTTCAAGTATTGTTGCAAAATGTTCGTAAAGCAAGAAGGTAGATTTTACCTCTGGTAGGTAACCTACTTAAGCCTGTTAGATTGACCCTGGGGTCAAAACAATGGCTGTTCTATGCTGGAGGTTAACCGAGGGTTATCACAAAGCAAATAATAGAACTAAAACTTGCAAACTTTTACGAAATACAAACTTTTGCGAAACGTACATAAAGCAAGAAGGTAGATTTTACCTCTGGTAGGTAACTACCTACTTAAGCCTGGGGGATTGACCCTGGGGTCAAAACGATGGCTGTTCTATGCTAGAGGTTAACCGAGGGTTATCACAAAGCAAACAATAGAACTAAAACTTGCAAACTTTTATGAAATGCTAACTTTTGCGAAATGTACGTAAAGCAAGAAGGTAGATTTTACCTCTGGTGGGTAACTACCTACTTAGGCCTGGAGATTGACTGTGGGTCAAAACGATGGCTGTTCTATGCAAAAGGTTAACCGAGGGTTATCACTACTTATCACAAAGCAAATAATAGAACTAAAACTTGCAAATATTTATTTTCGCTAATTCGAACAACGATGACTGTTCTATGCTTAGAGGTTAACCGAGGGTTATCACAAAGCAAATAATAGAATAAAAACTTGCTAACATTTATTTTCGCTCATTCGAACAACGATGACTGTTCTATGCTTAGAGGTTAACCGTGCGTTTTCACAAAGCAAATATTGGAACTATTACATAACCAATTATGCTTGCTTGTATTTATTTTCACAAATTAGAACCTCAATGGTTGTTAGAGGTTAACTGTGGGTTTCCCAAAGCGCTTTATTACAACAATTACACTACCACGTATGGTACTGACTTACATTTAGGTTCGCAAATTAGAACCACCACGGCTTCTATATGCTAAAAGTCAAATCATAGATCTTCACAAAGCAAAATATTACAAAAATTACACTATGTTGGGACCACGTTTGGTGCTTTACTTGCTGACATTTACACTCTCAAATTATAACCTGCTATGCTAAAGGTTATACGTGGGTTTTCGCAAAGCGACATATTATAAAAACTACAACTAAGTCTGGTAGTTGCTTATTTTTGCAAATTAGAACCTTGATGTTAACGGAAAGTTAACTCGTGGTCTCTTATTGAATAAATGGTAAACGTGGATTATCACAGTACCATTAAATTAAATATTTATATAATTAGATTCAATATAGATCACTCTCGTTAAGTAGGTCATTGGGTTCGCCTGGTGGTTGTCTGTCGAACAACACATGGCAATTCTATTAAGCATTAGGTGCACTTTTTACGCTCGTACGAGGTAAATTATAACTAATTCTTAAAACTCTCGGTGGGTTTCAAAGAGACATTGCCAATCATGATGGATAAGTATTGGTGTATATTATATGTTTTGGTTTACTTTGCCCGTTTTTTGTCTTGCAATTCAGAAAACTGCGCTTCTTACAAGCACTCAATTTAAAACGTAAAATTGCTGCTACAATATCTGATGCCACTAGGACAGAGGATAAGAGAGTCGACTCAGCTCAGCAGCAGTTAGGCTAAGGCACCACTGCTATTAACAGGGGCTTCTCGGTACTTATTGAAGTTATTATAAAATTCTTATAAAATTGACAAGGGAAACTTATTAACTCCCGGTCTGGATCGTGATGAAATCTTATCCATAATGAAGACCACGATGTAATTATTTGGTCAGAAGCTCTCACTAAGACTAGTTTAAAGATTAAAAGGCTATAAAAATTACTATAGTTACTGATATCAAAAAATAAATAACCGCATCCGCAAAGGCACCAGTAGTGGCGTCAGTCCATCCGACGACCAGTCGCCCCCGGGTGGGGAACAGAACAGCCCTCCTTATACATATACGTCGTTACAGATGAACTATGGGGGGGGAGGTAACCCCGCAGGTTACAGGGGGCCTCAGGCAGGAGCGAGGCCGACAGCTCAGACTTTAAACTAGAGCAAGCCACGTGCTCCGGCACCGCAATTATAAAATTGGGTACACCCTGAGCATAACCTATATTTTTATAATTGTCGTTCCATTATAAAACTGATTGGATTTAAGTTATTCTATGAAGTTAACTAGTAGAGTTAGAGTTAGTTAGTCGAAAAGTTAACTATCTATTTATACTGTACAATAGAAAAGGGTACTTAGTCATCTTTCTTGCGATGATGAACCTGAAATGCTAACAGCGATTAATAATTTAATAGAATTAGATACATAGGGGATATTTTAGTTTATGGTCGCTCTCAAGGAGTCTTTATTTTCACTAACTGTGACCACTTATTCTAAAGTTCATAAACCTTTTATGTTGAATTTAATAACTCTCATTAAATTCATTCATTTTAAGATGACGGATCATAGGATCGTGCCTAAACTGATTCCTAAACACGGATCCCTAGCTGCAATAAACCTTCATTCATTCATTAATTCCTTAAAGAGGCTTATTTGCTTCTACCTGTAAATAAAGCTATTAGAAAATACTAACGCTTTATATTTATCTCAGTGACATTTTATGTATCGGAAACATACAATTATTACCACCAGAATGTAGTAAACATAGTTGAACTATTACCTATCTCTAAGTTACATAGTGATAAAAATATATATATATATTTTGCCATAGAAGTCTTTATAGAAGCTTCTTGATTTTGTATGAGCTCCTTACTACATTACAAATGGTTTTAAATTGTTACGCTAGTGCATCGTAGCTAGCGAAGAATTACGCTAAATTAATATCGACACATATCTACCTATACCTAATATAGAGTGAGGACTATTCCATTGAGTTTTCCAATAGCTCAACCATTTTGCTTTCCGCACCTATACGAAATGTTCGACTATACAGCGAAATCCAGATACTTCGGCGATAGACGCGTTAACGATTAGATAGCAGAAAAGCAACTTCTATGCATTCCCGCATATTCTGTTGTCCTAAAGTGCTTAAGAAATTTAAGCAATGAAGCAACTGGAATTGGACAGGTTCCTGGTTTCCTAAAGACGGTATTAGATTTTGAAATACTATATTAGAATAATTTACATTATAAAAAATATCATTTTCAATCCCACTAAATATCATAACAAAGAAGTCCTACCTTGGGAACCGCGAAGCTCAGGACTACTTTTAAACAGCAAACTATCCCACCTCTAGCAAGTCTAGTCTAAAACTTTATGTTATCCACCGTCTTTAGTAGTAATATCGTTCGTCCATGGTAGTATCAACGTACCACCCACAGTGGGTGGTAGCAAATTTGGGAGTTTATTGTTTCTAAACTGACGTAATCAGAACACATTATTGTAAATACCTATGAATATTTAAAATATTATTGCTGGTGACTTATTGACTTCTCAACCAGCGGATGTACCTACTCACTTTCAAAATATAAGAGAGAGAGCAGAGGTACTCTAATCAACCTTTTATTTGCAACGGTCAGCACTATCATTGCTTTTGGGTGGTAACATTAGACGTATGCTAAACGGCATTTACATACAAACAAAACCCCTCTATTCCAAAACATTTTTTAACTTGGGGTTCTCGGTTAGTGCTTCACTTTGCTGGTCATTACATCGGTCATTACGACAGTAATACCTGCATAAGGGGCTCAAGCGCTTTAGCTTATAAAGTGTCAAACAAAAATATACCTAAATGGTAACAAATCCAATTTTCTGATCTTTTAAAAACTCCTACTGCTGGTGAACCAGACCTTGATCCTGCAATTTATCAAAGAAAATTCAAAGCTTTATCCGGCTGCTGCGCTGGATTAATGATTAATGACATCAAGCTTGAGTCCTGCTGATGTAAAGTGGAGAATGGAGTTGACATGACCATATATAGCGCTAGACACGCATTAGCGGCGGCTTCCGTTGAGGTCTCGTTTGACTTTTTCCAGAAAACGGTCGGATGGCATGGATCCTCACAAAACTTTGCTAGGATTTACAATCACCCTATGAGAAGGAATTTTTCCCTAAACAAAAATCTTTTATTAATGAAAAATAGCGAATTACTTTTTGACCTACTTATTTGATTATAAGTATTAGGTAACGATAAAAACAAATAGAAAATAACATAACTTACATTGTAAAATGTTTGAGGATGTCTTTCTGCAGTAGGTACCTATAGTTAGTAAAAATACTAACAAACTACCTACTAATTTTGGGAAAGCTTGTATTATAATTCTAAATTTAAATTTTATTTTATTTTATAAAAGCATATTTGATTGCAAATGATGCATACTCTAAACATCTACCTGGTTAATTATATCTGAAGAATGAAGTGACGAAATATCAATAGGTGATCAATTGAACTTGCAAAGTGAAGTTCGATCACTATTATATGAGTCACTTCATTCGAAGATATAAAATCACCCACCCATAGTAGGTATGATTCTACCCACCCAATAAATTTTAAATTTTCTCTGAAGAAATGAAGACATCGCCTTGCGGGCAAAGCCAGCTAATGCATAGCTACCCTCAAAAAAAAAAAAAAACATGAAATCGAGTAAATCGATTTACTTTTAAAATCGTGCGACTGCCTAGTAGGTTTAAAGTACTACCTGGTTAATTATATCTTCGAATGAAGTGACTCATTTAATAGTGATCGAACTTCACTTTGCAAGTTCAATTGATCACCTATAGCTCTCGAGCGTTAAGACGGCAAATTGTCACTTAATCTAAGTTATTTTATTGTATATTGTTATTTAAGACGACTTTAGACGACCGATGTGGCGCGGTGGGCGAAGGTCCGCCTACGACGCAGGAGGTTGCGGGTTCGATTCCCGCCTCGGAACAAATTTAGTGTACGATCTGCAGAAATTTGTTCCGTTTGTCTGGGTGTTTTCTATGTATATAAAAATATATCTATCTATGTATATAATGTATGTATTAAATGTATCAGTTTTCTAGTACCCATAACACAAGCTTTCAGTAGCTTACTTTGGGGCTAGATGGTGCTGTGTGGATTGTCCAGCATATTTATTATTATTATTTAAGTGTGCAATAATAATAATTTCTAATTTAATTAATTTTAATTATTAATTAATTTCTGTGGATCTGGCCTCCCAAAATGTTAGTACTAACAATAGTGTGATGTCGTGTGAAAACTTGGTCCCATGTAACCAATGTTCCCAAAAAAGATATTTCAAGGGGCTTCGGGGAATAAAACTCATGAAAGTAGAATTCATAAAGATGTCCTCACTGCATCCAATTCGGTCAATAATCAAAAGTCAACTTCAATCCCGGACTCTACATCGTTTTGGCAAACTTTATCAAAATGTAAACAAAATTTTCAAATAGTCAAAAGCATCCCCCGAGGTGCCAGATTGTCTGTTGCGCAGTCCTTGGCTAAAGATATAAAAAATGCAGTTTCGGAAAATTCAAGGACTGCTTGGGAACATTTGTTAACTTTCCCTTACAGGATACTGCATGCTGAAAGAGACAATAAAAATACATCTCTCACAGCCAAAATAAAGCAAAATTGTACTAAAAATTCTAATTCACCACCAACAAATTTTGATTCCAACACCCTTACAAAAATATTTGGACAAAGATCAAACTCTGATGTTGCCTATCGATTGGTTGAAAATCGTGTCAGTGATGGTGATATCAGAGGTGCAGCAAGACTATTGTTCTCTAACGACACACTAGCTTCAAATTCTAGTGAAACCCTTTCGGCGCTCGCATCAAAACATCCACCTGCTGCGCCTGATCTATGCCTTCCAGCACCACCAGATAGTTCCTGCACTTTCCTGTCAGTGCTTCCCGACGACGACGTAATCTCTAGTATAAACTCTTTTCAGAGTGGCTCCGCTGGTGGCCTAGACGGCCTTTCACCACAACACCTCAAAGATTTAACATGTGCTGGTTGTGGTGAAACGGGCGAAGGCCTCATCGTAGCTATTACGTCGTTGGTGAACAAAATGTTATCTGGACAAGTCAGTGCAGAAATCATCGATATTTTGTATGGTGCAAACCTATGTGCGCTTAAAAAAAAGATGGAGGCATCAGACCAATCGCAGTTGGTACGACTTACCGCCGGCTTACAGCTAAAATTTGCTGCAGAATAAAAAGCTCAGATCTGAGATCGGAATTTCAACCCACGCGGTGGTTGTGAGGCGGCGGTACACTCGCTTCGATCGTTTATGTCGTACCACAAAAACGATCTGTTATTGAAAGTGGATGTTAAAAATGCATTTAATTCGGTAGACAGGGGCGCCCTCCTGACACAAATAAAAGATAAGCTACCTGATATTTACCCCTTTCTTTGGCAATGTTATGGCACACCTTCTAAATTAGTATATAAAGACAATTTATTGTCCTCTGAGGTCGGTTGTCAGCAGGGTGATCCGTTAGGACCGGCTATTTTCAGTCTCGCAATACATCCAATTATAAAACGTTTGGAGTCAAAATTTAATGTTTGGTACTTAGATGATGGCACTTTAGGAGGCGAAGTCGACACGATATTAAAAGATCTAAGTGTTTTGATAGACGAATTCAAACAAATAGGTTTGGAGCTAAACTTTTCGAAATGTGAGTTATATATTCCCGAAACCGAAACAGCTTCTAACGTGTTAAGTATAAAGAGTCAGTTTGAAAGTTTAGCCCCAAACGTTAGGTTGATAGATAAGTCTTCACTTTGCCTCCTAGGATCTCCAATTATGGATGAGTCTTTGCCTAATTTTATTAATGAAAAAATTCTAAATTTCGTTTCATTTTCCGATAAATTGCAAAATGTTAATGTTCACGTAGCTTTTGTTATTTTACGTTTCTGCCTTTTTGTTCCTAAATTTACCTATTATCTACGATGCTCCCAACTCTGGAAATTTCCCAATCTTACACAGCAGTTGGACAGCATCATGCGCGACACTTTAATCAAAATTTTCAATAATCCTTTGGATGACCGAGCATGGCACCAGGCCACTCTTCCTATTAGATTGGGTGGTTTAGGTGTTCGAGAAATTTCTAGTGTTTCACTCCCAGGTTTTTTATCATCAGTTCATGGTACTAAAGATCTTATTCATAAAATTTTGGCAAAATGTCCTCAAAATTTTGAAATTACAGGTTACAACGAAGCACTAGGCTTATGGAAAATAGCCTGTCCTGACACCAGTTTTCCAAAAGTCCTGTCTTCTCAGAGGCTATGGGATGAGCCACTTTGTGAGCTGGTACGGAAAAATCTTATTAATACGTCTACCAGCTCAATAGAACGTGCCCGTCTACTCGCCGTTTCTGAGTGGGAATCAGGACTTTGGTTACATGTTCTGCCTTCTAAAAATCTAGGTACCCTTTTAGACAACAACTCATTTCGGGTGGCCACCTCCTTGCGTTTAGGTTCCCCTTGCCTAGTTGCACACCGTTGCCAGTGTGGTGAAACCGTGGACAAGCTTGGTCACCATGCATTGGCATGTGTCTCTAGTGCAGGACGTGTGTCCCGCCATAATTCAATTAACGATATCATCCGTCGGGCCTTTACCAGCGTCAGTGTAGCAGCTACACTTGAACCACGTGGCCTTATGCGAGATGATGGTAAAAGACCTGACGGTATGACTCTGATTCCCTGGAAGATGGGTCGGCCTTTAGTTTGGGATGCCACGTGTGTAGATACTCTAGCGCCTTCACATCTGGCAGGGACATCAGCAAGGGCTGGCTCCGCTTCATCAGCGGAGTCCCTCAAACGGCGAAAATATGCTAATCTTGACCGAGGTTACCTATTTGAGCCATTTGGGGTGGAAACACTTAGTCCTTGGGGTCCTGGGGCACACACAATTTTTAAAGATCTGACGAAACTTCTCAGAGTCCACAGGAGATAAGAATGCTGGCTTCTATTTTGGTCAACGAATTAGCATTGCCATTCAACGTGGCAATGCTGCCAGCATTCTGGGTACTTTGCCTTCTGGTGACGGCTTAGATTTTTAAGAGTTTGTTATAATTGTACATACTAGTGAGCTGTGTGATCTAATTATGTTTCAGAAATAAAGTATGTATTAGTGTGCAATAAAGTATTATTTTACTATCTTTTTTACGTAATTCTGAGTTATAAATAAATCAACTTAAGAGCCAAAAACGGCATGGCATGAATAAGCCGGTTGAAGACCGATAACTAAGCTTAACGAAGAACAAGAGAATGAGCTCGCTTAGCTGGCGCAGTGTTTCCTTTAAGAGGCATAAAACCTAAGCGAACACTGCGGCCCTATTCTGCTATCCAATGATTCTATGCTATGCTAAACTAATCGCTTCACTATGACAATGGGATCTTTTTATTTTTTATTGGAAATGGTTGGGCGTTTGGCTACTATCTCACGTAAGATGTGGCCTAAGATGGAGCACGCTTTCCCATTCACTGTTGATTTGAAGACTCCGAGATCGTCACAGAGTAACTTGTTTTGGTATTCTTCCTTAGATTTGTTCTTCTTAGATGAATGAAACTGCAATTACTAAGTACGGTCATGCATTAGTTTACGATGGCTAAAAAAGTTCACCCCTCAATTAATATATTTGGCATCTTGCAATGCTTCTATCGGATATACCAGGAAACTATTTAACTGCTTGTAGACTTCCTGTATTTTTTTTTTATGTAGTAATTAGATTTAAGCTTTAAATTGTTTTGAGAGAGAAGTTGGATTTTTTCAATTATATTCGTACAATTTTTTTATACATTTATTCATATTCATTCTTGCAAGATAAATTTAAGTCCACTCTCTGGACTCCTAAAACTTTTTTCGTTACCTAAATGTGTACAATGGTACAAAGCTTACAAACGGAGGGATGCACTTCAAAATTGTTGTTTGAAACCAGTCTATCAATCACTCCTCCTTGCAAATAGCACCGAAGTAACATAATTCTGTGACCGTACGCACTATCTAGCGAGTTTTTAATGGAAGGATTATATGACACGATTCTGCGGCCGTACCATACCATTGTCATTTTGAAGCGATTGATTAGCAGTATAGGGCACTACCACAGACGTGTGATACTGAATAAGCTATGCGAGCTAAGCTAATAAATCAAGTTAGCCTAGCATTCGCTCTGTAACCCAGAATATATTGGATAAATTTGAAATGTCATTTAGTGCAGCCGAATTTAAAAGCCATAAAATATCCGAAAATAGCTGAATAAAATCCGCAGCAAACCTATTCGATTACCATAAAGTGAACAAACGACTGCTAGACTCACTTTATTTGCTGCGGGGACATTTAAGGCTCCACCCCACTGCCGAGATTTTGAAGCGCGTCTTGTGTTGCGCGATTTGTTGCGGTTTTGCGCGATTCTTTACACATGGCTACGTCTTGTAAACGCGGTTTCTAAACGCCGAGCCGTAGCATCGCGCGCCTGAAAATAAATAAATAAATAAAAATGGAATGTGTGGATTACACAGCATTTTCTAGTCCAAGCTAAGCAGAGCTTAATGTTTTATGGACTAGATGACTGATATCCTTAATTACATAGATAGAAAGCAAAAACCGCAAGACGCAAAGTGGCATGCGTCTTAGTACAAAAAGATCCGTGAACAAATGAAATCGCAGTAGTGTTTAAGGTCTGCCGCGTCGCGCCTGCAGTGCAGCGCTAGTGCGGTTCGACATTTAGTTCAAAATGTACTGCAAACAAGTACCAATCGCAAAAAAATCGCGTGACACAAGACGCGTTTTAAAATCGCAGTAGTAGGGTGGAGGTTTTATTTCTGCCAGTCGCGTAAAAAAGGGCGCGTAAAATCACTCACTGTCTCAAGTACCTACGGACCTTTTTGAACTGAATTCAAATAGTTGGTATATTTTAGGAGCAGTTTATTGAAGACTAGTCTCGTTTGCGGCATCGCTTACGTTATTCTAATTTCTAATTTATTTGCGATTGTACTTAAAAAAGAGATTAAATAGCGCGAATCATAAATCAATATCTTTAGACGAAAACTGACCATATTATGTCACTCATATTCTCTCCTCCCATTTGAAATCGGTTTGAGATAAATTAAGATGGTAGGTAGGTACTTCGGTTATACCTAATCAAAATACAATGTCAAAAACCATTGTTTCAGAATGGTGGGGAGCCCGCACATTCTGCTGCGACACGGACGAGTGCAACAGTGGCCCGAGAGAGGGCGCCACCATTGCAATCATTCTGACAGCTGTCATCGCTGCGATCGCCAGACGCTGACCGTTCTGCCCCAAGAGCTAGTTTATAATGAACGTGTCAAGCGCTAGTCTGCAAAATATGTCAACAATTTGAACGTGAATCAGTTACCTTTTTTGTTCGTTTAGTTAGTTTATTTTGAGCGAAAAATGTACGATCTGTCAGAAATAGGAAGGTTAATTGTGATTTGAAAGCTCGTATCCATTGCCTATTTTTAACAGACTTCACAAAAAAGATGAGGTAATGCATTCAACTGTATTTAAAAAAAAGTACATGACTTTTTTTTTGTTATCTTATCTCCAAACTTTTTCGTGGGATTTTTATTTGAAAACTGGTGTTTCTCATTTGGTCTCCTAATTTGATCGTGTTATTTCAAAACTTTTTTCTAGGTACTTAAACTTATTTTTTTTGTTTTAATCTTTTGGTTCTTTTGTTGTCTTATATTAATTTGATCAAGATCTGACCATGTCCAATAATATTAAAATTTGAGCATGGTTACCTTGTTAAAGTTTCAAAATGAAGACGTAAAATGTCAATGTCACTCGAAGAGCAGACTGAAAGAACGTAATCGCCCTTCTATTTTCCGATCAGTGGCGATCGCTGAGTTCGGATAAAATATTATTATAAGGTATACTTATTGATCAACCTTTTCAACACAAGATCGCAACTCAAAATACTAGACCACCAACCAACAGGCCAACAACTCATTAATTTAATCTTATTTAAGATAAAAAAACATTAATTTTAATAGGTACCTACTTCTCATTATTCGGAATGTTTTTTTTATTTTAATTAAATATGTTTTTGTGCTTATGGAATATGGATTATTTTAATAATATCTGAAATCAATGAATACAAATATGTATTCAAACAAAGAATACAATAGATACCTACAATTGTATTGTATTTAAAAAAAATGTGAGGAAAATGTTCAGAAAATACATACTTACAAAATGTTTGAAGGCTTAGAGGAAGTTTAATGGTATGTGTGTAATGTGATAAACTTCGATCAGGGAGGGCGATTACATTCGTACAGTCTGCGGTTTTTCGATTGACATTGAAAATTGACATCTCACTCACTCTACAACGTGACAAATGGCATCATCTACTAAAATCAAAGATGTATTATACGTAGTAATTGATCTTAGACTAAAATTAACATAGACACAGACACAGACCATAGACATAAAAAAAATTCACTACGTTACACAGACTCTGGTAGAGTCGTAGTAAAAGAAAGCGTGGCGCCTTAAAACAAGAAATTAAAGTTTAAAATGTGACAAAGTTCCTTAGGGCCTGTTCAAAATAATCGAATAAGTTTTTTTTTCTCTAAATTTATTGACATATTATTATCTATAATGCTGCCTCTTTCGTATAAAAGTTGACAGTAAGGGACGAAAATACAGTTATCTATCAAGTAAATTAACAGGTACCTATCTTTCGATTGTGTTGTGAATCAAGTTTTTAGATTAAGAAACCTCTGGGTTTTCTTAATCTATGATTTTCTTAATTTAAGTTTTCTGTGTAGCGATAAGGTTACCGCTTAGATCATTGGCATTTTTGAATGCCTGGTATACCATGATTTACGTTGTTTCCTTTTTCTTTCCCAAAAATGTTTATTATTAAAAAAAAAAAAATTTTATATTAAAAATTTTCAAAGTTAGTTGCCAGTGTAATTATTTTGTGAAAAATGTTAACGTTAATTGAAATGGCCCTTAGGTATAAACTTCACTTCGTAAGTAACGTTTGAAAAGTGTCATGAAAACAAGAAGAAAAGGACTTCCGAAAGTAGCTAGGAAGTAGTAAAAACGAAGACGAAGAAGTTTACACAAAACATTTAAGAATATAGAATAAACATCAGACTAGGCAATATGGCTTTAATATGGCTTTAGCCTGATCATAAAAAATGGATAAACCAAACTAAACACGAAGCAAAAGTTTTCATTAAGTATTAATTTTTGTGTGTAATAAATAATTATAGATATTAAGCTTTAATTCGCCAAAACGATACTAAAGTAATTTAAAATGGCTTAAATGTTGCCGTCCCTTTCATAACGATCGAAATAATAAGGATGACATCGTTAATACTTTTAAATTGGTTTAGTTTAGTTTTGGCAACATCTGGATTTAACACCACTAGCTTCTTGATTCGTAATAAGCACAACTGCCTATTAGGCGTTATCAATTCTTATCTCTAATTTGACCTAGGTACTGAACATAATTACTTATCTAATTACTAAAAAAAATTTAAGTAAATATCTTTGATTAACTAAATAATATACTTACACCCGGTTTCTAGAAGGCTATTCAAATGTCAAATCAGTTGACAAAGCGATTAATTTAACACACTGGTCAATTCAAATCGGGGTGCACGAACGCTGATTAGATAATAATTAGCTAATCATTGATCATCTTACGATTGTCATTCTTTCAGTTCAGTCATTCACTCCTAAACTTCAATAAAACCATCCAAGGGCGAGTCAGACTCGCACTAAGGGTTCCGTACCATATTTTTTAAATTTTATTTTTTATTACTTAAGTAAAAATATACTTACAATTAAGTATTTTGTGAATATTTCAAGTGGTAACAGGTAGGTTGTTACCATTGTTACATTAATATCGACCAAAAATAGTAAAAAAGGCGTTTTAATGGGAGCCCGCCTTAAATATTTATTTTCGACGGACAGAAAGCGAAGTATTAGTAATAGGGTCCCGTTTTTACCCTTTGGATACGGAACCCTAAAAATGACGCTTGTGGCATAAGAATAAGTAAATAGTAGTAAGTAAGAGTAGAAGGGAAACGTGCTCAAGGTCAAGATATTAGCCTACACTATTTTCCACGTTAAACGGGCATATCGGTCGGGCTGCCACAGCCGGCGACACTGCACGCGGTTTTTAATGATCATTCATTTATGTTTACCGATTGCGGCGCGCGGTGGCGGCCGCAAGTATTAGTTGAAATTATAGTTATGTTGTCCGAGAGCCCGGTGCGATTTTGAGTTGAGTTGAGTATCATGAATTACCTCGAGGTTTTTTTTTTATGATGCATTCTTTATGTGCTCTCGTTTAATAAATAATTCAAACTGACGTGTACCTTTGTGAAATAATAGGTACCAACCCAATACGTAGGTAACTAATCCAATTTTCTTTTTTTCAGAAGAAAAAAGTGGATTGAACTGTTGGGTCGTAACCTATATTGAATATACTTATGTCCGAAATAGTTGGTGTGTTCTGAACATTATTACAAAATATAAATAGTGCATTCTAGTGCCCTAAGTAAAAAAAAACATGTCTGGACTCGATTAAAGAAGAGTCCCTTCTACCCAGTTATTATTTATGCTTATGCTTGTGGCGCGAATACTTGTTTGTTTACGTTTGAAAAAGTTCAAAATTGTAAATTAGATAGGTAATAATAGATTGTTTATTATGAAGAAAAAAACTAGACCGAAATAGAAAAAATAACTTTAACTACTTTAGTAGGCAAGTAGGAACCCTTTTACATTGCTTTATTACCAATATTTTTTAATTCCTGTATTTCACCAAGTTTTTTTATATTATTTATATGTTTCTAATATGCGGAAGCAAAACAAAGCATCCTAGAATATAAGAGGTAATTTAATTTATTTTTATTTAATGGTAAAACGATCCTTATGTTTAGTAATACATAAAAAAACCGCTTTAGGAGTACCAACCTGTTGATTTTTTATATATATTCGATTTAGAACTTGGCAAAATACAGCACAATGTTGTAAAAATTTCAACTAATTAGAGCTAAATCACCGATTAGCTAATTATTGATTTGACAAGAGCTTGACCAAAGAATCATGCTTAATTATCGTTCCAGAAACCCATTTTGATATTTGACAAGAGTTTTGCTTCAATGAGTTGACAAGCTTGTTAAGTAATCACTGTTCAAAATCTAAGTACGTAATCAACGTTCGAGAAACCCAAATGACATTTGAATAGAGATTTGAACATTGATTAGTAAATTATGAAGTTGACATGCGTTCCAGAAATCGGCCGTAAGTCAATTAATAAGTTACTAAAAAATCCACTAATCACATGAAAGCGAAAATAAGTACAATTTTTGCATAAACAACACTAGTTCTAAATGGATCTAGCATAGATGGATTCTTGGTTTGTACGAAAATATTTTTAGTCAACAAAGGAGTTACAGTCACAGTGTAGATTTAAGTTTGAAACAAATTTGGCTTCGACCGTTTTCAATCATCACTTCGTTTGTGTCATATCGATTTAGATTTAGAACTCAAATGTGCTTTTTTCGCTGCGTGCGAGCTTATTTTGTATTACTTATGTGTTTCACTTACTGTTGCATTCTTGCTATCAATTATGGATTATAGTTTCAATACTCAATATTTTATTGCATACATGTGTTACGGTAAGTATCATATAAAATGTCTTTGTTAACAAAAAAAGTCTTAGATTCTAGAACGTAGTAAAGTGCTAAATGGTATAGTTATGATACTACATTATCCATGAAATAAAAGCAAAATTCATAGATAAAAGTGAAGGAATAGACAAACTATATTTGATTTGTCTCCCAAATAGATTCACTATTCTATTGTTAAAAATGGTTTAGTTATCGTTTTCATTTTATTTTTATGTAGGTACTTTATGTATAGGTATAAAACCAGCACTGTCTTTTGTCTTAGCCTTGATATATCTGATTCAAATTAAAATCAAATAATTAAATGTATTATTATTTAAGTAACTATTCATTATTAGATATTCATAGTATTTGTAAGTTTTACGACAGAAGTCGCTGAACATACGTATATCAAAATTGAATTCAAACGTTCGTTTTCGTCGTAAAGGTTTTCAACGTTCTGTTAGGTATCTGAAACTTATTATATTATATAATAGGTAAATAAAAAGAAATATACAAAAATCTTGAGAATGTACCTATCAGAATGCGTTACGTTACGTTATTCATTACAAAGCGATAAATGATTCGTATGATAGATAAGTTTCTTTTAATATAAATTCAAATGTTTCTTTGATTTGGTGTTCAGCGATTTTTGTAATCTTAAATATTTATATAACTAGGTATATTAAAAAGAGTTATTCAAAAATGTTAAGACTACACATACACTAAAAGCACGCGTAAGATTAAGTGAAAGGCACGTTCCCGTAGGTACGCGTACTGTTGTTCACTCACAAGGTACAGTAGCGTTCACTATTTGCTATACCCCTTATTTCTAAAATATTCGCCAACAATAATGTTGAAGAACTTCAAGCAATCTTAAACTAAGTGCAAAAACTTAACCATAGTTGAGATTCGAACCACGGCTTATCGCAGCGCAGTCGACCGTTCTTTCAATTCTGCTACCCGGTATGTTGACTCACAGTTCGAATTTTTAAGCCAGTAGTTTTTATCTTAACGGTGGACGTTGAATCAGTTGAATGCATTTATTAATTTTGTTCAAATAAATGAGGGTAGTTATAATTTTATGTAACGAATGACAGTCAAGTAAGCGTTTCACCACCGCTAGAGAATAATTATTAGTAAACTATGTTTACGTGTTAAAAAGTTTAAAATATAAAAATGAATAGCCATATAAGCAATTTTGTAAGAACAAAAACTATAAAAAATCACGAACAAAACGTTCCTCATAAAGCTATGCAAGTCAGCTTGGGATAAGCGTAAGTTTATTTTTATTTTGTTTTGTATTAATTCGTCGTATTTATTGAGCATAGATAATTAAACTTTTTATTTAACTTTCAAGGAAATAACGATTCAATTTTGAGTGAGGAGATACGCTTTGACTGGAGATGTAAAGCAATGCGATCGGGTCCACGCCCATGGGTTTTTACATCAGAACGCCATCGACAAATTGTGAATACCTACTCACAGCCATTGTTCGGAGGAAACCAAACAAACGACTCCTACCACAAAATATACCTACTACCTGTTCAAGCAAGTGGCAGAATTACCATAGGTAAGATGTGATATAAATAATAAGTTTTACTATGCAAATTCTGCTGCAAAATCAGTTTCTTTTACTAGAGACTAAATGACCTATCTAGTAAATTTCCAACATCTTTTTTATTACAAAATAAATTGCCTGTCCAGTCAATTTTTAATTGAATATATACCCCTACCTACAAGTCTTGAGCAGTCAGTGTTTTTTTCAGGTTATTGGGGCTGGATGTCACCCATGGGCCCAGGAGAACTCGTAGAAATTGGCGGCCGCTTGGGGAACAATATTTACAAGTGTTGAAAGAAGTTATGATACCACCTTGCTCGTTGCTTATCCAGTATCTCAAATGAAAAGTAGGCTAGAACAAAGTTACCAAGCGAGGGTTATCCAATTCGATACCTATTAATTTTGAGAAGGTAAACAATAATTTAGTTTTGCTATGGTAGTTCTAGCATGCTTTTCATTTAGCGTATTGCATAATTATGCTCCAAATTTCTCTTAATGGGTAAATAATGGTCTGTTACACACGAGAGATCTAAATTGTTAATATTTATTAGATGCTGCCTATAACAAAGTAGACCTTACAGTATACTGTGGTATAGGTATTCTAATAATAACAAAACATGTTTGTTCTACTTGTGTGTTGACTTTTATTTACAAGGATTATAAAACAACATAGTTGTGTGAAAAGGAACCTAAAATTTAATAAATTTTATTAATATAAGTTAATATCATTGTAATGTAATTTAATTTATTCAGACTTTCTTTCTATTGTATTAATAAAATAGCATCACTTATAATCAGAGATGTGTTTATTATATTCCAATCATACCCTATTTCTTATTAGTAAAAAAATAGATTATAGACAATTATTATGCTATAAAGTCATAGGTGAAAAAAAGCAAAAATGACATCGGTATATAGAATCGAACATCCTACCCTAGAACACAAGACCGACCCTTGAACCACTCATCCAAATTGAGATTGCAATTTAAATCGAAATTAAAGATAGCTTTTATTTTAGCTAGCTCAACTGTTTTAAGTGTATCATTTTCATTATTTACCAGGTTATTTTTTTCTTTTACAATAATAGTAGTAATTTTCTTTGTTATTTTAGTTACTAGTGCTTTGTCAAAAAAAGCAAAAAATTGTTTAAGTAAACCAGCAGGATTCGATCCTGGTATGTCTATTAGGGGGGGTAAGCAAATAATGAACGCCTCTGTACGTTCACAGATAATCTCTATGCTTGGCAGGCGGATTGCTGATCACACTAAGGCTGACCGCTCACTATAGTCAAGACTGTCTTGAGACAGTTTTGTCTCACATAGACAAGTCTGACTTACGACACAAACAAAACTGTTTTGTCTACCACACTGCGCACACCTAAGAGAAAACTGTTTTACAACGCGCACCGTCTGCGTCCAGTGATGCCATATTAGGCGAATTGTCGCCACTTAGGCTATTTTAGGGGGTCACATGGATACCAAAAATCGAATAAGCCATTTACAAAAATTAGAACGGCTAGTTAATACTTTAATACTTTAGGCTACTTCAGAATTACTCAAAATAGATATGATTATGCTTGTAACGAAACGTAATATGCACACTATTCTTTGTTCAGATTCTTTCCACGCCACTTTTTTTCTTTTGAAATAGCTGTAAAGTGAATTTAGATACAATGCTACTTCGTACCTAACTATGTATGATATTCACTTTTGTTACAAACTGTGCATGTTAGACCAGGGCACCTAGATAGGTTTTTGAAAAATAAAAATAGTAGGATGAAACCCATTGGAAAAGGAGAATATAATAAAAATTAAAGGAAAAATAATTTACGGGCGATGCGAAGTCGGGAAGTGGAAGGGGGTGAGTGTTTAAGAGCAAAAACGGTTTATTTCGATTTGGCTAGAAAAATGTAACTAATGTTTACGTACACACTTTTTTAACATAACCTCGAAATTTAAGTTAAAAATTAAAAAACCAAGTCTTTGTAAAACAAGAACTGTTTTGCATCGCGCATCGTCTGCGTCCAGTGATGCCAGATTAGGCGAATTATCGCCACTTAGGCTACCTTAGGGGTCAAATGGCTACCAAAAGTCTAATCCGGCTACTAGTAGCCATTTAGGGTGTCTAAAAAAATTAGAATGGCTACTTTAGGCTACTTCAGAATTACCCCAAACAGATTTACTCCCCACACTGAAGTACGAAACACACAGAAGCCGGAGGCGAACACCGGCACACCTTCGCCTCCGCTCCGCCTCCGGCTTCTGTGTGTTTCGAACTTAAAGGTCTCCTCACACTGAAGCCGGAGGCGGAGCGGAGGCGAAGGCGTGCCGGGTTTTCCTATGGCACCGCGCCGCCACCGCCTGCGGTGTGTGTGTAGGCTTTCATATGATTCAATAGAATACAACTCGCACGCCTTCGCCTTCGCTCCGCCTCCGGCTTCAGTGTGTGGAGACCTTACTATTTATAACAATTTAATTCAATCACTTAAAATAAAAATATATATTGTTTGGATAGGTACCTAATTCCTACGAGTATGTAGGTACAGATCTGTCATTATTCCCTCTTAATAAATTTTGATGGATTTAGTCCAGTCAATATAGTAAGTTCACCTCGGAATTCGAGATACCCAGCTGTAAGTCTGTAAATAATTGTATATTCGCACCCTAGAAGTGGTCTCAAAACCTACATATGGTAGGGTGTGCGCAACTATTAAATTTCAAGGTCAAGATAGATACGTAGACCGGACGCATCGGTTGACCTGAAGTGATGTGACCGCGCGCTCTCCGCCCTCTATCTCGAAAACAGTTCACCGTATAAAAAAATATTTTACACAATTTGTAGAAAATTTTGTTTTCTACAATATTGAATATAAGTACAAACAGCAAAAAACCCATGGGAGATGAGATATTTACAAAAAAAGCGCAGAAAACTGATTTTTGTAACCTTGAAATTTAATAGTTGCGCACACCCTACTATATGAAGGTTTTGAGACAACTTTTAGGGTGCCAATTTCTTGTATATTATATATGTATATTATATATTATTTACAGACTTACAGCTGGGTATCTCGAATTCCGAGATTCTTACCTAATTTCTTGCACTAATTGAGCTTATTCGTATACATCTGAGTTCTATACTAAGCTAATTAACTAAGTACCTATAATATTTACCTATCAATATTTAAAAATATAAGTAAACTATTGAAAAAAAAATTGCTAAGTTTACTGAAGTTCATCATTGATAAAGCAAAATAAAAAACAATAAAAAAGGAAGATTTACGACGATATCCCCGTTACGACGGATAATTTTTTTCACAAATTTATAAAAACGGACCTTTTGCAATATCGGACCATTTTGGCGTTCGAGTCGGAGCTTTTTCATTTTGACTGCCGGCAACACTACAAGACAAGACTGTTTTGTCTTTGATGTGCGCACCCGCATACATGCAAAGGGGAAGCCGACTGTCGTTAGTCAGTCTTGTCGCAGAGTCTATGAGACAATTTTGTCTAATAGACGTCTTGTCTCAAGTGTGCGCGTCTTCATTACTTTTATAAGGCAATAGTCTGTCTTAAGACAGTCTTGGCTATAGTGTGCGGTCAGCCTTAAGGTGTTAAAATAAATAGAAATAGATTGTTTCCTGGTAGGCAAGAGTTGAAGGGTCGATTCGTCCGACTTTAATTTAGTAGGCTGTTACGATTTTACTAACAACGAAAATTACAATAAAAGGAATAGACACAAATTAAAACTAGAACATACAGGGTGTTAGTGTGAACACCGTTGTCCTTGAAACCAGAGGTTCAGCATCATGAGTAGAATCCAAAACGGATGAAAAAAAATTATTCTATTTTACACATTTTTAAAGAAAATTTCTATAAACACTAAACGTTTGCTCACAAACACGTGACACAAGTACTTCGACCAGGCGACACGTGACCGCATGTGCCACAAGTGACATGTGAGTCGACCGCCGACCCCGGCACGCCCGCGATCGACCGCCCCGCGCGCGCCCCCCACTCGCACGCACCTCAGTGTCGGATCACCTTCTGTGCGAATATCCCGTCTTTTGAAGGGCACAAGTAATGAAGTTACGATCCAAGTAAGGCGTGGTATAAGTACTTACGTACTTAAAGTATGTAGAGTGACTATGGCATCGTGTACGATAGCGAAGACATGAAATATCAATCAATATATATGAAATATAAATCTTGCGAAACTAAAATAGGTGTTAAGCTTTTCTCATCGGTTTTGGATTCTACTCATGATGTTGAACCTCTGGTTTCAAGGAGAACGCTGTTCACACTAACACCCTGTATAATTGAATAATTGAGGTAACTGAAGACTGTTGTAAACATTCTTGAGGTAGCTCAACTGATCTATGTCAATACCACTGAAGGACGGAAGGTTCCTCAAGACACTGGCTGCATTACCACGCTGTATGGCAATGCTGATACCCCCACATAATGATGCCATATATGGCGCTCATTAGGAGAGGCCTATGTCCAGCATTGGACTATTATAGGCTGGTGATGATGATGATGATGATGATGATGACAAATGACGGGTAGAAGTAGTCTCGGCGCGTACTAAGGCGCGAGCGAGATACGAAATTAGATAACTTACGTACATTGCACGCTAGAAAAAAAAATATCTTCGGTGTAATTTTTTTTTTGTTTTTTCGTTTGAGTTTACGCTGTGCGTACGTACGGGTGCTACGCTAACCCCTTCGTTTTCGTTAGTCGTCTTATTACACCTTGCATAAAAATATTTAGCAATATAAAGTAACTCTATATATTCATAACTCTATAAGAGGGTTCATGATTATGAAGTAGGTAGTAATAAACATATTATACTGCATTGTAATGTACTAACAAAATAACTACACCTACATAATATTCAACTAAAATATAGATCTAATATTTAGTTCTAAGATTAACGCGATTATGGATCTATGTTATCTGAAAATAAATGATTAGTTATTATTTTTATTAATATCTTATAATTACTGTTGTAATACTGTATCATATCATCAACCCTCTGAAACATTTGCATTTGGTTGGCAGGTAGAAACTGCCTCGATATTAAGATCACCATTTGTACTTAAGTGCAATATAATTTTAAATAAATGAAATAATTACCTTATACTATCACAGATTTTAAGATTAGATTAATAAATAACGCTTTATGTAGGTAATGAAATCAATCAAGCTAAAATATTCTAAATTAAATAAGAAGTCTATTAATAGTTTAAGACATAATTAATATTTAAAATTAATTGAATTACAGAGGTTTTAGTGACCGTTATCTAGGATGATTTTATTTACATGACATTAGGCATTTTGAAACGAGCGCTTTGGTGTCGCGCATGTTTTAAAAACCACATCTATGTAGGCCTACTTTTAAACAGGAAATACGAAATTTTGGGCTTTTTCGGGTGAGCGACGAATTGCAAAAAACTAACTTTAATACCTATTTTCTCCTTACGAATCACTACATTATTTTGTCTCCGATCTCTAAGAAATAAATGTCAAAATCATTTTATTAATTAGGGTCATTGATAAAACGGAATAATCCTTCGTTTTAAGCGATCCCTCGTTCGTTTTAAGGATTTTATTAAATTTATTGTCCGATAACTTCGTATTTCGTGTTTCAAATAAATCTTCAGGCCTTCGGGACTTGGCTTCAATACAAAAAAAGCAGTTTTGAAACTGTTTTTAAAATTAAGTTATTTTTATAAGTATTTTTAAGCTTAGTAGTAGCTTAGTAAGTCTTGTTATTTGCATATCTCGTGGTAATTAATCTAATTTAGAGAGTGTTCAGTTTTTGGTTTTGTATTTAAATATATTATCTCTAGTTGGTTGCCTTAATCTTGGTTGGTTGGTTACCCAAGTACTTATATTCGAGAGGGGTACACATAATTTTAGAACGTTTTTAACGAATAGAAAAAGCGCGCATTTCAAAACGTCTAATGTAAATTAAACGCCCTAAAGTTTTATCGGATATTTATCGCTTGTTTTAAGGGTTCCGTACCCAAAGGATAAAAACAGGACCTTAGTCTGTGACTGAAGGAAACGATAAGTTTTCTAATTTTAATAACCGATGCAAAACTCATCCTCAAGGCCAAGACAAGCAAGGTGTCATTTTGGATCATAATTTTTATAATACGCAAATAATAAATACCCGACAGAACTTTAATTTATTTAATCAGTTAGGTAGATAGCGATAATCTAAGAAGTTTTTCGATGCAACGACATCAGTGTGCACTGTCTGTAGACAAAAAGATTGAACTTTGGATAGACAAATTGACGTGGCCATTTCAGTTTCACGGAACAAAATAATAATCTTTACAGGGTACCTCATGACATGTGTACTAAGCCGAGAGTGATTCTGTTCCTCGAGGGGATAAATTTTGGTTCTAGGTTAAAACTTTTAACACTATAATGGTGGAAATTAGAGAATTAATTTGCCTAAAAATAGGTTAACAATGATTTTCTTGAATTAGAGTATCACTATATTTGAGTTGTTAGTCGTGTTTCGGTTATCTACGCTGTTAATAACACTGAAGTCATTAAACACGCGATTTTTACCATGTTTAAATTTGTTTTGAGTTTTAAAATATTTAGGTACAGTTCCATGTGCCATGATCACGAAAGAACTGAGGTCACTGAGACTTACTGACTTTTTATTGGCAATTTGTAAATCTACTACCATTTTTCTTTTTTTTTCTGAGTTTTATTTTCGAACGTAACTCGATCACGACACACAACTCTAACCGAGAAGAAGGTTTCCAATCATCAGGAACCTGAATCCCTGTTGTGTGAATGTACAGTATTTTTCAGTATTTGCTAATTGCTAAAATATACGCCAACAATAATGTTGAAGAACTTAAAGCAATCTTTAACTAAGTGCAAAAAGTAAACCATAGTGCTTTGGATCTTGTTTTGTAAAAAAGCAAAAAATGTGTACGTAATTGCAGGATTAGGAGGGGTAAGCAAATGATGAACGCCTCTGTACAATTACCAAAGAAGTGATAAACAAATGAAGCGGTCTTCGGATACCGTCAGTGTAGTGTGTCGTGATCGAGCTGCGTTCGATAATGAAACCGGTGGTAGTGGTCCTGCTATAGTCTTTTTCACCTTGGAAGCGTTCCCTGACAGATGGAATGCGTTTCATTTCAATTGACTAGGATTTGGGCAAAATACAATTTCGAAAATTCAAACAATTTTTGTTTTATTTCAAACATATTAATTAAGCTACAGAAGTATAGTAAGACACACAAATTATCCAAAAATAAATTTAATTTAGCCTCCACTCGTAATAAAAAATAGAATACAATTATTTATAAAATCCGAGGTAATATGTTTTGCGTACACCGGAACGTAATAGAGTTGAGGCAAACAAATATTATTCCCTGAAATTTATAAATCGATTATTGAAAATTAAAATCGTAACTTACTAAATCATCACTTTTAAATTTTATCACGGGCGTACATACCTATGATTATTTGTTATTTATTTTTAATTACCTACCTATCTGCTGATATTATAACTGTCATAATTCTAAATTATGAAGCATTACCTATGGGAAATGCAGATGTTTCCAATTGTTTTTATTTCTAGAGACCTAATTTAATGTTATATAAAAATTTTACGATTACACCTAAGCTCATTTCTATAACTGTCAAACTGAAACGTCACCGAACGCTTCCTAAGTGAACAAGACTATAGGAGTCCAGAATCAGAATACAGAATCTTTCTGGCTAGACATGCACATGTTCGGTGGCACCCTCTATAGTACTAGCTAAAAGGTGCATATGTTGGGCATTTTTAATGATATTCAATATTTAACAACTACCTGTATAATTTCTTATACTAGGTTTTTGCTCGGCTGTTCAGACTTCGAGTGTTAGTGCATGTGTATGCCTATGGAAAAGCTTTAAAAAGTTGAAAAATAAAATACGGGGGTCGTTTAGAAGATTTCAATACAGAAGTCTATCAGTGGAGTTTACGTTATTTACTTATAACAAGTTGTTTATAATAAGATCCTACCCTATAGTTATAATGTCATTTCACAAAAAAGTCAGTCGATCTGTTCCTAGCTAAATAAAGACCAATTTTAGTGTTCAGTACTTTGTGTTTTCTTTTAATGCTCATCAAACGTCAGTTTTTAGCGGAATATTCTAACAAGTGGGATGTTGATACAGTTTCCACACTTCGCTTTGGAAAGAGCTATGCTCGGAGTTTCTCTGAAGGATATTTGTAGTACACAAATAGGTACATCCGACAGAGAACCATCAAAGAATCCTTGAATCGCGTTGTAGGTACAAGCAGAAGTGAAAGTTTCCATATCTTGCGAAGAACCAACAACGTGGTAAACGTGTTTTTGAGTCGAGACCGCGACTCGGCGGCGTAGTGTAAAACGCCCTCCGGCCAGCAGAGGCTGGATGCGGCATGCTGAAGACAGGATGCTATGGCGCTCATTAAGGGAGGCCTATGTCCAACTGTGGACTCATCATCATCAGCCTACATTAGTCCACTGCTGGACATAGGCCTCAACATTTTTCCATGCTTGGACACATATTTTCTGCAAAGTTGAGAAAACTGTTAATCAGTAGAAAAATCCAAAACAGAAAGAAAAATCGTACCTTTCAGGCATGTAGATATTACTATAATTGAAAAGTTAACAAAGCGAAGAGAATTTCAAATTGCCTACTCACAATTCTTTTAAATAAAGTGTTCCATAGGACGCGTGAGAATTGACCTCGGATTTAATACTTAGAGAAATTGTTAGGGCGTATTTAACAATTTCAAATTTCTATAACTTAGTTACTTTCAAAATAAGGAGTAACAAAGAAAACGAAAAAATCTATAATGTAAGCTCGAACGTCTCAAAATTAAAAAAGATTAATAATATACGTATGTAATTAGTTAGGTTATTTAATTTTTTATGTCCTTCATAAAATGTCATCAGGATTAATAATGGGTATGGCAGGTGAGTGAAACTTTAATGTTGGATTTAGCCACAAACAGTAAATAATATATATTAAGGCTGTGTCCCCGGGGAGTAGGCAAACAGTGAGCGGCCGACTGAGTTTGCAGCATATCAGTTCAGTACGCCCTTCCATATAGTTTAAATTGAGTGTCCACAGTTTGCTAGTTTGCACTCACTGTACGCAGTTTGCACGCAGTTTGCAGCGATACGTGCGCCGACTGTCTCAGTTAGCGGCCGACTCGCAGGTTCCAATGCTTGCGATACGCACGCAAACTGATCTGAGTTTGTAGCTGTTCGCCAAAAATTTGCGGCTCACTCAGTCGGCCGCTCACTGTTTGCCTACTGGGGACACAGCCTTATAGACATTTATTTAACTTTATCTAATGAAAAAAATCGAAAGAAAGAGGTGGACGCCCTTGGTCGTTGGGCTTCAGCATACTCTATTTATCAATGATCTTACACAATCCTCTCAAAGTCCACAGGTGATCGGAATGCTGGCTTCTATTTTAGTAAAAGAATTTAAATGAGAATTTCCAGTCGACGTTTCTAGTCTAGTCTAGTGGCAGAACAAATAATAAATAAATCCATACAGCATTATCTAGCCCCAAGCTAAGCAGAACTTGTGTTATGGGTACTAGATGACTGATAAACTTAATACAATACATTACATAGATAGATATTTTTTATTATACATAGAAAACACACAGACCAACGTAACAAATTTCTGCAGATCGTACACAAATTATGTTCCGAGGCGGGAATCGAACCCGCAACCTTCCGCGTCGCAGGTGGACCGTCGACCACCGCGCCACATCGATCAACAAGGATAATCCTAATCCATATCAATACCAGTTGGAAGCGTCTCCCCATGACGTTTGCATTGCCACGATGGCAATACCAAACTCACCGATATTTTAAAGATCCGGAGAGCAAATGCTATCTTTATAGCATGCATTAAAAGTTTTAATAAAAATTGAAAGTTATCCCTCCCTAGAATAAAAATACATAAGGTAAAAACGCTTTATTGTGGGTTCGAAAGTGTCAGCTTAGCAGATTTCTTAATAATATTAGGTAGTGAGTTAGTGTTGTGATATTGAACATTTTTAGTTCAAGAAATTAAACATCTCATAATTTATTGACGTAAATGGGACTTCGACTCGCTTTCCTTCAGTACGCACTAACCAACTGTGTCACCAAGCAACCGCCAAGTCGAAAGTCTTTAGGGCTCTTCTTTATGATTTTTTAAAAATAAAACTACTTAGTTTCAGCACTGATTGCAGCAGTCACAACTAGTGTAATGAAAATAAGTCATCCAATAGACAAAAAAATTAAAAAGCAAGAAAATTATCAAGACACGATCATTCATAGTCTAATAAAAGTTGCTGATCAAACCCGTTATCCTGATGCAATGCTACCCATCGTGGCTGATTCTGCAGCTATTGAAGATAGTCCTAAACAAGAAGAAGTCAAAAATAGAAGAGAATTCACTAATTCTGATCATTTAGAAGATAATAAATTCATATCAACCTCTTCCACTATTGCAGACAATAATAGAGAAAGAGCCTTCACTAACTCTACTCGTTATGAAGATAATAAAGTCACATCAACCTCTTCCACTGTTACTGACAATCATAAACGTAGAGAATTTACTAACTCTGAAACTAAAACGGTTTCAGACACTCAAAAAGTGTCAACTTATCTCAACTACGCAAATAGTGCAAATAAACACAAAGAAACTGATGTCCCCGACTCAACTTCCACCACTTTTTTAGAAAGCCATAGACGAAGAGAAGTCAAAAATGCGACTCCTAACGAAAATAAGGATAAATTTAACTCTAAGCCCATTGCAAATTATCACACTGACTCTTCCACTATCTTGGGAAACTATAAACGAAAAGAAGTCACAAACTCTACGAATAACGCTGAGAATGCAATATTTGACTCTACTATTATTAATAAAAAAACAAAAACTAACTCTGGCAACATTGCGTACGATCATAAGAAATTTAACATAAGCTCTGGTTTCATTACTAACATCCTCCATCGACGAAGGGAAGTAGCAAACTCTGAATCGACCAGTATAGCGAACAATCAAATGGGAGTCCCTTACTCTGTCTCTGCGCCTGTTACGGACCATCACAAAGACAGCATTTCTAACTCATTGGCTTTCAAAGATTACCGAAGAGTCGAATTAAATGACGACGATCAAGAAACGCCCGACCCCGCCATGTTACTGCCACCAACACCTCCACCACTGCGTCCAGGTCAAAGCGTATATACGTGAGCAGGACTATTTATGATGGAGTCCATTTTTATTTTATGGCTATTTTTCCTCTTTTGGCTTCTGAGGAAACTTTTGCCAACTTCACGAACTAGTAATTGGAAACAGGCTATATCATTAAAATAGGTGTCAAACAAGACTTTGATACTCCAGATCAGGGGCCGAATTCCACTGAATAAATCGTTTCGCCATTACAATAATATCGTGTCAAAATGTTGACAGTGTTAAACTCATTTTGGTATTCTACCAGCACAAACTTTTTGAGGTTCATTCATAGCTGTGACGATAACGTTAATGACTACCAATTTGACAGTTTTTGTTTTTTATTAATGAAAGTCTCATCAATCGCAAAAAAGAGTACAATACCTACTAATTGCACAAACGCCATTTTAGCCATCTTGATGGTGTGGCACTATTGAGGCCTTTGTTTTGAAATAAGTGGAATTCGGTTCCTCGCATTATGTTAATAATATAATATATATAAAAAATATATATATAACATAATTTAAGGAATTATACCTAAAGAAGAGTGGTTCGTGAACCATCAGCTATCTGATACTTACAAAACATTTTAAATTATTTATTTTGATTAGAATATAATATAAAACTCTTTATATAATACTAAGTATAAAAGGCGGCCTTATCGCTAAAATCACTCTCTTCCAGGCAACCTCGGAAAGGCCTTGACATGACGGTGTTAGTTTCACTAGATGTACTTATGGCGCTATGGCGATCATTAAGGGGGAGCCTATGGCCAGCCCGGTGGACTAATATAAGCTGATGAAAATGTACTAATTTTGTTAATGTTCATTTGTGCAGAGCATTCCTTCCAACCACGTTCAAATCCAATATCGTATTTCCCGTAATGCCCAAAATCGATTTAAACAACACGGAACCTTGTGACTTCGTAGCCTACTTCTGTCTAAAAGCATACAAGTAAGTTTAAACGTATTGAAAATTGTTA
This sequence comes from Eupithecia centaureata, assembly GCA_944547425.1. NCBI lineage: Eukaryota > Metazoa > Arthropoda > Insecta > Lepidoptera > Geometridae > Eupithecia > Eupithecia centaureata. Next base: position 7,944,186 of record OX155696.1, read on the forward strand.
AAGTGTATAAAATATGAAAGGTGTGTTCAAAGTTGTGTGGTAGATTTTAATTGGACCCCAAACTTTCCTTTTGAGAATGGTTTGGTAGATAGAGGAAAGTCACTGGTATGTACTATAAATACTTAAAATATATAATATTCACAAGACACACCTTATTTGTCAAATACTAGCAGCGCCTCGCGGTTTCACCCGTGTAATTCCCGTTCCCGTGGAAAGTCCGGGAATTTCAAATATAGCCTATGTGTTATTCCAGACTATAATCTATCTCTATGCCAAATTTCATCCATATCCGTTTAGTAGTAGGTATTTGTGTGAAATAGTAACAAATATCCATACTCACAAACTTTCGCGTTTATAATATTAGTAGGATTTGTAAGATTCCATAAAGTGATTGTCAGTTTGTACACTCCTAAATGTACAGTTCTTGTTTGTACTTTTAATTTGCATAACAAATTAGTGTACCAATCTGCCAACAACCCTTATTAACTAGCTGACCCGCTCGCGATTCCATTCGCGTGGAGTTTACCTACATATACCTACCCTATTGACCCCATTAAAACTTCATAGCTTTTGTAGTTTCTGAGATATCTTTATAAGTCACCCAGTTTACCCTTATATTTATTACCTATCATTTTCAGAACTGGAAAAGTATGCGGTCGCGCTTCTCGTTTCATTTACCGTACTTTCGAAAACTATTGTATGGTCGACTATATCAACTGCAAGGAACGCACAAATGGTACTTCGGTAAATTTTGTTAAGAAAGATTGACTACGTACAATACGTACGTTTGTTACCTATTTGTTTTATATTGTACTGTTAGTGAACCTTATAAATAATCTATAGATCTATCTACGTACGTACCCAACATTTTTGCAGCCAGTGCATTCTGTTACGTTCGGAATTGAACCCCACAATCTGCCGCGCCATAGTTTAGCCATCTTCCATTCCACAAACCGGCCGATCTGACGGCGACATGAATATCACGAAGACCTATTTCTTTATTTTAGCGGATTTTTCAGCACCTATATGTAGCTAGTTTAACGAAGGATTATCTTACCCCACGCCTTAAATTTTTGTGTTAGACCAGAAATATATGATTAGTTTTTGAGGAGATAATGTACTTTTGTGTGAGGGCCATAATTAAATGCTTGTTTTTTTCAGTATGGAAAATTATATACATGGGTGAATGTATTACCAAACCTACTACAATCCGGTCCTTTGACCCTGCTCCAAGTAAGTAGGTTGTTATGATGTCGCTGACGATTCAGTCAGGATCATCGAGCCCCAAGCTAAGCAGAGCTTGTGTTATGGGTACTAGATATTAACTATTTTAATCCCACTATCTGGGACAGAGTATTTTTGCTGTTCGATATTTGAGTGGATATACCTACCATCTTTACCCTCTAGCTAGAGGTTAAAGTAAATTGAATGTCAACATGACATGTGTGCACTGACTTACACCTATTTACTTCTACCTCCATGGTACCGAATTTATTGAACAACCTTTTTTAATTTGCTATAAACTCAGACTCTAAAACTTTTTAGTATACTTTTTTTAATTTGGTTTGCGCGCTCCATTTTTGAATTCTTCTTGAATCTTAAGCGATAGCTAAGGAATTAAAAGAGCACACGTAACAATTCATCCCACCTCAGCGAGGAAATGACTAAATGCAAAAAAATAATTGATGCGCGTGTTAGATTTGAGAGACTCTATTTATTAGAAAAGTAATAGAACCTGAAGTTTAAATCAATATTTAACTAGGTACCTTGATGTCTATTTTCAATAAAACGTTACTAAAAATCCTAATAAGGTTGCTAATGTGGGTAGTAGAGAAAAGAAGAAAAACTTTAAACGTGAATACTTTTATATTCAAGAAAACACAAGGTTGGAACACAATTTTATAAAGAAACAATGAGACAGATTTTAAAGATATATTACACAAGTCACTAGGCACTAGAAATAAATCTAACAAGAACAATACTTAGCTTTTAGATATTTTAAATTAAATACACAGTAATAGGAACATTTATTTTCTAAGAGATGATACCCTAATGATTCAAACTTGAACTACTCACAATGTAAGTACTAAAGAAAACTAGGACACATCTAGTAACAATTTGCTAATATGTAGAACAGCTTACCAGAAGATATTTTCAGCTCGACTGATCACAAATAAGTGGGGAAGCCAGCCTACAGCCTACTTTTTATAACCTTAATTTAATGAACCGACAGTTAGTCAAAACAACTCGACCGATCCCGCCAACATGCGGCTAAAGCTATCGCTAATAACGTTTCATAACTAAATAAATGGAAATATCTTGTAATGTGATAAAATATCCATGACAAATGTTCTTAAATATTAAATTAACAATTACTATATTTATTACATCCATTATAATGCATTATAAAGTAGCTTATACATTAACTAAACCTACTTTGACTTAGTATTTTTGAATTGAAGCGGTAAGCATCTAAGAAGTCAAGTTTATTTTTATTATATGATCAAATAGCTTTATAACCTTACTTTTTACGATAACATATACTTAATAAAGTATTATTAATATTGTTCAACATATAAAAATCATTGAATACATTATGTTATAGCCTTATTCATAAAATGAAACTGATTTGACTTAGTATTTGAATTAAAGCGGTAAACTGGTAGGAAGTCAAGTCTATTATTATTACATGATCAAATAGCTTTATAACCTTACTGTTTATGATAACATACACCTAATATGGTATTATTAATATTACTTAATATATTAAAACCATTGAATACATTGTGTGACAGCCTTATTCATAAAATGAAACTGATTTGTCTTAGTATTTGTATTTGAGCGGTAAGCAAAACAAGTAGGAAATCAGACCTATTACATTTATCTTTTGAAACCTTAGTGATTACTACAACATTATACTATGTTATATTATATTTAAAATTATATATATTACAATTTATCTTGCACGCGCAAAGAGAAGAAAAAAAATACTAAGTACACACACCAAGAAGGTGCAGAGTCTGAGTTTTTAACAAATTAAAAAAGGTTGCATGATAAGTTTGACACCATTGTGCTCTTTGTAAATGTTGTGCATGACTGTTAGAGGTGCACATTTTATACTATGGATCTTCTACAATTGTGTTAACTGTAATTTTTTATTATGTGCATTGTTGGCAAGCCTTAAACATAAATAAATAAATAAGACACCATGGAAATTTCACTTTATCCTGTCGCTAAAGGATAAAAACGGCTTACGCACTCAGATATCGAACAAAAATACTTTTTTCGAGCTGGTGGGATGAAAATGATATTATACTACACATACCTACTACGGTATATTCTTCTATTATAAGTACCTACATAAAAAAACACCCAGAATACTACAAATAACATAAAAATGTTCTTGTAGCAATATATTTCTGCCTGAATTTCAAGAACTTCCTTGAATAGTGATTAAAATTGAAGCGAAGGCAAAATCAATTATCACATTATTTCTTAGATTATTTTGATAATTATGTTCTTATAGTTTAAATTTGACTTGTCTACGTGCTTCTTTTATAAGCCTAATGAAATAAAGATATTGATTAACTGTTTTAGTGATAGAGGTAGCCTATAACTTTTGTATTACTTTCAGTATACGAATACAACGACGACTACTTTTTAGATGACATCTTTGTCATGGACGAGAGATTCCCCGAAGAGTTTCTAGAGAAGATGGAACCGATCCATACACCGGTTAAGCCCCAAAAATAATGAGAGCAAGCTTTTCTATGTATAAACATAAAACTGTCTTAAATAGATTTTTTACAGATAACAATCTGTATTTAGCCCAAATGTTTCCTTTATAACTGGTTTTAGCTTGTTTCTATTTTGTTATTATTATTTTTTATAACATAATATGTAGATAACACTATCACTACATAGTATAAAATAAAGTGACTTTCTCTGTCCGTATTTCCCTATATCCCTATGTCCGTTTCTGTACTTCCACTCCAACCAACTAAACTGACCAACTAAAACGGATCACTTATTTAACTTTCTCAACGTTACAACTTTTTAGTTGTTTTAATACTTCTACTTCTATTGTAGCACTCCTGTTACAGGAGGTACAGGAGGTATTTACTAAAAAGCTTGAAAGGTAGAAATTACCTAATTTCTTGATAAGTTTTATATGATTCGAATTCTATTTCAATCAATGCTTTTTATTTGAATCTTCTAATTGCCTGGTACAATACGAATTTCCTAAAGTTTGCATCAACAAATTTTCAAAACTATAGTTTTAGTACTTTTATATTATCTGCCGGTAAAAAGTATATTTCAATTGATAGTAGGTAAATAGAAATGTATAAAAGAAGATCAGCAACAAACATTAATTTCTTTGAAGTTCTATTTAATTTTGTATTTTAAACTGAAGGTTATTGTACGAATTCATGACAAAAATTGTGTGAATCAGGATTTTTAATCGAGTGTACAAATTAAAAATTGTAGGAACTGCCCAGGAATTACAAGGAGACCGTTTGAACAAGTAGACCTAATAGAAAAGTAGACCATTTGTACAAGTAGACCAAACAGAAAATTATATCTTACGGAAAAATAGACCGTTTATACAAGTAGATTAGTTCGAACAGTATACTGATTGGGAAAATAGACCGAAGGTACCGAAGGGCTTGAGAAAGTTAAATAAGTGATCCGTTTTAGTTGGTCAGTTTAGTTGGTTGGAGTGGAAGTACAGGTCCGTTTGTATGCTTAAATCTTTAAAACCGATTTTGATGCGGTTTTTTATAGATAGAATGATTAAAGAGGAAGGTTTATACGTATAATAAAACCGTGAGAAGCCGGGGCGGGTCGCTAGTTTAGTAATATAAGACTTTGAAACTATCACGAGCGTCCGAGAGAATTAAATATCAAAGGAGTTTTACAACAAAAGACTAGACTTATTGGCGAGCAGTACCTTGAGGAAGCTAAGATCCAAAGTCTTGTACACCGCCGCAAGGTCGCTTGCCTCTCGATCTTTTATAGGTTACATTTCGGAGAATGCTCACAGGAACTTCACGACCTGATTCCACCATCTCCCTTCCACTCCAGGACGAGTAGGCGTACGGCGCATTACCCTTTCCTTGTGGATATCCCATCCACCCGAACTAAGCGGTTCTCCTCCACCTTTATCATTCGTACCGCTAAGGAATGGAATGCGTTGCCTGCTTCAGTTTTCCCGGACAACTACAACCCGAGTCTCTTCAAGACGAGAGTGAATAGGTGTCTTCTAGACTTTCGTGATACATCTTCGGCCACGTCGTCACTTACCATCAGGTGAGATTGTGATCAAACGAAGGTCTATTGTTGATAAAAAAAAAACTTTGAAAATAAAGGTAAAATGAGAGTATCCAAGTGGTATCTAAGCACAAAATATTTCAGTGATAATAGGTTTTGAAGAGTATACGTGAAAATTAAAATAATTTACAATTAATTTCGTTTTTGTTAATGTAACTAAGTACCTACCCAAGTTTTCTCACTGCTCATATACTAAATAACGACGGCAATCAACCATCACCGCTTAACCCTATTTTAAATATAAAACATAATTATTATCAAGAACATTACCAAGTTTATGTAAGTTTTAACAAAATAACCTTAGTAGGTCTTTATTTATATACCTACAGAGTCAGGTACTTACAGGTTAAGTCGATCTAGATCATTGAGGGGGTTGTAGTTTCAATCATTACCAGCTGATTGATTTGATCATTATTGACTCACATACTCCAAACTTAACCATACTTATAAAACCCCACAAACCCCCAAAAAATATAGGTGATTATCGGTATATCTTTTCAAGTAAAATTACAGCTTGAAGATTTAAAATATTACTTACTGAATTTATTATCCTCTTCTATAATAATATTTAATAATGCTGGACAATCCACACAGCACAATCTAGCCCCAAAGTAAGCTACTCAAAGCTCGTGTTATAGGTAGCAAGCTCGTGTTATAGCTAGTGTTATGGGATAACTGATATATTAAATACATTATTATGCAAAGATAGACATTTTTTATAATACATTGAAAACAGCCAGACCAATGGAACATATATCTGCAGATCGTTCACAAATTTGTTCTGAGGGGTTCGATTCCCGAACCCTTAAGAATGCAATGCATGAGGCGTTGCAGGCGGACCTTCGCCCACCGCGCTACATCGGTCGTCATGATCATTATAAAATGCATGCGGTTACAACAAACCTGCTTACTGAAATCATAATTTAATCGATAAGTACAGAATTTCACATCACTTGTTTCACATTTCAGTAGAATGACAGACAAGAATCAAACTGACCACTTACGTTTTTTAAATGTAATATGGCATACTCCCAAAGAGCAAGAAGTCAAAACAGTGTCAAATTTTCGTTTTTATAATGAGGCATCTGTGCTTGTGTCTTTTGAGTGTTGTTTGTTAATGAAAAGGCCTACCATGATAAACCCTGTAAGAAATGCGGACACGGACAGAGACACTCTTTATGGAAACAGAACTGCAAATCTACACCTACAACACATACTCACAGACCTATCATATAAGACGAAAAAAGAAACGCAAAACCACAGGTACAACTTAAGAAGGTCTCATCATCTTTCCCTGCATGAACCAAGAACCAACTAAGTATGGTATGGGAAAAAAAAAGTTTTGAGCGAGCACAACTACATTAAAATCTTAAAAGAGATTATAGAATCCACGAGTCTTCTTGTTTTCATAAAAAGTTAAAGAAATTGTGTTACTACCTCTATAACCCTCTAACTTCCGAATGTTAAATTAATTAGATTTAAATTGTTACTGCTATAGAACTGTTATAATTTAAGTACAAATTAATGTAAAACTTTCTCTACCTCTATAAGTGAACTGTTTCGTTGAGAAATAAATATTTTTAACCATAAATGCCTTAGAACAGTTATACTTGCTACCTTACATAAGTATTGTTCTTGAATACGGGGTGAGAGTGGAAGTACGTCGCCTTTGTTACATACTAGTAGTAGGTAGGTATGTGCCGGCGGCGTCGCACGCGTGTTTTCTATGGAAAGAACTATGAAAAACTATGAAAAGTGACTTAGGCCCCATAACACGTAAACCTGACATATTTTTTCTTAATAAACTTTTATATCCAATTTTTATTTTATTTCAAGGCTAAAATTTACAAACTTTGAATGATAATTATAATATATTAAATGTATACAGGGTTTATTTAATGATTATTTAATGATTTATTGTATTTAATGATTAACCTCTTAAAGGCGACTTGGTTGAATCAAGACAGAATAACAACTTTTATGACTTTTACCAAAAGGTAATCTTCATCGCCAGCTGTTATTTCTTAAGTTTTGGCGGGAATTTCCATCAATTTTAAGCTACAAATACAAGAAATAGTCTTGTAAAAACCTACGAACCTAGGTTTCATTTATTCGATTCTGAAGTGAGCGGAGTCAGCTGAGTGCTACGACTGCTACTCAATCGGTCGGCCGAGTTACGTGCTACACAGTGATTAGAACTGCGCGGGCGTAGCAGAAAGATTATAAACCCTAGGCCTCCCTTCATCTGGCCTACATGTCCAGGGTCTTTTGACAGACAGTTAAAGCTATTACCTTAGTACCGGCCCATCCTATCTAGCCCACATACCCAGGGTTTTTTGGCAGACAGTTAAAGAGATCACCGGCCCACCCAAAAAATCCAGAACACCCGGAACAAATATTTATCAGATATTGCAAACATTTCCCCTACGTCGCAGGCTCACTTTAGCCCACCGCTGCCACCGCGCCACATCGGTCATCCCCGTTGATGAAAATTAAATTTTACGCCAATTTTGATAACTCGTTACTTTTTTATTAACTAGTTTTAATATTTTTAACCTCAGTAGATACAATCAGGTACATGCCACTGTCGAGTTTAATAACAGATGGTTTTATTTGAAACAGTTGTTTACATGTTTATTTACAGTTTTCATACCTACATTAAACGTCAAAAATAACCGACGACGCCGATTTATTTTCCGATTATAATGGTGAAAATCAGTTATAGTGTTAGATTTTTCAACGATTTTGCATTGTAATATTGTTGATAAAGATCATCACCATCATCCGCAACCTGACTTCAGCCACTGCTGTATGAAGGCCTCCAAACTTTTATGCCACTCGGTCATACGCCAGTCGCATCCAGGATAAAGGGTAATTATTTATGTCGTTAAAGGAAAATACGAAAATAACAATGTGCATCGAGTGTGAATGAAAACTGTATATCCATCAAAGTTTTTCAAACTTTTAAATACTTAAGAGAATTTTTTGTGAATTTGGAGGTCATTCGATGGCGGTGAAGCCACTATTCATCTTAAAGCGATGATCCAGTGAAAGTCCACCCACATATATATCTTTAATTTTATTATTAATTACTTAGATATATTTTTAAACAAAGAAAATTACAATGAAAGAAAAAATAAATTAAAACTAGTAAGGAGTTAAAGTTGAAACAATAGAGTTAACTGTATTGTTTATGTACATATGAAAACAAGTTGGAAACTCCCCCATGACACTGGTTGCATTGAAAAATTAGCGAAAAAACTAAGAATCCGACTCTAAGATCCGACTGCAAGATTAGCTCTCTCATCGTTTTTTGCTTAAAACTATATTTTTATGATTATTTGTAAGAAGGAGAATATGTATCTACCAGGTTGCCTATTAGAATTTGGCCAAACAACGAACGGGCTAATTCTGCAGTTGGATCTCATACTACAACACTAAAAAAATTAATTATATGTAATGACGTATAAAAGCAAAAATTGTGCTACTTAAATAAAATTGTGAGTAAAATTTTTATTGTTATGTTGATTGAGTATTATTTTGTATAATACCGGTATTTCCCTATCTCACAAGGAGTAGACCTGTTTTTGTTGATCCTTATAGTTTTTTTTTGTGTATAGGTAAGTTTTAGTTAATTTTTGTGAAAAAGAATAGAAATTTAACAATAAATGCTTGCTCTACCCACAGTGATTTTTTTATGTTTATGGCAATATTTAAAGAAATCTATGTGTTGTTTGTTTTCAGTTTGTTTTATCCTATATACAGGCAAAAAAAAACATCAGACACGCGATTTGCTAGAATAAAAAAATGGGGATAAAATATTTTGTTTTCATTTCAATATTTTTTTGCCAAACTACCTTGGGCAAGGGGCCCAATGAATTCTTTGACCGTAAGTACCTTTGACATTATCAAGTGAAGTAGTCAGGTGGTGCTTATTTCGATACGAATTTGTTACCTACGTAAGTTTAATTTAGTTAGTAGGTAAGTAGTAAGTTATAGGTGCATGGAGTAAAAAGACTTCCGAAAACAGAAGGGTTGGCGGGACACCCCTAAACATAAAAAAGCTTTTTTTTAATGCCAATGCCAATTAAAAAAAACAGAATCTGCTCTTGACGGCCACCAAACTCTAATAATTTATTTGGTAAACAAATCAAGAGCAGATTCTTTTTTTTTCTGAAATCGACAAAATAAAACTACCTACTTCAGATGCGTTAAAAAAAGCTTATGATAGCTATCACGAACGTTTGACTTTTGGAAATTCCTTGTTTACGTCATAATAATGATGAAATAAGAAGCGGCGCTAGTGCACCTCTAGGTAGCGGCTTAAACCAATATATATTTCTTTTGTTTCCAAAAATATTTTTTGGAACCAAACGTGTGGAGTTTTGCTATAGACATATTGGTTTCCCATCAACACAATCTAGGTACTTACATAGTCACTGCTTACAATCATAATGATTTTTTTGGATGTTTACATTGTCGAGTTCCAATGTCCCTAATTTTTTTAAGTATTTAATCAATTATTTTTAAACTAAAGTTGTAGACATTTTGTTTTTATGTCACTCATAATTTTGTTAATGTTTTAGATCCAAAAGGTATGTTGTTTTTATGGTTAAAGTTACATATATAAAACCTATGTTAAGTATGTAGTAAATAAGTTCATGCTACAAAGTAAACAATAATTACGTCAACGGTTAAACGTACTAACATCCAAAAATTGAAGGTGCTGGGGAATCCACACAGCTTCATTTATCCTTAAGCTAGGCAGAGCTTGTGTTATGGGCACCTACTACCTATTAGATGACTGATATTATTTATACTATACTTGGATAGTTTTTTTTTTATTATAGGTTACATAGAAAACACCCAGAAGCCGCAGTTGAGGTGAAATTATTGATAAAAAGATAAATTATAGAGAAGTAAACTACTACCCTTATCCCTTACTCAAAGGTCAGTAACCTTTTCACACGGAAGAGTTACAATTTAAAAAAATTCACTCCACTTAAAGCTAATTTTTTGTTTATATTGTAGGTAAGTACATATTTGATAAATTACAGTCAAACTTTACTCAGGTTTGACTTTTATGCAATACGTATTACCAGAACCAATTTCAGATAAGTTATTACAAAGTTGATCTCATTTAATGCCGAAGTTTGACTGATGTCATTCGTTCTGCATAATAATATGGCTCAAACTATTTTTACTGGTTTTGATAGAAATTAATATTATGAGTTACTAGAGAGCCGTAACTCTACATCGCAAGAGAAGCAAGCGGCTCGCGTGCTGTAGGCTATCGATCTCTGCCTTACTCGACTTATCACTAACTCTACGGGTAGAACCCGCCTAGAGGATTCGATCCAGGTCTTTTTTTTCAATCCCGGGATATCGGGATTTGTGAAAGGCGATCCCGGGTTCCCGGGATAATTCCGGGACCGTAGACAGGTAAATAAAATCGAAATAATATATGAGAAATTTTCATCTTTTATTTACTTTCAAAAACAAAGTAAAAATCAATTAAAACCACAATGACTTATTTTTAAATTAATTAATACTATAAATATTAAAAAAATCAACTTTGTTATCAGCAGTAATTGGATATTCGGACGCTTATTTAACTTAAATTTGAGCGACGACACAACATGAGATGTTTAAGCCAAATAAATTCACAACTTTATTCCGAAATGTTCTAGAATGTTATTTATCTTCGTTGGAATCTTATTTATAGATTAAATATAAAACACATTTATTCCGACTGGTTTTTCACTCAAACTGATATTTCGAAACAAATTTTTTTCTTTACAAGATCCAGTTTTTTTCAAATTTCATGACTATTAAAATACACAACAGAGTCACTTATATTTTTTATATACTTTTTTTGAATTCTACAATTCGTGGTAATTCATCAGGATTCCGAAGGAAAAGAAGAAATTGGTATAATTTTAAGTTAATAATTTGTGTTTCCCGAATCCCGGGATCCCGGGATCGAATCCTCTAAACCCGCCTGAGCTTATAAAAAAATGCCTGACAATCTTCATTAAAGTATTTTATAATTAATCCAAAACGGTATAAATTGCTCATAATAAATTTGGAAAATTTATAGATATTTTTTTAAAACACCAGTTTTATGATTTCCTTGCTCATTATTCTAGTGTACCCAACGGTATTCTATTGAGGCCGAAGTCATTATAGTGTACCCAAACTTATTCTAGGGTACTTAAAGTTTTCTTCAAGGCCGAAAATATAAGATTTAGTTTGAATTAGCAGAGACACCCACAATACAAGCTCATCTGACGACCGATGTGGCGCGGTGGGCGAAGGTCCGCCTGCGACGCAGGAGGTTGCGGGTTCGATTCCCGCCTCGGAACAAATTTGTGCACGATCTGCAGGAACAAATTTGTGCACGATCTGCAGAAATTTGTTCCGTTGGTCTGGGTGTTTACTATATATAATAAAAAATATCTATCTATGTAATGTATTGTATTAAGTATATCAGTCATCTAATACCCATAACACAAGCTCTGCTTAGCTTGGGGCTAGATGATGCTGTGTGGACTGTCCGGAATTATTTATTTATTATTTATCTTCGTTTTAGCTTTAAAATATAATTTTAATTCCATGGATTGGTGCTAGATGATGCCGTGTAGGTACTTAACAGACGTTATTTTATAATTACTTTCTAGACTTTAAGTCGATCTCTTAAAGGTCGAGTTTGTCCAGATTACAGGAATTAATATGAGTTAATTTATATTACCTAGTTAGTTAGTTAATAAAGTATTAATTAATAATAAACATGTTATTTTTTACAAGCAAACGACAAGAACCGCCGCGGTCCTCGCACAACAACAAGTACGTTTATTTACTGTTTAATTAATGGGAAATACTTGTTTCTTGTGTAAGTACTAAAAATAGAGAAATATCCATAATTTGTATGCGTTGCGCTTGGCAGTTATAGACGCTCCTATTTATGTCAAAAAAATATGAACACTTTATTGTACTCAAGAAATACATTTAAAGAGCTTATATCTAGCCTAGTAAGTATTCATCAAGCAACATCAGTAACATCAATTACTCAAAACTCTAAAAACATTGGAGCTTTAAAAATACAATTAAAAATACAATTAAAATATATTTCATGATTTAGTTGAGAACATTATTTTTTAACTATGGTACGCACTAGCCTCAAAAAAAAAACTCTAAACTCCCTTAAACTCTTTAAACTCCCAAGAAATCACATATTAAAACCTTAATATAATCCTATAGGTTTTGATTTCATTTGATTCCTGCGCTTCCCGTTGACCTACGATCACGAAATTTCGCAAAAATAATGGTCTTCTGGTGAAGTGAAAATTCCGAGTGCTTACCTATAAAAATAACAGTCACCAAAACGGCACTATAAATTAATTTTTTATAGTACGACACACATAAGCTATCGTTGCACCATCAGTCTACTACGTCTAGTCGAACCGAAGTATTTTTTGGCATAACAAAAGCATTAAAAGGAATACAGACAATATAGAAAACAGAACCAAATTACAATTGAATTCTAGAAGAATTAGAATTGAAGATGGTTGTATTTGGAAACGCCAAAAAATGGCCCCCAGTTCGCGGCCGCTTCGCTATTCCTGGCCATGGTAGCGGCCGTGGTATGTAACGGTGGGGCAGGGAGTGCTAAGAATCACCGGGTTGTAGGCTACCATACAATTCCAAAATTGACCCTGGCAATGTACAACGAACGCTCTTCAAGCGCTTCACACACAGCAGCTATAATGTACATATTAATGTACATTACATCCGGGGATGTATAGCTTTAAATTATCTTAATGTACACACACAACGGGTATTGTAATGTATCTTTCCCTTCATTTCACCGGCATACGTCCCGATTGACACACTCTCCAGCTGCTTAGCTGCAAAGTGTTTTAAACCGTCGAGTTACTATTGTGATTTTGACGCGCGTATTGCCACATGTGCCAAAAACAGAACGATGTGGATTGAAGATCACATAAAGTATAAGGAAATTTCCGGAGAGTTTAAAATATTTGATGAATTATCTGACGGAAAATTTTGTGTATATTTCCGGGAGTCAAGATCATCATTTTTGAACATCCTTTTCGAAGAGAGATATACGGAAATGTATTGAGATGTATTAAGATGTATCGAAATATAAATGTATATTTTCGTATCGCTCTGTATTTTAAGATTCGAAGATGTAAAAATATACATTATAGATGTCGTGTGTGGTCTCCTGACGATTTCTATGGAAAGATGTAATGAGATGTATCGTGCTATAATGTACATCTTTACATTATAGCTGCTGTTTTTGAAGCCCTTGAGGCTTGGCCATCATCTAGCGCAGTTGGAAGTGGAGTTAGAGAACATTACATGGCATGTTCTCGGGTTATATCAAGTCCGTAGAGAGGGGGAGGACACTGTAACCCTAGACTCGAGACATCTCTCCTTTCGCGAGGGTGATAAAACATCCCAGGGTGGCGTCGGTTTCCTCGTCAATAAGGCCCTCTCTAGCAACGTTCAAGAAATCTCCAGTGTGTCGACCAGGGTAGCGTACCTTCCTTCGGCTATCGAAGCGGTATAGCATGAAGGTAATTCAGGTCTACGCACCGACCTCGGCACACTCGGATAATGAAGTGGAGGATATGTACGAAGACATATCCAAAGTCTTACACAACACCATTAAGGGAGGATTTCACCGTAAGTATCATAAAACGCGTTCAACTAAACGCGTTTCTGGGTAAACGAGTTCAAATATCGAGCTAAATCGCGATTAAAGTCCAACCGATTTCATCGGCTTTATGGAGCTAATTTTTGATCGCGTTCACGTGTAAACGAAGATTTATCAGAGATACACATAAAATCGTAGACAAAAACCACAGATTGCATTTTGATTTCTCAGTTTCTATGTCATTCCTACTATCTATCTATTGGTCATTCCGTTACTTTTCGAGTTTTGTGAATGTGTTTTGGTGTTTTCAGATGATAAATTGAGATTTTTACGACTTTTGCGTGTTTCCTGGACTTCGAATCCTCTTCACTATTTCACTTGGCTTTGCTTGTGTACTGAACTTCGATATCGTGCTTGTTAATTGATATTATTAGATATTAACAGATAAAGAACTCATTGTTGCTTGTTAACTTATTACGTGTTGATGCTTACATGTCTGAATGATACTCGATTTTATCTTCAATAGCTGCTAATACCGATATAACAGTTGGTTTTGTGAGGCAGAATATTGTATCAAAATCTTTGTCATCAGGGGTATCAAATAATTCTTCTCTGACACCTTGGACGACGAACAAATACTTCCTCATCATCACTATTATCTTCAAAAGCTAGTGCTAATGCTCTTTCCATTGTTTGGTTTGTAATTGTAGAATCCTCATAATTTACCTAATATACGATGCAATAAGCAATAACATTGATTGATTGACAGTTCCCTGAACGCGTTTACAGACGTTAAACCGCCAATATCGGACGTTCAGAATGTTTAAACGCGTTTAGTTCATGCTGGTGAAATGCAAAATGTGCCAACTGAACTCCGTTAGATGCGGAAACGAGTTTAACGTCACTTGATTGCGTTCAATTTACAACGGTGAAATCCAATCTTAGGCTCACTTCAACGTTGTTATGGGGGACTTTACGGGAAGGTGGGAATCCAGAAACGAATCTTGAACGGTAACGACTCTTGAATAGGCCCGCATGGTTATGGAGTTAGGAATCACAGGGGGCAAATGCTTGTCAACTTTCTTGAGAAAGAGGGGCTTTTCTTAATGAACTCTTTCTTTATGAAACAGCCCCAGCGGAAGTGGACATGGCAAAACCCCGATACTGTGACAATAAATGAGATCAACTTCATAATGACGGATACCAAGCACATATTCAGAGATGTCTCAGTGATCAACAGGTACAATACCGGATCTGATCAACCGTCTGATGAAGTCCACGCTCCGACCTAATCCAATCCAAATCATGGCGGGTACAGAGAAGTTTCAGCAGCTTATCGGGGATAAATGCGCTGCCTTGGAACCCACTGGTGACGCTGACGAGACCCTACACAATCTGGTCGAAGCTTTGAGGGACGAGGGTATTAAGTTCTGCAGCAAGCGAGGTACTGGCAGGAAGTCCAAACTCTCGGATGAGACTCTAGATCTGATGACAAATAGACGGGAAACCACCCAAGTGTATATAGATAGAAGATATCCTGGAGAAAATATACAAAAATTGGAGTATAAACTTTAACGAATTTTAAGGTACTGTTTTATACACCTTTACTACCTGTAATTTGCCAAAGTAACCACAATCGAAACTCTATAGTCTATAGTAGGGGGTAGTTCTTCCCTGTGTTGGAAACTCTCAGCTTTTATAAAATAACGAAGGCCTGGCCGTCGTCGTCGGCTTTTGCTCTATATGTATTTCACAAGAAATTTATTTATTTATAAATCATAACATGTTTCTTTATCACATTAATATTTGTTTATCACAGTCGGAACGTACCAGGGCCAAGATATACCGAACATCTACGGAATAACGAAAATTGAGAAGTAAGTATGGTCGCGCTCCTTTTGAGAATAATTGAGTTCATGTCATCAACTTGCGAATGTGCATATTTTATGGACGTATAATAAATGTGAAACTATGTGAATGTTTGTTATAAATTTTCTCAGTAACTACCTAAGTTATTTAGATGAAATTTGGTATGTGTGGTGTTCAGTCACTCCTATAGAGAGTAAACTGGGAACAGAAACACTTGGATAACATGTTTGAGACCACCACACGCGCTGATCGTCCCATGCCGTCTGATGACGTAGAATTAAAATATTATATATTTACGCTGTATATAGACATTTTAGGACCTAGAAAAACACAGCATAGTAAAATTAACTTCTGAAAGAGTTAAATAGGGTGGTAAAGGAAAAATATTTTAATTAGGTATGGGAAATTATTATTCCTTGGTTGGATTAACTCAAAACTCAGTATAAATAAACTGCAAGGTAAATAATTAAACACGTATTTTTATTTTTACAAAACTGGCGTGCAGTAATTTCTGAAATTTTAATTCGCTTGTTTACCATAGTGTTCATCGTCAAAAGTCCCCGATATCCAATCCGAAGGCTTTTCCGACGAATTAAAATACCCCTGCAGATCCTCAGAAAACGCCCGTCTATCGAAGCATAATATTTATTTGGTCCACATATTGGTATCTTAAAATAAAACAATTAATACATTACTAGCGACCCGCCCCGGCTTTGCACGGTTTTATAATAGGTATAAACCTTCCTCTTGAATCACTCTATCTATTAAAAAAAACTGCATCAAAATCCGTTGCGTAGTTTTAAAGATTTAAGCATTCAAAGAGATATAGGGACATAAGGACATACATGGGAAGAAGGGAAAGAGAAAGCCACTTTATTTTTTACTATGTAGTGATTTGGAAGGGTAATGTCAAAAAAAAATTATCCCAAACGCTGACCTAAATTTATAAATAACCTTTTATAAATTTAGGTCAGCGTTTCGAATACTAGGTACCTACTTCGTCTTCGCATCTTGTCATCATACCTACCGCAATGTTAGAAGCCGTGTTGATTAGAGACCTATATAGTAGAGAGCTTAATATTTGGTAAAATAAGCAAATTAGAGTTATTTTATTATTCAACTAAACACTATGAGTTAATTAATTTTACTAACTCGTTTTTTACTATTGTTGTTAATTATTCATTAGGTGTTCGATTCTCGGGGACCTCCCCCTACTCACACGTTTGAATTTGGTAACATCTTCATTTTAGTCAATAGGGTTGTAATAACTTGCTTTTGGGGATACACCGGATACATGACGTAAATTTGTTCTATTCCACAGGCTTACCAGTCCGGGCGAAGAACCAGATACGACATGGCACCCGCAACCTGCCTACCGAGAAAACCTCACTGATCAATGCGACTACATAGCAAATTACTGCCTCAGAGGATATACGTACGTATATTTATTAAAGTTCCATTACCTATCGAGAAAACCTCACTAATCAATGCGACTACATAGCACATTGCTGCCTCAGAGGATATAAGTACGTATATTTATTAAAGATCCATTACCTATCGAGAAAACCTCACTAATCGATGCGACTACATAGCACATTACTGCCTCAGAGGATATAGAGGTAATTACGTATATTTAGTAAAGAGCCATTGACTAGCTGACGAAATGGGGCCGCTGCGTACCTACCGAGGTAATCTGACTAACTATACCAATGCCCGCGGCTTCGAACGCGTTTTTCTACAGAAACGGCTATTTATATCCCACGGCAACTTATTTGTGAAATAAAAAATAGCCTATATGTTATTCCAGGGCTAGAACTACGTCTATTCTAAATTTCACCCCGATCTGTTCAGTAGTTTTTACGCGAAAGAGAAACAAACATCCATCCATACAGTCATAAATCTATACATCCATACAAACTTTTGCGTTTATAATATTAAGGATTTATCAATCATTTGTACACTGCCATTATTTTGTGCCTTTCTTAAATTCACATACTTAATTATTTCCATCCAAAGGTTGAAAGAGATCGCTTCTAAGCGACAAGCTGTACTTATCTTATGAAATGTATTTATGAATGTTATACTTTCTGGTGTGCAATAAAGTATTTTTGTATTGTATTGTGCTCAGAGAAATATATTTTACTCGCGTTGTTGACTACTGCTCTTCATAATTATTCTTTATTTTAGAACGGGCAAGGTTTGCGGGCGCACTGTATTGTATAAATACTATACCTTTAAAAACTACTGCATGCTGGACTATGTGAACTGTATGCGTCAGTTCGAAGGTAAGTCCCACCCGATACCTATCTTAATATGCAAGAATATGTAATATATTGTATTAAGTATATCAGTCATCTAGTACCAATAACATAAGCTCTGCTTAGCTTGGGGCTAGATGATGCTGTGTGGACTGTCCGGAATTATTTATTTATTATTTTATTTTAAATAACTATGTACAGAAACGTTCATGATATTCAAATACAAAAAAATACAAAACATTTATTAAAAATAATATCTGTTACAATAGAGTTGGAACACTACCACCTGTGGTAGCTACAATGTAGCTGTGTTACAGGGGAACAGTTTCTTCCCCTATGCATTAGACACTTTTATCTTAATACTTAATACTATTACTAAACTAAACATTAACTTATATATCATCATCATCATCAGCCTATATTAGTCCACTGCTGGACATAGGCCTCCCCTAATGAGCGCCATAGCGCCCTGTCTTCATATATATATAACTTATATATGTCACAGACGTATTGTATAATCCGCCGTATTACATTACGGCTAGCTGTTTTGAAAAACAGCGCCGTTTTCTAATGCGGCGGTTCAACGAGTAGCTGTATTGTCATTGCGATACGTTCTTCAATATGTCGGCCCACGTTTAGCCGCATTGATAAACTACTTAATTGTATAGGGTGACCATACTAACAAAAAAAAACAAAGTTAAAAATGATAATCAATTTTATTAATCGGGAAAAGCTAACAGATTTCTTCTTACGTTATTCCTTACTAATCAAGAATTATTGTCATAGTTACTTAATATTAATTATGTAACTATGATAATATTATATAAATAAGAAAAACATAATTTTAGAAATTCCTGAAAAAGGTGTTTTTTAGCTCCTTGTTTTATCTTCACTCCAACTTTAGGTAAAAAAGTGTGCGAATATTCGATCACTAGTTATCAGTACAAAATATAATTATGGTTAAAAATATTATTTCAACCAAAAAGGCAAGTCGTGATTATCGAGAAAAAATATTTTCTTGTCAATTTCGACCGGCGCGCCGGTCGAAATTGACAAGAAAATATTTTTTCTAATTCTATTTTTTTCTAATTTTTAAGATTAACGATTAACTGTTTAAGGAATGCTTTTATTTTGTGTATGTGTAAGTACATGATATTATAAATTTTAATATCTGTAAATAAAAAGAGATAATTCTTATATAAAGAAAGTAAGTATAGATAAATAAAATTTCCTTTGTCCATGGTTTGTTTACAGTTCCACATTGAGAAGAATAGAAATTATTTAATTGCACCTCAAAATTGTTCTTAAAGTCATTTTTTACCGACATATTTAACACATTTTCTGTAACTCCGCAATTTAGCAACATACTTTCTTTACCCAACGCCATTGTTGTTGTTATGTCAGGCAGCGCCACGAGTGTTAAGAATCGGAACTAAAACAGTCAAAGAGGCGGCTAATCTCTCGCTTTATTACATTATGTCTAGCCGTATTGAATAACGTTTGGCGCCGAATACAATACGGCGTTTTTTTATTCAGCCTTATTCAATCCAGCTTATCGTTGAACCGCCGCATTAAAAAACGGCGCTGTTTTTCAAAACAGCTAGCCGTGTTGTAATACGGCGGATTATACAATACGTCTGCGACATATATACTACTTAGATATACTGGGTGCCACGTAAATTGCTGCCACGTAAAAGCTGAAAGGGGCTGATTCGGTAAGATTAAACTCTTGATAAAAAATCATTTTTAAATTATTCACTTCATAGTTTAATTAAATCGTGTTTTGAGTAAATCGGACCAAGGAATAATAACTTTCCATACAAACTTTACCACCATTTTTAATCCCATCAGAGGATTTTTTTTATAAAAGTATTATCAGTGTTATTCTAGGTTCTAAACTTATAATATATGGCAAATTTCATACTAATAACTCCAGTAGTTACTGAGATAATGTATAACAAACATTCACACAGACTTTCACATTTAGTAAGTAACTATAATAGAGTGCCTTCCAAAAAAAAATTTCAAAATATCTTCAATGTACAGAATTGGACCTGTTACAGTTTTATTATAAGTATAGATAATATAATATATAGTAAATAAATATGAAAAATAAATTGATGCAGTACAAAATGAGTGGTACAAAATAAAAATACGCCAGCATTCTTGCTGGCAACCCTGGTTTGACAGACAGATCCCCTTTCTTAACCAGTTCATCGTACCTTTACCCCCAACGCTTATTTATATTATATTATTTATTTATTTATATTATTTACGGGTAGTCGTTGAAGCGTCAGGAGAGATTGTGGTCAAACGAAACTATTGTTGATAAAAAAGCCAACATCACACTGCACATAAAGATTTGCTCTCCCTCTACTCTACCACTCTATAAAACTCTAATTAGGATGTCTGAAACGTCTAGAATTTTGAAATATAAATTTATTTTATTTTCTTTTTATTATTTTAGCTTGGCTGATCGTCCACATGGGAGAATGTTTCAATGTCACCTTTCCAGCTAGTTACATACGTAAGTGTATCATTTAATAGTTATATGCATATGTAGTGTGTCATTTAGTAGTTATATGCATGCATATGTAGTTTATAATATGCAGGTAACACATGTTGTAGTTACAGTCAACGACAAAACTTCTTATACACTTCTACTGATATCGTT
Source organism: Eupithecia centaureata (assembly GCA_944547425.1). Taxonomy (NCBI): domain Eukaryota; kingdom Metazoa; phylum Arthropoda; class Insecta; order Lepidoptera; family Geometridae; genus Eupithecia; species Eupithecia centaureata. The sequence goes on from OX155696.1 coordinate 7,964,998, forward strand.
TATCATTTATTTTTGCTTGCACATTATATACTACATTCATTCTTAGTCTAATAGGTTAAGCGCAGGGTGCATAAAATGCATCCTGTAGGGCTGTGTAAAATGAAATAAGATTAACAGTGTAAATAAATTCATGCAGAAATTGAAACGTATATTTGAAGAAAGAGAAGCCAGAATGATTATTAGCTTTAAACTTTACATAATTTTATAAATTATAAATTTCATTCTCATGCCAATTTGTCCATATCATATTGGTTAAATGGATGCGCAAACTAAAGACAGGGCGCTTTGCCGCTCATTAGGGCCTATGTCCAACAGTGGACTGATATAGGTTGATGATGATGATGATGATGTTGGTTAAGGCACAAACAGCACCTAAAGTGGGGCCACCACTTATTTTATCTTATAATTCCGTTAAACAAAATAGGAGGAAAAGGAATATCCAAAATTCACTCAAACATTTAAATATTTCGGCACCGTTTCAAGCGCCATGATCGCGAAAGAACTGTTCTTGAAACTATCGAAAAACTCCAAAGAAAACAAATCACGGTAAATATCCCGTATTCAATGACTTCACTAAAACAGTTTGTTAAGCCTTTGTTAAACCTATTATAAGCTGTTTTAATGCATCTGTAGTACCTAGTTTCATTTTGTCTATTTTAGGAAGAGATACGAAAACAGAGTTTGGTGGCCACCAAATGCAACTTCGTATCTCTTCCTAAACCAAACCAAATAAAACGACACAGCTGCAATTAAAAAAGCTAATGATAGATTTAACAAACTGTAGGTACGTGTGAATTTTCGAAATTTCATTGTATTACGGAATTACGTGATAAAATAGTAAGAGGTGGCCTCACTTTAGGTGCTGTTTGCACCCTAATTATATGATAAACTAGCGACCCGCCCCGGCTTCGCACGGTTTTATTATACATATAAAACTTCCTCTTGAATCACTCTATCTATAAAAAAAAATCCATCAAAATCCGTTACGTACTTTTAAAGATTTAAGCATTCAAAGGAACATAAGGACATAGGGACATAGGGACAGAAAAAGCGACTTTGTTTTACACTATGTATAGTGTAGTGATAAGTGGTGGCGCCACTTCAGATGCTGTTTGCGCCTTAACGTATTGGTGTTTTTTCAGCTCCAGACAGGGAAGGTGGGGCGGACTTATCGAGTGAAATTGTTAAGAGTTTTGTACAAAATAGATTAGTTCGAATACAGATAGAAAAGAGGAGTCCTGACGATGCTGACGACTATAAATAATAAAATTCAAAAGTTTAATAAAGCTTTAGAAAACCTTCAAATGAACTTTCACTATACAAAGTTTAAAAAGACTAAGAGCTAGCGCGCACTGGTGACTTCAGCGTGACAATAGTTTTTGTGCTTGTTCACCGGTCGGCGTACACAAATGTCAACCAGTCGTCACGTCGTAAATGTGCGCATCTCCACACATATCCACGGACTTGATAAGAGTGACAAAACCGTCACGCTGACAAAAGTCACCAGTGCGCGCTAGCTCTAAGGTGCATTTCCTATGACGATGTAACCTCGTCGAAACTTTGTTTCTAAGGCAACTGGTAAACAAAAAGCAATTGTGCTGAGTGTGAACGGCTTTACTGTTTACTACAAAGTTTGCGTAACTTTTTTTTGTATGGAAATCTGAACAGCGCCCCTAGCGGGAAGTTTACAAAACTTTTTTGCAAGTTTGAATCGATAACCATTACTTTTACAGTTTCTTAAAACGTGAATTTGATAGTTCACTCAATTTTTTGACAGATATGCGAGTGTGAACGGCAAATTACGTCAATTTTTGACAGATAGCTACTATAATAAGTAAACTTAAAAAGTAAAGTATTTCACTTGATAATTCTTCAGTGAGACCATAGTAACTATTGTATTAGGCTCGGCGCCCATTCTCGGCATCGGCACGACTGAGGATTTTAGGTGGCAAATAGCAATATACATTAACATAATGGCAATAAAGTAGAAATTGCCGTGTATATGGTCGTAATAACAAAAAATACCGCTTCGGTATGCTTGAGGCTGCTGTATCGGCAGCCTTGAGAATGCTTCGGGATGCTTCGGCATCCTTCGGTACGCCGCCGGCGCCGAGGCAACACTCGGGGGGATAGCTTGCCCTGCAGGGCGAGGGGAGGCATCCGCCATTTGAATCATTTGACTCACATTGATATTGAGACGCATCGGCAAGCTACAGGACGGTGCGGCATGCTTAAGGACGCCTCGTCATCCATAAGAACGTTGCAGCATGCCAAAGCATAGTTCCCGACAGTGTGCGCTTGCGTGTAGAATGCCGAAGGATCCTTTTCATTGCCGATGCCGATAATGGGTGCCGGGCCTTATTCTCTTTGACCTCGAGTGAGACGAAAACGTCACTTCGGAAATACTGCATGTATTGAAGTGAAATAAAAATTAATGTAAAGGACATGATAAAGTACTCTCCGATTTTAGCTACATTTGATAGTAATATTTTGATCCTTTTGTGTTCTCCATTAAAACTCTTGAGCTGGCTGAAATAAAAACTTCCTTTGTGGATCTTAATTTCGACAAAAACAGTAATTTCGTCCTAGATGAATGGTTTAAGGGGTAGGCTTGCGATCTAGGGTTGGATGTTCGAATCTTTATATAAATGTTATTTTTGCTTTATCCTGACCTTTTAGCATAATAATTGTCTATAATCTGTTTTTTTTTTAATTAGAAATAGGATTGGAATATTATAAACACATCTTAGATTATATGTCATCTTATTTTATTTAGAGACTACAAAGAAAGACTAAAATAAACAACATTACAATGATGTAACTAATATTAACTTATACTTAATAATTAAAACGTATTACATTTTCGGTTCCTTTTCATACAGCTATGTTTTTTTGAAATCCAAGTAAATATAAGTCAACACACAAGTAGAAGAAACACGTTTTGTTATTATTAGAATACCTATACCACAGTCTATCTACTGTAAGGTCTACTTTATTTCATGCAGCGTCTAATAAATATTAACAATTGAGATCCCTCGTGTGTAACAGACTCAATACGCTAAATGATAAGCATGCTAGAACTAGTAAATTTAATTTATTGACAACAATAATTATTGAATTCGATAACTTTCGATTAGTAAAATTTGTTCTAGCCTGCTTTTCATTTGAGAAACCGTATTCCAGCCTGCATCACTTCCACGCCTTTTGTCCCATGATCTTAAAACTTCTCTGCGTAAATTGCATTTTGATTGAATTCTTCTGAATTTCAATTCAAAACTATTAAACCCCACATATTCCCAATTGAATTTAAATCCAGACTTTTAAGATGGCCAAGGAATTGCAGTCATATCATTCTGAGTAGATAGCAGCTATTCTGTTACAATTTTCGAGCGATGAACTGCATCTTGCACAAAATATACGTGCCCTACTGGACAAGCAACGCGCGCTGTTGGTTTATGATAACTTCTTTCAATACTTGTAAGTATTGTTCCCATTCATGCGGCTGTCAATTTCTATGAGTTCTCCTGGGCCCATGGATGACATTCAGCCCCAATAACCTGAAAATAACACTGACTTTTCAAGATTTGTAGGTAGGGGTGCACAGTTATTAAATTAATAATTGACTGGACAGGCAATTTAGTTTGTAGTAAAAGAAAGCTGTTGGATATTTACTAGGTAGGTCATTTAGTCTCAAGTAGGTATAAGAAACAGATTTTGCAACAGAATATGCAACTACTTATCACATCATACCTAGGGTAATTCTGCCACTTGGTCGAACAGTTAGTATATTTTATGGAAGGAGTCGTTCGTTTGGTTTCCTCCAAAGTATTTTCCGACCGATCCGTGTCAGACCTAAATGTTTTTTCATCAGTGAAAATCACAATATTGTTCTGCCAGTCAAAGTTTTAATATTCTTCTGCGAACCGCAATCTTTCTCCCCGATGGGTTTCAGCTTATTATTGTGTATGTTGGTTGCACTTAGTTTATGATTGCTTGAAGTTCTCCTTTCTTCAAAATTATTTTTGGCGAATACGCGAATGGACGCCATTTTGTTTGTTTACTTTTTGCAAAACAAACGGTGTCTTTCTTCTCTTATTTGCGTAAGCATTAGAAAGAGAAAAAAAACAAATGTAATAGACAATACAAACTAGAGATGGGCCGAATATTCACTTTATAATCGTTATTCGGCATATTCGGCAGCTTTACCGAATATTTATATTCGGCCGAATATTCGGCGGAATCACCTAGTGTTCGGCAAAGTGATACTCAAAGTTTTTATTGTTAAGACCCTTGTATTATCATGATTTGAGTGTACAGTGTAATGAAATAAGTGTTTTAGAGTTATGCTTTCTGATATTGTCGTCACTGAAGCTTCATTTTCAATTAACCTTTAACTATGGACGTGCGGTCTCACAGGCTGCTTGCAGTTTGTGATTCTCATGCTCTCCTCTTCCTGCGTATCCCACACGTATGCCGGCCTCAGTAGCTTCGGTTTTGGTGGCAAAACGACCATTGAGAGTAAAGGTTATATCGCCGGGTGAATGTTGCATGAGTAATTTCACTTTATATTTCGAGTGCGGCCTGTGAGACCGCGCGTCCACGTTTGTGTTATAAATAGATGCTAACGGTGATTTAATTTTTTTCCGAATTTGTAAATTTAATTGTCAAAAAACGAACTACTAACAAACGCGGCAAACAAATATCGAAAACAAAGAACGACCCACTCTTATGTTGGCTATAAACAACCAAAATGTCTACAATACTCTAAGCTTCTATGCAAAAACTGCCTATAAATATGACCAATTTGGGCCCTTGTCGAAATTTTTATGTTCAGTTTTGAGAAGTTGCTGCTAAGTTTTTTATGGTCTTTGGTCTTTATATTTTATTGTAAAATAAATAATCTAAACTGACAAAGTCATTTTCCATTGAAAAAAGACATATAAAATGATCTCAAGCTAAAAAACCTGAAAAGTTCCTTTGATTGTTATATCGTTAGATTGTATTTAAAATAAATATATTTTTCATTAAAATTACATCTTAAATTTAAATTTAGTAACTCTTCTAAGGGATAAAAACAAAAAATGATACAATATTTACTCATCAAGATAGAAACCAGCCCGTAAAGATAGCGGTCTGTGAGGCCGCACGTCCATAGTAGTGTAACAAAAATGGAACGTCCATAGTTAAAGGTTAAAGTAGGTTGGTAAATAGATAATAACTTCAATCAATATCTTCACGCCGGATGCAGGGTACGCAAGGAATCCATAATAACTTAATGCAAAATATAGGTATCTAGCTGTTTTGGGATTAGGCTTCTGTGTTAACTCTTTATAATAATATACTATTATACAGGCCAGAAAGAAAATAAACAAGATATTTATTTCGGTCAGTCTTTATTGTGTCAGAGAATAGTTGAATCATATCACAACACCTTAGTAGATTATGAACTTAGTTGATTATGACTTGCATTTGTGCGACGGAACGGAATCAATGGACCAAATATTAGGCCGCATATTCGGTACGGTAAAAGTTTTACCGAATATTCGGCCGAATGTTCGTATTCGGTGAAACCCATGTTCGGCCCATCTCTAATACAAACCATAACTTGAAAACGTGTCGAGTAATCGTTACTTTTTGTAGTAAAGTATGATGGCGTTTACAATCTCACATTTTACGTTGACTTCGCGTTTGGCGTATTCTCGATGAACTCGATCGTCGAGTTAACGAAATTTTTGCAATGTTTCACACTCAGCATACTGTACCTCTACCATGAGTTTTGACATTACAATCGCCTGACTTTACTATAGCTGTAGTTACGTAAACGCAGATAGCTTTTTTACGCGCATTTTTAGTACCCAACTATCCGTAAGAGGCGCTGTTCAAGTTTTTATACATTTTTTAACTACAGTTGATAGGCAGTATGGTAAGCAAAAACCCATGGTAGACGTAGTGAACTGGAGACTGTAGGCCTATCGCAACGGGTATCGAAGTGACATCGTCAGCCGTAGGTACACGTACAGTCGTAGGTTACGTAATGACCAGAGATCGGAATAGGTAGAGTATACATAAAGTTCAAGTTTATGATCTATGCTCGGAGTTCCTCTGAAGGATAGGATTCGTAATGAATACATCCGACAGAGAACCAAAGTTATCGATATAGCTCAAAGAATTAGCAAGATATATGAAAATGATAATTAGCATTATCACTGAAGTGGCAGTGGGCCGGTCATATCTCGCGAAGAACCGACAACCGTAAGGGTAAACGTGTTCTTGGGTGGAGACCGCGACTTGGCAAACGTAGTGTAGAATGCCTCCGGCCAGGTGGGATGACGATCTGCGAAATACTGCTGGCAGATGCTGGATGCGGCAAGCTGAAGACAGGGCGCTATGGCGCTCATTAGAGGAGGCCTGTGTCCAGCTGTGGACTAATATAGGCTGATGATGATGATAATTTAACGTTCGAAGTTTGTCTCCTAAAAATCGAGTGTGGAAGTAACTTAGTACAACTTTATTTTTATTTGATAACTGTAAAACTTTGTAGTATTGCATTGCATGATTAACTGTGAATGGTTTGGTTGCTCCAGGTTTATAACGTAATCTTCATTCATTCTTTCGAGTAATAAATACTCCTTAAACCCAACTTTAAGGGCCGGCGGATAATGAACTCCCCATCCGGAATACCAAAAGGATTTGTAAGTCGAGCATATTTCCACAAAAGTTTGATGTTTTTTTTGTATTTGAATAGTATTTATCTATGCTCCTAAGTAGGTGTTTTGTTAAAAAATTAAATTTAATAGAATAAAATATTAAATTACAATAATAATAAGGTGGTCAGCATGTGGGATGTTGATTCAGCGACCATCTTCCCGATAGTCGTTTCGGTTAAGGGGTAATAGCGAAGAGCCTCGATATAAACATCTCAAGAGACTCGCTAGGAAGTTGGATCAAGGGTCAGATCCAAAAAGCAGTTCTCCTGGATTCGGCGCGTATCGTCAGGAAGTTCCTCTGTCTGCAACCCTACTCACCAGCTGCTTGAGCCTAGCTTCGCGGCCGGTGATCCACCGTTTTGATATATTTTTTACTGTACTGTGGATTAGTTTTATATTTTTTTGTATTTTCAAAAAATGTATTTTTTAACGACTATTAAAATAAATAAACTGAAATAATAATAAAATTACTTTTCGTAGCTTATGTTGTCTGGTTACAAATTAACAACACTTTGTCCAAAATTATAAAAGTTTTCAGTCAAAAGTTTTGGTATTACGGAACACCGGAACACCTCGATTAGAGTTTTGTGCAGCCATCGCCGGCCCCTTAAAATGTTAGTGTGATAGCTCAAAAACAATTGAATGGATCTTGTTCTTTTAAGGCTTGGGCACACCAAAAGCAGTTGCAGTGCGGTAGCAGTGCGTCTACGTTAGTAAATAATGTAGTTATATGAGGGATGACACACTGAACAAACGCGGGCCTGCTGAGCCTACCTGCTCCGCCACTGCGACGCGCACGCACTGCTCTTTGACAAAACACTTGGACGGGAGCAGCGCAGGCGCGGGGCGGTGGCAGTGCATGTGCGGGGCCGCCGCATTGAGCACACGTTGTATTACTACAACTGACTTGTGACTAGTCACACCAGAGCAGTTGAGCGGGACAGACGCAGTGCAGTTTCCAAACGGTTGTAATTTTTTACAAATGTATCATGGAACCAAATGAAAAATTGATAGAGTTGGTGAGAAAATATAAATGTTTATATGATTTAAAGGTCAGAAAATAAGTATAGAACCGATCTTCAAAAGATTCTAATTCCCGACATAGGCGATGATACTCCCCATGTTCTTCTCTTTTCTTATTTATATCGTGAAGCCATATTCTTCATTTTTTACCTAAAGCTAGAAGCAACAACAGCTCCTCTTCGTCAGAGTCCGATCCGAACCATTCAACATCTTGCAGTGAACTGAGTGTGGCGATCGATACGACACACACAGCGCGGTTATAAAGCAGGAACCGCCTTTAAACTGCTTTCTGACTGCTCATGTTTCTGGTGTGACGTCAACCGCGGCGCAACTGACCTGCCCTGCTATGGAGCTGCTCCTGCCCTGCTTTTGGTGTGCCGAAGCCTTTAATATAAGTTCATCAAATTTATATGGGACCATACGAAAATCATCGGCTTTCAAATAATAGTCGAGAATCATCAAAATTGATTCACTTAGAAAAATAGAAATATTATTTATTATAATATTTCTAACAAATTTAAATTTTTATTTCTGTACCAGTATAAAATAAAATTATATTATAATTAAAAACAAATAAAAAGTCAGATTTTGAATCTTTTCCTTTTTTAAGCCGGTTTATAAACCAACCTAGACGTTCAATCATTAATTATTGTATTGTTCAGCTTGTTAGCTTTGTAATTATTCTTATCAAAGTTAATCTATTTTTATTGACTATTTCACTATTAATATTTTCTCGGCGAAGATGGTTTTAACGCGCGTCTGTTTATTTTGTAAGTACTTTTTCTCATCAATAGACCATTTTTCACCATCATTCTAATATTATAATAGCGATAGTTTGGATAGATGGATATATCACCGAGTAGATATTTTATAGTCAATGTCGCTTCTCTTATTGAAAAGTGTTTTTACTCCTAACGCAAACCGCTACCTGGAATGTTACTATGCATGGGAGCGTTAGTATTTCCAGCTCTTTTAAGTATGGTTCTATGGAAACATCTTGTGAAATCTTCATAATTGCACGTATAGCGCGCTTTTACATGCCCCCACAGTTCAGCTCCATATTTCAACAGTGAGTGAACAGTCGCAAAGGGATGGGCCGGAATCTTGTTATGCAGCTTAGTGTGTACAACGAAGCTCCAAGCTTTCCACACACCTTATCATACATATATCAATATAGTCAAGTTCAAAACCAAAAAACGTGTTGGCAACCTGGGGCCGAATTCCACTAATTTCAAAACAAAGGTCTCAATAGCGTCATCCTATCAAGATAGCTAAAATGTCGTTTTTGCATTTGGGATTCTACTATTTTTTATTTTTAGTTTGAGTTATTTTTTGAGCTTGACGATACTTCATTATTAGAATGGAAATCTTAAAAAAATACTAAAAATGGAACAATAGCAAGGAAGGGAAAATCTACTAATTAATTATACCGGAAGACGTACCCAATTTTGAAAAATAATCTTATCGTATCCTTACCTCTGCACCGTTAAAGTTACACAGATTAAAAGGATAATAATTTAGAATCAAGATAAAGCAATATCGAATTCCTGAAAACTAACCCTTTCTAAAGTAAGGTTTTTAGGTCAAAAGTTGCATGAAGCGTCATGTAAACTTAATTTATTTTTGATGACTTCCGAAATATAGTCACCTATACTTTTGTGTTGACAGAATATATAAATCCATTCATTAAAAATAAAATGTGTGGATGGTATGATTAATCAACCGGTACAATGTACTTTTCCCTATTATGTGGTGTGACTGGTTTAAGGTTTTAAAACTTTTAAACAATTTTTCTCTCAAAATTCTTCGATGTCTTTTTCTACTGTTTCTTTGCATGTTTCTTCGACTTTTTGTCCGACGCTTTGATTAGTGACATTCTTTAGTACAAAAGGTGTTTAGTTTGGTTATTTAGGTTTTCAAGGCGACCCGTGTTCTTGGATTTGACAATTGATAACACTGATTACCACATAATTTGAAACTGATATTACAGAATCTTATCAAACCAGATGCAAAGCCAAAAATAAAAGACAAGGTAATCAGAGAGCCATGTTAAAATAAATAGTATTAAACGAGCAGTGCAGTTTTATTTGTAATTTCGCATTTATCTGGCTAGGTAATAGAGTATAGTTTAAAAAAATATATTTAGTTCTTGTCCTATCAACATTCGCCAAACATTCGCAAGGATTTTGGCGAATGCGAATATTGAAAATCCTGCGAATATTCGCGAATGGGAATGCGAATACGAATATTCGTTACATCTCTATAGTAAAGCCTTGATGAATTCTTTGCTGACAAATTTGATGATGCCGATGTCGTTGACTTATAACTACTAATATACCTACTCTTGGTAAGTTATACGAAGCAAAATTCTTTAATTGTATTATTTCATTTTAACTTTTAGTGATCATGCTAACCTAAGATTTATTTTATAGTATGTGTGATACAGTTTGTACTTTTGTGCTTGGCGTGTAAGAAACTATTCTTATAAATAACAGAAACTGAAACTCCACCGTTCTAAGAGCCTCTGGAAGGTCATTGAGTAAAATAAAAACGTTTATTGCAGAATCTTATTTACAAAACAGAAATAAATTTGGAAGCCTCCATTAACCACCTCAGAGGTTAATATTTAAAATTTTAATAAATTTTTAATTCTAGATCCTAAACTAATTCATTCAAGAGGAAGGTTTATACGTATAATAAAACCGTGCGAAGCCGGGGCGGGTCGCGAGTTTATTGTTTATTCCTGTCTCTATCCTCCTTTGTTTGGTTGTTTTTGTCTTCATTAAAGTAATAATAATTAGTAATTTATTTAAAATGGTTTTGCAAATAAAGATGTAGGTACCTTTGTAATCTATACTTATAATAAAACTGTAACAGGTCCAATTCTGTACATTGAAGATATTTTGAAATTTTTTTTTGGAGGGCTCTCTATTATCGATACTCAAGCCAAAACTGTAATTTTTTTCATTCATGTCTGTCTGTCTGTCTGTCTGTCTGTCTGTCTGTATCGTAAACGCGCATCACGCCGAAACTACTTGATGGATTTAAATGAAACTCGGCATGATTATAGGCCATACTACGAGGAAGGACATAGGATACTTTTTATCCCGGATTTCAGTAAGGTTCTCATGGGAGAGGGTATGAAAGTAAAATTCCTTTACCGCGCATCACGCCGAAACTGCTTAATGAGTTGGAATGAAACTCGGGACGATTTGAGTTCATAGTACAAGGAAGGACATGGGATACTTTTTATCCCGGAATTCGGTAAGGTTCCCCTGGGAGAGAGGGTGTAAGAAAAATTCTTTAACCACGCATCACGACGGAATTGAATGAATTCGAATGGAACTCGGGACGATTGGACATGGGATACATTTTATCCCGGAATTCAGTTAGGTTCCCCTGGGGTATACGGGTTTTCAAAAATTTCTCACAGCAGCACTGAACGACGCGTACACACGCGTTGTTCAGTGATGCTGTGAGAAATTTTTGAAAACCCGTATAGCCCAGGGGAACCAAACTGAATTGAACTGATAAACGCGAAAGTTTGTAAGTATGAATGGATAGATGGATGGATGTTTGTTACTCTTTCACGCAAAAACTGCTGAACTGATCTGGATGAAATGGCACAGAGATAGATTATAAGCTGGAATAAGAAATAGGCTTTATTTTATCTCGAAAATCCCACGGGAAAGAGAATTACGCAAGTAAAATCGCGAGTACTCGAAATACTAATCATGCGCAGACGAAGTCGCGGGCACCAGCTAGTTAAGTAATAAAATTATTTGTCTGTATATAATAATAATAATCGTTTATTTCAGACGATATTATCCATATGAGTACACATACACATTCCTCTTACATACTTACAACAATACAATAAAAATAATATAAAATAAAATAAGTACATACCTACTTTAGGTATATCTACTAATAATATCTAGGTAGCAAGTTCCACCCATCGTTTATATGTGTTCGTTAACACAAGTCGGTCGGACAGGCTTTTTATAATAGTGTTTTACACCTGTCAACTCTGGACATAAATGAAGCAATTCTCTATCTCTATATGGCTTGAAAGGAGTCAATTCGTGCATTCATGTCATTTCAGAAGCGCTGCAGTGACGTTTATAGCCCATGAGGTGCCTAAAGATATTGGTATAGGTAACTCCAATACCATCATGCGACTTCTTCGTGTAGTTGGTCCGGAGTTGGCAGGTGTAAAACGACTGACAGAACGATCGAAAGAGTGCAATTTTCACGTCAGGTGCAGCTTTAAAAAACTTTCTAGCTACCATATTTCCGACTATGCATAGCGCTCTGCGTTGCCGGTCTATGTCATCGTCATCCTTCAGATTAGAAGTAACGATATGGCCAAGGTACCTAAATCGATCGACCACCTTAACAGGTTGTTTATTAAGGTAGGTATATTTTAGGATAATAATGTAATTCTTAACAAAAGAAATCATTGACTCAGTAATGTTATTTATTTTGTTTCAGTGGTCATCATTTTAGCTACGACAGATATTTTAGCACAAATATCTTCGAAGTCTCAGAAAAAACATAATATGAGAGCTAACATCAAAGCTATTCCAAAGATACATCTAAGTCCAAGGAGACAGATTCCAAACGCGCAGTAGGTCCCTATTGTACCTTGATGTAGATCGGAATAAAATACTCAAAAGATCATTTTTAATAAAATAAAACTGACTCTTGGTACTTGTAACATGATTTTTAATAGGTACTACAGGCAGATCTATGCCAACTTTATTTAAAAAAAATAGGTTTTGGACATTTATCACGCCATCGCTTAGTTTAAGCTTCAAAACCCAGAGATTCGAGACACATATTTATCTTAATATATAAACGAGCGATTTTTTGGAAACAACACCCAGTCCAAGCTGTTGAAGCTTGAAAACTGCAATTTGGAGGATAGCTACCTTTTACTACACTGACATTCGATAAAAAGAGATTTATGGAAATTCCCTTTCTCCTAAAGGGGTTAATTGTAGAGTATGTAAGTACTGATAAAACCATAAATTAAAACACGTGTTAAAGGAATTTTCTAAACCCTTATAATAAGGGGTCAAACGGGGCTCAACGTTACTGAGGTTTTTTAGTTACTAAACAACTTACACAAATTTTTAGTTCTATAAGATTGAAGAGTAGGACAAATAGTAAAATCTACGTGAGCGAAGCCGCGCACGGAAAGCTTTTCTACCTATATAAGTTATATAATAGATCTTTTTTAGCAATAAACCGCTCTCGATACTTAGTCATTAGCGGCCTTTACACGTAAAGTTCGGATCGGACCGCGGGAAACAGAACGCGCCGTTCCATCCCGCACTCCGAATCGTACGTGTAGATGCACGGAACTGACAGTTTGATCTGGCATGTCGATGCGAGAGTTTACTTCACAGTTTTGAGCGCGCATCGTGTGTGGATTCAAATTAAAAAATGTTGGTTTGGAGCGTCGAAGTTATTACGGATTTCAATCAGTAAATTAAATCAGTAAATCATACCTACTATAATGATACCTACAAATTCAAATTGCCGTTTTTTTCGGTTAACTACTTATTCTAACTACTTTTCCAACTTATCCTATGAACAAATGAGTATCCACTTTTCTTTATACTGAAGCAAAACTTATAAAATTTACAACGTTCCACGCGCCAGTCTAAGGCTGAGGCCAAACGAGCGTAATTTTGTGAGTCGGGAGTCGCAGAATTTCGTTCGCAGAAGTTCTGCTGCATTCGGTTTCATACAAAAGTCCTGTTTCATTCACACGGCGACGCAAAATGAGTTGTCTGTCGACTCACATACATTATTCGGACCGAATTGAGTTTGAGGGTGGCGAGCGGGCCGATGCAGGCCGGGCAGGGCAAAGCGTCAGTCTGGTACATTTTGCGTGAGAGTCGACGCGTATTTTTACTCGATAGTAACTGAATAAAATGCGCTCATCTGGCATCCCAACAGAATTTCTGCGAACGAAATTCTACGACTCACGACTCACAAAATTACGCTCGTTTGGCCTCAGCCTAAACGGCAGTCGAAAATTTTTAAAATCAATTTACACGCACGCACAGTTCGGATCGTTTGCCAAAAAATGACAAAGTAACCGGCGTTCCAAACCGTGAACGATTGTTGTTCGTAATTAGCACGACAAATTGATCCACGGTCCAAACTGATCCATCCGCAGTTTGGAACGCAGTATCAAATCCACGGTCCAAACTGTACAGATCCATCCGCAGCTTGGAACGCAGTATCAAATCCACGGTCCAAACTGTACAGATCCATCCGCAGCTTGGAACGCAGTATCAAATCCACGGTCCAAACTGTACAGATCCATCCGCAGCTTGGAACGCAGTATCAAATCCACGGTCCAAACTGTACAGATCCATCCGCAGTTTGGAACGCAGGCCCAGATCCGCGGTCCAAATTCTGTGTGCAGGCCGCCATTGTGGATGAGTAGGTGCCTATTCTTTTTGCTAAATTGTTTTGTTGTTTTAAATTGATTTGTTTGTTTAAAGCCCTGGTAAGTTTTCACCCAAGTACATGCCAACTACGCGCTACATGATAACCACACCGAGCACACCGGCCACTTTGTGGCGCGCATCGCTCCAACACAGGTGTGATTATTATATGTACCAATGCTTGAGAGCATACAAGTAAGTTATTTATTCATTTCATGAAAACCAGTAGCACATAAATCCAGTTTTGTTTTACGTTTAAGCTAGTCTTCTGTTTTATAGGTAGTTTTAACTTTAATTAGAAACTCTAAGTCAAAATGGTCGCTCAAATCTATAGAGTCATTGTAAAGGTCATTAAAATTCTGATTGAATGGCAGGATAGCTTAATTTAGAGGCTTTTAATTTAGAAGGTGTGTTCCTTTTAGGAGGAGTGCTTGAATAAATATTTTTTGCTAACATAACGGTTAAAAGTTTCTAATCCTTCGCGAGCAAAGTTGCATGGTAATGCTAGTAGTAGGTATACTAATGTAGTAATTTATATACTATAGTAAATAAAATAAATGTACTTGATTACTTGACTTATGATTGTGTAAACAATATAATTATATATTAAATATAAATTATGAAATAATTTTTCAGAACCGGTCGAATTTGCGGTCGCACTTCTTATCACACTTATATGAATTTCACAACATATTGTGAACTGGACTTCGTCAATTGTATGGAGCAATATGACGGTGAGTAAACCTCATTTGAAACTATTCCCTCTTATTTAATTGCATAACAATATAATAATTGCTTAACAATATAAGTAATAATAATATGTATTAACCCTATGTAAGAGTTTATATTTATTTTCTATTAATTGAAGTATTTTAATCGTAGTGTGCAATCCCACTAGAATGGCCTATACGAATGAGCGTGTGCACACTTTCTGTTGCTGGATTGGAGAACTCCGTTGAAGGTGAAGATGGCGTAGAATCAAAGACTGTTCTGTGAGAAGAGCTTCTATATTTTCTTACTGCAGTACTGGATTGCTATTACTATAAGTTCACTATTTACTATTCACTATAAAAGACTGAATGTTTACTATATCACAACTAAAAACTGAATCTTTACTGTATCGTATCACAAAACTGAATGAATCTCGGCGGACAAGCTCGGCCTTTTATATGTCCGTCGAACAAAACAAAACATTCCAGAAAACTCGATAAATATCTAGAGAAATAATGCTATCCCTTTCATTTCTACATACGCCGTCCTTGTCTTACATTTCCACAGTTTTCCGGAAGCTATATCTATCTCTGTCATTCCTATTTGTCTCTGTCTTTCCTTTCGATTCGTTCGAGAAACTTTGCGTACATTTGAAAGACTAGAATATTCTTAAGGCACTGAATGACTCTATGGATTTCGAGAATGTTCTACACTATTCTACAGGCTTCGAAATCGTTCTATAGGCTTCCGGAAGTTTCTACAATGTTCTGGAATGATCTCGCATATTCCAGAACTTTCCAAAGCTTTCTACGAATTCCCGAAAGCTCTAGATTGTTCTATTCGACAAGGCGTAGTACATAAACCTTATTTACATAAAGATAGATACATAAATTGCTCTCTAACAACTATTAAATGGTCTATGGCCTATTGTGGTTTATCAAGTAAGTACTTTGTTTTCTATAATAACTGCAAATTAAGTAGGTACGATTTTAAACTCTATAGCCAAATCTAAAGAAAAATACTAGTTACCTTAAAACTACTAGACTTAACTAGACCACAGACTAGACGTTGTCCTGCACACTTAGAATAAAATTGAAAGAACAATAATGTAGTTTAAAGTAGGTATGGGTATTAACGCCACCTGTATAATAACGCCCAAACTACAAAAAACGTACTTATAGTCGAGTGAGTCTCGCCATTACTCACTCAAACATAGAAAACACTAATAGAGTAACATCCAGCATGATCACAAGGCTGCCGAGCCGTCATCGTGTCAGAGACGTGCCGTACTTGTTGGAGCTTGTCCACGGACATCGCTTTTATAAAAACTGCCCGAAGAAATTGTAAGTTTTGAGTGAGTGGCTATGTTTTTGTTTATTTTTATATTGATGTTATGTAGGCTCTTATGTAAACTAAGGAAGCCACAGACGACGGTTTTAAAAAAAAACAAAAACTTTCAAACTAATTTATTAAGTAAAGAAATTACAATGATCGTAAATTATAACGAAGGAACCTACACTCGGTCGATGTGATTACCAAGTATAGAATGACGTGACCGGAACGCAGTTAGGGCACGTTGAGGGAAAGACGTCATTGCTGACTCTGCAGTCGACCGACACAATGGATATTGCAACGCGAGCCACGGCTGCAGATTAGGTGCATAGTTCGTATGTAACACCTCCATCCTCAGAGCAGCAACTATTTGAGTACGTTGAGCGAGAATGTTGCTGGAGCAGCCGCCTGGTGTGTAGATCTGTCAGGAACGGCGTATGTGTGCTCCAAAGTATATCTTATTTCGTTTGATGGCTTTTCAATCGTAATTAGCTTGGAACGTTTTCTAAGACGTCGTATTACGATGATGATAACAAGTACAGCTGCACCGAATAGTGACATGTAGAGTGGTAGAGTCGTATGATAAAATGTACCGTCTGTTGGTTTTGAATTTAATGGGCGCTGAAGTAGAATCTTGTCCCCTAAGTGGTGAAGGCCATTGAGATTGGTTGTAGTTAATCTGAGATGAGGGATGCTGGGGTTTTCCTCGATGGTTTCAAGTTTCTTGGGATTTCCATTATCTTCAGCGGCTGTCTGTCCCTTTACTTGGTCATATATGTTAATGATGAAGAACTCGTTGGTGTGAAGAGAACATTTGTGTGGGATAGTGGCGAGATAACTTCCGTATAGAGTGATGAATTCTTCTCATAATAGGATTTTATTTACTTAGAAATTGTACAATAAAAAATGGAATGTGAAGTTGTGTGTTCAAAATGATAATAGCGCCCACTCGGATAAGTAGCGGTAGCGCCGCCCGGAGAAATGACCGTTGGGCGCTATTAGTCTTTGTGGGCGGTATTGACCGTGGCTTTGAAAAAACTTAAAAGTTTAGTATTCTGTTTATCTTGTCTTGTCCTGAACAAGCCCATACAGTATAATTACTATTATCAATGTTGTCATTCGACGTTAGTATCCTACAATCTCATGGCAGCATTGTCCTATTACGTCTAATAAAGGCCGATTCTTTTTTTATTATTAAAGCAGCCTATGTCCAGCAGAGGACTTAAATAGGCTGATGATGGCAAAAATCGGACAACAGGATAATTTTTGTAAACGTTTAATTTGGGAAAACAATCAAAGGCGGGTTTTTAAAAATTTAAAATGTTCAGCAATTTTTGGCGTTAACTCTATATTTACTAAAACTTGTCTCATTACTTGTTATATAAACAAAACATACCTACTTTGGTTTAACCCTACGTGATGGTTTCTTTTCCAGTTTGGAGTATTGCGTATGTGGGATATTGTCGAAATCTGACAACACCCCTCTTTCATGTCCGTAAGTGTCTGACACATATACATACAATTCAATACATAATGCTGGACAATCCACACAGCACATTCTAACCCTAAAGTAAGCTACTCAAAGCTTGTGTTACGGGTACTAGATAACTGATATTTTAAATACATTTTATACATATACAATATACATCTATAGTGTTTTTTTTTAATATACGTAGAAAACACCCAGACCAACGGAACAAATTTCTGCTGATCGTACACAAATTGGTTCGATACAATAAATACAATCAGCTTATTCCCAAAAAGCTTTACATAAACTCACAACATAAAGCTTATATATAAACTCATAGATTTAATAATATTAAGCGTTTCATATTGTATTCTATTGTAATTAGTTAAGCTGATGGCAATCCGAATTAAATAAATAAGTAAATATATAAACCCCAGAATGATACCCGCATAGTATACCCTCAACTTAAGAATACTCATACTAGTATCTTCCCGCGGGTTAGCACGCGTTGTTTCTATGAAAACGTCTCCGTGTTATTTCTATCCTGAAAATGAAGGAAGACGAATAGATAAAAAGTAGCCAATGGCTGTATTCCAGGGCTAGAACCACGTCTATTCAAAATGTGTATTTTCTGTTGGTAGTTACAAATAAATAAATGAATAAATAAATAAATGAATAAATAAATTTCAGCTCGATCCGTTCTTGAGTTTTTGCGTTAAAGAGGAACAAACATCCATAACATATCTATACAAACTTTCAAGTTTATAATAGTAGTTAGGACTAGCAGCTCCCGCAGCTTCACTGAAAATTAAATAAATAAAAATAAATAAATAAAAAAGCCTTTTAAGTCCGTAACCATGTGGGTAACATATTTAGGTATCAAATCAACCTGTTGATGTCAAATGAAAAAATAATTTATAATGTGTCAGTAAATACATTTGAAAATGTTAAATAACATGCGCAATTTTTAATTTATAATTTGTTAATTTCGATTGATTTGAATTTAATTGTTCTTTTCTAAGTGGTTAGGACCCCTCTCGGGTAAAGGCCTCCTCCAGTAGTGTCCAGTGTTTGCGGTCTTCTGCGACGCTTGTCCAATTTCGTCTTTTACGATATTTCTTGATTTCAATTGACCATCTTGCTAGTGGTCTTCCAATTCTTCTTTTGCCCTTCGGGCCTTTCCACGAGGTGCCTATGGTGGCCCACCTTTCCTTTGGCATTCTGGCTAGCCAGAAAATTATATACTTGCGTGAAAATTGATTAAAAGTAGCCTATGTATTAATCCAGGACTAGAACTACGTCTATTCGCAATTTCACCCTAATCCTTTAGTTTTGGCGTGAAGGTATAAAACACACATCGATCCAAATGATCGCATTTTAATTAAGTATAAGTGTGATATTATAATTATTATTATTATAATAAATGGGTGAGTCTGTGTGAATGTTTGTTATAAGTAATCTCCGTAACTACTATAGTTCTTATAATGAAATTTGGTATGTAGATAGTTTAGGACCTAGAATAACACACAGGCTTAAAAGTTGGAAATTTTAACCTCTAAGGGTTAAATAGAGTGGTGAAATTTGTATGGAAAATGATTATTCCTTGGTTCAATTCACTCAAAACTCGGTATAAATAAACTGTAGAAAGAATAATTAAACACTTTTTTTTATTTTTACACCCAATTTCCCCTGTAATAAATTTCTGAAATCTGTACGAATAAAAACTCCGGTTCGCGGGCGTAGCCGCGGGTCGCATCTAGTTATTTTATTATATTGAAATGTTTTACGGATGTAGGTACATTATTTGAAATAAATAAATAAGAATAAAAAATATATTTCAGAATTCAAGGACTACGATGACATAGACTTTCTTGAACGTGAATATGTTCACATCAAGTGAGTTCCATTGTTTTTATTTTTTTACTAAGCCTATTCCTCCGTCGAGACGGTACGGTGCGGTGGGAGCGTCAGGATCGAACACTCCAATACAACGTGAATAGTAATTTTAGTACGACATACATTATTACGTATCAAAGGGTAGTTTCCTCGGTAAAATAAATATTATTCTATGATCCATAGAGTCCATATAGTCCATGATTTAAATTTAAAAAAATCAAACAAAAAATGACCAGGATTGAGCTGATTGAGAGGTCAAGTCTTCTCGTCATCCATACCGCAATGTTTGGAAACTAAAGTTTTCAATCATTTTTTTTAATGTTATGTTTTTTTAACTTTATTAACAACGAAAATTACAAGCAAATGAATAGAAAAATTACAACTAGTATTTACAAGCGCATCAGCATTGCCATACAGCGTGGTAATGCAGCCAGTGTCTTGGGGACGCTTCCGACTGGTATTGACATGGATCAATTGAGCTACCTTTAGACTGTTTTCAATCTGTGCGTCCTACCCGTAATGACCTGCGGAGCTGAGACGTGGACACTCACGGTAGGGCTGGTCCACCAGTTCAAAGTCGCCCAGCGAGCTATGGAAAGAGCTATGCCCGGAGTTTCTCTGAAGGACAGGATTCGTAACAAATACATCCGACAGAGAACCAAAATTATCGACATAGCTCAAAGAATTAGCAAGCTGAAGAGGCAGTTAGCTGGCCATATCTCGCGAAGAACCGTCAACCGTTGGGGTAAACGTGATCTTAAGTGGAGAACTTTGCAAACGTAGTCCTACACTACGTTTGCAAAGTTCTCCACTTAAGCCCAGGTGGGATGACGATCTGCGAAAGACTGCTTGCAGATGCTCAATGCGGCAAGCTGAAGACAGGGCGCTATAGTGCTCATTAGGTGAGGCCTATGTCCAGCAGTGGACTAATATAGGCTGATGATGATGATGATGATGATGATACAAATAAAATATGAAGATATCCTCCGATACACGTCAGGTATAAACAAATATAACATGGATAGATAGTTATGGAACTAAATATTTTTTTGTGCTGCCGAAATAAGCATTTATTTTTCTTTCAGTGAAATTTAACGGAAGATGAAAATGATCAAGCAATACCGCAACTACCTATTGTGATAGAACTTTTTAAAAAGGTGGAACGAAAAAGGCCTAAACACCACCTTGATAAATACTTCTTTGGCGTTTGTTAATATCAATGATAAATATCAATAAATAAATATACCCCTCTACTCTATTTGTACGGTTTACATAATCATACTAGTCCTAAACTATCTACGTACCAAATTTTATCTAAATAACTTCAGCTGTTACGGAGATTACTTATAACAAACATTCACACAGACTTTCCCATTTATTATAATAGAAGAAGTAAGATAAGATTATAAATTAATGTTTTTGTATATTAACATCTGATTCTCTGTTTTACCTTGATATTGTATCACAAAATAATATATGTATATTAAGACTCTCCCCTACTTATTTTTTTCTTCTTAAGTTATTTTGTTCAGTATCCGTACCTTACCTATTTAATTAAACCTATCCTACTATCAGAAGATTCTCGCGCTGAATGTACCTCATCTTTGCATGGATGCGGTTGGAACTAATGTATGAAAGTTTTATACAATGGTTTTGGATGTAATGGGAAGTAGTTAACTAGCCAAAATGGTTACAAACAAAACAAAAAAAAGTGTTGCTATGCAAAGTGTAAGTGTATGCCTGTATTACACTTTTTTATGTATCAAGCGAGTGACAAGTGCAAGTGACAGCTTTGCGTCTTTTAGACGCGGCGCTTTGAAATCGCAAAACTCAAGACGCAGCTGTGTGAAAGATGGCACGCGTCTTAGTTCAAAATGTTCCGTGAACAATTATCGGAAATTATAACGTCACTTCGTCACCGAGTTTTTGCCTACGAATGCACTCTCGCGCAGCGCTATTGTATACACCGCGCGTGAGGGCGGCAGTTTGTGCGCACAAGCACATGTCTACTCTCTCCCGCAGCGCTCGCTGAGGTTAGTGCTACGCATGCGCGAGCGAGAGGGAGCTAGAGGAAAGTCGCGACTGTGCGATTTGTAAGAATTTATGTATAAGTATAGCGGAATTCGGCTGAATAATCTAAACTAAATTACCTAGTAGGAAGATTTTAGACGAATGTAAGTACCTCGACAAACCTCCTTAGGTTTAAATGGTACATATATTAATTTAAAATGTTTCTTGTTTGTATTAAACAAATAAAAAAAAAAAACTTGCACTTGTCACGCGCCTTTTGATACTTACCAAAGTGTAAATCACGCTTACACTTTGCAAAACAACACTTTTTTGAGCCAGTCGCAAATTAGCTGTCCTTAGGACAACACGTCAACACGTCACTAATATTAGTGTGATTTGAAAAGCACGGCAGCAAAAAAGCTGGTTTAGCAGGAGGGGTATTTTAATTCATCGGGTTGCCCGTCGGATTCCATATCGGAAACTTTTGAACTTAATAAGGAGCGTATTCGAAAACTTTTGAATTTAGATCCTTCTTTAGTATGCATATGAAATCAAAATAGCGTTCTAAAGATCTGACGGAAATGGAATCTAATTCGAATGAAAACTTTTGCGATTTAAATTTGGATCCTTAGTTCCTTAGTTTAGATAATGAAATCAAAATAGCGTTATAAAGATCTGACGGAAATGGAAGCGAATTCGAATGAATTAAAATACTATTATGTTTAAAACCTTGCCAACCTTCTTTCACAGAAAGCCTTAGAGTCCGGATTCAATAATTTTATTTCTATAAGCTTTTTTTTTTAAATGACAACTTTTGAAAATTAAAAGCAAAGGAATAGAAAAATTACAACTAGTATTTACAATTGAAACCATTGAGCTAACTGCAGACGGTTGCAAACAGTCTAAAGGTAGCTCAATTGAAACAAGTCAATACCAGTCGGAAGCGTCCCCAAGACACTGGCTGCATTACCACGCTGTATGGCAATGCTGATGAGCTGAGCCAGATATTCACCAGCTCTCGGGTCACGCGTCGCATCGACCAGACGCTCATATATTTTTTTAAAAACCCGGAGAGCCTCGGTACCCCACGGACCTAGGGTCTCGAATCCAAGGGGAGCAAATGCGTAGGTTCTGTCGAGACCTGCGTATTTGCGCCTCTTGAGATCCTCGGCCAGATCTGCCGCCGCACCAGCCCTAGTGGATGTCCTTGAAAGATGGGAAGGTGCAAGTGTGTCGACGCATGTAGCGTCCCACACAATGGGCCTCCCCAACTCCCATGGGACTAGTGTCATACCGTCGGGCCTCTTGCCATCGTCACGGAACAGACCATTCGGTTCGAGAATAGCTGGTACGTTAGCTTAGCGCTGACAAAGGCCCGCCGGAAGATGTCATTAAGGCTGCTATAAGCTAAATTTTAAAATATCAATTATTATCAACTTGCGACCTGCCCCGGCTTCGCACGGTTTATTATACGTATAAACCTTCCTCTTGAATCACTCTATCTATTAAAAAAACCGCATTAAAATCCGTTGCGTAGTTTTAAAGATTTAAGCAGTCAAAGGGACATAGGGAAATAGGGACAGAAAAAGCGACTTTTGTTTTATACTATGTAGTGATAATCATTTGTTTTAGCTATAATCAGAAATCGATCGCTTTGTTTGTTAAGACTTACAAAATAAGCAATCAGACAAATAAATTTTTAACTGTAAATAATTAGACATTATCGCTTCCGACTGATAGGTATTGACATGGATTTATTGAGCTACCTTTAGACTGTTTGCAACCGTCTGCAGTTACCTCAATTTTTTAATTGTTTAAACTATTTTGAGTTTGTTTATATTCCTTGATAGTAATTTTCGTTGTGAATCACTACATAGTATAAAACAAAGTCGTTTTTTCTGTCCCTATGTCATTATGTCCCTTTGAATGCTTAAATCTTTAAAACTACGCAACGGATTTTGATGCGGTTTTTTTTAATAGTTAGAGTGATTCAAGAGGAAGGTTTATATACTTATAATAAAACCGTGCGAAGCTGGGGCGGGTCGCTAGTAAAGTATATTGAATTTTAAAAATAATATTACCAATTAATAAAAAAATATGTATTAGATACCTAATTAATTGTTTTTCTCTTCACTTAATATTTTTGTCTACTTGTGGCAGAATTTTAAAACAATGGCATAATGGTGTAATGATCAGATATGTAGTTTTGAGATAATTTCCAACAAACTCTATATCATTCGAAATAGGATTTTTCTTACAAAGTTTTATGGTAGCTTTTAACTTCGCTGTAATAGAATTTGGACTCTACCTCTACGTCTTGAGAATATAATTTAGAAGGACAGTAGCAGTCGGGGGAAATCAGAAGATGGATTATGTTTCTGCGATATCGTAAAATGCTTCAGATACTATAAATTTCTTAAAACAGAAAACTGTAAAAATAAACAAGTTACTTACCTACTAATATTATAGTAAACGCGGATAATTGTTTGGATGTTTGGTCCTCTTTCAAACAATATTTTTTTTAACTAAACTTAGTTCTAAGCCTAGAATATCAAATAGGCCATTCATCCAATGAATCAGTTCCCGTGGGATAGAAATAGTCTTGAGACGTTTCCATAGATACATCGCGTGCGAAGCCGCGGGCAGATGCTAGTTATAGAATATGAAGTAAGTAAGTAAACGTGCGATATTTTTTTCCTTCAAATTCCACGGAAAGCAACCGACTTGAAGTATGCCTAAAATGTGTTGTTCAGAATTCTGAGTTTTTGCGATAATTATCAAATATAAAAGGAAATATTCTTTTTATAAGTATTTTAGGAATATGATAAATGTAAGTAGGTACCTATAAATCACTAATAATCGCGCGAGACGCGGTCTGTGGTGACGCGGGTGGAAACATCATAATGAACTCGATTTTAATTTTCGAATGTTGCTGAGAAATCTGACGGAGGATATTTTCACGGAATATTGTCTTTATCTAACTCATTCTTCGTTCGTGTACACAAGGTTTATGTTAATAATCACTACATAGTATACAATAAAGTCGCTTTCTCTGTCCCTAAGTCCTTATGTCCCTATGTCCCTTTGAATGCTTAAATCTTTAAAACTACGCACCGGATTTTGATGAGGTTTTTTTAAATAGATAGATTGATTCAAGAGGAAGGTTTATACGTATAACAAAACCGTGCGAAGCCGGGGCGGGTCGCTAGTATTATTTTAAACTAATAATAGTATAGCCATAGTGGAGACCTTCATTTAAGTAAAAATACTTGTGTTAGAAGGTCTCGCTCTTCTATATCAGACATTACATATAAATTATTTGATATAATTAACAGAATCTTAAAAGGAAAAAGGTAAAATATGAATCTTCTTTTATTCAAGCTTAAAACTACATAATTATACTAAGTATAGTCCATATTAAACGCCAGACCTATAGGTCTGGCGTTTAGTATACTAAAACTAGCGCCACCACATATTATATCATACTACGGTAATACGCGTATAGGTAATACGTAATTAATAAATGAATACAACAAAGGAATTAAATTCCCAAAAATCTAAATAAAATAAAATAAATAAAAAATCTAAATCTTTGTTTTATCTATCAGCTTTTTTATGCGCCTGTATTAATTCTATTTTGTCTATTTTAGGTAGAGATACGAAGTTAAAAATATCTTAATTATCAAAAAAACGAGGATAGCTAAAATCTAAAAAAGTTATATAAATACAACATGATGTAAAAATTATGTCTGATATCAAACATAAATGGTTTATTTAAAATAGATTAATAGATAAAAGCTATTAACGACTAGCTGAAGCTTTTGCTCAAAATATTTTAAAATTAAATTGATTAAATTTTTTTTTTTTGAAGGATTAAGAAATCTTTATTAACAACGAAAATTACAAGCAAGGAATAGAAAAATTACAACTAGTATTTACAATTGAAACCATTGAGGTAACTGCAGACGTTGCAAACAGTCTAAAGGTAGCTCAATTGAATTAAAAATGGACTTTTGAAATTGGATTTTATTATTAGGTTAGTATTTTACATCTGTGAGTAGGGTAAAATAAATTAAACTAAAGTTGTTCTTGGTGGCCACTAAACTCTGTTTTCATATTTCTTCCTGAAATAGACAAAATAAAAACTTAGGTAAAGATGCATTTAAAGAAAAGCTTAGGTATGATAGGCATAATATACTGAACGAGCTACCCACCCCGGCTTTTCACGGTTTTATTATTCGTATACCTTCCCCTTGAATCACTCTATCTGTTAAAAAAACCGCATCAAAATCCGTTGCGTAGTTTTAAACATTTAAGCATACCTACATAGGGACACGGGCAGAGAACGACTTTGTTTTATACTATGTAGTGATAGTGATCTATCACCGAATCTATTAAGCTCTTGAGAATTATTTTCGAAAACAAACTGTATGCTTAGAGATCTTTATTAACAACGAAAATTACAAGCAAGGAATAGAAAAATTACAACTAGTATTTACAATTGAAACCATTGAGGTAACTGCAGATGGTTGCAAACAGTCTGAAGGTAGCTCAATTGATCCATGACAATACCAGTCGGAAACGTCCTCAAGACACTGGCTGCATTACCACGCTGTATGGCAATGCTGATGCGCTGAGCCAGATATTCACCAGCTCTCGGGTCACGCGTCGCTATGTACTGTAAACTGTATACTGTATACCAGTAGGTATATTTAGCACTGATTGTGCAGGAATATTTGCAGCTGCAAAATTGCATAAGCAATCTTCAGCCGTCGCGTCGCCACTGCAAAGAGAGAAAAAATAAAAATGTTACAAATTCTAACCAAGCGTGCGGGAATTTCTAGATTGCCTAGGTATGTTACCGCAAAACTGTATGTTTTTTGCCTCTCTACTGGTTTCTAAGCAACATTGACCGAAATGGAAAATAGAACTTTATTTGCATGCTTTCGAAACTGTTGAGTTTAGTTTACCTTAAAATAACAATACCTCGATTCAAAAACATAAATATTTTTTGTAAACATATGAGGTACAAAACCAAAGGAATATTGGTGGAACATATTTAACGACACTGGTATCATCAGAGCAAGCTACAGGAACTACAAACAATTCGTGGTTTTGATAGTTTTCATTCATCATTCCATTGGTCTTTTAGTCGTTTTCGAACCCGAACTTGCATCTTTTTCGCTGTTCTTGAGCAATTATGCGTTGTTGATGATTTTGTTTTGGTTTTTAGTTGTTAGCTTGATATTACCCTGCTATTGTCTGTTATTACTATCAGTTTTTTACTACAAGTTTTCACTATACTACAAGTTTACACTTTACTATAAGTTTTCATTCATAAATGTCAATGTTTACAAAAAATATATATGATTCTAAATCAGAGTACAGGTATCAAAGTGAACAAACATCAAACTAATATTATAAATGCGAAACTTTGCATGGATGAAAACGATAAGGCTATTTCTATCTCATGGAAACTTATTTATGGGATAAAAAGTAGGCTGTTTTGTAGTATACTCCAGGCGTAGAACTACGTCTTTTCAAAATTTCAGCTCGTTCCGTTCAGTAGTTTTGGGAAGGATGGATGTTTGTTACGCGTGAAATGAAATGTAAAACAAAGTCTAATTTACATACATCCCATAAATCAGTTACCATAGGAAAAAAAGCCTTGAAACGTTTCCATAGAAACAACGCGTTCGAAGCCGCGGGCATATACTCGTAAATTATATTTTTAATAGCGACCTGCCCCGGCTTCGCACGGTTTTATTATACGTATAAACCTTCCTCTTGAATCACTCTCTTTATTAAAAAACCGCTTTAAAATCCGTTGCGTAGTTTTAAAGATTTAAGCATACATAGGGACATAGAGAAAGTGACTTTGTTTTATACTATGTAGTAAAGAATAGTAAAGAACCCTGTATAAACTGCTCCGCCATAAAACTTTTACGAAGCAGTTTTCAATCAATCTGATCGCCGATTAACTGTTTTTAAGCTGAAAAGGTTCTATTCACATACGATCTACGAAATCTTTATTAGGAATCAAGTCTTTTATGGCATATTTATCACTATCCCTAGGGTGTGTGTATAGAAGAATATTAGTTTTTATAGTTTCATGCCAATTATTAAAAATGTAGCTTGTAGGTAACCTACAGTAACAAACAGTTTTTTACTTTTCATTATAATATATAAATTATAAAGTCTACGTATATTTTCGATACAGATAACAACGTTAAGTCTTTTATTATTTATATTTTTGTATTATCTAAATGTTTAGATAATAATTTAAATAAATATGTAATAATTATTTATTTTAAGTTGTATTATTAGACGTATCAGACGCACATCTTACCCCATGTACAATCCGACGATCCTGTTGTCTGACAGAGATCGCTCTTGAGCGATCGACCAATTGTAGCTTTATTTAGTATAAATTGTTTCTGCAAATTATTGTTTCTAAGTTGTAAGTGTGCAATAATGTGTTTTCTACCTATCTATTTAATAACAAAGCAATAATTAAATTGTTAAAGACAAGAAAAATTCTAAAATTAAAGATGAAGAAGTAAACGTTCTATTTTTAAACGTTTTTATTCTTTTCAAAAACGCTAAACCCGTAGAACGAAGATGAATAACAGAAAAGCAGAAAAATATTTCAAAAAAAGAATCTAAACTCCAGTCTTCATGGACTCTAAAACTATCAAATATTCCACGTTCTCTCGAGCACCTAATTTATAGTTTGTCCACATACGACCCGAATAGGACCTTAATCTCACATGAAGAGGGTTCATTTCCTGGGATGACGTTGGTATATCTATCGCGAGAGTATAAAATATGAAACAAGATCTTTGTCGTAAGGTGAAGAGTCCCTACAAAGGATTTGAGAGGTCTATAGTGCAGAAGCAAGTACCCATTTAGTTTGTTCATAGTTGATAAGAGGTAAGGATGTTATATGGGGTCTTTTATACCTTTTTAGTTGGGTTCTTACGTTTAAAGAGGTTATAAAACGGATTGAGGGATAAAACTCTGGAACTTTAAGCCATTGAATAAAGACGCAGATTTTTTAAAAGTTTAACACCCACCTGCAATGCAGGTGCCGGTTTCGATTCCCGCTTTGGCACAAATATTTTTACGATCTTCAGGTTCATATTGCTGTGTCGGGGTGTGTTGTGGCGCGACAGAACGCTATCGGTCTCATAGATTTAGTATGACTAGATTCACATTAGTAGCTTGTGTTGGGGTGTGGCGCGATCTGTCGCTAATGTGAATCTAGTCATACTAAATCTATGAGACCGATAGCGTTCTGTCGCGCCACAACACACCCCGACACAGCAATATGAACCTCGCTTTAGGGTATTTTGGTTGTTTTATATATAAATATATTTATAGTATTTGACGCAACTCATCAGCATTGTCAAACATGGTAATGCAGCCAATGTCTTGAGGACGCTTCCGACTGTTATTCACATGGATCAATTATTGAGCTACCTTTAGACATCTACAGTTAGCTCAATTGTATATACTATGCAGTTTCAATTTGTTTATTTTTCTTGTTTGTAATTTTCGTTTGAATAAAATGTTGTATAGATAATTGATTAATGTATCAGTTATCTAGTACCCGTAACACAAGTTTAACTAAGCTTTGGGCTATATGGTTTTTAGTGACTAAAGACATATATTTGCATTACTGAAAAATAAACCTTATAAATTTGCCTGAAAAAATATTTTTATATTCGATAGCGGAATATTTTTATCACATTACATTCCGGGACAATTTAAATAAATAATGATCAAAACGTGAAAGCGACCGCCGAAGGGTTTTAATAAATAATCGAGTCAATGCTTTTTCGGGAGGTCGACCCGAATGCTCGAAAATGTTTCTAATCTACCGTCATATGGAAACATACAAAGAACCTTTATTATTCCTCCATAAAAAAGTAAAACAAATGAAAAATAAATTTAATTCCCTCTCAGCTTTGTTAACATATTTTTACCAGCA
The DNA here is from genome assembly GCA_944547425.1 of Eupithecia centaureata. Taxonomy (NCBI): domain Eukaryota; kingdom Metazoa; phylum Arthropoda; class Insecta; order Lepidoptera; family Geometridae; genus Eupithecia; species Eupithecia centaureata. Next base: position 7,994,605 of record OX155696.1, read on the forward strand.
GCATTATATGTTTACTAAAAACATCTTAAAAATGTCAGAAATTAATTAGTTTTGTTGTTTGTTTTAGCTGTGAATTGTACAAAATGCTTGTTTTTTGTACGACCAACTGCGAAAATAAATATGATTACCTATACACCCAAGTTTTCACTTTAGAATATAATAGCATAATTTATTCACAAAAAGTTGATTAACATGCACCCAGCGTCTTGGGGACGCTTTCGACTGGTATTGATATGGGTCAGTTGAACTACCTACCTCTAGACTGTTTGCAACCGTCTGCAGTTAGCTCAATTGTTGCAACTGTAGGTATACAGGTGTAACATTTAAAACGGTCGGTATGGGAAAGTCTGAAACTATAAGACAAACGAAGATCTCTGCTTTACAATAGTCACATAGCTGAATTGAAAAACAAGTATTGGTGTTTATTTCGAAAATTAAATAAATAAAAGGATAAGAAAACTATCAATTTTATTAATTTTAGACATCACGTTTAACATTTACTCCTTAAAACCTACAAAATCGATATCAGACTAAAAATAGTGATAGTTTGATTTTTTAAGATATCCGGGTTCGATTCCCGGACTCAGTACAAGATTTTTTAAATGTGTGAATGCAGTTTTTCTTGTGACTAAAATTGATGACATGGTTCCTAAGAAGAGATCTTCGTATGTCTTATAGTTTTTCAGACTTTCCCATACTGACCGTTTTAAATGTTACATACACCCTGAATATGTATACTATGGTTGTAATTTGTTTCTATTCCTTGCATGTATCCGTTGTATCTATGCAATACTGCCAGTAGTTTTGGACTTGTGTAAGAAAATTAGTTTATACTATGTACGTATTAATATGAGTGAGAGTTTAATTTAAAATTTCTCGTCAGCAAAAAATTAAAATATTCATCTACGCTATAAAAACATTGGCTTTCATAAGGGGTGGCCAGCAGTGGACTTATATAGGTCAATTAATGATGATAAAAACAATGAGTCAAACCATATGTTGAGTCTTCTTAAAACAATGTTATTGGCATATTAAATATCCTATTTCCTATAGGAAATTTATTTCCCGAATTGCTAGGAATCGTGATTTGGCATATTAATCGTTTTTATTCTAATTTATTATGCCTACAATAAACACGTAGTGGGTTTTAAATAAAGTTGTTTTTTTTACTTATGTTTGTTTTAATGACAAGAAAGGCCGTACCATACCTAGTGCGTAGGTATTCAATGTGACCAAGCACTGAAAATATTATACAACAATATCAATTTATTAATAAGATCTTTATTAACAACGAAAATTACAAGCAAGGAATAGAAACATTACAACTAGTATTTACAATTGAAAACAAAGTCAATGAAAAGCTTTGTGGTTCATTACCATCGCTCGTTGCTAGCTTATGTCTGTAGTAGCGACGTCGCTTCGTAGCTGCGTAGCTCTGTATCCGCGTAGCTCCGTAGCTTCGTAGCCACCTTACCTTCGTAGCTCCGTAGCGTAACTCTGTAGTAGGCTGCTTCGTAGCTGCGTAGCTCTGTATCCGCGTAGCTCCGTAGCTTCGTAGCGACCTTACCTTCGTAGCTCCGTAGCGTAACTCTGTAGTAGCCTGCTTCGTAGCTGCGTAGCTCCGTAGCGATTCCGTAGCTTCGTAGCTCTGTTTCGTAGCTCTGTTACCGTGTAGCTCGGTACCCGTGCTGCTACGTACCGAGTGATTTACTATCAAACTATTGTACGAACAGAAATAGATAAGTACCTATGTACAAGTGTTAGGTTAATGTTTGTTATTGTTTTATACAAAAACTACCTATCGACTTCGCAACTCAAAAACTTTTGGTCACCTCGACAACCTTCATAGTATCTGTGAAGTAGTAGAACCTTTTTTGATGATTCTTTTTTTATTTAAAGCTTTCAAGTGGTGCCACGAACGTAGTGAAAATTTTTTAAGTCTATGGGTGCCACACACATTTGATTAAGATCGGCCTGTTTTTGAGTTTTTTTTTAATGCGTACTTTTTGACTTCGCCTATATGACTGATAATGTTTCATTTTTGCTTTAAATTTCGAAAGGCAAATTATTTATTTCTTCTTTTGTCCCCCCACAGCATAAGCTCAAATCCTCCGTCCCCCAAAATGTTGGATTTATAACAGTGAAAACTGCACATAAATTTATTTGCCAAATAAATAAATATACAATATCAAGAGCAGAGCCGAATAAGGCTGCCTGTCCATTGACGCGGAGAGAGGCAGCGAAGCGGAGAAACGAAGAAATATTAACCAATAGGATTGCCATGAAATCTCCGCTCCGCTTTTTCATGCAATCCTATTGGTTAATATTTCCTCGTTTCTCCGCTCCGCCAGCTCGCTCCGCTCCAATGGACAGGCACCCTAAAGCCTGTTTGAGAGTAGGTATAATCACCGCGCACGTATTGTACGTCCAAAACGATTTGGCAACGTTTCTAGCGAGCGCCAGTACAAATATTGATGCGGAATTCGGACGAGCCAGGCTAAACTTTCTATTTAGTTGCACTTAGTTTTTACCAGACTCTTATTTATATAAAGAAAAATGAAAAAAAAAATTGTAGGCATGGTTGTGGAAGTTTATACTTTATTTGCGACACGCCCCGACTTCGCACGGTTTTATTATACGTATAAACCTTCCTCTTGAATTACTCTATCTATTAAAAAAAACGCTTCAAAATCCGTTGTGTAGTTTTAAAGATTTAAGCAGTCAAAGGGACATAAAGACATAGGGACAGAAAAAGCGACTTTGTTTTATACTATGTAGTGATTTGCGACACGCCCCAGCTTCAAGGGTGTATTATATATACATACAAAACTACTACTATACATATAAAACTTCCTCTTGAATCTCTATTATAAACCGCTTCTATATTCGTTGCGTAGTTTTAAAGCTCTTAGCATTCATAGGGAAAGACAGACAGACAGCAGGAAGCATAACTTTGTTTTATACGAGGTATGTAGTGTCCTGTATGGCACTCAAATCTGCCACAGTTCTCGCGGATGTCTTTGGAAGATAGGAAGGCGGTGTGTCGACTGAAGTAGTATAATTTATAGTGGGTAAAAAACGAATTAATTTAACATCAATTATTAATTTACCTATACCTATTTGGTAGGTACCATGTAAATCTTCGGTTCATTTTCTTGATGAAAAACTAACTTTCAACTTGCCCAAGTGATAAGTTGTTCCTCTGAATGCTAAATATTTACCTAATTTAAACCGTTTGTATTCAAAATAATCCTCAAACAACTACCAACTAGGACAAGACGAAATCCAATACAACATTCACTATCCAGTTACTGAAATGCAATTCCTCAACTTTAATTACCAACTTTGAGGGATTTGGAACGTTGCCTGTTAAACGTCGGGAGCAAAAAGCTGAAATGGTTGCTATTCAAATAATGCAGGCTCCAATATCGACTTTGAGCGATGGGAAAACGATTTAGAGAAAAGTGGTTTCTGATAGTTCGGATTCGAATTCTATTTGGGATTTTAGTGGCTTTACCCATTTTTATTCGATTTTATCGATAAAGTACTTACCAGCATGTTCTACCTATATCCTATGTAAGTATGCATTGTAGCTTTGGTTGGATATTAAAAGACGTGCTACGTACCTAACCAAACAAAATAAATACTACTTAGGCATATAGTAATTAAGGGTAGGTACCTATTATCAATCGAAAGTACCTCCTTATACTAAAATTAATATCAAAATACATTTAATAAGTAACCTATTTACTAGTGACCTTAGAATAGTAAAACACACAATTTTATTCAACTGTAAATTGGTATCTTTATCTAAGTATATTTTATACAATCGTCTGTAAAAATTCCATGTAAAATACCATTAATCATATTTAATTATTACCAATTCAATTTAAGCATGTTTTTGCCTGAAACACGGGACTTAGTTCAGGCTAAATTGTTTTGCTAACTGTATTTAGATAATAAGGGTATCTACTTACCTCTTAAAAAGCCGCGTACAGACTGCTGTAACGTAACATGGAATGTAACACGCTGTACGCGGCTTTACAGTTCTAGAAAACGTTTGATTAAACAGTTATTTATTTAAAACCTACCTACTTGACTACCAAATTACAGCACGTACACTTCGTGTACGAAACGATACAGCTCATTCGAAAGTCACCCCCGCGTTCTCTGAAATAAATCACGGTGACAAATGGAACCCCAAATGGCGGAGAGCAGATTTCACCTGGGCGCATTACTCACGCCTCTTTGCTGAATCTTTTCAGGCGCGAATTGCTGCATTGCTCTCACCTATTTATTTCATGCTTTAGTTGTTTTAAGATAAAGAAAGGATATAAGATATTTTTTATCTTGCACTAAGTAGAATATTTTCGCTTTCAAGTCTAGATAACGAATGCCACCAGTAGGTACTACTTATAAATCTGTGAATGCCACCGCTCGTTTTTTCCCTCCAAAATGGCTTTTTGCTCATTTTTAGACGGAAACTAACCACAGACAAGACTGCCTGACCCAGAGGTCCTATGACTACATTAATATCTTTGAGCCTGAGCAAATTCAAAGAAAAACACGGAATTCGTTTCGGACCTTTAACTACTGCCTTCAAAACTTATATCTACGTACCTATAGAGATTGGAAAAGTTTCAAATCATTTATATCCATCAATGGGAACTGATTTTTGGATGAAAAGTAGCCTATGTAGGTATTATTCCAGGGCTAGAACTATACATTTACTCAAAACAGCCCGATCCGTTCAGTAATTTTTCCGTGAAATAGGAAACAAACATCCATACTTACCAACTTTCGTGTCTAAAATATCAGGAAGGAGTAAGGATACACATCGTTATTGTAAGTATATTATTTTTCTATAACCCTTCACAACTTTTGGAAGACTAAACCTCCAAAACTGGTTAGCTTACCTATAGATAGTTAGATAGGTATAGGTTACTTACCTACCTTTTGTACATCCGAATGAATAGATCTTTTTTTGAGGACGCTTCCGGCTGGTGTTAATATGATCATAATAAATTAGTAGGATTAGTAGGTATGTACATAATTAAGGAACATATACCAAGTTGACCTATTTGTAGATTGTTTCTTATCCGTCCAGTCCGTAGGAGCAAGTTTGAATACAAACTTGTAAGCCTCTCATATAACTAGCTGGACTGCGGTACTAAGCGCCTGAATAACTAGATTAGCAAAACGCTTACTGGCACTTTGCAGCTACATTTTCGGCACGAATGATGATCGTTGCCATGTCGTCATTGCGTTAGGATTAGAAGCCAAGATGGCTGAATGGAAAAAAAATATATTTCTTTTCTTTTGATGTGATTAAACTTTTGGGTTGAAGAAGGATATAAGTAAATAATAAATAAATAATTCAGACAGTCCACACAGCATCATCTAGCCCCAAGCTAAGCAGAGCTTGTGTTATGGGTAATAAATGACTGTTAGACTTAATACAATATATTACATAGATATATATTTTTTATTAAACATATTTAACATAAACACCCAGACCAACGAAGAAAATTTCTGCAGATCATGCACAAATTTGTTCCGGGGCGGGAATCGAACCCGCAACCTCCTGCGTCGCAGGCGGACCTTCGCCCACCGCGCCACATCGGTCGTCAAGTGCCTACTTACTTAATCTTACTTAATAAAGAATAGGTAGGTAGAGATTCTCCGTGTAAAGAAATCAATGTTCTTGGAGGAGAAACAGCTATTTGTATGAATAATAGATTTTTTATAAAAATGTTGATATGTAGGTAATTAATTATGTAATAGGTTTTATGTTTTGAATTTTGAAGAAGTACTCTTTCTCGGAACGTAGTCATGCTGGAATCATGCGTTAGTTGGCATCCTATTAGTTTGTGCTGGAATCTTTACTCTTTAGGTTTTAAAGTTAAATCCAAATCTTAGGTTCATTCATTCGTGATCGTTCAACAGTGTTGCCATCTGTGCCATTAATAACGCTGTTGCAACAAATTAGTGAGTAAGTTACGATATCGCATCATTTTTTTAACCCCTTATCCCAAGCCTTAATATTGGTTTATCAAATATTTAATCACACCACTAGACACCACTACATCAGAAACAGCTTGCAAAAAAGTGACTGCGCTATGTAAAGCACCCTTCAAAACTTTACCTATAGACAACTAAAATCCAGTGAAACTTAGAATGAGTCGATCATTGCCTTCCTAAAATAAATATGTAGGTATTTGACCAACAGCACTGGACATGCACCAGATAGCGATAAAGTTACGTGTTTTATTTATGAGAGTGGCAATGTTTCGGTGAATAACGCGGTAGACACTGAGTAGGTATTTCTGCGATCTGAATTGCATTTTGTTGCGTCGCTGCTAGAGTCAGTAGAGTCCGTTTTTATGTTACCTATCATTTTCTTATAGTGCAACTTCTGTGCTATTATTTCGTAACTCATTTATTGATTACAGCTAAGATTGATGTTTATGTGTGATGCTGCCTCACAGAGTATAATATACGAAGATATCTAATTACAATACCTCCTGTATTGTAATAATTAGATATCCCCTCGATTTCCCTATGTAACAAAGCGTGACATTTTGCGGGGTGAGGGGGTATTAGACCCCGTCCTCTTTTTTTTCCATTTACCGGTCAATAGCAAAACTACTCACTTCATTCTGTTTCTAAGTAACTACATATTTTGACTTTTTCACATTAGATGTCATTAAGTGTAGACCCCACCCACTTTTTATTTTCCATCTACCGATCAATAGCGAAACTACTCACTCTAATCTGTTTATAGGTCTAAGATGTAACAGGGCCGTTCTCAGAATTTTTGTACCAGGAAGTAAAAGCCGCCTTGAATGAAAAATGTTGTGATTAGCACTGCCAGTGCTAGTCTTTTTGGAAGTAGGTAGGTACCTAATCGACGTTATCTTTTGACAACTAGGTAGGTACCGGTATATGTTGCATATGCTCAGCTGAGGACCGATGATGTATGATAATTCATCCTCATTAACAAACTATTTGCAGAAAATGACCCTTGTTTTACAGACACGTTCTTCTATTTCTTTCGAAATTAGCTAGCAGCACCATCAAGCAATCACTCTCGCATGGTCAATCATTCACCGAATGACTGAGTGATTGAAAAATAAAATATGACAAGACAAGTTATTAACCTGTGGATGTGTGCGACTGTGTGTGTGTGGAATTGTGGATTGTTGTTGAGTTCGGGACAAAAATGACGATATTCTCAAATTATCTTTAAAAATTTGTTAAAACTTTGCAAAACAGCATGACTGTGTGGGAGAAACTCGAAAATGAAGAATGCTACGCTGTCGGTAAGTGTTTTCCACTTGTTTTGAACTTTGAAAAGATTTGTCGAAGTTTTTGATGGGTGTTTTACCTCCCGCGAACTTTTTGATAAATATAAACATTGTATCAGCGCTGAGCGTATGACATAAGCCTCCTGCTGGGTGATGCTAATTACCGTCCAGGATAGGCCTAGATTCCTTCTAACCTCAAAGAGATTAGGTACAAGTATTTCTAAAACTGACTTAGTTGTCTAAGGCCACTCCCTAATGATTTCATTAAATTGTGTTATAGACACTCTAATTACCTTGTGCTGTTTATAACTTGGTAAAGTTTGTTTAGCTTGTGACGTTCCTTGTCCTTTGGTTTTATTTATTTTAAGCAGCGATAAACACAAAAATCACAAAAAAAATATGTGGTTCCAATATACTTAAATTGGGAGAACACGACTGGTTATACATTTATGCTCTCTAATTTGTGTTTATTGTGTATCTTCTATTGGTAGTTCTAAATAAATAAATAAATACTTAAAATAATACAAATTTTTGTCATAATAAGCCAGAATTATGATAACTTTAAAATAGTGCTTAGACAACCAACTTCCGGACAGTGCCTGAATTTCTAGCCATTTTTGAAATAGAATTTAGAATTTTCCTGAAAACCATTGGACTTTCTATTCAGAAAAATAGAGTGAATAGTATAAACAATTATAACAAACTTAAAAATCTAAGCCATCACTAGAAGGCAGAATACTCAGAATGCTGGCAGCATTGCCACGTTGAATGGCAATGTTAATTCGTTGACCGAAATAGAAGCCAGCATTCCAATCTCCTGTGGACTCTATGACAATTTTGGTTAGATCTTTAACTAAAAAGTATTGTTTTTATTTCTCCACTGAGAAGACAGATTGGCGGTGCTTGGTCTCTATAAAAAAGTGTGATTAAGCTAGTAATTTGCTTTAAAAAAATATTTTACTGAAATACCAAAATAATTACATTTTCTGCTTTAAAGAGGGCTATGCTCGGGGTTTCTCTACAGGATCGAATCAGAAATGAAAGCCCGTTGGATTAGTATGTTGAAATGGCAATGGGCAGGCCATATAGCGCACAGAACAGATGGCCGATGGGGCTGGAAAGTTCTCGAATGGAGGCCTCGGACAGGCAAGCACAGCGTAGGATGTCCATCTACAAGATGGGCAGATGACTTCGTAAGAACTGCAGGTCGGTGTTGGATGCAGGCCGCTTCCAACCGCAGTTCCTGGAGATCAATGAGGGAGGCCTTTGTCCAGCAGTGGATGTCCTACGGCTGATATGATGATGAATCCTTAGATGGTCTTATTATGATGTATCATAGTTAGCAGGCAACACCTGTGTTATATTAATAATTTAAAACATGTACTCATAAAGGCTCAATGGTTACTCAATTGTTATTATTTTAGTTCAATTTTAAAACAATGTACTCAACACAATGTGCTCTCAAGAATTGTTTTATAAATTCAGATAAACATTACTAATATTTTTGTGTAAATGCCTAATTGAATCACTGCCAATCCATTGCAATGCTTCATACACAAAGGGCGAAATATTTTTACCTCTGCAGTAAATAAATGTTGAAATTTCTTTACCTCTTCCCTAAAATTTTGAAAACGTTGATATTTCTTTTTGGTCTTTATAGAGAAAATTGAATAAAGTAAAAATTTTTCCCTACACACAAGCAGTATAGCTGCATTTGACTTGTTTTTATTCGCATTAACTGTCCCACTACTGGGAAAGGCCATGTGGCTTTACAAAATGAGCCTAAACTATACTGTGTTTAGTTATGTAGACCATCCTTAAAGCTAACAATGGTTATCCCACAGCAAAATTGTGTTATGATGTTTAACAGAACAAATTATGCCATAGCTCAGGTCTTCCTATTTGTTTTTAAATAATTTATTGTAAACCAATTGCTATGAACCTATTCTAAAACTGTCTGTGATTCCAACTGTCTTTTTGGATTATTTTGATGTTATCTCATCAGCATTGCCATACATGCTTAAACTGGTATAAAACGAATTAGTTGAGCTACCTTTAGACTGTTTCCAACCGTCTGCAGTTAGCTCAATTGTATATACCTACTAGTTTAATTTTTTCTATTCCTTGATTTTAATTTTTTTAGTAAGAATTTTTTTGCATGTTCAATAATCTACAAAAACACAATCAAATGGAAGATAAAAACTACCTACATACTAGTATAATAGATTACTTATTGATCACAGAAAAAAAAAAATCTATTTCCCGAGCTTTACATAAGGTTGGAAAGTTCCATGGTGGGAACCATAGGTGGCAAGATCATATTCTTTGATAATATCATAACAACATAAATTGACAATTAAATTATTATAAGCAATTGTAAACACAAAGTGTCAGCTCAATATAACTATTATAATAATTTGTATATTGACTATAGTTTTACTATTTGTTTAATTGGATTACTACTATGTTATTTTTAATACTGACAGTATGTGTCAACAAAATGTCTGTTTCCTTAATTGTTTCCTTATTTCAATTGTGTTACTAGACAAAGCATCCACAATAATGGCTTTTAACAAGCTTATGCAATTTTATAGAATAATATATTAGGTAATTTAAACGAATAATCATAAAATATCCTTTTGATTGGTGAAACTACCTAAAGAAATCATTTTAAATCATAAGCCGAAGATAATGTCTTTACATTTTAAAAGGTGTCATTACATTTTTCATCCTTTTTTGTTTAAATGAAAATTACCTAAACATTTTAAATGGAATTACTTAAGCACTGGCTTAAAAACCTGATATCTCACACTGCATTTTTTCAACCAAATTGAGCAGTTTATGCATCCAAAAATAATATTATGTCTTTTTATCTCATTGGTGGCAAAAAATGGTGATAATTTTCGAGATAAGCTTCTGATAACGCAGCTCCTATCTCATACAGACTTCACGATACTCAATCTCTATCATTATCTATTTCTGGTAAGTCAGACATATCCTGCAAGTCAATTTGTGACATTCAATGACTGACTCGCCCAGGCTACTTTCCCGCTCAACGGATGCTAAATACGTGTCAATAATGACCCAGACTGTGAAAATGGTCTGATCGGGTCACCCAGAGAATGACTTAGATTGACATACTGATAAGATTGGGCTTCGACAGGGATCTGAGACCTTCGTATCAAGTGCTTGAGTTTGGGCTCTGGTTCTCATGAGAGACAGAGACAAAAACGACGACACGAGTCTCCGCCTAGATAGATAAACTGAAACACCTAATGCTGGTCGAACATTGCCGACTATCGCTTGAGCAACTTTCCACAAAACAGGACAGCTGCTGCTTATCACTACATAGTATAAAACAAAGTCGCTTTTTCTGTCCCTATGTCCCTATATCCTTATGTCCCTTTAAATTCATAAATCTTTAAAACTACGCAACGGATTTTGATGCGGTTTTTTTTAATAGATAGAATGATTCAAGAGGAGGGTTTATACGAATAATAAAACCGTGCGAAGCCGGGGCGGGTCGCTAGTATGATACAAAATATGCCATCTCAAGCTGCTATGAAGCGAACGCTTCAGTGAGAAGACACTGTTCTGTACAGAAAAGTAGCCTAAACAATGAAAACGCAGTAGCTTTAAGCTACTATTGCTCAGGCCATAGAGCTAATGATCAGCCACTGTTCAGCATAGAAACTGAAAAGCGTCGCGTTCGAAACTAACCTTCGAAAACAGGTTGACATCAACTGATAACGACTCAAATATCTTAGTGGTATTTTAGCGGGCTTTCCTTAAAAACTTAAAATGGGGATATTACCAACTGGAACTCCGGTCTGGCTTCTTAGCCATTGGGCCTAAATCGCGTCTATCTCCGTGGGTCTCAACCGTCACATCTACCAGTCATTCTTGTCGCATGTAATGACGGCAGAAGGTACCTACACAGTCACTGATACAACCTGAGATAGGCCAAGCACTTCTGAATCAGCCTGCAAGTGGATACGAGTGTATATCTTCATGGCGTGCTTATCTCGCCTCGCTCTCTTCTTTTCTCGGCCATAGCGAGCGGCGTGGAACTACGCGATGATGTTGGGATGCGACGTAGAATGCCGCAGTCATTGTTTCAACGCTCTCTACAGTGGGAACGAACTGTTATATTCTCGACGTTGCGCTGCGTGCTATAGTTTTGAGCGAAGATTTATCAACGAAGGATCTCGAACACTATTCTTATAAACATGGTGTATTTTGTTGAGAGCGCGACCGCCCTAGACGTCTCTAATACCGACACATCCAAAGAACCAATGACAACGTTCTGGCCATATTCTGTTGGTGACAAGGCACAAATAGACCAATGGTGACGGTTTTTGCTCTCATGTATACTTAACATTTCAAGCTTTAGTTGGTTGGCGTAAGCAAGTCAATTCCACTGTAAATCATAATGTTTATTGGTGCGTGTTTTGACTAACGCAAATTGGACTTCCTCAGGTTAGCGGATGTAGGGGACGCTGTTTGTTGCTAAACGATTAACCTTTGATTTCGGTGCTGGATGCTATGTCCTTGATGGCTGTTTCACATTAGCATTACAACGCAACTTCTTTTTATTTTTTTATTGTACCTGTTTGTCTTCATATCTCTCCACATTACTGACATGTGAATATCACAGCACCTACATAAAATTCTACCATAAAATTGTTCTCAATGCAAGTACGTTCACAAACTATAATTTATTAAACAGTAAAAAAACATAGATAGATATTTAAAAATATTCTTATTTCGAATATGTTTAAAAACAAGTCTATTAATATCTTCCAATAGAATCCACTGATTTTCGAAGCTTAACTAAATCATATTGGTTTCTCATTTACTCAAGTTAGTATTTGTCCTAATCGAACTCGCACGGTAGAGCGTTTGAAACGCTGGAACATGTTCCATTTGGGCTTTTTGCTTACTGATATCCCATTTGGTGAGCAATTGACTGTAGTAAGAATCATTTTTTAAAGTCAAAGTTAAAGTAAAAAGTTAGGGATGTAGGTATATCATATTGATAAAATCGGCCTCAATCCCAATCGATAGCTAAATCTATCGATCTTTTATCTTAATGTCTTAAGTACTGCGTATTTATTTAAGTAGGTATGAAATTGACCTTGTCCTTATCATTGTAAGATTATTCAGAAAGTTTTCGGCAATAAAATGCAAACTCCGAGCGCCGGAGCTTCACGATGGGAAAATTCATCTATACCTATCCCGTCTCTATTATTCCTTATCTAGTTACAATATCGCGTTACAGGTGCCTTATGGATCAGATGTCGGCATAGAGCTAGGAAAGTCACAGACATTGCTGTAAATAATCAGGGGCCGAATTCCACTAATTTCAAAACAAAGATCTCAATAGTGCCATTCAGTCAAGATGTTTAAAATGATTTGTAGTTTGGTATTATACTATTTTTTGCGCTTAAAGAGATTTTCATAATTAGAATGTCAAATTGGTAGTTAAAAAGGTTATCGTCACAGCTATGAATGAACATCAAAAAGTTTGTGCTAGTAGGATACCAAAAAGAGTTTTAAAATTGACATTTTGACACGATACTATTTAAATGGTGAAGCGATTTATTTAGTGGAATTCGGGCCCTGAATGTTTACTAAGACTTGTACAGTTTTTTGAAATTACAGAACATCGCAGTTTGTAACAATCTAATCTTACAGATCATGTTGGTTTCCCTAGTAACGATTTTGAAACTACTTAACATTCTGAAACTACATAGATATATAATTAAAAGGACTTGAAAAAAAACTATTGATTCCTGCATGAATTATCACCTAAATTAACGACGAAAGAAACGAACAAAGGGTCGAGTCAGGTATTTTCTATGTAGGTATTTATACGTAAATATTTAAAATGTCAATATCAATATTAAAAATAATACTGGACAATTCACACAAAAATTACATAAATAAACAATGTCATGGAAATTAATTTATCTAGTGCCTATAACAAAAGCTTAGATTTGAGGCTGGTCTAGGTGATGGTGAGTGAAATTAATAAATGAACTGACACATATTTATTTACGCTAAAATCTACCGCAAGGGACAATGACTTAAGATAAGACTAATTTAACCTACATAAAGATATTACGCGCGCAGAAGTGTGGAATAACCAGCATTGAAACACGCAAACTTTTCACTTCATACTAAAAGTGCGAATGGCGATTAACAAAAGGGTTATCTACAATTTCATAAGGGCCATGTCTAGTCGACCCTATCCTCGTCGATAAAATCACACGTAGATTGACTTGGTTCCGCGCCGTAGTGGCTGATTCACGCTGCTAACCGCCATTGTACAGTAAGTAGCTTTAATACATTAAATTATTGTGATCACGAGACCTATGACTTGTAATTTCGGTTAGGTCAGTTTGAAATTTGTCAGCGAAGAAGTAGCTAAGTGATTTAAACGCCTTTTGTAACTTGTAAAATATACAACTTCATTATACTTCCTTGACAATTTCCAGGGTTCTTTAGACAATTTGAACGTTGCTTTGGTAACTATTTCAAATGAAATAGTTTCTATTACCATCTACCAATTTTTTTTTTTAAATGGCGTTTGTTCCTCAGCGCTCTTCTATCTTATATTTATATAAACTTTCCTCTTATATTATTAAATTATACATATAAACCTTCCTCTTAAATCACTCTGTATTAAAAATACACATCGAAATCCGTTGCTTAGTTTTAAAGATAAAGCAAAGCAAACATAGGGACAGGCAACGGGACGCGACTTTGTTTTATACTATGTAGTGATTTTAACATGAATTCGTTCATACGTCAACTTTAAATAAATAGTTACCCAACAAGAACGGGACATTTAAAATAACATTTGATGCACTTATTATCTCGGAGAAAATCTTGCGAAGATCTTGATCAGGATATGCTTGGACATAATCTGCCATCTCAAAGTTAGTACACTTCGTGCCTAAGAAGTAGACACTCTCGATCTCGACAACCGTCCTTTTAGGGCATTCAAGTAATTTTTACTTGAATGCCCTAAAAGGACGGTTGTCATGAATGTGTAATTTCTGACTAGCAATAAGTGACATGCAACCTTATGCTTTATGCATTTGATGCAAAAACTAACATTCCGCATACATACAAGGAATATTGGAAAGGAAACGCCGGTATTAGCATAAGAATGGTTGGGTTGTATTTGTTGACTCGAGGCAGGCTTCTTGCAAATACAAGTTTGACCAAACTTAGCCTATTTTTTTTAGGGTTCCGTACCCAAAGGTTAAAACGTGACGGGACCCTATTTCTAAGACTCCGCTGTCACCTGGATAAATCTCATGATAGTTGAAATTTTCACAGATGATGTATTTCTATTGTTGCTATCACCAACAAATACCTACTTATGAGCAAAATAAATTTTTTTGGTGGTCCCATACAACAGACGTGATAGTTTTTTATAGATAACTAGCAGCGTCTCGCGGTTTAACCAGCGGTAATTGGACTGGACGGACTGTCCGGAATTATTTATTATTAATATTATTTATTTATTTTAGTTGTTTGGTTACTTAGTCCCTAGAGTAAAGCGATAGTATCAATACAATTTTGTCCTCAATCATATGCTACGTCTAGTCAAAGCAGCCATTCAATATCCTTGCATATTATATTATAAACGCGAAGGTTTGTATCTTGTTGTATGATGATTTTCCTCTTTCACGCAAAATGGACCTCGCTGAATTTTTTTACGTTAATATAACACATAGGCTAATAACACATAGGCTACTTTCATCCCGTTAATCAGTTTCCATGGGATAGAAATAGCGTTGAAACGTTTCTATAGAAACAAACGTGCGAAACCGCGTGTAGATACTAGTCGTTATGTCATCAAGCATAAACATAATCTATACGAGTTACGATACAACTTAACGAGTAGTTCTTTTTTGCGCGCAGGATGTTGCTCGTTAGTGTATTTTTATACTCAAACTAATTAGACTTGTAAGTGTACTGGCTAGAGCGGTCTATTGGGAATAGATTCTAGGGACATAAATAATGCTGGATAGTCCAAAAGTCAAAGTCAAAGTGCTTTATTTCCTTAAGAACTTACAGGACACTTGGACACGTCTTAAAATACATTTTATAAATAACTAGCGACCCGCCCCGGCTTCGCACGGTTTTATTATACGTAAAAACCTTCCTCTTGAATTACTCTATCTATTAAAAAAAACCGCATCAAAATCCGTTGCGTAGTTTTAAAGATTTAAGCGTTCAAAGGGACATAGGGACAGAGAAAGCGCCTTTATTTTATACTATGTACCTAGTGATTAAAACTAGGAAATGAAGTGCTCACTTTGATTTATGTTCACTTCAATCTTTTTAAGGTAAAGTAAAAAAGCGAACAGAAACCTTTACCTTGTTAGGTAGGTTGTTATTTTTCGAGTTGCAGCAAAACTCATCCCATTATCTAGCCCTGACCTAAGTAGAGTTTGTGTGTTACTACTTGCCGGTACTAGGTGACTGATATGCTAACTTCAGTACACATGTATGTACAATACATTACAGAGATATACAACTCTTTAGCTGGATGATATGCTGATGACAGATCTTGTATATTCCAGTAGGGGTATTCAGGGACTCTGTTTCAGAGTCTGAGACACGGAATATGATACAGATTCGCGCGAAATGCAATTTAGTGGTTTTTTGTATATATTTTTTTAGGACCTCGCGAGCAAATATTTGTAGTGTATTACTATTGCAGCAATTGAGCTAACTGCAGACAGTTGCAAACTGTCTAGAATCTAGATGTAGCTTAGCAGATCCATGTCAATACCAGTCGTCGCGTCACCAAGACACTGGCTGCATTACCACGCTGTATGGCAATGCTGATGCGCTGAGCCAGATACACACCAGCTTTCAGTTACGCGTCTCATCGACTGTTACAAACTTGTCTCTATTGTAAACTTTGTCATCTTTATATAACATTGGTGTAGATTAGAAAAGGACTGGTAGAGTACCGCGTGTGTATAATATTCACTCCGTACTAATTAATTAACCCGCTGTTTCTTCGGGCATTCGACCTTCAAACGGTTGAACAACTTGAACTTGATTGAAGCGAAGAGAAAATCAATTAACACATATCTTATAATCTTCATTGTACACCAGAAAACGAAGATAACAAAAAGACTTTACATTAAATAAGTACAAAGGGAGGCCTTATCGCTTAGAAGCTCTCTCTTCTAGGCAGCATTTGGATGTAAAGAATAGGAATGAATAAAAATAAAATAAATAGCTGGACAACATAAAGCATTATCTAGCCCCAAGCTAATATGATTATGTGTTATGTTATCTATAACACAAGCTCTACTTAGCTTAGGGCTAGATGATGCTGTGTGGATTGTCCAGCATTATTTATTAAATAACATATCACGTGAGCGAGACGACTGGCAAAACCTATAATCTGAGTTATCTACTCTGTTAATATTTCACAACTAAACATTATGTCCCTGAGTGTATAAAGTAGTTATTCTCAGAAGTACTGACCATCTGAAAAAAGTCGCAGGCAAAAACTAGGTCCTTCCTTAATCAGCTAATCATTTGCACTAACGTTTTGGCGACACATTGTTTGTTCCAAATTTGAAAGATGTCCATAATGGTTTGTTCCAAATTTGAAATGTGTCCATGTCCATATTGGACACAGAAGCAGGAAGCTTACTCCTTGTATGATAAGAATCGATGTTTAATTTGCAATAACGGTTTATTTGTAGCTTAATTATTTGTAAGTGAATTTAGGGCTCGCTTTTTTGCAGGCGGATTTCTCAATAGTTAGTTTCCTATAAAGAATCGAAAATCTCAAATTAAATTGAAACCTATCATAAATTATATTTTACTTATTTGATTGGATTTTTTGTTTTAAAAAAAGTATAACATTAAAGCGGTTTATCCGTTTTGATTCAGATTCAGATTCTTTATTGGCAACATTGTTACAAGTCTAATGGTACATTGTTTATTACTTAAAGTAATACAAAAAGTAAATACATAATGCAGTTAAAAACAAACTACAATGCTAATGACAGACACATGTCAAACTTTAAAGACTCCTCATTTTTGTCGAGAGTTGAAAACAGAACAGAAATAGCCTCGTACCCACCTAGCGCACAGGCTCGCGCGGCAGCCTCGCGAGCCAAATGCCTCGGCTGGTGTGGACGAGCCTCGGGCTGCCTCGGGCGCGCGTTTGCTCGGCTGAGCACGGCTCGGCCCCGAGCCATCTGTTGTCGGTAAACTTGACGCGCTCAAAGGTGCCTCAGTGAGCGCTGTGCGTTAGGTGGAGACGTCAGTGCGTTTGGCTCGCGCGCGAGTCACGAAGCTTTCGTTGATATGGTCCATTTTAAATAGCTCAGTGGAACTGATGGCTCGGCTTGGCTCGCGAGCCCCGCCTTGATGTTTCCGGTAAACTACGAGGCTGCCGCGCGAGCTAGCCTCGGCCGAGCCGCTCGCCCGAATGTGGCTCGCGAGCCCATTCGCCTGGTGGAGACGCAGCTATTGAATGCGTGTATATCCCTGTTCTGTCTATAAACTAACGGAATTTTCATTGTTTCAGCCATATACAACTTCACTGGGAAGAACCCCGCTCACCTATCCTTGGAGGTGGGAGAGTTGGTCCACATCGAGCGGGAGACTCGCCACTGGTACTACGGTAGCAGTCTCCGACGAACCGCAAAGGGAGCGTTTCCGAAGAACTATGTTACTATACGGGACTGTATAGTTGATAGGTGAGGCATGAACCTTTTGATGTACGGATATCCTTGGAGGTGGGAGAGTTGGTCCACATCGAGCCGGAGACTCGACTGTTATACTACGTCCGCGGCTTCCGAAGACTTACAGTCTTTATTCCTTGCCTTTATCCAGTAGTGGACAAAAAATTTAAGCGACAAGAAAATCAATTAATACCTTACTTCTTATAAGTATTTTATTTTTCTTTAAGTATTTTACTAATTTATGTATAGTTTAAAATTTTAATTGTTTGAGTGCTTATTTTGTAACCTTAAAGAAATAAAGCTTTTGATTTCTGATTAAAAAGTGAACCATAGTCGATGGAATCAGTTTTTTTGAAGTCAGTCAACATTTTTTTTGTACTTCCTGCTTCGGCATTTATCAACCCACAATATGTAACCCGTTCGTTGACACAGGAATAGAACCTATACAAACGCACCCACTGCGACGCTCCGCACCGAAATACCGATTCAACTGTGACCTTATCGCCCTTTAATAAAGTACTAATTGCTTTAAACTACTCTCTACTATTGTCACTGCAAAGTGAACCTAGTGTTGTAAAGAGTAAAGTTAGTTTTAAGTGGCACTGTATGTGTGAATCATTGTCATAGGGCGGCGATAACCATGGTCGGTCGTTGACTTTGGTATTGTTTTTTTATGTAGCGATATACTAATTTGGGATGACTTTGTCGTTGATAGCAGATTTTTATCCCACATTGTATAAAATAGTTTTCTGGTTGGTTCATATGTCCTGTCTGTGGGAGGCTTTTTTGGAATAAATTTTTGAAGGAATCTTAAATTATTATTCCTTATATCAACAACACTAGTTTCTAACCGTGGCTTAGCTAGTTGTATCTATTTACATCTTGAGGTTTTTTGGACTGGAATCCGTGGAAACAGATTTATGGGATAAGAAAGAATGGCGGCGTAAAGAATTATAATAATAATAATTAATAACTAACTAGCCTATGATTCGGAAACGAACCCAATGCGTACTTTGCTCTGCTGCGCTGTATGGCAATGATGATGCACGATACCCGCCATAATGAATGTTACTTTGAATCTGTAACTTATTATCATCATCATCATCATCAGCCTATATTAGTCCACTGCTGGACATAGGCCTCCCCCAATGAGCGCCATAGCGCCCTGTTTCAGCTTGACGCATCCAGCATCTGCCGGCAGTCCTTCGCAGATCGTCATCGCACCTGGCCGGAGGGCGTCCTACACTACGTTGCCAAGTCGCGGTCTCCACTCAAGAACACGTTTACCCCAACAGTTGTCGGTTCTTCGCGCGATATGGCCGGCCCACTGCTACTTCAACTTGCTAATTCTTTGAGCTATGTCGATAACTTTGGTTCTCTGTCGGATGTATTCATTACGAATCCTATCCTTCAGAGAGACTCCGAGCATAACTCTTTCCATAGCTCCAGCGAGCTATGGAAAGAGTTATGCTGCGGCGACTTTGAACTGGTGGACCAAACCTACCGTGAGTGTCCACGTCTCAGCTCCGTAGGTCATTACGGGTAGGACGCACTGATTGAAAACTTTCGTTTTCAAATATTGCGGTATGGA
Source organism: Eupithecia centaureata (assembly GCA_944547425.1). Lineage (NCBI taxonomy): Eukaryota > Metazoa > Arthropoda > Insecta > Lepidoptera > Geometridae > Eupithecia > Eupithecia centaureata. The sequence goes on from OX155696.1 coordinate 8,014,242, forward strand.
TGACGAGAAGACTCGACGTAGTTTTCCAAACGCTGCCCAGCCCAGCTGAATCCTCCTCTTGGCCTCCTTCTCAAAATAGTTTTTCTGTAACTTATTATTCACTCACACCATATACAAAAACATTGACACAACTTATCACACAGATATACACTCACTCACATTCAATGACACATGGGTCTCCAGTCGGCCAGACTCTTAAGAGACTGGTACCTCTGGAGAAACCCCCTCTACCCACAAACATACACAAATACAAATACACACCAATATTCATATATACAAACACACACTCTCAAGTACACATTCATAACTCTACACACATACAAACACAAATACACTCACTTATGCATAAACACTCTTACACAAACACACACTTTCACGCACACATTCATATACGGACAATCTCATCCAAACATACTCACATTCACTCAAACAATGTAACGCGCCAGAAATGTATTTAAGAAATATTGATTTTGTTTTTATTTTTATTTTATAGCTTTATATTATACTTTAAATAAGTTACCTAGTTATTCAGAATTGTACCTATGTCTAGGAGATGGGCGCTGACTCTACCACACAGTTGTAAAGCTTCGGTAGTGTCAACGTTTCATAGGTATTTATGAGCTTGTGAAATATTATTCCTGAATAAATTGATTTGAATTGAAAAAAATTGAAATTGATTTGAATTATACTATTTTAGAAATGTTTATCACACTACCACTAAAAAAATTCTATCCATCAAGCTTCACTTGTGTAGGGAAATATTGAAGTTTATCCATTCCTGCTATAAGGCTAAAGTGTGTGTTTGTTTCTCAGATGTGGAGAGACAGTGGTGGCCTCTGCCGGTGGTGGCGGCGTCGTCCACGATATAGCTGTAACGTTGAGGGAATGGCTGCCGCAATGGAAGCAGTTATTTATTGTGAGTCTACCAATGGATTTAATTATTATGAACTAGTATTTGCTTTGCACGCTTTATTTCTATGGAAACGTTTCTAAGCTTTGTATCCCATGGGAACTGGTGTATGGGATGAATAGCCTGTGTTATTCCAGGGCTAGAACTACGTCTACTCAAAGTTTCGGCCAAAGCTCAGCGAAAAAGATGCAATTTCGATTTCGATAACGAACGAGAGACCAATGAAAGAAAACTGTAAAAACCAGGAATTTTTTGAAGCTCCTATAGCTTGCTCTGATGATACTAGTGTCGTAAAATATGTTCCACCAATTTTCCTTTCATTATGTCACATTTGTTTAAAAAAGTTCTATGTTTTTGAATCGCGGTATAAAGGTAGCTCAACAATTCATATCAATACCGCAGTTCGCGTTCCTAAGACGCTGCTGCATTGTCACGCTGTACGCGAGATACGCAATCGATTATTCTTGACTTGCTTGTTCCCGCGGCTTCGCTCGCATGGAAATTTGGAAGTTTAATTGTACCGAGTTTTGAGTGAATCAAACCAAGGAATAATAAATTCCCATACAAACTTTACCACCCTATTTAACCCTTTCCGAGGTTAAAATTTCCAAATTTTAATAGCCTATGTCCTATTCTAGGTCCTAAACTATCTCTATACCAAATTTCCTTTAAACAACTTAAACAGTTATAAAGATTACTTATAAGAAAAATTCACACAGACTTTCCCATTTATTATAATAGTGAGATGTTTAGATTAAGAATTATTATGTAGTTCAAAATTTGATTGTAGAACAACGACGCAAAGTTGAAATTCGTGGAAGTGAGCATGCGAGCCCTCATAGAGCTGAGAGTGGAGTCAGCGAGCGCCGCTCTGCCTCAGGACCAGCTGCGAAGGAAAGCCAGGACTGCGGTCTTCACTATAGATAAAGGAAACAGGTGACGTACAATAATCACTTTTTTATTTATTTTTTTCCTGACCTTTTTTTATATATTTTGGTATGCAATAAAGAGTAATTGTAATGGACTTTGTTGCGTCGCAGCAAGTCGTTTTTTATAGTGTTGTAAGTTAAGGCGAAAACAGTAGGTACACTAGCGCCACCACTTATTTGATCATATAATTACGTTAAACAAATATTTACAAAAATATAATGTACTTACAATTTGTTAAACCTATCATAAGCTTTTATTTAAAGCATTTGTAGTAGTTTTATACTGTCTAATTAAGGAAAAGATACGAAGTTGCTCTTGACCACCAAACTCAGTTTTCGTATCTCTTCCCATAATAGATAAAAGGAAAAATCTTTATTAACAACGAAAATTACAAGCAAAGCAATAGAAAAATTACAACTAGTATTTACAATTGAAACCATTGAGCTAACTGCAGACGGTTGCAAAATAAAAATAAAACTACTACAGATGCATTAATGAAAAGCTTATGATAGGTATAACAAACTGTAAATACGATTTTTGGAAAAGACTTTGTTTATCGTATAGTCACCTAAATATTGTCACTCTCTTCACGGCAGCATAAATTAGTGTATTACGTACGATCCACATTAGACACTGGTGTATATTGTTACTCTGTGTATATTTATGTTTGAAACAATAAAAAAATTACATTCTGGGCACTCTGCTTTCTGGTGACAGCTTAGATTTTTAGGAGTTTGTTATAGTTGTAAATACTAGCTGGAATTATTCGTGTATAAGTAGATCTACTGTGGGATGACGATCTGCGAAAGACTGCAAACAGATGCTGGATGCGGCAAGCTGAAGACAGGGCGCTATTGCGCTCATCAGGGGAGGTCTACGTCCAGCTGTGGACTAATATAGGATGATGATAATGATAATCACTACATGGTATAAAATAAAGTCGCTTTTTCTGTCCCTATGTCATTGTGTCCCTTTCAACGCTTAAATCTTAAAAACTACGCGACGGATTTTGATGCGTTTTTTTTAATAGATAGAGTGATTCAAGAGGAAGGTTTATATACTTATAATAAAACCGTGCGAAGCCGGGGCGGGTCGCTAGTCTATAATAATCTCTAACTTAAAATTACTTGTCTACAGAGCATTAGGCATGGAATTGGCTGTGAGGAACTCAAATGGTCAACTGGTGGACCCGACTCAGATATCGGCTTACAAACTCAACGCGTTGCACGACGAGGCTAACACTAGGATAGATAAAAATATGGTAAGCTTTAGATTTTGAGGTTAGAAACGCTTTATTTCTCATAAAAAACTATAAGAGTGCGCCTACAATGAGAATAAGTCATTTGTAAAAATTATGTTTATATTACATATTTCTTCTTGAACTTACTTTTATGATAGTTATATGTTCAACAATTGGTCAAAAGGCTTTTTCGTTAAATCCTGAGTCAAAGCAGTCTAGAGAAGAGTCACGAGCGTAGCGAGAAGCTCCAAAGTAGACTGATGAGTTAGCGAGGGAATTTAAAGAAACAAGAAAAACTATCGTTTTGTCTATATGAACCTGTGTTGTTCTAGCATTATTTAAAAACTTTTCTATATAAGAAATAAAGACTTAGAAATATAAACTTGGCAAAGTGAGTGTAGAACGCCCTCCGGCCAGGTGTGATGACCATCTGCGAAATACTGCTGGCAGATGCTGGATGCGAAAAGCTGAAGACAGGGCGCTATGGCGCTCATTAGTCTATGTCTAGCAGTGGACTAATATAGGCTGATGATGACGACTACATATAAATAAAAACTTTTCCAGGAAAACAGTCCAATCTTAGCTCCACCAGCACCTCCCGGCGCGCGCTCCTACAGCGTCGTCGTTCGAGTCCACAACTTCGTGTGTCGCCAACACGCCGCAGCCACCCTCGCACTAGCACTGCACGACGCACAGGGGAACAAGCTGACAGACCATCTGCTGGTGCACTGGCCAACTCCCAACCTGCACTCTACGCTCGCTACTGGAGTGTTCACGGTACGATGTACTAGCTATACCAACCTAGTAGCCACATCTAGTTATTAGACGCACAGGGGAACAAGCTGACAGACCATCTGCTGGTGCACTGGCCAACTCCCAACCTGCACTCTACGCTCGCTACTGGAGTGTTCACGGTACGATGTACTAGCTATACCAACCTAGTAGCCACATCTAGTTATTAGACGCACAGGGGAACAAGCTGACAGACCATCTGCTGGTGCACTGGCCAACTCCCAACCTGCACTCTACGCTCGCTACTGGAGTGTTCACGGTGCGATGTACTAGCTATACCAACCTAGTAGCCACATCTAGTTATTAGACGCACAGGGGAACAAGCTGACAGACCATCTGCTGGTGCACTGGCCAACTCCCAACCTGCACTCTACGCTCGCTACTGGAGTGTTCACGGTACGATGTACTAGCTATACCAACCTAGTAGCCACATCTAGTTATTAGACGCACAGGGGAACAAGCTGACAGACCATCTGCTGGTGCACTGGCCAACTCCCAACCTGCACTCTACGCTCGCTACTGGAGTGTTCACGGTACGATGTACTAGCTATACCAACCTAGTAGCCACATCTAGTTATTAGACGCACAGGGGAACAAGCTGACAGACCATCTGCTGGTGCACTGGCCAACTCCCAACCTGCACTCTACGCTCGCTACTGGAGTGTTCACGGTACGATGTACTAGCTATACCAACCTAGTAGCCACATCTAGTTATTAGACGCAAAGGGAACAAGCTGACAGACCATCTGCTGGTGCACTGGCCAACTCCCAACCTGCACTCTACGCTCGCTACTGGAGTGTTCACGGTACGATGTACTAGCTATACCAACCTAGTAGCCACATCTAGTTATTAGACGCACAGGGGAACAAGCTGACAGACCATCTGCTGGTGCACTGGCCAACTCCCAACCTGCACTCTACGCTCGCTACTGGAGTGTTCACGGTGCGATGTACTAGCTATACCAACCTAGTAGCCACATCTAGTTATTAGACGCACAGGGGAACAAGCTGACAGACCATCTGCTGGTGCACTGGCCAACTCCCAACCTGCACTCTACGCTCGCTACTGGAGTGTTCACGGTACGATGTACTAGCTATACCAACCTAGTAGCCACATCTAGTTATTAGACGCACAGGGGAACAAGCTGACAGACCATCTGCTGGTGCACTGGCCAACTCCCAACCTGCACTCTACGCTCGCTACTGGAGTGTTCACGGTACGATGTACTAGCTATACCAACCTAGTAGCCACATCTAGTTATTAGACGCACAGGGGAACAAGCTGACAGACCATCTGCTGGTGCACTGGCCAACTCCCAACCTGCACTCTACGCTCGCTACTGGAGTGTTCACGGTACGATGTACTAGCTATACCAACCTAGTAGCCACATCTAGTTATTAGACGCACAGGGGAACAAGCTGACAGACCATCTGCTGGTGCACTGGCCAACTCCCAACCTGCACTCTACGCTCGCTACTGGAGTGTTCACGGTACGATGTACTAGCTATACCAACCTAGTAGCCACATCTAGTTATTAGACGCACAGGGGAACAAGCTGACAGACCATCTGCTGGTGCACTGGCCAACTCCCAACCTGCACTCTACGCTCGCTACTGGAGTGTTCACGGTACGATGTACTAGCTATACCAACCTAGTAGCCACATCTAGTTATTAGACGCACAGGGGAACAAGCTGACAGACCATCTGCTGGTGCACTGGCCAACTCCCAACCTGCACTCTACGCTCGCTACTAGAGCGTTCACGGTACGATATACTAGCTATACCAATCTATGCTCGCGTAATTCTCAATAGAAAAGTTTTGTATACAACTTACTCCACAAAAATCCTTATCTTTTTGGTATGACTTTTGAAAACAGTATGTAGTAATAGAGTAGAAATAATTTTCCAGAAGTTATCTCTAACAATTGTTTAACACAGAAGTTTGTTTCAGGATTTCGGTAGCGATTTGCTGAAGAGTGAGAAAGTATATCTAGTCTGTCACGTAGCAAGGATAGGAGGTATGGAGCCACAGAATGTTGATCACAGGTAATTTCCACTGTAACTTATATTATTACTTGTTTCTGCCCTCGGCTTTGCACGCTTTTTTCCTATAGAAACGTACAAAGTTTATTTATATACCATGGGAACCGATCCGTTCAGTAGTTTGGACGTGAAGAAGTTACAAACATCCATCCCTACTTTCACATTTATATATATGTGTGATATCGTAATATTTAATAATTATTATTGCAATATAAATGATTATTCTATTACTATTCTAACATGACTCTCTCCTAATAAGGTTTGCCGGAAGATAACTTTTTTAGGGTTAATCTCGCTTGTGCCATAACAGATCTAGTTTTAAGATTTTCTTATCTAAGTATGTTTTATTTATCCAATAAAGAATTAAGATTATAAACTTTTGATCTGAATGCATTTGCTATGACTTTTATTAATGTTTTGAAGCACTAAAACAATATTTTTTGCGGGTAGTTTTCGAATATTCTGTCAAATAATCTTGTATCTTCTCAGACGAAGTTCCGTCGCGATGTCAGTTCAAATGCCGAGCTCCGCGGCGACGGGCGCGATGCGGCGTCCCTTCGGCGTCGCCTGCGCAGACGTCAAGCGATCACTTATGCAGGACAACCCCGACAAACATATACAGCTGCCTTTTTATCCGTGAGTATATAAAAATACAATACAAATACATAATCTTTATTCATAAACATAAAAAATTTATAACAATATAACAGTGTTTGAGAACCCCTTGTCAGTAAAGTATTTTACCTGTAATCCGGGAATCTTGATCTGCCGAAAACAATAGAATTTTAAACGTACATTAACTTTAGCTCGTAGTTATTAAGGTTTATAATGCTATTTTAATTATGGAGCTTATTATTTACAAAAGATAAAGTTGAGTTGTATACGTAATGTGATCTTACTCCTAAGAGCATCGAACATCTACACATCATATTATATAGTAACTAGCGACCCGCCCCGGATTTGCACGGTTTTATTATACGTATTTAAACCTTCCTCTTGAATCATCCTCCTCTATCTATTAAAAAAAATATAGCATATGTGTTATTACAGACTATATCTCTGTGCCAAATTTCATCCGTATCCGTTCAGTAGTTTTTGCGTGAAAGAGTAACAAACATCCGTCCATCCATACTTACAAAGTTTCGCGTTTATAATATTAGTACGATTTGGAATAGATAATAATATAATATATCTTACTTAAAGTGAGGTTAGATCGATATATCTGCCAATAAAAACTCACTCGCAGTAACCTCAGTTCTTTCGTGATCATGCTTAAAACTGTGCTGAAATATCGAAAAACTCAAAACATATCTAATCATGGTAAATATCCCGTGTTAAATGACTTTAGGTAAGTACCTTTATACTATTATATATTATTATTACAGCATGTAGCAATAAAGAATCTTGAATCTTGAATCTATACTAGTACGCCATTTTGAAAACCAGGACCCAAATATCACAAAAACCGTATCACTTAGGGATTCTATCACTGAACACTTTTTGTTTGGTATCTTTTAGACTGTCAATTCACATGCGTTTTATCACAGGCCGCTGATTCACCTTTTTTTGATATGGCTTAGTTATAAAAATGTTCGAACCCCTTTCTTAAGAGTTATGAGAACCCACCAAGAAAATCAGCTGCGACATTCTGTAATTTTTTAAATAATCATCGAACAAGAATGGTGAGGATTATTAAATCATAGAAAAAAAGCATTTGCATTTTTTTGTATTGAATTTTTTTTGTATTAAAATATGAATTGAAACCACATTTAACTTTAAGTAGGCAGTGTATACGAAAGTTCTTCAAAAATATTCTAGAAATTTCCACCATTGTTCAATCCCTAATAAGTACTAATTATGTATTTCTTTTGCAGTCTGGAGAAAGAAAATCTAGATTCGTTATTGAAGAAAGTAATCGCAAACAAAGATTTGAAGGACGCGAAACATTCACAAGGTCTATGGGTCTCACTACAATTGGTTGAAGGAGGCCTCAAACAGGTATTGTAGCTTACTGCACTGTAATAGAGCTTAGTTTTGACGACCTCAGTTGCACATCGCGTACAGGTCCTTTTGCGATCCAGATTCAATACTTGTTAGAGGTATCGGGATAGAAAGGATAACTCCAACAACGGCGTGTAGATCGCAACTGATTTATTTATTAGGTTTAGTTAACATTGAGACAAAATACGGAAGATTAAAGGCACGTAAAACAATAAACATCACGCATTACACGTTCGGTATTGCTAAGCTAAAAATATAGGAATTTAAATGATATAGTTTTTGCATGTTGCTTCACCCTGAATAACATTGTACTTTGTACATCTTGGCCACTAGAAAAAAGGAGACAATATAATGTGTTAGAATACGAATTGTATACCTACACAATAATCTAGACACAACTAAGATTCTTCTCGATAATCAACATTACATTGTACTTCGTACAATACTAATTCTAATTATTTTCTTAAGTCATGTCGCGAAGCAGGCAGAATTTCCTATATTGATCTGTTATACCTGTCCCTGTCGCTCCCGCGTTAATTTGATGCGTCACGCTTGCGCAGATGCAATGGCGAGCGACAGAGACAAATATAAATAGGTCATTGTACGAAGTCATTCCTGCTCTATTATTTTTTTCTGCTTATTTCTTACTTTATGTAACGTATTTTATATTATTTCGTATTTTATATAAATCATCATCAACCTATATTAGTCCACTGCTGGACATAGGCCTCCCCCAATGAGCGCCATTGCGCCCTGTCTTCAGCTTGACGCATCCAGCATCTGCCAGCAGTCTTTCGCAGATCGTCATCCCACCTGGCCGGAGGGCGTCCTACGCTACGTTTACCGAGTCGCGGTCTCCACTCAAGAACACGTTTACCCCAACGGTTATCGGTTCTTCGCGAGATATGGCCGGCCCATTGCCACTTCAGCTTGCTAATTCTTTGAGCTATGTCGATAACTTTGGTTCTCTGTCGGATGTATTCGTTACGAATTCTATCCTTCAGAGAGACTCCGAGCATAGCTCTTTCCATGGCTCGCTGGGCGACTTTAAACTGGTGAACCAGCCCTACCGTGAGTGTCCACGTCTCTGCTCCGTAGGTCATTACGGGTAGGACGCACTGATTGAAAACTTTCGTTTTCAAACATTGCGGTATGGATGAAGAGAAGACTTGACGTAGTTTCCCAAATGCTGCCCAGCCTAGCTGGATCCTCCTCTTGGCCTCCTTCTCAAAATTGTTTTTACCTAGCTGTACAATCTGCCCAAGGTAAGTATACTCGGAAACAATTTCAAGAAGGTGACCATCAACGACTATCGGTCCCGGAACAATGTGGCCATTGATCATGACTTTGGTTTTATCCAAATTCATGTCAAGACCGATACATCGCGAGGCTGAAGCTAGGCCGCCCAGCATGTGGGTCAGCTCCTCTAGCGACTCCGCCATTACGACTATGTCATCAGCGAATCGAAGGTGTGAGATGTAATCGCCGTTTATGTTAATGCCCTTACCTTTCCAGTCCAGCGTCTTAAACATATCTTCCAATGCGCTCGTGAACAGTTTCGGGGATATGACATCCCCCTGTCTCACTCCTCTGCGCAATTGGATAGGTTTAGACTGCTGGTCCTGTACTTGGACACTCATAGTGGCAGCTTCATAGAGACACCTCAGCACTTCGATGTAACGATAGTCTACTTGGCATTGCTGTAAGGATTCCAGAACAGCCCAGGTTTCAACGGAGTCAAAGGCTTTCTCATAGTCCACAAAAGCGAGACACAGGGGCTGATTATACTCTTCGGACTTCTGTATAATCTGCCTCACTGTGTGTATGTGGTCTATGGTGCCATATCCTCCGCGGAACCCGGCCTGTTCCGGTGGCTGGAACTCGTCAAGTCTCCTGGCGAGACGATTCGTGATCACTCGTGAGAACAGCTTATAGATGTGGCTCAGGAGTGTGATGGGTCTGTAATTTTTAAGGAGAGTTTTATCACCCTTCTTAAAAAAGAGCACCACCAAACTCCTGCTCCACATCTTAGGAGTTCTCCCACTGTGGAGGACGGTATTGAAGAGGTGTTGTAGCTCCTGTATAACGGAGGCTCCTCCTGCCTTCAGAAGCTCTGAAGTTATACCGTCCTCACCGGGGGCTTTTCCATTTTTAAGCTGCCTCAAAGCTAACACGATTTCGTCTTGACTGATGTCTGGCAGTTCGTCGGTGTAGTGGCGTGTCAGGGTGGCTCTAGAATCAAGGTCGTCTCGTCGGGAACGAGGGGCATGTGCAGTGTACAGACGGCCATAAAAATCCTCTATCTCGGCTGAAATCTTATATAAATAGCACTATTTATTTATTCTTCAATTGCCATTTTCTTTGTAAAATGTAATTTATTGCGTTTATCCTTTATTTTATTTTAACGGAAATTGTAACGTTGTGGTTTACCTCAATGAAATAAAATCCATAAGTACCTACACAATTTCTATTTTTTTTAGATCCGGGAAGAGAACCCGCACCTGGTAGTAGGCAACGTCTGCGAAGCTCGCAAGATGGGATTCCCCGAGGTCATTTTACCAGGCGACGCTCGCAACGAGTTGTACGTGACGGTGGCGCATGGAAGCTTCTCGAAGGGAGGCGGCAAGTCTTCCGAGCGGAACATAGAGCTCACTGCTAGAGTCGTGGATAGCAAGGGACGAACTATGCCGGTACGTTATGTTTTAGTCCACTAAAAATGTATTGGAAAATGTTTTAAATGGTAGCCAACGATAGTAAAAAGCGGAGAATAAGGGCTAGCGCTTACATACAACTTTTAGTTGAACAACTATTTTGTTGTGTATCATATGTTTAAAAGAATATATTAAAGCGCACATACATTCAACTAGATAGTTGCTCGACAAAAAAGTCAAAAAGCTATATCGATTGGCTTTTGATTAAAAAGTTGGACAACTATCGATCAAGCGCTCAATTTGTATTGCATTGTATTGATGTGCGCAGACCATCGACTAAACAGTCGATCCGCGACTGACCGCGACTGCCAGTCTCGTATAAGCATTTGAAGCGGCGCGCCACGTCTCTTGTCGCCATGGCGGGAACTATTACGGACGACACGGAGGAGTTCATTGATAGCGTAGAAAAAAGGCCTGTGCTTTACTTAAAGAGTCTAAAAGAGTACTCAGACATCAATCTGAAGAAAAAGCTATGGGAGGAAGTTTGCATGGAAGTCGTATCTGGATGGTTGGAATTAGACCCAGAAAATAAAAGAAAACGAGGGGAGTTTCGTACATTGTATTATTTATTTATTTCAAAAAACGATCGATTTGAGAAGATATAAAGTCGATTGTATGCGCACGTCCATCAACTAAACTGTTTAGTTGAGTAGAAATCACGAAAAGTACACAACTCGACGAAACAGTTTAGTCGATGCAACAGTTGTATGTAAGCGCTAGCCCTTAGTGTGACAATTGCGCATCGAAACTTCTCGAAGGGAGGCGGCAAGTCTTCCGAGCGGAACATAGAGCTCACTGCTAGAGTTGTGGATAGCAAGGGACGAACTATGCCGGTACGTTATGTTTTAGTCTAAATCAATCTACATTTAAATTTAATTTGAAATGTGGTGGTAGCGGACGATAGTAAAAAGCGGAGGATAAGCGGCAAACTGTATAGGTACAACAGTCCAAAATGGCGAATTCTCTTATAGGAGACGAAGAGAAATTTCGTTTAGCTGAATCATAGAAGGGTGTAGTGTAGGAATAGTAGCGAGGTCAGTTGTACCTACGTGACAGTGGCGCATAGAAGCTTCTCGAAGGGAGGCGGCAAGACTTTCGAGCGTAACCACTGTCAGAGTCGTGGATAGCGTTCTAGCATTTTAAATGAATGCCACTCGATTGTAAGACGTATCTCTTTGTCCACAGGGCGTGATTTCAATCGGCGCTGGAGTGCCGCTGGTAGATGAATATACTTCAATAGTTTACTATCACGATGATCGGCCGAGGTGGCAGGAAACTTTCAAAGTAAGTCTGATTTATTTCTGTTTTATTGGGATTCTGGGTATTTTCTACGTATAACTAGGTTATTGAGCATGTCCCTTATAGTAAATTTAATTAATTTGTTGTATGTATTAGTTTAATCTGATAAGTATTAGTATTAATTTGTTATTTGTGTATTAGTATTAATTTGTTTTAATTTTTATTGTACCGCCATCCATTATTATTGTTCTCACAATTGTTTTGGTTGCCTGGAAGAAATCGCTTTAAGCGATAAGGCCGCCAAATCCATTGCTAATCTCTGTTAGAATATTTAAATAGTATTTCCTGTTTTATAAGTGACGCAATAAAAGTATTATCTATCTATCTAACTATGCGACACCGCTTGTGCGTCGCCGGAGCGTGACTCGAATAATTTTATCTATGTACCTCATTAGTATGTTAGGTATCTATTATATGGGCCCTAGTGAAGTAATTTTTTTAAGGTTGTTTCTGGTCCAGGACTAAGCATAGCTCCGCTATAAGATGGCGCTGATTTTCTATGTTGAAGTTTTTCACTATTTTCTTATTAAATTGTGCAAAATTGTTTAATTGTAATATATTTGCCGCAAATGGGATGTTGTTTTTTATGTACCAAGCAATTTTTCAAGTGTTGAAAGCATCTATGGAGCTTGTATTTGGGAAGAGCAAAAAAGATTTTGCCTGTGTGAGTGATCGGCCGCTACGAGTCACTCACACAAAAAAAGATCTTGCCCGTGTGAGTGATCGGCCGCTACGAGTCACTCACACAGGCAAACCCTATAAATTCAGTGGAACTAAAATAACTACTGTTCGAAAAATAACAGAGATAATTGGAGACGCCTTAGGTAGGACTAAATATTTTTCGGACCAATAGTTCCGTTTTCGGGACATAACTAAATTACATCTAAAATTAATTCAATAAAACCACTAGTTAACGAACTAATTTTCGACTCTTGTTTTTTTTAAGAATAAAAACAGGCTCTATTTACATTTAAAAAAAAATTGGAGGTAATTTTCTTTTATCGTTTTGAACAATTTAAGTAAAAAGGCGCAGAGGGTAATGTTATTTACAAACTAGCTTATAAGCTAAGGAATATCTTACAAATTATAGGTAAAAAAAATACTTTTCACACTATTTATTAATTTCGTTAAATCATTGGAATTGACAAATAATTTGAATGAGTTCACAATAACAATCATTAATTTTAAATGTACTCACTGTGAAAGTTGTTCCAATATTATAATAAAATTACAATAAAATTGTTGGCGTAAGGAAGTCTCCACTTTTTTTGACTCTGTTCTTTGTGTACTTAGGTATTTTAGCTCCGATTTTACGACCACTTATAATAGATTAAAAGTAATACAAATTTTCACCGTATTTCAATAAGTCACGTTGGACTAGCGGTTCGAACAGTCGGGTGGGTGCGACGATGTATAGTCGTACCTGGGTTCGAAACCACTGAAAATTTGATTTACTTTTTGCTTTTTGATGATAAAATATCTACAAAATTTTGATACATCCCGTTAGTACGGGCTCGAATCCCTTCAACACTACCAAAATTTTTAATTTTTATCATTTTTATTCTTTATGTTTTGAACAATGTCATAGACCTAGTACAAACAAATTCATGTTTGTCATAAATTACTTATTGTAAGCCTTCCTAAGTCTATTTTATTGTAATATAAAACTTTGGTAGACTGTTCTGCGTACATCCCACAAAGGGTCCTGACCTCGTTTCTAACGGTATGACAAAAATAAAATGAAACAATTATGTACTATCAACACCAACTGATTTTTATTTTATTTTAGCTCTTTACGCCAGCTAATGTTCAGGCATTTTTACAAATCGCTCATTGAATGCAAAACGGCCACATTTCAAAAAATTTAGAAAATGTTTTATTTCTCATAAAGTATATCTTCTTTTGAAAACATTTCATTTCAATATTTATTTCTTTTTATTGGGATTATTATCTTAACTTTGCTTCAAAATTTGAATGCAAAAAGGGCTTTTGTAGTTTTTATCAAGTTGGGTGATAGATATAACAGCGACCATTATTTTAAAATAGAGCAAAAAATTACGAAAACAATGATGAATGTGATGAATGAAAGAAAAACATTTTTTCAAAAAAATCATGTTCAAAATTTTGTTTTGGCTCCTGTAAAAAGTGACGATTAGTCCAATAAAATAAAAAAAAATATATAATTCCGGACAGTCCACACAGCATCATCTAGCCCCAAGTTGAGCAAAGCTTGTATTATGGGTACTAGTTGACTGATAAACTTAATACAATACATTACATAGATAGATATTTTTTTTCTAAATACATAGAAAACACCCAGACCAACGGAACAAATTTCTGCAGATTGTACACAATTTTTTTCCGACACGGGAATTGAACCCGCAACCGGTCGCAGGCGGACCTTCGCCCACTGCGCCACATCGGTCGTCGCTGATGAATGAGCGAAATGCTTTGCATACACTCTGACACGTCTAATGCTGGGGCCACACTATCGTGATATGCCGATAATTATTGCCATAAGTTATACAACACCTAGGTGTAACCACGATTTATGGCCATAATTTTACAATGCCAATCAATATGGCAAATGGCGGTAGGCAATAGCTCCGGCGGCGGTCTTGTTTCGCACATCAAAGAAGATTACCGCAGTAATTAATGCGTTTGTGGCCACTACCGTTTGTCCAGTGTGCAATATGAGCTCACCGGCGCGGCGACGCACGTGATATTTTTACCGCCTTATTTATTGACATATCTAGGTAAACTCTAGTGTAACCACACCAGTTCATGCAGTAATTTAAACGGTAATTTAATGTCATAATTATTGCGGTAACAGCCCGGTAGACGGTAAGGTAGTGTGGCCCCAGCGTAAAACTCTCTAAACTGGTATCTATAAGCAAACATTTTATCTGTTTACATAGTGTCATTTATTGTTGTCATGGGAACGGCACGTAGGCTTCCTAGATCTTATTTGACATGCAACAAAAATAGAAGGGAATAAATACTTGGACGATGGAAAAACGCTTTGAGAACGTAAACTATGGTATTATTAGATGATTCTTTAGATAGCACAGAGATGGCGATTTCGTCGCCGCCGTCACACTCACAAGTTCAAGTAAGCGGGCGTACGACACTATCCGTGTTCACTCACGCATTGATAGAAATGGCCTAAAATTTTCACGTTATATCTAATTATACCGAGTGTTTTCATGAATCAAACACAATTTGCCGCAAATAATGACGAATAACAAAGCCAAAAACAGTTATTTATTTGTAAAATTATGTCCACATCGCTCATATTTGGGAAAATACAAACGTATGGAACTCGGATCACCTTAATCTCTCTTTATTGACTGTAATAAAGTTATTTTAGTAGTTAGTAGTAAAATGTAAATCAGTTAGCTAGTACCCATAACACAAGCTTCGCTTTTCTTGGGGCAAGATTCTGTGTGAATTGTACAGCATTATTTATTAATTGACCTTAATCCCCAGGTTTGCCTCGACATAGACGAGTTCAAAGAAGCTCACCTAGTGTTTCTCTGCCGGCACCGAAGCTCCAACGAAGCTAAGGACCGCTCCGAGAAACACTTCGCTCTGTCCTACCTACGACTGATGCAGAGAGAGGGCACCACTACGCCGGATAAGATGCACAATCTGTGCGTTTATAAGGTGAGTGTCAACTGACTTCCAAAACGGTGCAGATCTCCGAGAAACACTTCGCTCTGTCCTACCTACGACTGATGCAGAGAGAGGGCACCACTACGCCGCACTATGGGAAAATTGCGTATGTTTCGTCTCAAAACTCCGTATCTCAGTTATTTCAAAACTAAATGATCTGTAATTTTGCACACACATACGTGAAACTATAAGGTTTAATAGAAAAAATAATAATTTTGAAAATTATGTTTATTAATTTATTTAAAAAATAAAACTTAAAAAAATACATGCATTTACAAGAAAAAAATACTTTTTTTGGTAATTTACTTACATAAGATAGAATTAAATATCATTGTATAAACAGTATCTAACGAGAAAAAAATAATGTACAAAATTCAACGAGCTCCTACAGATTTTCGTTGACAGCAAGAAGGGACTTGGCTTCATCGAAAAGTTCTTTCGATATTGTTTCTGAGGCATTTCTCAAACTTAATATATATGGATCAGAAGTGTACAATAAGGTATGGAACACGTCTGTATTGGTAGCCGCTCTTGAACACTTTCTAGAATGATGAAACTTTTTGTAATCCTTGTTGCGGGATTCTTGAGCGTCTTCGGGCAATTGTCCGATAGGTAAAATAGCATAGTACTCAATGATTTTTTCTCCGTGAATAAGTATTTTATGTACGGAGGAAGGCATATAATACCAATTATAATTATTTACGTACAGTTGGGCGGTACTATATGCGTTTTCACCGAACTTTTTTGAATCAATAGCCATTCCAGATGACATAGTTTGTAGTATAATATACATTCGTTTTATAAGTTCTACGTCTTTACCTGTAATGTCTGCAGAGCAAGAGTAATTCTGAAAAAATCTCCGAGCTGTGTTTCCGTCATTACTATTTCCAGTGCCTTGTCGAGGTTTATCGATATGCAGTCCCATTTCCTCCCTAAACCGCTTTTGTACCAGTTTTTTCTTTTCGTTTTTGTTTTTTTTATTTTCTGGTGTAGTGGCTGACCACTTTTGGAAAGACAAGTTATAGGAAATGTGTAAAATCATCTCCATACTTCTTATCCAAGCGTGTAGTGTTGACAGTCCATATTGAAATGAACTTTCATTCACATCTCGTGTCCTAACTGCCTCTAAGTTATTATATACCATATTTTATCAAATAAGGTGGTCAAAACTATATTAAAACCACAAATAACTATTAATAATACTTATCACTGTAATGGCCATTTTATCAATTTGACCTTAATATCTATTAAGGTCAAATTGATAAAATGGACAGATGATTATGTGAGAAGTAAAAAGATATTGGAAAAAAAAAAATTTTTATCTCGCGATATGTTTTAGCACCGTGTCAGGAAAGGCGCAAGTATGCGCAACTTTTTTTTTTCTCCTCATGTAAACTAATGTATAAAGGTAATACAACAAATATCTCGACATCGGCAAACAGCGGCAAACGGGTAAGTCTCGTTAAAAAAAAAGTAACCCGAAAATTATACCATCTTAAACTATATTGGTTAATTTTAATTTATTTATTTATTATACATAATATTATTTAAGAAACGTTATGAAGAGATTATAAGCATTTCAAAAATGTATAATACTTATACATTTATACCAAAAACTTTCGAGTAATGTGGCGTTGAATTGTAGTAATGTATTGTGCCAAAATCACATCATTGAACATGAGTTAGCTTTGATGCCTTTTTATAAACATTATGGTTAGCAAAAAATAATTAAAAATATATAGAAAAGAAAGCTTATTTATAAGACTAAATTAAATAATTAGTTATACTCCATAACAACGACTTTCACGTAAAACGGTTTTGAGACGGCCTTGTATGGGGCTTTCCCATAGTGCGCCGGATAAGATGCACAATCTGTGCGTTTATAAGGTGAGTGTCTACTGACTTCCAAAACGGTGCAGATCTCCGAGAAACACTTCGCTCTGTCCTACCTAGGACTGATGCAGAGAGAGGGCACCACTACGCCGGATAAGATGCACAATCTGTGCGTTTATAAGGTGAGTGTCTAATGACTTCCAAAACGGTTTTCCAAAATTCTTAATTTGGTGGTACAAAAGACAGTTTTTACTAAAATACTTAAATTATACTGGTTATTTGTGGTTCTTGCAATTGGTAGCTTGTAAGGTGGGTGGCCCGTTAACAGTGAATAGAGAGTAAACATAATAAGAACGAATCTTTATACAATTATTATATAAAAACTTAAAGCAGAAATGTAACGTTTAGTAGAGTAGAAATATCCAATGCGTTATTCCAGCTCTACTCAAAATATCAACTCGGTCTTATGAGTATTTTTAGCGTTGTCTGGTCAATGACATCATCATCATCATCATCAACCTATATTAGTCCACTGCTGGACATAGGCCTCCCCCAATGAGCGCCATAGCGCCCTGTCTTCAGCTTGACGCATCCAGCATCTGCCAGCAGTCTTTCGCAGATCGTCATCCCACCTGGCCGGAGGGCGTCCTACGCTACATTTACCGAGTCGCGGTCTCCACTCAAGAACACGTTTACCCCAACGGTTGTCGGTTCTTCGCGAGATATGGCCGGCCCATTGCCACTTCAGCTTGCTAATTCTTTGAGCTATGTCGATAACTTTGGTTCTCTGTCGGATGTATTCGTTACGAATTCTATCCCTCAGAGAGACTCCGAGCATAGCTCTTTCCATAGGTCAATGACATGCGTGGCGACAATCAACAAACTCCCCGAGAGCAATGTTGTACTTTATGACTAATTTATTTTTTACCCCTAGATCGAACACAAGCGCTCCAACGGCACAGCGGAACTCGAGGCTGCTCTGTGTTGCCTCGAGTTGCCTCAGAGAAAGGAGTCCGTGCCTTGCGGCGCCGAGCGCGGCTTGTCTCGGGGCGTGCTGTCTCTGGTGCACCGAGACTCGCTCACTGTCTGCACTCGCCTGTGTTCTACTAAACTAACACAGAGAGGTATGTACTGTTGTCTAGAGCTGCCTCAGAGAAAGGAGTCCGTGCCTTGCGGCGCCGAGCGCGGCTTGTCTCGGGGCGTGCTGTCTCTGGTGCACCGAGACTCGCTCACTGTCTGCACTCGCCTGTGTTCTACTAAACTAACACAGAGAGGTATGTACTGTTGTCTAGAGCTGCCTCAGAGAAAGGAGTCCGTGCCTTGCGGCGCCGAGCGCGGCTTGTCTCGGGGCGTGCTGTCTCTGGTGCACCGAGACTCGCTCACTGTCTGCACTCGCCTGTGTTCTACTAAACTAACACAGAGAGGTATGTACTGTTGCCTCGAGCTGCCTCAGAGAAAGGAGTCCGTGCCTTGCGGCGCCGAGCGCGGCTTGTCTCGGGGCGTGCTGTCTCTGGTGCACCGAGACTCGCTCACTGTCTGCACTCGCCTGTGTTCTACTAAACTAACACAGAGAGGTATGTACTGTTGCCTCGAGCTGCCTCAGAGAAAGGAGTCCGTGCCTTGCGGCGCCGAGCGCGGCTTGTCTCGGGGCGTGCTGTCTCTGATGCACCGAGACTCGCTCACTGTCTGCACTCGCCTGTGTTCTACTAAACTAACACAGAGAGGTATGTACTGTTGCCTCGAGCTGCCTCAAAGAAAGGAGTCCGTGCCTTGCGGCGCCGAGCGCGGCTTGTCTCGGGGCGTGCTGTCTCTGGTGCACCGAGACTCGCTCACTGTCTGCACTCGCCTGTGTTCTACTAAACTAACACAGAGAGGTATGTACTGTTGTCTAGAGCTGCCTCAGAGAAAGGAGTCCGTGCCTTGCGGCGCCGAGCGCGGCTTGTCTCGGGGCGTGCTGTCTCTGGTGCACCGAGACTCGCTCACTGTCTGCACTCGCCTGTGTTCTACTAAACTAACACAGAGAGGTATGTACTGTTGCCTCGAGCTGCCTCAGAGAAAGGAGTCCGTGCCTTGCGGCGCCGAGCGCGGCTTGTCTCGGGGCGTGCTGTCTCTGGTGCACCGAGACTCGCTCACTGTCTGCACTCGCCTGTGTTCTACTAAACTAACACAGAGAGGTATGTACTGTTGTCTAGAGCTGCCTCAGAGAAAGGAGACCGTGCCTTGCGCACGAAGTTTATTCAATACTTACACAGAAACACGAGTACAATAAATTACATTTACCATGATCTACCCTTACTTGGGGTATGTGTTTTCTGAGGGGACTCTTGTATTAGCCGCCGAACTCGGCTTGGCCGATGCCGATGATTTGCGAAACTGTGTCACTACAAAGTGAATCGGTCTTTTTAAAACATCCGTGGATTAATTTTTATATCCATTCCAGAGGAGATCCTTGGCGTATTGAAGTGGAACACATACCACTCCGCGGAAAGTAGTCTGAAGGAAGCGCTCACGAGGCTTCTGCAAGTACCGAGCGAGGAGCTGGTCAAGTTTCTGCAGGATATACTGGACGCCCTCTTCAATATACTCACTAAGGTATGAATGTAATAGGGATGCCTATGTGCAGCAGGACTTATATAGGCTGATGATGATGAAGAATAGAATAGAAAACATATATTTCGATTCACATGGATACATATAAAATCCAACAATGAACATGGAGGTCTACCAAGCAAAGTGACATGTTTTGTATTTTCCGACACATCGATTTTTTTATATACATGTCGCAGATCGCTGCATTTATAGGCCTCAATTATATTTCTTACTAGCGAGCCTTCGTTGTGATACCCTGAATTTCATAGTCAAGAGTAATGATAACTTCTTGATTATGTATTCGGTCTCTTTGCCCTGTCGGCGGTCAGTCCAAAGAAGCTGTGAATCAAGGACCACAGACTGTTGATGGACAAATGTCATAAAAAGAAAGGTATTACTTTTGGTGGCAATATGACAATGAACATCTCTTGGATTTTCCAAATTATTATTCTGAGTTGAATCCAGTTTTATGGAGATGATTATGAAGATGATCCTCTTTTCCCTCTAACTTCGACATATTTTTTTTTGGTTTATAATATTGGTGTGAATAATAGGATTAAAATTGAAGAGTGTTTGGTCAGGTGGAAGAAGACGGAGGCTACTACGAGAGTCACGTGCACGTGGTGGTGCTGCGCGGTCTGCTGCGCGTCATCTCGCTGGTGGCGGACCACAAGTACCTGCACTTCCAGCCCGTGCTGCACGTCTACATCGACGCGAGCTTCTGCGACCCGCTCGCCTACGAGTACGTATACCCTTCAGAGTCCAGTGGTGGGAGTAGTGAGGAGTAGAAGACGGAGGCTACTACGAGAGTCACGTGCACGTGGTGGTGCTGCGCGGTCTGCTGCGCGTCATCTCGCTGGTGGCGGACCACAAGTACCTGCACTTCCAGCCCGTGCTGCACGTCTACATCGACGCGAGCTTCTGCGACCCGCTCGCCTACGAGTACGTATACCCTTCAGAGTCCAGTGGTGGGAGTAGTGAGGAGTAGAAGACGGAGGCTACTACGAGTGTCACGTGCACGTGGTGGTGCTGCGCGGTCTGCTGCGCGTCATCTCGCTGGTGGCGGACCACAAGTACCTGCACTTCCAGCCCGTGCTGCACGTCTACATCGACGCGAGCTTCTGCGACCCGCTCGCCTACGAGTACGTATACCCTTCAGAGTCCAGTGGTGGGAGTAGTGAGGAGTAGAAGACGGAGGCTACTACGAGTGTCACGTGCACGTGGTGGTGCTGCGCGGTCTGCTGCGCGTCATCTCGCTGGTGGCGGACCACAAGTACCTGCACTTCCAGCCCGTGCTGCACGTCTACATCGACGCGAGCTTCTGCGACCCGCTCGCCTACGAGTACGTATACCCTTCAGAGTCCAGTGGTGGGAGTAGTGAGGAGTAGAAGACGGAGGCTACTACGAGTGTCACGTGCACGTGGTGGTGCTGCGCGGTCTGCTGCGCGTCATCTCGCTGGTGGCGGACCACAAGTACCTGCACTTCCAGCCCGTGCTGCACGTCTACATCGACGCGAGCTTCTGCGACCCGCTCGCCTACGAGTACGTATACCCTTCAGAGTCCAGTGGTGGGAGTAGTGAGGAGTAGAAGACGGAGGCTACTACGAGTGTCACGTGCACGTGGTGGTGCTGCGCGGTCTGCTGCGCGTCATCTCGCTGGTGGCGGACCACAAGTACCTGCACTTCCAGCCCGTGCTGCACGTCTACATCGACGCGAGCTTCTGCGACCCGCTCGCCTACGAGTACGTATACCCTTCAGAGTCCAGTGGTGGGAGTAGTGAGGAGTAGAAGACGCTGATGCAGCTAGAAATTTTATTTATTTTTGTATATTGGACAATCCACACAGCACCATCTAGCCCCAAAGTAAGCTACTCAAAGCTTGTGTTATGGGTACTAGATAATTGATATATTTAATACATTATAAACATAGAGAGATATTTTTATTATTATAAATAGAAAACACCCAGACCAACGGAACAAATTTGTGCAGTGTTCGGAGGCGGGAATCGAACCCGCAACCTCCTACGTTGCAGGCGGACTTTCGCCCACCGCGCCACATCGGTAGTATCGGTCGTAGAACGTTGAGTGAGTTATGGGCAATGAACATATTATTAAAAGAACAAGAGATCTTTAGGTTTTCAGTTTTAGCAAACAACACAGTTTTCAAACACGTCCCAAACACTCTTTCTTATCCCGATATCCCGAATTTGATATTTTGTAGTAATTCTTTTAACAAAGAATAAAAACAAGAAGAGAATCTTAGATGTTTATCCAATCATGTTCAAAAACTAAAGTAGTTAAAAAGTACCCCTTTTATTTCAATAAGTATATTTATTTGGTCCCACAAAGTGAAAACACGTTTGAGCCAAAATGAGGTTAAAAGGAAAAAATAAAAATTCACAGTTACGAGTAGCACACCACGGGGGTTTCAAATAATTTCAACTATTTGAAACCCCCGTAGTAATAAATCGAATCGCTTAAAATTCAAATATTTTTCTATGGTTTCCTAAAAGTGATAAAACTATTAAGAAAAAACAATACAAAGCCATGAAAGCGTGCTGATTGCGAAAAAACTACTACAGTAATACTATAGAAAGATTGCTAGTAGTTACTTTTTCATTACAAATTCCATAATTTTTCTACCCACAGGAACCTAATATCAGTAATAGTATGGGCAATACGCGCGGCGCGTTCCTCCGACGACGAAGCGCTCAAACGTCTGCTACTATGCATGAAGTGCATTGAAAGCCTGGTGCGGATCATAGTGCGCAGTCGACAGCTGAGGCAAGAGTTACAGCACAGGGCCGAGGATAGCGACTTCAAGAGACTGTTCGATGTAAGAAGTCTCATCCTTATAAAAAATAATAAAGCCTTTATTTGATCCTGCTACATTACTTCTTAAACTTATTATTATTACTATTGTTTATGCTATACTAAAACACTTAAGTATTTTAATTATTAGCAAGGTCCCCAGTTTGGTTAAAGGCCTCTTTCTTACTTCATTAGTAATATTATAAACACGAATGTATCTAAGGATTATAGATGTATGGATGTAACTCGTTCACGCAAAAACTACTGAATGGATCGGACTGAAATTTTGAATAAACGTAATCCTAGCCCAAGACAGAAGACAGGGCGCTATGGCGCTCATTAATGGAGGCCAGCAGTGGACTAATATAGGTTGATGATGATGATGAATCCTAGCCCTGAAATAAAGCTGATTTTCCAACTGAGATTTGCTACTTTGCTATATTTCCAGTCAACGAACGAGATCGCTCTATGATTGCGTTGTTTTCGTAGCTGTCAAAAATGACGCGATAACGAAGCGAACCTATTGGTCGTCTGGAAAATCGAAGCAACTTCGCACATCTCTGGTGGAAAATCAGCCTAAAACAGGCTACTCTTCATCCCATAAACCAGTTAGATAGAAATAGTCTTGAAACGTTAACATAGAAATAACGAGTGCGAAGCGCCGCATGCAGATTCTACGTGAAGTTATACAAATAATATGTGTGAAGTACGTGAAACATCTTATACGTGCTAGGGAGTAGTACAGCTTTTGAGTACAGCTCGCCACGGGTCTTGAGAGAGTGCGGCTTGCTTCGCTCGTCATTCTGTGAGACGTTTTGTGGCTCGCTTTAATTGAAAAACGCGAAGAGAAAATAGAATTTCATCAGATTTTGTCATTTTGTTCTCATATTTCGGTCAGCGAATTAGCATTGACATTCAACGTGGCAATACCACCAGCATTTTAGGCACTATGCCTTCTGACGTCTTAGATTTTTAGTAAATTGACATAAGTATAAATACCGTAATTTTTCTTTTTTTGTTCATGCTTTAATAAATTATTACAGAGTTTCCTCGAGTCCCTAGTTTGGCTGATGCGATGCGGCGACCACGCGCTTACATGCCAGGGCTCCGCACTCAAGTTCTTTCCCCACGCAGTCCCACATGTGGTCAAAGTGTACCCCGATACTGATCTATGGTGAGTCTTACTGTAATAATAATACTGGACAATCCACACAGCATCATCTAGCCCGAAGCTAAGCAGTGCTTGTGTAATATGTACTAGATGACTTATATACTTAAAACAATACATTATCACTACATAGTATAAAATAAAGTCGCTTTTTCTGTCCCTATATCATTATGTCCCTTTGACTGCTTAAGGCCCTGTGTGTCGACAATTGGTAATTTTTAAGCAGAAACAGAAAATACTTCTGAGCAAGCTACATTTCAAGTTTGTATATCTATATTACTTCACGTTCATACCTAGATCAATAGCTAATCCGAAAACATAACAGCAGAAACTATTCTTAATAAATATATGTTTTCAAAATGATACGTTTCAGAATTTAAAATCAAAATATATTGATAGCAACGATAAACATCAACTAGGGAGTTATTGTTAAAGTTAGTTAACATTTTTATCTAGAATCCGGTTAGCTTAGTCTTTTGATGAAGATTCTCATTAAATTTAAATATTAACTTATTCGATTAACAGCAGGCGCTGAGCCCGGCGCCCATGCATCAGTACCGCCGTGACCTCTGTCAAGGCTGGACGTGTGCTTGATGTCGTCTCAGATATCAATGACAATCCATACGTAATATTTATCGTGAATATTCGGTTAGAGCCTGTCCAGATGGGGCGTTTTACGTGCGTTCCTGCGCGGTGCGTTAGGGAGGGACTCGGGGACAGTTATTATAAACATGGAACCAAATAAAATAGTTCTGGAAACGTCGGAAGCAAAAAGCACTACAAAGATTTAACATACATCAAATTCTACTAATTCTTCCGTTATTAGTTAATTGTAACGTTTCATGGTTCTATTGGATTATCTCTGATTGATTCAATTTTTCCATACTGCAACTCTTTTTTCAATTTCTTCCATGAAAAGTACGGTAATATATGTACGGTATAAGAAATACGTCCACTCTCGTCGCGCGTACCACTGGCTGGACGAGGAATCGCGCACCAGCATCTGGACGGGATGTAGGTATAGTGCTCTAGTATCTGGAGAACGGGAACGTTTAAACGCGAGAGCACTCGCGAGTAAAACGCTCCACCTGGACAGGCTCTTAGCTAGCTTTCCCTGACAGATTGACTATGTTTCATTTCGATTGACAACTAGGATTCAGGCAAATCAAATTTTTGAATATAGAATACCAGTAAGCTACACAAATTATCAAAACTAAATTTCATTTAGCATCCAGAGATATGATATCGTTTTGCATAGAGTGGAACTGGAACGTAATAGAGATGGCACAAAAAATATTACGATGGAAATCTATAAGTTAGGATTTGCTCCCGGGAATTCCAGGTTCTAAATTACCCGGGATTTCCCGAAATTTCTGGACGATTTCAAAACCTGGTAATTGTACATTATTTCTCAAACAAAACTTTATCTATTCCATCATCTTGTAGTATTTCGGATATATTCATACCTTAGCGGTATAAGGTATGTTAGTTAGCATTTTTATTTTGCAGCAGACAGTTAGCTTTGTTCAAATTTGAAAATAAGGAATAAACGAATTTGGATTTTGATTTTTTTCTTTTTATTAAAAATAGATGATCACGGGATTATATACCTCATATTTGTTATATTTCCCAATGTGTTTTATTTTACTTGAAATAACCTAAAGTGCAAATGAAATTTCCTTATTTTATATCTTTATCTATTATCTGCAGACTCAATCTGTAAAATCTCGAATTTGAACTCGAATCCACTCTAGTGACCGAGCTACGTCATTATTTAGCGTAAGCTCTATGCTAAAGAATGACGGGCATAGGGGAACGTAGGCTAATGAAAGCGGTCGGGCAATGAGTGATATGGTAAAATTGAATTGATGGTAACCTAGCTAATATTTTCAAGAAGATAAATTATGCAATTTGTTTAGATACTGAAACAAGTAGAGATATGTGGTACCGATGATGTAGAAACTGGGCCCTTAAAAAGTGTTCTGGCAGTAATAGTCCAGATTCTTATTTTGTACATTTTGTTTGGATCCATAAAGTCTGGATCTTTTGTTTTCCATCAATAATTTCATATTTATTTCTTCTTTTTGTTTGCAAAATTAATTGTTTAATTTTATGTTTTGTGTTACTGTAATTTTGCCATTTTTTTATTAAAAATTAAATATATTTGCTCTAGTAATAAATAAGCTCTCATTAGCCGCATTTGACGAATAGAAGGAGCGATTGACTTGTAAAACTTTAAATTGTAACTATATATCTATAGTAGATTATAACTGTTATTTAAGTAGGTACTATTTAATAATATAGAAAAGATATTATATTCTTGATATTTAGGGACTTCTATGTTTAATAGACTATCATCATCAACCTATATTAGTCCACTGCTGGACATAGGCCTCCCCCAATGAGCGCCATAGCGCCCTGTCTTCAGCTTGACGCATCCAGCATCTGCCAGCAGTCTTTCGCAGATCGTCATCCCACCTGGCCGGAGGGCGTCCTACGCTACGTTTACCGAGTCGCGGTCTCCACTCAAGAACACGTTTACCCCAACGGTTGTCGGTTCTTCGCGAGATATGGCCGGCCCATTGCCACTTCAGCTTGCTAATTCTTTGAGCTATGTCGATAACTTTGGTTCTCTGTCGGATGTATTCGTTACGAATTCTATCCTTCAGAGAGACTCCGAGCATAGCTCTTTCCATAGCTCGCTGGGCGACTTTGAACTGGTGGACCAGCCCTACCGTGAGTGTCCACGTCTCAGCTCCGTAGGTCATTACGGGTAGGACGCACTGATTGAAAACTTTCGTTTTCAAACATTGCGGTATGGATGAAGAGAAGACTTGACGTAGTTTCCCAAATGCTGCCCAGCCCAGCTGGATCCTCCTCTTGGCCTCCTTCTCAAAATTGTTTTTACCTAGCTGTACAATCTGCCCAAGGTAAGTATACTCGGAAACAATTTCAAGAAGGTGACCATCTACGACGATCGGTCCCGGAACAATGTGGCCATTGATCATGACTTTGGTTTTATCCAAATTCATGCCAAGACCGATACATCGCGAGGCTGAAGCTAGGCCGTCCAGCATGTGGGTCAGCTCCTCTAGCGACTCCGCCATTACGACTATGTCATCAGCGAATCGCAGGTGTGAGATGTAATCGCCGTTTATGTTAAT
The DNA here is from genome assembly GCA_944547425.1 of Eupithecia centaureata. Classification (NCBI taxonomy): domain Eukaryota; kingdom Metazoa; phylum Arthropoda; class Insecta; order Lepidoptera; family Geometridae; genus Eupithecia; species Eupithecia centaureata. Next base: position 8,041,409 of record OX155696.1, read on the forward strand.
GCCCTTACCTTTCCAGTCCAGCGTCTTAAACATATCTTCCAATGCGCTCGTGAACAGTTTCGGGGATATGACATCCCCCTGTCTCACTCCTCTGCGCAATTGGATAGGTTTAGACTGCTGGTCCTGTACTTGGACACTCATAGTGGCAGCTTCATAGAGACACCTCAGCACTTCGATGTAACGATAGTCTACTTGGCATCGCTGTAAGGATTCCAGAACAGCCCAGGTTTCGACGGAGTCAAAGGCTTTCTCATAGTCCACAAAAGCGAGACACAGGGGCTGATTATACTCTTCGGACTTCTGTATAATCTGCCTCACTGTGTGTATGTGGTCTATGGTGCCATATCCTCCGCGGAACCCGGCCTGTTCCGGTGGCTGGAACTCGTCAAGTCTCCTGGCGAGACGATTCGTGATCACTCGTGAGAACAGCTTATAGATGTGGCTCAGGAGTGTGATGGGTCTGTAATTTTTAAGGAGAGTTTTATCACCCTTCTTAAAAAAGAGCACCACCAAACTCCCGCTCCACGCCTTAGGAGTTCTCCCACTGTGGAGGACGGTATTGAAGAGGTGTTGTAGCTCCTGTATAACGGAGGCTCCTCCTGCCTTCAGAAGCTCTGAAGTTATACCGTCCTCACCGGGGGCTTTTCCATTTTTAAGCTGCCTCAAAGCTAACACGATTTCGTCTTGACTGATGTCTGGCAGTTCGTCGGTGTAGTGGCGTGTCAGGGTGGCTCTAGAATCAAGGTCATCTCGTCGGGAACGAGGGGCATGTGCAGTGTACAGACGGCCATAAAAATCCTCTATCTCGGCTGAAATCTCCGGTTTCGACAGTACGGTCCTCCCATCGCGCGTTTTAAGCTTCGTTAGGTGGCTCCTGCCAAGCTGCTGAGTGAATACTTTGGACCCTCGGTTTCGCTCTATCGCCTCTTCAATGAGGCGTGTGTTGGAGCTCCGAAGGTCGCGCCGTACCATCTTCGCAATTCGCTTGTTCAGGTCTGACCTCTCTACCGAAGACACTTGGGTGGTTTCCCGTCTTCTTGTCATCAGATCCAGAGTCTCATCCGAGAGTTTGGACTTCTTGCCAGTTCGCTGTTTTTTGCAGAACTTGATGCCCTCATCCCTCAACGTTTCGACCAGATTGTGTAGGCTCTCGTCAGCGTCATCAGTGGGTTCCAAGGCAACAAATCTGTCTCCGAGTAGCTGCTCGAACTTCTCGGTGCCCGCCATGATTTGGATTGGATTTGGTCGGAGCGTGGACTTCATCAGACGGTGTCTTTCAAGCTTCAAGTTGATATTCAGAGTGCCTCGGAGCATTCGGTGATCAGATCCGGTATTGAACCTGTTGATCACTGAGACATCTCTGAATATGTGCTTGCTATCCGTCATGATGAAGTCGATCTCATTTTTAGTCACAGTGTCGGGGCTTTGCCACGTCCACTTCCTTTGAGGCTGTTTCTTAAAGAAGGAGTTCATTAAGAACAGTCCCTCTTTCTCAAGGAAGTTGACAAGCATTTGCCCCCTGTGATTCCTGATTCCATAACCATGCGGGCCTATTCGGGATTCATTGCCAGTCTGGATTCCCACCTTGCCGTTAAAGTCCCCCATAACAACGTTGAAGTAAGCCTTAGTGGTGTTGTGTAAGGCTTTGGATATGTCTTCGTACATATCCTCCACTTCATCATCCGAGTGTGCCGAGGTCGGTGCGTAGACCTGAATTACCTTCATGCTATACCGCTTGGAAAGCCGAAGGATCAGGTACGCTACCCTGGTCGACACACTGGAGATTTCTTGAACGTTGCTAGAGAGGGCCTTATTGACGAGGAAACCTACTCCACCCTGGGATGTTTTATCACCCTCACGAAAGTAGAGAAGATGGCCTGAGTCTAGGGTTACGGTGTCCTCCCCCTCTCTACGGACTTCACATAACCCGAGAACATGCCATTTAATGTTCTCTAACTCCACTTCCAACTGCGCTAAATGATGGTCAAGCCTCAGAGTGCGTCCGTTAAACGTTGCCAGGGTCATTTTAGAAAGCGTGTGGTAGCCTGAATACCGGTGATTCTTAGCACCCCCTGCCCCGCCGTTACCATGACCGCTACCATGGCCAGGAATAGCGAGGCGGCCGGGAACTAGGGGCCGATTTTTGGCTGTGTTTTTCATTAAGGGGTAATGCCCATAATCCCCACGCTGGGCATGCGGGTTGGGGATCGCAGTTTGATGGTGAGGTTGATCTAGAGGGGTGCTGCTGCCCACCCCCCGGTATATCCCTTAGTCGCCTCTTACGACACCCACGGGAAGAGTTGGGGTAGTGCTATTCTAAGCCGGCACCACACGGCGGACTTAATAGACTATGCCAGTCCCGTATTTTAACTACTATACAAATATCAATAAGAAGAAAAAAAAAGAAGAATTTTGACACGATTGTCAAATTTTTATAATGAACTTAAAAAATATCAACATATTATTATGAATTTATCATCGTGTTCACTAGCGGGTAATGGGGGTCACCCGATTCTCATTACCCACAAGTATTTTACGAAGAAAAAAATTTCTAAACGTTCTATAAGTTGTACATTTGGAGATAGGAGGGTGACCACCATTACCCGCTGATTCCTATAACCCGGTCTTCCCCTACCTACACAGGTACCAGAAACGCGATCTTCTAAAAACTATTTTATATTTATTAACGGTAGGCTTGCGCCATCTATTAGGCTGCCCATGTCAACTTTGCTGTTAGTTTCTGCCGCGATTTTAGCCAATGAGCGCCCCTTAAATCTTTAAAACTACACAACGGATTTTGACGCGGGTTTTTTTTAATAGATAGAGTGATTCAAGAGGAAGGTTGATATGTATAATAAAACCGTGCGAAGCCGGGGCGGGTCGCTAGTATCCTATAAAACACAAAAAAATAAAAATAATTTACCAAAAGAAGTACATGCACTTAATGTTAAGGTACCATTACAATATTAAAAAAACCTACCTATTGATATAATTGAGAACATTATTTTACCTATGGTCCCCGCACTAGGCTAGGCCTGGATCGCGGCCTATCCTACTATATTATAAACTAGCGACACGCCTTCCAACACCTTCCTCTTGAATCACTCTATCTATTAAAAACCGCATCAAAATCCGCGTATTTTTAAAGATTATACATACATAGGGACAGAGAAAGCGACTTTGTTTTATACTATGTAGTGATACGAAAGTTTGTCTGTATTGATGGATGGATGGATGATTGTTACTCTTTTACGCAAAAACTATTGAACGGATATGGATGAAATTTGGCACAGAGTTAGATTATAGTCTGTAATAACAGATATGCTATATTTTATCCCGGAATTCCGACGGGAACAGGAATTACGCGGTTTAAATCGCTTGGTGCTGCTAGGAGATAGATATTTTACCTATATCACTATTGTAATAAACGTTCGGTACTTGCTAAGGTCAAGCTTAGCTGACTCCCTCATGGTAAGAGCAAATAAAGCGCTCATTATGGGTGGCCTAAGTCTATGGAAAACAGGTGGCAAACAGGTGTAAATTTATTAAAAATCCTGATGTTTACTATACATATAAATAAAATAAAAAATAACTTCTTGCACATCCCGCCATAATATTACGAGAGGAAATCATCAGGATAATCATTTATGGGCAATTGCGTGACCTTGTATTATAACCTTCGATCTGAAGCTTGAGCTAGAGCTTTCATACACATACACACCTTACATTCGCGCCATCTACTGTTGCCCAGACTCTCATGAGACTGGTGTCCTCAGCAGATTACCTCACACACTCCGCACATACAAAACTACACACACAACCCTTTTTTATGTTTTTTACTGGCTGCTTATTCATATGTAATTGTATAATTTTTCTTAGATATAAACAATGTGCTTTTTAATTTGTTAAATATATAACTAGGTATCTAAAATCCGAAGCTGGGATCCCTCGCATCTTCATACAAGATTTTCGTACTAAGAGCGAGGTTTCACTACAATTTACATTTTAATGTAAGTTTTTTGGTTCTCTATTTTGAAAATAAACACTTGTTTGTTTGTTTGTTTGAAGCAACTGAGGTCCCTCTATTCCTCGATTCAGAATCTACATAAAAATAAGGCCTCTATTACTCCAGATGATTGATTACATAAATGACGTAAGCTTGGCCAAATGTTGCTCAGTTCGATACAAACAATAGGTATGCAGAATGTAAGAAATTCGATGTTGTGCTAAGCTATTTAAATATTGACACATACCTTAATCGCATTATATTTACAATAAAATAGCAGCCAAAACAATTGTTAAACAAACATGCATTACACATAAGCGATATATAAAGGTTCCTGTGACTTCTTTTTCACTTTTTCTGATAGTGGACATGTCTTAGTTCTTTTTTGTAAGCATAAAGAAATAAAGTGTTTGAGTTCTGAAAATCTAAATGAATTGTCAGCTCGCATTGCCCACAGTAGGGCAAACCGTATTACCGTTCTATTTTGCTTCTTCCACTTGTGGACAAAAGATTGAAGCGAACTGGAAATCAATTATCACTTTATTTCTTATATTATTTTTATAATTATGTACCTATAGTATTAAATTTGACTTATCTAAGTGCTTATTTTGTAAGCCTAAAGAAATAAAGATATTGATTTACTGATTTAATTCCCCAATACTATCTAGTGTTATATAATATCTATTAGTATAATATATTATAATAGTTGGTGGTAAACATAGTGTTGTGATAAATGCTATTGATGACGCAGTAAATAAATAAATAAATAATTCCGGACAGTCCACACAGCATCATCTAGCCCCAAGATAAGCAGAGCTTGTGTTATGGTACTAGATGACTGATATACTTAATACAATACATTACATAGATAGATATTTTTTTTTATTATACATAGAAAGCACCCAGACCAACGGAACAAATTTCTGCAGATCGTACACAAATTTGTTCCGAGGCGGGAATCGAACCCGCAACCTCCTGCGTCGCAGGCGGACCTTCGCCCACCGCGCCACATCGGTCGTCAAAACCGTTACATCATTTCATTGTTTAAATACCAACACAGTAAACAACTATCAACATTTGTTCCAGCACATACGTAGTGAGAGCACTAGAAGCATTGCCGATGGGTCGTCTCAGCAAGCAGCGTATGCTGGCATTGCTGGAGTTGGTTAGAGGACCGCTGGGTGCTTCCCCGGCGCCCCGCAGTCTCATGCTACCCCACCTAGCGAACACACTTCACGCTTTACTAGCTGATAAGGCTGAGGTGAGTCGAAATAACTTATTAATTTGATAGGGTACGTAAATAGTGGTGTCGATTTGGTTGGGATGAATACTAAACAAATAATAATTTGAGAATCTTTACTTTTTTTATTGTTTCAATAATTCTTAAGTTACAGTCACTTTGTTGTTATGATTGTGATACACATTTTTTATAGTGTTAAGTATTGGGTGTTGCAGAATCAAATAAATGATTTATCTATCTAAACTGCACTATTTGTGATATAGTCGTCCTTTTTTCTACACTCGAGATGAAAAGGACGGCTATGTTTATAGTGTGGTGGCATTCGTTAAGTTTTTGTACCAAGCAAATCGATGCTCATTTGTTTTTTTTGCCTTTCTCGTCCCTCTAGGTAAAAGCTCAATGCGGTCTTTTGCCACCTATGATTAATTATTCCATTTTATTAGGTTTTTTAATTAAAAGAACCTACAGTACTTACATCAAAATAAATGACAGAAAAAAAAACCTAAAACGAGTAAAGAGTAGTATTTCTAATTTATATTCTTTTATCTGAGTGTCATGTTTTGAAAATTTATTTCCAGACATCTTTGCAATAGTTTTTGAAGCTCACTAAGTCCCAAATTCTTAATCAAGTTGATATCTTAACTAGTGTCAGTACATAACTGTATTTTAAACTTGTCATGAATAATATTACACTTAAATAATGTGTTTTCGTCGCATTGTTCAATATGCAATAGTATCAACTGCTCTTGTACACAATTTATGGGGCATTATTTTGCTAAGTCAAAATGCTAAAGAAAGCATCCGCAAAAATAATCATTCTATTAAATTTAAAACCTTAGGGTTACCTCGAAACAATAATTATTTATATAAAAGGTGTTCAATTTAGATTAGACACTTGTGTTCAGGTGAATAACAATAAAAATCAGATTGAAGATTGCAACATCTGTGTTGGTGTTCCCAACATTAAATCATCTATAAATTTGGTCGAATCTTCAGTCAAGTTTGTCTTGATAATTAAGAAATATCAAACATATTTACATTTTATGTCGGTATGTTTGTCAAATATATGTATTTTGGAACTTTTTTAGTCGTAAAACTTACACAAAGTATGTTGCAATCTTCAATCTGAGTTATGTTTTGTAATTGTCCGTCCTAAATCACCTGACAATGGTATGTAGCACCAGTGTTTATGTGTACGTGTGTCACTTGTTTTGTCGATTTGGAGGCTCGGGCGGGAATCGAAGCGAAATACTCTTTTAATATGATTACAAATTTACTTCTTCTATTAAATTTCAATTAGAAATAAAATGAATACAAAATAACAAAACAACAATGACAACAGCATAATAATAATGACATAAAAAGTTTGTTTCATAAATTCTTCCTGTTCTCTGATAAGTTCAAATAATTTCACCAGTTTGTTTGAAATTTCTAAAAGGCAGTGAATTGCTGCTTTTGGCCACTTTAAACAGTTTTATTTGTGACAAATAATTAACTCTGTAGGTAACGTGTGCGACATCTTTGTAAAAGTCGACCACAGAATATAAATAATAAAATAATATAAATTAATTACTATTGAATACGCGCCTAGACAAGCTCTTGTTTCGTTATCTAACTAAGTATTTCTAATTGGTTCCAGTATAAGATTAGCGCAGCCGGAAGGATTTAATATACCGTATAAACTTAATAATTTTACATATTTCTGATTTAGCAATTTTCTTTCAAATTTAAGATTGTGATTTTTTTATTATGGTTGTTATTTAAATAGAAAATTTCAATGTTATTTCATTATTTCGATTCTCGCTCGATCCCCACTACACAAGGTCTATGGCAGTTGTGTTCGTGAGACGCGGTCGCCGGCACCGAGGTAAGCACGCACGCCGATGCATGCGGCCCGAATAGCACTCTATGTTGTACGCGGTAGAATTTAAATTATAACGTTGCTAATGTTTAATCTGTTTATGCCACCAATTTTTTTTTAGCACAACTGTCGGAGTGCATTTAAAAATTGTTTCATTCAATATAATTTCCCTTATAAATAAATAATTTGTAAATTTACTAAAGCCAGCTTAGTAAAAAAAATCCAGCTTTAGTAAACGTATAATTACATATATTTTTTTATATTGTTATTATTTTTTTACATTATTTTTGAGTCTTATTACTAGGCGTCTATTTTATCTTTCCTGATGAGCGCCATAATGTCTCGACTTTAACTTGCCGCATCCAGGATCTGCCTAGTCTTTTACAATGCACTGAGATAAGTACCCTCAGAAGCCAATATTATATTTATTTAAAGATTATGTAATTATGAGCCAGATGATATTTCTTTTGAAATGTAAATTGAAATTTTTAATATTTTTTTTATTTATTTTTGAAATTTAGTGGCGCAGTCTGCATTTTTGGTATTCTAGTGGTACATTTAATATTTTAATAGATTAAAATGTTAAATTCACAGATTAAACATAAGCAATGAAGTAAGTGGGTGTATTGAAGTTGTATGTTTGGGATATTTTGTTAAATATTTATTCTTGTATAGCATGTGATAAATTCTCATATTATGTTATATTAATTTATTATGATGATGCCCAGAGCCCATCTCGGCTATGGTTATTGATTCTGAAAGATGAAGAAAATCCTAAAATTAAAAAATCGCTTAATATATTTTATAGTGAAAATCTAATGTAGAGTCTGACTTGAAAATCTATTTTCATTTCGCTTAGCATGTCATCCATTCTCAATCCTCTAGTAACAACTATTTAGCATGCTTTGGGGGAAAATAATGTAATGTAGTATACAATCTTACTAACTTGCCGTCTCTTTTCACGATTTGTACTAGAATTAATAAATTACTAAGTTGAAACCGTAAAGGAATAATTTTAAATCCTGTTTCATATAGCCATGTTTTATTCAATTTATCCCATAAGTATTGAGATATACGTTGGGATAAAACCCAGGGAAAAAAATCTTTCTTTAATTCCTCTCATGTAAATACGAAAAATATGATAAAAATTTCAAAGTAACAATGCAAGCGTGGTTCAGTCCTTTAAAGATTGAGTGCTTCATTTAATATTACTAACACTTGAAGCGTAATTACTAACCCAACTAACGTAAGTTAAGTACAGTTATGTTTATCCCCTGGTCGCACCCGCATCGTGAGATATGCACACAAATCGTGATGTCTAACTTCACCAAAACAAAATAAACTTTTTTAGTTACCTATGATTATTATATTTTGTGTTGTGACTGATTTCAAAACAAATGGCATAGACTTACACAACAAAAAAGGGCGCAGCCAAAAGGATTTTCAATTTTTCCTATTGTTGCCGGTTTTAAAGTCAGCCCAACGCACGCTGTATTCATGTAAATATCATAGTATGTGTGTATTTGTTTATTGAGTATTCACATTTAATACATACAATAGTATTAAATGTGTTCCCCTGTCCACCTCATTTCGTATGTATGTTGTGTATTTCGTATTTATCTACTCTTCATATTATGATTAACTCATTTTCCTTTTGATTTGTAAAATTACTAACGAGTTATAATTTAAATCTAACCACACTCATCTTAGTTCTTAACTGTTTTCGAATAGTCAAGCTTCCTAAAAAAGAAAAATAACATCCTGTCTTTTAAGGTATCAATTATATGTAAGTTTATTTGTGTGTTGGCATGCAGTGTGATTTTAGATGTGCTGTACAACAAATATTAAATTTTCAATGGCACAAAATTACTTTCACTCATTCTAATAAATCAGTGTTTGAAAAAACTACTTCTGAGCAGTTTAAGTAATATATGGCTTCAGGTGTGCAGTCCGGCTGCGCCAGATGGAGTCTTGTTACTGTTCTCATAGTTAATTAAAAGTTTGTATGTGCTTTAACCCGTTAACCGCCACATGTGTTTGTATGTCCGTGTGTTCACTTTACTAACACTATTAGTCTTTCTCTCTTCGTCTCATTACTTAGGTCCTATAATATTTTAAGTATGTCTAAAGACTATGAATTATATGTATTATATCACAACACATAAGTAACCATTTTCAAAAATAATATACGTCGAATCTTTTAGAAGAATAACAATGCAATGATTTTGATGTTTTAAAAGTAAACCATTAAAAGCGAGCTATTGTTGTCGCTTGACCACTAAATTGTGTGCAAACTCTTGATGTGTTGCATGTTGCATTTGTGAGTTGTCACTTTAACAGATGTCAAATGTCAAAGTGACAGGTCACGGGTGTGATGACTGTTTGTTTGGTAACTACACGTCTTGATGTGCTCAAAATATTTTTTTTAAACTACATATTACGACATAAGTACTATTAAAATAAAACCTTTTTAGTTGTAATAATACATCAGACGGCTTGTTATCTTATAACAAACAGTCAAATTAATGTTAGTGTACGCTTTTACGTACGTACGATATGTGAATTTGCTAACACAACAAACAAAATAAGTAGAAACACACACGCAAAATACACATAGGTACACACACCCCCCGACACAACTCACATCTACACACACGCAGAATTAAAAAAATACCTATCTTATGATCACTATCGTAACTATCAGAATCAGTAATTTAGATTCGTGAATTTTGATTTATGGTAAGTTTATTTGGTGTCAATTAAGATGATTTGTAAAGCCTCCTACGAGAGCGATAGGTATTCACAATCACAACACTCGCTATATAGGTGTGGCAGTCGGGACGATTGGCGGCGTACCAACCAGCCCCGGTCTAAGGGTAAGGCGGCGCGGCTGCTCGCCATTGAAATGAGACATCACACACACACACACACAAACACACTGCAAAGAGACATCACACACACTCACACATATAAAAACATACTCACAAGCGACACAAAAAGAAACACACCCACAGAGACATACACACCCAAAGAGACATACACAACAAGAGAGACATTCACACATATATACACACAAAATGACACACACACACACACACACAATCGGACGCTACTGTAGCATACGCTAGCTATGTGGGTGTGGCAGTGGGACCGTTCCGCGGCGCACCAGTCCCGCTCCAAGGGCAAAGCGGCGCGGCTGCTCGGCGCCGACACGAGGCATCTCAACGACAGCGAGACGAAGCACCAGCAGATCGTATGTATACAGCTTTATATCTACACTATCACAATAAGCCAGCGAACTCCCAAAGAGGGTACTTTCTATCATATAAACACCTGCTGGGATATCATGTGCGCCGCGACAACATTTTATCTTGCATTTGTATTATATTATGCAACGCGTGGAAAAGAGCGAGACAAAATATTTACAAAGTTTTAAATATAAGCTGAACGTAATTTTTCGTTAGACTTTAGTGCAGCGCTTTACTCCAGTAAAGCGCGTTATTGAAACAGACGCAGTTCTTTAGAAAATCCGACTTTCCACAATTTAAATCCACAACGTTGATTATAATAACTCTTATAGGGAGGGTGTTGGAGATAAAGTCTAGTTATGGTTTTAACACCCTTATAACATAAACACGCTCAACACAGACTAGGTTTAGGGAAACAAGAAGATTAAAGTAAAGCGCGACGCAACGCGGCGTGCGGACGGCTTGTTGGCACGATTAGGACTGGCGCGCGAGGCGCTGCTGTAGCCTTGCCGAGCGTCGCGTTGTTTCGCTGGGCGTTTGCGGGGAAGGTGCGCGGGCGCGAAGGGAGTGGCTAGGAGCAGATTCACTAGAATGACGCGCTATACTACACTATCACAATAAGCCAGCTACCTTCTAAAGAGGGTACTTTCTATAAAATAAACACCTGCCGGGATTATGATGCGCGCGCTGACAAAATTTTGTCTTGCATTTGAAATTTAAATTCGCATGGAAAAGAGCGAGACAAAATATTTATATTTAACGTGAATCATCAACACCTGCATCTAATTTTTTGTAAGACTTAGTACAGCGAATCACTCGAGCGTTACATAGTTTAACTGGCCACAGTTCTGTAAAAAATCCAACGTTCCACAATTTTAATCAACAACATTAATTTTATTAATACCTATGGATTGCTTAATAAAAAATACGTTGAGATCCTCAAAAAAACATCAATAAATAACTGTAGTATTTTACATATACAAAATAACACATATGGATGTGTTATTTTCTAGGTGTCATGCACTACTTTGTATTGTAGCTTTACCAAGCATTTTCGTCGAGCTTGCTTTAAACAGTTGCACCGTTCGCTGTAAATTAAGCCTTATGTCTTGTCAATACAATTTAATGAAAGTTTTTAATTACATGCAGCTGATTCGAAGCCAAAAAGGTTTGTTTTTGAAAAACTATCAACGCTGTAGTATAAGATAATTATAAAATGCACATCTATGCTATGAACATACAACTCAATTTTACGTATCACTATTCTTATTCATATCATTGAGAATTTTAATTCCTTATGGGTCCAATCCAAATGAGAGTATTCTTATGTCGTTCTAAACTTTTATTCGATTTTCAATTGAAGAAATGTTTGTTCAAAATGTTTGAATTGGCGTTCAAGGTATTATCACTCTAGTTTTTAAAATTATAGATACATCCTCTTCCCAATTAACTCCTTCGATTTCCAATTTAAATAAATCTAGAAAATTCCAAGCTTGAACGCCTCAGCACCAACCAATACCCTACCTTACTCCCTCAACAACAAAGCTCTTTCTCAGGTGGAACTCTGCGTGGAAACACTAGGCGAAGTGATGTCACTCCTAGCAAGAGACGATGTCGGCCCAGTGGAAGCTGATATAGGCGAGCTGTCGATAAGACTCCTGCCGACGGTGCTTAGAACTGCGGGTTCTATGCTCGCTGAGGAGAATAATACTGATGACGCTTTGTTGGTGAGTTACAACTTTATTGTCTCGAGAATATAGTCAATATTTATTTATTTAAAGGAAAACCAGAAGCTTATAAATAGTAGGGTAAAAATAGATAAATAACAGTAAGCTTATTTAAGGTTTTCACGGATAAATATGTAGAATAACAAAAGAAAAAAACTATGAACTTAATCTGCCTTCACGTATCATCCATATACAAAATAATTTTAATTTATCTGGTCGTCTACATTCATCAAGGAATTAAATTAAACAAAACGCGCTATAGGAACAAAAAAGATAGGACAGAAAAGATAATACTATGTATTATCAATATTACATAGATTTTTTATTTATAATTTATAAAAACTTATCTCTTTCCCAGCGTCGAATGATCTCCGTCCTCCTAGACATGATTCGCATGATGTCCGAAGACCAGTACAAGTTGGTCGTGATTGCGCTAGAGTCAACTTGCGCTGAGGGCTCAGGCACGCTGGTCGGCGACGCGCTAAGGCTGTTACTGCAACTGTTGCAGAAGCCAGTGTTCAAACCGCACTGGGCTGATATGCTGGCAATGCAGAGCAGTGTTATGTTGCATGCGCTAAGGTAAGATATTTTAGGGTTAAGGCTCTAACCAGTCCTGGATTTGTAAATAGGCCGTATAGGCCGCGGCCTAGGGGCGGCTGCATCCTAGGGGGGCGGCAACGTCCTAGAGGGCCGGCAGATTTCAGAGGACGGTCACTCGATTGCAGACAATAAAATTGTATGTCTACCGGGGGGGGGGGGGGGCAGCTAATAATGAACGGCTCTGTACGTACATGGGGTGGCGGAAAAAGTGGCCTACACTCATAAAAAATATAAATCCGGCACTGGCTCTAACTAGTTTTATTTAATTTTTTTTAACTGTAATGTTAATAAATATAAATAAATAAATAAATAATTCAGGACAGTTCACACAGCATCATCTAGCCCCAAGCTAAGCAGAGCTTGTATTAATGATTCGTTTATTTTTTGTGTGTGTTGTGTGCTTATATTATAGGACTGCCATGTATTAATTATAAAGGCTATAACAAAAAACACGATTAAAAAAAACTAGATGTAATCTAGCGCCGCCACTTATTTCATCATATTATAACGTTAAACATAAGAATTATGTAAAATAAACGTTCTTTTTATACCTATCATAAGCTTTTTTAATGCATCTGTTGAAGTTTTAAAATATCTATTTTGCTCTTGGTGGCCACCAAACTCTGTTTTCATATCTCTACCTATAATAGACAATAGAAAACTACTATGGTTGTGTTAAGTGATATTTAAAATCAGTTGTAAGTTTTTAAAGATTAAATTATTGCGTTTAGTCTTCGAATAGGTTAGTTAATAATGCAACTCAACAAATAGAAATGACGAAAAATATACACATATACAGAAAACAGTTTGCTTGAGCCACAAAACGGTCCCTGTCTCAGTATAAGCTGGTTGTATCTATTAAATTATTAGTCTTCCAATGGAATAAAATAATAGAATATAAATATTTATTTGCAAATAAACTAGTAAAAGAGGGAGAAAAAATAAGAAAATAATTTGCTTGAGCCACAAAACGGTCCCTGTCTCACCATAATATATTAGGCTGGTTGTCTTTGCGTACAATCACTTATCTTTAATTCTTTAATGCACAAATGAAAAATACATACAAGAAAAACTTAAAACTAGATAAATTATGGCACAGGCGAGCTTAACCCTAAAAAAGAGTTCTCTTTCAGCAAACCTTATTGGGAGAGAGTCAAGTTAGAGCAGTGGGTACGTGTGCATATTTTTGCAGATAAAAATGTGATTTTATCCTTATAATATATATTACGTTTAAAATTTTATTCTATATTTATAATACTATATTCCTAATATTATAATATCAATACTATACATACATACTAAATAATAAATACATAAAATAAGGTCAATATGGGAAAGACCGGCATACTGTATTTAAAAATCTAAACAAATGATAAAATAAAAAAATTGGTAAGTTCTAGGCCGATTTTTAGAATTCCATGTGATAAACAAATTTTCAATGCATTTTATGCTATATGGATTGCATTATATGATAGAAACTCTTTAGATAGAAACCTTTTTTTAAAACGTAGACGGTCTTCCCGTACTATTGGAGGCAAGACCGTCTATTGACATTTTACACGTTATTTCGTATGGTTTCTGTGTGTTTAAGTACAATTTATTGTAAAAAATGCAAGTCTTTCAAATATGCACTTTAAACAAATAAGAATAAAGCTCGAAATCCCTCGTACGTTACGGTTTCCGACAGAGCCGTTTCATAACCTTTCATCAGCCTTCATATCCTCATTTCTACTTGCAGGCTACTGTCAATAACCCTTCGCGACCGGCTGCATATAGAAGAGACCGTAGCCATCGTCCACGAACAGATCCGACTATGGTTCATTTGCTGCGCGGCTGTAGCGACCACAGCGCCTCTACAGGTTATAACTTGCACTCATTTTACACTAGCAGCACCTCGCGGTTTCACCCGTGTAATTCAAGTTCCCGTGGGAATTCCGGGATAAAATATAGCCTATGTGTTTGTGTGTTCTGGAACTATATTACAATCTACATGTGACAAATTTCATCCATATCTATATATACATAACCATTATATGGATAGATGGATGTTTGATACTTTTTAAAAAGTATCAAACATCCATCTATCCATTAATACTTACAAACTTTCGCGTTTATAATATTAGTCGTAGTCATAGTGAAAAACTGCATTTTTCATTCGTGCGATTTTTTTTAACTTGTTTACTTAAGATTATTATAATTGACAGCTAGAAACTCTGCATACGGCTCGCAAGCAACGCGTCACGGCGCAGTATGGAGACATTAGGAGAGGATTCGCGCATGCTATGAACGAGATGTGGTTCAGTCTTGGTAAGACTTTATTTATCACTACATAGTATAAAACAAAGTCGCTTTTTCTGTCCCTATCTCTTTGACTGCTTAAATCTTTAAAACTTCGGAACTGATTTTTATGCGGTTTTTTTAATTGATAGAGTGATTCAAGAGGTAGGTTTATTTATACGTATAATAAAATCGTGTGAAGCCGGGGCGGGTCGCTAGTCTATTAATAAACCGGTTGAACCGACCACGCAGCAAATATGCATTTCAGCTGCACTTGCAATTGAATGCGTATTTGCTCGCGATTACCCAAATATACTCGGTCTCGATCGACCGCCAACGTCGCGGGTTCAAACCATATCATTCCAACAATTTCATACTATTTTTAACTTAAGTTGGCGGCTATAGCTTAATTAATTTGTATCAAGTGAATATAGTCGCCGTGAATAGTGAGTTAGACGACCTATGTGGCGCGATGGGCGAAGGTCTGCCTGTGATGCAGGAGGTTGCGGGTTTGATTCCCGCCGCGAGACAAAAATTTACGATTAGCAGATATTAGTGCAGTTTTTCCGGCCGTTTTATATCACTACAAGTCGCTTTTTCTATCCCTATTTCCCTATGTCCCTTTGACTGCTTAAATCTTTAAAACTACGCAACGGATTTTGAGGTAGGGTGATTCAAGAGGAAGGTTTATACGTATAATAAAACCGTTCGAAGCCGGGGCGGGTCGCTAGTGTATAATAAAATATATACCTATATCTAGGATCAATAACACAAGCTCTGCTTAGCTTGGCCTAGATGATGCTTTGTGTATTGTCCAGCATCATTTCATCGTCATCATCAGTGTATATTAGTCCACAGCTGGACATAGGCCTCCCCTAATGACCGCCATAGCGCTCTGTCTTCAGCTTGCCGCATCCAGCAACATTTACTATTTATATATAATTATTTATTTCTTCCAGGTGACCACAAACGCGCATTCATCCCGTGCCTAGTTGGCCCGTTCCTAGAAGTCAGTTTCCTGCGCGATGAAGAAGTTAGAAACACTACTATACCTATCTTCTTCGATATGATGCAGACTGAATACACGCATAGTGTCGCTGGGGGCGAGACTGGTAAGTTTCTACGTTGGTACTTCTACTTAAGGTCTATTTTTACGTGTATTTTTCGTGTCTAATAAGCTGTTACTAAATCCAGTGTCTTATGACACTGGATTTAGTAACAGCTTATTATTGTAATGAAGGATCTAGAAACATGACAAACGCGCGTCTAGAAACGAAACTGCAACTGAAAACGTATCACACATATCCAAAAAAAATTGGAATACTAAACTATCCATATTTACTCTTTACTTCTTCTTATAATTTTAATTTTGTTTCTGTTTTCTTTTGTTAATTTTTCTGTGCTGTTTATTTATTTATTCATAAAGGAAAAGCAAACAGCTACAAAATATATATGTAGTTGTAAATAACTAGATTACTAAGATAAACCTAGATAATAATGCAGCCCACAACGCAATTCACAGATTGCTATATGAGGTAGTGGTAAAAAGTTCCGCTAAAGCTTATGAACAAACAGAACAAAACAAAACAACACGATTTCATTACGATTTCGATGTTTGGGTGTGATACCAATAAAAAGTCTATCTATCTTTTCACAGGAGAAAGCCACCTAAAAGAACTAGAAAGCGAACTCATAGACAAGCTAGATACACTAGTAGAAGCGGGCTGTGGCGACGCGGCGTGGCGCGTGCGTTTCGTATCGCTCTGTGGCGCCCTCTGCGGCGCTGCCAGCGGCAACTTGAGGCAGGCTGCCGCTGCATTGGTGGCTGCCGCTGCCAGACAACTTGATACTCTATTACTATACAGGTATGTTTCAAAATAACGAATATACAAGCTAGATACACTAGAAAGAGTTACACGATACGCGGAGGGGTTGGTGGCTGCAGTTGATTAAGTGTTGCAGTAACTATGCATCCTATCTATAGAATAACAAAGTTTAGTTTTGCAGCAACGTAAGTAGTAGTCGATAGTATCGGAGATGTGATCATGCCTCCTTTACGTCTCTTTTTATATATGACTAGCGACCCGCCCCGGCTTCGCATGGTTTTATTATACTTATAAACCTCCCTTTTGAATTACTCTATCTATTAAAAAAAACCGCATTAAAATCCGTTGCGTAGTTTCAAAGATTTAAGCAGTCAAAGGGAAATAGGGACAGAAAAAGCGACTTTGTTTTATACTATGTAGTGATTAGGTACAGCGCCTCTATCGTACGCCACAAAAACTACGAATATTCCAGACAAAGATCTAGATTCTAGAAGATTCGGAGCTCGGACTAATGACATCTTTATTTACAGGACAACCGCCCTGAAAGCACCGACGCCACACAGAATGCATCTAACGACAAAAGTGCTACATTTCTATGAACAAATCGAAAGACCTCACATGTATATCCGGTAAGTTATTTTACAGACATAATCTACATCAAATCTTTCCCCGTAGTTTCTATAACTATGTACAGTTCTAGCTTTTGTCCACAATAACTTATATTCCATAAAGTAGAGTGCTACTACTTTAGATTCTTTGCAACCCTCTGCAGCTCAATTTTTTCAATTACTGTTGCAATGACACGACAACGGAAAGAGATAGACCCCAGTTTTTGGAGTAATTGTAGAATAAATTATTAAATTTATTACAACATGCAAAAAAGTATACCTCAATAACCCAATTTTACAGTTACAGAGAAAAAATAAAATAAAAATCGTTTCTTTTTGTCTAATATCTAAAAAAATATTATTTTTATAACGCTTTTGTACCGATATTGTATTTTTTACTTATTTTCTTAGCTAGGTAAACTATCTAGCTTTCAAATGAGACTACTTTGAATAAATACACCATTTTGTCAAAAAGAAACGAACTAAAAACCAGATAAAGAATTCTTCATTAAAAAAAAATTAAACAGCTTTGGTTTAGAGATAACTTAAGATATATGTAATTTTTTTTATCCCGATTTTTATCGATAAATATGTGTCGTGTATCCTCACATTTCGTTTGATCAAGGTTTGAAAATACACATTGTATTATTGTAATGCTATTTGTTCTAGCTACGTCCACAAACTGGCAAACATGTACCAATCGTCCCAGCAGTGGGTGGAAGCCGGTCTAACTCTACAGTTACATGCAAAGTTGTTGCTTTGGACGCACGACCCGTTGCCTCCGAGACTGCGGCATCCCACCTTACCACATGACAGCCATACCACGCAGAGAGAACTCAAGGTAATCTTAAAACATGTAGCAATCGTCCCAGCAGTGGGTGGAAGCCGGTCTGACGCTACAGTTACACGCAAAGTTGTTGCTTTGGACGCACGACCCGTTGCCTCCGAGACTGCGGCATCCCACCTTGCCACATGACAGCCATACCACGCAGAGAGAACTAGAAAGAAAAGTTTTTAATCGGTGAGACAGATCAGAGAATTAGAGTATGTTTAAATTACTTATTAGTCACAAAATAGGTCTTCTGATAATTGAGGACGTTTTTCATTGAAAGGTACTAATAGTAGGATGCGTTTATTTTTAGTTATTTTTAATTTTACTCTGTGACTCTACGTATAGCCCAAAATTGTGCTAAAATGTTAAAAAGATACACCCGTGCGATGTAAATCAGTAAATCAATATCTTTATTTCTTTAGGCTTACAAAATAAGCACTAAGACAAGTCAAATTTAAACGATGCCGCGACGGGACGCTACTTGTTTGTATAAACAGGCATCTTATTCCATCTTTATCTTTGACAGGAATACCTATTCCTAGAGATAGCGGAGCTGTTAACCCGCGGCCGGCAGTGGGAGGGCGCGGTGTCCAACGTGAAGGAGCTAGTGCGAGTGTACGAGGAGTCCGCGCTCGGGTACGCGCCGCTCGCGGAGCTGCACGGGCAGTTAGCGCGGCTGTACCTCGCCATCACGCGCACGCCGCGGAGCCATCCCGGGTGAGGGAAACACTGTTTTTAGAGCTCCGGTCATCGAGAGGTTAAAAACTGAACACTTATAGGATCGAATACTTTCAAAACCATGGTTCCTAACACTAAAGTAACCATGATAGTTTTAAAAGTTTTTGATCACGGGATATTTACAATGATTTGATTTGTTTTAAATTTTCTGATATTTCGGCACAGCTCATGCGCCATGAACTGAGAACAAAAGAACTGCAAAAAAACTAACTAGCAGTGATGAGATCACTGCGAGTGAGTTTTTTTGTAGATATATGAATCTGCCCTAATTTTTCGTCTTTTGCGTCGAACGTTACCACTACCACCGGTTTTATTACCGAACGCAACTCGATCATGACACTACACTGACGTATCATTCGCCGCTACATTCGTACATCATCATTTTTGTCCACAGATACTTCAGGGTAGTTTATCATGGAAAAGGATTCCCGGAACTATTGAGGGTGCCAAAGGTATGTAACATAATTAATATATTTATCTCGTGTCTAAATACAAGTTAGCAAACTTAGTTAGAGCGAGGTGTCATTATCTTTGACCCTAAAAGGTTTACTACAAGTAGGTACCTGTATAATACATAGTGAAAAAGGACCAGGATTTATTATAAAGTAGATTATAAGTTCCTACTTTGTAAACCCATTTTTGAGAACAAAAATATTTTTATTATTATTATTATTTAAGTTTAATAAATAGATATAAAGCATGGAAAAAGATCATGAGGTGGTCTCAAGAAAGTTTGATTCTCGAGAAATTACATACTAAGTATACTATAAAACTTGTAGATACATTCAGGAATTTTGTAGTCTTTTTTTTTCTGTAAAAAGCATCAAATTTATTAGATTAAATTCTAATTTACAATTTTAACCTCTATATCAACATTCACAGGGTTTCATATACCGCGGCAACGAGTACGAACATCTACAAGGCTTCATGGAACACATGCTGGACGAGTGGCCTGATGCGGAGGTGCTTCTGAAGTTAGACCCTCCTGGAGAAGAGATAACCAACTCAGACGGACAGTGTATCCTTTACAATACACATCATTATACAAAATTTGGATGAAACTCATACTAATATAATCTGTATGTCACTTGAAGGATTAGCCGCTAGCTAATCCTGGGATGCTGATGTAAAAGTCGTAATAGTACATTGTTACCCAAGGGTTGAAAGTAACTTATTTAGCCTCGAGACCACTCGGGCGCCAATAGTTCGAGGGACTACATAAGTTACTTTCACCCGAGGTAAACACTGTGCTTTTCATCACGAATACAAGGAAATATAAATAAAAAACATGAGAAAACAAATTAATCAAATTACCGATATTTTTTTTTATATTAGTCCAACTAGGACAGACGAAAGCCATAAAGCCATACTGCCTTGTCTTTCGTATTTTTTGAATTCAGTGAATTGTCGCTAAGGCGATTTTTTTTTTAGCTTCAGCATTTATTCTGCCACTATCATGGTTCAATAGTAACGTTATAGCTGTCAGTTGAAAACGATTCTCCATAGGGCGGAAAAGTATCACTTTCAACCCGCTCTTCAGGCATGTTCAGACCAACTTTCCGAGTATGAGTAATTAAAAAGCTATATTCAACTTATATACGTAAAACTACGACTAATGATGCTGATGATAATGAGTGCGGTTGGTATAGCTGCTAGTGATGCACTGTCTGCTGGCTGGTCTAGTGACCGCTCGTTACCTCCGCGGTCACGAGTGCGCTAGTCACCTATACTTTGATTTAGAATTATAGATATTTTTTGTAAACAATGGCATTTATAAATGAAAATCTAACAAAAACTGATAAGAATAACAGACAACAGTAGGGTAACAGCAAGTTAACAACTAAAAATCAAAATAAAATGTTCAACAACGCATATTTGCTAAAGCACAGCGAAAAAGATGCAAGTTCGAGTTCAATAATGAATGAGAGACCAATGAAATGATGAATGAAAACTGACAAAATTAAATTTTTTTTGGAGCTCCTGCAGCTTGCACTGATGATACCAATGTCATAAAATATGTTACACCAATATTCCTTTGGTTTTTTAACTCATTTGTTTACAAAAAATATCTATGTTTTAGAATCGTAGTATAGTTAAACTGACCTGCTGGGGCAGCTACCTAGTTTAGGAATCTAGGTGATCGATGTGTATCGAACATCACTAGTTTTGAATTGTATGAAAGTCGCACTAATATAAATGTAACTAGTATCTGCTGCGTCTTGGCACTTGTTGTTTTATGTAAACGTTTCAAGAATTTTCTATCCTACGGGAACTGATTATGTAATTAAAATATGAGGATGGGTAGCCTGTGTTTTATTCCAGGCCTAGAACTACGTCTTCAAAGTTTCAGCCTGAAAACTACTGAACGGATCGGTCTGAAATTGGAAGACGTAGTTCTAGTAGTAGGTCTGGAAAACACATAGGCTACTTTTCAGGCCATAAATCAGGGGCCGAATTCCATTAATTTCAAAACAAAGGTCTCAACAGTGCTATTCAATCCAGATGATTAAAATGACATTTGTGCATTTGGTATTCTAATATTTTTTGCGCTTGAAGACTTTCATAATTAGAATGTCAAATTGGTAGTCATAAACGTAATAGTCACAGCTATGAAAAAACCTCAAAAAGTTTGTGCTAATAGAATACCAAAAAGAGTTTAACACTGACATTTTGACACGATACTATTTAAATGGCGAAGCGATTTATTTAGTGGAATTCGGGCCTAGTTCCCATGGGATATAAATAGCCTTGAGACATTTCCATAGACAACGCATGCGAAGCCGCGGGCAGATACTATTATATTTATGTGTAAATAATTATGTTTAATTTAAAAGCTTTCTAATTTTACATCATTATATTTATTTATTTATGGGTATCAAAATTTACAGCCCTTAATTAATACAACTACATAAGTTACTTAACAAAAGTTAAGGCCAAAAAACTAAATGGTATAAATATAATTCCTGAACCAATCGCCTCAGATTTACAAATAAACGCTGTAGAGCCAGTGATGAGCGACAAACTGAAGCGTCTCTCCGGCAAGCCGATCGCTGAGCAAATTCTGCAGTACTATAAACACAATGATGTCGACAAGTTCATGTTCTCACGACCTTTTCATAGGCCAGGTATGTATTTATTGTTTTATATCCGTAGGTCGCTGGTTCATATCCGGCTCGAAGGACCATATATAGCAGTTTGCTCAACAGTAAGCTATATAAAATATAACCACATAGAACCACCCTTTTGACTCACAGTTGACTGTGGTATGTACATTGAAACACCAAAAAAATGTTGATTTACGTTTATTTTTATAAATAGGCAAGGAGCGAGATCTTTAATAGTCAAATTTAGGTAATGTAAGTATAGTATAATAAGAGTGAGTCGTTGGGAATTAGTCAATATTTCAACTCTTTGTCAATTTATAACATCATTTTGTTTCAGAGGAAGCATTGAACGGTTCGAACGACGACCTATCTAGTCAGAACGAGTTCGCAACGCGATGGCTCGAGCGAACCGAACTGGAGATCAGTGATAAACTGCCTGGTAAGTTACCCAACTAACATTTTGGTGTCAGTTACAGGTATTATTATTACTTTTAACTGTTTAACGGAGTAATAATGATCTCAGTTGTAACTATAAACTTTATAAGGTAGTTAAAATATAAATTAAGCTCGAAAAGTGTTAGTAGTATTATACTGAACGACGTTAAACAGCTTTTAGAGTTACAATAGTGCTAACTGCAACAAGTATACTTAAGATGTTACAGGTTTAACCTGTTTATAACACCCAAATCTATACAACGGTGCTCGCTGACTCTCGTTAACACTTATTGTTGTTTAGTTTTTTCCGTAAAGTGCCTTATAAGTATTTTGGTGTTATATTGATTATAAGGTGCAGACATTACTTTTAAAACAGAGTTTGTCAAGAGTATAAGTTCATTTTATGCTTAGCCGGTAGTATTGTCTTGGCTATAGTAATTGTAGTTACTTAAGACTATTAATACACTGTAAAGAGTACTAAAGACTGACAACATTCTTGACTAAAGATGTTGTATCTCGAAATGTGTAATAGAACACTTAACAAAGACATAAAGCTTTAATGTTCGGTCGCCATTGTTTTGGTCAATTAACTTATATATATTGAATAGGTTATTCAATATTTGACAACAAAATACTTCATTATTTATGTAACTTCTGTCATTCTACTGAAACCACTTAATTTGACATGCTACTGGCTAATAAGGAAAAAAATAAAAATTTTAAATTTCGTTATTATTCTTCATATTTTTTATTTAAAATCTTAATTTAATCCACAAAGTTAAAATTGAGATGAGAAACATGGTATACATTTACAGTAAAATTACCGCGGCAGATTATGTTCACTTCACAATGAAAACTTTAACTCCTTAGTATTTGTATATTCTTTTACGCCATTCACTGATAGTCACATAATTTTATTAAGTAACAAAGTTCATAGACTTCCCGTCGTAAGATACAAAATACCTACGCTTGAGAATATTCTAACTAACTACTAAGCGATTAAGTGTCAAACAAGTATTTTTAATAGGTCTTGTAATATGTTAGGTGATATTTCATTCTTAACCGAAATGATTCTAACACCTATAGTATTAACCAACTCATCTACAAGACATTTATACCGGTTAAGGTATTAGCTGAGAATGAATAAACACTCTTGTGCAGGTACTTAACACCCTTATACCACCCTTATACAGGCTTTATAACACCTTTACCTGCAAAATCGTGGGCCTGTTTCGTGGTTATATGTGAGTTAGAGCATGCTCTAACTCCATTCTTACAGGTATTTTTAACACTAAGATACTCGATTGGAACCGTTATAAGTATAATATACAGGTTATTTTAACGCCAACGTGCTAGTTGGGTAGTCAATAGTCATTTATTTCGTAAATTACTTGAATATCACGTCATCTTTTTATTTTACTTACATTACTTATTAATAAAAAACAAGAAGTAATAAAAAAGTAATATAAAAATACATTAAAATTATAGTTACTTTCTAAAAAAAAATATTTAGATATCTTTTAGATCATTTAAAAATTCAAACAAAAAATATAAAACTAAGTATAGTATCTTCAGATACTACTGTTTAGTTCTTATTAAAGGGCAAAAATTCATCGATATTTATTGCTACTAATGTCTTTATTGTATGAAATAATTGGTTTGAAAGACGACCTATTTCGTTAGAGCGAGTTCGCAAATTGAAATATTAAACATGATAAAATCACTTTTCTTTCGCACAAACTTAGTGGCTAAAATATGTCACAAATAAGCTTCGTAGCTAATCCGCCTACCTTCGTATTGAATTCGTCAAACTATAATAGCTTTTAAAGAATTAGCAACCTGAAGTGGCAGTGGGCCGGCCATATCTCGCGAAGAACCGTCAAGCGTTGGGGTAAACGTGGTCTAGAGTGGAGACCGCGACTTGGTAAACGTAGTGCAGGACGCACTCCGGCCAGACGACCTCCGAAAGATTGCTGGCAGATGCTGGATGCGTCAAGCTGAAGACAGGGCGCTATGGCGCTCATTAGGGGAGGCCTATGTCCAGCTGTGGACTACTATGGGGTGATGATGATGATGATAATAGCTTTTATAGATAAAGTGAGATAGTTGAAGGAAACACAAGTTGCGGATCGAATCAGACTGTTTATTGCAACGAGTCGCGGGTAGGTCGTGACAAACATTTAGAGCTACCTACAAATACCCAACAGGGCCCGAAATCCACTAAATAAATCGCTTCACCATTTAAATAGTATCGTGTCAAAATGTCAGTGTTAAACTCTTTTTGGTATTCTACCAGCACAACCTTTTTGAGGTTCATTCATAGCTTTATTTTTACCTTTATAACTACCAATTTGAGATTCTAATTATGAAATACTCTTAGGCGCATAAAATAGTAGAATACCAAATGCACAAACGTCATTTTAATCATCTTGATTGAATAGCACTATTGAGACCTTTGTTTTGAAATTAGTGGAATTCGGCCCCAGGTATAAATTGAAAATTACACGTGTTTTATTTCTCCAGGTATTCTCCGTTGGTTTCCAGTGGTAAGTCAGAAGACCTACTGGGTTTCCCCCGTGGAGGCTGCCGTGGAATCTCTACGGAATACCAACAGAACGCTAAAGTCTCTCGTGTTTGAGGCTAGGTCTCAAGATTCACCGCTCCCGCCTCTG
The DNA here is from genome assembly GCA_944547425.1 of Eupithecia centaureata. Lineage (NCBI taxonomy): Eukaryota > Metazoa > Arthropoda > Insecta > Lepidoptera > Geometridae > Eupithecia > Eupithecia centaureata. The sequence continues at coordinate 8,066,583 of OX155696.1, forward strand.
ACTATGAGGCTTAATGGTAAGATTTCGTCAAAAGAGTTTACTCATACTATTTTTCTAAAATAAATTTATAAGTAGGAATAGTAATTCTCGTTTCTAGAAATGACTTGTGAATATTTAAATTAAAAATTAAAATAGTTAAAGTTAATATTTATGGAGCTGTATATAAGCTGACGTAAATGAGCTGAGAGTATAAATAAAAGTTCGGTGCCGGATGCTTATAAAAAGAAAAGTGAAAAGAAATCAAAAGAAAATAATATAAAAAGGATAGGTGTGAATTGATGTTCTTTTAGATGTATGAAAGTTTAATGTACACATATGTAAGTGTGAGACAGGTTTCTAAGAGCTTAAGTCTGCATCATAATTTGGACGACCGATGTGGCGCGGTGGGCGAAGGTCCGCCTGCGACGCAGGAGGTTTCGGGTTCGATTCCCGCCTCGGAACAAATTTATGCACGATCTGCAGAAATATGTTCCGTTGGTCACGGTGTTTTCTAATATATAATAAAAATATCTATCTATGTAATGTATTGTATTAAGTATATCAGTCTAGTACACATAACACAAGCCCTGCTTAGCTTGGGGCTAGATGATTTTGTGTGGATTGTCCAGCATTATTTATTATTATTAACTAGCGACCCGACCCGGCTTCGCACTTCGGTTTTATTATACGTATAAAACTTCCTCCTGAATCACTCGATCTATAAAAAAAAACTGCATCAAGATCCGTTGTGTAGTTTTAAATCTAATCAAATTTAAATCAAATAAAATAATTTAGACCGTATTACACTGTATTTATATACCAAAAACGTAAAAATTGTATGGCTGGTGCTAGAGCGCTGATCAGCGCTTAGGCAGACAAAGGTAGTAAGCGCTGATCAGCGCTTAGGCAAAGGAAAGGTTAAGCGTTCAAAGGGACATAAGGATGTAGCGACATCTAGCATGATGTGAGCTGAACTAAAATGAAATAACAAAAATTCTGAGTGCAAAAAGTAGATCACGTGACCATTATTCCTAGATCGCGCAAGCGTTGGTTTCACAACATCTAGCCTATATAGAACTTTCCGACATCAACTGTCGGTCGAAAGACCCCGGGTAAGTAGGCCAGATGGGCCTACCCGGTACAGGGAAGATCTTCCCCTGTAACTCTTTGGGGGAATGCCACCTTTGCCCCCAAAAGGATATAGGGACATAGGGAAAGCGTCTTTGTTTTATACTATGTAGTGATTTGTAATCGTATCCGATTTATTCCAGGCATGCTCGATCCAGCCGTCCAAGGCGGTATAGTGAACTACGAGCGATCGTTCTTGACGGCAGCGTACGAGGCACGGCATCCCGACCACAAGCCTCTCCTGACTGAGCTCAAGGATCTCATTGCAGATCAGATACCGCTACTTAAGTACGGTGAGTACTAAGATACGTAGAATAGTTACCCAAGGGTTGAAAGTAACTTATTTAGTCCCGAGACGGGTTTCAATAGTTCCGAGGGTTCACGAGAAAACAAATGAAGATCGAATTCCCGTTTTCCCATTCTGACATTATCACGATTCTCCCTACGGCTGACAAGTATCACTTTCAACCCCCTCTTCAGGCAACTTCAGACCTACTTCCTGAGTATGAGTAATTAAAAAGTATTTTTCATTACTCATACTCGGAAAGTAGCAGTAGTAGGGAGAATCGTTTTCAACAGACAGCTATCATGTTACTATTGAACCATGATAATGGCAGAATGAGAAAAATAAATAATAAAGCGAAAAAAAATTCGGGAAAGAAAAAGCAGTATGGCTTTATGGCTTTCGCCTATCCTAGATGGACTTATCGTACACATATCTGACACAGACATATTAAAAAAAAATTAGCGGCAATTCGATTCATTTGTTTTCTCATGTTTTTATTTATATTTCCTTGTATTCGTAATGAAAAGTACAGTGTTTACCTCGGGTAAAAGTAACTTATTTATTCCCTCGAACTATCGGCGCCCTCGCTACACTCGGGCGCCAAACCCCGTCTCGGGACTAAATAAGTTACTTTCAACCCTTGGGTAACAATGCGCACACATAAAGCTTAGAAAAAAATCTGACTGAGTTCAAGGATCTTATTGCAGATTAGATACCGCTACTGAACTATTTGGTGTACTTATCGTATTATTTCATAGTTTTTATAGTTACTTAATTTTTATTAAATCTACCGGAACCCCAGAATAAATAAATAATGCTGGACAATCCACACAGCACCATCTAGCCCCAAAGTAAGCTACTCAAAGCATGTGTTATCAGACTTAGGGTGACAAATCTAAATCGAGCTGTGCTGCGCTGTGCTGTGTCAACGTCAACTCGCTCGTCTAATATTTTAATGAGGATACAAACAAACCATGCTGTGCTGCGCTGTGCTGTGCTGCGTCAATGAGTTGACCAAAAATAGCACAGCGCAGTACAGCACAGCACAGCTCGATTTAGTTTTGTCACCCTGATGATCGGAGCTGACTTTAATGTGTTTACTTTATTATTTATTATTATGTTTTTATTTTGACAGGCATTTGTTTCTGTTTAGTTTTATATAATTTTATGGTGTTTTGTTTGTATTTTGTTAAAAAAATGAGAGCGACATAATCACAGAGTGATTAAGCTCTTTCAATAAAGAATAAAAAAAGCTTGTGTTATGAAATGGGTGAAGGCCAAGGAAAAGGAAGTTTCTTTAGATAACTCCTCAATATAATATTTTGTCTAAAGGTCTGGAAGTGCACGGCAATCGCGCACCGCCCGAGCTAGAAGAATTGCACGCGCATCTCTGTAAATGCTTCAGAAGGATGCAACAACACGTGCACCAGAGATACGGGAGAAAGGTTTGTGCATTTTACTTATTTATTTCGGAACAATCTCTCTCTCTCTCTCTCATTTAGAATGTCTTTCTTCTTCTTCACTCTTGACAGAGTGGTCATGATTACATCAATTACTTTAATGCTTGGCCAGATGTCGCTCAGTTCCACACCGATAATAGTATTTAATTATATAAAAAATTTTGTTCCACACCGAAAAACAAAAAATTTTTGGCTTCTTCCACTTGTGGACAAAAGTTTGAATCGATGAGAAAATCTATAAAAACTTTATTTCTTACTATCAGCGCCTCGCGGTTTCACCTGCGTAATTCCCGTTCCTGTGGGAATTCCGGGATAAAATATAGCCAATATGTTATTTCAGACTATAATCTATCTCTGTGCCATATCCGTTCAGTAGTTTTTGCGTAAACATCCATCCATCCATACTTACAAACTTTCGCGTTTATAATATTACTAGCGACCCGCCCCGGCTTCGCACGGTTTTATTATACGTATAAACCTTCCTCTTGAATCACTCTATCTATTAAAAAAAACCGCATCAAAATCCGTCGCGTAGTTTTTAAGATTTAAGCGTTCAAAGGGACACCATGACATAGGTACAGAAAAAGTGACTTTATTTTATACTATGTAGTGATTAGGATATTTGATTCGATAAACTTTTGACTATACTACTTAGATTTAAAGACATTTTCTTTTGTTTTCAGACATGTGATTTAGAGGTGGAACCGGAAGTCCAACTCCGTATGACGTTACGTGACTCCACGTATACGGAACAAAGCAGCACTAGTAGTAACCGCATATCCGACGTATCTACCGGCAATGAGTGAGTATTATTATCTTATTACCCTAAAGTTATTACTTACTAGCGACCCGCCCCGGCTTCGCACGGTTTAATTTTACGTATAAACCTTCCTCTTGAATCACTCTATCTATTAAAAAAACCGCATCAAAATCCGTTGCGAAGTTTTAAAGATTTAAGCATACAAAGGGACGTAGGGATATAGGGACAGAGAAAGCAACTTTGTTTTATACTATCTAGTGCTTTATCTAAAGTTGAGATGTTGGCCATTACGGAAAGCACTTTTTTATCAAAAAGTCCGGCGATCCCGGGAAACTGAAATTAGAGTGAATATAATAAACTCAATCTGACACAAATGACAGTTGCCCTGTATATTATGTTGTACATAATATGCTTGCTGTTCCCTGATTTTATTATCAGTGATTTTTGACGAGATTTGTAGACGTTGGTCAAATTGGGCCTTATAATTTTCACGAATCATGGAATCGTAGATAACCGACAAACAAGGCTAAAAGCCATACCGAATATCTAAAAACAGGTAGAAGAATATGTTTTAGAAAATATAAATGTAGCTGTAAACCACGATTGAGGTTATAACCGATTGCCTACAAACACGCTGTCAAATCAAGTAAAAATATACATCCGATTAGTTACGCGATCCCGGAATAGTGCGAGATTAATTTTAATAAAAGTATCCTAGAAGAGGCTTTTCTATAATTTGTTTTTATTTTCTAGATCGTCGACGGTCAAAAGTCCTGTGCGGTTTTTCCCAAGGTAATTGAATCTTATTTATTTGTTACTTAATTTTGTATATAATTAGATGTCATTTATTAATTTAACTGATTAGTTTTATTGACAGGAATAGTTCCGGTGTCCTGGCGAATTATCTAACGTTGCAAAACTCACCGCGGAGGAAAAAGAAGCAAGGCAGAAAGGTAAAATGGTTTCTTCTTTCTTTTTAACAAAGGGCCGAAAATAATATGTTAATACGAGAGAAGAGAGAAAGAGATACTTTTAAAACACGTAGAACATATCAAGTAGTTGCATGTAAATAGTGCTTTATACAGAAAAAAAAGTCGTAAGCATCAAAATTGATTTAGTCTTCGTTCTGTTTTTCCGAACATACAATCAAATTAAACTCCATTCTCTTCTGCCGTTCAATAGATTCTCAAAATACAAAATAAAAAGAAACACTAACACTAAAAATTATTAAAGAATTCGTGCATTAAAAAAATATAACAAAAACAGCTATAAAAATCAATAATGTTATTAGTCCGGGTAGCCTGTACTGGTTTCCGACCTAACCTTATGGTGAAAGTCATTGAAATTTGTGTCACTTAAACAGATCTAGAAACCACCGAAAATCTTCATCCAATTATGTGATTTATTTGTTAAAATCCGTTTACAGAGCGAAATATCAACGTCTAGCGGCAGTCAATGGTACACGGCGTCAACCCCCAACGGCTCAGCTCGCGACACTCTCAACAACGCGTCCCCGCCCGTCGCACCGCTTGCCCCCACTCCGCAGGAACCGCACACTAGCTCGCCGCTAAGAGAACTGAGGCAGGAGGTGAGTTAACATTAACATCCAGTGACAGTCAATGGTACACGGCGTCAACCCCCAACGGCTCAGCTCGCGACACTCTCAACAACGCGTCCCCACCCGTTGCACCGCTTGCCCCCACTCCGCAGGAACCTCACACTAGCTCACCGCTAAGAGAGCTCAGGCAGGAGGTGAGTTAACATTAACATCCAGTGACAGTCAATGGTACACGGCTTCAACCCCCAACGGCTCAGCTCGCGACACTCTCAACAACGCGTCCCCACCCGTCGCACCGCTTGCCCCCACTCCGCAGGAACCGCACACTAGCTCGCCGCTAAGAGAACTGAGGCAGGAGGTGAGTTAACATTAACATCCAGTGACAGTCAATGGTACACGGCGTCAACCCCCAACGGCTCAGCTCGCGACACTCTCAACAACGCGTCCCCGCCCGTCGCACCGCTTGCCCCCACTCCGCAGGAACCGCACACTAGCTCGCCGCTAAGAGAACTGAGGCAGGAGGTGAGTTAACATTAACATCCAGTGACAGTCAATGGTACACGGCGTCAACCCCCAACGGCTCAGCTCCCGACACTCTCAACAACGCGTCCCCGCCCGTCGCACCGCTTGCCCCCACTCCGCAGGAACCGCACACTAGCTCGCCGCTAAGAGAACTGAGGCAGGAGGTGAGTTAACATTAACATCCAGTGACAGTCAATGGTACACGACGTCAACCCCCAACGGCTCAGCTCGCGACACTCTCAACAACGCGTCCCCACCCGTCGCACCGCTTGCCCCCACTCCGCAGGAACCACACACTAGCTCGCCGCTGAGAGAGCTCAGGCAGGAGGTGAGTTAACATTAACATCCAGTGACAGTCAATGGTACACGGCGTCAACCCCCAACGGCTCAGCTGCATTTTTCTAAGGTCAAGTGTTTGTTTTGCATTGCTCAACTAATCAGGCTTTACTATATAATGTTTACCTACAGTGAATCCTGAGTAGTTAGTAATCAGAAAATGATAGTCTTAGACCGTTATTCATGTTCTCTTTAACCGCCAGGTCCGTGTTTCCGTATCGAAAGGAACAACTAAACTCTTATACGTACGGATTATGCCAATATTAAGATCTCGAGTTCACATACTTACCTGTTGGATGGGCCACCAAAGTAGATTATATCTTCTGCTATAGAGGCTTTAAAAAAAATATTGCATGTTTTTTTGTGTTTTGCCTGTGGTTATTTTAAATTTGCCAGCGGTGTGGTGGTGGATCGTTTTGCATGGTTTTTATTTGTTTTCCTTCGTGTAAGTACTGTTAGTTTAATTAGTAGGCAAAGAATGCTTTCTAACAGCCTGTTTCTGATAGGCTAATTAGTTGACTACTTCAGTTATCATATAATTTATAGTCCGTAAAATGCATTCAAGTTGATAAGCCAAATTTTACAGACTTTTTGTACTATTAAAGGGCTTAGTAATAAAAAAAAAGACTGTACATTTTGATTAAGGGCTCCCACACAAATCTGCGATTTGATGCGATGCGATTTTGTGCGGCGAACCGTTTGGTAGGGTAACCATACCTTCAAGTTTAGTCAGCCGTATTGGACGTGTTTTTAGGAAGCGTAAGATGCATCGCAAAAAGATAATTGCACTGCTGTTATTGTTAAATAGATATAAAAGAAAAAGAAGATTCTGGGTTCATCCATTTAGTACGATTATGAACTCTGAAGGGAACTATTTTACTCGAAAGTACTATGAGTTGAGAACTGAAGCAGATATTTCTTTTTTACAACACAAAAAAGGCGGCTCAGGCGCCGCCCGTCTTTCTCTAAAGTTGTCACACAGCGGACTAAAAGGGGGGTCACCAAGTATGACGTAATATGGCAAGAATGCGCGATGCAAATGAGATCGGACGTTATCGTGCGAGCTCGCAGATATTTGCGATGCTATGCGAGTTCGCAGTTTTGTGTGGGAGCCCTAAGTAATGAGTACAGTTAGATACAGTTTTCTAACTTTTAACAAACTAAATAGAGCTTGTGTAATGGATATTAGATAACTAAAATATGAAACAAAATCAGTAGTTTAATGTATTAAGCTATCTATAACCTAACATTTGCATAGCTTGCTAGGTAGCATGTTATGTTATGCTGTAAAACACCCCATAAGACTCCGAAAAAATATCTGCAGATCGTGCAAACATTTATACTGAAGCGGGAATCGAACCCGCGACCTCTTACGTCGCAGACGGACCTTCGCTGCGACACTAAGGCTGTGTCCCCAGTAGACAAACTGTGAGCAGCCGACTGCATTGCGGCGTATCAGTTCAGTACGCCCTTCCATATATTTTAAATTGAGTGTCCACAGTTTGCTAGTTTGCGCTCACTGTACTCAGTTTGCAGCGATAAGTGCGCCGACTGTCTCAGTTAGCGATCGACTCGCAGGTTCCAATGCTTGCGATACCCACGCAAACTGATCTGAGTTTGTAGCTGTTCGCCACAAAGAAGAATGTCCAGAATTGACCTGTCATACATTTTGACAGAAGATGGCGTGTATATTATTGACATTCATTGAAAAAAAAAATAGTATTTTTTTTATTTACATATCACAAACTCTTACTGAAATCAGTAATCAGGAAAAAAAGAAAATGATTTTTAATTTCAGTAGGATGGACCCAGAAAACTTCATCATCAACTTCTTTTTGTATGGCACCCCTTGCTTTTCGCCACGACTCTGCCAGTGTCATAAACTTTAAAATAGAATTTAATCGGTTTGTTTAGGAAAACGAAACGTCTGAGCTAATAAGCTAGCGCTGTTATGTTAATGTCAACTCTATTCTACCTGTAAAAAACTTCATCAGCGCGTCACTTTGGATTGCTTTCATGCAGTCTACATATTTAATAAGGTCTCCACACACTGAAGCCGGAGGCGGAGCGGAGGCGAAGGCGTGCGAATTGTATTCCATGGAATCCTATGAAAGCCTACACACACACCGCAGGCGGTGGCGGCGCGGTGCCATAAGAAAACCGCCACGTCTTCGCCTCCGCTCCTCCGCCTCCGGCTTCAGTGTGTGGAGAGTTTTAATCTGGGCAGTATACTTTTGTTTACGTTTCGATGTGTACTGTACTGTGCGATTTTGTTTCTCTTGTCTTAACTTTGGCTTTCACAATGGGCGCATTTATAAAAAGATTGGATCTGGAACGAAAAATAATTCACTCTTTGATATAGTCCGTTTATTAGGAGCTCCGAGATTGTCGTTATCCGTCTCTGATGTTAATTTAACCTCAAAATTCGTTTTCATCGTAACTTTTTTTCCTGATTGGCGATTTTGAAAATATTTATGCAAATTATATAGGAATTATTAATGTTTATTTTGATATACTTACATGAAAATACATCACAAAAAAAAATCTGAATGACAGGTCAACATATGTATGGAGCGTGGACATTCTTCTTTGCGGCTCACTCAGTCGGCCGCTCACAGTTTGCCTACTGGGGGGGGACACAGCCTAAAGTCGTTAAGATTTAACAAAATAAGTGTAGTATCGTATAGCACTGATTATAATTAACTGTGTGACGGTGGTGGGACCAAGCTATATTCCAGGCAACTCAAGATACAATTTTAATGAGCTAACTGCAGACGGTTGCAAACAGTCACTGATCAATATCATTACCAGTCAGAAGCGTCCTCAAGACACTGGCTGTATTACCACGATGTATGGAAATTAAAAGATAATTGTAAAGTTATTTATTAAACTAAATTATGCTTAAATTCCCCTCTTGCAATGTTATGTACATTACAAGGGGAGATTTTACCATAATTGCGAGGAACTAGTTGTTATCAGGTGAAGCAGAAAAAAATGAACACATTTCTAAGGCCAAATTGCGTCATGGTTTGCCTAAAGACAACTGGTTTGTAAGCGAATTATACCGTTAATGAGTTGTTGTTTACAAATATTCTGTATCTTGAAAATGACTGGAGTATAGTGATCAATTTGTGTGATGTGATCATTTAGTTCATTAGTTTTATGTACTTATGTTATATGGCATGACGCATCTTTAGACACTAAGGGCCTGTTTCACAATAGTCAAGTAAGTTCCCGTTAAATTAACTGACAGGTATCTATGGTGCTGTCTCTTTCGTATTAAAGTTAGAAGTAGGCGACAGCAATATTGTTATCTATCAAGTAAATTAATAGGAACTTACTTTTCGATGGTGAAACAAGCCCTAACACTCATATCTTTAGACGTTGACTCGACTTAATCTTGAATGAATCTCCGAATGCGTTTCCTTATGCTTGATTGGTGAAAAATCCTCCACTCGAATTCGCCTTACAAAATTCCTTATACTAGTGGCGAAACGAGCTGTCATTTCAGTACGTCGCGATCTACCTTGAGTTCTTCTCAAAGAGTTCGATTTGCAATGATGAAAGTATCAAAGATATGCTGAACAAAACCCTTTGGAGGTTTACGATATGATATCAGAGCAGTTGAGACTTGACAAATTAACTACTAAGCATACTGAACTCTAGTTTAAGTGCACTGCTCGAGGCACTTCAATCGTACATACAAGTTTTGTTTTGTTTCTATTCCTTGATTGTAATTTTCGATGTAAACTGTAACTTAATAATAATAATACTCATTTAAACCATCTTACATGTACATGTATACGTAAAACTAGTAAGGTACATTAAATATGAGTAATAACTACCTATACAATGAAGAACTTTTACAAAAAGGACATTTTACATTCCAACAAAAATACGATTTCATTTTTAACGCAGACTTGCGGGTGTTTGTAGGTTAGTTTTTAAGCATACAAGTTAAAGAGTCTTTTTTACCACCCGCGCTAGTGAAACACTGTGTTACGAATTACAGCGTTCTCGTCCCTAGCATTAAGGCTCATTTTAGAATGCCCATTTTGCAGCTCAGTCGTAGTAGCATCGAGTTAGGTTGTAAACAAGTAGTATAAGATGACAATATAGACTAATATAGACTTACTTATTTCAAAGGGAGGCCTAATTGAGTTTTGTCTAAAGATATGGGTGTAAGCATCGCTAGTACATGAGTGTTGTGTGAGGGTGGTGGTGACGGTACCTTATGTGTATAGCGCTGGTGTGTGCAGCTGGTGACGGAGCGGCCGCTACGAGCGGAAGCGGAGCGGGAGCGGCGGATGTCTCAGCGGACCAGCCTCGTCAGTTCCGCGCCCGCTAGCAATCGGGACTCTTTGGGTGAGATCATTTATTTAATACTATGTAGTTGCGCCCCGCGGCTGCATTGAAATTGATTGTATGCCTCCTAGGGGTAGTTTGGTAAAAGTAAAAAATACGTGTTTAAGGTGATCCGAGTTCCATACGTTTGTATTTTCCCAAATATGAGCGATGTGGACATAATTTAACAAATAAATAACTGTTTTTGGCTTTGTTATTCGTCATTATTTGCGGCAAATTGTGTTTGATTCATGAAAACACTCGGTATAATTAGATATAACGTGAAAATTTTAGGCCATTTCTATCAATGCGTGAGTGAACACGGATAGTGTCGTACGCCCGATTACTTGAACTTGTGAGTGTGACGGCGGCGACGAAATCGCCATCTCTGTGCTATCTAAAGAATCATCTAATAATACCATAGTTTACGTTCTCAAAGCGTTTTTCCATCGTCCAAGTATTTATTCCCTTCTATTTTTGTTGCATGTCAAATAAGATCTAGGAAGCCTACGTGCCGTTCCCATGACAACAATAAATGACACTATGTAAACAGATAAAATGTTTGCTTATAGATACCAGTTTAGAGAGTTTTACGCTGGGGCCACACTACCTTACCGTCTACCGGGCTGTTACCGCAATAATTATGACATTAAATTACCGTTTAAATTACTGCATGAACTGGTGTGGTTACACTAGAGTTTACCTAGATATGTCAATAAATAAGGCGGTAAAAATATCACGTGCGTCGCCGCGCCGGTGAGCTCATATTGCACACTGGACAAACGGTAGTGGCCACAAACGCATTAATTACTGCGGTAATCTTCTTTGATGTGCGAAACAAGACCGCCGCCGGAGCTATTGCCTACCGCCATTTGCCATATTGATTGGCATTGTAAAATTATGGCCATAAATCGTGGTTACACCTAGGTGTTGTATAACTTATGGCAATAATTATCGGCATATCACGATAGTGTGGCCCCAGCATTAGACGTGTCAGAGTGTATGCAAAGCATTTCGCTCATTCATCAGCGACGACCGATGTGGCGCAGTGGGCGAAGGTCCGCCTGCGACCGGTTGCGGGTTCAATTCCCGTGTCGGAAAAAAATTGTGTACAATCTGCAGAAATTTGTTCCGTTGGTCTGGGTGTTTTCTATGTATTTAGAAAAAAAATATCTATCTATGTAATGTATTGTATTAAGTTTATCAGTCAACTAGTACCCATAATACAAGCTTTGCTCAACTTGGGGCTAGATGATGCTGTGTGGACTGTCCGGAATTATATATTTTTTTTTATTTTATTGGACTAATCGTCACTTTTTACAGGAGCCAAAACAAAATTTTGAACATGATTTTTTTGAAAAAATGTTTTTCTTTCATTCATCACTTTCATCATTGTTTTCGTAATTTTTTGCTCTATTTTAAAATAATGGTCGCTGTTATATCTATCACCCAACTTGATAAAAACTACAAAAGCCCTTTTTGCATTCAAATTTTGAAGCAAAGTTAAGATAATAATCCCAATAAAAAGAAATAAATATTGAAATGAAATGTTTTCAAAAGAAGATATACTTTATGAGAAATAAAACATTTTCTAAATTTTTTGAAATGTGGCCGTTTTGCATTCAATGAGCGATTTGTAAAAATGCCTGAACATTAGCTGGCGTAAAGAGCTAAAATAAAATAAAAATCAGTTGGTGTTGATAGTACATAATTGTTTCATTTTATTTTTGTCATACCGTTAGAAACGAGGTCAGGACCCTTTGTGGGATGTACGCAGAACAGTCTACCAAAGTTTTATATTACAATAAAATAGACTTATTTATGACAAACATGAATTTGTTTGTACTAGGTCTATGACATTGTTCAAAACATAAAGAATAAAAATGATAAAAATCAAAAATTTTGGTAGTGTTGAAGGGATTCGAGCCCGTACTAACGGGATGTATCAAAATTTTGTGGATATTTTATCATCAAAAAGCAAAAAGTAAATCAAATTTTCAGTGGTTTCGAACCCAGGTACGACTATATATGGTCGCACCCACCCGACTGTTCGAACCGCTAGTCCAACGTGACTTATTGAAATACGGTGAAAATTTGTATTACTTTTAATCTATTATAAGTGGTCGTAAAATCGGAGCTAAAATACCTAGGTACACAAAGAACAGAGTCAAAAAAAGTGGAGACTTCCTTACGCCAACAATTTTATTGTAATTTTATTATAATATTGGAACAACTTTCACAGTGAGTACATTTAAAATTAATGATTGTTATTGTGAACTCATTCAAATTATTTGTCAATTCCAATGATTTAACGAAATTAATAAATAGTGTGAAAAGTATTTTTTTTACCTATAATTTGTAAGATATTCCTTAGCTTATAAGCTAGTTTGTAAATAACATTACCCTCTGCGCCTTTTTACTTAAATTGTTCAAAACGATAAAAGAAAATTACCTCCAATTTTTTTTTAAATGTAAATAGAGCCTGTTTTTATTCTTAAAAAAAACAAGAGTCGAAAATTAGTTCGTTAACTAGTGGTTTTATTGAATTAATTTTAGATGTAATTTAGTTATGTCCCGAAAACGGAACTATTGGTCCGAAAAATATTTAGTCCTAAGGCGTCTCCAATTATCTCTGTTATTTTTCGAACAGTAGTTATTTTAGTTCCACTGAATTTATAGGGTTTGCCTGTGTGAGTGACTCGTAGCGGCCGATCACTCACACGGGCAAGATCTTTTTTTGTGTGAGTGACTCGTAGCGGCCGATCACTCACACAGGCAAAATCTTTTTTGCTCTTCCCAAATACAAGCTCCATAGATGCTTTCAACACTTGAAAAATTGCTTGGTACATAAAAAACAACATCCCATTTGCGGCAAATATATTACAATTAAACAATTATGCACAATTTAATAAGAAAATAGTGAAAAACTTCAACATAGAAAATCAGCGCCATCTTATAGCGGAGCTATGCTTAGTCCTGGACCAGAAACAACCTTAATTATTTACTCCATAGTTTATTTATACCGAGTTTTGAGTAAATTGAACAAAGGAAAAATAAATTTCCATACAAACTTTACCACCCTTTTGAACCCCCTCAGAGGTTTATAGGAAAATTTTAATAGCCTATGTCCTATTCTAGCTCCTAAACTATCTAGGTACCAAATTTCATCTACTTAACAGAGATTACCTATTACAAACATTCATAGTCTTTCCCATTTATTATAATATTAAGACTAGTATATGACCGTTCGCGTTGTTTCTATCCGCTGGATGGAAACGTTTGGCTATTTCTATCCCATGGGATCTATGGGAGTAGCCTGTGTTTTATTCCAGGGCTAGAACTCCGTGTACTTATTCATAATTACAGCTCGATCCGTTCCGTGGTTTTTGCATGAAAGAGGAACAAACATCGATCCATTCGCGTTTGTAACGTTAGGAAGGATTTCATTTGAAGGAAAATCAACAGCTAGTATAAGTTTAACACTCTACCTACTAAGTCTTCATATTTTTTTGGGTTGGCAAACCTATTACTGTTGTTCGCAATATGCATTTATCCTAAAACTAGCTGGTGCCCGCGACTTCGTTTGCGCAAGATTAGTATTTCGAGTATACTCGCAGTTTCACCCATGTAATTCCCGTTCCCTTGGGAATTCCGGGATAAAATATGCCGATGTGTTATTCCAGACTATAATCTATCTCTGTGCCAAATTTCATCCAGATCCGTTCAGGAGTTTTTGCGTGAAAGAGTAACAAACATCTATCCATCTATCAGTCCATACAAATTTTCGCGTTTATAATATTACTGGAATAATAGTTTAAGTAATTATAAGTGCCCTTTCCGATCGCATATTTCCAGTTATAGTTGTTTCTAAGTTAAGAGTTTAACTCAGAATTGCAGGGTACTGCTAGTATATTATTATGTTAGTCCTAAATGTACAGCGATTTTTGTTGTATTTGATTGTTCACGAATTAAAACCTATCTCTAAAACAGGAACCACCGACTCAAACCAAGAAGAAGAAGAACCCCCACCACTCCCAGACAAAACCCTCAAGTCCAGCCGGAGCTTAGACCCAGACGAAACCAACAACAACCGGGAATCGACCGCGCTACCCGCGAGAAATAACTACGACAAAGTCTTAACTACACCAAGAGGGTCGTTCCTATACAGCTCTATGGCTAACAGGAGTAAGGAGAAAGCGCCCACCCCGCCGCCGAAGAAACGAAACGCACAGTGATTCTGCGTCAAACGAAACGCACGTGCGCAATTGTTACAAAGTGTAACAAATGACATAGTTTTGTTACCAAGTGTAACTGATCGCAGTTTTGTAACCGAGTGTAACAAATCGCATAGTTTTGTTACCAAGTGTAAAAGATCGCACAGTTTTGTTACCAAGTGTAACTGATCGCACAGTTTTGTAACCGAGTGTAACAAATCGCACTATACGAGCGTGACGCACAATGTTACTGGACATATTACTGTTACTGAGTGTTACAAAACCAGTGTTATTTTATAACTGAGTGTAGCAAATCTTACAGTTATGTTATAACAAATCATACAGTGCTTTTATTGATGTGAAAAAACAAACGCATGTTACTTAGTTTAGGTAACGAAACGCATGTAGTTTGTATTGGGTATAAGTATAACAATAAATCGCGTGTTCAAATGCTGTTACCAAGTTAATGTAACAAAACGCAGTGTTGTTACCAAATGTAAAGGAGCTCACAATTATATGTATAGTATATAAAAATAGATGATTAAATACTCGAAGTATGTAAAATCCAAAGTCAAACTTCTATAATTAACCTCAAAACACACTTTTTTCAACAATAATCACTGTGCTCTTCAAATATTTACTTAATTGATTATTAGCTTAGTTTTCAAGCCAAGAGGCATTAAGAATTAATTACAAAGTAAACACTACCTAAAACTGCGATTATATTGCTACATAACTTTGACAAGAAATTAAGGCCATTGTCAGGCATAATCTAGTTAAATGACCCACCATTAATATTAGTATGTAATGTACTTATGAAAAATGTTACCATTTTATATTCAAGCAACTTGTAGAATATATCAAAGAATGTGATATTTATAATGACTAGATGCCATATATCCAAAGGTGGAAGATTTTGTTAAATGGAAATGTTAATTTTAGTAACAAAATTTACAATCAAAGAACAGACAAATCAAAACTATGTTTACAATTGAAACTATTGAGCTAACTGCAGTTGCAAACAGTCTTGAGGTAGTTCAACATGTTAATTCTCAGGTCAGAGAATTGAAATAGGTTCTGGAAAGATACTCACTTTTTTTTTATCGTTGAGAACAAGCATATTAATATAGAATTATTTTTGTTAGTTATATAAGTACTCATTGTAAGTGATTAACACACGTGTATTTTTATCACAGCAGTTTAGTCATATTATTATTAGTTGATTTAAGACAAGCTAAAGACCCGTTTCATCTTGTAAAGTTGTTTTTGTAAAAAGAACTGAAAGATGGTATTTTATTTTAAAGTGGGTTAACTATGAACCTTGATTCTGTTGAAAGAACACCATTATTGACGACAAAGCGCGGCGAGCGAAGGTCCGCCTGCGACGTTGCAGTTATGGGTTCGATTCCCACCATGGAACAAATATTAGTACGATTTGCAAAATGTTTGTTCCAGGGTGGGTGTCGTCTATCCATCTCATAATAAAACTGAAACGCATTAGTTATAAAAATGTTTATATCTATGTAATGTTGTCCGTGTGGATGATCCAGCATTATTTATTTGAGTATATTGTGTATTATTTCATTGCTTTAGACAGAAAAGAACAAGTCCTTAGTAGGGTATTAAACGTTGGTGTTCTTCCAACAAAATAAGTAGTAGAACCCACTCACATTCATATGTATTGTGGCATTTTTTATTTTGTCTTCCATGAAACATAAAGTAAAAATTACCTGTAAGAATTACATAGTTATTCTACAAAAAACGTTGAGATTGTATAACTTCTAACCTGAGTAGTATTGTAGCTTTAATTTGATATTTATCAAAGCAGGCATACTGTTATTCCTAATTTTGATATTATCAAACGAAACATTTTATGATATTATTTGATTGGGATGATAGGTCACCACTTTACTTTACGTACACGTGAATTTAGTGAGTAAACTAACTCTCAAGTTAATTGTAAAAAAAAAAAAAAAAACCATGTAACTAATATATTGCAATAAGTATACTATCAGTTATCTAGTAACCATAACACAAGCTCTGCTTGGGCTAGTTGATGCTGTTTGAATTTTCCAGCATTATATGTATTCATGAATGCCATAGAGTGCACCAAATATTGTTGATATTGTAAATTGTATATTATTATTAGAATAATATTTTGACTTTGTGTATTGTCATTGGTGAATTACCATTAGTAAATATTATAGATTTTCTATCTAACATTTTTGTATTTTTCTTTCTATCCTTTTTCCTTTACGCTGTAGGTACATTTACATTTAGGTAAATAGGTAATTAATTTGGTCTAGACATGTAGTTAGCAGCATAGTGATTAAAACGCATCTCTGCCTGACAAACAGAAGGTTGGAGTTTCGACTCCTTCCAAGTTATATTTGAAGGTGACTAAATAGTTTACTACGGACCTACACAAAACAAAAGACAAGCAATAATAAGATACCATAAAAATATAAACTAATAGCTGACTGGCTCGCGATTGCATTCGCGTAGACTTTAATAATAGGTACCCTACTTTAACTACCTTAGAAAACGAATTTCCTTAAATCCCTGAGCGGATGCCTAAGTCCTAAAAGGAAAGCTTGAGCTTCGTAGTTTTAGAGATATCTTGATGAATCACCCATTTTTTCCTTTTATGATTATTAGATGTGCACACAACACACTCTTCTTTTTATGAACTTTCGTAATATTTGTTCTATGGTTTAATGAGTTTGTTATGACAATTTTTGATCAAACATACTTGTACCTACTAGCTAACCTTCACCTAGTGAGATACAACGTCAAATGAGGTGTACCTATGTCAAATCTGTAATAAAGCAATTAACCTACAAGACTCATACAATACCTATGGGTCTTAGTAGGTAGGTATTTTTTTAAGTTTAAATACTTGCATTCCGATACTCCAACCCCGTCAAATTTTATGAAAAGTAGCCTATGTTGAATTCTAGGACTATTCAAAATAGTATTTCAGCCCAGTACGTTCGGTAGTTTTGGTGAATAGGCAACAAAACATCCATCCATTCAAACTTTCGCATTAAAAATATTTATGTGATGTGATGTAGCGACTTCTTACTGGATGTAGAATCCTACGTACAGTAAGTAGTCGCTACATCATCTAAATTATCTAAAAGTTGTTTTATACCACAGATAACTTTTAGACCAAACAAGCAAAAAAAGAAAGCTTCATATTATTTCTTCTTTTTTCAAAATATTTAACTTAGAAAGTTACAAAATACGGTTTTGAAATAGACCAATTAAGCCTTTCAGTAAATACAAAATCTGAACCTGAACATTTTACTTTTTGATATTTATCATCTATGCATGATATTTACTGTTATTTTAAATATAAATTAAAAGCTTGGGTAGGTCCTTAAACAGCAGTGAGAATAATAATAATAAACTTCACATCATTTTAACTTTTTATTAATCTAAGCAAACTAACAATACTATCCTAAGCCTATTCGATTTCTATAACTGCTCCCACTTTGGACAGAGCTTCCTTCAATTTCTCTGCCTCATCTTTGGAAATATCTGCCTTCACGACTGTAGGTACGCTTTCTACAAACTTCTTGGCTTGCACTAAGTTGAATCCTTCGAGTAGACTCTTAACTTCTTTGATGAGAGCCACTTTTTGCTTGTCGTCGAATTTGGTCATTTTTACCTGGAATACAAGTAAACATGCAACTATTATTAAATAATCAAATATCACTACATAGTATAAAACAAAGTCGCTTTTTCTGTCCCTATTTCCCTATATCCCTTTGCTTAAATCTTTAAAACTACGCGACGGATTTTGATGCGGTTTTTTTTAATAGATAGAGTGATTCAAGAGGAAGGTTTATACATATTATAAAACCGTGCGAAGCCGGGGCGGGTCGCTAGTAAACTATAGTATTTTAATATTTTAAAAAAACTAGCTTTTAATTTCCAATATTATCATTAAGGAAGGATAACTCTAAATCAAGACCTGACCAGCAGAGTCAGATCTTGAACTACCTAATTTATATGAGAGAAACCACCACTTTCAAATAAAAGCTGCTAATCAAATAGTTTCCAAGCTTTGCAGAGTAAATTGCACTATATCAGCCACATTAATAAACACCTATAACTCGAAAACTGGCTTAGCTGATTCTGGCCAATAACAAATTTAAAAAAAAGTGTTTCACACTGTCTTATAGAGACATAGTATATTAGACACATCAGACTTAGGCTAAATAGCCTGACAAATGTCTCTCCATCATCAACCTATATCAGTCCACTGCTGGATATAAGCAAATGTCTATTCACAAATAAATTAAAAGGTTTGTTCTGGAATGAACTAGTCATAATTGAGCTACCTTTAGACTGTTTGTAACCGTCTGCAGCTAGCTCAATGGTTTCAATTGTAAATAAGTACTAGTTGTAATTTTTATATTCCTTGCTTGTAACTTTCATTGTTTATTGAATAGTCATAATCATAGTTACCGTAAAGCTGGTCTTGACAGTCTTGGGTGTAGCCTCTTCATCATCAGCAGCTGCAGGTGCCGCCATGAAGCCTCCCATCGGCATGACCGGTGCATCGGGCAGGTTGAGACGCTTCTTCAGTACCTAAAATATGAATTTAAATAAACATTCATTATTTTTTGTTGGGTACACATGTTCTTGAGTAGAGAATGCGACTCGGTTGAGTAGAGACCGCGACTTGGCAAACATAGAGTAGGATGCCGTCCGGCCAGGTGGGATTAAGTGGGATAACGATTTGCTAAAAACTGCTGTCAGATGCTGGATGCGTCAAGAAGAAGGCAGGGTGCTATGGCGCTCATGAGGGGAGGCCTATGTCCAGCAGTGGACTAATATTGGCTGATGTTGACCCATTATACATATAAGAGGTTAGTTGCGTCTTTATGTGAGTTTATCATATAATCATACTATTTTCACCACTTACTGTATCATTTTCGTTTTTAATCAAAATGCAGCTACAAGCTGCGAAAACCATATGAGTGTTAATTAAACCTACTTTACTCACTAATACATTTGCTGATAAACATTGTCAATTACACCTTTAGATCAAAGCTTTGTAAATACTGTTTCAAATTGAGCCTTAAAGCAATAAGATAAGTATGAGTAAGTTTAACATTCAATAAATTAAGTAACTCAGTTTTCACAGTACCTGGCTCAACTCTGACACCTCCAATAGATTCAGATTGGTGATCTCCGAGACTATTTTCTCAATCTTGGCAGACGCAGGCTTGTCGACACCTTCTGGTACTGGAATGCTGAGAGGAGCTGCTGCAGCTTGGGAGACTTCTTGTCGGAGAATGGCGCTGAAATTGGCACATCATTCTTTTAGTTCTATTAGTCTTAGAGTCTAGTCTGTATGTCCTTTAGTTCAAAGATGGATGAGTAAGAGCCCTTGAGATAGTTATCCTTTGATTGCCTAACGTCGGTCACACTTAAGCAGGAAAATTTCAATACACATACACAGCTTTCTCTCTTAGATTTCACAAATGATAGTCATTTTATTCCTGTATAAGTCTCTGAGACTATCATTTTGATTGAAGAAAATAATTTTAGCAGTCTCACAATTGCCGCTTGCCTGGCAGTTGGTATAATTATATAAATAATATCCTCTTTAAACCTAGAAAGAGGTTGGTAGAATGAGTCTGCCTTCAATTTGTCAAGTAGTTTCAAGAGTCAATATACATTTATGTGGTTCATAGTAAAGATTTGGACATTCGGCGAACTGCCGCATGTCTAGTAAGTAAATGAAATATATCACGGAAACTAACATAGGCTGGCACTGAAGTTGGATTCATAATATAACCTAGTTACACTGAGTAGATTTAGACGAAAAATACACACCATCTAGAAAATGACCGCAACTGACGAAGCGGCAGATTTTTAACTAGTTTAATGCTGTTCATTTTGAAATTTTATTTGTAAATTACTATAATTTACTCAGCAATATTATACGGACAGACCAAACGAAACGAAATATATTTATTTTTAGGTTAGTTTTTTGTCATATAACTTTTTGTGTCAATCTGCTATTTTATGTCACTGTCATTAGCCAAAAATCATCGAGTAATTCGATGATTTTTGGCTAATGATTGAGTCGATTTTTGAACAAAAATTTTAAACATTCACAAGTATAAGTATAACCCATGGCTAAAGCCAGAAACATACTTGCGTGTCGCGGTGTGTCGGGGCGCGCCAGAAGCATATCGGTTTCATACATTTAGTATGGTTAGGGACATACTTGTATGGCGTGTCGTGTCGCGACACGGTCTATCTATCGTGTCGCAGAGTGCTAGCCGCCGCCGATTGCGCCAGAGCGGTGGTGGGGGTTATGTCGCGACACGTAAATATTATGTTTCCGCCCTAAGATGGTAGTAATGCTAGATCTTAGGCCCATGGAAGTAATAAGTACCTAAGCTATAGAAAGAGCTTGTCTACGAAGAAACTGTTTTCTAGGGTTCGTTCCGAGAAAAGGTGTGCTCGGGCAAGAGACAAATTTCGAAGACAAGAAAGTTTTCCACTCTATTCTAGGTAGGTAGAGAAGACAAGAAACGGCGTGCTAGCCCTGCAGGTTCTACGATAGCCTGACAAAAAGCCGAACTTTATTTTAACCTAGCGTCCCTTCCTGGCTTCGCACGGGTGGACATATTTTTTTTAAAAGGTTTTTATAATATTGCACAGTTTTGGACTACGACTATCATAACACCTCACAGCCAGCAGGTTCAGGTTTTTTTTTGGTAGAGTATTAGTCAAGATTTCTGATGACACTTTTAAACGAATAAATAGGGAAAACAGTAAATGGTTTTAACAGATCTTTAAATAATATAGGCCGGTTTTGGGCGTAGGTAAGTATACGATTTAGTTGCCTCTATAAATTTCTCGTACTCTCATAATATTCTTTGAAGTTAGAGGCACCAGAGGCAGTCAGAATCAAATAAACCTATAGGTACCTAATTACTTCTCATTACTTCAGGTTTAGATCTTGTGGCTTGTGGAGGAAATGATACCAGGACAGTGCCTTGATGATGGTATAGTTTCGTCCCAGCCTACCCCCAGGTAGGCATTGGCCTATACCTATAGAGGGGGGGGGGGTGAGCTGTAGTACCCATTCCAGGGTGAAGAAGTTTATTTTTTTCCAAAATGTTAGGCTCATAGCATCAGACTTTGGTAAATAAACTACCTCAACATGACGTTAGGTTAGCACTGGTCTTTAGGTAGATACCTAACATAATTAAAACATTGCTTTAAACCCACTCTCATTTACCTCGCTATTTGGCGGACACTCCCTCTGAAAAATAAACCTAGCTAAGCTATGCAGGTAGGCAAGATCCGTAGTGAACCTATCCGTAGGTGAAGGAGTTCAACGCGTTGAACTGACACCTACGGTCAGGTTCATTATGGATCTAAACTGCGTTGCAACGCAGTTTATATTATATTTATATTTCAGTTTATTAACTGAGTTTAGAAACTTTTATCACCTTTATGATCATTTGATGAAAACAGACCGTCTTTTACTTTGACGACCGATGTGGCGCAGTGGGCGAAGGTTCGCCTGCGGCGCAGGAGGTTGATTCCCGCCTCGGAACAAATTTGTGTACGATCTGTAGAAATTTGTTCCGCTAGTCTGGTTGCTTTCTATGCATAGAGGTAATGTAGGCAGTCCTAGATTTATAAATAGGCCGTATAGGCCGCGGCCTAGGGGCGGCAAATTTCAGAGGACGGTTTGCAGAATATAAAAGTCAAACAAAGTTCACTGGTTTGATTGGAGTGATTTTGCAATTTTTACTGTTGTTATTTAATTTTTGGGTTCCTTTAAAGTAAGTAGCTTACTTTGGAGCTAGATGGTGCTGTGTGGATTGTTTAACATTATTTATTTATATGTTATTTGTTTATATTATTTGTTTATATGACTAGGGAAGGCACAGTAAAGTTAATTCTTTAAATCTAATCTACCTAACCTACATTTAGAAGCAGTTTTAATCATAAAAATAGTTAATGGTTGCATGGATATAAATACTGTGGAAAAATCTACTAGAAGCGGAAAAATCAAAATCATGCATAATTTGTTAGATAATTAAGGAATTGGTTTAGTATTTTGAATGACAGATAATGTTTTGCTATTTAGATAATGGCTAAGGCGACAGAATGTACCAGGCGCATTAGTGATACCTAGGTAGGTAGGTATCTACAGCGTCTGCTCATTCATGGCCAATTAAATGAGGCACCTAACTTATTTTTTGAATTACGAAGGATTTTTTTTTATTATTGTAAAACGCTGCAAGGCAGTGGAACTCCTTAGGCCACATCTTCACGTTTTTGAGTAAGATAGAAGACAAGCGCTCAACCATCTCACTACATTACATATTATGTACATAGTAGGTATAAAACAAAGTCGCTTTCTCTGTGTCTGTGTTTCTGTGTGTCCTTAAGTCCCGATGTAGGTATGTTTAAATCTTTAAAACTACCTATGCAACGGATTTTGATGCGGTTTTTTTTAATAGATACTTAGATAGAGTGATTCAAGAGGAAGGTTTATAGGTATAATGGCTACAATGGCTATAATGGCTGGCGCTAGGGATGTCCCTGAAAACTACCGTCCAATTTCTCTCCTTGGTATATTTTCTAAACTGCTTGAAAAACTTGTCAATAATCGTCTCATACACTACCTGGAATCTAGAAATATACTCTCCGAGAAGCAATTCGGTTTTAGACAAGGTTTATCCACGGAAGGGGCAATATCTACCCTCCTGTCAAAGGTTGTGTCATCTCTCGACAGTAACAAGAGTTGTATAGGGGTATTTTTAGATTTGGCCTTTGACACTGTTTCCGTTCCCATCCTGTTACGAAAACTTGAATTAGCTGGAATAAGGGGTTTAGCATTAAAGTGGTTTCAGAACTATCTAACAGAACGAAAACAGTGTCTTAGCGTCAGTGGCATTATCAGTTCTCCTTGCCAAGTAAATTTTGGAATACCGCAGGGGAGTATACTGGGCCCCACGCTGTTTATCCTCTACATCAACAGTATACACGATATTACCATTCCCCATGCAGATATCATATGTTATGCAGATGACACAGCTATAATCTTTCATGGAGTAAGTTGGAAGGATGCTTTATTTAATGCGGATCATATGCGATCAGTGACGGATTTATATTTTTCATGAGTGTAGGCCACTTTGTCCCGACGCCCCATGTACTGAGCCGTTCATTATTAGCTGCGCACCTCCCCCGCCCCCGGTAGACATACAATTTGATTGTCTGCAATCGAGTGACCGTACTCTGAAATCTGCCGCCCCCCTAGGACGCCGCCGCCCCTAGGCCGCGGCCTACACGGCCTGTTTACAAATCCAGGACTGTATGCGATTGGTTAACATTTGGCTACAGAAAAATCTTCTGACAGTTAATACGCAAAAAACTAAGTTCGTCTGCTTCCATAAAACAAAAGCTTCCTCCCCTAACCATCTATTCTCATCTATAAAATTACATACCTGTAGTAATGTGGGTGCGGCAAACTGCAACTGCTCCAAGCAGATTGGCAGAACTAACTCTATCAAATACCTTGGCATTTTTACTTACAAAGAAAGTGGCGTACTTACTATTCGCCAACACTTCATTCTCAACATCTGCTTACCAGTTCACAAAAACGTTATTAATAGTGATATGTATAATGATTTACTTTCCCGGAGAAATTTTAAAATTGATGTGCCCTCTGCAAAGACCACATTTGTCAAACGTTTCAGACCCTTTATCTCATCATTTGTATATAACAAAGTCGTTGCTATTTGTAATATACAGCAGTGTACAGTTTCTAAAGCTAAAATTATAATCTTCAAATGGCTATCTTCCTTGACTTACGAAGACACAGAAAAAATCTTAGGTATAATATATAACCTGTTTAATTTAATTTAATTGTTTAAGTAAATATAAATATATTTTCATATTTCTAGATTTATTTATAAATTATATTATATATTAGTATAAAAATACATATGTAATACATATTGGAGATGGTATTATATTTTTCACAAAGTCACCCGAAGCTCGGGCACCAAGCGATAGGTAAGCGTATAGTTACCCACAACACAGATCTTTATCTAGTGTGGGTAACATAGGATATCTCATTCCTGGTTAACATCAGCAAACCACTTTAATAGAGAACATTCTGTCATTGTATACAACACTTAGGTAGGTACTTAAATTGCATTTTTATTATACCTATGTTTGGATTATTG
Organism: Eupithecia centaureata; assembly: GCA_944547425.1. Lineage (NCBI taxonomy): Eukaryota > Metazoa > Arthropoda > Insecta > Lepidoptera > Geometridae > Eupithecia > Eupithecia centaureata. The sequence continues at coordinate 8,091,411 of OX155696.1, forward strand.
AGGTGTTTAATAAATCAAAATTCTTTATGAACATTCTGTTATTGTATACAACACTTAGGTACTTAAATTGCATATTATTATACCTATGTTTGGATTATTAATGTGTTTAATAAATTAAAATTCTGTATGAACATTCTGTTATTGTATACAACACTTAGGTACTTAAATTGCATATTATTATACCTATGTTTGGATTATTGATGTAAATGAAAATTCTGTATTATTATAGGTAACTTTCCATAAGTATCCATCCAACTAGTGTTTTATTCCACTTTGTAGTAACTATAGTACCTAAACAACTAGAGATCCAATGTAATTTTGTTTACAATTTAGGAATTTAATACCTAGATCTAAATCGATATATCTACCCTTATGTTTTGGTTAAGCTTTTTGTATGTATTTTGTTTTTGCTGCTAAATAAAAATTTATTTTATTTTATTATTTATTTTTTATAATAAAACCGTGCGAAGCCGGGGCCTGTCGCTAGATTCTAATAAAAAAAAGAATATTTTTCTTCTTATCATGTCATCTTCATGAAATTAACAATAATAATAGTGTACGAATAAGTATCTAATCGTAAAAGAGAACACAGAAAAAAATAAAAAGACAATAGGTAGGTACTTACTTAAATTCGAAATTAAAAAATCTTCGAAAAAATGTTCGAATTTCCGAAAAAATGTTAGACCCCGAAAGTCGAACATTTTTTCGAAGATTTTTTATACAGCCCCTTTTGGTTCAGTACACAATGTAAGTTAACACGTATCCACATACAGAGTGCTACTGTATGTGGATAGTGTTTACAATACTATAACCTTGACTTGTAAGAAATTAGTTCTTATTAATAAATAAATGAAATGGAAATACCATGTAATCATGCAATTTTAACCCTTACGTAACCTAAGTAGGTATATCTTGCAAGCATAAAAACAGTTGCCCCGCAACGAATCGAACCCGCATCACTGCGCCACTTTCACGCACATACTTCATGTTAGACTAAACTAAACAAAGCCATATAAACATCACGAGTTCTACTTTTAGCGCCAGACACTTCTAAGATAAGAGGATTTGAGATATCATATCAACCTACCTTACCTTATTTATCTAAGTTGAACATACTTTCCTACTGACGCCTGACTGACTCACATATTTACTTCCGCAGTGATGCATGGTATTTAGGACGAACAGAAAGACAATAGGTGTAGTGACTTGTTTTTCAATCGATTTCAAAAAGGACTACTTAGTTCTAAATTCGACTCAAAAAAAATTTCAAAAACTTTTTTTAGGTAAACCGTAATTCAAAGTAATTCTTTTAAAAATTAAGCTCTAAGTATTATCAGACTGAATAATATGCAACTGCAATTTCTGTTCAGCGGATGCCCTATGCCCAACTACCATCAGACGTAAATTCATTGCAAGCGGCCCACCCCGTTGTTGAGTCGTCAGAGATATATTAAACACTTTCCGACTTTGAATCAGTAACTAATATAACCCATATAAACTATGTACAATGCATTTTAGTACATACTTTATCTCTTAGATTTATTTATTTTAGTTTAAATAACACGGACAGATCCAATTACATTATCTAAAGGTCACACGTCGTTATTTTATGTTATCTTAAAATACAATTAAAAAATAAAGAAAACAATGAGAAGAATGTCACAATTACTTTTAAAATATAAAGAAAATTATTTATAATTTAAAATTAAATTAAATAAAACATGTCAAAAAAGAAAAAATAAGAACAAGTACACGTCATTATTATTATATTATCTTAAAATACAATTAAAAAATAAAGAAAACAATTACAAAAGAATGTCACAATTACTTATAAAATATAAAAAAAAATATTTATAATTCAAAATTAAATCAATTAACACATGTCAAAAAAGAAAAAATAAGAACGATTCATACATCATCACGCTCACAGAACCTCAAACATACCGACAAAAACTTACCCTGCCCTTAGAAAAACCGCAAAAAGTTTGAAGCGCTACTTTTTTGTAGATACTGTATTTTTTTAATTTTTCGCGTTTTATTCTATCCCTCTGAGGTACAAACTTCTACTAAGGTATGTAGCTATCATTTCTGATTGTGTGAACGGAATTTTTTCATAGTTGCGTTAAGGCACCAATTTACCTATTTCTATTAACAAGGAATTTGGTATAGTCAAAAAACTCTCGTAGTTCTTTAAATATAATTAAAATAAAGTAAATGATTGATATATAAAAAAGAAAAAAAAACTTATTTGCAAGTTAATACAGCGTTCTAATTTTTTTGAGTAGAGTCATTTTTATCCTACTTAATATTGTAAACGCGAAAGTTTTATAAGTATGGATGGATAGATGGATGGATGGTTGTTAGGTACTCTTGCATGTAAAAACTACTGAAAGGATGTGGATGAAATTTGGCATAGAGATAGATTATAGTCTGGAATAACACATTGTCTATATTTTATCCTGGAATTCAAACGGGAACGGGAATTACGCGGGTGAAAGCGCGGGGCACTGCTAATATTCAATAAAATTGCACGAGGGATAACACCCTAATAATAATTGAGCAGATTTATTAATTTTGCATCGTTTTCATCATCATCATCATCATCATCAGTCTATATTAGTCCACTGCTGGACATAGGCCTCCCCTAATGAGCGCCATAGCGCCCTGTCTTCAGCTTGCCGCATCCAGCATCTGCCAGCAGTCCTTCGCAGATCGTCATCCCACCTGGCCGGAGGGCGTCCTACACTACGTTTACCGAGTCGCGGTCTCCACTCAAGAACACGTTTACCCCAACGGTTGTCGGTTCTTCGCGCGATATGGCCGGCCCACTGCCACTTCAACTTGCTAATTCTTTGAGCTATGCATGCATCATCATTATCATTGAATGTATCATCAACGATGCATACATTCATCGATGTATGCATCGTTTAAATTGTCTCTAATTAGATATGTCAAGATAATTAAAGACTACTGGTCCAAGATTTTTCTTATTGTTTGTCTATAATAAACTTATCTATGTGGACTTTAGCGTACAGCGCATGAAATGAACTAGGTACACTCGTTTTCTCTCTCTCGCAACGCAATCTCAGGCTAGCGATAGCCCTGCGCAAGGGAGAGAGATTCATTAAAATAGCCAATTGCATTGCGGTAGGCTTGAAAAAACAAGCCAAATTTAAAAATAGAATTCAAAGTCTTGAAAAATAATCGACACAAACCGATAAGATTTAAGGTTCAAAACGTAATTGAATGGAAATAATTGAAATGATTAACGATGTGACGCGTGAACCGAGAGCACTAATTCCACTAAATAAATCGCTTCACCATTAAAATAGTTCGTGTCAAAATGACAGTGTTAAACTCTTTTTGGTATTCTACTATAAACTTTTTTAGGTTCATTCATAGCTGTGAAGATTACTTTTATGACTACCAATTTGACATTCTAATAATGAAGGTCTCCTCAAGCGCAAAAAATAGTGGAATACCAAATTCTAAAACGTCATTTTAGCCATCTTGATAGTATGACGCTATTGAGATCTTAATTTTGATATTAGTGGAATTTGGCCCTGGTGTGTATCTGGCGCAGCGCATTAGTATTGCCATACAACCTGTGATACAGCGTGGTAATACAGCCAGTGTCTTGGAGACGCGACGACTGGTTATACCAGTCTAAAGGTAGCCCAACTGACCCATATTGATATATGGGTATATGGGTCAGTTAAGCTACTTTTAGACTGTTTGCAACCGTCTACAGCTCAATTATCTACATCGTAGCTACGACAGGTCTGCTACGTCGTAGCTTTGGCTACTGTCTACATCTTAGCTACGAGAGGGCTGCTACGTCGTAGCTTTGGCTCCTACCTACATCGTAGCGAGAGGTCTGCTACGTCGTAGCTTTGGCTCCTATCTACATCGTAGCTACGATAGGTCTGCTACGTCGTAGCTTTGGCTCCTATCTACATCGTAGCTACTAGAGGTCTGCTACGTCGTAGGTATGACTCCTATATACATCGTAGCTACGAGAGGTCTGCTACGTCGTAGCTTTGGCTCCTATCTACATCGTAGCTATGAGAGGTCTGCTACGTCGTAGCTTTGGCTCCTATCTACATCGTAGCTATGAGAGGTCTGCTACGTCGTAGCCATGACTCCTATCTACATCGTAGCTACGAGAGGTCTGCTACGTCGTAGCCATGACTCCTATCTACATCGTAGCTACGAGAGGTCTGCTACGTCGTAGCCATGACTCTTATCTACATCGTAGTTACGAGAGGTCTGCTACGTCGTAGCTTTGGCTCCTATCTACATCGTAGCTATGAGAGGTCTGCTACGTCGTAGCTTTGGCTCCTATCTACATCGTAGCTACGAGAGGTCTGCTATGTCGTAGCCATGACTCCTATCTACATCGTAGCTACGAGAGGTGTGCTACGTCGTAGGTTTGGCTCCTATCTACATCGTAGCTATGAGAGGTCTGCTACGTCGTAGCTTTGGCTCCTATCTACACCTAGCTACGAGACGTCTGCTACGTCGTAGTCATGACTCCTATCTACATCGTAGCTACGAGAGGTGTGCTACGTCGTAGCTTTGGCTCCTATCTACATCGTAGCTATGAGAGGTCTGCTACGTCGTAGCTATGGCTCCTATCTACATCGTAGCTACGGGAGGTCTGCTTCGTCGTCGCTATTGCCGAGTTTTGGCAGCTAATGGGCGCTGTAAGTTTTTTCATTCCATTTAATAAAAGTGTTATACATATAAAGGAAATTATAACGTGTACCAAGCCAAAATAGGAGTGATTTTGGAGGCTGGGGAAATGAACGGTTAGGGTCTAGACAGACGGACTGCAATTCAACTGCAATCCGACTGCCAAATGGCAGTTCAGATGCAGTTGGAATGCAGTTGGCTCGACTGCAATCAAACTGCACGTCGACGGGCAGTTGGCGTGCAGTTGGATTGCAGTCTGAGTGCAGTTACAACGACTAACTGCACTCAGACTGCAATCCAACTGCACGCCAACTGCCCGTCGACGTGCAGTTTGATTGCAGTCGAGCCAACTGCATTCCAACTGCATCTGAACTGCCATTTGGCAGTCGGATTGCAGTTGAATTGCAGTCCGTCTGTCTAGACCCTTAGATTAAATTTTTTTTTGTAACTTTTGAAAAGTTTATCATCAATACACTTTTTCTTTCAATAGTTTATTTGCTTGATGTTTCAGAAATAAGCATTTTATATCATAAAATATTTCTATATAAAACTAGCAGCGCCTCGTGGTTTCACCCACGTATTTCCCGTTCCTGTGGGAATTCCGGGATAAAATATAGCCTATCTGTTATACCAGACTATAATCTATCTCAGTGCCAATTTTCATCCATATCCGTTGAGTAGTTTTTGCGTGAAGAGTAACAAACATGAAACCGCGAGACGCTGCTAGTTACAAATAAAATCTAATTCCTTATTTACTATGATTATTAGTGACGCATATGATGCAATAACAAATGCCTAGCAACCTTATCTGTAAGTACCTAATCAGTAAATTTTCCTTTATTTTCTCAAACATGTTGGAAGTAAAATAAAGGAAAATAACTGAAACTTACTTTAAGACAAAAACAAATACTTAATCTATTAATTTCTAGGATTTACCATCTTCGGGTAAATTTAGTCTTCGATCTTAGGGTAGGAATAGACGGCATTCATTCATTAATTCATTGTATGTTATAAAGTTTGTAAAGGCGCAAACAGGACCTAAAGTGGCGCCACCATTTATTTTATCATATACCTAATTCCGTTAAACAAAGAAATTACCAAAATTCATACGTACAGTTTGTTAAACCTATCATAGGCTGTTTTGCATCTGTAGTAGTTTCATTTTGTCTATTTTAGGAAGAGATACGAAAACAGAGTTTGGTGGCCACCAAAGGCGTGCTTACTTATCTCTACGTACTTATCTCTTCCTAAGACACACTAGACAATATAATTATGTCAATCACAAGCTCAGTTTTATGTAGGACAATAATGCTGTGTGACAAAATCTGTAGGTGCTAGATTTTGTCACAAATTTGGCAGACAAAAATACCTTAGGCAGGTACAATTTATAGAAGCAGTTTTTATACCTGCCGTCCAACGTTCTTATGAGTGCAATGAAAATTTAAAAATAATCAACAAGGAAAATCATACCTTTTCATTAATAAATAGAAATAATGCTGAAAAATGTGGACCACACAGCACCTTCTACCCCCAGCTAGGCTGAGCCTATTTTATGGGTACAAGATGACTTGATTACCTAATAAATAAATAATAAATAAGATATATTTTATTGTACATAGAAAAGAACCACATGTGTACGATGACAGTACAAATCTTATTTCTTAAAACGGAAAGACGCATCCATCTATTCATTATATTATGCTAGCTTATCCTGAAAGAGATCGTTTTGTGACTCAAATAAACTGTTATTTTAAATTCTTTTATTTTGTTATATAATTGATATATTTAATTGAATGCAAATTAAGTTTTTCGAGTAACTTTGAATCATCATACTGAAAAAAGTGCAACGCGATAGACATGTTTGGTTGCTGTGGTCATAATGAAGGAGCAAAAAAACAAAAATAAAACATCACATTAGAGCAATAACAGGTAGAGTACGCAAGCTTATAGCCGTTTTTAAACAAATAAAACAAGCAGCATCGGACCAACAGTTAAAAACCATTATTTTGTGCTTTGCCAGTCCATACTCTTATATTGTATTAGGTCTTGGGGTGGTGCCGCAAAGACACATCTTCTCTCTCTAGAGAGAGCACAGAGGGCCGTGTTGAAGGTGGCTTTTTCAAAACCTTACAGATACCCAACAAGCCAACTATATAAAGAAATCCAAATACTCTCGGTTAGGAAAATGTTTATCCTCCAACTAATTCTTAAACAACATAAAAAAACGCCACAATTTGAAGTCTCAAACAAGAGACGAAAAAATAAAATATTCCTTACGAAAACTTGTAAAAAATCATTTGCTAACCATCACTCACAGTTTTTAGGTCCATATCTCTATAACAAATTGTGTAGAGTAGTAACTCTACAACAGAAAACTCAACTAGAATGTAAGCGTTCTATCACTCGATATTTACAAAATCTAGATTACACTCAGGTAGAGCACTTGTTAGAAATTCAATCATGATTCTGGGCTAAAATAAATTCATAGTATATAACTTTAAACATAGGTTCATCTCTTTTTTACTATTATGTGTTTGTAATAAGCTTTATTTTCATGTCTATTAAATAAGAAATAGGTTTTTATATGTATTTGTTTTATCTTTTATTTTACTCATGCATCATTTATGTATATCTGTAATAAGCACCACAAACTATCAGTGAACCATTAGGAAGCCGGAGGTTTGAGCCCTCGTGTCTAAATACAAGTTAGCAAACTTAGTTAGAGCGAGGTGTCATTATCTTTGACCCTAAAGAGTTTACTACAAGTAGGTACCTATATAGTACATAGTGAAAGAGGACCTGCATTTATTATAAAATAGATTATAAGTTCCTACTTTGTAAACCTGTCTGTGAATAAATATTTTTATTATTATTATTAATTAAATTTAGATTCTAAAATTAATGACACATGGCTTTGCATTCAAGTCTATTCAGTAATACAAAATGAATCGGTTACATGTTTTCCATTAACAAAATCGAATCGGCATAGCATAAGCATTATAAACTCGGCGTCACAAAAATCGCACCTCTCCGAAATTATGCTTGAAGCTTCTCCAGCAGCTAGCGCATACATTTTATTCAACTAATATTTATATTATTTGAAAGTTTATTCAATTACCTTTAAATAAATAAGCATTTTAATTTATACACAAAAGAGAATGCTTTGCTACAGAATGTTGAAAAAATTGTTCAGAAATTACTTGTTGAAACAATCATTAGTTGCACTATCTCAAAGGAGTATAAGGGCCGATCCAGGTAAAATGTCAGATGGTTAGTCACTGTTCACACTTAAGAGTAAATATAAGAAAGAAAAATACACTTCAAGATGGATACTACCACTGAAGAAGCCACTCAAGTGATATCACTGTTACAATCAGGGATGGGGCAGTGTGATGTTGCTCGGCAACTAAACTTGAGCCGTTTTTCCAATCGGTGAGTATATCAACGGTTCGAAGAAACTAGTGGCTGTATTCGAAGACGTGGATCTGGGAGAAAACGCTGCACATCCGATAGAAACGATCGATCCCATGTAAGCACGTCTTTACGCAATCGGTTTTCTAATGCTGTTTAATTGCAACAGCAGCTCCGATCAGCTCGTAGACTTTCAGTGAGTGTGTCCACGGTTAAAAGAAGACTACGGGAGAAAACTCGCAGCCTTTAGACCTACTAAAGGAGCAAAACTGTCCGCACAGCATCGTAGAGACCGAGTGCAGTTTGCTTGCAAACATCGCGATTAATCACTCGATCAGTGGAGGAAATTACTCTTCTCTGATGAAACTAGGGCGACTTTTTTCTGTAACGACAGTCGTAAAAGAGTATACAGAAGAAAAGGGGAGCGATTCGCATCAGCTTGCTTCGAAGAATACGTCGCATATGGGCGTGAATCGTGCGTGTTCTGGGGCGGTATTTCTATCGACGGGAAAACAGAACTTGTGTGCGTTTTCCGGGCTGGATTTGGTTACAGACAAGGGTCGCTGACGGCTAGTCGGTACATAACGGAGATCTTAGAAGAGCATGTGGTATGCTGGTTTTTAGGACATGGGTTCAAGTTAATGCATGATAACGCCCGTTACCACACCGCATCACTGTACGGGATTACCTACAAGAGGTCGAGATCCCCGTTACGCAGTGGCCAGCTCGAAGTCCAGACCTAAACCTGATCGAGCACCTCTGGGATAATGTGAATCGGCGAGTGCGAGCACGTGAACCTGCTACTACCATTCTGCAAGAGCTCGAAGCTGCCGTTGTTGCGTAATGGGATAATGTTCCTCAAGAAAGCGTGATCACACTAATAAAGATTAAGGAAGGACCGCGTGGAAGTAGTTATCAAGGCCAGGGGGGGAAACACTAGATTTTAAGTAATTTTATTTAAAAAATCACGTGAATAGAAATCATGTTTTTCTTGCCTCACACAGACTTTGCTTTTTTTATCACATTTTTGAAAAATATCTCAATGCTTTTGTCTTTTATATTATATCTTTTATAATATATGTTATCTGAAAGTGACATAAATTACCTTTCTGATGGTACCCATCATCTAGTCCTGGTAATAACCAAATACAATTAGTATTTTTATTTTTAAAGTATTTTTAAGTAGGCTTTTTAGGTTTTTTGCGATTTTTGTGATGCCGACTGTATGAGCGATGTAAAATTACCTAATTTAATTTCAAGATAATTTAGCGGCTTCTAAATCACGTTCTAGGAAAATAAACTCTATGATAAGTAAGTCCAGTGTAGCTACTCGGCAAACAATCATCACCACTCACATGATCATAAGGCAGAATATGACGTAAATAAGACGTTCGTGACGTAAGAATCACGACTGACTCACTGCGTGGCAAGCGCGTGAATGACGCAGTCAGTGCCAATGCGGCTTTTAGATCAGTAATTTTACTATTAGAATTTAAAAATAAAATGGATGTGTGAAATTATATTAAGTATATAAATTTAAGATTGGCATGCATGATTTTTACCTATATTTTATAATGAATTTAATTTGAATTTATACTTACATAGGAGCATGACCTTTATATACCTAATCAGTTTGCAATGCCCTACAGGGTACTTATACTATTGACATAAGCTAATTTTAAGACCCTAGCTGTATACAAGTACATGTCAGCATCAGAAATAAATAAATAAAATCTGGATGGGGAAAATTCTGAAGACGGGCTATGGCGATCCTTAGGGGAGGCCTATGTCCAGGTATGGACTAATTAAGTTGATGATGATGATGATGATGGAAATTCTATATGTTTAAAAATGAATCACAGTTTACGTGTTTGGGGAATGTGAATTTAACCGAGAGTTGTTTAGTTTTTTGTAACAACATATCTATAATTTCATATAACAAACAACGTGGTCGTCTGTCAGGTCGTTAAAAATAAATAATAACATTTATATTTAAATTATTTAACTAATTAACTACATCACTACATAGTATAAAACAAAGTCGCTTTTTCTGTCCCTATGTCCCTATATCCATATGTCCCTTTGAATGCTTAAATCTTTAAAACTACGCAACGGATTTTGATGCGGTTTTTTTAAATAGATAGAGTGATTCAAGAGGAAGGTTTATACGTATAATAACCGTGCAAAGCCGGGACGGGTCGCTAGTTAATTATAATAGTAAGATTGATAAACATGTAATACTAGGTATTTTGAACATTTTCATATAGCGTCATCATTCTCGTCCCAAAGTACTTGATCTTGTGTTATGGTACCTGAAACAAATTTCATATGATTTCAATATCATACCTACACCTTTTTGCTGCGCTGGGAATCTAACCCACAAACCTTTCTGCTTCGTAGCCTGAACTTTGCCCTCAACAATTGCCACAACAATTGGAGTTCTGTCATTTTTCCGCTTGAACAAGAGAAACTCAATTCTTTTTAATTTATAACAAACTAGCTACCCGCCCCGGCTTCGCACGCTCCGCAAAACCGCATCAAAATCCGTTGCATAGTTTTAAAGATTTAAGCAAACAAAAGGACATAGGGCCAGAGAAAGCGACTTTGTTTTATAATAGGTGATTATTCGATCTTCTACGAAAACAACAAATAAAAGGTAAATAGACACATGCAACCATCCTATCCTAGTAGATATTTAGGTTTTTTTTAATGCAATGTCGGGTTTTTGGCAAAAATAAAGTAAATGGCTGAGAATTGTTTTGAACGTTGTGGTTTTTGCCTTTTTTACGTATTTTAATGCTTATCCATAACCATAATATCCATTTCAAGGCTGCAATATAGGTCATCACTGTTCTTAATTTTACAGTTAGATTTAGATTAGGTTTCTTTCATTTACATTGGTTAGGACAGTTTAAATAATTAGCCTAGTTTCCAGTTTTTTTTTTCATATTATGAAGTTTAAAATATTTTGCTCAAATTCTTCGCACAGATACATATTCCAAATTGTTTTAACTGAAATCTAAGCAAATTAAATTATAATTCAAAATGTCATATCTATACATATAATAAAATTGTATAGGTTGAATTCCTGTACAATGAAAAAAAATGTCATAAACCGAGTCAGGGAGATGTAAGAAGTATAATACAATTGATGTAGATTTATTTAATTAAAGTTAGAACTGTTTTTTTTCAGCTGAACGGTTCTTTTGGAAATGCGGAAAAATTACAAGTAGGTAGTAGAAAATGTAACGAAATTAAATGGCTCACTATCATAGCTGAATATGCTTTACTCGTTAACAAGTAGTAGTCGATGAACTTATAAAATGTAGCGCGTTTTATAAGATTTTTTTATATAAGATGTTTGGAATAATTAAAGTTTTGAATAAAAGTGCCCCAATTTTGACCTGAATTTAGATAAAACTGAACATCTTCTCCTTTAAACTTAGTATTAGTATGCAAATTTTTACTATACTGACACTTTTAAATATGAGTAAAACGTAAAATGTTCATATTTGGAAAACCAATTTCTGTCGTGCGTTTTTTCATGAAAATTTTAAAAAACGCTGTCTCATGTTTATTTTGTAAGGGGATATGTACAATTTTCTACTAACTACGACGTCTACGCCTAATAACTTAACTTATAACGGTTCTTTAAACACAGATCATTTTTGTTTTACTTTTAAATCCTTCTTTGATGAAATCCTCATAGGACGTAGAATTTTCAAAATTTCTTTGTCAACATTACGCCATAAAATAAATAAACATTTAAATTTCAAATCTCCAGGACCAGAGGTTTAGGATATGCATTTTGTTAATTATAAATTAATCCTTTATAAAAGGTAGGTTACACATAAATAAAAAATATAATAATAAATATGTTGCACAATGCACATAGAACCATCTAGCCCCAAAGTAAGCTACTCAAAGCTTGTATCATGGGTACTAGATAGCTGATATTTATAATACATTATATACATAGATAGATATTTTTTATTACACGTCATAGAAAACACCCAGACCAAGGGAACAAATTTCTGCAGATCGTACACAAATTTGTTCCGAGGCGGGAATCGAACCCGCAACCTCCTTCGCCCGCAATCACCCACCGCGCCACATTGGTCGTTAACTTAATTACACAAATTTTTCGCAATAAAAACACAGTAATCTTGGAAATAAAACTTTTATGCGTTAACTTTGGCCTCATTCTTTGTCTTTAAAAATAATTATCGATACCGGTTAACAACTGGTTAAGATATGGATTAAAAACATAAAATTAAAAAAACAGAGGAATTGAGAAAACAACCTTACGTTTTTTAGTGTTTTGTTAACATTAGAACAAACAAGGATCGAATATTATATTGTTATAAATAAAAACACTAAAAGTTTTTAGTGCAAGATCGTCAGAAGTAGATTTCTATATTGTGCAACCTAAACAGTATAGTAAAAACTATTATCGTGTTACACACGCACAGTATAGTATTAAGTTCTTATAAACTTACTAAACGAAATAATCTGTATAAAACCATTGTTTTTACTTAACCCTTACACGCTACCGGCCGAAGCATGAATAAGATTTAAAAGATTACTCTGCGTCTCATTTCAACGCATTAAGTATAAAATGCACCTTTCCCACACTAAGATCCATTCATTCAGTAGGCAGTGTTGTGGACGCGCGCACGTGTCTTCGCTTACGTGTAATACGTGAACATATGTGGACTGAAGCCAAAAGTATATTTGGAGTTATTATTAAGGAAGAGTGAGTATTTGGCTCTTCTCTGTGACTAAGAAGTGTATTGTGCTGTTTTTTTGGTGGGAATTTATCGAGTGTTTTTTGTGTTGGCTGTGTTGTTCTGCAGTGTTTTTTTGTTGCTTTATAATTGAATTTGGTGAGTATTTTTGGTATGAATATTATTAGGAGGGTTTTTAAGCAGGTTGTAAAATTTATGTTTGTTGGATATATTAGGAATTTTGTAAAATTTTAAGGAAGCAAAACGATCAAGTTGATTTATTAAGATTTTTCCCAGTTCATTCCTTATTGTTAACCTTTATATGTTTTAATATTATTATACTCATTAAGTCAGTATTTTTCTTTTATAAAAATTATGTTAGTATTCAAAATAAAAATCCAAAGTTCTAATTTTATTAGAACTTTGGAATTATTTTGAATTTAAATTGCTTTGCAAATAAAATTACTTAGTTTCATTAAATATTTAGACGCTGGCCATAGTTTAATTACCATGAAACCACATAAATTTAAATAATATTATGTGTAAAATCAAGTTGTAAATTATAATTAAATAGGTAATACTTCTTCTGCTATTATTTACCCAGATGGCGCGCAAATTTAAAATACTAGTGATGGGTAATAAATAGTTTACCTATACTACTTATACAAGACAATCCTATATCTTCTTCAAAATCCATATAATCCATGAAAAAATTCGGTTAGTTACACCACTTATACCTAACCCTAGAAAGGCTGAACTAATTTTAATAATTGATTTTTTTTAAATTTTATAATATTTTTGCCGAATACATTATAACAAGTCCAATTCAGATTTTATAACTATAGTGATGATAATTGTAATAAACCCGCAGGCAGGTTTGCTCATATAAAATTTCAGATAAAAATATAATAAAAAAAATCGTTTACATCCCAAATAGCAGAATAATCATACAGCATATTATCATCATAAGGTTCCGTGTGAATCAATAAAATTCTACGCAGGTGAAGCCGTAGGCACAGATAGTTAAGTAAATTTAAATTAGCGAAGCAATTGGTAAATTTCATGTTACCTACCCTAATGCTACTTTCAGCAGTATTTTTCAATGATTAAAAAAATTAACTTTTGATAATCTTTTCATTAATTTTCAAAACCTAATTTTTTCATTTAGTTTAGTTTAAATCGCTGGGATATCTAATACTTTATTGGCATAACATCACTAGTTTACCCACTCGCGATTGAATTCACGTGGACTTTAGTAATACCTCATTGAATTTATTTTAACTAATTTAGAATAAGAATTTTCAAAAATCCTATCTTATTCTTATTCATAGCGGGTGCCTACGTCCTAAGAGGAAACTCCATGGTTTTCTCTTTTATAAATAACTAGCGACCTGCCCCAGCTTCGCACGGTTTTATTATACGTATAAACTTCTTCTTGAATCACATTATCTATTAAAAAAAACCGCATCAAAATCCGTTGCGTAGTTTTAAAGATTTAAGCATTCATTAGGGAAATAGGGACAGAGAAAGCGCCTTTATTTTACCTTTGCCTTTATACCATGTAGTGAAGAAACTATTTTAAAATTCGAACAGTTGTACCGTTTTCCACCATACTTGCTTTTTAGAGTGCCGCACCCAAATGACCCTGATCCCTAATCTTTCAGTCAGTACCAAATTTTTTCATTTGTCAGTTTTCATACTACAAAAAAATTGAGTCGATGGGTACACCTACAATATTATTTTATGTATAACCGCGCATAACATTTTACAAAGTAGTCCGATTTGATCATTCTTTTTTTAGGTAAATACCGGTGGTTCCCTTTTTTGATATTTCATACAAAAGAAAATACATATTTTGTGGTTAGGTTAGGTCTTTAATCGTATATTAAGATCCTATATTTAGATACTAGGGTTATCACTACATAGCATAAAACAAAGTCGCTTTCTCTGTCCCTATGTCCCTTTGTATGCTTAAATCTTTAAAACTACGCAACGGATTTTGATGTGGTTTTGTTTTTTAATAGATAGAGTGATTCAAGAGGAAGGTTTATACGTATAATAAAAACGTGCAAAGCCGGGGCGGGTCGCTAGTCTAAAACTATACTTCAAGTGTAACACGCACGGTAGGCAGTTTCGCATTCCAACACAGCCGGTGTCATCACCACCCTGTTTACATGTAGGTACCTACTGTAACGCTCTGCATGTAAATAAAAAGTAAAAAAAAAATAACCCTAAAACTAGGCAAACCATGATTGATTGTTCGTTCACTCACTGATTGTAATGTATAACCACGCATAACTTTTTACCGGGTAGTTCGATTTTTAAACGCCGAAAAAACGGAGGAGATTCTCAAGTTGATTTTTTTTATTCTTTTAGAAACAGTGTCAATACATAGACTTCTATATTTACGCACATAGAGCAAACAGCAGATGTTTATAAAACAACTGCAGTTTTCTGCATAAAACGTTTCATAATGATATTTACATAAAAAAATATATTGCGTTTGATGCTAGGGCGAAGTTGTGGGTATTTCAGATCATTAGACTAACACAAATATTTTTATATATTTAAATAGTGTAAGCACGGATATCGATTCGTAAAGATGGAAAGAAAAAAACTTTCTTCTATCACCGTACATAAGATATGTAGAGCCATCTCTAACGTTTTTGAACACTAAAAAAAAAAAACAAAACTCTCTGTAAACTTGTGTGCCTATTTAATGTAATGTTTAATGTGAATTTCTTAATTAAGTACTATGTAATGTAAATTATGGACCTATGTAGTCTGAAATTAATAAATTTATTATTATTATTATAAAGCGTTAAAACGTAAAAACTGGCAGTTTTTTTGCATTTTTTTTATTTGTTGTTCACACCTCATCTTCTAGTTTCATAGTGAGTAAATCTTTTTAAAATAAATAATTAATAATGCTCGACAATCGACACATCTAGCATAATATTATAGGTAAACTGATTTACATAATACAAAAGGTACCTACATAACCGTAGATAGATAATTTATGTGTTTTATAATTGCAGAGATTTTCTTTCTTATCATAGAAATCCCCCTCAAAACCGGGAAAACATTTCTGCAAATAGTAACTATAAATATATTTCCAAGACGAGATTCAAACCAGCAACCTGCTGCGTCGCAGGACGATATTCAACTACTGCACCACTGATGTCGGATATGGTTTTACTTTATAAAAATAGTAACTTAATAGTAAATAGTACTCTTCAACTAGTTCATTTAAAATGGAGTTGAAGAGAGAATAAATGAACAGTTTATTTCTGAATTCATAATAATTTTAATTTAAGATCTGACTTGTTTATTTTGCAAGCATAAATAAATAAAAGTTATTGTTACTCGATTCCATGACGCAATGTTTTCAAAGTTCATTTCCACCAGAGAATATCGTCAAGTAAGATATTCCATTTCTAGATAGGAATTTTACTCTGCTTGGCCCTTAGCCAAAAGGAGTCACTCATCGATTACTAGGTACTAAATGATATTGTTGTGTCTGAGCGAAGTCTAGTTTTCAGTAATTACTATTGACTGTTGTTTTTTATTTATTTTGTAAACATCTGCTGTTTTCTCCATATGACGTACAGGTGTATGTAGTTGTTGTCAGTGACAAGTTGACAATGTATAGTTGAATAAAAAAAGATTGACTTTGAGAACCTCCTCTGTTTTTTCAGCGTTAAAGGCTGCAGCCAAATGAGCGTAATTTTTTGAGTTGTCAGACGCGTACTTTCGGCTGCATTTGGTTTCATAGAAAAGTCCTGTTTGATTTGACGACCGATGTGACGCGGTGGGCGAAGGTCAGCCGAGGTTGCGGGTTCGATTTCTGCCTCGTAACAAATTTGTGTACGATCTGTAGAAATTTGTTCCGTTGATCTGGGTGTTTTCTATGTATAATGAAAAATATCTATCTATGTAATATATTCATCATCATCATCATCATCAGCCTATATTAGTCCACAGCTGGACATAGGCCTCCCCTAATGAGCGCCATAGCGCCCTGTCTTCAGCTTGCCGCATCCAACATCTGCCAGCAGTCCTTCACAGATCGTCATCCCACCTGGCCGGAGGGCGTCCTACACTACGTTTGCCGAGTCGCGGTCTCCACTCAAGAACACGTTTACCCCAACGGTTGTCGGTTCTTCGCGCGATATGGCCGGCCCACTGCCACTTCAACTTGCTAATTCTTTGAGCTATGTCGATAACTTTGGTTGTCTGTCGGATGTATTCATTACGAATCCTATCCTTCAGAGAAACTCCGAGCATAGCTCTTTCCATAGCTCGCTGAGCGACTTTGAACTGGTGGACCAGCCCTACCGTGAGTGTCCACGTCTCAGCTCCGTAGGTCATTACGGGTAGGACGCACTGATTGAAAATTTCGTTTTCAAACATTGCGGTATGGATGACGAGAAGACTCGACGTAGTTTTCCAAACGCTGCCCAGCCCAGCTGAATCCTCCTCTTGGCCTCCTTTTCAAAATTGTTTTTACCTAACTGCACAATCTGCCCAAGGTAAGTGTACTCGGAAACAATTTCGAGAAGGTGGCCTTCTACGACGACCGGTCCTGGATTAATGTGGTTATTGGTCATGACTTTGGTTTTATCCAAATTCATGCCAAGACCGATGCGTCGTGAGGCTGAGGCTTGGCCATCCAGCATGTGGGTCAGCTCCTCTAGCGACTCTGCCATTAAGACTATGCCATCAGCGAATCGTAGGTGTGAGATGTAATTGCCGTTTATGTTTATGCCCTTACCTTTCCAGTCCAGCGTCTTAAACATATCTTCCAATGCGCTCGTGAACAGTTTCGGGGATATGACATCCCCCTGTCTCACTCCTCTGCGCAATTGGATGGGTTTAGACTGCTGGTCCTGTACTTGGACACTCATAGTAGCGGCATCGTAGAGACATCTCAGCACCTCGATATAACGATAGTCTACTTGGCATCGCTGTAAGGATTCCAGAACAGCCCAGGTTTCGACAGAGTCAAAGGCTTTCTCATAGTCCACAAAAGCGAGACACAGGGGCTGATTATACTCTTCGGACTTCTGTATAATCTGCCGCACTGTGTGTATGTGGTCTATGGTGCCATATGCTCCGCGGAACCCGGCCTGTTCCGGTGGCTGAAACTCGTCGAGTCTCCTGGCGAGACGATTCGTGACCACTCGCGAGAACAGCTTATAGACGTGGGTCAGGAGTGTGATGGGTCTATAGTTTTTAAGGAGGGTTTTATCGCCCTTCTTAAAAAAAAGCACCACCAAACCCCCGCTCCACGCCTTAGGAGTTCTCCCACTGTGAAGGACGGCATTAAAGAGGCTCTGTAGCTCCTGTATAACGGGAGCTCCTCCTGCCTTCAGAAGCTCTGAAGTAATACCGTCCTCACCCGGGGCTTTTCCATTTTTAAGCTGCCGAGCGGGAAGAGCTAACACGATTTCATCTTGACTGATATCTGGCAGTTCGTCGGTATAGTGGCGTGTCAGGGTGGCTCTGGAATCATGGTCATCTCGCCGGGAACGAGGGGCATGTGCAGTGTACAAACGGCCATAGAAATCCTCTATCTCGGCCAAGATCTCCGGCTTCGACAAAACGGTATTCCCATCGTGCGTTTTAAGCTTCGTCAGGTGACTCCTGCCAAGCTGCTGAGTGAATACTTTGGACCCTCGGTTGCGCTCTATCGCCTCTTCAATGAGGCGTGTGTTGGAGCTCCGAAGGTCGCGCCGTACCATCTTCGCGATTCGCTTGTTCAGGTCTGACCTCTCTGACGAAGTCACTTGGGTGGTTTCCCGTCTTCTTGTCATCAGATCCAGAGTCTCATCCGAGAGTTTGGACTTCCTGCCAGTACCTTGTTTTCTGCAGAATTTTATGCCCTCATCCCTCAACGTTTCGACCAGATTGTGTAGGTTCTCGTCAGCGTCATCAGTGGGTTCCAAAGCAACAAATCTATCCCCGAGAAGCTGCTGAAACTTCTCGGTGCCCGCCATGATTTGGATTGGATTAGGCCGGAGCGTGGACTTCATCAGACGGTTTCTTTCAAGCTTTAAGTTGATATTCAGAGTGCCGGAGCGTGGACTTCATCAGACGGTTTCTTTCAAGCTTTAAGTTGATATTCACAGTGCCGGAGCAGTCGGTGATCAGATCCGGTATTGAACCTGTTGATCACTGAGACATCTCTGAATATGTGCTTGCTATCCGTCATGATGAAGTCGATCTCATTTTTAGTCACAGTGTCGGGACTTCGCCATGTCCACTTCCTTTGGGGCTGCTTCTTAAAGAAGGAGTTCATTAAGAACAACCCCTCTTTCTCAAGGAAGTTCACAAGCATTTGCCCCCTGTGATTCCTAACTCCATAACCATGCGGGCCTATTCGGGATTCGTTGCCAGTTTGGATTCCCACCTTGCCGTTAAAGTCCCCCATAACAACGTTGAAGTGAGCCTAAGTGGTGTTATGTAAGGCTTTGGATATGTCTTCATACATATCCTCCACTTCATCATCCGAGTGTGCCGAGGTCGGTGCGTAAACCTGAATTACCTTCATGCTATACCGCTTGGATAGCCGAAGGATCAGGTACGCTACCCTGGTCGACACACTGGAGATTTCTTGAACGTTGCTAGAGAGGGCCTTATTGACGAGGAAACCTACGCCAACCTGGGATGTTTTGTCACCCTCGCGAAAGTAGAGAAGATGGCCCGAGTCTAGGGTTATGGTGTCCTCCCCCTCTCTACGGACTTCACATAACCCTAGAACATGCCATTTAATGTTCTCTAACTCCACTTCCAACTGCGCTAGGTGATGGTCAAGCCTCAGAGTGCGTCCAAATCAAATCAAATCAAATCAAATCATTTATTTGCAGAATACATACAGGTTACATGTCAGATCTTATAACTAGAGTGAGGTTCAATGTATTCAACCCGCAAGCAGGTGTGCAAATATTAATGTTATGTCAGCGAAGTAATCAAATAAAAATAATAATAACTAAAATAACGTCCGTTAAACGTAGCCAGGGTCAAATTCGAAAGTGTGTGGTAGCCTAATGTAGCCCGGGGATTCTTAGCACCCCCAGCCCCGCCGTTACCATGACCGCCACCATAGCCAGGAATAGCGAGGCGACCGGGAACTGGGGGCCATTTTCTGGCTGTTTTATTCATTAAGGGGGTAATGCCCGTAATCCCCACGCTGGGCATGCGGGTTGGGGATCGCAGTTAGGTGATGGTGTTGGTTCTGCAGGGGCGCTGCTGCCCGCCCCCGGTGTGTCCGTTAGTCGCCTCTTACGACACCCACGGGAGGAGTTGGGGTGGTGCAATTCTATGCCGGCACCTCACGGCTTAGTAATATATTATCGATATATGTAATATATTCGACTCATCCGTAGAACAAAGTCCTATCTGCAGAGTTGATGGTTTTCAGTAGACGTTAGAGAAGTTGTTGACATGTGTGTCTCTTAAACGGTGAGACGTCTCATTCAGACTTTTTGGTATGTTGTTACAATGCCCTAGCCTAGTTAAACGCTTTTTAGTGTATATTTATTTTCCTTTTATTTCCGGAGATAGTGAGTCCTATATTAACGTAGGACGTTTTACGGCGGAACAGCGGCGGTCTGTTGTGAAGATAGAACGTTGTTTTACGGAAACCTCTTAGCAAAATGACGTTTTATATTAACATGGGTCGTTTTTTGTTGGAGTTATCTATTCCGTAAGAGTCCTATGTGGATAACTACCTTAAAATATTGTTATTAAATTATAACTTCTAAGTACTAAAATCGTTTACTAAGTTAAAAAATTATCAAAATAAGTGATAAAGCCAATATATGGCATGATTTAGAACAAAAAACACGTCATTTAAAATTCAGCTCATAGAATATTTGCAGGGCTATTATCATCTCCTTATTAGAAACATGCTGAAGATGCGCATGAATAAATTTTAGACTAAGGTGCGAGATGTAAATATCTTCATGTGGTGATAAATATTTACGTGGATTTATCAGTTTAGCTAAGACTACGTACGACGATAAGTTTATGACGAACTCTGTGGGGCAGCTGGCGAAGGTCTCCCTGCGACGCTCGAGGTTGCTGGTTCGATTTCCACCTTGGGTCATATATGATACTTGTTCAGGATGTTCAGGCTATTTTCTATATAAAATATATATAAAATAAAAAAATATACCTACGTAAGTAGTATAATTCTGTGAGTATAACATTTATCAAGTACCCATAATACAAGCAATGCTTGGGGCTAGATGATTTTGTGTGAATAATTGTCCATTTATATTTATTTTTTAGACATGTTACCTGTTTCTGACCTGGTTACCATTTTGTCATACGATAAAGTATTTTAAGTTTTAACTATTATGCCAACAAGTCAGTTTTTGGTTAACGTGCAGTTTAATTGTCAAGTTTCAAAACTCACCTAGGGCAAAACGATACTGATTTGTAATATTATAAATAATCTAAGTAAATATTTAACAAAACATGCAGATAGTTGTGTAAACTTCGCACTTTAGTTACCTCATTCAAAACACATACAAAAATAACAAAACTTAGATTATATTATTTAATCACTTATTTATACTGAAATATAATTTAGAAAAACAATTAAAAACCAAATAAAGCACTTATTACAATAATTAAACATTGTTTCGCTCAATCAGTGCGCAGAATTTAGGTCATAAATTGATCAGCAAAACATAATATTGCTTGTTTAGGCTTGGTTAGGTCATCATCCCAGTCTTCTTTTCCATCTTAATGAAATTCCGCTCCATGGATCGGTCTCATAGTTGCCAAAAAAAATTATAAAGCTAACCGCTGTTTGCTTTCAACACAGGGCATTTGTCAGCGGCATTTGCATGTTGGCCTGATGGTTTTTTTTTCATCTACGGCTTTTTTTTCTCGTAACAAATTTTTACCTTAATTCAAGGCATTTATTCATTAGCATTCAACGTCTGTCTGTTTTTAGAAGCCACGTTGCGATCAGGATATCATTGTGAAGATGCAGGCGACAAGTACATAGGTTAAAATAACTATTGGAATTCGATGATGCCCGCAGAAGTTTTTAGTAAAACTGTACCGCAAATGCTGGTGAAGTTATCAGTGATTACTTCACCAGTATTTAATCACATTGATTGTCCACATGATTAGGACGGAATACGCAGGTAGCAGACCGAATGGACATTAATATAAGACGGCATAGATATGTTGTTGGCAATGCCTTCCAGTTAAGAAAATTCATAATTAATACAGCTTGATGAGTTAAAATTTTATCACCACAGATCTACCCTGGCTAATTTTGAACTGTATAAAATTTACTGGGTGAGTAAAATTTATCTGTGGTGAGAAACTTGTAACTCTTAATGCTATATTAATGGTGAATTTTTGTAACTAGAATGAATTTTCAAAGAAAATATACTAGCTTCATTGATTTAAACGTTCATGGCTGAGGTATTAGACACAACATTCGGTATTGAGCTATCGCAGGTAATTTTATCGGTCCACTATCTCATGCAAAATTTAATCCTGATCATATTTGCTAGTTTGTCCTGCACCTGGGAGCAAAGGCGACGTTTTTTTGGTATCATGCGGCTGTTATCAACATTCACAACTGGAATTGAACAAAAAACTTAATATTTTTGTAGTTATGTATAAAATACTTTCATATATTATGTATACTGAAAAATAATGTACTTAGCAATATATAACACTAATTTGAAATAAAAAAATTCAATATTTAATGATGTTTTTTTATGAACAACGTCCTAAATGATTTCATTATCCCAGAAACAACGTTCTATCTTAACATCGAACCGAGAAATCGTCTAACAGATTCCGAAAAAAAACGTCCTATAGTCATATGAAACCCTAAGAAGCTCAATAGTGTTCGCATAAAATGGTCCTAACGTATCATATGACTTAATTTTTTTACTGTTAATTATTGAAGAAAAAATTATTATTCCTTTGAATATGCTCTACGCCAAAGAATTTCTGTACAAAAAATGCGTTGCACGAGCTCTCCATCAAAAAACGTCCTATTTAAACATTGAAAGCCTGCTACCTAAAACCGAGATAAAAAAGCAATTTTTATATTTAAATTTAATGTATATTAAACCTATAAAAAACACATCGCAACACTTTCTCTTTTCCTATCTCCAACGAACAACGTCCGGACTGACGAAAGGACCGAACGCTTGCGCCGCGCGCCGCACCCGCGTGCCGTTGCATGATCACTTAGAACGTTGTTTTGCGGATATGATGTCAGTTAGGACGTTGTTCGATTTTATATCTCGGAAACTAATTAAGATACAAAAATTTTAAAAACGTACTTCTGTAGAGCTTGTTCTTCTTATCTCGTTTCACCATTAAAATCATTTTTGGTCTATGATCACATAGAACTATGTTCTACGGATAAGTCGAATTATACTAAGTATATCAGTCATCTAGAGGTAGTACCCATAACACAAACTCTGCTTAGCTTGGGGCTAGAGGATGCTATGTGAGCTGTCCGGAATTAATTATTTATTTTATTTATTTAGGCGACACAAAATGAGTTATCTGCCGACTCACACGCATAGTTCCATTCCAACCGAATTGTGGTCGCGGGGGTAAGGGGAGACACGTTTTCTGCTCGCAAAATGCTTCTGTGTTTTATTTAGTAATAAGTTTTTACGAGTAATTCTTGAAAATCAGTTAATGACAAATCACATAGTACTTTTCATTTTCATTTATGTACCTATATCTGGATTAGCACATACACATTCATAAGGTATGAAATTGACCAAGCATTAAACATTATTAAGTGGATTTACCCAGCTTGTTTTACTGACATCATCTTCTGTGTCTTCTAAATATGCTTCGTAATTACCTCCACATAATTATTTTTACATAAAATTTCACCGGTTCCATTGCACGACACAAACACCCGCTATAAACGTTGGAAAGCAACTGAATAAATTGCGCCCGTCTGGGAGCCGCACAGATTTTCTGCTGACCAGAATTTACGCGACTCACGACTCAAAAAATTACACTGCTTTGGGTGCAGCCTAAAATCGAACTACTCTGTTTTTAAAGATATTGCGTGGTCATACATTACAATCAGTGAACAATCAATCATCGTTTTCCTACCCTAAGGGTTGTTTTATTTCCAAATTTACTTAGTATGGGACCAACGACCAACCAAGAGGAGTCACTAATCGATTACTATTATAGGTACTAAATGATATGGTTGTGTCTGAGCAAAGTCTAGTTTTCAATAATTACTATTGAAAACGGTTTCGATCTTTCTTAACATATTATTGTCAAAACCGAGCCTAATTAGGCATGACTGTATGACATAATATGCTTTATTTAGCTTTGAATTTTTACGTTTTAATTTTGTATAAGCAGGCAACATTTTATTGTATAGATTTGTTTTTCTGTTTGATACTGATAGTTACTAAGTGACACCTTTTTTCTGTATGTAATATTATCTAATTTCAATTATTAGAAGTCTCCAATGTCTACGTATTTCATTATTTCTTCTACAAAACTAAACTTAATTTATAAGAAAGCATTGCAGCCGCTTTTGCAAAAAAAAAAGGATTTCGCGTTCAGCGTGGCAGAACAAACCTTTTTCAGAAGCTTTAAAAAATAAAATTGTTTATTACAAGAAAATTACAAAACTAATTAAAACACCGGCTTTGAATAATGCATAACAATTATTAATAACTTAAAACTAAAATAGCTTTGATAATAACAATAAGGTCTGCTCTATCCCGCTTATTTGAAAGCAAAATCTTATTCCTATCCTATTCGCACTGGCTGTAACGTGCTCTCTTAATATAAATTTTGGAAAATAAATATAGTTATTTAGAGTCGGTTGGCTGCACATCCAGTGTAAATATGACGTCACTTGACGTCAAAATAATTCATATCACTTTGAATATAAGTATTCATTTAAGTGAGGGTTACAGCCCGTTCACACTAGTCGTAAGTCGCATATGACTAAAAGTCGAATGCTCTGGTGACCATACACTTTGTATGGAGCTGTTCACATTGGATGAGATGCGATTTTTAGTCTAATACGACTCAAAAAACCATCCGACAGGCCAGCGCCCGTTGTAAGACTAAAAATCGCGTCGAATCGTGCTCGCATAGGTGCCTGCTTGTTGCTGTTCACACTAGTCGTGCATCTAATCGACTCGAGCGCGTTGTTACCTATATTATATTATAACTTTATTTTACCTTTATTATATATATATTGCAAAAACGGGCAATACGCGCGATTTTGCAAATGAAAAACATAGAATCATGTAAGGATAAATTTAAGGAATTAGGAATTATGACACTCATAGGCGAATATACATTCAGTCAAAAAAGTATCGGGAATGGATGATTTGTTGATGGTTCCAAATTCAAATTTTTGTTTTTTTTGTTGTTGTTAGGTTGGCACAACTGTTTGCCATTTTGGCGCGGAGTTTGAGTTGCATCTGTTATTTATATTAAATACAGTGCTGTTTTTAGTTACATCATATCTAGTGTGTATTGCGAATTTCACAACGGACAAAAACATCGAACAAAGAGTTTGTCTTACCGCGGCTCCACATTTGTGCCGTGAATTAACGCGCGAATTCTCACCGTGAATTCACGGTACAAGTTGTACCCTCCACATTCACGGAATGCTCACAATCGTTCGTGAAACCCGCCGCGAAATGGACGTATGTAGGAGCTGCTGCTGCAATAACATTGCTGTAGCTTTGTTTGCTGTGGCAACATATCACTACTTAAACGTCCAAAACAAGAAAGTTTTTGGATTTTGCATCGCCAATGGAATTTCGTGTTCGGAGTCACTGAAAATGTTACAGAAGGCTTTCGGTGAATCGACTTTATCAAAAACACGTGCTTATGAGTGGTACAAAGCGTTCAAAAGCGGTCGAGATGTGATGGAAGATTTGCCTCGCTCTGGTAGGCCATCGACGTCTGCAATTGAAGTTAACATCGCAAAAGTGAAGGAAACAGTGACTGAAAATCCTCATTCAACTTTGCGAGAGATAGCCGCCGAACTTTCTGTATCTCACGAGTCGATCCGTACCATTTTAAATAATCACTTGGGTATGAAACATGTTGCCGCTCGACTAGTCCCAAAAGACCTGAATTTTCTCCAAAAACTCAATCGCATGAGAGTCGCTGAGGACATGCTAGAACGAGTCAATTCCGACCCAACATTCATGAAACGCATTATTACTGGTGACGAGACGTGGGTTTATGAGTTTGACATGCAAACTAGTCAACAAGCTTCGGAGTGGCGCCTTCCAACAATCGGTACAAGACATAAAGGAGAATTCGCGGCGAGAACTGAACTCGATTCCGGAAACAGCGCTTAAAAAATGTTTTGATGATTGGATAATTCGTTGGCGTAAGTGTATCGTTTCTGAAGGAGCATACTTTGAAGGTGATAAAATAAATTTGGATGAATAACAAACATTTTGTGTATTATTGATCTTTTCCCGGTACTTTCTTGACAGAGTAGTATATACCAAAATTTAATGTATGTAAAATTAAACATTGATAAATTTAATTTAAATGGAAACTCTCATGGCTATAACACCAGAACTAGAAATGATCTTGCTATCCCTACTCATAGACTTGCAAAAGTAGGTAAAAGTTTTGTATGCGTAGGTATTAAACTTTTTAATAAACTTGAATATGACATTCAGACCAAAGATATAAACAATTTTTGTAACACTATCAAAAAAATGTTAATTGAAAAATCATACTATACACTCGACGAAGCTATTGCTGATAATTTTACTGTTATATCTACCTAACTTTTATTATGTACCAGCTTGTACCAATTCTGTTTTAGTTTTTACGCAATTACTAATATTATGTAACATATATGTAAAAAGATTGATTTTTGAAAATTGACTTTTCCAAGTGTACAAATGTATCTAACTGGAATAAATAAATACAATACAATACTTTCCAAAGTCGATCTTTCTGTTAGGATTGGGTGCATCCTGTATTTTCTTGGAATTGACTTTTTTTTCAACACGTTAATTTTCTTCGTAAGTAGTAGAGCACAACAAGTTCTTCGTCGGCGTCCATCTCACGAGTTCGCTACGTACCGAATGGCGCGAAACTACGACCTATACGACTCGCGACGCAGTGTGAACAGGTACATCAGACTTTCGACTTTCAGTAATATGCGACTTACGACTAGTGTGAACGGGCTGTTACGGTCAGTATTAATTGGATTGTTTGATGAATGTTGGATTTTAAGTTTTTTTTCGATCCATCCAAGAAAGATTTGGGTTTCTCTTGTTTGTTTAGCCAAAGTTTGAAACGTGGTATGGAACCTTTCGTCGATGCGCAATTGGCCGACTTGATTGAAAACAAAGATGAGAAACAGTTGACTTGAAAATATCGATCCTTACGAAAGTTTTGATTTTTAAGGAGTCGACGGATTACGTAATAAATTAAACTAGGTAATTTAAATAGTGAAAAAGTATAAACAATTATAGTTTACCAAAGTTACTTGGTTATTAATACAAAAACATGAGTTAAAGTTTTTAAATCGATTAGATACAACTCATACACAAACAAAACTGATTTACCTTTGACCTAAAAAATTGAATCGTCAAAGTAGGTCTGAATTTAAGTCGAACTGACAAAATGGAAATAGGAAGGACTAAAAAGCGTGACTGATTAGATCTAACCTGATTAGTTTTTAATGTGTCGTCTCAAATCAAGAATTCAATTAAAATGCCTGATAACAGCTCAACTCAGAGAGAATCTAGTAGCTTAAGAGCATGAAACTACTGTACCACTATCAAATTACGAAAATTAGTTCATATTTATCCACTAGAGGCGCTGCAAGGCGTCAAATGCATGAGAAGAGAAGAAAACTGTTTTAAAAACTTTTAGTCAAAGATTTTAGTATGATAACGTTCCTTTTTTAGTAAATAAATTCGAACAAATTGTCAAAACTTCTTTGTAAAAAGGCTTTATACAAAATATTATACATTACCTAGAGGATAAAAAAGAAAATACGAGTTCTACAAAAACTAACAACGTAAAGGTTTAATGTTTCTTAAATTGTAAAAATAATAATAAATAGTTCTTCTTTATCCGCTAGAGGCTTCAAATGTATGAATTGCGAAGAAATCTTTTAAAAACTTTTAGTGAATAGAATAAAACAATTGGTGAAATCTATTTTAAAAAGGTATAAGTAGGTATTAAAAATATCAAATTATTAGCGGATAAAAAAGCTAAGGATGAGTTTTAGTCCAACTCGAAAACTAACAAACTAACACGTTTCTTGTTCGTTTCTTTACTTTCCCTTAAAACACTTGAAGTGAACAAAAATCATACTGATTGATTTTTTCTAGTATTAATATCTTAGTTAAGTATCTATAAGTATTGTAAAATCTTTGTATATATGAACTATCTGACTCCGAGAGTTCTGTAAGTTGTAAAAGATATATAGCACTTTGAGTTTGGATTTGAAATAAAGAATTAATGATAAGTGTGAAATAAGAGATAGAAAGGGAATATTGCATGCGAAGCTACAGGCTGAAGCAATCACCATAATTCAATACAGCCTTCAGACTTCCGAAGGGACATACAATAGATTTGCATTTGAAAGGAAAATAGCATTAGGTGTCTACTATCTGTAACCGGCGAGTCAGTAAATACCTACTCTTGAATAGAAATAAATAAACAGAACAATATGTGTGTGAGCAAAGTAGATACATATGTAACGATTTATTTCCTAGTACGAGTGTGTAGTATGTAATATAATGTGTAGGTATTGTATCACTACATAGTATAAAACAAAGTCGCTTTTTCTGTCCCTATGTCCCTATATCCCTTTGAATGCTTAAATCTTTAAAAGTACGCAACCGATTTTGATGCGGTTTTTTATAGAGATAGAGTAATTCAAGAGAAAGGTTATACGTATAATAAAACCGTGCGAAGCCGGGGCGGGTCGCTAGTGTAGTATAAAGTACATGTTGGTACATAGTTACATACCTAATTAATTCCGCGTTTAAAAACCGATCCGAAAAAAATCGTCATCTTTATCTTGGTAGGTGCCTAACCTTGGCACATTTTTATTGGATGTAGGTACTATTGGAGGCTAGTAGGTGTTAGATATATATAATTATATTAAATTAAATAATATATTATATTATATTACTAGCGAAACGCATCAAAATCCGTTGCGTAGTTTTAAAGCCTTAAACTTTATATAGTTAGAAGATAACATTCTAGGAGAACGTCCAAGACTTTATGTGATAGTCTATAGGTACCTACTGCATTTACAGGTCTGAGAAAAAATAACAAAACTATTTGTAAAATCGATCTAATATCCCATCTCAAAAATTCACCTAGACCGTTCCGACTCTAGATAGTTTTGTTCAATATTGCTAGGAAAATAAGCCAATTAAAATACAATCTATATGTTCTAGCAATGCAAGTAGTATAAAAATATCAATAACAAAAACAAAGTTCAATGACCCGAAAATCAACACAGCGCGAATAAGTCACAGTAGATAAACATATAAATAAAAAATGTCGATTGATGTAAATGTAATGTGTATTGTATGAAGTATATCAGGCATGGATCTAGTAAGTATCTATCTATAACTTAGGCAGAAATACAGAAATACATTATAATTATTCATTTATTTATAATTAACTTTACCATACAATGTGTACCATACAATGTATATACATTACATCATGTATACATTCAGTCAAAAAAGTATCGGGAATGGATGATTTGTTTATGGTTCCAAATTCAAATTTTTGTTTTTTTTGTTGTTGTTAGGTTGGCACAACTGTTTGCCATTTTGGCGCGGAGTTTTTGAGTTGCATCTGTTATTTATATTAAATACAGTGCTGTTTTTAGTTACATCATATCTAGTGTGTATTGCGAATTTCACAATGGACAAAAACATCGAACAAAGAGTTTTTCTTAAGTTTTGCATCTCCAATGGAATTTCGTGTTCGGAGTCACTGAAAATGTTACAGAAGGCTTTCGGTGAATCGACTTTATCAAAAACACGTGCTTATGAGTGGTACAAAGCGTTCAAAAGCGGTCGAGATGTGATGGAAGATTTGCCTCGCTCTGGTAGGCCATCAACGTCTGCAATTGAAGTTAACATCGCAAAAGTGAAGGAAACAGTGACTGAAAATCCTCATTCACCTTTGCGAGAGATAGCCGCCGAACTTTCTGTATCTCACGAGTCGATCCGTACCATTTTAAATAATCACTTGGGTATGAAACATGTTGCCGCTCGACTAGTCCCAAAAGACCTGAATTTTCTCCAAAAACTCAATCGCATGAGAGTCGCTGAGGACATGCTAGAACGAGTCAATTCCGACCCAACATTCATGAAACGCATTATTACTGGTGACGAGACGTGGGTTTATGAGTTTGACATGCAAACTAGTCAACAAGCTTCGGAGTGGCGCCTTCCAACAATCGGTACAAGACATAAAGGAGAATTCGCGGCGAGAACTGAACTCAATTCCGGAAACAGCGTTTAAAAAATTTTTTGATGATTGGATAATTCGTTGGCGTAAGTGTATCGTTTCTGAAGGAGCATACTTTGAAGGTGATAAAATAAATTTGGATGAATAACAAACATTTTGTGTATTATTGATCTTTTCCCGGTACTTTCTTGACAGAGTAGTACATTGAATTAGGCCGCATTCCATGGATCCATGGATCATGGATATGTGGGGAAATGCGGCCTAATTCAACATAGGTTCATATTTCAGATGCGAGCGTTTATCTTGAAAATCTTTCAGGGACAAATTATGAGACCTTTTTTCTTTAAATATAATATACGAGTAGGTATACGTTCATAGATTTATTAATTTAAGACCTACTGTAACGACAAGAAACAACTGAATAAATGATTCTAATTTCAAAAAAGTATTATACTCAAATACAAGCTCAATATACCTAAAATTTTATGACGCACAAAAAACAAAACATTGCCATCCGTCTAAGATATATGTATTATGTATCATTTGATTTATCATAAAGGAATAAATAGGTACATAAATAAATAATGTTCGATAACCTACATAGATTTCTATTCCATTTCTTTTTTGCTTCGTAAAAAAAGCTTCTTTTATATTTTTACTTTTTAGTGCACATTTAGAACTTATACTATACTATAACAATAGTAAACTAATTTTTGCAAAATTCATACCTTTTTAAAAACACTTATACCTGAAACTCGCTAATTATGCCACCACATTGTTCACTGTTTTAATTTCTAGGTGTCAATAAGGACGTAAAGAAACACTTGTTCATGTTGTTAGTGAATAGACTCATGAAGTCTTTATGTGTCATTAGGAAATACATGATGAATTCAAGTGACTACAAAAGAATGCACATATTTCGCTATAACTTTTTGTGTGAAACATTAACCCAGCTGTCTGTGCCGAATCGTCAGAATCTAGAACGACTTAGTTGACTCGACTTGAGTTGTTTTGGAAAATCAACGGCTGAAACTAACTTAATGAAATTGAGTAATAGAATCAGAGAGCCAATTTGCAGTTTGCAACCGTCTGCAGGATACTATTAGTTACTAGCGACCCGCCCCGGCTTCGCACGGTTTTATTATACTCTTTAATTACTCTATCTATTAAAAACCGCATCAAAATCTGTTGCGTAGTTTAAAAGATTTAAGCAGTCAAAGGTAACATAGGGATATAGGGACATAAGGATATAGGGACAGAGAAAGCGACTTTGTTTTATACTATGTAGTGATTAGAATAAGTTAAATTGTGTCCATAAAAAAAGTTATCTTTATCGACAACAGTCGTAGCGTAGCGGTAAAGGTCCGCCTGAAAAACTGGGGCCCGAATCCATTTATTTAAAAACAAAGGTCTCAATAGTGCCATTCAATCAATATGATTAAAATGACGTTTGTACATTTGGTATTCTACTATGTTTTGCCCTTGAAGAGACTTTAATAATTAGAATGTCAAATAGTATAAAGGTAATCGTCACAGCTATGATTGAACCTCAAAAAGTTTGTGCTGGTAGAACCAAAAAGAGTTTAACACTGTCAATGGGTGATTCTCCCAGGGTGGAAAAAAACATGTCCGGCTCGAAAAATCATACAAAAAGTATCCCTAGCCCTTTGATTTTTTTTATGATAGTAGATTAGACAAAAATAATAGGGGAGGCCTTTTTTAGTTTTTTAATAATCTTATTTTAAATAAGTAAAAATAAATAAAATCCTTGGAAATTCTGACTTCCGTGGTGCGTCCGGACCTCATGTTCCTGTGTTAATAAATTTTTATATCATTTCCTGAAAACACTAGTACTAATTTACATAGGTTCACAATAACCCAGATAGTTACTTGCTTATTTGACGCTATTACTACGCAAAACTAAGCTTTAGTTGACAAGTTACAACGAGATAACTTCGCGTCCGTCGTTTAGCTCTGATTCCCCTGGTGCGCACTAATTCATTCATAAATGCTGTACTTTAACATCTGCGTAAATTGTTGTTAGATCGAGAGAAACTATCAGTCACGCCCCATCAGTGGTGTGTACAACAAGTGTGTATGTCTCCACGTCACTCTGTTATTTCAGTACGTAATCACTTTCCGTGGCTTGGTATGTAGAAATACTGATTACCATGTTGACTATAAATTTGTTTATGCTAATCCTATTGTTTTATTAATGATGATAATTCATGCCTTTTGTGTTCCTAATTTCGACTGCATATTTCAATGTAAAATAAACCAGCAAATTAAGAAAATTTCTAAGATTTTGTTATTATTTTTGATTTCCGTGGTACTGATTTCCGTGGATTTTGCGGGTTCATTAACCTCTCAATAATATTTTTTTACAGTTTTTATGATGTTTTTTAGGATAAAAGTTTATAATAAATACAAAATGAATAATTATAATATTTTTAATACAAAGATAAACATTATTAGTGTGATTTTTGTAAAAAGTTACTTGTATTTACAGTAATGATTTAAAGGTGTTTTTGTAAAAACTGATTAAAACTACAAACGTCAAATAATTGGTCCTTAGTTTTAAGAAGCTAAATACTCTACTTACTACCGAAAACACATATTTTTATTGATAAACCAACCCATATTTGATTTTGGTGATATAAATTCTGATTTCCGTGGACACCATGTTTTTAAAATTGAATAACTCCGTAACCATAAAGCCAATAAAGTTCCCTTCACTACCAAAAAATTCAAAATGAATCTTCATTTAGAATATACTATCGTGATGTGCAATTTCAACAAAAAAAAATGTGCCACAGAAGTCAGACAAAAAACGAGTTTTCGTAGAATCACCCCAATTTGACACGATACTATTTAAATGTTGAAGCGATTAATTTAGTGGAATTCGGACACTGGTTCATTGGTTCATTTAATGGTAAAAAAAATATTACACGTCAAATTGGATGTACATTGAACAACTTAACATTTGCTTACGTAAGTAATTATTTAATATACGGTAAAGATAAACCAATTATGAAAACTAAAATTTTATAATATTTAAATTATAGTTTACAGTCTCTCACACATCAAAATTAATCAACAATATTTATTTCATAAGAGTAAAAAAAACCAATAACTATAAAATAACAATACTACATCATTTTAAAAGTTCGTCCATTCTCTGGAAAAATTGCTTGATCTGTCTATTCTTTAATTTATTTTTAAAGGATTGCATTGACTTAGCACTAGTGATATGAGATTTCGCTTTTAATTCCTGCCTTTGGACATAATTATGTACGATATGTAGATTTTTTATAAAATCTTGATAACTGGACCAAGATTATTGGTAGCTCCGTGAGTTTAGGATCCGTAATACAGGACAAAGGCTGGATCGATCTATCTTTCAAATAAAACTCACTCTTAGTACGGAAAAATGCGTATAAAACTCCGTATAGAAGCTAGTTAGTTATATTTGTTTGCTATTTGTGTTTAAGAAAATTACCGCTGCAAATTTCTATTAGGTAAATTATAACACTTTACTTGTGTAAGTTATGTAAAGCCCTATTGTAATACGTAGATACGTACCTACAGTTATAAATGTGATGACTATAAGGTACACTATTGTATATAACAAAGTCGCTTTCTGTGTCCCTATGTCCCTATTTCCCTATGTCCCTTTGAACGCTTAAATCTTTAAAACTACGAAACGGATTTTGACGCGCTTTTTTTAATAGATATAGTGATTCACGAAAAAGGCTTAAACGTATAATAAAACAGTGCGAAGCAGGGCGGGTCGCTAGTTTTAAATATTTCTCTGTAAGTGAACAGTAATTCTTTTGAGAAATAAATATCTTCAACCATCGTACTTAAGAGTACACGTGACCGTAGTAAGTAAAGTAGCTCATTAGAACTCGATGACGTCATACGCCTTCGGGATAAGGAACCAATTGAACATGACTCGGAGCTATTCATAGACCAATGTTACAGTCAGTGTTGTTTTGGAGTAGTGGTTGGTAGTGGGTTTGATGCTCGGTCAATTGTCTAATAACCGTGAGATTAACGATAACCGTCCAGACATAATACTTGAGATTGAAAACTGAAATTTACAGAACATTTACTTGTAAGGCTTTAAAAGTAGGTACTGTGTGTACAAATTTTTGAAGTAGGTTAAAACTTGAAGTTTTCCTCCGCCGAATAACACGTGAGGCATATTTTGCAGTTTTGAAAACCAGCTCTAAAATCTAGATTTAATCTTCAAGGCTGTTAAGCTGCTGTGTGAATAGCAAGTCATTTTAATATTATTATATTCATTGAGTCATTCATATAATTTTGTAAATTTTGGTCCTGAACTGTAAAGGCAAACTATTAAAATAAATTAAAAAAACTCCTAGCACCATCGTCTAGCCAAACATCATCATTTTAACTAAATTAATAAATGCTATAGGGGTACAATTTTCATATATAAATTAATAAGTTCAGAAGAAATGCATGCATGTCATTGTCAATCTTAAATTATATAATAATATGTAGGTATATCCAAATATACAAAAACAATATTAACATCGAAGATTAAATTTTTTATCATCTAGACCTTATTTATCATATCATCAAAGTTTTTGTTATTTATATGTATAATTTATCTTCTATGTTTATGAAAGAGAACTGAGTGACTCAAGAAGAGATCTCTGTAACTACAAGAGCTAAGCTTAAATTTTGCATGGAGCTTCGTTTGACGACGAAGACACCCGCTAAGAATTTAATTAAATCAAATTATTGGAAATTTGTAATGTATGGGGAATTACTGAAGTCCACGTGCATGAAACCCCGTGCGGATCAGCTAGCTATAGCTATTATTACCTGTCTTTTAAAAAATGTTAAAGGGTTAAAAAAATCACTTGCAACAGGCTTAATACTATTTTCTCCTTTCCAGCCTCACCATGAACTCAGGCTGGCTCGCATGGGAGTGCATAGTATTCGCCATCTTCATCAGCGCATCATCCCTGGCTCCTCTATGGCGACGGAGAAAGGACGCTGCAGCCGGTTCTAGTGCCAAGACTGCTTATATCTTCGCTGGAGGTGGAGTTTCCACTCTAGCCATGATTCTATCCGTGGCGAGAGGCACGTTAGGAGTTCGGAGTTTTCTTGGTAAGTTGAAACATTTTACTCCGTTTAAAACGATCACGGTTTTTAAGACTAACGTCATTTAAAACGCAAATTCAGCTACAATGATTATTGATTTGTTTTGAGACCTTTCGTGATCATGGTGTATGAAACTGTGCTGAAATGTCAGAAAATTCTAAACAATTCAAGTCATACTCCTGCAGGTCAGCAACCTTGAAAGTAGATCTTTGTCTTCAAGACTTCTCCAGATATCTCTGCTTCTTTTTAGTAGGTGAGTTCATAAAGGTCTTTTTTGACTTCTTCATTCCAGCAATACCACCAACTGGTGGATGGTGTTCGTTAAAGTATGCTGCGGCTGGTTTTAGTTCTAGGATTGCTTTACAATTGTCTGCTGAGTATCCACTTTGGCCATGATTCTATACGTGGCGAGAGGTACGCTAGGATTTCAGAGTTTTCTTGGCAATTTGAAACAATAGAACATATTGAGAATTTAAAGAGGGTTGTAGATCAGCGACCTAAAGTAAATCTTAGCCTTTAACACTTCTCCAGATATTTATGTTCTGATCTGCTTCTTGTTGGTGGCGTCGAGTTAACAAAGATCTGCTTTGACTTCGTCTATCCAGCGATTACTAGGACCACCAACTGACTCTTTTCTCTATCTGGTCAGTATCCACGGTTTGACTACATTGACAGAAATGGCCTAAAATTTTCACGTTATTTCGGGTCCATCTGACAAAACCTACTTAGCAAAATGACTAGCTAGCAATACATCAACACTTCATCTTCTCTTCATAGCATTTGAACTACATCGCTAAACTGACTTGGTAGCAAAAAGACTACTTTTTCAAAACAGGTACAGTCATTTACAAAAAGTTGAAATCCTAATCATGTCGTGTTTACTAAATACTGAAATTTTAAGACTTGTTAGAATGAGCAGTGGTTATGGTTTAAATATCATATATATTATAATGTTGCATCCTGATTCGGTTTCTGAAAAGTACTAGAGTTACAGAAGTTTCAAAAAGGTAATTATTAGCTTTCCTTTATGTACGCTAAACTAAATATAATTTCAAGTAAGTATATAGACATTACCTCTTAGAAAATCATGTTGCTAACTAGTACTTTTTGAACAAAAAATACGAAATCGGCTACAACGGTGTTAATACTTCATGGTTTCAAACTTCGTAGTTTGAAAACAAGACTGGTCAATTATAAATTAAGAAGGAAGCTGTCATGTTGAAGTATGCTTGAAAGATAACATCGAATATTGTTTCATTGTTATTGATTCATTTGGTTGTAATAGAAGCGTAAGCAGTGAAAGCCAAGAAAATGCCGGATAACCTTAAATTTATTACAAATCAAAAAGGAAAACAAGCACTTCTTCATAACAGCCATAGATATAATTTTGTTAAAAACAATAAAAATGGAAGCTTGTGGAGGTGCGTAAATAAAGGTGAATGTTCCGCTTCAGTGACTTTAAATGACACTAAAGATAAGATAGTACGAAAAAGTTCTCACTGTTGTGCACCTCATCCAGACGACAATAAGAGAGCGTTGATGATGGATTTGTGCCGTCAAGAAGTTTGTAGTAAAATGGAACCGGTTAAGAAAATATTTGAAAGACATGTTCTCATACAGTCGTCAATAAAAGGGTCCGAAAATTTAATAATGCCATCTTACTCGGAGGTGAAAGATAACCTATATAGAGCCCGGAAGAAAACTTTGAATGTGAAAAGAACGGAATTCAAGAAAATACAAGAAGTAGTCATACCCAAAATTATGGCGTCTTATTTTTTGGTAGCAGATGATGGCGGAGATGACAAAATATTGTTGTTTTGCTCCAAGATAGCCAAAAAAACTTTGAAAGTATTACGTAATCAATATTTCTTCTGCGACGGAACATTTAAAAGGTGTCCGAAACCATTTTTTCATTTTTTTTCGATACATGTGGATTTGAATAGTTCTAGTGAGTACACTAATATATTGCCCGTTATATACGCCTTGCTCCCTAACAAGACGGAAGTCACGTACATAAGGCTTTTTACACTCATACGAGATGTACTCAATATTGATATTCGCAATTTCAAATGCGACTATGAAGCAGGTCTTATGAACGCCTTTAAAGCAGTGTTTCCAAGGGCAGTTGTTACGGGCTGTTTTTACCACTACAATCGAGCAGTTTGGAAAAAGGGCCGCGAACTTAAGGTTAAAAATGAAATTATTAGACATACAGCAAATTTGCCTTTATTGCCAATTAAATATATAGACGCTGGCTGGAGAGCAATAATGAATCGAGCTCCAAAAACCGCACGTAATGACAAGTTCATTAAATACTTCAAACGGCAATGGGAAAAATCATTTTCACTCATTTGTTGTGCTACTGAAAGGCATAGAACGAACAATGGCATGGAGAGCTGGCACAGACGCCTTAACGTCCGGATCCCACATAAGGCCACGTTGCTTTTATTTTTGTATATCCTGCGAAAAGAAGCACGCTTGAAAGATATTGCTATCAAGCAGCACTATTTTAACAAATCACGACGGTTGCGTCGCCACATACAATTTGATAAAATGCTCAAAAATGAAATTACATCACTGAAACATGGACACATCAATGAGATGCAGTTCTTAGAAAACATTTTTGAAATTAAAAAGCAAATTCTTCATCAGAACCATTAGAAACATATTTTTTTAAATTTTAGTAAGCCGATTAAATTTTTTTTTATTTAAGGGTAAAAACAAGTCTTTCAATGAGGGGTTTAAAACTAATGTTTAAGTATAATTCTTAGTGTAATTTTTATGTTATAAAAACAAGAATAATCTTTTCTTTTTGTTGGGTATTAAACATATTTTTTCTAAATAAAATGTTTTTGTTACTAACAGTACTTTTGAAAAAGTAGTCTTTTTGCTACCAAGTCAGTTTAGCGATGTCGTTCAAATGCTATGAAGAGAAGATGAGGTGCTGACGTATTGCTAGCTAGTCATTTTGCTAAGTAGGTTTTGTCAGATGGACCCGTTATTTCTAATTTTATCGAGTGTTTTCATGAATCAAACACAATTTGCCACAAATAATGATCAATAACAAAGCCAAAAACAGTTAATTATTTGTTAAATTATGTAATAAAGTATGAATTATATATAATAACGTATGAAAAAGAAGAAATAATCACATTAAAAGTGGATCTGGTTAATTCACTGGCGTCTTGTTTGGGTACAGTTAGCATAATTAAACATTTTTAATCAGTCTTGCCTGCAGCAAATAAAGAAATAAACTTTTTGTACCTTGCCAAAAATAGAATAATTTGTTTTCTTTGGAGTTTTTCGATATTTCGGCACCGTTTCAGGCGCCATGATCACGAAAGAACTGAGGTCACTGCGAGTGAGTTTTTATTGGCAGATATATCGATCTACCCTCATTTTTCGTCTTTTGCTACGAACGTTACCACTACCACCGGTTTCATTATCTAACGCAACTCGTATACAATGACTTTAGTGTTAAAAACCATGATAGTTTTAAAAGTTTTAATAGAGTAATTATTCGTCACAAGTTTATTTATTCCAAGAAACAAAATTTATTGAATACTGGTCAAAAATGCTTTCTTAAGAAAATGTTAGACGAAAACATGACTCAATTCTACTCTAAATATTATATATATTATGAAAACGGAGTTCTAAGGTAGCCATTACTTTATTATTAACTAGCGACCCGCCCCGGCTTCGCACGGTTTTAATATACGTAAAAACCTTCCTCTTGAATCACTCTATCTATTAAAAAAAACCGCATCAAAATCCGTTGCGTAGTTTTAAAGATTTAAGCGTTCAAAGGGACACAATGACATGGGGACAGAGAAAGCGACTTTATTTTATACTGTATATGTAGTGATTGGCTGGCAAATTAGCAATTAACTCAGTTATTAAATTGTTTTTATATAAAAAGCGATAAGTATTAAAAATATGATAATTGTTAAAGAATTATAATTCTGTAATCTGTGGACGACAGTGACGTCCATATGTATTTTACTTAAATTTACAAGTAATACCATACTACCTAATAATATGTACTCATGTAGAAAAAATTGTTAATGTTGTCCTAATTATATCTAATTTAATCACAAAAACTACATTTGACTGAGGGACATCCGTGTAAATAACAATACAATACAATACTAGAACAGTCGAAAAAAAAAAATCGAAAAATCGAATCCATACGGAGTGAATAGGGTTGACGATAGAATCGAAACGTGATTTTAACGTTTCCTTTTTTTCTGTAATAGTTCTTAGTGTTTTTTATAAATAACTGTAATAATAAATCGTTATTATAGTAAAATATTTCATTTATTATAACATTGTATCAAAACTTATAAGCCTATATAGTCTCATATCTTTGAACGGACAGTTGTAACAGCAAAGCTGTCATAGCAATAGTTGTTCCGATTGAATAGACCTATCCAACGACATTTTTATAGCTATTGGAACCCTCCAATGGAACCACCCGGTTCCAAGCTCCATGTATTTTTGCTCATTGCCTTTGATAATATAAAATATAAACTGACCACGGCTTTTCAAGAGATGTTTCTTTGGAAGCAAAGAAGGATATAGCGTCTGGTCGATGCGACGCGTGACCCTAGAGCTGGTGAGTATCTGGCTCAGCGCATCAGCATTGCCATACAGCATGGTATGGTACTGCAGCCAATGTACTGGTAACTCTTCCGACTGGTATTGACATGGATCAGTTGAGCTACTTTTAGACTGTTTGCAACCGTCTGCAGTTAGCTTAATCGTTTCATTTTTATGTACTAGATGTCATTTTTTCTATTCCTTGATTGTACATTTCGTTGTTATTAAATTTCGGATATAGCACGCTTTCCCAGAAATAACTTATTTTGTTATTTACCCTAAATTCGGTTAGTAATGGAAGTGTCCGATTATCTTATTCAACAGAAAATAGCTCTTACTATACTGACTAAGTTCGGGGTCGATTCTTTAGCCACGACCGCCGAGACCTAATAAAACAACACGCTTAAGTTATTCAGGTACTCTATTTAGACGTGCTATCTTACCATTATAATTAAATGCCATAAGCTGACAAATGTATGAACACAAATTATTTAATAGCAAACATCATGTCGTAAATTATACGCTTCGCGCACACGGTAGCAAGCGGACTCAAATGATGACATTATATTTTTATCTAGTACATACGATCGCTAAAATACTCCAATTTGTACAAATGATAGTAAATTGGTGTAGCACAAACGTAGAAATATTTATTGCATAACATTTGGAATACGTAGATATGTTGTGTTTTACGAAAACCGAAGTTGAGTTTTATTATAAACTGTTATTTTAAGTTTTAAGGGACTTATAAGAATCCAAAGGGAAATTTGGAACCACTCCCATGATTTTCTACAAGAAATCGAAAGAATTATCAATATAGGCAAAAAAGGTACAAAGTGGAAAAATAAACTACTGGCAGATGCTGGATCCGGCAAGCTGAAGACAGGCGCTATGGCGCTCATTAGGGGAGGCCTAAGTCCAGCTGTGGACTAATATAGGCTGATGATGATGATGATGAAATAAGTGATAATTCACGGACCTAGGGTCTCGACTCCAAGGGGAGCAAATGCGTAGGCTCAGTCGAGACCTGTATATTTGCGCCTCTTGAGATCCTCAGCCAAATCTGCCGCCGCACCAGCCCTCTTGGATATCTTTGAAAGATGGGTAGGCGCAAATGTGGCGCGATGGCGTCCCACACTGTTTATTTAATAATACCTACAATAATTATTCTTCTTTTATGTATTCCTATTTTTTACTTTGTACCTCTAGTTGTTGTGATAACCGAAAATTTACCCATGGCTGTTAGAGCCCAAACTAAGCCATTGTATGTTAATCTGAGTAAATAATTGAGTTGTGGGAATCCCCACGTGTTTTCGACACTCGTCTTCGAGACGGATTAGAAGCCCTAAAGTAGGTACCTAATATTAGGAGCCGGTACCGAAGTAAAAATCAGCATTATTATCCAGCCTGCGTATCGAGGACGCTTCCGTTTGCTATTGATATGGATTAGTATTTTGCAACAGTCTGTAGTGAGGTCTAGACTTAAAATTCCATATATATAAAACGGGTAATGTTTCCATATATATATCAGGTTTGTCAGGTAGCAATCTGTCTTCTTTTACAAAGTTTTTTGGTATATGTTATTTTAATGTATATACAGACTCTGGCTCAAAATAGCCAAGAATAAAGGATATTTTACCTAGTATAAGTTCTAATTTGTTCCGATGTGATTGCTAAGCATTCTGATTCCGTTCATTAAACAAACTTCACGTTCTTCTGCAGGTTTTCCATCTGAGCTGGTATACCACGGCTCCGCGATGTGGGAGACGCTGTACGGCATCATCTTGGCCTTTCCGATCGTGTGCTGGGTCTTCGTTCCCGTCTATTACAGACTGCATACCAACTCCGTCTACGAATACTTACAGGTATGGTTATTATTAATTAATACTTACCTGGTTTACACCTCTTTTTATTCAGATTTTACAACCTATTAAGAAAATGTTTATGTCGGTTGACTAAGTAAGAAAAAAAACTTAATAGTAAACTAAATAACACTTCTAGAAAGAACAAAAACAAATAACACTAAAGTAGGATTAATTTATGAACTACTAAGAATCTATTTAATTATCATTTAGGGTTTACACTTTGTTTATTATCAAGTGCAAGTGACAAGTGAAGTGACATTACGATATCCGATCATTTTAAACTAATTTAAGCATGTCATGTTTTACCGGCTACTTTGATGATGATGCATGCATATGGTATGCTTATCTTCATCAATCAAAGAATGAGTAGGTACTAGTTTATTTTGGCTTCCGTGTTAGTTAATTTTGAAGCCTGTTTGGGTGAAAGTAAAAAATCTATCTTTTTTTCTATTCCGGAATTTTCGCGGACGATTACCGCACGTATTGCGTCTCAT
The DNA here is from genome assembly GCA_944547425.1 of Eupithecia centaureata. Taxonomy (NCBI): domain Eukaryota; kingdom Metazoa; phylum Arthropoda; class Insecta; order Lepidoptera; family Geometridae; genus Eupithecia; species Eupithecia centaureata. Next base: position 8,133,819 of record OX155696.1, read on the forward strand.
ATATCGCCAACACTACATGGAAGTAAATAGGTCTATTTTATGAATGATAGACTAATTTTATTGTATGTTTTTTTATATGAGCCGTAGTTTTTAAGTATTTTACATCCTGTACTGTAGTTGCCTGAAATAATGATTTATTATTATCATTATAGGAGAAGAAATAACGGATGTTACTTGACGTGATTGTGTGATTCTGATTTCCCGGTACTTTTGGTTAGATAAACATAGAAAAATCATACGGAAACAATAAGACAAAAGTATATGGAGGAAAGTAGGTACATTGGTTACAATAATATATCTTAATAAAGTGGGACGAATAAATTATGTAGTCTGCATAAAATTAGATTTTCAATATTCTGACTAGTTTTGGCTAAAGCCAGTGGAACGAATGCGGAATAACACTAAATTATGTAGTTATAATTATACGATTTTAGATGGTAAAAGAAAGGAGGGGCGCCACTGTGCCACTGTTGACATCTTCTCTGTGTAAAAATTACCTTATAAATAATTTACGGCATAACAAGTGCTACAGTTTGTAAATAAACATACTACAAGTTAAAAAACATTTAGAAAGTGTAAAGTTTTAGTGAAAAACTAACTAATAGTGACATAAAACAATAAAAATACAAAGGACACTGTGCAACAAAAAAACCACTTTCCTCTTAGTGATGAACTATAAAAATCTAAAATTACAAGCGAAGTGAACCAAAATCTACCTCTTGCGCATTCTACTAGATTGTTTTGTGCATCTACGCAAATCTGAAAACTAACATAACCTAAAACCACACAGAAAAATATTCAAGTCATCACGGAACAGGATAAAAAAATAAAAAATAAATTCAGAAAGTGCCATCTAGCGGCAAGCATCAGAACTACATCGACAAAGACCAAACACAATCATTATTCGCAATTGGCACATATACTACTCAACCAAGAGCTTCCGCCAATAACTACAAGAGGGCGCTTACGTGTTACTTTACAATAATGGAGGAAGTTTTGAAAGCGCTTGAGGCAATAAAGAAGGATTTGGATAATCAGAGACAAGAAATCCGAGAAATGGGAAATAATGTTACTGAGAAAGTTACACAGAATATAAGCAGGATATTTGATGAAAAAATTTTAGCAGTGGTAAAAAATCACGAAAATCTGAAAGAAATAGTAGAAAACCAGGAAAAAAGACTACAAGCTTTAGAGAGACAGGCGAGGAAAAATAATTTGGTATTTTTCGGAATAGAAGAGAATGAAAAATCATACGATAACCTAGAACGAAACTTCATTCTATGGGCGGAACAATATCTTTCTCTTAAAATAAGTTACAACGAGATCCAAGAAATAAAAAGAATAGGAAAGAGAGATGAAAAACTACGTCCAATAGTAGTGACCTTCACAACTCTAGGTACAAAGATAAAAATTTTGAAGCAAAAAAGAGCAATAAAAGATACACATTATTATATTAAAGAAGACTTTCCAAAACATGTATTAGAGAAGAGAAGGGAACTGCAAGAACAATTACAACAAGAAAGAGAAAAGGGAAACATAGCTAAAATTATATATGACAAACTGATAGTATCAAAAAATAACACAAAAAGGAAGCTGCCTATGTCACCCGAGAGTGCCACTGAAACTAATGTGGAGAAAAATACGCAAATAAATAAAAAGAATAAAACACAAAAAATAGCTGCATCGGCCAAGAGGTCTAGCAGCTTCTCTGAAGGAATTATTAAACAGGGAATACTAAATTACGTAGTCAAAGATACAACGAATAAGAACAATAATCAAAACAAACAAGCGTAGCAATTCAGTGCCTCCTCCGACACAGAACAAACGAATACACAATTTAAAACAAGAAACAAACAAAATAATCTTCCAATTCGGCCGGTCACCGCGGAAGAGTACGACCATAACCCTCCAAAAATAGATACTACAAAGACAGTGAACAGAAATAAAGAAGAACCACAATATATACACATAGCAACATACAATGTTAGAACCTTATCGTCATACGAACGCCTATTAGAATTAGAGGAAACACTACAAGAAACAAAATACGACGTTATAGGAATATCTGAAATAAGACGGCTTGGTACCAACATAGAAGAGCATACAAACTTTATATTTTGCTACGTGGGTCACACACCCGGCCTATATGGAGTAGGCTTTATAGTTAACAAAGTACATAAAAATAATATAGAAAGCTTTACTGGTATGACGGAACGAATAGCTGTACTAAACATGAACATTCAAGGCTTCTTAATCTCTATTATACAGGTGTATGCACCTACGGAATCTGCAAGTGACGAAGAAATTGAAGAATTCTACAAAACGATTGACAAAGCTATGGATACTGCACATAATAAGGTCATACTTATGGGAGACTTCAATGCGAAGATCGGACTCCCTAAGAAAGAAGAACATTTAGTAACAAAGAAATTCGGGAGCGGGATGAGGAACGAAAGAGGACAGAGGCTAATGGATTTTGCATTAGAGCATAAACTTACTATAATAAACACATGTTTTAAGAAGAAACTAAATAGAAGATGGACGTGGAGATCTCCGGACGGAAAAATTAAAAATGAAATAGATTATATATTATCAAACCAACCAAGAATCTTCCATGATATTGGTACTATGAACTTAAACTACCCCTCAGACCATAGATTAATCAGAGCAAAAGTAAAATTGACTAAACTTAAGAAAAGTAGAGCTAATTACAATATTAAGCGTACAGACCAACTGAAATCTGAAGTTGAAATAGCTAATTACAGGAGAACCTTATCAGGTTTGATATCTAGGCAATGTGATGGCCACGGAAATACCTCAGTACAAACCCACTACGATAACATCACAAATACAATCACTACGAGTTTAAAATCAGCCCAGGCAACGGGAAAGGATTACAAACGACACAAGATACTATCGGAACGGACATCATCTCTATTACAAAGAAGAAAGGAACTTCAAAAAACTAAAAATAAGTCGAGATCTATGAAAAATGAACTCTCCGCACTCTACAAACTAGTCAATAAATATATAAGAAAGGACTATTCAACATATAAACAAAGTACACTAGAAAAACATCTAAACCTCACAGGCAGCACAAAAAAAGCTTACAAAGAACTCAGAACAAGCAAAACCTGGATAGAAGGACTAAAAGAGTTTGGCAAAGACCTAAACAATCGAAAAGACATCATTAATACAGCAACTAATTTTTACAAAAACCTATATAGCAATAAAAATCAACTAATTACACAAAAAAATAAAAACACTATGAAAGCTATAAACATGCAGGAAAGCCACATTGATCAGGTTAACGATGATAACATAAAAACAATTAACGAAAGTGAAATCATAGAAGCAATAAAAAGACTCAAACTAGAAAAATCGCCAGGATCAGACAGCATAACAAACGAATATTTAAAGACACCTTATCAAATACTGGCAACACCGCTCGCTGAACTATTCAATAAGATATTACAAAGCTCTGAAACACCTTTACAATGGTCCGAATCCAACATTATTTTAATATATAAGAAGGGAGACCCAAAAAATATAGGCAACTATAGACCGATAAGCCTACTACCAACTCTGTATAAACTTTTTTCTGCGATTATAAACGCGAGAATCAGCCCAGAAATCGAAGCAAGACAGCCCGTAGAGCAGGCCGGTTTCCGAAAAGGTTTCTCTACGATAGACCATATACACACCTTAGAGTTAGTTATAGAGAAGTACCGGGAACTACAGAGACCACTCTATCTCGGATTCATTGACTACCAAAAGGCCTTCGACACGGTTACTCACGACAGCGTTTGGCAAAGCTTGAAAGAACAGGGAGTCAGCGAAGTGTATATAAAAGTGATCCGGAACATATATAACAACAACATGGGCAGAATAAAGCTAGACACACTGGGCCCGAGCTTTGCAATAAAGAGAGGTGTAAGACAGGGTGACCCCCTCTCACCAAAAATATTTATAGCCATACTCGAGAGCATCATCAACAAACTGAACTGGAGCAAAAGAGGAATCCTCATACAAGGAACCTTTCTGAGTCATTTGCGTTTTGCCGATGATATAGTAATATTATCAGAGACAAATTCAGAACTACAGCTCATGATCAATGAATTACAAACAGTTAGCGCCGAAGTAGGACTTGAAATCAATCTCACTAAGACCATGACAATGACTAACAGCCTCAAAAAACAGATAGAAGTAAATGGGAACCCACTAGAATACACAGACAAATATATCTATCTAGGAAAAACAATCAGCTTTGAAAAAGAAAACAACGAACGAGAGATTGAAAGAAGAGTTCAGCGAACATGGAACAAATTCTGGAGCCTTAAAGAAATTTTCAAAAGTAACATGCCAATAAAACTTAAAACAAGGACAATGAACTCTAGCCTCCTACCTTGCTTGACATATGGATGTCAAACATGGAAATTTACGTCAAAAGTAAAACAAAAAATAACATCCTGTCAGCGCGGAATGGAGAGAAGCATGCTGAAAATAAAAAAACTAGACAAGATTAGACACGTAAAGATAAGAGCAATAACAAAAGCCAATAATGCCTTAAACTGCGCACAAAAGTTGAAGTGGAAATGGGCCGGTCATATAGCGAGGTTTAAAGACAAAAGATGGACCTATAGCACGACCATATGGAGAGGACCTCAAGGAAAAAGAAAGATAGGAAGGCCCTCTACACGCTGGGAGGACGAAATAAAAAAAGTCGCTGGTCCAAAGTGGTGGCAAATAGCACAGGACAGAGAGAAGTGGTCATCATTGGAGGAGGCCTTTACCCAAACTGGGGACCTTGTTAAAAATTAAAAATAAGTGTTATAGTATAAACAATAGTAATTTAAGAAGTAATGTAACAAGTTCAAATAAAGGCTTTTTTATTTTTATTTTTATTTTTTATTTATTTATTATAGATGGTAAAAATACTTATTTCATATTATTTTGTTCTGTAAAGTAGCTGTAAAGCTAGCTAGACTAAGATTAAGATTAATTACTTTATATTTGCAGTCTAAATATTATGAATTTATAAATTCATAATATTTGAGATATTTCATATCCATTTTCTATCCACGGCTCCGCGAACGTTGTTTCTTTCTCATCTGTGAGATAAGATTTTAGAAAAAAACCTATTTTTTTTCTACATACTTAATAAGCACAATATCAACCGAATCCATTCATTAGTTTTTGCGATAAGAAGTAACAAACTTACATCCATTCATCTATCTTCGAGTCGGTCGAGTCTACCCATTTAAAAAAAACTTTTAAACTTTTAACTAGTGAAAACTATGAATTATAATGATTTCTGAGTAGTGATTCATTTCTGGGCATGAAATCTGTACTATGACTTACAATTATTGATCTTGCATAGCCAATTCTAATAACAGTAGCGAGGAATTCACTTAATTAATTGAGCTACCTTTAGACTGTTAGCAACCGTCTGCAGTTAGCTCAATGGTTTCAATTGTAAATACTAGTTGTAATTTTTCTATTCCTTGCTTGTAATTTTCGTTGTTAATAAAGATACTTTCCTTAATGAAGGTAGTTTTTTCATTCTTGATTGAGTCTTTCAGAAGGGTAGGTACTGTAATCTGTCCAAATTCCGTGACCGAATTTTTCAACTGCAATCCATACTTACATTCCAAGCTCCAGTAAATGACGACCGAAAATGACTTCCTTTTCTCATAGTCAGGAATATAACCGAAAATGGGGGGCTTGTATAAAATGATTCAAGTTAATGAACTAATTTGGACAATCACATGCAAATTATTCGTGTCCATTGCGTTAGACCTCCAGTCTGGGTAATAATGGGTAAAGTAAATAATACTGGACAATTCTTCTTCTCCTTGAGGTGGCTTAAAAACTTAAGCGATTTGTTCCGATGAAACCAGTCATCATCGTTGTTAGCAACTATTATTACAGTAGTGGATAGATGCCTCACGTTTACCTACTACCTTTGTCAAGTCGCGGTCTCCACTCAAAACACGTTTACCCCAACGGTTGTCGGTTCTTCGCGAGATATGGCCGGCCGTCTGCCACTTAAATGCTGTTTTTTATTTATTTATTTAATACAAATAAGATACATTTTAAATTAATATATGTACCATTTAAACCTATGGAGGTTGGTCGAGGTACTTACATTCGTCTAAATCTTACTACTAATTTAGTTTGGCTTATTCAGCCGAATTCCGCTATACTTATACATAAATTCATGCCAATCGCACAGTCGCGACTTTCCTCTGGCTCGCTGTTAAACCAATATAAACTAATTACCCTTCATTTTAGAAAAATAAAAGATACAAAAAGGGGCTTTATACTTCCAAAGCTAAATTATAATGATTTTCATATAGGTGTAGAGTATAAATGTTTTAATTCCAGATGCGTTTCAACTGTTCCTGGGTCCGTAGACTAGCAGCAGCCACCTTCCTCGTCAGACAGCTCCTGAACCTCGCCGTGACGGTCTACACTCCAACTGTAGCGCTCCACGCTGTGCTAGGCCTCCCTCATTGGGCCTCCGCCCTCGCGTTGACTGCTGTTGGGATCGTGTTCAACTTGCTCGGTGGACTGGCTGCTGCTATCAGGTACAACTTCAACTGTTTTAACAAGAAGACTGACGATCTTTGGGCACGTATACGTCTATGGAAGGCAAAAAGTCCCATGCCTAAGGCTTGATGAACCGTACTTTTATTCATTGAATTCAATTTCATAACTTACGTTAATAAGCAATACCATAAAACCTATTAGGTTATCTTTGACATACCAAAATTAAGAACAGGATTTCTTTTGTACAAATTTAATTCCTGTTATCTGATTTACTTAATGTAATTGGTTGTATAAACCGTGTTAGTTAAATAAATAAATTAATAACTTAATTAAAAGAAGACTTTGTTCTCTTTATTTTAGAGCGGATGTGATCCAGACCCTAGCTATGATCCTGGTGAGTGGAGCCTTCATCGTCCAGTCGACAATCAAGGCAGGAGGGCCTAGACAAGTGATAGCTGACAACATTGAAGGCGGACGAATGAAGTTCTTCCGGTATGTTGACTTCCAGTAATACACATTTAATACATCAATCTCATGTCTCTCACAAAAAATATCTATCTATGTAAGTATCCCGGATATCACCAGGGACCCGGATATCACCAGGGACCCGGATATCACCAGGGACCCAGTCATCATAAGGAACCCGAATATCACCAGGGACCCGGATATCACCAGAGACCCGGATATCACCAGAGACCCGGATATCACCAGGGACCCGGATATCACCAGGGTCCCGGATATCACCAGGGACCCGGATATCACCAGGGACCCGGATATCACCAGGGACCCGGATATCACCAGGGACCCGGATATCACCAGAGACCCGGATATCACCAGGGACCCGGATATCACCAGGGACCCGGATATCACCAGGGACCCGGATATCACCAGGAACCCGGATATCACCAGAAACCCGGATATCACCAGAAACCCGGATATCACCAGGGACCCGGATATCACCAGGGACCCAGTCATCATAAGAGACCCAGTCATCATAAGGAACCCGGATATCATCAGGGACCCGGATATCACCAGGGACCCGGATATCACCAGGGACCCGGGTATTACCAGGGACCCGGATATCACCAGAAACCCGGATATCACCAGGGACCCGGATATCACCAGGGACCCGGATATCACCAGAAACCCGGATATCACCAGGGACCCGGATATCATCAGGGACCCGGATATCACCAGGGACCCGGATATCACCAGGGACCCAGTCATCATAAGGAACCCGGATATCATCAGGGACCCGGATATCACCAGAAACCCGGATATCACCAGGGACCCGGATATCATCAGGGACCCGGATATCACCAGGGACCCGGATATCACCAGGGACCCAGTCATCATAAGGAACCCGGATATCATCAGGGACCCGGATATCACCAGGGACCCAGTCATCATAAGGAACCCGGATATCATCAGGGACCCGGATATCACCAGGGACCCGGATATCACCAGGGACCCGGGTATTACCAGGGACCCGGATATCACCAGAAACCCGGATATCACCAGGGACCCGGATATCACCAGAAACCCGGATATCACCAGAAACCCGGATATCACCAGAAACCCGGATATCACCAGAAACCTGGATATCACCAGAAACCCGGATATCACCAGGGACCCGGATATCACCAGAAACCCGGATATCACCAGGGACCCGGATACCATCAGGGACCCGGATATCACCAGGGACCCGGATATCACCAGAAACCCGGATATCACCAGGGACCCAGTCATCATAAGGAACCCGGATATCGTCAGGGACCCGGATATCACCAGAAACCCGGATATCACCAGGGACCCGGATACCATCAGGGACCCGGATATCACCAGGGACCCGGTCATCATAAGGAACCCGGATATCATCAGGGATGCAGTCATCATAAGGAACCCGGATATCACCAGAAACCCGGATATCACCAGAAACCTGGATATCACCAGAAACCCGGATATCACCAGGGACCCGGATATCACCAGAAACCCGGATATCACCAGGGACCCAGTCATCATAAGGAACCCGGATATCGTCAGGGACCCGGATATCACCAGAAACCCGGATATCACCAGGGACCCGGATACCATCAGGGACCCGGATATCACCAGGGACCCGGTCATCATAAGGAACCCGGATATCATCAGGGATGCAGTCATCATAAGGAACCCGGATATCACCAGAGACCCGGATATCACCAGGGACCCAGTCATCATAAGGAACCCGGATATCATCAGGGACCCGGATATCACCAGAAACCCGGATATCACCAGGGACCCGGATATCACCAGGGACCCGGGTATCACCAGGGACCCGGGTATTACCAGGGACCCGGATATCACCAGAAACCCGGATATCACCAGGGACCCGGATATCACCAGGGACCCGGATATCACCAGGGACCCGGGTATTACCAGGGACCCGGGTATTACCAGGGACCCGGATATCACCAGAAACCCGGATATCACCAGGGACCCGGATATCACCAGGGACCCGGATATCACCAGGGACCTGGATATCACCAGGGACCCGGATATCACCAGGGACCCAGTCATCATAAGGAACCCGAATATCACCAGGGACCCGGTCATCATAAGGAACCCGGATATCACCAGGGACCCGGATATCAACAGAAACCCGGATATCACCAGAAACCCGGATATCACCAGGAACCCGGATATCACCAGAAACCCGGATATCACCAGGAACCCGGAGATCATCAGGGACCCGGATATCATCAGGGACCCGGATATCACCAGGGACCCGGATATCACCAGGGATCCTATCTATCTATGTAAGTATTGAAATGGCTTACGAATGTCAATTTGGATGGGTGGTTTTTGCGTCATCGCACAGCTGGTCGTGCGAGGTGTGACCCGAGAGCTGGTGAATATCTGGCGCAGTGCATCAGTAGTAGTATCAGTATACAGCGTGGCAATGCAGCCAGTGTCTTGGGAACGCGTCTACTGATATTGATATATCAAGTTTTAATTTTAGTAGTGTTGTAGTAGTGTTAATTTGTTTCTGTCCCTTGATAACAATTTGTTAATACAGAAAATAATCCGTGTAATTACTCCTTCAGCAAGTCCATTGAGAATCAAACTTAAGTACAACCTAGAACATTTATCTCGAATTTATTGAGCTACTAGTGACCCGCCCCGGCGCACGCTTTTATTATACGTATAAACCTTCCTCTTGAGTCACAAAAAAAACCGCATCAAAATTCGTTGCGTAGTTTTGAAGATTTAAGCATACAAAGGGACAGGGACAGAGAAAGCGACTTTGTTATATACTAAGTAGTGATGATAAATCAACCCTACGACTAAAAAGATTAAAAGTTACTCAATTAGACTTTTCTTGTGTTATGAATGCCATTACTATATCTGGGTAATATTTTCAGGTTCACGCTGGACCCTACAGTGCGAGTGGATACGCTCTCCGCCATCTTCGGCCAGATGTTCATGTCCATCTCGATTTACGGATGTCAGCAGACATTTGTGCAGCGGTACTGCTCCATGTCTTCCGAAGCTAGGTTTGTTCTGCACATTTTCCTTGACAGTGGGCCGGCCATATCTCGTGAAAAACTGCCAACCGTTCGGGTAAACGTGTTCTTGAGTCGAGACCACGACTCGGAAAACCTAGTGTAGGACGCCCTCCGGGTGGGATGACGATCTGCGAATGACTACTGGCAGATGCTGGATGCGACAAGCTGAAGACAGAGCGCTATGGCGCTCATTATGGGAGGCCTATGTCCAGCTGTGGACTAATATAGGTTGATGATGATGATATTTTCTTTATACATTTTTGTACTACCCAAAGATAAGGTTGAGAATGCTATATCATTATGTTAGATCATGTACAAATTTTCTGCAGTTCTTTATTCTATTTTCAAAAGACTTTACAAAAGGTGGTCCCCATTTTTTTTGTAAGGAAATCTTATAGCCAGGTTTTGAAATTGATTTATACGTGTATGAAGTTTTAAATGCTATACTGTTATGTTCCATGTTTAAAAATATTTCAACTATATTTTTATCCCATGGGAACTGATTGATGGGATGAAAAGTAGCGTAACTGTTATTCCAAGGCTAAAACTAAGTAATTATTTTCAAAATGTCAGCCCGACGTTCAGTAGTTTTTGCGTGAAAGAGGAACAAACCTACATACATACAAAACTTTTGCATTTATTGTTAGTTTTCTTTAATTTTAAGCACCTGCAAAAGAAATAATCAACAATGGAAGTTATAGGGTAGGTTGGTAATTTATCGTAGTCTACTTTGTTACTCGTGTTTGTTCTACCTACTCACTTTCTGTTCAACTGCGCTTCAGTACAGACGTATACCATACCATATTAAAAGAGGATAATAAATTCAGTTACATTTAAAATCCTCAAACCGTGGTTTTCCTTCAAAGATCTACTCATAATCTCCTACATTTATAACATTAGTAAGGAATAATAATACTTCCAGGGTCCGTCGCACCCTCTTCGCGAACGTACCAGCAGTGACCATCCTCTTCAGCCTCTCCTGGGTGGTCGGGATGGCTCTCTACGCGGTCTACAAGCACTGCGACCCGCTGGCCGCTGGCGTCATATCAGCTCCTGATGAGGTGCTGCCGTACTACGTGGAAGACCAGTTCGGATTCCTCCCGGGAATGCTGGGGCTGTTCTTAGGGAGTTTGTTTAATGGGGCGCTGAGGTTAGAGCTACATGATTTGTAGTTATTGTGTTAATTATAGGGAAGTTTAAGCTTAGATAGATCATTTATTCAATAAAATTTCGTTGCAGCTTATGTTAGGTTTATCAAGCAAGTAGAAATAATTTTGTTCTTTTCTAGTTTGCTTAATAATTTAGCAATATATTAAAACTGACATTTGGAGACTGAGAAAGTAGTTTCAACAAATCGTATCCAAGGGTTCCAAAATATGGGGTGAAAGTAACAAAAATGCTCTTCCTCTAAGGATAAAAAAACTAAAAATAAGGTTTAAAAGTCTAATTCTATGCGGGAAAAGTAGTGGAGTTACAGTTAGTGTTTAATATATTATATGGTTACCAAAAGCATGTAAAACTACAGTAAACTCTTCATTCCAGTTTCCTCGTGTCCAATGTAAACTCGCTAGCCACCGTCACGTGGGAGGACTTCGTCTCTGCCGCGCCCCCCTTCAAGGGCATCAGTGACAAACAACAGCTGACGGTCATCAAAATCATTGGGATTATTTACGGTAAGTTACTTTTTGATTACTCGAAGCTGTAGTTTGACTAAAGGCATCAACTCTAACAAAAGCTGACCCATAATCAAACTGGACACATAATAAACCATTCTATTTTTATTTCCATTCAAAATGTTTCATGGAATGCCGAAACTCATTGAGAACACCAACCATGCAGTTCGAACACCGTTGAACCTTCTTGTTGAAACTTATTACTGCTATTAAATAAGATTTGTCAAGGAGGTTCAACCTCATGCAAACTCATTTCGGCAACCTTTTTCGAATAAAAACAATATTAGGTAGGTCATATTGTTTTTATTGAATTGACGTAGTCATAATCGAATCTTTGTTAACGTTATTCAGGGACCCTAAGCCTAACTAAGAGTGGTGTAATAAGATTTAGAGTCCCTAAGGGACGGACCTGGCACGCCTTGCTCCCTAATCGCCCTAACTAGCGGGCCCTGAATAACGTGTAGTGAGTGTACTGCTTTTAAATCAAAATAAAGGAGGAGTTGGATTTGAGCAAAAAAAAAATGGTTGTTTCATGGCCCCTTAAATATTTTTTTATTCTGTTTTTTTAGACAGAGATAATATCTATCTGAGAAAAAATTATATATTTAACTATAACGGTCCCTGACATTATTATACCTAGCCTTTTTTATACAAATAAAGCTTTTCTATTTCTATTTCATTTGAGAGACGGACTTATATATTAACAGCTGAATTTTAGTAATAGGATCCCGTTTTACCCTTCGGATATCCCTAAAACCAACCTTTCAAACCAAATTTTAGCAATAACCATCATGCTCCTTTCCCTCTGCGTGGGTCGAGTCGGCGGTGTGGTAGAAGGCTCCCTCCTAGTGACATCAGCAACTTCTGGAGCTCTGCTGGGCGTGTTCTGCCTGGCTGCTCTATGCCCAGTCGCCAATGGCCGCGGAGCGCTTTGTGGGATCGTCGCGTCGCACTTTATAACGATATGGATGGCGGCGGGGCGGCTGATGTATGTTAATACGAAGGTGGATCAACTGCCGCTGTCTACTGATGTAAGTCATCGTTTTCTATATGTTTAAGCCATTGATTATTGATGGACTTGTAACTTGATAATTGATGGACTTGCCTGGGGTTTCGCATGCGTTGTTTGTTAATACGAAGGTGGATCAACTGCCACTGTCTACTGATGTAAGTCATCGTTTTTATATGTTTAAACCATTGATTATTGATGGACATGACCGGGGTTACGCACGCGTCGTTTCTATGGCAACTTCTCAAGGCTATTTCTATCCTATGGGAACTGATTTATGGCATGAAAAGTTGCTTTTGTGCTATTCTAGGGCCGGAACTACGTCATTTTAAATTGAAGCCTAATCCGTTCAGTGTTTTTTGCGTGAAAGAGGAACAAACATCCATAGTTACCTACATCTACACGTCCATACAAACTTTCGCGTTAAAATATTAGTAAGGATAAGAATATTGGTGAATCCTCCTCTAACGAGCGCTATAGTTCCCTGTCTTCAGTTTACTGTATCCATTATCTGCCTGCAGTCTTTTGTCATTTCACCTGGCCACAGGGCATACTACATTACCCACTCAAGAACACGTTTGGTGCGCTTTTCTCACTGTACCTCTAGATTCAAGGGAAACACAATTTTGGATTTAACTCCTCCGTAAATTATACTCACAAAGTCATCGCCAAATTGATTTAGTAAAGATTGCTTATCTTGATTGTGATTGACTGCCATCACTTAAAATGATGTCCTTTAAAACTTTCGCAAAAATTTACTTCCTGGCAGCGATCGCAAATTCTTGCCACTACTTTTATAGCAATCACAACATCAATCCCTTCATTAGTAAGTCGAAAGATCAAAAACTCTTCATATACCCCTTACAATTCCAGGGTTGTGCCAACAGCACCACCAACATTTTCCACCCCCCTGCGCTGCCGGCCGCTCTGAATCAAACGCTGGCCCATCTAGCACCGCTGCTTAGAGAAACCACCAAGACTCCAGATCCGTTCTAGTAAGTACTCTTATCCTCAAGAAACCTGCCTCGCTTGTCACGTTACAGCCCACCCGGCTATCTATGAAAGGGCTGAACGTTGCAGTTGATAATTTAGAGAATTTAGACCTACTGTTTGAGAAGAAAAAGGCTTGAAGTTTTTAACAAGTGTATTAAAATTAATAAAGTTTTGATATAAAAACAAAGTCTTTCCGATCGCGAAATCTAGTGCACAAGGTTAAAGTCCTTAACTGGCAGCTTGAGAGACGTGTAGATGTAGCGAGAGAACGCAGCCGCTAAGTCTCGCCTCAGCCTTGAGTAGTGACGGTTGAGGTGGTGACCGCCGACCGCTAGGACCCGGAGTCTGGAAAGCCGTGAAGTGGTACTGGTGTCGTGAGACCTGGAGCAACGGAAGATGTAAGAAGAGGAGTCACTGAGTAGAGTCTCCCGCAGAGGGACAAAGGGACAATCCCCGTAGCCCGAGATGGAAGCTTCAGTATCTGATAGAGGACAGGCTAGCCTCTGACGGCGGTAGAGTGGCCAGCCAGGGTCGCCGACCTCCAGGAAGTCAGACACGAAGTCGTCGAAGCAGCCTCGGGATCGTCTATTAGGGGTATCTTCTCCAGGCCCAGGATTCCAAGGTGGAGATGTTCTTCACCAAGCTTCGGGCTTCCAAGGATTGGGGTAGACCAGTCTTCAGGCTTCCAGATAGAGCAGAAGGTTTTACAATACTTGATGTTACTTCGTTGACTTTTCGAATTCAACTCCCCGACTGTAGCGATGTTCTGCTATTTATATGAAATCTCGTCGAACAGTTGGAAATTTTAAAAGTAGTCATAACGGCCAGGCTCAGCTAAGATTTTAACAAGAGGTTTGAACTAAAATCTATGCAAACTATGGCTAGTTTTACAAATATGAAGAAAATTTGACATGTCAAACGTATAAAAAATGACAAGACTGTCATAACAAAACATGAATTTCTATGTGAAGCAGCTACATTACTAATAAAATAAAATAAGGAAATAAAATCAGAGAAATCTGCTCTAACAAGTGAGGTGAAAATGTATTTTTAGGTAAAAATGCCGAAGTTCTGATATTTACGGCATAAATATCTAAGGCGAAGCCCTAAAATAGTGTTCAAAGAGTATACTAGAGCAGGATCCTCTATTATACGTAAGTTTTTGTTATGAATACATGGATAGATTCTCATATTTAGATAGGAAGAATAAGACGAGTTGAACTAAGGTTCAGAACTTCTCCTCAACACATTATGAGAGCTTTAAAAGTGGCCTAAGCTAAAGAAATAAGCTGTTCCTAACATATCTTACAAATACTTACAAGCAGGTAAGTAATAATCCTACAAAACAAGTAATAAGCATTACATTTCAGGTTCATAACTTCTCAACACATTATGAGAGCTTTAAAAGTGACCTAAGCTAAATAAATAAGCAGTCCCTAATATATCTTACAAGTAATTACAAGCAAGTAAGTATTAATTTGTATAAAACAAGTAATAAACATTACATTCTGCTGCGCAGAACATAGAGCAGTACCAACACCATCCTGCTGGTTGTGGGCAGCAAGTTTGCCTCGCCCATCATGCAGTCTTTCCACAGAGTCTACTCTCTAACTCTTTAGACTCCATGGGTTGAGATTCTGTTGAATGACTCCTCCAAATAAAAATTGTGCTGGTGGCATGACACGCATGGGGGAGGGTCACCGCAAAGGTCTTCCCAACAATAAGGTCACCAGAGTCATGCTAATATTTCTATCGCAAAGTAGAAATAATTCTGTTCATGTGTTACATTTGTGGGAGGAGTGACAGAGGCAGGAATAGTGCATGTTCAATTGTCAACTCAAAAGATAGAATAAAATAGAAAACATTTCTGAAATGGAAACAATGAAAATCAAACAATTAATACACGATGTACACAAGATGAAACAAACAACTGAAAGGTGTATTACACTATACGTTATTCAGGGCCCGGTAGTTAGGGCGATTAGGGAGCAAAGCTTGCCAGGTCCGTCCCTTGGGACCTTAAATCTTATTACACCACTCTTAGTTAGGGTTGGGTCCCTGAATAACGTGTAGTGTATACACTACACGATAATTGGTGGTATTAGTATTATTATTTGCTTCGTTTAAAATCTAAAATTTCTATTCCAGTGACTCAGCCCTCTACAAAATGTACGCGATTTCCTACATGTGGTACGCCGTCATAGGAACAGTCACCTGTATAGTCGTGGGCATCATAGTCGGCGCCCTCACTGGCAAGGAAACAGATAAGTTCGACGAACGTCTACTTCATCCCGTAGTCGCAAACCTCTACAGAAAGATGCCCGGAGTTAAACGAACTTACTCCGCCGAGAAGTCGGAGGAAAAAGAGTCATCAGTCAAAACAGAAACCACAGTAGATGACAACAAATGCGAGGCGAATAATATCACAGAGATCAAACATAGGATTCCAAATTCTAAATCTGAAATTCAAAAATGCGCGGGTGTAGTTAAACATGGCGTGATTGAAATAAAAAAGAGTCTGAATAATAATGAAGAAGGTTTAGATGGCATGAATAAAGGTAGGTTTACAGTTAATAAAGAGGTTCCTTTAGATGTAACGATGTTGTCGTCAAGTAGCAGTAGGTTGTTCGATGCGTACGATTCAAGTCGTAGGTCGCCTACTCCTTTGAGGACTAGGATGTGATAGGTAGGTTTTAAATGAGTTCAAAAATAGAAGTGATTCTATTTTCACTCTATGTATGTTTTTGAATGTATGATTTTCGACTTCTCCGTAATTTATGGACCGATTTTAATTATTATTTTGTTTTATTTATTATTGCGTAGGTATAAAATGTTATCGAGATGGTACCTTATTAATCCCGAGGGTTTGCAATTTTTTACTAAATCAGTTCCTATGGTAAAGTAATAAACATAAAGCGTTTCCATAGAAAAAGCGCGAGCGAAACCGCGGACAGGAACTAGTAAAGACTTTTTTTAAATTTCGTACGAAAAATTTTAAGCATCAATAGTTGAAATAAGGAAGTTTCCGATTTTTTTATTTATATGTAAAAAAATAATACTATTCTTGCAATAAAGCCCACTGTTTTTTTTTTTTAAATTATCTTCATAAATGACGAAGTTATGATACTTTTCCCGTCCGCTTTAAAACTTCTCGGCGCGCGGCCGCTCAACAACGTCATGACGTCATAACTCCGCTCGAGTCTAGTAGTTTCTATGCGCGGTAACCTCAAACAAATCTAAAATACTAAATCAAGAAGGAAGGGATATTTATTACCGTTGTGGAATCTGTGCAGGACAACGTTTACATAGTTTTAATATACCTAGCTTGTATTTTTCTTAAGATTTGGTTACCTATACCATAAGAATAAGTAGGTATAGTTACTATTTATTCTTATGCCTATACCTAGAGTTCAAAATATTACCTACATAATTTTCAGTTATCAATGTTATCATCATACCCAGAATAGAGTAGGTAGTACCTATACCTACCTACGCGATATCTTTACAACGATCTGTTTGTTATACCTACCTAGATCAATTTATGTACCTCCATACCTTCCTTTGTGTAAATAAGGGTTATTTTCTTCGCCTTGATAGTCGAACATTGAAGAGCTTTTGGGAATGAGCAGAAATCCAAAGAA
This sequence comes from Eupithecia centaureata, assembly GCA_944547425.1. Classification (NCBI taxonomy): domain Eukaryota; kingdom Metazoa; phylum Arthropoda; class Insecta; order Lepidoptera; family Geometridae; genus Eupithecia; species Eupithecia centaureata. Next base: position 8,151,235 of record OX155696.1, read on the forward strand.
TAATCCAGTATCTTATGAACGTTCTAGACTTTCAAGCATAGGTAGGTATGCCAAGGTTCTCGAACGAATCGAAAGGAAGAACAGAGTCAAGTGGGAATGACAGAGATAGATATAGCTTCCGGAATAAAGTGAAAATAAAAGACAAGGACGGCGTAGGTTAAATGTAAGGGATAGAGTTATTTCTAGGATTGCAACGAAAAATCTATTTGGCAGTATACCGTATATTCGGCGAGCCCCCTGACCGAATAGCCGAATATCAGGCAAAAGTATATGACCGGATTTTAGCGTCGAAACTTGTACAAGTGATTAACTTTTCGAATGCAGTATATGATTATGTACCTATTTCATGTACCAATGACTACTTAAATTATTATGAGAGATATTACCGTAGCTTTCTCGAGCAGATCTACAAAAAAGCTTCTTTTTAAATCCTAACTTAATATTATAAATGTATGAATGTATGGATGTTTGTTCCTCTTTCACACAAAAACTACTAAATTGATCGAGCTAAATTGATTTAGCCCTGGAATAACACGTAAGCTACTTTTCATCCTATAAATCAGTTCCCATGCAATAGAAATAGCCTTTAGACGTTTTCATAGCAAAAACGCGTGCGAAGCCGCGGGCAGATGCTAGTAATCTATATAAATTAGAATAGAATAGAAAACACTTTATTATACTTAAACCTACCACACAAAGAAAGAAAAGAGAACATAAAAATACTACATACTAAGTCTACATATAAAGGGCGGTCTTATCGCTAGGTACTTAAATATAGAAATGGAAAATAAAAACTTAAATAAACAGAATATAATAATATTATATATTATCAATATTATAATAACTTATAATATACATAATTTAACTTATTAATTAAATTATGTTCAGAAAAGTCGATAAGAAATCTATATATAATAAATAAATATATAATAAATCGTATCTATACGAAATAAATTAATATACTTTACATAGACACTCGCCCATACCACGTTCCATGTACTTAATATGAGAAAAATAACGATGAAACACTCGAAACAGTCGAAAAGCGCTTTCCCCCCACCTGTGCCGTTGACCCGCGGGAACTTATGACGTCACAGGCCAAATGCCTACCGCTTATTTTCTAATTCGTTTTTGATTCAGTAAAAGTGGAATAACTTTGTAATTTTTCAAGTTATCACAATAATTCTTTCACCATATTTATTGTAATATATATGCCCTAAAACTTACATAATTAGTTTTTATTTTTGTGAAATTGGAAACTTCCTTATTGCGTTTTGTTTATTTTTGTTAGGTACGTTTTGTTTGAAAAGGGTACCTATTTAATGTTTTACAATGCAATCTAAAAAATCTTATTTGAATTAGGAATCCCAAAATGAGGTTTTGGTTTAGATTGGTTTAGATATTGAGTATGTTTTTGTTATTCTTTTTTATGTCTTTACTCAAAATCTCCTCCTACAGTCCTAAGATATTTTTAATTTAGAACTAAACTATTATGGGTCTTTCATAGCCATTGTGTGATATTCAGTCTTTGGTTAGTATTCGATCATTAGCATTACTTAGCGAATTGTTATATTGTTTGCTATACTTACTTGTTTAAAGAGTAGTACCTAAACTTGTTTTAAGAATTATATAAAATTGGTTGTACCATTATTGGATACAATAAAATCGATCCGAAAATTGACATTCAAAGTCGGTTAAAGCTGGATACAAAGTATGTTCCTAAATCATAGTGCCGATGCCGAAATAATCAAAAGTAAATGAATTTTGACGATTTACATAATGACTTCATCACACTACGAAAGTTATCATAATAAAGACAATTAATTTCGTCTCTCTCGATGCGTTCGGCACGCACAGTTGTGCGATTTGTTTATTTAATATATTGTGCCTGTATTATTATTATACTATGATTTCAAATAATTTTTAAGATGTATAAATTTATTCATAAGATAATTAATTTATTCAGTGTGATAAAACCCACAAGGGTTCTGTAAATATTGTAAGTAGGTATATAAATCTAGTCAAAGTGGTTAAATTAATTGCTTTGAAATTAGTTTTTTAGTAATAATTTTGTACTAGAATTAATATCTTAATACTAGAGCTACAACAGGCCGGTTGTCGATAGTATCGAAATGATCAAATAATGCTCGACATTTCACACAGCATCATCTAGTTCCAAGCTAAGCAGAGCTTGTGTTATGGGTACTAGATGACTGATATACTTAATACAATACATTACATACATAGTTTTTATTATACATAGAGAAAACCTAGAACTCTTAGGCTGTATCCCCAGTAGGCAAACTGTTTGCGGCCGACTGAGTTTGCGGCGTATCGATTTAGTACGCCTTTCCATATATTTGAAATGAAGTGTCACACAGTTTGCTAGTTTTGCACGCACTGTACGCAGTTTGCAGCGTTACGCGCGCAGACTATCTCAGTGAGCGACCGACTCCTACCAAAACCGGTTCCAGTCGGCGGCTGCGATATGGTTTGTTTGCTTACGACGCACGAAAATTGGTCTTAGTTTGCAGTTAACTCAAATTTCAGTTTGCCTCAAATTTGCGGCTCACTCAGTCGGCCGCTAAAAGTTTGCATACTGGGGACACAGCCTAAGTATGGGATTTTCGTAGTTCCCTATATGCACGATAGAGGCGCTCTACCAAAGCCCATAGAAAAATATGACGTCACGATCACATTTCAATTCTATCGTCAACCGTAGAAACCGTAGAACTCTGTAGAATTTATTAGTATGGTTATTTATTTTGTGCCCAATTTATTCCTATAGAACTCAATGAATATTGTGATATTACTAATACAACAGTATTTAAGTAGAGATCACAGATTTTTAGACTTTTAGATGTAAAAAATATTAACTAGACAATAAATAAAAAATATCAATGATTTTTCGTTTTTATTGTTAGTATTCCGTATTAAACAGTCGAAATAATTGTACCCTTAGTCTATAGCGAAACACAGTGCAAAGGCTTAAAGAATTTGGTTAAAAGTGCACTCTAAAAATAGTTCAACTGTACAAAAAGAATGAAAAACCATCCCTCGTCGGGTAAAACTTTATTGAGTTTGAAACTTCGGTCTCATCAAATTGGTGCTCGAATTGGATGAAAGGTCGTTATCCAATTGTTAGAACTAACAAACGCGTCGACCAGGATAAACATTTTCATTTCTCACTGCACAAGCCTCAAGCCTATAGTTTTTTAATTTGTTGGGTGAAAAATTCATCATCATTATCATCACTACATAGTATAAAAACAAAGTCGCTTTCTCTGTCCTTACGTCCCTATATCCCTATGTCCATTTGAATGCTTAAATCTTTAAAACTACGCAACGGATTTTGATGCGTTTTATTTTAATAGATAGAGTGATTCAAGAGAAAGGTTTATAGGTATAATAAAGCCGTGCGAAGCCGGGGCGGGTCGCTAGTAATAATATATAACTATTAGTCGATACATCTTCGGCCACGTCGTCACTTAACGATCAGGAGATTGTGGTCAAATGAAGATCTAAAACTGAACATAGACCTCCCCTAATGAGCGCCATTGCGCTCTGTCTTCAGCATGCTGCATTCAGGGTCTGCCAGCAGTCTTTCTCAAATCATCATCCCACTTTGTAGACCCACCTTAACTACTCTTACATATTGTCGCGGTCTCCACTAAAGAACACGTTTACCCCAACGGTTGTCGGTTTTTCGCGAGATATGGCCGGCCCACTGCCCCTTCACCTTGCTAATTTTTTTCTTCTGGGTTAAAAGTTGGATGTAAATTGCTTATAAGCAGCTGATCCGAGACGTTATCTTTTAGTCTTAGATAATATTATTATGTAAAAAAAGAAATATATTTTTTTAACTATTCTTTAAAAAGGATAAACTTTGGTTTTGTTACAAAAAAAAAACCGTAGAGTATTTCAATCTATACATAGAAAAAAGGTTTATTGAGACAATAAACAGATACTGAAGTATAATTATTTAAAAACATTTTATAACTTGCACGATGGAACTATTTCGAACTGTCAGATCGTACACAAATTTGTTCCGAAGCGGGAATCGAACCCGCAACCTCCTGCGTCGCAGGCAGACCTTCGCCCACCGCGCCACATCGGTCGTCATTATAGTCGCGATATTATAGTTTATTATATTAGACGATTATATGTAATTAAAGCTGGGTTTACACAATCCAAACGACAGGGACCTCGTCCATAGGACGAGTAGGCGTACGGAGCATTACCACCCTTACCTTGTGGATATTCCATCCATTCGAACTAAGCGGTTCTCCTCCACCTTTATCATTCGTACCGCTAAAGAATGGAATGCGCTGCCTGCTTCAGTTCTCCCGCCAACTACAACCCGAGTCTCTGCAAGACGAGAGTGAATAGGTGTCTTCTAGACTTTCGTGATACATCTTCGGCCACGTCGTCACTTATCATCAGGTGAGAGTGTGGTCAAACGAAGGTCTATTGTTGATTAAAAAAATCCGAGTGCAAATTATCCGATAATTACTCTTATGCTATTTGAAGCGTGTAAACACGTGACCCGAAAACTTTATCTTCTAATGACATTTCGGAGCTTCCAGTAACATCACTATTTATATCATCAGAGAAAAAAATAGTAATATTTGTCATTTCTGTTTTCATTATATTTTCCAAAGAGAAATGTCAGTGCACAGCGCCAAGTAGGTATAGGATTAATACAAATTATGCGCACGGCACTAAAATCGCGAGCGAACTGTAAACCACCCCATTACTGGAACTAAACAAGATTGACATTTAATTTCTAAGAACTAGGTTAGGTGCCAACTCTAGTTTCTAGAGAGTACCTAAAGTTTAAAACTTTACTTTTTATTTAGCTAGTTGTTGTTAAAATTCCTACTTAAGAGACTGGCGTGGACTGGCTTAAGGTGTTTTATTTTTATAATTAACTGTTCCTCTTAAACTTCCACGGGTAAAAGCCTATATTTCGCGGGAATGCCGTAGTTTCTTATAATTTGTTAGTTTTACAAACTAGTTAAGGCGGTATCCCGAGGCACACTTAGTGCCGCCCCGCCACCTATTTCATATTATTATAACGTCAAGAATGAAATATCTTAATTTATTTATTTATCCTTTTTATGACGTGACCAAAGGAAGGGATTAAAGAAACAGTTTTTAAATATGATAATTTGTGTGTAAACAAAGGTTCTAGGTGTGCTCCAAGCTATAATTTCTATTTCATTCTATTCTACTCGACTCTGCTCTACTCTATTGTACTCTATTATATTCTAGGTACTATATCAATGATGTAACAAATATAAAAATATACAATACACATTAATAAAGTAAAGCCGGGTAGATACGAAACACAATCTAAACAAATTTCAAGATGCACATTGCACAGGCACTAGGCCGGCAATAAACAAAAAAAACACCTTTTTGTCAAACAAATCTGAGGGTGCGAACTACTAAAGGAGTTACGATTATTAAGTTATGTTATAGTTATGTTTATTCTATAATTTAATTTACGTTTTCAGCTCGTCTCTTACAAACCATTAATGCCAGCATTAAAATTATACCCCTTGAAAACTTATCTAGTCTTCCAAGATAGACCCCTCGTAAAGTCAAGCACGACGTTCTGAAATTGCCTGTAATAGATATATCGAGATTGGCTCATGGCTCATTCATACGCAAATTGGACCGAGCAGTCCTTTTCTCGGCATTTGCATGAGAAACACTTGACTTGACTGTACTTTGATGCTCGAGACGAGGTTGAGCTTTCAATCTTGCTGCAATTTCTATAGAAATAGAAATGTTTATTCAATAGGAAATAGAAATGTACTACTTATCTACTTACCTAAATTTTCAATTGACATTCTTGTGGTCCATGTTTTAAAATTAATAATGAAAATAGATTTATATCACTACATAGTATAAAACAAAGTCGCTTTCTGTGTCTCTATATCCCTATGTCCTATGTACGCTATGTATGCTTAATCCTATGTATCCTATGTATGCTTAAATCTTTAAAACTACGCAACGTATTTTGATGCGGTTTTTTTAATAGATAAAGTAATTCAAGAGGAAGGTTTATACGTATAATAAAACCGTGCAAAGCCGAGGCGGGTCGCTAGTTACTTTAAATAAAAAAATATTGCAGTGGTCAAAAATCAAACTATTAACTCTATTTCCTAGAACACCTCTGCTGACAAGACTCCGATTTTTTTAGGTACAAATCAATGGTAGGTACTATTTAAAAAGAAAATTTTTGTTTGTCCTATAAAAATATTCAATTATTTAATTTGTCTCTACTAAAGTGGCAGAGTTGTGGCAACATTTACACAGCGAGCCATAAAAACGAAAATTACAACCAAGGAATAGAAAAAATTAAAACGAGTATATACATACATGGCTATTTCTTTTAAATTATTTTTTGCCAATTGCTGGCCTATGTCCAGCAGTGGACTAATATAGGCTGATGATGATGATGATATACAATTAAAACCACTTGAATGTGACGTGTACAATATTCCTGTAAGGTTTAAAGGAAATAAAGCACTTTGGGTTTGAATATGTAAATGAAAGAGAATTTGAGACTGCGCTTGTGCCAGCTCCAAATGGGTGACCCCATTGCGATCGCGCCTTGTTACCTTTCCCTAGATTTATTTCCGTAGCAAAATAAGTCAAATTAAACTTTCCTAACTATCAGTTCACGGTTGAGTCCCCTGTGCCACCTCCGACCCCAACCGTAAAGTAAAGTCAATAAATTTATCGTGACCCACAGAACCGCAGGAGACCCACTAATAAATGTATGCTGACTGGGAACTTAGTCTCATTATTAATGTTTTAGAGGAGATTGAGTTGTGATTTGTTAGTGAAAAAGGGGAGAAAAGGGTTGTGAGGAATCTCTTTAAATAATTTATAAGTACGGCTTTAATAAATAAACTATAGGTTGATTTGTCGCGGTGGGCGAAGGTCCGCCTGCGACGCAGGAGGTTGCGGGTTTGATTCTCACCTTCGTACAAATGTTTGACATGTTTGTACAATCTGAAAATATTTATATTCCGGATGTTTTCAATGTATAAAAAAAGTTATATCTTTATGATCTATTTGTATGCATATCAGTTGAAGTAGGTAATTACACCAGCTCTACCTTAGACTGGATGATATTTGTAGATTTCCTACTTTACTTAGAACTTGTACGAATATAACATACGCATATTGTAATTATCAATGGATTTAATTTATAAATAAGAAATATTTTAATAGAATAAACGCTATTCAGTCCCAAATAAACTTTTTAATTTTCCTATCTTATCAATTGATGAACGCTCTTATCCATCCACGTTGTCTGGTAGAGATCGCTCTTGAGCGATAAGACAGCCAATTGTTATATACTCTGTAATTTGTTTGTGTTTTGTTAATAGTTTCTAAGTGTGCAATAAATAATTTTCTATCTAAGATAATCCATTAAATCATCCATTAAATAGATATTAAACACCGTGCTATAATAACAACATACCTACCCACTTTCATCACTTCACCACAGGAGCGAGCAGCACTCAACTTTGGCTCCAATTAATATCACATTAAACGGAATTGCTGAATTGGCGGGGTGTGGGTATTTTGGTATTTTGTATTTCCCGCTGCTTCGTAAGTATTTATCAGAGCCCTATGTTTGGTGAGTACTGCCAACCCCGCGAGGTTCCATTTTCAAACGAATTCAAAATGGAGGAGCTTCTAAATTTGAATGTCATTTTTTTTGTGTGTAAACCAGATGAGGCAATGATCTGCGAAAGATTGAAAGCAGGGGTGTGATTCGCTATGACATAGGATATTCCACGCTCAAATCGTGTGACGTCACAATGTGTTCTAAATACGATTTTGTCCGATTCCACGCCTCTATCTTAGGTGTGTAATACGCTTGAATTTGTAATAGTGATTCACCCCCAGAGGTTGGATGCGGCAAGTTAAAGGTGGCTAAAGACAGTAAACTACGAAAAAATATAGGGGACTAGCTTTTTAGAAGATTTTTAAAAATTCCTGAAACATGTATTTTAATTTAGTTTTATCAGTGTAAACTGAATTTCAAATTTTCAGGTTAAAACATTCTACATTAAAAAATTACCGCCATTTCAATATGGAGTCAAAGAATGAATCTCTATCGCGTTTCTATAACCCGTTTGTACCATGTTTTTTTTTGAAGCACGTGTTAATAAGTATCAGTATTCTCTGAAAGTTTCAAGCAAATCGGGCCTTGGTCATTGGTTTTTTCCATTTTCCTTAATAAATGTTTTTCTATGATTTTACTCGATAACATCTTTTTTACCTACTTCATCTAGTTATCTTTAATAAGTGGAAATTTTATATAGGTAAACGGGAACACCTAGATTTAGGACCAACTTGTTTTGATGCTTGTACTATACTTGGAGTATTCCTTTATTAAATTTCCTTAATAAGCTTATTCAAATAATCTAATAAATAAGACAAAAACAACCGCATAAACAAAATGGCGAAGTTCAACAAAATGGCGTCAAAGATTCGAGGAAACTCATTCTAACGAGATAATTATCTCCATAACTCAATAGGCTTTGACGTTACGAACATTATTTTGACTTGTTATTTAAGACGAACACTAATTAGAATCTTGGAGAGTTCAAAGGCTTGGAAGTTGTTAGAACAGAAGGGGTCATGGATTCTCTTACCATGTGTGCAGAGGAGTAATATGCACTTTGGTAGAACCGAAGCAGCTGGTTTATAATTTGTTAGTTTTATTTAATTTATAGTACCTACAAAAGAAATAATCAACAATGGAAGATATAGGGTAGGTTGGTAATTTTTCGTAGTCTACTTTGTTACTCGTGTTTGTTCTACCTACTCACTTTCTGTTTAACTGCGCTTCAGTACAGACGTATACCTTAAAAGAGGATAATACATTCAGTTACATTTAAAATCCTCAAACCGTGCTTTTACTTCAAAGATCTACCCATAATCTCCTACATCATCATCATCAACCTATATTAGTCCACTGCTGGACATAGGTCTCCCCTAATGAGCGCCAACTGACTGTATCATTTAGCGGTAATGCTCATAATCCCCACGCTTGGCATGCGGGTTGGGGCAGTTTGGTGGTGGGGTTGTTCTGGATGGTTGCTGTTGCCCATCCCCCGGTATATCCCTAAGCAGCTGGTTAGTCCTATTGTATTCTGGAGTTTAGTCACTCATACTTTTTAACAAGGCTTTAGCTGCAAGGCCTAGCATAATCATTCTCATAATCATCACCCACGATAAGTTTTAAAGATTTAAGCGTTCAAAGGGACATAAGGACATAGGGACGGACATAGGGACAGAAAAAGCGACTTTGTTTTATACTATGTAGTGATTAGCGACCCGCCGCCGCCCCGGCTATATCCCTTTGAATGCTTAAATCTTTCAAACTACGCAACGGATTTGATGCGGTTTTTTTAATAGATAGAGAGATTCAAGAGGAAGGTTTATATGTACTTATAATAAAAACGTGCGAAGCCGGGGCGGGTCGCTAGTAGGCTATAAAATGATCTTTATCTTTATTTCCGCGCTATCGTGATTTACTCCTCTCTGGTGTCAAACATAAATCTCAAGACAAACTTTGCCTTTGAAAATTGAGTTCCACTAAAAGCTCCAACTAACTTAATACCTACTAAATATTCAAGACTACTTAAAATTAAAATTACTAAGTAACGTAACTTGTTGATTATTAGATGCATTACTTTTGTTTGGAGCAAAGGGAGATTATGCCCAGGCGAAATTTTAATGAGTATGGGCAAAATAATATTATTAAAATACTATGAAATTTATATCCACAAAACTTTTACCTAAATGTGCTTTTTTATGTAAAAGAACCTTGGTTTTTTCTCAATGGCACATTTGCAAAAGTAGCACCGGGACGAATAAAACTTTTTTCTCATCTGCCCCGGTACCGATACTGGGGAAAATAAGAAATAAGATGGACTCGACCGAAGTTATAACTAGCAATTTATACAGACCCGCTATCTCCGACGGCTATTGGGTCCCGAAGGCTCAATCCTAAGATTTTAATCTGAGTAAATAAATTGTAGGATTACTGTTACAAACAGAAGGCCTACTACTAAATCGAAGGTTCTTAATAAATACTGTATGATATTACCGCAGTTAAATTTAATTTTAGGAAGAGATCAGCAGAAATAAACGTTTTTGGATTGGGGTACGATGACAACAGATTTTGTCTCTTACCATACACTTGGTACCTTCAAACGCCTTTGCTGAAATCAGAAATAAATAAATTTATTTATTTTCTTTTCTTTATTTCTTCTTATTATATTGACAAAAGTAGTGGCGCGATGGGCGAAGGTCCGCCTGCGGCGCAGGAGGTTGTGCGTTCGATTCCCGCATTGGGACTAATTATGTTACAATCTGCAAATATTTCTGCAAATTGTTCTGGGTATTTTCTATGTATTATATAATAAGAATAAAAATATTTGTTCTCAAAAATGGGTTTACAAAGTAGGAACTTATAATCTACTTTATATTCAATCCTGGTCCTCTTTCACTTTGTTGTATATTACTTGTAGTAAACCTTTAAGGGTCAAAGATAATGACACCTCGCTCTAACTAGTTTGCTAACTTGTATTTAGACACGAGGGCTCAATCCTCTGGGTTTTTTATAGGTTCAATGATAGTTTGTGGTGCTTATTACATTATAAAAATATCTATCTATGTAGGTATAAAATTGAACGTATTTAGCATATCAGTCGTCTAGTAATCATAACACAAGCTCTGCTTAGCTTGGGGCTAGATGACGTTGTGTGGATTGACCTGCATTTTTTTTTTAATGATATTTTCTACTGCCTCTTTAGTTTGCAAATTCTTAGAGATATATCAAACAAGAACAGAAATCCAGAAATAAAAGGCCTATTACACTTCACGATTTACCGAAACGGTGCGCCGTGACGGCGGAAAGGACGTTCTGATTACACTGCACGGTCGCCGCCTTCCTAACTCAGTTGCCAGTCGAACGTAGTAGGAGTATGACGCCTGTGGTCTCAAAATTTCAAAAGATTGGAATCGCCCTTGCCGCAACTGCGGCTGTAAATGTGAGAAGAAATAAAAAAAGAAAATGTTGGACCAAGCAATATCTTCTTTTATGAAACAAAATGTGTAATATGAACATCTTGCATTCGTTCCATAAGTTAGGCATGTCTTTATACAGTCCTAGAACATTGGACAATACATCCTTTTCCTTTTGGGAAGTCATTTTTGCACGCAAGGCTCGCTGATGCACGTCCGCTCACAATGAACGCCTCGCGGGACTGAGCGGCCGGTCTCTCTGAGCGCGTTTACATTTGCCGGCGCACCGGCAGTTAGGAAGTTAGGACGGCCGGGAGCGCACGGTGTTCCGGTGTCGGCTTCCTTTCTTCCTAACAGCGATTACACCTTCCGTTTTAAGCTTCCTAACTCTTACCGTCGACGGTGCACCGTAAAGTGTAATCGAGCTTTAAATCACACCGGATAGCATGACAGGTACTCAGACTATAGAACTGACAGGTATGTCAGATTTTTAATGAATTAGTTATACTTCTGTTATAATATGAAAAAGCATACTGTGGATGGAATTAATCAACCATTATCATGGCTCGGTTTAATTAAAACTTTCAAAGATATCCGAAAATATTCGCTGAAATATCAAGTTTGCCGATAATAATGTCTGACGATCAGTTGTAATTCATTTTAAACTTTTGAGGTTTTTTGGTGAAATTTTCGATGAAAATACGAATTAGAGTGATTCTTTGAAAAGTAAAATCGGACATTTTACAGCTTTGTTACTTTGACGTGATTTATATGAAAATTTTGTTAAAAATCATAATGCTGGTGCTGGATGCATCAAGCTGAAGACAGGGCGCTATGGCGCTCATTAGGGGAGGCCTATGACCAGCAGTGGACTAATATGGGCTGATGATGATGATTATAATTACGATAGTTTGGATGGATGGATGAAGATCATCACGCCAAAACTACAGAACGTTTCGAGCTGAAGTTGAGTAGACGTAGTTCTGCGCCTGGATATATATTATATTGATGAAAAGGCAGCCTATGTCTGGCCGTGACATAGGCTGCCTTTTCATCAATTTCCAATTGATGAAAAGGCGCAGCTACAACTGAATAATACTAAATACGATTAGGCATTTTCGTATTATCTAAAAGTAGTTCGAGTTGATTGAAAAGATAGCGTTTTTAGGCCCAAATGATTTGGTAAAGATCCTGCACAGGTTGACATGACTGACACACTATTTAACCTTGACTCTTTTACTATAGCAGCGCCTCGCAGTTTCACTCGCGCAATTCCCGTTCCCGTGGGAATTCCGGGATAAATATAGCCTATGTGGTATTTCAGACTATAATCTATCTCTGTGTCAAATTTCATCCATATCAGTTGAGTAGTTTTTGCGGTACAGAGTAACAAACATCCATACTTACAAACTGTCGCGTTTATAATATCAGTAGGATGAACCCGACGAACAACAGAAAATAAGTTTTAGGCATACCTACTGTACATACCATGTAAAATAAAGGCTTTTTAATTTTATCTTCTTTTAAAAACCCTGCCATGTATTGAATTCTAACGTAAACAGTTTTTTTTCCTTTTTTGGGCAATACAATTATCGATTCCAAAAACAAACAGCGAACGGATTACTATCCAAATAGTGTGTTTATGAAGTACCTACAGTATTTTACAAGTGTATCTGTCATAAGTAAGATACTAAAAAAACAAATTTTCCAAGACGGGAATCGAACCCGCAACCACTGTCGGAGGTCGATCTTTGCCCAATAATATTACACCCTTTGTTCATAATTCTTTCGGGTGAATTATTATAAAATCTTTCAACATTATTTTCTTTAAATCATCCCTTTGCTTCCATAAAGAACGATCATTTATTTTTCTCGGCAATTTAATAAATTGCCAATAAAGTTCGTGAAACAATCGACGAAATTGGCTTTGATTAAAAAAGTACGAATAACTGGGCTCTTTCAACCATAAGAAGGCTTGGCGTGTTAAATTTAAGTTATTTTTATTTTATAAAACTAGTACCATGCGACTTCATCTGCGTAGAATTAGGTTTTTTATACACGGGGTACGTTATTTACTTTTGAACCCCCCTTTTTAAGACTACTTTAAAAAAAAATTGAAATAGGCACGTAGACTTTTATTTTGCGTTTATAGTATTTTGACAAATTTCAATCAAATCTTATGCTATTTTGTTAGCTTACAAAAGTAAAGATATGGATTTCTGATACGTTCCTAGCTACCGTAAGCTAAATGGAGGCATAGCCGGTCCATACAATTATTATATACCTAAATAACTAGGATAAAGATTGTCTTTAACTAAAATAAAAAAAAATATACTTTGGATTAACTTTGTTAAATTTATTACCTACATCATACAAAAAACAAAGATTTTTATTTTTTATTTTACTGTAGTTCGATCTTGCAGTGTGACCGTGGCCTAATGGTTTGTCTTATGCAAATATTCTCTAATGTATAACGTGCACGACACGGCCTTCCTGACAAAAGGCAGGGCCCCTGACAAAAGGCTGTGCTATATCTATCAAGTGAAATACTAGCAGGATTACGGCGGCCCTCGTTATCCGCGTGTGCCTAATGACTCGGGGAAAAAACCCAGAAATGACGTTTCAGTGGCCGTGTTCAAAGCCTGGCTACGTTAACGGGTCCGTGGTCTAGAACCAGTAAATATAATTTGCTGTTTTATTTTGGCGAGGGAGTTTTTGGATTTTATTCCAACTGAAGTACGTGAAGTACCTATGTGAAGTACGTATCCTAAGTACATACTATAACATAAGCTAGCATGTAAGAGTTAGTAGTAAGTTGTATGTAATCTATGTCATTGTGCAGACATAGCACTTTGTCTTTACCTATTTCAGTCAATATAAAACCATGAACAAATAAGGTTGTTTCTTTTCATCTTTCATCTAACATGAAACCCTCAAGATAAATACAACACTTCATGGCGATCCTGCCAAAAACGTCGTATTGTCTGTGAAAATTAAGTACCTACATATATCAAAATGTGCCGTTCATCGATTGGGAAAGAAGAAGTTTACATATCCGAAAACGCCGGAGGAAATATGCAATCGAGTCTGGCAGACATCGGGAGTCACATGGACCGCATGAGCGTCGTGATGTTCGTCATGTTGGCGATTATGGTGGTTCTCTTCCTATACTTCGCGGTGAGAATCTACAGAAAATGCCACGGCCGGTGGATGCAGCAGGAGATGGCGCTGAGCAGAATGGAGCGCTTCCGAGCCTCATTCCGCAGGCGGAATGCAGAAGACACCCATTAAAAGTGAAAGTGAGTGAGTGTAGTGATTAAAACGGTACGTACCCTAATCTACCTACATAAATTACGAGCGTTTTTTTTTTTTTATTTTGCTAAAAAGTAGCCGGTACCTACATAAATATTTTCATAGAAGTGAGATAAATATTTTTTTTTTATATTTCGACCTTAGATTAATATCCATGGTGTTCGACGCGATGAACAGTTTCATAACGCAAAATATTAACTTTACGTAAAACGGTGCAAAAGACTCAGTGAACTTGATACCGCGCATCGAAATCGCAAGCGCAGCACATTCCGTGGACATTGGCGTAAATGGATGAACTTAATGAACTTTTTATGTAGAATATTTTATATTAAGTATGTGCCTAAGCTAAGTCTTTATTATCAAAATAGGTATTGATAGAAGTGGTTTGAAGATGCAGGTAGCTGTTTAATATAAAAGCCGAAGGAACGAGGGACAAAGTCTCATTCTGCTTCAAGTCGTCGTGCTGTTCGGACGTCCACTCTCTTGTGTGTTTGTCGTATCGTTGCCATAAGTACCTTTGTATTTCGAATTAGTGAATTTCTTGTTGTTTTGTTAATTAAATTTCTCTTATTTGAGTTAAATGCTTTTAGGTTAAAAGAATTGTGTTTTTTTTAAAATAACCTGGCTTAGGTTGCTAAAATCAGAAGTGGGATTCGTAAACATTTCTCACATTCATCTTGACAATTTTCGATGCAAACAAAATAAAAGTATTGCGCTTTTGTTAAAACTTGTGAGGGTAGTTCATGCTTTGTTTTGTTTGACGAAGTTATTTAATTTTGGTGCGTTTAGCACCTTTATTGTGTTTTTGCAGTGAATCAAGGACATGAGGACGAGCCGCTCGCGGTCTCGTCACAGAAGACGCTCGTCCGGGTTGCGGAGCGAACGCTCGCGGGACAGGGGGTTTCGTGGCAGGCGATCCCGCAGTCACACTCGTGAGCGATCTCCGCATCGACGTCTTCGTGGTCGGCGATCCGACAGCCGTCCGCGAGGCCGGCGATCACGTAGCTATTCGCGTAGCTACTCGTGTGATCGTTCGCCGCATCGTCATCACTACATCACTGATCGGCAGTCGCGTAGTTCGTCACCGCGGCGGTCACGTGAATTGCCACGTCGGCGTTCACGTAGCCCGTCGCGACAACGCTCGCATGGTGGCCGGTCTCCCAGGTCTCGCCGTAGCCACCAAGATAGGTATCCTTGTCACCGTCGCCAAGGTCGCTGCGGTCATAGCTGTGATGAGGTACGTACAAAGCCAGTTTGCGAGGAGGGATCGCAAGGTGCTAGCACGCCCGCCGCCGTGCCGCCACCGCTGCCTCCGCCCGCACCACCGCAGAGTAATTGTGAGTCTTTTGACACTGTTATGTCGCGATTAGAAGCATTAGGACGTACTCATCATTATTATGTGTCGAATTTTGACCCAAGTATTCACGACGTAGACGTATGGTTCAGCGAGGTTGATAGGGCAAAGTCTGTCAACAAATGGGACGATCGTGAATGCCTTTCTCGCATAGGAGGTTGTTTGAAAGGAGACGCCAAGTCATGGCTTAATGAGTGGGTGTCTAACGATCGTTCGTGGACAAATTTCAAAGAGGATTTCAAACCATTATGTTGTAAAAAGGTAGATTCGGCAGGCATTCTTTTTGAGGTTATGTCTACGAACTCTGACAAATACCAAACGTACGCTGAGTACGCACGTAAATCATTACTGCGTCTCAGGATTGTTCGTGGTCTTAGCGACGACCTAGTGACGGACATCATATTGAGAGGTATCACTGACCCCCAGGTCAAAGCCACCGCCATCAATGCTCACTTGAAACCCAATGATCTGGTTAACTACTTATCTAGCTTTGTTATGCCTAGTAAAACTTCTACTGCGGATACTCGCACTAACCGACAAGCGAATCAGCATAAAAATAATAACCATGGCAGGTCACAGGGTTTCAAGAAGCCACCTAGAGCAGATACAGGTAAGTGCTATATTTGTGACGAGACTGGGCATAAGCAAGCTGCGTGTCCTAAGCGGTCAAACACTGACACTGATCAAACCCAGTCTAGCAAACCTGCTAAAACAGGTACAAAAAATATGACTTGCACTTACTGCAAAAAACAGGGCCATGATGTAAAATCTTGCTTCGCGAAACAGCGCGCGGACGCTGGGTCACAAAATGATAAGTGAAATGTTAATTTTTACTCTGCCCCTTTGAATAAGCGCAATGATATTGTGGTAGGGGTAGTACAAGGTTTTAGGTTTTAGTTTTTAATAGAAAGTGGTGCCATCGGCGTGTCCCTAATATCTTCTGCGGTTGTGAACCACTTCTCTTGCACTAAGGAACCAGCTGATTCAGTCAGATTAAGGGGGTCTGACGCAATGGGACTCGTATGTTATTCTCACAGTCGAACTATAAGTACTTCGTTATAGGTAGACCTTCTGGTGGTGCCAAGTAAGTGCATGAACGCGCCTATTATTGTTGGTACGCTTGTACCTAATAGAGATGGCGTTACCTACATTCGTACTAGAAATAGTCGGCGCATTGTTCGTGATCTTTTAATTACAGTCCGTACAAGATGTCACATAGCGAAAAGTTTTGGTGTACATAGATGATTGTTTGATTCTTTCTGACACTGTAGACGAAGGTTTGCAGTTGGAGATTACCTGGGGCGGGTTATAGCTAATGGGGAAGTTCGGTCCTCCCCGGATAAAGTTAAAGCTCTTGTAAATTCGCTTACGCCAGTTTTAGGGCTAGCGGGGTATTTTCGTAAGTACGTTCCTAACTACTCGGTTAAGACGGCATGCATTGCTAATTTAACACGTTAAGACGTGCAATTTAATTGGGCATCCGAGCAAGAGGTTCTTATATTTGATCCAAATTAAAAACGGTACATAGTAGCTCAGGTTATGGGGCGGTCCTACTGCAGATACGTGACGATGATGGATCGAAACGTGTGGTTGCCTACTACGTGACTAAAGCTGCTGTCACTGCTGAACCAAAGTACCACTCTACTCAGTAAAAGCTCTACGCCATTTTAGGCATTATTAGTGGGCATATAGTTTACTGTAGTTACCGACTGTAATGCTCGCCGTAGCAAGATGGTGGATCTACCTGCAAGATTTTGATTTTACCATCTCGTATAGAAAGAGCGTCATGTTGCCATATGCGGACTACCTGAGTCGTAATCCATGTAGTTCGGTAATCTACTAAGATAGACTACTAGGTAGATAGACCGCGTAATTGGGTTCAGAATGTAATACAGGCTTTGGAACGGGGGGGAACTAGATTCTTCGCAATATGTATTACGTAGGTAATGATGTGCTGTTTTATCGATACATCTCGGTAGGAGAGGACCCAAGGCTACTCTGTTACATTCCGAAGATGCAACGCTTGAGTCTGCTCCGCATATTTCACGACGAACATTGTCACATCGGTATCGATAAAACATTAGAGCTAGTTCTAAGACATTTTTGGTTTCCAGGTGTAAGAGCCTTTGTTAAAAACTACATAGGTCACTGTATTACTTGTATCGCACACAAGAGAGTTCTTCGTGCTCCGCTTCAACCCATCACTTTGTGGACGAAGCCCGATATTCCGTTTGACACGCTACATCTCGATGCGCTGGGACCTCTACCGGAGTCCAAAGGTTTTAAGCATGTAATGCTGGTTGTTGATGCGTTTACCAAGTACTGCGTTCTTACGCCTATCCCGCGTCAAGACTTCAACGAATTGAAACAGGTTTGTCAAAACGTAATCTCGTTGTTTGGTACTCCCCGCCTTATAGTGACAGACAGGGGCCGAATGTTCGAGTCCTCGGGTTTTAAGTCGTGGATGCAAGATCTAGGTGTTGAATTACATCATATCACACCCGAGATGCATCATGCTAATGGTCAGGTGGAAAGGTACGTAAGGACTGTCTTGAATATGCTCAGAGT
The DNA here is from genome assembly GCA_944547425.1 of Eupithecia centaureata. Taxonomy (NCBI): domain Eukaryota; kingdom Metazoa; phylum Arthropoda; class Insecta; order Lepidoptera; family Geometridae; genus Eupithecia; species Eupithecia centaureata. The sequence goes on from OX155696.1 coordinate 8,169,536, forward strand.
CGGAGACGTCCCATAACAATCTAGAATGGGCTGAGAGGCTATGGCAGCTTCAGCTAATTCTCAATCTGACCAAACAGAGATCTACCCAGACCTCAGCTTTAAATCTCTTAGTAGGACATGAAAACGCTATTCGAAAGTTGGTACGAGATGTCATTCCTGAGCCTCGCCTATCGAACCGGGAGGCTAGGAGAGAGATTGTAAGGCAGAGGACGGCCGAGCGGTTCTCTGAAAATCGGGCAGTAATGGATGCTCGTGTTAATCAGGACCGTCGTCCTCCTCGTGTGTTTCAGGAAGGTGACCTGGTTTTCGTGATCAAGTATGCTCAGTCAACGGGCAAGCTTGTCCATGGTATGCACGGCCCGTATCGAGTGGTGCGAGTCCTGCCTCATGATCGGTACGAGCTGAGGCTGCTGTCCGGGTCATATGGGAAGTCGACCTTCGCGGCGGCCCAGTTTATGGTCCCGTGGAAAGGCGAATGGACTCCCGAGTCGTGCACCGCCTTCTTCGAGGGTAAGCTGTTACCCGCGTGGCCCTCGAGGTGCGGTACTGCTGGCGCTTGAGGTGCAGCACTGCTGGCGCTTGAGGTGCGGCACTGCTGGCGCTTGAGGTGCGGCACTGCTGGCGCTTGAGGTGCGGCACTGCTGGCGCTTGAGGTGCGGCACTGCTGGCGCTTGAGGTGCGGCACTGCTGGCGCTTGAGGTGCGGCGCTGCTGGCCCTTGGGGTGCGGCGCTACTGGCGGTTGGGGTACGGCGCGCTATGGTTGACCCTTGAGGTACGGCGCGGCTGTTGGCCCCTGAGGTATGGTGCGTGTGGCCCGTGTGTGGCACGGCACTGTTGGCCCCTGAGGCATGGTGCGTGTGGCCCGTGTGTGGCACGGCACTGTTGGCCCTTGTGGTATGACGCGGTGACCCTTGGGGTACGCGTGTGTGGCCCTTGGGGCAGTAGCACCGGCCGTTACGTCGTCCGTAGCGGCGGTGTCTACACTGGCCATGGAAGCTGGTCGGCTTTGCAAACCGATCAGTCGCTGTGCGGAGTACGTATGCAGCGTTCTTTATTAAGCATGTTGGTTATGGTGGTTGTGTTTATTATGTACTGTGCAGCTGGATATGTCGTACTTTGTTATTTGATAGCGATACTTTGAGATTTAACGACTTATTCTTGTTCGAAAAGTGCTTGATATTCAGCTGTGCATAGTTGGTAAAAGGAGTAGTACACTAAAAAACTAAACACACTAACAATTTAACAAAGGCATAACATATGTGAGGAAAAGCCTTTTCGATAACACGTTGTATTTGTTACAGCAACGAGTGATGATGATGACCCTGAGCAGAAGCTGAGGGAACGGGCCGCGGCAGAACAACCTGATCGTCCATCAACACACGATCAGGAACCAACCCTGTACTTACAAAAGACAAGATCTGTCGAGACGCCAGAAGCTGCAGGAGAAGCCGTGATAGAAGTGGTTTGAAGATGCAGGTAGCTGTTTAATATAAAAGCCGAAGGAACGAGGGACAAAGTCTCATTCTGCTTCAAGTCGTCGTGCTGTTCGGACGTCCACTCTCTTGTGTGTTTGTCGTATCGTTGCCATAAGTACCTTTGTATTTCGAATTAGTGAATTTCTTGTTGTTTTGTTAATTAAATTTCTCTTATTTGAGTTAAATGCTTTTAGGTTAAAAGAATTGTGTTTTTTTTAAAATAACCTGGCTTAGGTTGCTAAAAGTATGTATAACGTTTTAAGTAAGTACTTTTACTAAAGGCAGCTCTACACGTAGTCAGCCACACACAGAATAAAATGGTTATTGTAACAAGTTATGATTGATAAATTAATAGAATTTTGTTTTGATTTAGTAAGTATAAGAAAATATTTGATAAAAAAAGGCCAGAGTAGGTATACATGTAAAAGTACTGCGACAAAGTTATCCGAAGCTAACGCGATTTATGATAAATGTAAGGAAATAATTTTGAATTTACAGACGAACAAAAATAAATAGTTAGTGTCTTCGGCAACAGAAACTTTTGAAAAAGTTAAACTTACTTACGAGGAAATTTGTAGTTTATGTGTTAGGCAAAAATCAGACAAAATGGAGTTTGATTTAAGAGTGGCATGTAGTTTGATTCCAGTTATGGATGGCGCAGAGTCGACTACCAAACGAATGATTGACTCTATTGAGATGTACGCGAACATGATCGACGATCCAGGTAAGACCTTATTGATTACATTTGTAACAAAAAGTAGGCTCAGTGAAAACGCAAAATTGCGTATGTCTAGCAGCTATTTGTCTATTGTCACATTAATAAAGGACTTAAAATCAAATCTTTTGCCGAAAAAGTCTTTTATGGCAGCACAATCAAAATTACAGGTCATCAAACAAGGGTCTATGTCTATTGACGACTATGGGACAGAGATAGAAAAGTTATTCACCGAAATGACTATTTCACAGGCTGGTAATGACCTCAATGCGTACACCGTACTGAAGCCGATTAATGAAACAACTGCAATAAAACGTTTTTCAGACGGTCTGCGTAATTCCAAGCTCTCTACGATCATAGCAGCCCGGAACTACAGCAGTCTGGCGGATGCTATTCAGGCAGCCAAGGACGAAGAAACGGCATCATCATCAGGTGCACAGTCATCACCAGGTAACAATGTCATGAAGGCATCTAGGCAAGGACGAAGTTTCTTTAATAAAAGACAAGGACGTGGATACCAATACCAAAGGGGTAACAACAAGTATGGTCAAAATAATAACAATAATAGGTATGGTCAGTACAACAGTAACTATTATCGTGGGCAACCATCACGTGGACCAGGTTGGACTCGCTTTGGCCTTGATCAAAACAACAATTACAGAAGCAACCATTCTCGTAGGCCAACATCAACATATTATGGCAATGGTATGCAACGAGGAAGAGGTAGATTTGGTTATGGAAACAATAACAATCGCGGAGGTATTCGTAATGTGTATGTAGCAGAAGAACAAGCTGGTAGACCCACTGACAAACAGAAGGTTGAAGGTGAAGCTGGAGCTAGTGAGTTTTTTCGTTCTTAAACATTTCATACTATCATGTAACAGTAATGCAAAATTCATAGTACTTTATGTTAATAATATTAAAAACTATTGGCTTATAGATACAGGCGCTACATTATCAGTGGTTAAGAAAGAAGTACTACCAAATAACGTACAAGTATATCAAGACAACACCATAATAAATGGTATAGGAGGACAGAAACGTTCTTTAGGTTCCGTTAATTTAAATCTAGAAGTTAAAAATTCAATATCGTTTACACATAACTTTGTGGTTTTTGAAACCTTACCAATGAAAGCTGACGGAATTCTAGGTTTAGATTTTCTTAAAAAATATTGCGCTAATATAAATTTAAATAAGAATACTATAACATTAAACAATAACGGATATGACTACGAACAAAATTTAATTGAAAGTAACGAATTAATGAATAACAACTTAACGATTCCAGCAAGATCAGAATCTATACATTATATTTACCACAATAATACTTGTATGAATGATGAAATGATTGTATGTGGAAGAGAGTTAGAGAAAGATGTATTTTTAGCGAGTACGATAGCAAAGGTGAAGAATAACAGAATACCAGTAAAAATATTAAATGTTTCGAATAATGAAGTATACTTAAAATCTTTTGAGCCCTGCTTACAACCTTTGAGTGACTACAACATTTGTAATTTCTCCAAATGCGATAAAAACGTAGACAGAGTGAATACAATTTTATCAGAAATAAATCTAAGTCATTTACCTGTAGAAGATAAAAAATCAATACAATCTATTTGTGCTAAGTATTCAGATGTTTTCTATGTAAATGGGGATAAACTAACAACTACAAATATTTGCGAACAATCTATTACTGTAAAACCCAATTCAACACCTGTGTATACTAAGCCTTACAGATTGCCACAAGCGTTAAAACCAGATATAGCTAGAGAAGTTAATAAAATGATAGAAAATGATATAATAGAAGAATGTAATAGCGATTGGTCAAGTCCAGTTTTACTGGTTCCCAAAAAAGATTTAGATGGAAAGGAAAAGAGATGGAGATTAGTAATCGACTATAGAAAATTAAATGAAACAATTTGTGACGATAAATTCCCATTACCGAATATAAATGAAATTTTAGATTCATTGTCTGGTGCGATATATTTTAGTCATTTAGATCTTCATCAAGGCTACTACCAAGTACCTTTGAACAAAGATAGTCGCAAATACACAGCTTTTACCACCAGCACTGGTCAATATCAAATGAAACGCTTACCAATGGGACTTAAGACAAGCCCGAGCTCATTTAGTCGTATGATGTCAGTTGCAATGTCAGGTTTGTCGTTTGAAAAATGCTTTGTTTATTGTGACGATCTCATTGTTTTTGGACGAAATTTAGAGATACATAATCAAAATTTAATTAGCGTTCTAGAAAGATTAAGGAAAGTAAATTTAAAATTAAACCCTGAAAAATGTGAATTTCTAAAAAGAGAAATTTTATATCTTGGTCATTTAGTCTCTGAAAAAGGAGTATTACCAGATCCTAATAAAACAAATGTTCTTAAGAATTACGAAACACCTAAAAATTCTGACGAAGTCAAACGCTTTGTAGCATTTTGTAACTATTACCGAAAATTTGTTAATCATTTTGCTGAGATAACAATGCCTTTGAATAAATTGTGTAGAAAAAATGAACCTTTTGTTTGGACAGATGAATGTCAAAGAGCATTTTTAACTTAAAAGAAAAAATTAATTTCCTCACCTATTTTACAGTACCCAGATTTTTCCGAAGAAAACGAATTTATCATACAAACAGATGCATCAGGAAATGCTATTGGTGCTGTATTATGTAACAAAGATCTTAGACCCGTAGCTTACGCTAGTAGGCCTTTAAATAAAGCGGAAAGAAACTACCCTACGATTCAAAAGGAGCTTCTTGCTATTGTTTGGGCAGTTAAATATTTTAGACCGTATGTTTATGGTAGAACTTTTACTATACTAACAGATCATAAACCATTAATATATCTTTTTGGAATGAAAGATCCCTCGACAAGACTATTAAAATTCAGATTAACTTTAGAAGAGTACAATTTTAAAGTAATTTACATAAAAGGAAAAGACAATCCAGTTGCAGATTTCTTATCAAGAATAAACATAACATCTGATGAACTTAAAAGTATGCAAGAGAAAGTAGTGAATGTGATGACAAGAGCGCAGAAGAAAAGAATGAATGAGTTAAATGACAATGAAAACGATAGTGGATCTACGGATCTTAGTAAACCTACTGATGATTGGCCTGATCAACCAAGAATTGTAGATTTATTAAGAAAACCGAGTGAATCTGTTGAAATGACTTTTGTAGAAGGAAGTAAGATATATAAACTAAGAAAAGACATTGTTATAAATCATGTGCGTGAATGTTTTTCATACGCATCGAAAAAGAAAATATTGTACATTAATCTTGATTTTAAGGCGCATTATACGCGAGTCGAATTTGTGCAAAAATTAAGTTTATTTTGTAAGGAAATGAATATAAATGAAATATGCGTTATAAAAGATGAATTAAATATTAATATAATAAAGAATATTTGTGATGAAATAAAATTACAAAAGGACTGGTCCGGACCACGAGTATGTATATTGAGAGGAATAAAAAGAATAAAAGAACAAAACGAAAAGACAATTATAATGAACGATTTTCATTTATTACCATCCAGTGGGCATGCAGGCATTAGGAGAATGATTAATACAATAAAAAGACGGTACTACTGGCCAGGTATCGATAAAGATGTCTCTGAATATGTCAAAAAATGTCCTAAATGCCAAAAAATGAAATATGGACGATACATTAAGGAGCCTATGGAAATAACCACAACGGCTTCTTCAGCATTTCAAAAAATATATTTAGATGTAGTTGGACCTTTAGATAAGGATGTAAATGGAAACTGCTATATTTTGACTATACAATGCGAACTAACAAAATTTATTCAGGCTATTCCTATGAAAAATAAAGAAACCGTTACTATTGCCGATGCATTTGTGACACATTTTATTTTAAGATTCGGAGTTCCTGAAACTATTGGCACAGATCGAGGCGCAGAGTTTATTTCTTCAACTATGGAACAGGTATGTAAAATTTTAAATATTGAAAAACTATCTTCAACAGCCTACCATCACCAATCTATAGGAGCCCTAGAGAACACGCATAAAAATCTTGGAGCATTTTTGAGGATTCAGTGTGAGAACTACACTGACACATGGAGCTATTGGCTTCCATTTTGGTGCTTTAGTTTTAATAACACAGTTCATAGTGGAACTAATTACACGCCGTATGAATTAGTTTTTGGAAAACTCTGTCGCATACCTTCTAACATTAGTGTAACAGTAGAACCATTGTATAATATTGATGATTATCCTTTATTACTTAAATATAGATTACAGATAGCAAATGCTGACGCTAAGAAAAACTTAGTATCTAGTAAATATAGGAGAAAAGAAACTTATGATAAATCTGTTAACTCTATTAGATATAATAAAGATGATTTAATTTTGTTAAAAAATGAAACTGGCCGTAAATTGGACACATTATATAAGGGTCCTTACGTAGTATTAGAAGATTTAGGTTGTAATGTTAAGATAAGCTATAATAATAAGATTGAATTAGTACATAAGAATAGAACTAGACCTTTTTACCAATAAGATTTTAAAAGGTTTATTATGAACCTAAAAAAAAATTTTACTATGTTATTTTTTTTTTTCTTTGCCTTCGGAGGTGAAGTACGTGAAGTACCTATGTGAAGTACGTATCCTAAGTACATACTATAACATAAGCTAGCATGTAAGAGTTAGTAGTAAGTTGTATGTAATCTATGTCATTGTGCAGACATAGCACTTTGTCTTTACCTATTTCAGTCAATATAAAACCATGAACAAATAAGGTTGTTTCTTTTCATCTTTCATCTAACATGAAACCCTCAAGATAAATACAACACTTCACAACTACGGAACATAATATGTTTGTTTATTCTGCAGATATTTGCTTCAGGTCTTGATAAAGTATTTTTTTATAATTGACTCGTATTTACTTTTTTCTAGTATCTGCTTACAGCTTTGAACGCATAATTTCAATGGAACCTTAAGACGTTCTCAAGGCTATTTCTAACCCGGGAACTGTAATATGGTATGAAAATACTTATGTGTTATTCCAGGTCTTAAACTATGTCGATTCAAAATTTCAGCATAATCTCATCATACCAATCCATTACGTAGTTTTTGGGTGAAAGAGAGCAAATCATACATCTATATCCATAGAAACTTTCGCGTTTATAATATCAGTAAAGATCAACCGCAACACGTGCTCTGATAAATTTGAACCATATGATGGACCGAAATTAATCAATTTTATGCAATTTAATTTCTTTTATGAACAAAAATTTAAGGTGGTTATGATGCAAATCGTCTTTAATTAAATTCCATTTAGTAGTAAGGGAGCTATAATGCGACAGACAATTAACTAGACAATGCAGCTAACAAAATATATAAATTGTTTTCATCGAGGGGTTACTAAAAACTACTTTTTTGAAAATCTAAGGAGAAACATTCTCTAAATAATAATTTGCAAATATGCCGAGCAATAGTCTTATCCGTATCATGATCACATCTATGAACAATTTTTAATGACAAAATTAATGTGTCAGACCACGGCACCATATCATGTGGACTAGGGTTGTCGCTCAGCGGAAAAAAGGAGGAAATCTATTTAAGGATTTAGCAAATACTTGGAGCTCAAAATGGGTTTTACTTTATTTCGTTTCACAGGAGTTTTCAGAGTTTTGAAAAGATTTTCTTTTACACGTTTTGGGAGACAGACAAATGATGGTCTTGATAATTTATACAGAGTTGATGAAACAAAATGTTAAGTTTAATGATTAAGAAAGATTAGACGTGTTTATTTGCCAGGATACGATTATATACGATATAATTTAAGTCTTGGAATTATTAGACATCTAGTTATCTTCTACCTAACAAATTCTGCAAACCATAAATTATGAAATTGTTAATTTTATTAAGATATCAATTTTCTTTTACTAATACTGTATACTAATTAATGAATTAAATAGTAACAAATGTTAAATAATCATAAAAAGAGTCAATAGATCATGATGGCGGTCAATTCAGGTGACTCATACTCATGCTTTTTTCATCGCACATGGGTTTTTTTAATTTTCATTATAATCACTATCAAAATTCAAAAACTAAGCGCTGAAAATAGTAAGTGTCATCTATATGACTCAGAAATATTATCCACCTGTTCAATAAACAGGTGGAATTCTGCTGAAACTCATTAGTTACGGTTATTACACACTTTTCCTCGGGGTATTGGTATCCTTCGAAAATTCGAAACAAATTAAATTCACTGAAACTCCCTAAAACAATATAAATCAATTCTTACAACCGTCACAGCAATTAGGATTCAATTTACAACCCTGTATTGTATTGAATCGACATTTATATACAAAAATGTTTATTGTCTTGTTTGTAAGTTTGTTGATAATACTTTATTTGATTGGGGTCAACGTACGAGTAGGTATAACACCACCCGCTGTGTCTTGCCTGAAACCTACTGGGCCAAATGGGAAAATAGTTCAGTCTATCATGGAGAAATTTATATGAGTAAAACACTCACCAATACGACGGAATTGACCAAATGGGGGCTACTATTTTCTTACTCACCAGTTGGCGCCCCTGTTGACTAAGGTCCGGATGTATAGCTGACAAAGGCGACTTTTTATGATCGGTGCCGAAAAAAGCTTTTGAATCTTGAATCTCTTTAATACTTAAAAATAATACCTCATTTATTAATTATAAATAACTATCATCATATCGAGTAGCTATGCCGCAATGCAGTTCAGTTCCGTTTTTTAAGTACAGCCGCTTATATTTGCGCTTTTTTTCTTAATTTAACTTTCAACGCGTTGATATTCATCGATCACGAAAGAGATAACTTTACAACAGGTAAATTAAACAAATTATAATTTATAGCACAAAGCCCTTTCAAACACGTGAAAATTAATTTTTTTTGGACCTCACGCGACACTCCTCTAGTTGCAAATTCACACGCGGTAGCCCCAATTGAGTATTTACTTGACAAGACGAATCAAACTAGCTATCAGACATGTAAGAAATTATGCGTAATATGAAACGTGACGATACTGTATGGTAGTAGGTAGAGGTAGTCGCCATGTTTTTGTTTCTTCTTATATAAGATACTGAATAACACCAAGTATCTATGTAATGTGTTATATTAAGTATAATAAAATTAATCTCTAGTACCCATAATACAAGCTCTGATTAGCTAAAGGTTAAAAAGGATGTCATTACAATAACTGTTTAGCATATAGAATATTACATATTTTGGAAAAATCAACTAATCGCATAATTATCACAATAGTATTTAATAAAATGCTTATATTTTTTCCAGGGGAAGTCGCAGGGTAGAGCCAGTTGTCGATAATTGCCCGCCCAAGGGCATGTTGCCGGTAATTTAGCGTGATATATTTAGGGCGGACATTTTTGGAAATTACGCGCAGTGCGTGTTCGCGCCAAACAGATTATGCGTCAAAAGAACCGGATGTCGGATATCCGGACCTTGGATGAGTGAGGTCAGAGGGCGTTGAGAGTCGAAATAAACGAGATTTTTTTATTTCTTAGGAATAAAAAACAATTTAGTTACATTACTTCTTTTTTGCTGACGAATATCAGTCGTGCGTAAACTGAAAACCAGCGCCGAGCTTGCCGGTATTACGCTGAGCTTCTTATTGCCTGAAACAATGTGAACCTGTATAATATTTGATGTAGAAGTGATTTATGTGAGATAGGATACTTAGTTATAAGTTAGTTATTTAGTTAGTTTTAGTATAATATGCATGCAGGTTTATAGTTAGTCATTATTTGTGAGCTAGAGCTTGTGTTATGAGTACTAGATGACTGATATACTTGTCTTAATACAATCCATTGAATAGATAGATATTTTTATTTTAATATAGAAAACACCAAGAACCCCGGATTTGTAGATGATACAAACATCGTACGTATTTGTCTATATATACAAGTATACAAGTAGTATAAAAGAATAGACTATTTTCAGGGAAAAGCAATGGAGATTAATGTTTCCAAATCCTTTACTTAGTAAAGTATAAAGGATAAGTTGGAAAGTTTAGCTCAAAACTGTAAACTATGTCGGTAAGATCTGCGACCGTACTAAACTTAAAGTTTAGTGAAACTTAGACGTAGTTAGAACTATGTGGGTATGTGTGTATAATGCCATGCTCTTGAAAAGTTCAAGACCAGGGCATTTTACCTAGTGCGAATGGTATGTAGATGTGGACCTGCCTTATCTAGCGAAGAACCGACAACCGTTGGGTAAACGTGTTCTTGAGTGGAGATCGCGACTCGGCTAACGTAGTTTGGGAAGCCCTCCGGCCAGATCGGATTACAATTTGCGAAAGACTGCAGGCGGATGCGTTGCCACGTTGAATAGCAATGCTAGTTCTTATAAATTTTGTGTTTTATAAATAATAAATAATTCCGGACAGTCCACACAGCATCATCTAGCCCCAAGCTAAGCAGAGCTTGTGTTATGGGTACTAGATGACTGATATACTTAATACAATACATTACATAGATAGATACTTTTTATTATATATAGTAAACACCCAGACCAACGGAACAAATTTCTGCAGATCGTGCACAAATTTGTTCCGAGGCGGGAATCGAACCCGCAACCTCCTGCGTCGCAGGCAGACCTTCGCCCACCGCGCCACATCGGTCGTCTTGATGAAATTGAGTGTGCCCCAGGACCCCAAGGACCAAGGGTTTCCACCTCAAACGGCTCAAATAGGTAACCTTAATGCTATTAATTCTTCAATACAACTGAAACCAATCTCTCTAGAGAATCAGTGACAGAAAAGATATAAAAGCAACGCAACTTCTCGTAAATCACTAAGTCTAAGTGGACTGCAATCAAAGGGAAAAATAGAGGGCTTTCTCTTTGTAGAGTAACTAGCTTAATCAAAGTTAACAGCGATGAGAGGCAAAGGAATGGATGCGGTATCACTTTGCGCTTAGAATATAATGTAGGTATACTAGCGACCGCCCCGGCTTTGCACGGTTTTATTAAACATATAAACCTTCCTCTTGAATCACTGTATCTATAAAAAAAACGCATCAAAATCCGATGCTTCGTTTTAAAGATTTAAGCATTCAAAGGGACATAGGAACAGAAAAAGCGACTTTGTTTTATACTATGTAGTGACTAGCTTCTGCCGGTTTCACATGCGTTGTTTTATGGAAACGTCTGAAAGCTATTTCTATCCGAAAGGAACTGATTTATGGGATGAAAAGTATCCTATGTGTTATTCGTGTGTTTCTTCAATGTGCGTTACCGCGTTAGGTTTAAATAGTCTATAATATGCGTTTATTATAAATATAAAGTAGGTTACGTCTAAGGCTGAGGCCAAACGAGCGTAATTTTGTGAGTCGTGAGTCGCAGAATTCCGTTTGCAGAAATTCTGCGACTCATTAAGAGAAATTCAATTAACACCTTATTTCTTATATTATTCTGATAATTAATTTCAGTTTAAAATTTGACTTGTCTAAGTAATTATTTTGTAAAGCTAAATAAATGATTTATTTTTTCTGATTTCTGAAAATGATAATTAAACCTACGTAGGGAAGAGTATGCTATATGCATCTATGTATTTTGTTTACAGGGAATGTATTAATCCTACTTCCTACTAGTACAAGTATTGTATTGTACCTTTGCATGGTCATATAATCCCTCACCAGCGCTTAGTACCACATCATCTCTTTCTTCAATCGGTGAGAACTAGCTGCAGCTATTTATTTGATGAGTCCATCCTCCGAGTGGAACCAGCTCGCTTCTGTTGATAGACCGGCGTTGAATGCGGTGCTGACTTTTAGATAATAGGCTTTTAACTAGTTACAAATTGAAGCGAAGAGAAAATCAATTAACACCTTATTTCTTATATTATTCTGATAATTATTTACAGTTTAAAATTTGACTTGTATAAGTGATTATTTTGTAAACCTAATTAAAGGAAAATATTTTTTTTTTATTTCTGATAATACGCATAAGAAAAAATGCGAAAAGATGCCGTAGATGATAATTATACATAGGAAAGAGCTATGCTATATGCATCTCTATTGTTTACATGGAATGTATCAATCCTACTTGCTACTAGTATTTGTATTGTATTGTACCTTTGCATGGTCAGATTATCCGGCGCTTAATACCACATCATCTCTTTCGTAAAACAAGCAATGAAAAACAATACAATGTTATAAAAATTATCATTGAACACTGTATAATCTTTTGCTTTCGCTTCCACTGCCTAGCGAAAACCCACCCTAACTTATTTATACTGGCTGCCTGCCCAACGTTCTTAGAACTCGAGTTGTTCCAGGTTATTCCATCGAAATCGTTGGTAACACGATTTTACCGGGAAAATACACTTTTGAACCTATGATCATTACATTAGAAGCTGGCGCCATCTATGTAATGTAATCAAAACCTGCTTGAAGACTGCTGTTTGGTCTGTAGGCTAAACTCTACCGTATTTGAAAAGGAAGGAGGTAGAGGTTTGCTTGGTAAATAAATGCGTGAGGAAATGCATTTTTCTGTTCGTTGGTTTGCTGTACAATTTTAATTTCTGCGCTGCGGTGTTAAGGTTGTCTTACATTGGGAAAACGGGTTCTTGTCTATTTGAAAGAATACCCACAATTTTAAATTTAAAGTCTCTGAAAGTACATCTGTGGCGAAGGTCGATTTGCACATATTTGTTTAGATTGTTCTGTTGATAATTTTTTTATTGAATTTATACTTTTTTTAAATAAAAATTACAATCATGTAGAAACAATTGAGCTGACTGCAGACCGTTGCAAACAGTCTAGAGGTAACTCAACTGATCCATGTCAATACCAGTCGGAAGCAATTTTCTTATCCTATAGTAAAATATCTATGTAGTTCTGTAGAGAAATGTTCAAAATATAAGTCATCACGACCATCTATAACACGCTAGATGACGCTGTGTGAATTTTCCAGCTTTATTTATTTATGGTTTTGTGAGTAAATGTGATATTAAAACCAACCAGTGTAAGCCAACCTTTATCTTTTAACTGTTGCAGTGAAATTATTTTCGTTTTATATTAATGAGGCAAGGAGAGAGTTAGCAAACGTAACCGTGATTTCAAGTTTGTTTTTCATTGTCGGAGTTTAAAAAACTGGAGAGATCTTTATTACAGTACATCTTTATTAGATTCAGATTCATTTATTGATATAACAAAATATACACGTCAAAGATTTCCAAAAAGGTGGGTAAGTAATTATAAGTTTATCTATACAATTTTGATTAAATTCGTAATACACATACCTAATTATGAGAATATAATAAGAATTACAGGATAAAATAAATAAAAACAAAAATAGAAATGAGACATACATAGAGTAACTACCTACCTATGTAGTACAAATATTACATTGAGGGTAGGTTAACCCTCAAACAGAAATTCCTCCACGGTGTAGACGGTTTGCTCGACAAGCCAGTGTTTTAGCCTTGACTTGAAAATGTTTATATTGGGAGCCACAGTGATGGAGCTAGGTATCCGGTTATAGATGTCCGGCCCCATGATATGAGTGAGCTTCTTTGATTTGGTCAGTTTGTGTGTTATCCTTGCGAGTTGTTCAGCCCGGCGCGTCTCGTATCGGTGATGGTCTCCTAACCACTCCTAACTATTAACAACTAAAATTACAATTAAGGAATAGAAAAAAAATAGTCCATACAATTAAAGAAAATCTTTAACTGTTAAGCCTGAGAGTATTTGTTATGACTTAGAGAGTCTATAAGAATAACAGTAAATCGGGGAAGCTATAGCGTAGATATTACCGAAAGGATAAAACCTTGACGCGAACGGTGAATAAATAAAATCCTTTTTCATACACACTGTTCTTAAGAATCAATAATATTGAACTCAGATTCTTAACAGGTTTTTAATAATTTGGAATCGTTTTCAATATCGCGACTCTATAAACGTAGTGGAGGACGTCTCATAAACTACCAAACGGATCGGACTGAAATATTGAATAGACGTACCTAGTTATAGCCATAGAAACACCACGACGTGTGAAGCTGGGGGAAAACACTACTTAGTCTGTGTCCCCAGTAGGCAAACTGTGAGCCGACTGAGTGAGCCGCAAATTTGTGGTAAACAGCTACAAACTCAGATCAGTTTGCGTGCGTATCGCAAGCACTGGAACCTGCGAGTCGACCGCTAACTCAGACAGTCCTGCAAACTGCGTACAGTGACCGCAAACTAGCAAACTGTGGACACTCAATTTAAAATATATGGAAGGGCGTACTGAACGCCGCAAACTCAGTCGGCTGATCACAGTTTGCCTACTGGGGACACAGCCTTAGTGTAGTTATAAAACAACTATAAAATACAAGTTCTGGTCATACAGTCTTAGCGTTACAAGATTTAAATCTATACTTATAATAAAACTGTAACAGGTCCAATTCTGTACATTGAAGATATTTTGAAAATTTTTTTTGGGGGGCTCTCTATTATCGATACTCAAGCCAAAACTGTAATTTTTTTCATTCATGTCTGTCTGTCTGTCTGTCTGTCTGTCTGTCTGTCTGTCTGTATCGTAAACGCGCATCACGCCGAAACTACTTGATGGATTTAAATGAAACTCGGCATGATTATAGGTCATACTACGAGGAAGGACATAGGATACTTTTTATCCCGGAATTCAGTAAGGTCCTCATGGGAGAGGGTATGAAAGTAAAAATCCTTTACCGCGCATCACGCCGAAACTGCTGAATGAGTTGGAATGAAACTCGGGACGATTTGAGTTCATACTACAAGGAAGGACATGGGATACTTTTTATCCCGGAATTCGGTAAGGTTCCCCTGGGAGAGAGGGTGAAAGAAAATTTCTTTAACCCCGCATCACGACGGAAGTGAATGAATTCAAATGGAACTCGGGACGATTGGACATAGGATACATTTTATCCCGGAATTCATTTTGGTTCCCCTGGGATATACGGGTTTTCAAAAATTTCTCACAGTATCTCAACGACGCGTACACACGCGTCGTTCAGATGCTGTGAGAAATTTTTGAAAACCCATATAGCCCAGGGGAACCAAACTGAATTGAACTGATAAACGCGAAAGTTTGTAAGTATGAATGGATAGATTGATAGATGGATGGATGTTTGTTACTCTTTCACGCAAAAACTGCTGAACGGATCTGGATGAAATTTGGCACAGAGATAGATTATAAGCTGGAATAGCACATAGGCTTTATTTTATCCCGAAAATTCCACGCAAGTTAAATCGCGAGTACTCGAAATACTAATCATGCGCAGACGAAGTCGCGGGCACCAGCTAGTTAATAAATAACGCTGGACAATCCACACAGCATCAGCTAGCTTCAAGCTAAGACAACTGTGAATCAGACCATCCAGGAATACCCATTGTTTTATGGGTACTAGATGACTGATATACTAAAAATAATTGGTACTAGATAACTGATATATTAAAATTAATAATACAATAAACTAAATATATAGATATTTTTATAGATAGAAAAAACCCAGAACTTTGAAATAAATATTTGTAGATCGTACAAACATTTATCCCAAGGCGGGAATCGACCCGCAACCTCCTGCGTCGCAGGCGGACCCATCGGTCGTCTAGTTCGGAATCGGTATAATCGGTAGAATTAATTTGCTAGTTGGGATTAGGGGCCTTATTTTGTAACTGTCTACTAGTAATCGAGATCGAATTCATTTTTGACACTTAGTACAGTTTGATACCTTATACCTTAAACCAGGGGTGGCCAACCGGTCGATCGCGGCAAGGCAAATTTGAAGATACATTTAAAATGGAGCACATGATGTTACAAAACAAAATCATTGGTACTCTGCGCTACGCCATATTTCTAAAAGCAAGGTCTTCCCCAGGGCAACATTTCTGGCCATTGGTTTCCAACGAAAAATATCCAAATTTTAAGAAATGTGTTGTCATCAACTCACCCTACTATTCCAAAGAATTAACTAAATTTATGGAAAATATCACATGTGATATGAAAAGAAAAGGAAATAGTAAGACTAGTCAATAAAATATACTACATGAATACCGTGTGTAGCCACAATTTTATAGCAATCCTCAGAAGGGCTATACATTGGCCCGAGACATCTTTATGCGCTCGGCGAGAAAAGCCGTTCCGAATTACGCAGAGCCTATGCAGGTTTATATCAGTTTCGTGCTTATGGGCATAAGAGTTATATTAGGTCTTGGGGATTCGTTTTTTATTTTTAACCCTGTATAAAAGAGTTATAATTTTCATGTGTGCAGCATAGAATTATAAAGTATTGAAACGCTATATCACACTTATAATTAGTATAATCACAAATCCTTAGTTAATATTATAAACGCGAAAATGTGTATAGGTGTATGGACATATAGATGTAAGAATGTTTGGATGTTTGTTCCTATTTAAGGCGAAAACTGAACAGATTGGGCTGATATTTTGAATAAAAGTAGTTCTAGGCCTGAAATAAAACAAAGGCCACTTTTTATCCTCTCTATCTAAAGATAACCAGTTAAACCCGTCTTTTTTTAATATTTTCTGATGTGATTAATGATGATGCGTGATCTTTAGATACTAAACAGTTCATTATTTTATTTATGATATTTTTTTATAAAAATCGAAGAAGAAAATTTTAATTTTATTTTTTATAATAAATTAAATTTTAAGTGTTAATTAGTAATCACAGGCCTAAATCATTTTTTCCTTTTTGTTTTAATTGTTCATTTTGTATCATAGATTAGTGTTTTCCAATTTAAGTATTCTTTGTGTTGTTTCTAATAGTCTTTCATTTCATTTCATTTCATACAAAATAAAATTAAATGAAAGACGATATCTACATTTCCTAAAAAATGAAATTAAATGAAAAACATTATAAAGATGTATTTATGCTCAGAGTCAGACCTTTAAATTCATTCGCAGTCTGGCGATAAAGTTAAGAGCAAAATTTTGTTCCGTCCAGCTTGAAGCCCGGTCGAAAGGTTATAAGAACTCAGAAAGTTCTTGAAATAATAAACCAGAGTTAAATAAACAAAGTTTAATAATCTTGTTATAATTTGAGTTTTTCTTTTGATGAGTTTTGAACCAGACTTGCAGCTTAAAGAGAGTCGGTTAACTTTGATGGAGTGCGCAAAACTTAAACTAGATTATTTTGTTTACTTAGGCTTAAATACCAGTAGGTACTTAACGATGGTTAACTAGGACATAAAGTTATCATACTAATGTTAGGTATATATGTATACGAAAGTTTGGATGAATGGAAAGATGGTTTTTTTATTTTCGTTTTTAATGCTGGCGCCTCACATTGGCTTATGACTTGGTTCCAACGTTGGCTACGAATAGAATGGCTGTGATAAAAATGAAATTTTTATCCAATAACGTTCAAAGATCGATCCTCACATTGGTGTGTTGGATCCAACAGTATAACTTGGAGCCAACATAGCCAATGTGAGGCGCCAGCATAAGAGATGTTTTTTGCTTGGTAAAGATCATAGGTAAGTTTTCATCAATTTTGACGCAAGTGAAGCCGCGCGGGGCGTAGTTAGTATTGTAAATGCGAAAGTTTGGATGGATGTATCTTTGTTACCTCCTATCACGTCAAAATTGCTGAACGGATAAAGCTGAAATTTTGAACAGACGTAGTTCTCGGCCTGGAATAAAACATAGGCTTTTATTGTTTTTTCGTTTTAGTTATAGTTTGAGACGTAGACCAGGTATGTTTTGTGGAAACCAAATAAACCTTTCTTATCTTATCTTATAAATTTTACTAGCACTTTATTATAATATAATATAATATTATAATAAAAACGGAGAAATAAAATCGAAAACTTGAAACATTAGACATCCATTTTGGGCAGTCGTACAAAAAAAGTTTTAGTTATATATCTAAATCACAAGAGCTTTGGGACAGAGCCTTTAATTATCCGATATAGAGCCTCAATTATCTAATCAGATAATCGAGATCGATTCATTTTTGACATTTGAAACCTAGTCTGCTGCCTTATTGTCTAACTTGAAATCGATTAGCAGTTAAATTCAAATGTCAATCAGTGGTAGGTACAATCGAAGTCTAGGCTAGGTTTCAAATGTCAAACATGAATCGATCTCGATTATAAGTTGAGTTAGACAATAGCCCTAGGTTTGAATATAACTGATAATCGATTTCAAGTTAGATAATACCAGCTGAATGAAATGTAAAAAAATAAGTGTTATAATTGTATTTGTTTCAGCTGAATACTACGTAAAAACGTTGTTTTGGTTGCCTGGAAGAAATCGCTTTAAGCGATAAGGCCGCCAAATCCATTGCTTATCTCTGTTAGAATATTTAAATAAGTATTTCCTGTTTTATAAGTGATGCAATAAAAGTATTATCTATCTATCTATCTATATAAAAAAATAGTATTTACAGTGGACCCCCGGTAATCCGGCCCCTGTCTAATCCGGCGCCCCCTGTAATCCGACATGCCTATCACTGTTGAATGTAGTTAGGTAGGTACACAAACATTATTTTGGCAAACAAACGAATGAGAAGTGTTTTGTTTAATTTACTAAATTCGACAGTTCTCTAAACATTGCTGTATGATTGTAGTTCAGATACCTAGAATTTTAACATTTTGATTTGGAAATTGTCGGATTACGCGCTTCTTTTCAAAAATTCCGGGCTCTAGTCTTAGGCAGTACTCTATAATCCGACAAATTCGATAGTTCGACACTGCCCTGCAAAACGTTTGTCGGATTACCGGGGGTCCACTGTATTTGTAATTCTTGAGTTTGAGCTCTGGATTCCCATCTCATGAAACCTTAACACGTTTACTGCCGGCCCGTTACCAACTACACCAATATACTTTTAACGGGAGCTCGTAAAGTTAGAATGTAACAAAACGAAAAATAATGTTTATCCCATGTTCTAACATCGGCGCAGGTTAACATTAGTTTTGGACTAACTCGTCACTCGCAAGTAATCATCATCATCATCATCATCAGCCCATATTAGTCCACTGCTGGACTAAGAAACCTTGTTTTTTCACACATGTCAAAAACAAGGTTTCTTATCTAAAGTTAAAAACTATCGTAATTTGACGAAATCGTCATGAATCTAAGCGGGCAAACTACGAGCCTTGTTGGTGTTGGAAGAACACCAATGTGTTAATCTTTTAACCGAACTTTCTCTCACCCTGACCAAATTCCTTGTTACTAGATGAACGGTGGTGTCTTTCCAACACAAATTAGGTTCGATGTTAACTCACTTACATTTGTAATAAATAGTACCAATAGATGTGGATTTACTCCACTCAGAATTAAAGGGAAATCTTGAAAGCTTATTTTCCACTAACAAACGCGCAGAAGTGACTCATGTTGAAAATAAAATGTAGGGAACATTGCCGTAAAAATGTGGTTAACCAGACAGAAGCCTTCCAAGCTATCTTCAACCCTATACTTTGAAAATAAAGTTTAATCTCAAGAGTAGGTTTTGCAAGTCGCCATTTAATGTGGAGGGATATTTTCGGACCTATTCCTCAGAGAATAAAGTTGAAGCTAGACTGTTTCAATGTAGGAAGCCTTGGTACTAGGCTTAGGCCGAGAAGGCTTTAAAATTACTTATTCTTTATTCAAAAAGTTATTATTTTTAAACTACTGGCAATGTTTTTTAGTTCTGTCACGTTCTGACGTCAGAGCTTATCGTAAAAAGTATTACAGCTGATGTTTCTCTTTCTTTCACTCTCTCTGCTTAACTTGGGACTAGACAAAGCTATGTCCATTGTACAATGCTCGCACTTCAAAATAATGATGGGTGGATTGACCTAATAATAATGATTATACTGAGGATAATTTATTTCAGAATAAAAAAAACGATTAATTGACATGGTATATAATTTTATTGAGATATTTTTAAATAGAGGTACTTTTTTAAGGTGACTTTTTAAACTATGTAGGTACGTATCGCTTTTAAATAAATTTTAGGAATTGAATAAGTTGTTCCATAGATTTTCTATAGGATACATACCTACTTACGTAAGTACAAACTAATTTACTAGCGCATGTACCTACTTAACGTATGAACACCCAACCTACGAAGGCTAATCTTTGTAACTTGGAGAAACTGAATGAATGATTCTATTGAATTATGACCATGTAAGTAACACAGCCAAATTCATCCATTTTTATACATACAACCCATACGACTAATTATATCTATCCGGCTGAATAATATTTCTGAAGGAAAGACCAAATGAAACCGGCTAATGAAATAACGCAATCTTTTTTCGACAAGGTGGTTATTCTGGGTTTCCCATTATTACTTAAGATGTCTATTTGTAAATTATCAAGACTTTTGTTTCCACCAGATTCTATTTTTTTTTCAACTTGACGTAGACCTTTATTTGATCACAATCTCACCTCATGGTAAGTGAAGACGTGGCCGAAGATGTATCACGAAAGTCTAGAAGACACCTATTCATTCTTACTTATGCTGAAAATTCTTAAGATGTCTGTTGGACAAAGAACATCTTCGACAAATAAAAATAACGGATAAGTATTTAGACATTTGACAGTTATGAAACGAGTGGGTTTTTTCCTTATTTATTTTGATTACTAAACTATTTTTTCAGTTGATTTGTCAGTTTTACAGACATTTATCTTGATTTGATGGAGAAGAACTATTAAAACCAAATCAATTGGTTGTAGTTTTGGGTAGGTTAATAGGTAAAAAAGGTATTAGGTATGAAAATTCGCATCCAAAAAGGGTTAAATAAATGTGAATTAAAATGACCTGTATTTCAAGAAGCGTTAGTAGTAGATCGTCCTAATATTACATGCGGTCTCCGTTTCAAAATAAAAAGTCATTTGTTTCAGGGTTTTCTGAAAAATCGTAAAAATTATGCAAAAAATAGAGCAGTACCTACCAATAAAATACTATATTAAAATGAAAATTACACTTTTTATCAATCACTAGTTGCGCCCCGCAGCGTCGCCCGCGAGGAAAGTATTTATTTGTCAAATATCATATTTTTATACATAATATGCTATTCCCGACGAAGACAAATCCAAAAACACAAAAATCATAAAAATCGGTCCGGCCGTTCTCGAGTTATAAGTGTTGTAACAAACACGACTTTCTTTTATAAATATAGATGTGTATTTTTATCATAATATAGTATACAATACAATCGATATTTTCGTAACTTGTTATGAAAACGAATGTATGAAAAGGGTCTAAAGAACCTCAGGAAAATAATATGAACAGCGATTTAATTATAATTTTATCGGGAAATAGTGTTGGTATGGTTATGTTTAGTTAAAGCAATCCAGAATAGCCCCCAGTCGGGAGGTAATTAGCCGGTGAAAGGCACTCGATCTATGCCAAGCGCAACGCACGTAGGTGGACGGAGTACCGATCACTGAGAATAGAGCTTTATTGGAGTTTATATATTGGTAGAATGGTAGAAAAAATTATTCATTTATTTATAGTTTATAGTATAAGAGAACTTTAATCACTGTTGAGGAGTTTGAAAAAAGAACACATCAATATATTCGATTTTCATCCTCCAACCGAACGCTTTAAAACCTTCTTGCTCAAAAAAATATTCGATTATAAACTCCTTGTGTAAATAACTCCCTGAGATTGATTGGTCGAGAATAAAAACTTATTTGTGTTCGCTGTCATTCGTAAATTATCACTATTTTGAATAAGTAATACAGTTTATTAATTTTAGTATATAATATCGACATGGATCAATTGAGCTACCTTTAGACTGTTTGCAACCGTCTGCAGTTAGCTCAATGGTTTCAATTGTAAATACTAGTTCTAGTCTTTCTATTCGTTGCTTGTAATTTTCGTTGTTAATAAAGGTGTAATTATTTAAAAAAACAATTAGTAATTGTTCCAATGTCCGCAAATTCCACCTAGTTTGTGTGCAACAGTTATTTTACGTCAACATTATTTCCAGTCATGCTAGAATCTTTGGTTACTTCACGTTAATAGGTAGCTTTTTTATATTAATCCGTAAGTATTTCACCGATTATGAGGCCCTTTTTAGTTCTTATCATTACCTAAAAGGTACATCACAATCACATCTGCCATTGAGACTTTTCACTATAGGTAGATTTTTAAATAAGTCCTTACCTACCACAGCCTACTTCAAAAGTAACTAAGCAAGTAGTATAAGTCTATAACAAAAGTAAGCTGGCATTTGATTATAGCCATTCTAACGCTGAGCTAAATGTTCAGCACCAAAATGGTGAAAAGTGAGTGGCACGAGCGTCCATCGAACTAAAAAAAGACAGCCATGTTTATCGTGTTGTTTTGTACAACAAATGTCAATCTGAATACCAGAGACGCTCAAGCGGGGAGCTTTGAATCAGCACAAAAAAGAGCTGCCTTTTTGTTTAGAAAATTTAGTCTAGCTGATACAAACAGAAACGTTTCACTGAATACTAAAACGCACATCAAATCACAAAAACAAATCACTTTATCACAATCACGTAAATATCTTTTTGTAAACAGTGATGTTAAATAATAAATCTATATAAAAGAAAGTCGTGTTTGTTACAACACTTATAACTCGAGAACGGCTGGACCGATTTTTGTGTTTTTGGATTTGTCTTCGTCGGGAATAGCATATTATGTATAAAAATATGATATTTGACAAATAAATAAATTTCCCCGCGGGCGACGCTGCGGGGCGCAGCTAGTACGTAATAAATAATGCTGGACAATTCATACAGCATCATCTAGCCCTAAGCCAAGTAGAACTTGTGTTATAGGTACATACTAAATTACTGATAAACTTAATAAAATAGTATATTACATAGATATATTTGCAGATCGTACGAACGTTTAATCTATTCCAAGGCGGGAATCGAACCAACAACCTCCTGAGTCACAGGCGGGCCTTTGCCCGCCGCGCCTCACCTGTTTTCGTAATTGTCATTGCAGACGTCTTCAAATATTTTTAGTAGTAATAGTAGTAAGCCAAAGGGTGTCTAAAAATAGTCACAAGCAATTCAAATGTAAAGTTAATCTATATACCAATACCGAAAGGTCCTTGTCAATTGAAAATGTCAATGGTTCCCCTTCCCGCCATTGGAATCGACATTGGTTGCGAGTCTGCCGTCATAGGAATTGCAATATACAAATTGTTTGCACGTAGACCAAGGGTTACACTACTGTGAAAGTAGAAAAAATAAATCTAGTGAGTTTGGTTGTCAAACTTTGCCTTGATTTCAGTAATCATAGAATCCTTGTGGTGATAAATCGAATTACATAAAATTTACCATTTTTTCTTTATCACACGATTGAGAAAATTATACTCAAGTGTACTGTTACGGACATAATAATATGTAGTTCGTTGAATATCTCAGGAAACCCGGTCTATTGAAAAATGTCCAATATAAAAAGAAAAGTTGAAGAAATTACATTATTGTACCGACGAGACCATACTTTTATTTATAACTAGCTGACCCGGCAGACTTCGTACTGCCTCATATGGGGTTTTCCCGGCAATTCGATTTTTTTCACCTTTTAAACCTTCCCTAGACCTCCACGAACATTTCAAGACCAAGATAAGATAAATCTGTTCAGCCGTTCTCGAGTTTTAGCGAGACTAACGAACAGCAATTGATTTTTATATATATAGATAAGGAAAATAAATAAAGTTATCCATGACATAACTGCTTAGCTTGGGAGTAATTGATACTGTGTTAATTGTCATCATTCTTTTTAATTTCATGTGGCTACACTTTGCTTAAGTTGGGGCTAATTGAGACTGTGTAAATTGAAAATCATTCTTTTAAATTTGTACAAATGTACACTTTTCAGACATTTGAATTCCTCTACCAGCCAATATCAGCAAATTCCCATCGAAAACCAAACACGCTGTATAGGCCCCTTCTGACATACCGCCCCCCGTGGCATATTTTAACTGCACTTTGGGTATAACCCCCGCTACGCATAGTACTCATCTAATACAGGGTGAAGCAGAATAACTTGAGCTTTTGTTCTGATAATACAAAAGATATGTCGCCACAAATGTTCACGGGCCGCCTGTTTTCCGTATAGGTACGCATTTTGCGCCAATCACAAATCAAAAATTGGTGAAATGATCATCTAAATTATTCGTCAAAGTCAAAGTACCAACATCACTTTGTCAGCAAAGGCAGATAAATTAGATGGAGTGATGTACAGTCACTCCATCTCTTTATTAATTAAATAGATCATAATATAAATAAATTTTACATAACCAAGTATAAGAATATACCAACTAACTTTATGGATGTTTTGTTATCTGAAAGTAATAATTATTATTTTTATGACCGTTCTGTGTACAATTATTTCCCTTTTTTTTTGCTTGCTTAAAATCCTTGATATCGCTAATAATTCGTCAACTACGCTCTTTTGCCCTCGGATAGCAAAATGGGTGGAAACATGGTACAAACATAGATGGAATAATAAAATTAGCATAGATGCATCCAGTTCACGGAATCCAGTCCTTACACGACCCGTATGTTCAGTTCTATTAGCACATCCGCGCGTCCGCAGCTCTCGTAGCTGCGTCGTAGCGAGATACGATACAGCTACGTCGTAGCAACATATTGATGCAGCTACGTCGTAGCAAGACTAATGCAACTACATATACGTCGTAGCAAGATCTGATGCAGCTTCGTCGTAGCAAGATTGTTTTGCTTATTTTATATCTAGATGATGCAATGTGGTTGTCCAGCATTTTTATTTACTATCATTCTTCAACGTGTTTTATGCAGATCGCCTTCGAACACATTTTTTAAAATTATTTTTGGCGAGTTGTTATTGTCACCCTGTACTTCGACTGCAGCCAGCCGATAGGAATCTGTTGATTAAAAATTTCAGTGAGGGCACAGCGTAGTGACAACTCACCGTAGATCATTGTTTATTGAAAAAATTGAATTCTACTTTTGTCGATACCTGTTTTATTTTGTTTAACCTGGTTTGCAGGATTCTTATTGGCCCCGTCAGCAATTTTAGCGTGTTCAGTAAGAATTAGGTTATTAAATGTACCATTTAAGGATGTACGTTTTTACTAATTATAAATAATATTTAATGGCTTCCTTTGCCGTTGCTATAATAATCAAAACACAGAACATTAATCTATTTTTATGTCTATTTTGGATGTAGAAATACTTTTGTTTACCACAATTTACTTATCATTCATTACCTACATAGCATGAAATAATGTAGGTATTTTATTTGATTTATAATGTTATTTTAGCTCCTCAAACACACATGGGTGATTCTCCCGGGCTTCAAAAATACATGTCCGGCTCGAAAAATCATGCAAAAAGTATCCCTAGCCCTTTGATTTTTTTTATGATACTAGATTAGACAAAGATAATAGGGGAGGCCTTTTTTAGTTTTTTAATATTCTTATTTTAAATAAGTAAAAATAAATAAAATCCTTGGAAATTATGACTTCCGTGGTGCGTCCGGACCTCATGTTCCGGTGTTAATAAATTTTTACATCATTTCCTAAAAACTCTGGTACTAATTTACATAGGTTCACAATAACCCAGATAGTTACTTGCTTATTTGACGCTATTACTACGCAAAACTAAGCTTTAGTTGACAAGTTACGAGATAACTTCGCGTCCGTCGTTTAGCTCTGATTTCCCTGGTGCGCACTAAATTATTCATAAATACTGTACTTTAATATCTGCGTAAACAGTTGTTAGATTGAGAGAAACTATCAGTTACGCCCCATCAATGGTGTGTACAACAAGTTTTCGTAGAATCACCCACATACGCCCAATAATGAATATCTTTGTTTTTATTCATTCAAATTCTTATTCATGTCTTCATTTAGAAACTTTTGGTTTTACATCAGAATTAACAAAATAGCTATCAGTTGTTTAAAAGGATTCCATGACTTAAACAGTTTTTAAATTAGGTACCTGAAGCGTTCAGAGAGAGGAGAATAAAGCGGCTATATGCAATAAGTAAAAAATAATTTTAAGAATTAAAATAAATAATAGTTACTGGACAATAAACACAGCATCATTATCTAGCCCCAAGGTTAGCAGAGCGCTTATTATAGGTAGGTACTAGATAAATTATATGAATAGACAAAAACTCTATGTATGGACTGTGTCGCGGCGTATCCGAACACACATCTCAAGCAGTGCGGTGTATCCGAACGTTCTTCAAGAATAATTACAATATGGCGGAAACCTCTAGACCTACCAAATCGCTTCGTCATTATTACAACTTCAAACTATTGTAACAAATTTTAATACAACGATAAAACCATCTTGGACCTTTTAATTGGCACCACCCACACAGTAGCCGCAACATTTGGACCTTCAGAGCCGACTACAACGGAACTACGCACGCACAACCATTGTCGGTGCCAACGGTCTTTTCGAAGACAAAGAAGATCTCCAAGAGGCGGAAAGAGCGCTGTCCTGTGCAGAACAACCGATCACTACGAAGACGGTACGGCCAGCCCTCTATCCTATCCAAAACGCCTATTCCTACTTGTTTTAATCTCCGTGGTAAACTGTTTCAGTGTTTGAGCCGCAGTGAGTTTCCTCGTTTGCAAGTGTCTAGCAGTGTGTGCCGTTGCCAGCATCAGCTGCCGCTTACAAATCGTGAGTACTCCACCTTTCACTGAACCTCCAAGATGACAGATAGGGCCAGGTCTCTTTCTCCTACTTGTAAAATAACCGTTACGAGTGATGACGCCACAAACATACTTTTGCGTGATCTTGTTAAAAAACGCTCAATTGTCAAAAGCCGTCTTACACGCTTCTCAAACTATTTAAATGCAATGAATACTGACGAAATTTTGCCCGAAAAAACCCGCCTAGAACTAAAAATACGTGTCAAAGCAGTCGAAAGTTTGTATACCGAATTTAATAGTCTTCAGTCACAATTAGAACAAAATGTTTTAGCTGTAGATATCGAAGAACAAATGAATCAACGCGATACTTTTGAGGATACGTACTACGAAACTCTGGCTAGGGCAGAATGTATGCTTACTGTTGGAGAGGTTCCCACGGGTTCCAAAAAGGCACCCGGTGAGCATTGTAACGTAAAATTGCCAACTATCACCATACCTACCTTCGATGGTTCATACGAGCGGTGGCTAGAATTTAGAGACACCTTTCAGTCACTTATTCACAACACAGATATCACTGCAATCCAAAAGTTTCACTACTTAAAATCATCACTAAAAGGCAGTGCAGCGTTGGTAATCGAAGCAATCGAATTCTCAGCTGCAAACTACGATGTAGCATGGGAACTACTGCTCACTAGGTACGACAACAGCAGGTTATTGGTTCACAACCACGTCAAATCGCTGTTCAACATTCCATCGTTGACAAAAGAGGCACCAGATTCATTGCGAACACTAATAGACACAGTCTTAAAGAATTTACGAGCTTTAAAACTATTAGGTGAGCCTGTACAACATTGGGACACTTTAATTATATATATTATTGTCACTAAACTAGATAAAACAACTGAACGCGAGTGGGAACAACACAAGTCCCTATTTCTAAAACAATCTGGTGACTCCAAGTCGATGATGAAAGTTGAAGTCTTACTTGACTTCTTGAGAGACAGGGCAGATATGTTAGAAACGTTACTAGTGTCACACGCGAGCACTAGTTACAAAAAACAAAGTACAAACACACATAGCAACAACAAGGTACACTGTAACGTTTCCACCAATAGCTCGTCCGGTCAATCAAAGAAGCCATTGTGTTCACTTTGCACTAAATCGAATCATCCACTTTACGCATGTCAAACTTTTCTCGGTTTAAATATAAAGGCTAGGCTAAAACACATTAAAGAAAAACATCTGTGCGAGAACTGCTTACGCGCTGGGCACGCATTGACTGACTGTCGGTTCGGTCCGTGTAGGAAATGCAACAAAAGGCACAATTCGCTTATCTGCGATAGCGAAGTTAGTGCATGTGTCAGCACTCCTCCGGCCCCAGCTGATAACGTGAAGTCAGTATCAATGCAGGCGTGCCTCCCCGCGCCTCAGTTCACCCCCGCACAGCCCGAACCTTCAATAAAAGAATCGAGTACACACACTGACGTCCTATGCGCTAATTATCAATGTGTGCAACCGGTCTTGTTATCTACGGCCGTAGTGGAAGTCAAAGATAGGTATGATAACTATCACACTGCACGCGCGCTCCTTGATTCGGGTTCTGAGCGTTGCATTATTACTCAAACATTATTCGATAAATTACAAATTCAATCAATACAGTCCACTCAAGAAATACGAGGGGTAGGAAACTCGATCTCACAATCAACAAAAACATGCGAAGTTGATGTTAGGTCATGTACTACTAACTCCTACAATATGCGATTACAATGCTTTGTGTTAAATAACATTGCATCATCATTGCCAGCGGTACCTGAACAATATGCGAAGTTCGGTATCCCTGGTAATATTCAATTAGCTGACCCCGAATTTTATAAATCTCGAACAATCGATATCCTAATAGGCGCGGATATATTTTGGGATTTATTAAGCGAGGAAAAAATGCGTTTACCTAAAGGTCCATTCCTACAGAACACAAAGTTAGGATGGGTCATATCGGGTCCCTTAAATATTATGCACAAACAGAGTTACATGCGATGTAATTTTACCCAATCGGCCGACGAACAATTACGTAAGTTCTGGGCGCTTGAAGAGGTACCTACGCTCGGCGATACACGGTCTGAAGACGAAAAAGCTTGCGAAGAACATTTCATCAAAACTACGACGCGAAATAACGATGGAAGGTTCTGTGTCAGCATACCTTTTAAATCCTCACCACAAAGCTCAGGCGAAACTTGTCCTCAAGCTCTAAATCGGTTTCTAGCATTGGAAAAAAGATTACAGCGCGATTCAGAATATAAAAAGCTATACAGCGACTTCATACACGAGTACGTAGCTTTAGGTAATATGAAGCGCATTAACTCTTACAATATACCTAACTATTCCAATGATCTAACTGCGCTCGAGTCAATACAAATACCACGGTACACTATAGGTAGCAAGCCTAGCTATGTACAACTGCATATCTGCACCGACGCGTCGCAAGTTGCTTACGGAGCTGCCGCTTATATTCGCACGGTGAGCGATGATAACACCGAGGCTAGTGTTAGACTTTTATGTTCTAAGGGCAAGGTCGCGTCGTTGAAACCAGTCAGCATCCCACGGCTGGAGTTAGTCGCCGCCCTATTGGGTGCTCGATTGTATAAAAAAATAAGCGAGTCGCTTGATTATAAATTTGAGAGAACTGTTTTTTGGACGGACTCCACAATCGTATTGGGGTGGTTACGTATGGCTCCCAATTTATTAAAAACATTTGTACAAAACAGGGTAGTTGAAATAAACGAACTGACCAAGGGCTTGCCATGGAAACATATAGCAGGTACCGAAAATCCAGCCGATCTAGTATCGCGTGGCGCGCACTTACCGGACCTAGCTTCCTCGGCATTGTGGTGGGAAGGACCGCCTTTCCTTCGCAGGTTCGATTTTAGTTGCGATGATTTATCATCTGAAAACAGTTCAATCGCAATCCAGGACGATTTACCCGAGGTCAAATCAACCAAAGTGAACGTTTTCCACACTACACAAAACGATGAAATTTTTCCTTTCTCGCGATTCTCTCAGTTCGAACGAATGAGACGTTCTTTTGCGTACGTACTTCGATTTATTTACAACACGCGAAACAAACTAAATCGCAAGTCGGGCTCGCTCACAGTGGACGACCTGAGAGACTCTGAGCTGAGATTAGCTAAAATTTCTCAAATAGAATCCTTTAGCGAAGAATACACATTAATTAATGAAAAAAAGTCGTTAAAAAAGACACCGAGTCTTTTTAAATTAAACATGTTCCTCGACAACAACAAAATCATGCGTGTCGGCGGCAGATTAACTAATTCTGAGGAATATGACTTTGACAAGAAACACCCCGTCGTGCTGAGTGCGAAACATCGGTTTTCAGTTTTGCTCATGCGACACCAGCACCGACGGTTGCTTCACGCCGCTCCTCAGGCGCTTCTATACGACGTTCGTCAACGTTGGTGGCCTGTTGGGGGGAGAAACCTTGCGCGCAAGATAGTGAACGAATGCGTTGTGTGTAAGCGACTGAAAGGTAAAACTTTGAACCCTATTATGAGTAGTTTACCCAAGAATCGTTTGACTCCCACCTACCCGTTTAACCAATGTGGGGTGGATATGGCAGGGCCTATACTCACGTTAAACCGTAAGGGCAGGGGCGCTAGGTTGCAAAAATCCTACGTCTGTTTATATGTTTGCTTTGTAACACGCGCGGTGCATTTGGAACTTGTAAGCGATCTCTCTTCTGAAGCTTATTTACTGGCACTTAAGCGTTTCATTTCACGACGCGGTAAACCGCATACGATACATTCAGACAACGGTAAGAATTTCGTAGGTACTTGCAACGAATTAAAACGATTTCTACAAATTTGTTCCCCAGATCTATCTGAATATGCAGTCAGTCAATCAATCAATTTTAAATTCATTCCCCCCTACTCACCACATTTTGGAGGTTTATGGGAAAGTGGAGTAAAATCGTGCAAGCTTCATTTGTCACGCATTGTAGGCAACGCTCATTTAACATTCGAGGAGTTGACTACGGTTTTAACTCAAGTAGAAGCCATCCTAAACTCCCGTCCTTTATCCCCACTCTCATCTGATCCCAATGATTTCCTTCCCCTCACTCCAGGACACTTCTTGGCTGGCCGGCCGCTCACTTCGCCGGTATACCAGGACATGCGAGGCGACCCTGGCACGCTACTCAACCGGTTTCAGCGAGTCGAGCTGATCAGGCACAACTTCTGGAAACGATGGGCTAAGGAATACATCTCTGAGATGCAGACAAGATGCAAATGGAGGGAGAACGTCGACAGTCTTGAGCCAAACACTCTCGTGGTTATCAAGGACGACAAGCTACCCCCACTGAAGTGGTCCCTCGGAAGAATAGTCAGCACCATCACAGGCAATGATGGCATATCACGCGTGGCTGACATCAGGACAGCTTCAGGCATCGTGAGGCGCAGCTACCCAAAGATCTGTCCACTGTTCAAGGAAGAGGATCCATCGGCGCAGTGACGGGATGACGTACAACTTGGAGCTGGTGCTTCCAAGGCCGGGGGCATGTCGCGGCGTATCCGAACACACATCTCAAGCAGTGCGGTGTATCCGAACGTTCTTCAAGAATAATTACAATATGGCGGAAACCTCTAGACCTACCAAATCGCTTCGTCATTATTACAACTTCAAACTATTGTAACAAATTTTAATACAACGATAAAACCATCTTGGACCTTTTAATTGGCACCACCCACACAGTAGCCGCAACATGACTGTAATGGTAACTTAAAGGGACTGAATGGATCCTAAGGAATTACTTTTATCGTTACTAACAGTATAATAGTATATTCTATCTTCCGTGACGTCACCAAAACCAGCTCTGTCGGAAGACCAGCTTAAGGGTGACAAAACTAAATCGTGCTGTGCTGCGCTGTACTGTGCTGTGTCAACGTCAACTCGCTCGTGTAATGTTTTAATGAGGATACAAACTAACCATGCTGTGCTGCGTTGTGCTGTGCTGCATCAATCTGTTGATCAAACATAGCACAGCGCAGTACAGCTCGATTTAGTTTTGTCACCCTAAATGTACAACCAGCTCATGCTGAGACAGGGACCGTTTTGTGACTCAAGCAAACTGTTATATCTTACATTGTATTCTTTTGTTTCCTTTATTTCACCTGTTTGAGTAACAAATAAAGTTTTTCTATTTCTATAAACTATAAACTGTTTTTATGTTTTTTGTGTATATAGAATGATTGTTACTCTTCCACGCAAAAACAACTGAAAAAATCAAAAGTAAAAAGTAAAAGTAAAAGTTCATTTATTGCTTGAAATACAATGTTATAAAGATCTTAATTTTAGATAAAATAGAGTCATTGTTTTCTACCTTCCGGCATGCAATTGTTTTATATAATTAATCAAGGTCGAATTTCATGAAGATGAATGAATAGACGTTGTTCTAGCATTGGAAAACAAAAAAAATAAGTTACTTTTAATCCCATAAACCAGTTCCCATAATAAAGGAATAGACTTGGAACGTTTCCATGGAAATAACGCGTGCAAAACCGCTTGCAGATACTAGTAGTAACTAAACCCTAGTAAAGAGAGTATGCTACTTTTTATCCAAGAAAGAAGTGAGAATCTGTATACTGAAGCTAGTCCTTCAAATTATTTCGTCTAGTCATCTCCGATGGATCTAATAAAGATTGTTAGTGGTCGCTATTGAGAGCAAAATGATGTATCGATGTTACGGATATTAAAAAAGACAAGTTGTAGACCATCGAACCTTAACAACGGAATGTACTATAATCTTTTTAACATAGAAAATGTGATTCTATAGGTATGTAGAAACTAATACGAGCGCCCCGCGGTTTTACTCGCGTGGAAGTTTATGTGATGTGTGTCAAATGGAGGAAAATTGAAATTAGGTTGAGAGTTTTGAGTGAATCGAACCGAGATATAATTATTTTTTTAAGAAAACTAAATAAACCCTTTTGAGCCCATCAGAGGTTAATTTCTCAAAATCACCTCAAAATTGGATTATCCTATTTGTTATTCTAGAACCAAACAATCTACATACCAATTTTTATAGTTAAGGAGATCTAACGATCACACATTCTTTCACTTTTATTTTAGGAGTAAGATTTTAGGGTTGCCTGTGTAAAATATTAGTATATTGGTTCGTTTGGACCGGTTTGGCTATTCTTGACGTTGTTTGGGAGAGACCTATGTCCAACTGTACGTAAACGGAATGATGATTATGAAAGTTCGGTGTAATTACACATAGTGGAGACCTAGTTGATATGTATTGTAAGTAGCGAAATACAGCTATTTCTCATTTTGAAATGTATCAGTTTACATCAAGATATTAAAATAATTAACAAATAGTGCTTGAAAATATGATATAACATTTAATTGATTGATATTGAAATTTGATATTTCCAGCCAGGTGGAATGAAGATCTGGTTCTAGACTGAAGGCAGATGCTGGATGCGTCAAGCTGAAAACGGGGCGCGATGGCGCTCATTAGGGGAGGTCTATTTCTAGCAGTGGACTGATATGGGTTGATGATGATGATGATTGATATTTGAAAATTTAAAGAAATCTCTACGTAATGGTGACCGAATAATTTAGATAAGAATAATTCCGTAAAAGATTTTTTGTTATCATAAAATGGTATTGACGCACGCCAGCAAAGCTCACAGTTGTTTTGATTTTTTCTGACCTCGTTATATTTCCGCCTAATCACATAAAAATACTAAATTATAAATACATTTAGTATTCCTCGCGTTCCGACAGACAGACAAACAGATGCAGCTATAAACTATAGAAGTTAATAGAAAGAACTAAGTTGAATTTAGCTATAAAGATAACAGTTATCGCTAATCGTATTTATAGCTAATCGAAGTGACTCAATAAAAGCACCTGAATTTGAATTTAATAATAGAATAATCCAGGCTATGCTATACTGGTGTTCAGACATCATATTTTCATTCTATGTTATGTTTCTTTACTCTTACATTCCAACTGCAATGAATACATTTTTAAAATGTAATACGGTTCTAACGTTGACCAATTTTTACTGAATTTTCATCAAAAAATAGAATGTAATAAAATTTTAAATATGTACTTTAATGTTTACGTGTCACAAAAAATATTTACGTTTGTAAAGCAATATTCCACAAACACATATCATAAATAATATTTTTTTCTTATAAAGATTTCTATAATTTGCCGTAGTAGTAAAACAAAAAATATACTCTAAATTAGTATATAATCTTTCAGGCCATTAATCCTAACTAAGACTAGGTACCTTCTTTTAAAAATGGATATACTTAGGCTGAAGATATACCCAATACTTAATTAATTAAATTTTTTACCTATGTCAAAAACGTTACGTATGAAATCGAATAATTTATAAAAACGTTGTCCTTCCAATTTCCATAGTTAATTTCCAATTCTCTATTAAGTTATATCCCCCCCCCCTATTTCCCTTAGCTGTCCCGCCGCCCTTGTCGCGTCCTTAAGGATTTAATCAAGGCAGTAAAAAAGTCAAAGGAGCCATTTACAGATAATACGATAAGACTCGCTTTGATGAATCTTTCCGTAGGTTTGTACAATACTTTGTGACCTTAACTTAGTTTAGAATGAGAGATCAAATGTAAAGATTTGAATGTCAGATTTAAGATATTATGAACGAAAAAAATAAGAAATAATCTGGGAAAGGTCATTTTAATTATTAAAAATATTTAATAAATTAAAGGGTAGGTATTTACAATTTGGTAAAGATTTGAGAAATTTAATTGAATATCAATAATCTGAATTAAAAAGAAATATGGTTCTTAATGTGGGAACGGTAAAAAATATTTTATATCTTACGCTTCGTTATCTCATAATGTTAGAGCGAATTAGATAAATTGATCATTTATTTAGTTCACAAACATACACAGCTCTGTATAAAAATAAAACAGATACCAAAGTAGGCAGTTAGGTATCAAAACTTTTTACATAAACAATAATAAATAATGCTGTAACTCGATACACATTAACACATTAACTTCTATCTCGCTTACACGCACAAAAAAGTATAAGACAAATGTAATACTCCTATTTTATATAACAGAGATAGTGTATACGAACATGAAACTATTCTACCGCTGTCAAACAGAAAATTAGTTCCTCTCTGTCCGATAGAGGCGCTGCAAGACGCCAACTATATGGAAACAAAAGTATTTCGAAATCGTAAACTAATACATTACCCGTACTAAAAGCGGTATTCCACTACAGACTACACGATATTCAGGGACCTTTACCCTAAGGCTGTGTCCCTAGTAGGCAAACGGTGAGCAGCCGACTGAGTTTGCGGCGTATCAGTTCAGTATGCCCTTCCATATATTTTAAATTGAGTGTTCACAGTTTGCTTGTTTGCGCTCACTGTACGCAGTTTGCAGGCAGTTTGCAGCGATACGTGCGCCGACTGTCTCAGTTAGCGGCCAACTCGCAGGTTCCAGTGCTTACGATACGCACGCAAACTGATCTGAGTTTGTAGCTGTTCGCCACAAATTTGCGGCTCACTGAGTCGGCCGCTCACAATTTGCCTACTGGGGACACAGCCTAACTAAGAGAGGTGTAATAAGATTTAGAGCGGCGACCAGACGGACTCGGCAAGCCTTGCTCCCTAATCACCCTAACTACCGGACCCTGAGTATCGTGTAGTGTAATACCGCTTTAAGAATGACTACTGCGCAAAAGTCTTATACCCTTAATTTAATCAAGTTAAGATATATTAGCAGCGACTTGAGGTTTCACCCACGTAATTCCAGTTCCTGTGGGAATTCCGGGATAAGATATAGCTTATATGTTATTCCAGACTATAATCTATCTCTGTGCCAAATTTCATCCATATCCGTTCAGTAGTTTTTGCGTGAAAGAGTAACATACATCCATCCATCCATACATACAAACTTTCGCGTTTATAATATTAGTAGGATGAATGTTACAGTACATAGTGGAAATACAGGACTGACATAGTCTCAAAAAATCATCATCATCATCAGCCTATACCAGTCCACTGCTGGACATAGGCCTCCCCTAATGAGCGCCATAGCGCCCTGTCTTCAGCTTGCCGCATCCAGCATCTGCCAGCAGTCTTTCGTAGATCGTCATCCCACCTGGCTGGAGGCCGGAGAAAAGACTCATAAAAAAATAAAAAAAGGATATTTCTCTTTCCACGATAGCTAGATACAGCTTCATACTTGAATGAAATCGCTAGTTTGAAGGAGCTTTATAATTTTAATCCGATACATCTTAATCCGAGGAAATAAGAGCGAGAATGGACCAGATAATAGAAACAATTTATTTTATACCCCGGAAGATTATCGGATAATCTAAAACCTATTACATTCGATGAAGTTAACTTTAAGCTTTTATTGACTGCTTTATGATGTGTTTTTGTTTATTTGGACCTAATGACTTTTTAAATACAAAAGTACATACATTAATGTCTCATCACCCATTTTATTTTTTTCATTCAAAACACTCAGAACTCTGAAACAAATATTTGCATATCTTACAAACCGTTGTCCCAAGGCGGTAATCGAACCCGCTACCACGTTCTCCCTGCAACATCGATCATCAAATTCAATTGCGTCCTAAAGAATTGGTTCCTCGATCCTCAAAACTTACTTATTTCATTCTTTTTCATGAGATGTTCCTATTTCTCCTTACGACGTACTTGTCCCTTCATTCGCTTTCGCGTCTGAAAGGACAGGTACCTATAAAAGTAAATTTCAATGGAAACCTTCCGTTTCACTTAGGCCCTTTAATAAATCTACTTTATTTGGACATCGATGGCTTGTCGTATTCTACGAAAATCAATCTAATACCGACCAGACGCTCAGATAATTTTTTAAAAACCCGGAGAGCCTCGGTACCCCACGGACCTAGGGTCTCGAATCCAAGGGGAGCAAATATGTAGGTCTCGACAGAACCTACGCATTTGCTCCCCTTGGATTCGAGACCCTAGGTCCGTGGGGTACCGAGGCTCTCCGGGTTTTTAAAAAATTATCTGAGCGTCTGGTCGATGCGACGCGTGACCCGAGAGCTGGTGAATATCTGGCTCAGCGCATCAGCATTGCCATACAGCGTGGTAATGCAGCCAGTGTCTTGGGGACGCTTCCGACTGGTATTGACATGGATAAATTGAGCTACCTTTAGACTGTTTGCAACCGTCTGCAGTTAGCTCAATGGTTTCAATTGTAAATACTAGTTGTAATTTTTATACATATTATTTTTGTTCTATTCCTTTGCTTGTAATTTTCGTTGTTAATAAAGATGTTAAAAATCTAATACCTTCCTACTATTAATATTGATTTAGAATTTATCAGAAGATGTACATGACTTTGTATAATTTTTTTTTATATATAGTTATTTCTATATTCTTAGGTCTATTGTTTATAGTTTTCTAATTATTTTATGATATTTTGAGATATTATATTTACTATATATATTTGAATATATCATACCTAATCTATCTGTTGAAGATGACAAGTCTGAAGGGAGAAAATAAAAGAAATTATTTTAAAACGAAAAAAAGAGACAGTAATATCTTTAGGTTACTATTATTTTTTGTAAGGAGCCCTCTCTAATTTTATTATTAGTTCTTATAGCAGTAAGAAAAACTGTCAAATAGCTTAACAGTTTGTAAGATGAAGCCCAGACAGACGACGGGCAGACAGACAGCGGAGGTTTCAGTAATAGCGTCCTGTTGGCACCCTTTGGGCACGGAACCCTAAAAATGATTGATGATGATGAAGTGATGTAAGTGAATTGTAGACAGGGAAAATAATAATATAATAATAATAATGTTGGACAATCCACACAGCACTATCTAGCCTCAAAGTAAGCTACTCAAAGCTTGTGTTATGGGTACGAGATAACTGATATATTTAATACATTATATAAATAGATAGATATTTTTTATTATACATATTAAACACCCAGACCAACGGAACAAATTTCTGCAGATCGTACACAAATTTGTTCCGAGGCGGGAATCGAACCCGCAACCTCCTGCGTCGCAGGACCTTCTCCCACCGCGCCACTTCGGTCATCAAAAAATGAATGTAACAAACATCATCAGACTAAATTAAAGGCCGACCTCAGTTTTTTGAGCCCTTACAATATTCACAACTAATAAGGATCAAGTAGCTCGTACCCTTTGAAAATAAAAGGATTTTACGTGAACAGCTACGGCTATTATTTTTTATCACCCCGCGCCCTTTCTACGCCAAATGGTGGAGATATAAAGTGTTATGTTTTGGAGGACTATCAACAGAAAAGGTGGGGAAATAAAGTTGATTATTAAATTAGCAGGATCTTATGGAGACTAACACCCATATCTTTAGACTATTCCTGAATTATTCCTTCACTCAAACTAACCTGAGAAATTCAAGCATTCCTTCAAAACATACTCGAGTTCGGTATGCTTAGTCGCTAATATTGTTCTTTATCAACCCCACTGAACTGAGGTTGAATCAGTTGAATGGGTAATCGTAGGCTTCGTCATTGTAAATGTTATCAAGATATTCTTCAAAATCCATTACATTATTCACAACAAACTCTTCGAGGAGCGTTCAAGGTAGGTCGCGACGTACCTTGAGATGACAGATCATCTCACTCGAGTAGTGAGATGAGATAGCGAGAAGGAATTTTTTTAAGGTAAGTTCGAGAGGAGGAATTTTTACAACAAACGCACTTGGAGCTTGTTTCGAGGTTAATTCGAGGTTGAGGAAATGACTAAAGATATGGGGGTTAGTACGTACCTACTTGAAAGCTGCCCCAAGGTCGCTTATCTCTTGATCTTTTTTATATTTCATTTCGGAGAATCCTCACAGGAACTTCACGACTTGTTTCTACCATCTCCCTTCCACTTCAGGACAAGTAGACGTTCATTCACTCGTACACTCGTCGTCGTCGTCATACTAACCAGTGTTCCTTTACCTTTATCATTCGTACTAAAAAAGCCTTTATTATTCGTATCGCTAAGGATTGGAATGCGCGCCTGCAGATTGAAATACGCTGCATGCTTTTATTTTCCCGGCCACCCGAGTCTCTTTAAAACGAGAGTGAATATTATGTGTCTTCTAGACTTTGGTGATACAATTACAATTTAGATGTAATTAGTATTAAGCTGCGTTGTTACATATTTTGATGGTGCAATAAAGAAACAATCGATCTAAGAAATGAAATAACATCGCAAATATTGTCGAATTCGGCGGGACAAAAAAAAACTTTGGTGGAAAATTTTATTTCGTAGATATTTCCCGTGTGCGAAGGCTTACGCACTATAATTTAAAAATCTTTATAATCTATCTATTTTTCTATGTTATTATATTATTGGCTATATTATTGGCCATGTCATCACATCACTAACATAACTGGATTTAAAAACTCTCCCTAATAATTTTGGAATCGTAACTTTCATTAGTCCTGATAGAGCTCCTGTAATGATGGTTAATTCGCTTTGACATTTGCAAATACTGTGCAATACCCTTTGTTTTTATAGAGTTTT
Source organism: Eupithecia centaureata (assembly GCA_944547425.1). Lineage (NCBI taxonomy): Eukaryota > Metazoa > Arthropoda > Insecta > Lepidoptera > Geometridae > Eupithecia > Eupithecia centaureata. The sequence goes on from OX155696.1 coordinate 8,208,889, forward strand.
TGTTGTGTTTCGATGAAGATATTAAACTAATTTTGGGAAAAAACTTGTATAAATTACTAAACTTATGCAAAAACGGGGTTTTTCCATGGCCTTTCAAGATAAGCGGAGGCGCGGGGCGGCGCGAAAACGTTCTATTGAAAATTGTTTAAAAAACGTACCCGCTTCCGCTTCAACTTTTTAAACGCACTCAAAAATGAAAGTACATATACACACAAAATTGGACCAAAATTGAACTATGAAGTCATTTACTATAAAGTTTCATTTAAAACTCTGCCCTGCCTGTAAATGAATCCGCAAAATAAAAACTTTTCTTAAAAATGTGGAATTAGTAATAGTAAAAATCTTCGAAAGTAACGTTTTGAAGCAGCCAATGTTTGTTTTATTGTTGTGCAACGATGGTGAAATAATTTATCGTCTCCTTGCGTATAGAGAGTAGGTAACTTTCGCTATCTGATAGCGGTAGAAAAATTTGATACTCGTAGTTTTATAGGATCTATGTTTCGCACGATCGGGATTTCAGTTTTTAAATTTATTAGAGAAAAGAACCTGGTTGGAGGAAAAGTACCGCTAATATTGACGTTATAATAGGAGGTAGAATTTTAGTGTCGATTCCGCGCGCATTGTTTACGAGCGGTACCAATGTTATTGTTTACACCAATATGTAGTTTTTGACTATACAGGGTGTAAAAAGACTACTATCGAAAAATGAAAGGTAGCAATCAGACCATGACTCTGAACATATTTATCGAAAAAAAAACGCGAATAAAATTTCATCTCTCTAAATTTTTTTATTTTTTTATCTAGTTACCCACCCATAGTACAACACTAAGAAAACATATTAACACGAATAAACAATTTTTAAAAGCAAAAATAATCAAATTAAAACAAAGATGTAATGTATTGCACGCAAGTGAATGACCTCAACTCAGCTGTTTATGGACGCCCGCACCACCGCTCGACTGCGCGAGCGAAATGGGTATCTATCTATCTACGCAAGATACATACATACGCTAGGTACGCACGTAGGTTACCGCGCTGCTCGCTGGTGGCTATCTGTATTTTGCCGTCTTGGCATAGAAATAATACACTCGATTTTCAATCTGAAGATTGTAGGATCGAACCCTTCCTAACACTTCTTCTATTAACAAATTGAAGATATCATTTACATTTTACCTACCTGTTCCTACTAGAATAGAATAGAAAACTCTTTTTTATTATACTTAAACCTAGGTACCACACAAAGAAAGAAAACAAAACAAAAATACTGCATACATAGTATAAAGGGCGGTCTTATCGCTAAAAGTTCTCTCATTTCTTCCATCCAGGCAACCTTGGGATATGTATGACCATGTATACTACTATTATATATTCTGTGCTTTTTTGGTTCAGGGTAAAAAGTTAATTCTAGCTGAAAACGTTCATAACTAAGTAATCCTTTTACTAGTCGTAGTATTTATTCCCGCGAAAAAAATAAAATTATCTCATAATTCTGTGATAAAGATTTTAAAATGAGTATGCCCCATTTTGAACCTTATTGGATACTGAATAATCTGCTTTGGTATAGGAAAACCTTATTCCACTCAGCATAAGGTTTATAACAGCAGCGGTGTTTTTCTTTGTCGGGCGCGGAGCGCCGCGCCGTGGGTCGGCACGCGGCCTTTCGGCTATAGTTAAAGGAAATGTATGGAAAGGAATCTAAACTTTATTTAATTAGGCATAAGGTTTATAACACTTTGGCTGTCGGCATTTAAAAACGGATTTTGAATGCATAACTTCTCTATGTAGATACATAGTGCTTGTATTATTTTTATTCGTCTTTTATTCGTGAAAAATAACTTGCACTTATTTAAAAGTTTTTCTGACGTTGTAGTACGTAACCGACGACACAATAAAAGACTTTGTACGCACCCATCGCAAACTGCCCTAATACGAAAAAGTATTTTAGGTATGGCACCCAAAATATATAATCATGCTGTAAAATGTTTAAAGAACTGTAATTCTGATAATTCGAATGTATTTAAAAATAGACTCAAGAATGTACTCATAGATAAGTGTTATTATAGCATTAATGATTTTCTTTGTGACAAATTCTGATTATATGAATGTTACCTACTCATCAGAATATATAATTATTATTAATCTTAATTTTAACTGATAATTTTTTAATGATTGTGTTATGTATACCTTGACTAGAAAAGACATATCACATAAGTGACAAATCATGCAGAGTGCCCTCTCCTATTTGCACGCCAGCAGTGGCAAAACATGTAGATCATAATATATTGTTTAATACCTACCATAATTGCATGCTCAACCATGTTAATACTCATGTTTTATGCAAATAAATGATTCTTATTCTTATTCTTATTCGGTGTTAGTATTCGAACTTGCGCGGTCGTTGCGGAAATTTGCGAATACTGTTTTGTTTTGTGAAACAGATTTTTAGTGTGGTATGCGTGTTTTTAAAGTTTTTCTTAAGTACATGGTCTTAGTGTAGGAAGGTAAATAGTGGAAGTTACTTTCTGTGTTTTTCGGTGTGTTTTATAAACATGTTTAGTGCGAGGGAGTATGGACAAATGCTCATGATGTGCTATGGAGAAGCTCCCGAATATGCGTCAAGAGCGTTGCTTTTGTTGTTTGTCAATTTGACCTGGAGTTTCCAGACTGATGGATTGGGCGGTATGGACCACGAGCATGGCCTCCTCGGTCACCTGACTTGACCCCGTTCGATTTTTTTCTATGGGACCATATCAAGGAAAGGGTCTTCGACCGGTACTGCAGTACTGCTGAAGAAATGAGAAGTCGCATAACATCAGCATTCCGTGGTTTAAATGCGAGAAGTGCTGAGGACTCCACATTTCTGGATCGCGTGCATCGATCCACCATCAGGCGGGCTCAGCTGTGCCTTGTTGAACGAGGAGGAGATAAATTTGAACCATTTCTGATTCGACCGAGGCTACAGCGCGTAATTAGGTAAGTGGTAAAATACCTACCGATAGCCAACTTGATAGATAGCTTTTAACTTTAACATCTTTTCAACGAGTTTTCAACTTAATACATCAAGGTTGCCTAGAAGAGATCGCTTGTAGCGATAAGACCGCCCGTTATACTTAGTATTAGTATGTAGTATTTTAATGTTTTTCTTTTCTTTCTTATTTATGTGGTAGGTTTAAGTATAATAAGTTATCTAACTATCTACCTACATCGTAGCGTAGGTATAAAGTGTACGGTGTCCATTGCTGGCTACGAAAATAATTGAAAATCTTTAAACATTTTTATCTTCGGCTAGAATTTTTTTTTCGGACTCCGAATTTTTTTTTTATTGATGTTTAGGGGTCCTCTTCCACCCCCCTTTTTTTTCGGTAGTCGTCTGTTTACACCCGGTAGAAAATATTTACAATGAAGAAATTTTAATTTTTTTGTCGATTTTGTAAAAAATACTCGTCCGATTTCGATAAAATTTGAACTGTGACAAGTCACAGTTCAAATTGATAAAAAGTCGATAAAATTTGAACTGTGACAAGTCACAGTTCAAATTTTATCGAAATCGGATCTTCCTAAGATCTTCCTTCTAGGATCTTCCCAAGGGAAGATCCTTTGAAACAAAGTCTTTTTCAAATAGGTGAAGGTGTATTCGAGTCATTGGTGAGAATACATAAAAAAGTTCCGACATATTTAATACGTCTCTTCATGAAGTCAGCATAAAAATGCCGTTTTTCACTCATATTCCTGTAATGATAGATCAAGTTGCAAAATAAATACTAAAAACAAACTAAAACCAAACGAATATTTTCAATAAAAACTAAAAGTCAACGAAACGAAGTTACGTTTTCTCCGTATAAAATATTGTCTAGTTCAAAGTAAATTCATTTGCTTTTCAATTATAGTTTTTATTCTATCGCCATACAGTCGTCTTTTCACTGTGAATTACAACTCGTTATAAGTTTCTGATACGTCAGGCAAAGACCGAATTTACTGTGAATACTTTTAACTATGTATCGAGTCTAACGTGGAAAGTTTACGAAAGATCTTTATGTAGAAGTAGGTTAATAATGTTCTCTGTTTATTTAAGAACTTACACGTGTACCTTTAAAATATTTGGCACTTTAAAATATTTGGCATCATATTGACATCTTTGAATAATTTTTTACATACATTATTTAAAAAGTCGAAGTTAACTAAAGAGACATTATATTGACTATCACAATAAATGGATTGGTACATTAGGATGGAATTTACATCTATCTAACAAACTTGATAAATTAAATGTAAAAAAAACCGTGAAATCTGGACTTATACAACTATCAATATTTATCCAGTAAATCTTAAAAACAGTAATATACCACGTATATATTTTGATAAATTGTTTTTTTTTGCAAAAAATATTGAATAGTACTACGATGCCAAACATAAAAAACCGAGTCCAAAACGCACTGGTAATAATTCATCTTCAATAATATGTGATTTCTAATGCGTCATAACATATCTGTTCTATCCAAACAATATGTGATTTCTAATGTGTCATGACATAACTATCCAAACGCGTAAGTATCAAAACTTCCCAAGCACCTATTACACACATATGGGGGAGATGATAATATTCCTGTACATTACCATAAGAATAGACAAAAACAGTGTAGAAGGGAAACTTCGCTCCGAACGGGTCAAGGTCACGATATTAGCCTACGCGATTCTGCACGTTAAACGGGCGGCGGGCGGGCCCATTCAGTAGGGCTCTCACAGCCGGCGCCGCACGCGGATTTTAATATTTTTGTAGGTTCCTACCTCTATAATATGACGTCTCGGTCAAGTTATTGTGGTGTGATTAAGTTTTTTTAGATTGCTTAAAGATAATGAGAGGTATGTAAGTAATATTTTCAAAATGTTATTATGTTTTCGTAGGTTCCTAACTAATTAATTAGGTAGGTACCTAATAAAAGTACTTGAACACCGGTTGTTGACCTTTTCTCACTCGCCTCGCCTCGCGACGACGGCGCGGCGGTACAGTGCAGTAGCAACCCTGGCAACACGCCTGGACGACAGAGGGGCGTAACGAGGTGAAGGGATAAATGACGTTTGAGACTCGATCAAAGAAGAGTCCCTTCTATCCAGTTATTATTTATTCTTATGACATTACCCTGATACGAATCTGTAACATAACATAGTGGAACTTACGGAAAATTTTCACCCTGTTGTGAATCTTTAACGGAAGTTAAGGAAAATGTTGAACAAGTAGTAATTCTGTTTTGTAGTTGAGGATATATTACAATATTAGCGACCCGCCCCGGCTTCGCACTGTTTTATTATACCTTCCTATTAATTCACTCTATCTATTAAAAAAACCGCATCAAAATTCGTTGCGTAGTTTTAAAGATTTAAATACATACATAGGGACATAGGGACAGAGAAAGCGACTTTGTTTTATACTATGTAGTGATAATTAGACGTGTTTAAAAAAGTATATAGCGACTTAAAAAAATGAGAATATCATCAATGTAAACGACCTCAATGGCGCCGCGGGCGAGAGTCCGCGTACAACGCAAGAGGTAGCGGGGTTCGATTCCCGCCTCAGAACAAATTCGTGTACGGTCTGCAGAAATTTGTGACGTTGGTCTGGGTGTTTTCTATACATTATATAATGCAAAAAATATCTATCCATGTATAAGTATATTAAGTATTAAATATATCAGTATTATTAACACAAGCTTTCAGTAGCTTATTTTGGGGCTAGATGGTTCTGTGTGGATTGTCTAGCATTATTTACGACCGATGTGGCGCGGTGGGCGAAGGTCCGCCTGCGACGCAGGAGGTTGCGGGTTCGATTCCTGCCTCGGAACAAAATTTGTGCACGATCTGCAGAAATTTGTTTCGTTGGTCTGGGTGTTTAATATGTATAATAAAAAATATCTATCTATGTAGTATATTGTATTATGTATATCAGTCATCTAGTACCCATAACACAAGCTCTGCTTAGCTTGGGGCTAGATGATGCTGTGTGGACTGTCCGGAATTATTTATTTATTATTTATTTATTTATTTATTTAATTAAAACCACATCAATTTTCACGCGGGATAAACCGTAAGGCCCAACTGTGTTATAACTAACATAAAAACTATATGTACCCATAATTACAATTTAATAAATTTTAAAGAATATTCCTGAATAATGCCTTTTTCATTAGATTGTAGTTTCGTTTCGCCTTAATAGGCAGAATAACATATCATTTAACAACAAAAAACAACATTTCCTTGTAAACTAAAAACTTCCAACCAGTAGAAGACTGTGCAGTTTGTGACACCAGAATTGCCTTAATTTCCTCCAGTCACGTTTTGCCTAAACGCAGTTTTGAGTTTAATATCTCTCTGCTTAATCTGCTCAAAGGCAGTTATAGTTTTAATGCTTTTGTAATGCAGTTTTATGAGTCTTTTGTTCACTAATTTTTAATTGTTTTCAGCTGACATAATGAGTTTTTCAGTTTGACTGTTTTTTATGTGTGCTACCTCAGAACTCATTTCTGGGTAAACTTATTTTTATGATTAATTTTTTAAAAATTTCTCTTTTAAATTTGATCAAGATCCGACCAGTGGATTTTGGTAATCCTTAGAAACCATGGTTCAAATGGGGTATCTATCTATGGTGGATAGTTTTTGCATTTAGGTTATGTTACTTGAAGTTTTTTAACCTTACATTAGGCGCAAATTTTCATCATAGCATTATTGAACGCTACTGTACAACCAACGCTGGTCTTTGAACAGAACCGTTTCAACAGGAATGGCTATCTATTAAATTCATAACTGATATACTCCCGAATCAGCAATATCTTGATATATTGCACGCTGAGACGTCCTATATTATACAGACACTTTATATAACTTGTTTTTTACCACGCCTTGTAATCTCATGTTGGATAGTCTATTAAATATATAAATAAACCTGCTGAGCATCTTACAATGCATTCGGAGCCGCGGTCTCTACTCAATAACACGTTCGGTCCAAAAATTTGTTGCTATTACAATTTATTTACTTAATTTAACTAATAAATGCGAAAGTTTAGCTGGATGGATGCATGAATGTTTGTTCTCTCTTAGCGCCAAAACCATTGAACATGTTCTAGGGTCATGCTAATTTTGAAGAGACCTAGTTCTAGGCATGGAATAAAACAAATTCATCAATTTTCACGCGGGTGCAGCTAGGTTGTTATAAATCTGTTAAGGTTTAAGTTTATCATCATAAACCTACATAATATAAGTCCACTGTTGAACTGCATCTGCCTGTAGTCTTGAGATTGTCATCCCACCTGCTGTGCTATTACGCTAAAACCGCCCATCCAAATGGCCATCGCGCGCGTCCTTTCCTTACTATTTCAAATTACGAAAGCCATTAAAAGGGATTTCATATGTCAGTTTTGTTTCTTATGTCACTTTTTTTTCAAAACTGACATAAGAAACCCCTTTTAACGGCCTTCGTAATTTGAAATTGTATGGAAAGGACGCGCGCGATGGCCATTGAAATGGCGCAAGAATATCAATTTGGATGGGCGGTTTTAGCGTAATCGCACAGCTGGCCGGAGGGCGTCGTAAACTATGTTTACAGAGTCGCGATCTTCACTCAAGAACACTTTTACCCCAACGGTATAGATTCTTATATTATGTCCTTTCTTATAAATACTTTACAAACATAAAGTAAAGACATCGTATATTTACTATAAATATATTCTATATATACTAACCGGCACAAAGAAGACAAAGGAAAGTTTACAAAGTATTTAAATATACTTTACATTTGAATAAATATACAAGAGTGCTTCTGTTGTGTTTGCATCTTCGTTGCTCGGAAATTCATTTGAAAACTTGTACATCCCAGTTCGTTATAAGTTGTACTAAAATTACATTTATCCTTAAAACCTTTCTTAGTTTAACAAATTAATTAAGAAAATCGGACATTTTAAAGAATACGTTTAATTAAATGCATTCTTACAAATATACCCTAAATAATACTAATACAGCTCTGAGCATTTAGCTCTACATGTGTACATTAGTGTGTACGTGTAACCTAATGTAATTGAGGAAATTATTGGTATTAGGTAGAGCTTATTAGAATATTTATTTATTTTAGGCTTTGTAATTTTAAGTACTATAATTAAGTATAATACTGATTATTTGCCAAATTATTTGCTTAAGATTTTAATGGTTTTTCGTTTCATACACTTTTGTTTTTGAAATCTGGTTTTATGTGTTTTTCTTTATTGTGTTTAATTTTTGAGTATCTTTTTTCTACTAATGCGTGGAATTCAAACTCAGTTTAAGTTAGTTAAGAAAGTTAGTTTTCGTATCAAAAACAATTTCTCTCATAGCGTTTGATTATGAACGTAGAATTTATGGTCATGTTACAGAATAACAATACATTGTGATAATACATCACTTTTGTGTCATCCTTGTTGGTATTACTTATCATTACCAAATTCATAAGAAATTTTGAATGGTTATTTTTTTTTTCTTTTGCCATCGCGCTCTCAGGCGGCGTCCTAATTGGGAGCGATCGTACGATGACACGATGCGTTCTCGTCGTGCGATGAGTTCAAACATACAGATTTCATCAGAGTGTCCTATTTGAACATCACAAGTAATCGTGCGAGCACATAAAATGCTTAATAATGATCGCACGATGCCTTTGATCGTGCGATCATGTAATCAAAATAACAGATCTCTTTTGAGTGTCCTAATCGGTTACCTACGCGATGCGTTGACGCGCGAGGGGCGTCATCATCGTTGACGGCATCACACGCTGGACATCGCGCGATCTATTAGGACACCTGTAGGTCATCGCACGACCACTTTGATCGTGAGATGACAAACGCATCGCGCCATCGTACGATCGCTCCCAATTAGGACGCCGCCTCACGCATCGCGCCCTCACGCATCGCGCCTACATTAACATAAAATATTCGAGCTGATATTTCCACCCACCTCAAATCGAAGATGCAAACGGGTTTGACCGGATTCTTAAGACATTTAACTAGGGCCACATTCTGTTTCAATTTATTACACGATATACAAAGAAATCAAATACCAAAATATAAATTGCAATAAAAATGATAAAAAAGGGGTCTGGGACATGAAACCCTAAAAAAGAAAAGGCAAGTTTCGATAAAAATTTCAAAACAATCGACGTTGGTTTAACCCGTCTCGCCCGCGTAAAAGAGTGGATATCCATTACTTATATTTGTCCAATACTACCCATACCCAAATACCCCGGGGGTCACGCAAATACCCCAGGGTCTGAAATGCCCGTTTTTGTGAAGGTTGCTTTTTCTACCTGATGAGATGTTTTGGCGTAACAAATGCTCCGCTCACTGATTTTAGGGTTCTATATTCAGTGATAATAAAAAACGTTAATATCGTTTAAAAATACCGAAACTGAAAACTGGATTTCAGTGGCACAAATAAAGAGTTTTCGCATGGTCCAAACAAGTCAAATCGGAACTTCTTGGCGGCCAGTTTTGGTCTCCATAACGAGAAATTACACGACCTGAAAACTTAGTTTGTAGCAAAGTCATTGTTTCCTTTGCGGTGACAGGTGGCGCCATCGTGTTCAAACCACATCTCATCTAAGTCAATTTAGTCTAATTCTTGCTCAAACGGCACGCAAAATTTTTTGATCAAATTCTCAATAGTTGGCCGCGACGGTTGATTTATGCAAGCCGAAATGATGAAGTAACTTAAAAAGACAGTAAAACTCACAGTAAAATTATCCCCCTTTTTAAAATGGGTTTTCACTATTGACAAACATTCTTCAAGGCCTTAACTTACTATTTTCTAAAATGTTTGTTTTAATAAAATAAACACCAAATATGGCTGACTCAACTATTGACAGTCGAAAATGGCGAGCAATTCAAAATACAAGTTGTTGCTGAGACACCTTTATAAAGTCAACGAAGGCCTATAAGAATGAAAATGTCAAAAATAAAAAATATAAAAAAAATAAAAAAAAAACAAACGATTTTTGCAATGTTTTTCAAAAAATTTTTTGGACTGTATTGTAATATGAAATACCTACAAAAACACAAATATCCTAACAAAAAAGGACGGGAAGAAGGAAAAAGAACAACAGAATAATGAACAAAATCTACAAAAACAAAAATTATTTGGAACTTGCAAATAGCTCCGAACAAACAATGCCATGTAACATAAAATGTCATGTTACATTACAATGAATGCCATCTAACAAGCTGAAATAGATTATTTTGTAAAAGTCCAGATGATCAACTTTTGGTTGTTTACTATTTATCTTGTTTTGAAGAAGAAGAAAGTTTATAAAGAAGAAAAAAAATCGTTTTCTACTCGCATTGTTTAACATAAATGAAAAAAAGATGTATTGCTTATTTTATTTATTTTAGTAAAAACAGACGTTATTCATATAATTATTTGAACTCTACTGAACGGATGGGGTTGAAATTTTAAACATTCGGCCTAGAACTACCTGGAATAAAACATAGGGTGCTTTTCATTAAATTTCACGCAGCTGAATTCGCGCAGCTTATGAGATACTAGGAGCACCCCGCGGTTTCACACGCATAATTCCCGACTATAATTTATATTCCAGACTATAATCTGTCTGTACCAAATTTCATTCACATTCGTTTAGTAGTTTTAAGCTAGGTTCATATTGCTGTGTCGGGGTGTGTTGTGGCGCGACAGAACGCTATCGGTCTCATACATTTAGTATGACTAGATTCACATTAGCGACAGATCACGCCACACCCCAACACAAGCTACTAATGTGAATCTAGTCATCCTAAATGTATGAGACCGATAGCGTTCTGTCACGCCACAACACACCCCGACACAGCAATATAAACCTAGCTTTAGCGTGAAAGAGTAACAAACGTCTATACTTACAAACTTTCGCGTCTACAATAATACTACGATGTAACTAATTGAGTTTCTCTTCACTTAATTTTTTATCCACTTGTGAAAGCAAAATATCGTCTAGTCTAGGTAAAATTGCGGGGAAATTAAATTATCAAAAATCCGACAGTTTTTCACAGTCCGTTTAATTGCCCTACCCCAATAAAAATTACCCGCAGCACCCCATTTTACCCCCTTTTCACCCTATTTCACCCCCTTTTCACCCTACTTCAACCCGGTAATCACCCATTAGTTTTATTTCAGAGGCAGTCTTATTTGAGCAGATATATTAATAAGTGACATTTAAATGTTAGCAAATTTAAGGTCACAAGTCCCTTTTAGGATTCAGAACATTTCTATAAACAACTAGCATGTGCCCGCGGCTTCACACGGGTTTATATATCGCAACATATCAGGGCTAGTCCTATCCCATGGAACTAATTTATTGAATGAAAAATAGCCCATGTGTTATTATTAGAACTACGTCTATTCAAAATTTCAGTCCGATCCATTCAGCAGTTTTTGCGTGAAAGAGGAACAAACATCCATTCATTCATACATCCATTCAAACTTTCATATTTATAATATAGCTGGACGCTATAGACGCTGGAGGTTGCGGGTTCGATTCCCGCCTCGGAACAAATTTGTGTACGATCTTCAGAAATTTGTTCCGTTGGTCTGGGTGTGTTCTATGTATATAGTAGAAAAAATATCTATCTATATAGTATATTGTATTACGTATATCAGTCATCTAGTACCTATAACACAAGCTCTGCTTAGCTTGGGGCTAGATGATGCTGTGTGGACTGTCCGGAATTATTTATTTATCTATATATAAAAATGAATCCCTATTTCTCTTGGTCACGGCATCACGCCTGAACGGCTGGACCGATTTCGCTAATTCTTTTTTTGTTCTGTTTGTTATTATCAGGAGAAGGTTCTTATGAAAGAAAAAAATAAGGAAATCGCGCGGAAAATTCGAATTAAATTTTCAAAAGTTAGGATAGGACAATGTCTGTCGGGACAGCTAGTTTATTTATAAGGATAAGGATTGAGCTTTGTTTAACCTCAATTTCACTTAAACTGGTACTTAAGTGACGACGCGATGTGGCCAAAGATGTATCACAAAGGTCTAGAAGACACCACAAATATAGAAAATGTCAGTCTCATAAAATTCAAAATTTCAAAATTCGAAGTGCTTTATTTCCTTAAGACCTTACAGGACACTTGGACACGTCATACAATACAGGTTAAAAATAATTGAAATTATGAAATAAAGTGCTCACTTTGATTAATGTTCACTTCGGTCTATTATATTATTACTATTAGGTAAAGTAAAGAAGCGAACAAGAAATCTTCACCTTGTTAGGTTGTTAGCAAAACTCGTCCCAAGCTTTTTTATCATCTAAATAATCAGATATTTTATAGACTCCTTTTTACAAAGAATAGTTTTGATAATTTGTTTGAATTTATTTACCGGTAATTTTTGCAACTCACTTGGATCTCACTTATAAAGCTCTGACCGTCCGTCTGTTCGTCATTATTAAAGCGACCATGAAAAGGAATGCCTTCTTTAGAAATAATATCGATCTTTTATCCATAAGCCGATCCATGAAAATTAATATCAGTATGAATTTTGAGCGATAAACGTACGAAGCAATTTGTACCTTCCTCTTATACATTTAAAGCTTCATCGAAATATAACGAAATATAATCAGACGTTTTACTAATGGGAGCAAAGTAAATCCGACATGTTACAAATTGGTACAAGACTAAGATAATTGTGTACAAATGTACATGTGTACTGTCTCATTTCACACAGATAATGTATTTACTTACATCAATACATTGTTACATTCTTTATTAACAACGAAAATTGCGATAGGAATAGAAAAAATTGTAACAAGTATTTAAAATTGAAACTATTTAGCTACCTGCAGACGGTTGCAAACAGTCTAAAGGTAGCTCCATTGATCCTTAACCATCCATCCATATATATGTATCTATACAGGGTGTCACTTTACTATGTGTACCAAATCAAAAGGGTGTAATTTAGGATCCCTAGAGGTTCCAAAAACATTTTTAGATTTCGAACATTTAAAATAATTTTTGAAAAATTATATTTTAATTTTCTTTCCTTCTATGCTTTGTTTAACGGTGGCTATCTGATATTATTCACGTGCATATCTTTTTGCTCATTATTTTTAGATTAAAATTTAATCAATAAATTTTTATTATTTTGGCGTGATATTAATATTCCAAAAACATAATGAAATTTGAAAATTATAAAAGAATGTAAGAATACGCGTAAAATAACACCAAAATAATTAAATCACCTACTATAAGAAATAAGGTGTTGATTGATTTTCTCTTCACTTCAATTTTGAATAACTTCATGAAAGGAACCGAGCTTTCAAATATAAATTACTAGCTGACCCGCGCACGATTATATATTCTAGTGGACTTTAGTAATATCCCATTGTCCCCTTTTTCACTACCTTAGAAAACGAATTTCCAAAAATCCATTGATAACAAGAGCCTACGTCCTAAAAGGACGGGTTCCTTTTAGGACGACCTACTTGAAAAATTCCACATCTTACTCTTTAGTTTCAGAGATATCTTGATGAGTCATCAAGTTCACATTTATATAAAAATCTAGTTAAAAAACGTAAAAAATAGTTACAAAAAAGTTAATAAGATGAGATGAAAAAAATACAGTTGAATAGAAACCAACTCCTTTTATTGATGTCAAAAACACAAACAACTCAGTATACCTACTTAGTTCTCAGAATTTCTTAGCTAGTTCAGTGAAAATATTGGAGTAAATAAAAATCTCCCCCAGACCCTATAAAACGCCAAAGATACGTGCAGATAGGCAAACAATAGAATAAGGGCTGGCTTACATAAATAACAAAACCTTTTTGTTGTAAATATACCACTTACGCAATATTTTTTTTTTCATTGTATTGAGGGAGAGGTTGAAGTTATTTGGTAAGTTGGTTGATTTTCAGATGAACTCACGTATGGTGTGGTATACATATATAATGTAATATAAATTTAATTAAATAAATAATTACCTTTATTTTTACTTATCAGCTGTATATTATTATGAAATTACAGTGAGCTGTTCAGAAATGTAAAGGTACATAAATTTTAACATTTAATGTATAGGCGATCTTTTCAAATAAGTACACAATATTTTTTCAAAATTATGTAGATATCGTAAAAACAGTAATTACATAATTATACTTCCGCGACCCTTCAAAATTGAAAACAAACCATTGGGTCGGCTTTTAACTTAGTTTATTTACTTATTTCTCATTTAGAATTGATTACAGTTCCTCTCTGTAAGCCAACAAGTAAATAGTTAGTTAGGCACATCAATTTCAGCCATCTTCGCACTGACAAAAAAGGTCAAAGGAACGATTAAACAGTTAAGTGAACTTTATCTAAGGAAGTATTAGGAATTTTCGGTAGAAAAACTTAGTCATCATTAATTCATTCTTATATTTTTTTGCCGAAACACAAGGTGCACGTCTTGCACTTTTTATTAAGAGGCACAATTGGGCACGGCACAGTAAAAGTACCAATGATGATTCAAAGCCATAAAATAAACCAGACTAGATAGGAAAACTATCAAAAATTTTGTAAATCGACTGTTTTTGATTTGGGTCATCCCTAGTTTGTTTGCAATAGTCTGTAGTTAGCTTAATTGTTGCAAATCTCCTTACATAGTTATAAATGAATTACATTCATAAAGTAAAAAGGTACGTATTTTACGATCGCTCGAAACAATTTTCATTAATTTTATTGCGATATAATGATTGAGCGAGCGTCACAGTTATCAAAGGAAACGCCTTTTTAAACCTCCTAGTACAAGTATTCTTTATGCTTAAAAGGAGGTTTCAATGTATTTTATAAGATCTACCATATTGTGAACGAAATAAAATAATATGATTTGATTTGAAAAAAAAAAAGAAAAGTTTCCCCAACACGTTTTAAATTCTTTGATAACTGTCAAAAAACCATCACAGCTAGAGCGGATTCTGATAGATTTTAAATAAGGTTTCGCATGCTACACGCGACTCTTTATAAAACTTAGAAACCCTACTGCCAACTCCGCACCCTCATCAGAATTGACAGTTTTGCTAAGACAAATCGCTCGTCTACTCAATTCTCGCATCAGTGATCCTCAGTACTTACTAACCAAACATTTGCTCGCAAACAGAGCTGATCAAAGACGGGGTGGGCTTACTGAATTAGACATCGTTTGAGTGTAGCTCGAGTCATACTTTAAAGCTGATCAGAGGCTTTAAAGACAAAGCACATATCGAAAAGTTATCTACGGTAGCGAATCTGCAATGGAATGAATATGCACGATACCTTTGTCGCAGATTTTATATAACTACCTATACTTTAATCTAGAATGTAGTCAAAACAATGAAATTTATGATTAAAAATAATCAAAATCTGATTAAAAACTTCAAAAACGCATAATTGCACAGCGAAAAAGATTCAAGTTCGAGTTCGACAACGAATGAGAGACCAATGGAATGACAAACGAAAGCTGACAAAACCACGAATTGTTTGGAGCTCCTGCAGCTTGCTTTGATACCAGTGTCGTAAAATATGTTAGACCAAGTTCCTTTCGTTTTGTAACTCATTGGTTTAACAATAAATCTATGTTTTTGAATCGTGCGCTAAAATAAATAATATAAATATAAAGTAAATTTTAGCAGAATTGGGCTTTTGTACATAGTTCTAATTAACTTCTTCCATGCAACGAAACACAAACGTTCCACGTTGTTCTGTAATCTTTTTCCATGAAATGAAACAGAATCCGTCCCACAAAAAAGGAGCCTTCTTTAGTATAAATAGGTACGGCTAAATGCACGTCCCCTCTAACATTCCAAGAAAAGTAAACGCCTTTCCTTAAGGTTTCGAACGCCCCTATTTATGTATCGTTTACTAATTAGCAGTTTGCTCCGACCTAACATCAAACATAGGCAAAGTCTCCAGTTCAAAGACGGACTGGATTAGTTAGACACACACCGTTTGACTAGTTTTATCTAACTTCGAGCTAACAAGGCTTTGGGGGAACCCATTTGGAAGCACATTCGGGAACCAAGTACACAAGAACTAGGTTCTGGGTACACTTAGGACAGTCTTCACGTAAGTCTACAAGGTGGCTACAAATAATGTGTACAAAATGGCGTATTCAGATTCGATTGAAATTGAACTGGGGATATTCTTCTTCTAAGTTATGGCAATCGTGTCTGGTTACCCACTTTTCTGCCAGTGTGGAGATTAGTGTACGACAAAAAATAATCGGTAAGTATGAGCTTTGGTCACCAATATGATTTCAAGTTGACATTATAACGACGTTTGACGTAACAGGTAGTGAATTAATAACAACCCAAAACAATATCTTTACTTCCTTATTCCATGACAAACGAACATTTTTTTATTGTTTCTCTTTCACGCAAAAAGTACTGGATCGGGCTGAAATTTTGAGTAGACGTAGAGGTAGATCCAGCCGTGAAATGAAACATAGGCTATTTTCATCCACTAACCCAGTTTCCATTTGATAGAAATAATCAACGTTTCCACAGAATCAACGCTTGCGAAGTCGCTGACTGATTTTAGTATATTAATAATACTGACACGACGCTCTTCTGTTCAAATAATTTGGCAAATTCGGCGAGGTGAGGCCTTATCTCTGATCATAATGTTGATTATTTCAGATCATAAGTGATTTTGATTTTTTTTACAATTGTGAGTCAAGTGACCTTAAACGTAGGTCAAATTAAGGACAGCAGAGACAATTTTGGTGAATTTTTTTCCACTTGTATCGAAAAAACGAATCAGAAAAAAGTTGGAACAGTTTCGATCAATTTTTGATATTGACAACCAATCATCACTACATAGTATAAAACAAAGTCGCTTTCTCTGTCCCTATGTCCCTTTGAATGCTTAATTCTTTAAAACTACGCAACGGATTTTGATGTGTTTTTTTTAATAGGTAGAGTGATTCAAGAGGAATGTTTATATATATAATAAAACCGTGCGAGGCCGGGACGGGTCGCTAATTATTTTATAAATTCATTCATGCGTCTCTTGTCACTTTACAAGCTTTATGTGCACTGTAAAGATTTTGGTTTTTGTTGATATATTACTATGCTGTTTTTTTTGTTTATTATCATAAATTTAGAAACATACATTATTTTTACATTACTTTAAGATCAATATTTGTAAAAATGTTTTGGATTTATCATCATCGAGCATAGAATTTCGATTCCAGTTCAGAATCCCCTGCTCCAAACTAAGAGTCATGAAACCTGTGTGGCGAAGTTACTGGTTGAAATTGAATAGCGATAAATTGAATTTCGACCGAGAAGCTTATACTGAGATCACAGATATATTTCCGCCTTGTGTTATGGTTCAAAATTGAATAACATTTCCGGTTATTTAAATTTCAGCTTTAACTGACCAAAAATCTTAGAAGTTTTGTTCACCTTGTATAATGTCAGGAGTTTTTAAATGAAAAAGGGAAGGAGAAACAGTAAATAAAGAAAAGATTTCCGTCTTCTAGGCTTTCGGTTTCGGAGTTGTAGGTTTGTTCTCAGGTACTGCGAGAACTACCTATATATATACTGAACAGATCAAAATAAAGGATTTGTGTGAAATGAGTGTTGATGATATTGTTTATCTATAAAATAGGTACATCATCTCGTAACAATTAAATCATTTTCTAGGATTACAACATCAATACTCCTTTCACACAACTCTGTTATTTTTTTCTTACCATAACATAGAAAACTGGCCGCTTAAATGTATTGAAAATTATTTTTCCAACAAACGATCAATTAAATTGCCATGAATCAGAGCCTTAATTTTAAATTCTTCGTGATTGTAAATTAATGTCTAACCAAAAGGTTGGGAATTAATTTACAATGACGAAAAAAGTTAGATATAAAATTATCAATTTTACCTTTGTTCACTTCTATCTTTTTAAAGGGAAAGTAAAGAATTACTAAGGAATTGAAAACCTTTACTTCGTTAGGTCGTGCATTTTTAAGGTGGAGCAAAACCCTCTAGCTAGATTTTTTTTTTCTCTATTCGTAATTTTTCTTTCTTTGCTTCTAAAATTATCTGTTATTTGTTTCTTTATTGAATTGTATCTTTTGCAAATTAATAATTCCAAGACTTAGATACCTACACAGAGAGAGAACCATGAAAGAACAAGAACCAATATTTGATATACAAAATATTTATTCGCAATGACACCAACAAAATAAAATTAGATCAAAAAATAAAATAATTACTATCAATAATAACTGAAAAGAAAAGGAAAAGACATATACAGATAAACTGGATAAGTCATCTCCTGTCTAATGATGCGTAGGTAATCACATAATCTCAACGCTGAATACATTTCCATTAGCATTAACGTAATCAATCACGTAAGGTCACGCGAGGTCACGAAGGATACGCAGAAATCACGTAAAAATAATGATATAGTCCGTAATCTCACGGTTGTGTTGGACATATAATGACATCGCGCTATAGAAGCATGTGGTACAAGTGACAAGCTGAAGCAAGCAGTTTTTAACCACTTTCCATCAGGCATGCCGTATGCTTGTTTGCCATCTTGGTGGTATAAAAAAAACAGCGTGTAGAGGTTAAAGACCATGCGAGCTATTTAACAAATGTCATCTCATATAATTGACATTTGAAAGCCATTTCATGTCAATACAGTTAACGTCTTACAGCTACAGCTGCTTATCTCAAACGAATTCGCAAACACACCTATTCATTAAAAAAATTATGAGCTAAGTAAAAATATTAAAACATTTATTTATTTATTTTGGTAGCATATTTACATTGCCATTAAGCGACCATGAATTATAAAAAAGAATACTATATACACTTACCTACATTGTTAACATTTAAAAAAATTACTACGACTAAAGGCTTCATACTTATTACAACTTAATACTACGAGTACCTAAAACCGCAGAAATCTAAATATTCCGATTAGTTGCTTAAAACTAACAACTTCTCTTATTCCTTTAATATGATAAAACTAAAAATTTTAAAAACGCATACCTGAATTTTGGCAAGGTCAAAGTAGGTCTTTATTTTCTAGATCAGTCTTGAAACTGTAACAAACAGAAAAACAGTGAATATTCATTTTCTATGTATTTAAGCAGATTCAAACTGTTTTTACTGACATAAAATATGTTGCATGCCATCTGACGTACATCAAAATTGGTAAAACACCAACATACCTGAAAAATCTTATATTTACACATGTTTCTGCAATTAAATGATATTTATCTTTATTTTTTGAATGTAATGTTAATAACTAACTCCAGCCAAAGTCACTTTTCTAGTTTTATAAGACTTTTGGTTAAAGTAAAAAACTCGAAATGCAGTTTAATTTTATTACACGTCCATTGATAGGTCAAACATAGATATTAAAAGAAAGACTTGCCCAGAAATTTTAAAAAAACTCCTCTCAATAACTTTGGATGACGTTTCTGAGAAATATTAAATGTTGGAATGTGGTAGTGTAGCAATGAACCAGCGATATGTGAAGCCGTCATATAAAAATAAGTAGATATAAACAATAGACCCAAGAACATTATAGATAAGTTTATTATGAAATAAGGTTAAAGAAAGTCTCTGATTAAGTTAGAGGAACAAGAAATTTAAATAATTAAAAAAACAAAAAATCTTTAGCCGCTTAATCTCTCCTGTCGTATTCCCTACCATCGTGGGAGAGGACTTTGAAGGTAATATCATTTGCTTGATTATGACCTTTTCCTGATTTTCCCTGAGTGAGTCACAAATGGCAGACTTTTTTCCTGTTAAGGCGCAAACAGCTCATAAAGTGGTGCGCCTACTTGTTTTATCATATAATTCCGTTAAACAAAGGAATTTCAAAAATTCACTCGTACAGTTTGTAAAACCTATCATAAGCTTTTTTTCAATGCATCTGTAGTAGTTTTATTTTGTCTAGTTTAGAAAGAGATACGAATTTGCTTTTGACCAAACTGTGCGCGAAATTTGACTTCGAATTTCGTATATTATAATTATAAAATACTGGCCCATTATAAACAAATCCATTTCATTTTAGCATAGACTGTTTATATAACAATGGAATCTTTGTTGTAGATATTATTAAATTAATTAAATTAAATATGTTCGACAATCCACACAGCACCATCTAGCCCCAAAGTACTTAAGCTACTCAAAGCTTGTGTTATGGGTACTAGATTATTGATATATTAAATATATTAGGTATATTACAAAAATAGATATTTTTATTATACTTAGAAAACACGCCGCCGCAGAAATTTGTTCCGAGGCGGGAATCGAAGCCGCAACCTCCTGCGTCGCAGGCGGACCTTCGCACACCGTGCCACATTGGTCGTGAAATACCTATTCAATAAGGATTATTTGCGACTTTCCACGAAAAAATATAAAATGTTGTGACAGCATTCGATTGAATTATCCAATGGATTTTCAATAAAGCGCTTAGCGAAAGCATTTCTGTGTAAAGCGCTTTTTGATGCTTTTTGGATTATACGGATTTATCAACAAATTCTACTTAACAAAATTATATCTGCAGTTTGTTGTTCTGGATGTATTCAAATGTTAACACAAATTCATAAATAAATATTAACCTATTTTTAATGATTGTGTAGGTAAGTTAGTAAGTGTAGTGTAAGTACCCATTACACAAGAGAATAGAGACACATCACTACATAGTATAAAACAAAGTCGCTTTTTCTGTCCCTATTTCACCTATTTTTTGACTACTTAAATCTTTAAAACTACGCAACGGATTTTGATGCGGTTTTTTGTAATAGATAGAGTGATTGAAGAAGAAGGTTTATACTATAACCGTGCGAAGCCGGGTATAATATAACCGTGCGAAGCCGGGGCGGGTCGCTAGTCTAGATAATGAAGTACATATTAATCTGAATTTTTAATAGTGCCTTAATAATTCCGGACAGTCCACACAACATCATCTAGCCCCAAGCTAAGCAGAGCTTGTGTTATGGGTACTAGATGACTGATATACTTAATACAATATATTACATAGATAGATATTTTTTTATTAGACATAGAAAACACCCAGACCAACGGAACAAATTTCTGCAGATCGTACACAAATTTGTTCCGAGGCGGGTATCGAACCTGCAACCTCCTGCGTTGCAGGCGGACCTTCACCCACCGCACCATCTCGGTCGTCAAAAGAATAATATTTTATAATAATATAGGTAGATAGTTTTACTCTAAGGACATAAAAACACAGAATCATTCAACAAAAAAAAACAAACATTTGCACACTGTACTATTATTTGTTCTAGGCGGGAATAGAACGTGCGACCTCCTGCGTCGCAGGCGGCCGTTCGCCCGTCGCGCCACATCGGTCATCAATATCTTAACATTGATATCTTCTTCTCTATATATATAAAAGAAAGTCGTGTTTGTTACAACACTTATAACTCGAGAACGGCTGGACCGATTTTTATGATTTTTGTGTTTTTGGATTTGTCTTCGTCGGGAATAGCATATTATGTATAAAAATATGATATTTGACAAATAAATAAATTTCCCCGCGGGCGACGCTGCGGGGCGCAGCTAGTTTTGAATATTTAATAGTAATTTGAAAAGTTTATTATATTTGTTACATATATTTTCGAATTTAAAGCTATAAATATAGAGTTCATTATAAACGGAACTATTAACATTTCCTGAAATACACGCCACGTGGAGCGTCGCACCTGTCACCGTAACTTACCACCAGTACCTGCCAAGAATTTATGATCAAAAACTTTCGACCTTATTACAGTGAAATAGAGGCGGAAATAAATTACGTTTTATTGCTGAGAATCAATTGCGAATAGTTGAAAATAAATAAGCAATGCGATTTTGGTGCTTTTTGTATGGGAATTGAGTTCAAATTCTGTTACATAGGTGAATTGTTTGATAGATTTTGGCCTTGGTTGATATTAATTATGATTTTGTGAGCGAAAAGACGATAAACATAATTTATTTATTAGCGACCCGCCCGGCTTCGCTCGGTTTTATTTATACGTATAAACCTTCCTCTTGAATCATTCTATCTATTAAAAAACCGCATCAAAATAGTAAGTTGTGTAGTTTTAAAGATTTAAGCGTACATAGGGACATAGGTATATAGGGACAGAGAAAGCTATTTATAGCAGTTTTATACTATGTAGTGATTCGGCATACAAAACAGAAAACTATCAATAAAAATACAAACAGAAAGACATAATAATAGAGTCTTGACTGTATCCCTAAATAATAATGTATACAGCATGATTAAAAAGCAGTTCTATGTAAACAAATACCTATTGCAGGAGAATTCTTATATTCAATCAACCTATATTAGTCCACAGCTGGACAAAGGCCATCCCAATGATCGCCATAGCGCCCTGTCTTCAGCTTACCGCATCCAGCATCAAACTACAGTTTTTCGCAGATCATCATCCCACCTGGCCGGAGGGCGTCCTACTCTTCGTTTGTTGAGCCGCGGTCGCCACTCAAGAACACGTTTACCCCAACGGGCCGGTTGTCGGTTCTTCGCGAGATATGGCCGGCCCACTGCCACTTCAGCTTGTTCATTCATAGAGCTATGTCGATAGCTTTGGTTCTCTGTCGGATGTATTCATTACGAATCCTTTTCCTTAAAGAAACTTCCATAACTCGCTGAGCGACTTTGTTTAAATGTATGTTTGTAACACACTCGGTAGTCGCCAATGTTTTCCAATTATAGTAGACTAGTGACTCGCCCCGGCTTCGCACGGTTTTATTATACGTATAAACCTTCCTCTTGAATCACTCTATCTATTAAAAAACCGCATAAAAATCCGTTCCGTAGTTTTGAAGATTTAAGCATACATGGAGACAGGGGGTATAGGGACATAGGGCCAGAGAAACCGAATTTCGTTTATACTGTGTAGTGATACGTAACTAATGATTCTTTCGGCTTAGTCTGGACTCTAGACTAAAACCTAGAGCATGATAAGGGCATGGTTACTAGCGATTGTCTATGTTGTTATTCAAGTTAAAATAAATTAGGTTAAATGCGCTCCGCGAAAATGAATAAAAAGTAAGTTAAAGTTCTCAGCCTGGAATAAAAAAAGGCTACATTTCATCAACTTTTCACGCAGCTGAATATAAAGATCCCTTTCTATAGGGATCTTTACAGACCTCACTATGAATATTCCGGGAGTAAATAGTCAAAACGATGTCAGACCCAGTTTAACAGACTTACGAATGATGAATATGTATTTAAAATAATTGAATACTGCGGCTTCACTCGGATTTACATTGAATTTCTTGATTTGTGTTTGTTAAATTGCAAATATCTTAAATTAAACTCAGGTTGGGTGAAAGCAATTAATATAATAATTACTTTTGCCCGTGGCCTTGCTTGTATTTTCGAATATAAATTTTATAACGTATTTAAAACACTATTAAAGGCTTCAAATTCTTTAAAGCAATAATGAGAACCAAATCAATGGAGTCGAAGTCAATAAAATTCGCCTTATTAAGGACTACGGTTTCATCCGCGTTAATGCCCGTTCCTGGGGAAATTCCGAAATAAAATATAATAATAACAGAAGCCTTTATTGCTGTTTACATTTTTAAAAAGTATGCCTTATTACTAACTTATTATCTAGGTATTTATGTTATAAATTTATATTTAATTTTTAATTAATTTGCAAACGTTGGTTTTTCAGTGACAACTTGTCTTGACATAGGCCTCCTCTAAAGATTTCCATATAGTCTTATCCTTTGCTGCACGAATCCATGTGGACCGGCTATTTTCCTAATATCATCTTCCCATCTTTTAAATTGTCTACCTCGATTTCTTTTCCTATCTCTCGGGTACTATTCTGTTATTAATTTTGTCCATTTCTCTTTTTTTTCTCTTAGCATATGTCCAGTCCATTGCAATTTTAATTGTCTATAAGTTGTATGTGCATTTTTAAATTTAGTTTTTGACTTTATTTCTTCTAACTTCACTCTGTCTCTTCTTCTAACTCCTATTGTACTTCCTAGAAAGAAGTACAATAAAATATAACCTATGTGTAATTCCAGACTATAATCTATATCTGTGCAGAATTTCATCCATATCCGTTCAGCAGTTTTTGCGTGAAAGAGGAACACGCATTAAAAATATTAGTAAGGATAGAGTAGTCTGGCGTTGGCGAAATGAGGCATAACGTTTCCATATAAATAAAACGGACGAAGCCGCGGGCAGACGCTAGTCCCAAATAAAAGATTAAAATTAATCAAATAAAATAAAAAAGCCTTTTTATTCCGTTACCATGTAACATAATATAAAATAAGTAACAATCATCCTTAAAAGTTGCTGTAGGTATAATAAAATATTACATCCACCTAAATAAAACCAAACGCAAATGCAAAGCCATGGGCACTATGGGCAGTAGCTACTTAAGTAAATTATATCTTCATGGCTACTTACAAATATATTGCTACAAAGTTTCAGGATAAATTTCCATTCTTTCGAACACTTTAAAATCAAAGACCAAAACTGAACCTTCAAACTCGCTTATAGAACTCAAAGTTGCAAACGTCCAAAACTCGGAGAGGTTGTGAAACTTGTTTGAAAAACTGGACTGAAACTTACCGTGTAGCCAGCTGGATGCACGGAGTTTAAGGTGTGGTTTGAGTGAAAGCGACAGGGTGTAATATCACTACATAGTATAAGACAAAGTCGCTTCCCGCTGTCTGTCTGTCTGTACGTACACTAATCTTTAAAACTACGCATCGGATTACGATGAGGTTTTTTTTAATAAATATACATAGAGCGATGCATACTTAGAAATAATGCAACGGGAAGGTTTTTATGTGTAATACACCCGTGCGAAGCTGGGCGGGTCGCTAGTACATAATATATGATAGCGAGAAAAGGTTGAAAGTTAGTGAGAGAGCATAAAATAGATATTATTTATTGATAAAAAATCTTAAATAAGGTTTATCTAGGCGATCTTAAAAAATATCAATAAAAATACAAAGAAACAGAGATAAAGAAAACTTAAGCTTAAAGGTGCCATCTCAGCGGTGACAGAGACAGAAAACCAATTTGGACACTAAAAATGCTGTATGCACATTTCTGTTTATTCTATGACATATGACTTTTATATGGTTCGGAAAAATACTCCTAATGGCTGATGATAGTTACAAACTGTTGGTCATCAAAAATCATCTTTCTTGGGCTGAAATTTAGAATAGACTTAGTTCTAACCCCGGCATACAACATAGTTTAGGGCTTATCAATCCATAAATCAGTTCCCTTTGGTAGAAACATCCTTCAAACGTTTCCATAGAAACGAGTGTGAAGCCCCAGGCATATACAGTGACCGATAAATGTCTTTAACCGACGACACTACTGATAGTGCGGCTGGTAGTGTCGTTGCCAGAAAATGTTGTTTACCACCACAGAAATCAGAATTCTGTTATCCATGTTTACCACTAAAGTGGCACAGCATTACATTCAGGATTCGCTGACACTCGCACCACACCCAATGCTCCAGTTTCCGCAAACGCTCTTGTAGTGTAGAATGTAGAGTCGATTCCACTGTCAGCCACCTTTTGTTAGACGTATGAGTGGAGCGGCAGAGTAGTGCTTGTTTTCAACTGAGGGCTTTATCTGACCCATTTTTAGACTATCTACCTAACTTTTGATAGAACATTTTATTTGTAACTAGCGACCCACCCCGGCTTCGCACGGTTTAATTATACGTAAAAACCTTCCTCTTGAATCACTCTTTCTATTAAAAAAACGCATCAAAATCCGTTGCGTAGTTTTAAAGATTTAAGCATACATAGGGACAGAGAAAGCGACTTTGTTTTATACTATGTACCTAGTTATAGTAGATAGCCGCGGCTTCGCAAGCATTATTTGTATGGAAAGGTTTCAAGGCTTTTTATATCCCATGGGAACTGATTTATGGGATGAAGGTAGAAAATTTAAAATTGCAGCCCTATACGTTTAGTAGTTTTTGCGTGAAAGAGGATCAAACTTTGATTTCATATTTTGTACAAGTATAGACACTATTTCTCTTATGTAATGCATGTAAATTGGTATTAAGCTATTCAACGTCCATTTTCTAAATTAGAACAACTGATCGAGTAAAACAACCGATACTCAGTCTTCTCGGAATGGCAACTTTTGACTACTGGACTAAACCCCGTTTCGACGCTACTTACTACTTCTTGACTGATTGATTTTTGAACTCGCTACTGTACTTATGGAAATGTAAATCAGCGTCATTCCCGTTCCCATGGGAATTCTAGGATAAAATATATCATGTGTGTCATTCCAGACTATAATCCAAATTAGGCCAAATTTCATCTAGTATATCCGTTCAGTAGTTTTTGCATGAAAGAGTAACAAACATCCATCCATCCATACTTCCAAACTTTCACGTTTATAATATTAGTAGGATAATTTTGATTAATTATATTCTAGGTTATAAAATTAACCATTGTTCATGAAACACTTTCAACACGATTAATTTTAATACAAGTAAAGCATACATAGAATAAAATTACAAAAGAACGGAATAAAAGGCTCATTTTATATCCATTCAAGTAAAAATGAACGTAACGTAGGTAAAATCAACAGAATATATAAAACACATGGAGCTTAAACATACATTATGCATCACACAATCCGCTTACCCAGTACAAACATTGTAACTAAAATGGGTATTTTTGTTCAGGCTTTTTGTCTTTTCGCCGTCATTTCTAGCATAGATGCTTTTCGTCTCGACCGAGGGTGTGGTGCGAGTGTTGGCGATTTTATATTTACAAACAAAATTATACAATAAAAATAGAAATAAAGTTGATTAATTTTTAAACTAATATCAAATTCAAACAAAAACTTCAAGTTAGTGTATCATGTGGATTGAATTTGAAATAAGGAATCGAACTCGCCTGAATGCTACGTGAACGTATTACCTACCTACTCATAATTATGTGTGTACACTTGATCGCGAATGATCAGGTAATGCACCTTGTCCAGCAGTGGACTCTGCAGTTCATGTTGAATATGCGATGATCACATTTCTCTGCAGTAAGTCTATGTTCAGTAGTGGAATGGTTAAGACTAATAATAATGATAAGCTCTAAAAGGAGAAAAAAAAATCATTTTTTCAAATAAAGATCTTTCCTTTCTGAGTATACTGTTCATAAAACTTACCAACCCGAAATTAACTTCAAAGTTCTAAATCTTTTTTTATATTTTCTATATATTTTTAATTGATTTATTCAAAATAACTCTTTTGAACGGATATACCGTTTGAAAGACTTATTTTGAATCAAACGAATCATGAATCCTGCAAACTTTCTTGACCACGCACCACAAGACTCCTCCAAAAAGCATGAGCAGATTTTCCTTGACTCAACAGTTACCCAGTTTTACATTTCTAGCTAGTCCGCTGTTACACGCGCTGCACCCATAACTAAAAACTAATTTAAAACAGTTTGTAGTCAGCAAATCGCTAACAATCCCACCGAACGTAACAAAAGCTCACACTACAGTGTAACTAAATTGCTGACTGTAGCACTGTACCCGAATCGCAAAAAGCTGAGTTTATTCTGTTACGGTGTGGATCCTTGTTACAATTTTCTGACCTTTTTAGGCTTTCGGGCGTTCCTTCTGATTATTTTATTCTAAACTACAGGATTTGTTTCATATATATATATATAGGTATAAATAAAACTACTTGAAACAAGACGCTGCCCACTGGGGTCAGTAGCATAGATATACGTATGAGGTATGGCCATTCTACCACTAAAGTTAAATATCTTCAGATTTTTATTCCAATACTATACAAATACGATACAAAAACTTTTAATTGCATACTAAAAATAAAGCTATAATAACTGGACATGAAAAAACAAATATTGAGTAGTAAAATGGGCGGTCTTATTGCTAAGAGCGATTTATTCCAGGCAACCTTTGGATGGACATGGAGCGGTAGCGTAAATAAAGACGGGGGTGTATCAGATAAACTTATCAAATACTTATAATTATTATACTTACGTATTTTAATCTTAATAGGCTACTTTTCATCCGTTAATATCAGTTTCCATGGAATAGAAATGGCCTTGAAACGTTTTCATAGAAACAACGTGTGAAGCCGCGGGCAGATACTAGTAGATATATAAGGGATAAAAAACAAGTGACAATTGATTCAAGACAATCAAGACCATCAGCATAATATCAATAATATATAATCGTCTGTTTAGTTAAATAACTAGCGACCCGCCATGGCTTCGCACGGTTTTAACATGTACCTACGTATAAACCTGCCTCTTGAATCACTCTATCTATTACAAAAAACCTCATCAAAATCCGTTGCGTTGTTTTAAAGATATAAGCATAATAATATACTATAGGGACATAGGGACAGAGAAAGCGACTTTGTTTTATACTATGTAGTGATATTTATTATTGTTTGTATTTATTTAGGTACTTGACGTAAAGAAATCGTAAAATTTACAATCTATATTTTCGTTTGTTAAAGTCACGAAACCTCATAAATCCGATAACGAAACTCGATATTTACCGACAATGCTGAACTTTATCTCTCGTTAATGTGCTGGAATGACAAAGTAATGGATTTATCGGGAAAATAAATAATGAAATTGTCGTTAAATACGATGTTTAAACAATTTACGTGCATTTTACGTCCGGATTTTATTATGTAGGTTTTAAAGAGACAGGGGTGTCAATCCAGATATTTGACCAATGCTTACTAAACTTAACTTGTACTACATACTATAACTATAGCTCAAAGAATTAGCAAGCAGAAGTGGCAGTGGGCCGGCCATACTCGTATCTCGCGAAGAACCGACAACCGTTGGGGTAGACGTGTTCTTGAATGGAGACCGCGACTTGGCAAACGTAGTGTAGGACGCCGTCCAGGTGGGACGACGAAATTTGAATCATAGCAGAATTTTTGCAACTCATTTTATTGGTTTTGGGAGGAGATGAGTTATTTTGAATTTAGAATTACGACTTCAAAATTAGATCTGCGAAAGACTGCTGGCAGATGCTGGATGCAGCAAGCTGAAGACAGGACGCTATGGCGCTCATTAGGGGAGGCCTATGAAAGTGGACGGCAACTTTGAAAATGTTGCCGTCCCTTTTATAACGATCGAAATAAAAATAATAGGAACATCGATTTAAATTAGAATAATGACTTATTTTTAGTAATCTTAAGTTATATTACCTTAGTTTTACTGACATCAGAACTAACATCACTGAGTTTCTTTAGATAAACCGCCCATCATTTTTTTTGACATTGAGAGTTTATCGATTAGTTTATTTTGTAACTTGATTTGATTTGCTATAACGAGCTTTAAATAATGTTATTGGATCAGTATTTAAGTATTTAAGAAAAAATAGTAAAATATTACAAATAGTTTATGTACTTAATATATAACATCATTAAGTCTCTTTTACAGGCTAGGTGTTTATTATAGCTGTAAAAGCTGCTCTGAACCAGTTCTACAATGGGCTAGTTGCCTTACTAATAAACAGAATAGTATCTTTATTAGTACACTCAAATTAGTTTAGTTTCGCAGTCATCTGAATTGACCCCAATGCCTTCACCGACTATACAAATTCAAGTTAACTCATCCAATATTATCATTCATAAGTCCAACAAATTGCAAACCCGTTCATCCCCAAAGTTGACATATTAAATTAACAGTAAATTGACACGTGTCTTCAGGGGCGCTTTAATATCGTAAACGTTAAATTCATTACTCGGTGGTTAGGAAGTAAGGTACCTTCTATTACACGGAAATAAACGGGCATTGACGGGCTAGTACAGGTTTTCAGAAAAACATTATCTTAATATACAAGAACACTCACTCAGTTATTTGTTTCTGAATTGGGAATAAACTGTAATAAAGCTTTTACGGGAAAACATAGAAAATAAAACCGTTAGCACGATATTCACGATGACTGTTGTATTGTACCTACTGCGCGCGTCCCAGCGAGAGCCATCTTCTTCTTCTTGAATTGCTCTCCCAATAGTGTTGCCACCATCGAATTAATGTACTTAATGGTAATTATTTTAATGACATCACTTCAAACGATTTGGAAAAAGAGCTCTATTTCCTACATGCTAACAATATCACTCAAGTACCAACTGGTACGGGTATCAAGTACCTACTCAGGGGATAAAGGTGGTATTCCCCCAAATGGTAACAGAGGAAAATCTTCCCTGTACCGGGTCGGCCCAACTGTTTTTTTTTTCTTTTTTTTATCAACAATAGACTTTCGTTTGACCACAATCTCACGCGATGGTAAGTGACGACGTGGCCGAAGATGTATCACGAAAGTCTAGAAGACACCTATTCACTCTCGTCTTGAAGAGACTCGGGTTGTAGTTGGCCGGGAAAACTGAAGCAGGCAGCGCATTCCATTCCTTAGCGGTAGGAATGATAAAGGTGGAGGAGAACCGCTTAGTTCGGGTGGATGGGATATCCACAAGGAAAGGGTGGTAATGCGCCGTACGCCTACTCGTCCTGGAGTGGAAGGGAGATGGTGGAATCAGGTCGTAAAGTTCCTGTGAGAATTCTCCGAAATGTAACCTATAAAAGGTCCACATATCTGGGGTCTTTCGGCCGACAGTTGATGTCAGATTGTTGTACGTAGGTAGGTCAGATGTTGTTGAGACCAGCGTTTGCGCAATCTAGGAATATAGATCACGTGATCTACTTTTTGAACACAGAATTTTTGTTATGTCACTTGTGGTTCAACTCAAGTAAATCTAGATGTCGCTACAGGTACTACTGATAATTTCGGAAAACTGAAAGATAGGGCTCGAATTCCACTAACCCGTCACCGGGTGGTGACGGGTTAAATTGCTACACCATTACAATAATACCCTGTTAAAATGATAGTGTTAAATTCTTTTTACTACTAGCACAAACTTTTTGAGGTTCATTCATAGAACGAAAGAAATAAAAACTTTTTATTAGTTCACTCACATCAAAATAACGATAGAGTCATTCGGGGTATAAGGACGCATTGGGTAAAAGTACGCACTGCCTTTTTCTCGGATTGGGGGGGAGTGACTGGGGGAGTTTGTTCGGCGAAATGGAGTGACTTCGAACCGTCTTTATGGGTCAATGTCAGTTGAGCAGCCAATGGCGTGCTGAATGCGTTACAAATAAAACAATCAAATTCATGTTTCATTTGGTGTGTTGTGAAGTAAAAGAAAAGTGTATTGTTCGTCTGACTCTGTCTTTTATGAGGTAAATGGCTTTAAATGATTTAATGTAGTTTTTGAACATTCAGTTAGCCATATTTTTTTAACTTAATCTATATTATTTCTAAACTTAGTGTGGATTATTTCAAATACTGGCTGAACGGGGTAAAATGACGGGGTAATAGTTCGCATGCGTACTTTTACCCTTATTTAATATAAATACTATTTTAAAAATTCGATTCTTCTTTTTAAGATTTCATGTGTTCCCTACTGTTTCAGAATGCATAAAAACGCCGAGCCATTACAAAAAAAAAGAAAAAGATATTTGCAGCGGGCTCTGTGGGCATTAATGGCATTTAACTACCCTCAGAAAGAGGTTCAAGTTGGACCAACAGCTTTGGGCCGGTGAAACAGACTTTTATAAAAAAAACAAAAAGCACAATTTGCGGTGAAAATATGGATAACAGATTATTCGGCATTACGATCAATGATTTAAGGTTATTAATTATCACTCGCTTGGTTTAATACTACCACGCGATTTCTTAAAGGTGTACTTGAATTACATCTAGTAGGTACTTGGTTGTTTATATGTTTGATTTTAATAAAGATTGGTTAATTATACCATATTTCCTAAATTTTCCTATACTAAACCCTATTGCGTACTCTTACCCTACATGCGAACTTTTTCCCAAATTGCTGCGTATTTTTACCCCCATGAAGGGGTAAAAATACGCACTCCGACCTGGTCACAGTTTTCTTCAAATACACAAAAACTATTATATTTATCGCCAAAAACTTTATACGCCTTTGAAGTTTAATAAATTTGCTTTACGAAACGCATAAATGTTTTCCTTATATCGCGACAGTTTAAGTGTTATCGACAACAGAAGACAAAAGTGCGTCATATTACCCCGAATGACTCTAAGTACTAAAAATAACTTAAGATAAAAACAAGTGATGCAAGCAAACCAATAGGTCCTGTCTCAGCATAATGTTGCTCCACCTAATATAGTTGAGACGTTTCATATCTGTGACGATTACGTTAGGGTTTATGACTACCAATTTGATATTCTAATATTGAATTTCTCTTCAAGCTCAAAAAATAGTAGAATACCAAATGCAAAAATTTCATCTTATCCCTATTGAAAGCATGACGACGCTATTGCGACCTTTGTTTTGAAATTAGTGGAATTTGGCCCCAGATGGACAGATGGATGGATAGATAGACTGATGGACAGATAAACATTTGGTCAGATGGATGAATGTTTACTAACTGGTCCGCCAAAACTAGGTAAGTACTAAACGGATAGGGCTAAAATTTTTAATAAAGGTAAGGTACCTAGTTCTTTCAAAGCCCAGAATAAAGAAGGCTATTTCCTCAATTTTAATAAGTATTAAACAGTTATGCTTCCATTTCTCACTACGTTACAGTAAAGTGTAAGTAAGGCAGTGAAGGGGCGGGCTAAGCAAACGAGCTTATCGCGCGTCTGACAAGGCAGGATTTATATGTTTCAGTTTTATCTTTCAGCCGTATACCGGGCAAGTTGAACCGAACTGGATCGGAGTTTCCTACTAATGATAACAATGATACAGTGAAGCAGTAAACGTGTTCTATAGTAGAAACCGCGATTTGGCAAACGTAGTGTAACGCCCTCCGGCCAGGTGGGATGATCTGCGAAAGACTGCTGGCAGATACTGGATGCGGCAAGCTGAAGACAGGGCGCTTATGGCGCTCATAAAGGGAGGCCTATGTCCAGAGGTGTAGTAATAATAATAATTCCGGACAGTCCACACAGCATTATCTAGCCCCTAGCTGGGGCTAGATGATGCTGTGTGGACTGTATTTAGGGTTGTGTTTATAGGTAACTGATCAGAGCTTGTATTATGGGTACTAGATGACTGATATACTTAATACAATACATTACATTGGTTGTTGATGATGATGAAATGAATCCCACCGTAAAATAGACTAAAAGAAG
The DNA here is from genome assembly GCA_944547425.1 of Eupithecia centaureata. Lineage (NCBI taxonomy): Eukaryota > Metazoa > Arthropoda > Insecta > Lepidoptera > Geometridae > Eupithecia > Eupithecia centaureata. The sequence goes on from OX155696.1 coordinate 8,242,082, forward strand.
TTAATAATAGAGAAAACTAACAGTGGAGTACTAACTTTTGTCACATACCAATGTGAAACTTTAAGCAAATGAACAAACTCCAAAGTTGTCAAATCAGTTACGATGCAACTGGCTCCTGTTTTTGTTACGTAAAATACGAGCTCAGTGGAAATGCAGAAATCGTTGCGAAACAGAAATACTGAAACATTTTGCTTTAGCTCTTTATTTGACGAAAGAGGTTCTGTTTACCGCTTAGAAATAGCTGGGTTTCGTTTTGTTGATATTTGATGTTTTATTTTGTTTAACTCAAATAAAAATGGTAAACTACACTTGGAAAATATCTTAACGTTTGTAAGCTTTTTTTTCTCAAATATTAAACTAACTCGCGGCTTCTCACTCTTTGTTTCTATGGAAACGTTTCAAGGTCATTTCTATCCCAGGTAGGTAAAACGAAGAGCGATAATAACTATACCATAACTTTATTACTGTTCGTCATAGTGTAAGTAAGACACAGTGTTGGAAGTAAAGTCAAATTTTGAAATGAACTGAACAGAATCTTTATTAACAACGAAAATTACAAGCAAGGAATAGAAAAATTACAACTAGTATTTACAATTGAAACCATTGAGCTAACTGCAGACGGTTGCAAACAGTCTAAAGGTAGCTCAATTGATCCATGTCAATACCAGTCGGAAGCGTCTATTTTAATATTGCAATTAATTTTAAAATTTTAATTTTGCCATGGAAATAGAGTACTGCCTATTTTTCTAACAAACCAAAAACAGGCTTGCAGTATTGCGGCGAGTGGACACTGACCATTAATACTTAGTTCAGACCAGTCTGAAATTAGCTTACGAGTTAGAGATACCGCAACTGAAATAGCTATTACTTTGAGCACAGAGTTTAAAATGGCATGATAAGTGTTACCAAGGTGGACACAATATAGCTGAAACCTCAGTTTTACAGAAAACTCGGTGCTGATGTTTCCATCGGTGATAACGAATCGTCTTTTATTTTTATGACATTAATACACTATAGAAAGTTGTATATACGTACACCTGTGACAGAAATTATTTTTACTTCCCTCCTTTTTTACCAAGTGTTACCAAGGTTCGAAGTATAACATAACAAGTATGCTATTATAGAAGACATAACAATAACCACGCAAATCATTTTTCAAATTCATAAAATTTGGTGTATTGTCTGATTTTGACGTTTCATTTTACCATGTTGATTAATTTAGATCTTAAAACTAATAACTCTTCTTAAATACTCTCTCATAATGACATAAAGAAACGAATCTTTGGATATATGTATGTTTGTTACCAAAACTACTGAATGGATCCGGCTGAAATTTTGAAAAGACGTAGCTAGCCTGAAATAAAGTTAATGAATACTTTCATAAATTTTTACACAGATTAATACGCGGGTAGCTAGTATAGTATAAACGTGACAAATCTATCAAAATATATATGTAATTCACATTATTTTTACTAATAAATTATTCTCTTTGTAAGTTTTTGTTTTTAGTTTTTATGAGAATATACAAGCAGTTTAGGGTTCGGTATCAAAACTGTAGCGAACTCCAACCCGTGCATATGCATGCATAGGGTCGGCCCCTTCTGTGAAACAGCAAACCAGGGGCCGAATTCCACTAATGTCAAATTATACAAACGTATCAATAGTGCCATTCAATCAAGATTTTTAAAAAGACGTTTGTGCATTTGGTATTCTACTATTTTTTGCGCTTGAAGAGACTTTCATAATTAGAATGTCAAATTGGTAGATAAAAAGGTAATCGTCACAGCTATAAATTAACCTCAAAAAGTTTGTGCTGGTAGATTACCAAAAAGAGTTTAACAGCATTTGGAATGGTGAAGCGGTTTATTTAATGGAATTCGGGCTTAATGGAATTCGGGCCCTGAAAACAAACTAAATAGCCATTAGTTAGAGAGTCAAAACAAAAATACGAAATTAGGAATTAACTTTAAAACTAACTTACACATTTCAATTTTATGACAAATAAAGCTCCGCATCTGTTAGTCATAAATGCCAGCTACATTGTGCCTAGGTACCAGGGTTGTCACCTAGTATTTACTGTTAGCGGTTTCGGAAGCCAGGCGATAAGTTCTAGATCTAGGTGACCTGTGATATATTACTAGGTTTGTGTCGCTGCCGCTACCGTCTACAAGGATGGTTATATTCAAGTTTGTCTTTTCGTTGCTTGTGTTTAATATGCTGCTGCAAAATGGGTGTAAGATAGAGCTATATTGTTTCATAGAAAAATAAAAAAAAATAGTAGACTTCTGCGCTCGGCTTAGCTTTTGTTGTTTGTATACATAATTAATAAATAATCATATCCATGCTAAGCAAAGGTTGTGTTATTGCTACCTACTAGAGAACTGATACTTACACTCAATCCATTTCATTACATAGAGATATTTTTTATTGATTAAGTATAGAAAATGTCCGAAACAAACACACTGCAGACGAATAAACATTTGTGTTGGGGTGGGAATCGAACCCGTAACTTGCGCCGTAGTAGGTGGAATTTTTCCTGCTACGCCTATGAGGTTATTAAAATAATACTGGACGATACACTCCTAGCCCCTAGCAAATGAAACTAGTTTGTACGTAAACATTTAAAGGTATATAAAAATAAATAAATGATGCTGGACAATCCACACAGCGCCATCTATTCCCAAAGTAAGTTACTCAAAGCTTGTGTTATGGGTATTAGATAACTGATATATTTAATACAGTATATAGCATAGATAGACAATTTTTATTATACATAGAAAACACCCAGATCAACGGAACTTTCTGCAGATCATACACAAATTTGTTCCTAAGCGGGAATCGAACCCGCAACCTCCTGTGTCGCAGGCGGACTCTCGCCCGCTTCGCCACTGAGCTAGAGCTTTAGTCAATGAGAACTGATATACCTAAAATAAAAGCTATGTTCAATTCCAGGGGCCGAATTCCACTAATGTCAAAACAAAGGTCTCAATAGTGCCATTCAATCAAGATGATTAAAATGACGTTTATTAATTTGGTATTCTACTATTTTTTGCGCTTGAAGAGACTTTTAAAATTAGAATGTCAAATTGGTAGTATAAAGGTAATCGTCACAGCTATGAATGAACATCAAAAAGTTTGAGCTAGTAGAAAACCAAAACATTTTGACACGATACTATTTAATTGGTGAAGCGATTTATTTAGTGGAATTCGGGTCCAGGTTTAAAGCTACATCAATGCGAAATTTCAGACCGATCAGTTCAGTAGTAGTAGCGTGAAGAGGTAACAAACAACAACTAAACATGCAAACTTTCTTAGTAGAATAATTCAAAAGGAAGATATTACTAACTTTATATAATGTGGAACAAATGTGTGTAACAAAGGTGTATTCATTTCCGTGATCAGTTTGCATTTTTTGTTTTGTTTAAGTTTCAGGCTTTTTTGTTATATCAAAAAATATTAAGACTGAAAAGATGGTGCTCATGGTTTGAAATATTATGGCATGGGACCCTTTATAAGTTGACATGACACGCCTTTACTACGTTGATCCCTACCATCTGTTAAGTTCCAAGGTAAAAAGGGTGTTTTATTTTCTGAAAAACGATAAGGTGCTGCAAAAAATAAATATAATAAATATAAATAAATATAGAATACAAAATCTATGTCAGATAATGTATATAATACCTATTTTGTTTCTATAATTCTATTAACTTACTTACGTTAGCGACCAGTCTATCTATTTATAAAATTCAACAAAAGATTCAGACTATTTGAATAATGTTGAAGTTGTTAAAAAACACAAAATAAACACTGTCCAACAAAAATTTTACTTCGTATATTCAAAATATTATCGGACACCCCACAAAACAAATGAAAGTTATAGTTTTGTTTAATTTAGTTCAAATTAAGATAAAGTAAAGTTGCAAATATTTGGTAATGCAGCCAGTGCACTGACCTCTATCTATACAAGTACGCTGGACCTATGATAAGCCGGGCTTTAGTGAGGCGATTTGATTTTCGCCATTTTGGCGCTGATCGTAAGAGTGGGTGGGAAAGGAACTAATAATAGAGATGGGACAATGAGATAAAATACATCGATAAAAGACATTTCCGACGAGTTGTATAATTAATTATACTATGTAATATTATAAAGCTGACTAGTTTGTTGTTAGGTTGAACGCGCAAATCTCAGAAACTGCTAGTCTTAGGATAAGCCGAAGCCGGACTAACGGGTACTTAGTATGTGGCTAGCTAGATCCAAAAATTAATAGGGACCTTTTTTTAAATAGAAATGTGTTTTTTTCAGGATGGAGTGGAATCGGTAAGGTATTTATAGAGGTAGAAAATAAAAATACATATATGTATAATCCTTCAACATTTTTTATTAGTTTCCGTCATCATTTTCATATTACATAGGCAGCTACCTACCTAACATCAAAAAATTTTCGTACTTTGCGTTTAACAGGGAAATTTGAATTATTTTTGTAAATTTTATACATCACTACAAATTTACACTAAACATTTCATTGAATAGAAGAATATTTTTTGTCAGACCGTGTGACTAAATAACATAATCTCCGAATAGACTTTATTACTTAAGGTAATGCAATTCATTTTTCCTCCATACAAACGTAGAAACCTCCGCCGTACTCTTGCTTTATCAAAGATTTTTTAACTCTCTGCAATGCTTTTTTGGATGACCTTTTGCAACCACCTTTTCATGTGTTAAAGGAGAACTAGATTGTAGCTCGCAACTTCTGCTTCGACGCTTTCGACCTAGAAACAAAATTTTTGTTTATCAACATCTAAACCACAAATAAAAAGAAAAATATATCAGTATACTGTGTTATAGCGCATTCTTGAAATAATTTACATACAAGGTGACATGACGTGGTCCTAATTTCCTAATTTTATTGATTCAGTACCACTCAAGTTGGTATTTTTCTGATCCATAATTAACATTCTTTTTACATCAACAGGTATTGTCTTAGGTACAGGGGGTGTCTTATGTCTGTCGGAACGGAAACCTGCGAATTATTTAAAAATGATATGTATTTGATAATAAAAATCGGTTATCGTCAATTTACGTTCTTGAAAGTAAAAATATATCTAGGAAAAATATCAATAAGTTTTATCGACAGGTAACTTTGACAGCACTATAAAACTTTATTGTTTATAAAAAACCGGTAATATGAAGATAAATATGTTATTATTACGTATAATAATGAAGATAGGATGAATTTGTTGAATATTAGCCGAAGATTAGCCGTAAATTCACTTACTTGTGGAATGTAACTCCACTTCCCTTCTGGTAACGAGTTTTGCATAACACACACTCTTTCATAGTTTACCTATGAATCCCCACCACTTATTTATGTATCAACTAAATAAATAAGACACAACAAACAAGCTTAATCGTGTTAAACCTCCAAAAACACTTTAAAACACGGGAGACAATACAAACGAGACAACGGCCTTTTGTCAGTTACGTCAGATTTAGTTCTCTTCCCACGCATCGGGGCGCTTCAAATAGGCACATTCAAGAGCTGTCATTTCAAAGGGTATCAGAGGTCCAGCGTACTTGTATAAATAGAGGTCAGTGAGCCAGTGTCTTGGGGACGCTTCCGACTGGTAATGACGTGGATCAATTGAGCTACCTTTAGACTGCTTGCAACCGTCTGCGGTTAGCTCAATGGTTTCAATTGTTTATACTAGTTGTATTTTTTTCTATTCCTTTATTGTAATTTGCGTTGTTAATAAAGAGAATGATATTTTGAAAAATATTTTGTTTTTCTACAAGTTTTTGCGCTCTTCTTAACATGTCTAGGAGTGGTATTTCATTTCATTTCTTTGGACAGAATAATATAAGAATAAGAAACATAGAAAAAAATATGTCCCTGTAACTTCTTCGTTTCTTGATACCTACTCGTAAATCCCGAACAATCACACAATAATCCCCCGAAATCAGGTATTCAGGAACTGCTATTGTTCTCCTAAGTAGAAAGAAAGATAAGAAAGGTAGTTAAACATTAGATTTAATGCAAATCGCTCTGAGAGCGCAATTAAGGCGAGGAGCAGAAATAGAACGAGGTAATGCTGTGTAGATGTGATACTTGTCAGCTTTGAACTTGATGAAAAATTCCTACTGGGACGGCTTTCAGCGTAGCTACGTAGCAAATACAGGTTTTTGTTTCTCATACATCACTACATAGTATAAAATAAAGTCGCTTTCTCTGTCCCTATGTCATTATGTCCCTTTGAACGCTTAAATCTTTAAAACTACGCAACGGATTTCGATGCAGTTTTTTTTAATAAATAGAGTGATTCAAGAGGAAGGTTTATACGTATAATAAAACCGTGCGAAGCCGGGGCGGGTCGCTAGTTTTTAATAATGTAATCTTCACCTGTCCAACAAAATTGCTTTTAATTTTTTGAATACACTGTCATTAACTACAAGTGTTTTCTAGGTATTTTTGTAATACATTTAGGTAGTTTGTTTTGCCGGTGCAACTCTACTCCACTGAACAAAACCATTTCATACTCAGCAGTGTAATTCATTATAAATTTATATTTAATTTCTTTGTATAATCTTTGTATGCCTTTTTCATGCAACAACTTACCCTTGTTAGGGAAACTTCCGAAAAATACAGCTTTCTAGCCGCACTGTTTAAAACATACCCAAATACAACCCCACGCTGCGGAACGAACCGCTGCATGTGTCAATATTTATTGACCTCAGTGGCCCTCTACGCCACTGAGGCCAATAAATATGTCACACAGTTTCAGTTCTATCTAGCTTTCTTTATCTAAAAGTCGGGATAGGACGTCTCTAATGAATACTTAAAGAAAGTAGGTTTATCGGGAAACGCTCCGAGCGTCGATCCTCGAACCAGCTTTGTCTTGATTTGAGTAACGAAATATTCGAGAAAGCCGTGGAAAGTAATGGAATAAGTTTATTCAAGGTTTTTGTGAGGAATGTAGCTACTTAGCGACATGGTATACGATAATGCAAAATTATATAAAGTGACTTTGTAGCCAGCTAGATACTCTTTTACTGATAAAGGGAGTGTAATGTTATCAGCGTTCATGTATAAACTCACATAGAGTTTCCGAAAATATTGTAGCGGTTGCAGAGAGTTGATGAATCAAACAACAAGGGATTATTTGGAGATAAGGCCTAGCCCAAACCGCTGAAGCTAGAAATCTGAAATTGGCAGGGGACATTTTACTACATAGTGCACAGAAAACCGTAATATTTAGGGATTTTTGGGAATACTAGAGAAAGGAGTTTATAGTTTTTTGCCGTTATTTGGACTGTAACTCTTTAACCAGTAACTGATTTGCTAGAAATTTAAAGTTACTAATAAAACTTCTGAACATGTGTTTCGATTCTTCATCAAAATCATAAAAAGGGGTTAAAACGGGTTATTAGAGTAGAGTTAAAAATTATTAAAAAATAGTAACATTTTTTACGAAGGTTCACCAAATCAAAGTCGCTCAGCGACCTGTGGAAAGAGCTATGCTCAGAGTTTCTCTGAAGGATTGGATTTGTAAAGAATATATCCGACAGAGAACAAAAGTTAAGTATTACCAGTTATTTAGTACACATAACAAACTCTACTTAGCTAGGGAATAGTCGATGTTTTCACCATTTTTTTTAACTATTTATTTCGCCCTCTCGTTTGGCAAAAACAAGAGAAAAGAATGACAGAGTTAAAAAGTTTAGAGTGGTATTTTTAAATACTCAACATATTCAAAGTCGAACCTAAACGTATAAATTGGTTATTTTGTAACTTTTTTAGGCCATAAGACATTTAATGGAAACGAGTCCAACTTATTTCTTTACCTTTTAATTTCCACCGCGTCTGAATAATGAAGCATTTCTTAAACGAACGGCTTTATAAATATTTAACAGGAATTTTAAAAGACGGTAAAAATAAACATGAAGTTACATTACGCAGCATTTACGTTTGTGTTTTGTTTAGTAGCCATTATTTCTGTTATTAATCGTCTGGGGAAATTCTACGTAAGTCTGCTGCAAAATTACTATCACTACATAGTATAAAACAAAGTCGCATTCGTCTGTCCCTATATCCCTATGTCCCTTTGTATGCTTAAATTTTTAAAACAACGCAACGGATTTTGATGCGGTTTTTTTAAATATATAGAGTGATTCAAGGGGAAGGTTTATACGTATAATAAAACCGTGCGAAGCCGGGGAGGGTCGCTAGTGTTCCATAAAACACTCACAAGTACTCACAACATATTTCTATCCATTTCCATATCACTGCGCAAAGTACCGCCAAGCTCTAAGAATAGTTTCCCTTTTAAACCCGCCTTGTGTTGGAAAGAATAGAAAATATTGAAAACCACATTTGACCTTCGACCTTTTTCACCCTTTTTAGGGTCGGATTTTATTTAACAGCCTATCTAGACATATTTTACTTAACGTTTTTTGTCGTTTGAAAATTTATTTTGGAACTTTTTTTGAGTTTTTGTAGTAGGCGTTTTCCGAAAAATCAAAAAACCCTTTTTAATTCAAAAATTACCTTGGAAAATGTAAATTTATTCTTTCGCTTAAGAATAAAGCTGGCGTTATTTTGTCTTGTCAAGCTGTGATCATCGTTATATCTATCTAATGCCATATGATGTCTGACTAAAAGAGCCTTTTTTCACTATGGTCGAACAATTTACGAATACCATTAGATTAAAGATTTTAAGTTAAAGAAACATCAAATTGTTTCACCTAGAAACAAGTTATGATACAAAATATAAAAAAGAAAAAAGTGCAGCGAATTTACTTTTTTATAAGTCGGTTGAAAAAATAATAATTTTACTACATATTATTATGTATGATTATGGTTAATATATATCCTTACTAATTATTATAATGCGAAAGTTTGTATGAATGTATGGATGTTAGTTCCTCTTTCACGCAAAAACTACTGTACGAATCAGGCCAAAATTTGAAATAGACGTAGTTCTAGCCCTGGAAAATCAGTTACCAGTCAGGTAACTAAATCAGTTCCCATAGGAAAGAAATGGTGGTGGTGGTTTCCATAGAAACGACGCGTGCGAAGCCAGGGGCAGATGTTTGTTATTATATAGGTTAACTAGCGACCCGCCCCGGCTTCGCACGATTTAATTATACGTATATACCTTCCTCTTGAATCACTCTATCTATTAAAAAAAAGCGCATCAAAATCCGTTGCGTAGTTTTAAACATTTAAACGTTCAAAAGGACATAATGACATAGGGACAGAGAAAGCGACTTTATTTTATACTATGTAGTGATATTCCGCATTTGTAAATAATAAAAAGAAAAACAAAAACATTTTATATTTTTATTATTTTAAGTAAAACTTAGTATGATGAATGAGTTTCAACCCGTATGATAAAAGTCGCTTCCTATGCAAAGTGGAAGGCTCTCTAGAAGATATTCCGTTAAGTGCTCCGGGCACCTGAGCCAACTTAATAACTACTACCACCGGAGTCACCAGCGTTTAAGTAATTTAACTTAGTTTAGTTCAAAGGACTCTATTCTGGCTCAGAGCTCAAAAAAATACCGACTTTCGTGCGCGGTTTGAAGATTATCTTTTGAACTGATTTCAAAAAACAAAAAAAAAAGAGAGTTTTAAAATTTCTTTGTATGTTTTATATTTTCGAATGGTTTTCTTGTTAAACCTGTTTTTCTTGTTAAACATGTTGATTTCTTTTTTTTTTAAAGTTAATGCTTCTGATGCGATTCCAAGATCTACCCAGTAGTTTTTAATAAAGCTTTTTCTCCTGACTTCGACTATTCTTAAAGTTCAAATAGAAATTGAACTAGATTTCTAGTCTTTTAAGCATTTTCCATGTTTTTCCTAGACCTAATTAGGAGTCATACGCTAAATTATTTGATATACAAATTACTTAATAATTTTCTCACTATTACTTCCTATCTTTTTATTCCGAATAAGGCGATAATTTTAAATATAGTGATATATTTGGATTTCAAGTCCTTAAATGGATCTGACTGAAGTTTTATATCGACAAATTTTGAACTGGAATACTAAAACAGGCCAAAATTAATTAATTAATTTATCTACAGTCATAATGAACTTGTCAAACTTCGAATGTTTTTATATTAAAAAAACAGTCGTCTTTTTTAGGTATATTATGAAATGTATGAAGTACTTTATTTCCCAGTTTATTTTAAGTAATATAGTTTGCATTTCTGACGTGTTCATCATCAGCCTATATTAGTCCACTGCTGGACATAGGCCTCCCCTAATGAGCGCCATAGCGCCCTGTCTTCAGCTTGCCGCATCCAGCATCTGCCAGCAGTCCTTCGCAGATCGTCATCCCACCTGGCCGGAGGGTGTCCTACACTACGTTTAAGAACACGTTTACCCCAACGGTTGTCGGTTCTTCGCGCAATATGGCCGGCCCACTGCCACTTCAACTTGCTAATTCTTTGAGCTATGTCGATAACTTTGGTTCTCTGTCGGATGTATTCATTACGAATCCTATCCTTCAGAGAAACTCCGAGCATAGCTCTTTCCATAGCTCGCTGAGCGACTTTAAACTGGTGGACCAGCCCTACCGTGAGTGTCCACGTCTCAGCTCCGTAGGTCATGACGTGTTCGGCCTAAAGCAATTATAGCACTTTGAGTTTAAGTTTGATTGAAATTAAGGTCTGTCTATTGAGCTTTCGAAGTATTTTCCTAAGTAATTAAAGTGTGTACGCTGATCCTTTGCAGAAATTTGTTAAATCGGAACACTGTAGACTTGATTGACCGAGTAGGAAAAAAGATAAAGTTAGGAATTTTCCTTATTTTACCTTGTTTAAAGCGAGGAGTCGTTTAACTTTGAAAGGATATATTCAAGTAATACTATATCAAACTTTATTAACAACTAAAATTACAATCAAGGAATAGAAAAAAATACAACTTGTATATAGAGGTACAATTGAAAGCATTGAGGTAACTGCAGACGGTTGCAAATAGTCTAAAGGTAGCTCAACAGATCCATGTAAGTTAGCACCAGTCGGAAGCGTCCCGTAATACTTATTTAAAAAATATTTAAAAAATACAACAGCTTTAAATACCTACTTGTTAACCTTTTTTGAATGAATACTCATCACTACATAGTATAAAACAAAGTCGCTTTTTCTGTCCCTATGTCCTTTTGTCCCTTTGAATGCTTAAATCTTTAAAACTACGCAACGGATTTTGATGCGGTTTTTAATAGATAGAGTGATTCAAGAGGAAGGTTTATATACTTATAATAAAACCGTGCAAAGCCGGGGCGGGTCGCTAGTTTATTTATAAGCTTATATTTCACTTAAGCCCAGAACACTCTGTAATAACGTAACCCTTCTACAAAGCTGCTACGAGCAAATCGTAGCAATCATGTAGCATTCGTAGCACAGAAAAAATTATAAACAATATAAAACTTTGCATGACAGAGCGGACAATAAACGACGATCAAAATGATGTTCAGATGGCCAAGGTACCCCGGTGACTCAGGCGGTTGCCGGTTCGATTCACACCTCGGTACAAATGTTTACGATCTACAGATATACTACATACAAAATATTGCACACATTTAAATTTTTTAAACAGTGTATTCAATCATAGTACTCTCTTAGTGTGTAACACAAGTTGAGCTCCGCGTTTTTATTCGCGTTCAAAGTTAATGAAAAGTAGCCTATATTAAATAAAATAAATATATAAAATATTTTAGCTAAACAGTATGTACGTCGATTCAAAATTTCAAACCTATACATTCAGTGGTTTTGGCGTAAAGAAGGTAACAAACATCCGTTTTAACTTTCACATGTGTTGTATTAATATGATTAACGGCTTAAAACTGTAGTAGATGTTTGAGGGTTTTTTTTATTGGAAATAATCGAGCGTTTGGCCACTATCGCACGGTACTTTTGGTATTAGGAACTTAGTATTATAAATATAGAATAGAATAGAATAGAATAGAATAGAATAGAATAGAATAGAATAGAATAGAATAGAATAGAATAGAATAGAATAGAATAGAATAGAATAGAATAGAATAGAATAGAATAGAATAGAATAGAATAGAATAGAATAGAATAGAATAGAATAGAATAGAATAGAATAGAATAGAATAGAATAGAATAGAATAGAATAGAATAGAATAGAATAGAATAGAATAGAATAGAATAGAATAGAATAGAATACAGTGGTACATTTACGTACAACCAACGCTGGTCTTCCGACAGAGCCGGTTTAGGTGTTGAATATAGTATATAATTTTAAAGGTAATATATATTATAAGGATAAAATCACCTTTTCATCTGCAAAAATATGCACACGTACCCACTGCTCTAACTTGACTCTCTCTCAATAAGGTTTGCTGGAAGAGAACTTTTTTTAGGGTTAAGCTCGCCTGTGCCATAATTAATCTAGTTTTAAGTTTTTCTTGTATGTATTTTTTATTTGTGTATTAAAGAATTATCTCATGCAAGTGAAGATGTTGCCTAAGATGGAGCACGCTTTCCCAGAAGGAACTTATTCACTCTTGATATCGTATTCTATAGCATTTTATGGTCAAGCCCATCGCAAAATGATCTTCTATTTTATGGGGACAAAATGCAGGTCACGTAATCAAAACTTAAACAATCTTTGAGTTTGGGGTTCAATTTACATAAAGTAACCATTTGAGATTCACACCTAAGCCTTTAACATAAAATTTGCACCTATCTATTATACCAATACAGTCAACTACAAAATTAATCAGTTTTCCTAAATATTTTTAAATATAGGTTAACATAAAAATGTGCAGAATAATCCAACATTTAGCCCCAAGCTAAGCAGAGCTTGTGTTACTACTAGATAACTGATGTACTTAATACTATAAATTTTATGTGTAGAAATAGATAATTTTTATATTATGTATAGAAAACACCCAGAAACCCAAAAATAAAAAAATATTATACAAACATTTGTCCCAAGATTGTTTGCAAATAGTCTGCAGTTAGCTCAATTGTAAATACTAATAAATATAGACTAACTAGCGACCCGCCCCGGCTTCGCATGGTTTTATTATACGTATAAACCTTCCTCTTGAATCACTCTATCTAATTAAAATAGCCGCATCAAAATTCGTTGCGTAGTTAAAAGATTTAAGCATACAAAGGGACATAGGGACAGAGAAAGCGACTTTGTTTTATACTATGTAGTGATTAAATTTATTTCTATTCTTTGATAGTAATTATCTTCATTATTAATCGCTTATAAAAGTATCACCCTAACTTTTTCTTCACTCTACCTACCAACTAAACTATTTTAGGATTTACAGTATAAACTCGGGAATCCACGAATATATGAGGAATCCTACCGAAATTCCTGGTGTTTCCTTCAATACTATTGAATTACTGAAGGTTCCACCTCACCAGTGAAGTGTGTAATCGTGTATGCGCGCCCTTATTACATTTAACCTGCTTTTTGTTACCTATCGTAGAATTTGAATAAAGTAGAAACGCTTAGTTTTTATTCTTTTTTTAAATAGTTTTAAGGGTTTATTTTTAAATCCTTTTAAAGCCTTTAGCACACCTACGCGTTCGTATGCGGTGAATAACGAAAAAATTTAAACGCTATGTCTCACTCTGGCACATGGCTACATGAAATAGTTGCGTCCTTGTCGGTAATGTTACTCAAGGAACTGCGAAATTGTCGTTCCACAGAAGTTTCGCTTACGAACGCGTAGGTGTGCTGAAGACATAAGGGTTCTGGAAACGTTTCAAGGCTATTAAAACTGATTTTATGGGATGAAGAGTAGCCTTTGTGTGATTCCATGGCTAGAACTATGTCTATTCAAAATATATCCCCGATCCGTTCAGTAGATTTTCTTTTTAGTTTTTGCGTGAAAGAGTAACAAACATTTATACATCTGTCTGTACATCCATACAAACTTCCACGTTTAAAATATAAGTAAGGATAGACAAATGAGCTATACTTACTAGAGTAGCAGTGTGGTTTCATCATCATCAGCCTATATTAGTCCACTGCTGGACATAGGCCTCCCCTAATGAGCGCCATAGCGCCCTGTCTTCAGCTTGATGCATCCAGCATCTGCTAGCAGTCTTTCGCAGATCGTCATCCCACCTAGCCGGAAGGCGTCCTACACTACGTTTGCCAAGTCGCGGTCTCCACTCAAGAACACGTTTACCCCAACGGTTGTCGGTCAGTGTGGTGTAGTCTTAGAATAATAGCCAACAAACTTTATTCCCTCTGGATAATTACTCCAACTTTGACAGGTAAGTGCTTTATCTACACTACAGGCACCTCCTAACTATTCTCACAAAGTTTGAGTCTTAGCAACATGGCCGAGGTTTCCGGTCGCTCATTTCCGCCGGATACGGAATCCCGATCAGCTTTCGGCGCGGGAAATTCCTTGGAATATCTGGTGGAATGGCTTTTGGGATGAAATGTGACTTTATTTTTAGATTTTTTCTTCGTTTTATATTATACTAGCGACACGCCCCGGCTTCGCACGGATTTATGTTTTATTTTACGTATAAACCTTTCACTTGAATTACTATATCTATTAAAAAAAACCGCATCAAAATCCGTTGCGTAGTTTTAAAGATTTAAGCAGTCAAAGGGACATAGGGACAGAAAAAGCGACTTTGTTTTGTACTATGTAGTGACTACACAGCATGGCATAGCTACTTATTAACTTTTTTTTCTTAATTTCAGCTTTGCTTTTTAAAAAAGATGATAGACCGCTTGTTTTTTTTAAGTCAAGTTTTAATACAGACTTTTCTAAATATCAAATAGGTATTTTAAAATTCTTATCCTACTAATGTTATAAACGCGAAAGTTTGTAACTATGGATGGATAGATGGATGTTTGTTACTCTTTCACGCAAAAACTAAAAAAGAATTTGGCTGAAATTCGGCACAGAGATAGACTATAGTCTGGAATAGCACATATGCTGTATTTTATCCCAGAATTCCCACGAGAACGGAAATTATGCGGGTGCAACCGCGAGTATACTCGAAATACTAATCCTGCGCAGACGAAGTCGCGGGCACCAGCTAGTAGGTAATAAACATCAAATCCTGCATGAGGCCAAGAATCTTTTGCGGGTGTTGATAATGTAGCAAACCGCCTCTTACCCCCATTTTTCAAACCAACAAAAGCAAACTATGTACTAAACACCCTGTATATGGTAAAAATAATAATACTTATATTACCACTATTGCCATGCGATGCTGTGCGCTTGTATATATTTTTTTTTATACTATTGACACATCTTTGTCAACGTATTAGCAATATATTTATAGCTTTAAAAAATGCTGAACCAATTCTTCAAAGGTATTTTTACTGCCTCTTTATTTCTATTATGTCCACATTTTTGGATCATTCTGAATATTTTGGACAAAAGTTTCTTTGTAAAATATTCGGGCTACTCCACAAAAAGCGAGACAAATAACCACGGCTTTCTGCTATCAATTGCACAGGATTACAGGAACACGGCACGATATGGGAAAATACAGAAGGTTCGATCCAATTTAAGAAACGCAATAGATATTTCGATGACCGATGCTAACCGTATGCTTGGCCAGATGTCACTCACACATCGACTAAAGTATTTTAGAAAAAATAAACATGTTTTTGAGTGAGTACTTTTACAACTGAAGATAATTACAAAACAATGTTAAGCCCCAGACCAACTTACACAAGTAGGTATAAGTTCATTACAAGTTGGTCTGTGGTTGTGCTAAGCTATAATTATACGTGTAGGCAAAAAAAATTTGTGAAGAGAAAATCAAATAACACCTTATTTTTTCTATATATTTATTGTTTAAAACTTTATTTGTGTGCTTATTTTGTAAGCCAAAATAAATAAAGTTATTAATTTCTGTTTTGTTTATACATGTTTGCGTCTTCTTCATTTCTTGTACATGTGGGTAAAGCAAATGGATTGTTGTCTATAGTTTCTACCATAGACAAACATGACAACGCGCCGTCACTACTACATTGCGTACTTTATCGAAATTGGTCGGTGTACATAATGCGTCCCTCGGTCTACAACAGGCTGCCGGACATTATTAAAAAGGATGCAACTTCAACCATTATATTTAATAAAAGATTTAAGAAATGGCTCTTAAAGAGTTATTTTTACCCTGCAGATGAGTTCAACGCTCTACCTATTGTTTAATGTACAAATTTTCAATTAACTAACTATGTTTATATACTTACAATTAATTAATTATATATTAATTTAGAGTCAATCGTGAGCTTATTTTTTATGATAAATTATGTTTTTGACTTGTAACTTGGCGTTATGAATAAAGAATTGTATTGTATTGAAGTTGGAAACATTTTACGCATTCGCTGATGACATGACTGTGCTTAGCTTTCTGAACAATATTTTAGATATACATATTTTAGTATTTTTACGTGTCATTTTTGAACAATAATAAAGCAGATCTGTGTGTGATCTCTTTCACGCAAATACTACTAAACGTGTTGGGCTGAAATTTCGATTATATCTAGTTCTAGGCCTGAAATAAAACATAAGCTTTTATCCTACTTTTGTATCCCATAACTCAGTTTTCATGGGACAGAAATAACCTTTTGGCGTTTAACACTATAGTAACAACGCGTGCGAATCAGCGGTCTAAGTATAAAATAACAATGGAGGCGTAGAAAGTATGTACTTGTGACTTACTCTACTGTCAAATGTTATAGGTACTGTGGTCACCAACTAAGCCTAACCAATGATTGTAGTTGTGTCCCTCTCTACGAAACCAAGATAGACAAGGACAGACTTTATCTTGGTCACGCAGGCTGTTTTAGGATGATGATAATATATGGTTGTTGTGTAAAAAATAATGTCCAATGACCATTCATTTAAGGCTCAAAATTAGGGGAATGAATAGGGTAAAAGTAAAAAACTAGTAGGTACCTTTAGTATGTTTACCGACGAAATTATGGCGATCCTAAGATAAAATACAATTTTTTTAAGTTACCTAACCGGTCGATATGACACTTAATCCGAGAGCTGGTGAGTTTCTGGCGCATCAGCATTTTCATAAAGGTCGATGCAGCCAGCGTCTTGGGAACGCTATAACTCATATTGATATGGATCAGTTGAGCTTCCTCTTGATTGTTTGCCTGCAGTTGTAGACTACTCTATTGCTCCAATTGAATTGTTAGATATTATTAAAAATAGTATCTATAATAATAGTTTTCTCAGAACCTACACTTTTCTATCTTTTACCTCTATTTAACTAACACCTAGGACCTAAATTGTATTTATAAATATTAATATTTTCAGTCATAAAATATTTTCTTTGTACTATATCATATAGAACCTGTATTAAACTGAATAACTTTCTTTGACCAATTCTATTATTATCCATTCAACAAAAGAAAACCTTAAACATTTGAGTAGGTACCTAAATCTTTGTTTCATTTTATTCTCATGAAATAAGCTCCAACTTTATCCCACTAAGCTGAACCTTTCTGTATATTAATAACTTTATCCGAAGCTTAGCCTTTCGAACGTTATCCGATATACTTTCAAGTTTCTATCTGACCAGACTAGTTCATAAGCTTTTTATTTTCGGTTCTATATAAAATATCTGTCCAGGGTCTTGTAAGCTCAAAGTAGAACTCGAACATTGGTCGTCAATCCTTCTGTATTCGTGAAAGGGTATGTGTATACTGATAGCGTTTGAAAAATATTACAAATTTTCTAAAGACGCAAACATAGACAAGCGCTACCACTTATCTTACTATTATAATATATGGGAAAGTCTGTGTGAACGTTTGTTTTAAGTAATCTCCGCAATAACTTAAGTTATTTAGATGAAATTTGGTACGTAGGTACATAGTTTAGGACCTAGAATAAGGGATATAAAAAATTTCAAAAATTAACCTCTGAGGGGGGTGTGAATAGGGTGGTAAAGTTTATGTAGAAAATTATTTTTCCTTGGTTCGATTTACTCAAAAGTCTGTATAGATAAAGTATGAAATAAATAATGAAACACGTATTTTTTATTTTATACAAATTGTTAACTATAATAATTATTATTACAAATAATAATTAAATAATAATAATTATTACAAAATAACCCCTTGTGCAATAAATTTCTGAAATTTGTCTCAAACTTTTTTTGATTTGATTCGCGGGTGAAGCTGCGGGCGCATCTCTAGTTTTATCATATAATTTCGTTAAACAGAGTAATTTCGAAAAGTCAAACGTTTAGTTTGTTATACCTAACATAACCTTTTTTTATTGCATCTGTAGTAGTTTTATTTAGTCTAATAAAGGAAGAGATACAAAAACAGAGTTTGGTGGCCACCAAGAGCAACTTCTTTCCTACTTTATATTTCTTTTTGTTTGTTGAAATCTGCGACACATCAGTCGTCTAAAAGTTGGCGCAAATCAAATAACATAAATTAAACAGATGAGACAATCGAATTGAGAACTTTTTCTGGAGGGGTATTTTAATTCATCGTGAAGCCCGTCGGATTCGATATCGAAAACTTCTGACTATGACTGCTATTTTAAAAGAGCGTGTTTTTATAGAGCGTATAAAACTTTTGACATTTGAATTTAGATCTTAAGTTCCTTAGTTTTGATATGAAATCAAAATAGCGTTCTAAAGATCTGACGGAATTCGAATGAAAACTTTTGCCAATTGAATTTTCATCCTTAGTTCCTTTGCTTGGATGTGAATTCAAATAATGTTCTAGAGATCTGAGTGAAATGGAATCGAATTCGAAATTGACGTTTTAATTACGGAAACGAAACTAATTAAATAACACCCCTACTGAATTCAGTTGAAAAGGTTTATCCCCGGTCAGTTCGTTCACAGTACAGCCAAACCCTAACCGTCCTTTCGTGTACTGATTGGATTAGCCTCCCTCCCCGCTGTATCCCCCAGAGTGCTCTAACTATGACCATACTCGGACTGATTTCTCAATGCTCGATTCAATGCTGACATTCTTTAATATAGATTTCTAGCTGTCGTTATTGAGAAAATGGTTTCATTTTTAGAAAAGACATAATTATACAATTAGATAGAAAAAGGTAGAAAATAATTTATTTTACACATAAATGAAAATATCAATTAAAATATAAAAATAATAAAATTTTGTTTATTTTTTATAAGCAGCGCCTAGCGGTTTCACTCGTGTAATTCCAATTCCCGTGGGAATTCCGGGATAAAATGTAAGATATGTGTTATTGCAGACTATTATCTATCTCTGTGCTAAATTTCATCCAGATTCGTTCAGTAGTTTTTTCGTTAAAGAGTAACAAACATCCATCCATCCAACCATCCATACTTATAAACTTTCGCGTTTATGATATTAGTAGGATTCTATTTATTTAATCAATTTGTGGTATCGCGCGTCCAAAGATTCATCCAACTGACTGAAAACGAAGCTTCAACACTGTTTTTACCACAGAGTTTTTACTTAAGCTAGGTTCATATTGCTGTGTCGGGGTGTGTTGTGGCGCGACAGAACGCTATCGGTCTCATAGATTTAGTATGACTAGATTCACATTAGCGACAGATCGCGCCACACCCCAACACAAGCTACTAATGTGAATCTAGTCATACTAAATGTATGAGACCGATAGCGTTCTGTCGCGCCACAACACACCCCGACACAGCAATATGAACCTCGCTTTAGGTATTCTTATGACTTCAGTCAGACACGAATGTTTTTATTTTTACAGAGAAAGCGACTTTGTTTTATACTATGTAGTGATTAACCTGTTGTATAGGTAGACGAATAAATAATTTATTATAAAATTTTTTTAGTTTCCGAGATTAATCCAAACATTAAGGTACATCTTTATAATAGCAATTTCATAAAACTCCTGTAATTTATCAAAGCAACATTTTTTAAAATCCACTAGAACTTTGAAATGAGAATTCCGTTCGAACGAGTACAGAAAAGGAATAAAAAGATGGTAACGCGAATGTAGGTACATTTGTAACGGTCGGTGGTAAGTACATACCTCTATATTTGATTTATGTTGAAATTGGAACTTTCATGTGGATATTTTCAACCAGGCTATTTCCATTTCCCAGGTCCAGGGTTTACCGTATTGTAATAAATAGTTAGTGGAGTGGACACTCACGCACGGTAGGGCTGGTCCATCAGTTCAAAGTCGCTCAGCGAGCTATGGGAAGAGCTATGCTCGGAGTTTCTCTGAAGGATAGGATTCGTAATGAATACATCCGACAGGGAACCAAAGTTATTGACATAGCTCAAAGAATTAGCAAGCTGACGTGGCAGTGGGCCGGCCATATTTCGCGATGAACTGAAAACCGTCCAAACCGTGCAAACGTCCACTACGTATGCAGCCCTCTGGCCAGGTGGGATGTTGATCTGCGAAAGACTGCTGGCAGATCCTGGATGCGGCAAGCTGAAGACTATGGCTATGGTGCTCATTAGGGGAGGCCTATGTCCAGCTGTGGACTAATGTGGCTGATGATGATGATGATGAATAAATAGTTAGCCACATAAAAGGTAAAAAGTTATTGGAATTAAATTAGCGAGTTAAATGTGACAAGAGAAATGAGTGAATAGCAGCACTCAGGCAAAAGTTATTACTTTGCCGGATGTTTTTTATTTGATAGCTGATTTGACCAAGATCTGTGGTGATTATAAAGTTAGCCTTTTAATGCGTGATATTATATTTAAGGTTTTGTGAATATATAAAGTACTAAGTAGCACGTATTATTTTATTTTTCAAAATTTAAAGATTTTTTATTAGATACGCTAATTTAAAAATGAATGAGTACTTACTCTCTGCAATTGAGTTAGTACCTAAAGTAAATTTATTAAATTAGGTTTAATAATAAGTTAGTTAATATATTAGTTTTTACTTTATTAACTGTGAAATTTCGCCACATGTTGTGCCTAGGAGGCGGGCGATGAGGTCGCTCCACAGTTTTTAACTTTTCCGGCCTCATCGTTCATTGTTGTACCCTACTTTGTAATCTATTCTAAATAAATTATTTTGTATTTTGTATTTGTATTATCTGAATTAGTAGGTTGCCCAAAAGAGATCGCTTTTAGTGATAAGGCCGCACATTGTACAACTTTATTATCTCTCTTTTTCAGAATTTTGTATCTCTCCTTCGTGGTGTGCAATAAATGTATACATTTGTATTGTATCGTAGAAATAGACTCCTTTACTCACATTTGGCAGTTCCAATTCGCTATCTGAATATCAGATGCATTTTCCGTGTTTCCGTGAAGAAGTATTCAGACTGTTTGTCTGTACAAACAAATACTTTCTTCGTGGATAGGAAAATGGCTTGAATTGGTGTCATCTACTATCTATAGGAACACTGAAACATAAACACTTTCAGTGTTCCAATAGATAGTCTTTACTTGGTCTTATACTATGTAGTGATAGTGATAACGGTCTTATACTATGTAGTTATAGTGATAATTATCACTCCATAGTATAAGACCAAGTCGCTTTCTCTGTCCCTATGTCCGTCCATATGTCCCTTTGTATGCTTAAATCTTTAAAACTACGCAACGGATTTTGATGCGTTTTTAAGTAATATAATATTTATATGTATATATATATATATATAGTAGTATTTTTTAAGTTATAAGTAATATATAGATAGAGTAATTCAAGAGAAAGGTTTATACTTATAATAAAACCGTGCAAAGCCGGGCGGGTCGCTAGTTAGATATATAATTAAACAACTAATGCTAGAAAACATACACTGCCCCAAACAAAGCAGAGCCTGTGAGTTATATACAGAAACTGCGACCCGTTCGTTGTAAATAAAATATTATTTCATGCAATAAATATATGAATTGAATTGAGTTAAACCCATATCAAAACCTAAATTTTGTCCCGAGACGGATCGAAGTTGTCGATCAAAATCTCTGTTAATGTCAATTTAAATGAATTGCATAAAACCTATATCAGTACAATCTTTTGTCCCAAGGCGGAAAACGTTGTCGATTAAATCAAAGTATCATCATCATCATCATCAACCTATATTAGTCCACTGCTGGACATAGGCCTCCCCCAATGAGCGCCATAGCGCCCTGTCTATCTTATCAAAGTATAAAGAAACTAAAACTGGACGAAGGTTGGTACCTACCCGGGTAAAGCTAATCCAAACACTCCTAAAAAGGTACTGCCTGAGTTTCCAACATAAAAAAAAACTAGTTCAATCCTCTTTCAACACGAAACCAATCGACACAGCTTCAAACGAGATACGCGAGAATGTATGGTTCGCAAAAAGATATGTAAATAAACATCTCTTTAAAAAAATACCTTCATCTAAATGAAAAAGTTTTGATGTAAGTATGAATGGATGAAGTGGCAGCGGGCCGGCCATATCACGCGAAGATCCGATCCGATAGGTTGAGGTAAACTTGTTCTTGAGTGTAGACCGCGACTCGGCAAACGTAGTGTAAGCCCTCCGGTCAGGTGGGATGACGATCTACGAAAGACTGCTGGCAGATGCTGGATGCGGCAAGCTGAAGACGGGGCGCTATGGCGCTCATTAGGCCTATGTCCAGTTGTGGACTAATATAGGTTGTTGATGATGATGATTGATGGATGATTCTAACCTCTTCAAGCCTAAAATACTGAACGGAAATTTTGAAACGACGTAGTTCCAGGCCGGAACTAAAACATAGCCTAGGTACTTTTCAAAGATTTATCACGCGGGTGAAGCCGCGGGGTGAAGCTAGTTACTTTTATTTTTAGATAGCTCTCTTAAAATTTTAATCTTTGTCCAAATTTGATAACAAGTTATGTTTTAGTGCATTAAAATAGTCAGGTTGCTTTATAAGCCTATGTTTTTTTCTTAAGGCATTAGTGCCGCCACCGTTTTATCTTATGTTTACGTTAAATAGAGGATTTTTTCAAATTTGAAACATGCATTTTGTTATACCCCCCTAAACTTTTATTAATTCTTTTGCAGTAGTTTATTTTCCATAGCTAATATAGAAGGTCAAGCTGAAGACAGGACGCTATGGCGCTCATTAGAGTAGGCCTCTGTCCAGCAGTGGACTAATTTAGGTTGATAATGATGATGATGAATAAAGGAGATATTATAACTTCGTATCTCTTCTTAAACTATGCAAAATAAAACTATTAGAGGGGCATTAAAAATATGAAAGGTATAAGAAAACTGCACGTTAGGTATTTTAAAAGTTTCTTTGATTAATGTAATAATAAGGTGAATTATTTGGCAGCCCTATATTGTGCCTCAGAGTTCTTAATTTTTTTTATACCACAAGGTAGTAAACAAGCATACGGCCCGCCTGATGGAAAACGGTTACCGCAGCCTATGGAGTATGGACGCCTGCAACATCAGAGACATAACACGCGTTGCCGAACCTTCAATTGTCTTAAAAGACCCCTTTTCCCCTTTTCTTTGTCTCTAACTGTACATTCGTTGATTTATCTGACCGTACATTTTGTTACACCTGTGACTAGCGCTATGTTCGATTTCAATGAAAACTTTTCGCATCGGAAGCTCGGTCCGATTTCGTACCGGATTCCAGTCATCATTTAATATTGGTACCTGTTGGCCAGAGGGGTTAAATAATGACGCAAATGACTATCAATTTGGGATTGATTGAACACGGCCTGATGGGAAAACGAAGCGTTTTATACGAACGTAAAATGACATTTTATCCTAAAATATATGGATTTTAAATGTCATTAAATGAGTCTATGTAATGAGGCAGTCCCGTATTTTAACTATTTACCACACATACATACAACTAAATTACTATGTTTTATTATGTAAAACTTAAAAAAAATCAGACGCAAACTGAAAAAGAAAAAAAAGGAACAGAAAACATCCTGATTTTTTTTAATTAGTCAATTATTCTAAATAAATAATTTTTTACTTTTTCTTTTGTCACAAAGTTTTTCATAGTTTGATACAAATTCACAAAATATCTAGCGTGGTCATTAATTCAGGTTTCCTCTATGAGAGAATTTCCATGGTGAGAACTGGATTATAAGTCTAATTTAATGGATATAAAATTAAAATCAGAAACATTTTTTTAAAGAAAACGACATACGTAAGTATTTGCCTGAATTCGAGACATTTTGCTTTCACGATTTGATATGATCTACATAATTTAAAATCTCAAAAACAGCTAAACGGATTTAATTGATCTTTGATTTGTTGTATGTATATTCATCTCCATTACTTATCGCAGAATAATCAAACATTTCCTTTGCAAAACTCCTACGCTACGATTTAGTTTTTTTTAATGGTTGGCTAGTCCTTGTCAATCCCTCTCTCCCGCTTATGTGTGAAGTTTATAATAATGTAGAGCCACAGCAGTGCTGGTTTTGAAATTAGCTTATTCAGCTGAATTATCCAAATTAAAGTAGTTTTAAGTATATGACGATTGTGAACGAGTACCAAGACGAGCCTCCTTAGGTTTTTATGGTACATAATATATAATTTTTATCTGATGAATCATTGAACGGCGAAAATTGTTTGATTTATCACGAATAGCAGATATGAGCTATTTATTGTATTGTTTTATTGTATTATATGTTTATTGTATTATATGTATTTTACATAAAAAACGAAGTCTCACAAAATTTACAGGCCAGCGTGCTCCTATTGCAGATATGCTTATATTCATCTGTTCATTGTCAATTCATCATTACATATTCCATTTCATTCATCATTTTAGTTTGAAAATTTTTCTTCTTGGAAAGCGTGCTCAGTGCTCAAACTTCGTTATCATCTTCACATAATTGTACCTATCTAAAGTCCAAACGTCATCAATGAACCAAATGCATCATTTTCAAAAGTAATTATCAAACTCACACCAAAAGAGCCTTATTCCTTAAGATCTTCAGGACTCTTAGACACGTCAGAAATTCAATCTTGTCCCTTAAAATATAATTAATATAATTATTATTTTAGACCTTCTTACTAGATTCTATAGAAGACTGACCCGACAGACGTTGACATGTCTTGATTATAGAGGTAAAAGTTGAGTTCGAATTTCGAAATTTTTAGGTCCAGCCGTTTACGTGTGATGGCAGGGACATTTCCCTTGGTAATATCCCTTGGTAGGGATTCAATTTTTATAGAGATTATTTAGTGTCCACTTCAAACAGAATGAATGCATTCAGTTTAACAGTACATAAACACTACCTACCTGTAATTCAAGCATCATTGTATTGTAGTGGACGTAGGTACAACGCGTAGGTAGTTACATCGCATTGTGCCGGCTGCATTGATGGCAATGCGGTTAATTGTTAGCCTGAATGCTGGCACTGCTTTGTCAGGCAGTTCGTTGAACCCGCGCTACGTGGAGCTCAGTTCTACGTCAGCTGTTATAATCCCTACTAATATTGTAAATGCGAAACTAACTGTGTGTTCCTTACTTAAGGTGCAAACAGCATGTACCCTCCAATTATTTTATCATATCGTTAAACTAAGGAATTTCCAAAATTCACACGTTCAATTTGTTATAATACTCACATATTTTTTTTTAATGCGTCTTTAGTAGTTTTATTTTGTCTAGTTTAGGAAGAGATACGAAGATGCTTTTATTTTTAACAAAAAAAAAATAGTGGCCGCCAAACCCTGTTTTCGTATTTCTTCCTAAAATAACATATGAAAGAAGGTTTGTCCCCATAACAGACTGAACGTGTGAATTTTGGAAATTCCTTTGTTCAACGTAAATATATGATAAAATACGTGGAGACACTAGTGTATCTGCAGTTTGCGCCCTAAACTAAATTCACAATACAAAAGTATTGAATTTGCATCAGAAACATTCATACCTAAAAGTTTAGTGATATTCATTCAGCCGTGTAGATAAAATGTACGGTCATTACCTGTGAAATTAACTTCGTTAATAGGTAAAGTAGGCAGGAGGCACTAGTAAAGATAGTATCTTCGCGGCAATATGGTGGAACTTGGCAAGTATTCCACTAAGAGTACAAAACATTATCTACGTCACGAGGCGCGAGGCAGGTAGGGTAAGGTGGCCCCGGTAACTTTTGGATGGTTATGTGTTCCAAGGGTTGAGCTTCAGCGGAATAACTAGAAGTTATTAATTACTAGTCCACTGCTGGACATAGGCCTCCCTTGATGAGCGCCATAGATGATGATTAATTACTTCCCGCGGATTCTCCCGAAAATTTATGGAAATCAGCCTATGTTCCATTCCAAGCTTTTTTTTTATACCACCAAGATGGCAAACAAGCATGCAGTCGGTTACCGCAGCCTATGGACGCCTGCAAAATCATGCCTGGAATTATGTCTTAAAATTTCAGCCTGATCCATTCAGTTGTTCGGTTTGATGATGTAACATCCATCCGTCCAAACTTTCGCATTTATGATGATGTGTTTCTGTTGCAATAACAAATAATACAAAAACAAAATAAAATTTAAATATTTAGGAGCTCCCATACAACAAACATGCTTTTTTGAAGATTTTTTAGATAATGGGACGGATATTTAGTACTGATATTGGATGAGGTTTTAATAGTCTGACGACCGATGTGGCGCTGCGAGCGAGGGGCCCCTGCGACGCCGGAGGTTGGGGTTTCTATTCCCACCTTGTGACAAATGTTAGTATGATCTGCATAAATATGTTACGGGGTTCTGGGAGTTTTTAATATAATAAAAATATGAATATATTGTATATCAGTGATCTAGTACCCATAACACTCTGCTTAGCTTATGGCTAGAAGATGCTGAGTGGTTTATCTAGCATTATTTATTTAGTAGAAGCTTGAGTCTGACCCACACTTCACCGGTTTTATTAAGCTTTGTTTGCTTCTCCCATCTGAATTCTTGCACCTTAACCCAACATTATTATCGACGTAGAAACACAATAGTTTGGGAAAGTTGTAGGCAAAGTGTCATAGTTTTAGTCCATGAACATTAAACCCAAACCTTACTACCGTGCATGAGCTTATAATTTTGAACCAAGTCATTCTGTTTTAAAGCTTCAAGTTTGACATTATTTTGAAGATAAGTTCTAAGATTTGAAGCTGAAATTCTAAACTTTTCATAAAAAGTAAAATTTGAATGGATTTTTGTTACTCTTTCACGCAAAAACTACTGAAAGTAGGTAAGGGTATGAAATTTTGAGTAGATGTAGTTCCAGCCCTGAAAAGTTATCTACGTGAATGAGGCACCAAGTGTCTGTGTCATGTACGAAAAACCTTGTCTGTTCGCACTGCGTGGATAATCTTTTGCAATTATTATTGTAAATGTACGAAATAAAAGTGCCATGTGACTTTTGTGTTCTTGAAGTGAATTTTATTTTATTTCACACGAGTCGTTTACCCAATATAACTCACTGATTCTAGTTCCGGCCTGCTACACACCCTTGTATGAGACATATATAGTATATAGGGGAAGGGAGGGCTAGATGACAGACAACTTCACAAAATATAATATAATTGATTATGTTATGTTAGTCAGTCGTGAAATTTACCTTATCGAACTAAAAAAGGCTTTCACTTGTTGTAACCTCAATAACTATAAAATTTTGGTAAATCAGCTGATACGACTCAAGAGCAAAACTATGAAAAATTCCATTTCGCCCTTTCGCTGAAGGCAAAATGGAAAACTCGTTCGGGTAAGATTAAATGTATGGAATAAACTTACATTTTACAATTTTCTCTATGACTGTTTCTTATCTTATTGGTGCAAAGGTCAGGTACCCAACTATGACAAAATGGGCATTGCAACCAACTTTTTATTGTTACTCCGAGATCCTCTGTTTAAATTCCTTTAATTTCTAAACATAATATTGAAAATCAATAAAACGTTTATTATATAGAGTAAAACCATCTTTAATATAAACACACCATTTAGAAACCGAAAAACTTTTTTTTTATAAAAGAAACTAGAGTAAAGAAACCATGCAGGCAATACAATCTTTTCAATCTCACCCTCAAATACAAATACCCGTTTTGCCCTCCCTTCCCCTACATAGAGCTACAAATCAACACAGAAGTGCATATAATATCCCCAGGCTAACTACATCCGTCCGTCCGGTCATAAATCTGCTATATTGTCAATCCTTCTTGTACAATACTCTCCAATAACGTATTCGAACTGAGTTAAAAGCTAGCTCTTATTGCATTGAAATAGGGGTTATTTTGCTATTCAGTACTGGCATATAATTGTGAGGTTAGTTCAAATGGGATGAGTGGATCATTATTTTCAATCGACTTCTATAAAAGGAGAAGTTTCTCGATTCGTCTGTTTATTATGTGTGTTATTATGGAACTTAATCTCTTACAGTTTTAAACAAAGTCACTTACCGCTATATGTCTGTCTGTCTGTCTATCCCAATGTAGATCTTTAAACCTACGCAAAGAATTTTGATGTGGTTTTTTGATGTATATTTCAAGAGGAAGGTTTATTTGTATACTTAATACTGGCTGAAGCCGGGGCGGGACGCTAGTTCTAAGTAAACCAATTAGATTTTTTTTTATGTAGGTAAGGTGGTGCTTTTCATATGATGCCATAAGGCGGCGTCCTAATTGGGAGCGATCGTACGATGGCGCGATGCGTTTTTCGTTTTTCATCTCACGATCAAAGTGGTCGTGCGATGACCTAACAGGTGTCCTAATAGATCGCGCGATGTCCATCGTGTGATGCCGTCGACGATGATGACGCCCCTCGCGCGTCAACGCATCGCGTAGGTAACCGATTAGGACACTCAAAAGAGATCTGTTACTTTGATTACATGATCGCACGGTCAAAGGCATCGTACGATCATAATTAAGCATTTTATGTGCTCGCACGATTACTTTCGAGGTTCAAATAGGTCACTCTGATGAAATCTGTATGTTTGAACTCATCGCACGACGAGAACGCATCGTGTCATCGTACGATCGCTCCCAATTAGGACGACGCCTGAAAATTTAATTAAGCTTTGGCTCATTGAGTTATTACTATTGATTTAAAAATAGCTATCCTATAATGAAAAGTAGGATAGCTATTTTCAAACTGAAAACAACCAGAAGAATCAAAATCCTGCATAATGTACCAAAATTTGTAGTTCGGGAATCGAACCAACAACCTCCTGCGTCACAGATGAACCTTCACCCGCCTATATTCGCGTATGCCAACGAAGTCGTCATATGTCAAATAAGACGAATATCCACCTTCTATAAACAAGGAAGTTACTTATATGAAACTGCATAGCAGATAGTATCGCGACGTGTTCTTATAACAAATGTGTATGGCGGAGTTCTTCATCAAAAATCCAGAATGTCTACCGAACATGCAAATAAATATTTTATTTTCCCGAGTCGTCTACACGAAATATCAACAAGAAAGACAAGAATGAGTTGGAGGTATTTACGAAGGTTCCGTACTAGTTTTTATCAGTACTAAATGATAACAAAACAAACGTTGCTAATAACACAGACTAAAGTGGTTTATTTTTCACTTCTTCCACTACTGTATAAATAAATGGAAAGAAAATTAATTATATAATACATTATTTCGTAGATATATTATTTTGATAATTAAGTATTTATAGTTTTAATGTAAATAATAACTGTATTCAATTAGTCTTTTTGTTATTGTACCAACATAAGTAAAATTGATATCACGTATTGAAGTTTTAGATGCTGTTTGTCCAAGTATTTTGTAAGCCTGGAAAAATAAATTGTTGATTTTTGATTTCTTGAATCATTAATCCCTCATTCAGTGCAAAATACTGAAAAGAAATCCCGTTCTTAAGGACGGTGTCTGTACCAACATAGGTATTGTATATACAGACTGTACGATTGTGTAATAGAAATTGCGTTGATTTTTTAGACGCCAGGGATAGTGTCAGCAAAGATTGCGAACAAGAGAAATGGGTAACGCAAAAGCAGTTTTTTTTCTTTTATAAATCTATAATTCTATTTTAATGAGTAAAATCACAAAAAACTTACCTATTGTTGATAGGCAGGAATGAGAAAACTTATTTATATTGCTTCTCTTCTTTCTTTAACTTGGTTTTTTTGTAGGTAACGGAACCCTACACCACCGATCTAGAGACGTTCGCATTTGCGAATCAATATGTTGTTCAAATATAAGTCTTGTTTGTATTCAATTCGATCTAGCGATGGGTTCATTCCGGTAATTTGAGGATGTTTCACGCTTTTGGGAGTTTAAGGGTTAAAAATATACACACATTTAAAGTGTTTAGGGATCAAACGGTTTTTGTGGATATTTATATTATTATAAAATTATTTGAAGTTGTTTGTGAGTAAACACGACCGCAGGGAACGCATTTGTTTTAATGTCCACTTGACTTGTGAGTTTTGTGTACTACGATTAAATAGAAGATCGATGGAATATTAATTTCTGAAGAAAAATAATCATACTGAAATTCTTTAAAAAGTTGATGCTGAAGCAACAATAACTTCCGCTAACTTAACAATGAAAATTCTGGAATTCGTAGTCGGTTTTTATAGGAAAAACCTCGACAAAGCAACAAATCTCCTGTTCGTCGATGTAAAACAGCATTACAAGAGGAGTAAACCGTGACAAAACACGCTTGTTGATGTAAACAGTCAACGTACAATGTTTCCTTTGTAAAAATGCTGGGAATGCCTGACGTAATTTCGAGAACAGTGAAAGAAAACTACCTTAGTATACAGTATGTATAAGTAACTAGATGCGCCCTGCGGCTTTGCTAGCGTGAAATTATTCTAAGTATATAATACTAGCAACCGCCCCGGCTTCGCACGGTTTTATTATACGTATAAACCTTCCTCTTGAATCACTCTATCTATTAAAAAAACCACATCAAAATCCGTTGCGTAGTTTTAAAGATTTAAGCATACAAAGGGACATACCCAACTAACATTTAGGTGATAAGAATAGGCGTTAAATAAGCTACTTAATAGAAAATTTAAAACCTAAGTTTCTATATAAGGGCTAGCAATTTGCGATATAGTGCGTTATAACTTTCTTATAACTCTGATTTGGGCCCACGATTTTATAGCTATAAGTGATTTAATAGTTGTAAAGTAGTGATAAATGACTGGTAATAAAGAGTTACAATAGTGCTATTGAAGTAATGTTTACCACTTTATGTGTATTATAAGCCATACACAGGTTACAACTGCAACTTAAAGTAATAAATTAGTAATAATATCCACTATAATATTTGTTTAGCAACAGATGAGTGCTCCCATAATACTATTTACACCTTGAAGATAAATTGCAGGTATTAATTAGTTATAAACATCGCCCAAACTCTGATTATTTCATTTTTTTCGTACTTTGCTTTTCTGATAGACCGTCAAAAGCGTTAAAATATTAAGCAGTGCGCCATTCATATCTGACAGTGAAGTTGACGATAAGATATAGGTCAATTTACAATTTAGGATAACGGTGTTATTAATTATAAATTCTCGTTGCGGTGTTAAGTTTACTGTGATAATATATTTAACTAGTTTTCATCTCAATTTTGAAGCGCCTCTTAAATAAACTACATCTGATAATATTAAGTAAAAGGAATTAATGCCACGGATTTTTTTTTGTTTCAATTTTGTTTGTTAATATTAATTCTTAATACGTCTACGTGTACTTTAATTGCAAATAGTCAATAATGTAAATAATAAGTTGTTAAATTATGTTTAGAACTACAAATACTTTCAAAATTTTATAGGTTATGTTTATGTAATGGCGTTAAATTTTGAATCACCTAAAGTGCCCAATAACTCTGTTATATAACCTGCAATGATTTAAAGGTGGTTCCTAATGCTTGCAGCGCCTAATCTCTATAAGACTTAAAGTTAACACTTCTAAGACTCTAATAGCTTTCCTGTTAGCTCTCGGGGCTCCATTAAACTCGTTAGGCATTCCAAAGTATATAACTAACTCTATTTAAGAACTTCAGCCGTTTGTAAGTCTCAGCAGACTCCCTATAATTGCTTTTAGTGTTTCACATTTCCTAAAGATTTAAGAGTTAGTTATACAATAGTTTTGACTAACTCCAAGCTAGCTCCTTAAGTCATATATTTTTTCTTTGTTTCTATTATGCCTCTTGAAACTTTAATTATTTATTTTTAACGCCGCAGTAGAGTCTAAAGCTATTGTCGGAACTCTTATATGTCGTTTATAATACCGTCAGTGCCAAAAAAGGTGCCCCTTACGCCCCGTGCGCCAAAATGTTTGTTGGGTAGAGACATAGGGACAGAGAAAGCGACTTTGTTTTATTCTATGTAGTGAAGTTACTATAGATACCAGTGTCTTGGGGACGCTTCCGACTGGTATTGACATGGATCAATTGAGCTACCTTTATACTGTTTGCAACCGTCTGCAGTTAGCTAAATTGTTTCAATTGTACCTATATAAAAGTTTTAATATATTCTATTCGTGTCAATGATATTCGTTGGGAATCGAATATTAATTTATGCATATACTATTAAAAAATAAGTTTAAATAATCTTTATGATCAATAAAGTGATTTTGAATATATTATATCAAATGTTTGAACCATATTCTACCCTAAAATTACAAAAACAAGTTATTTAAAATTATGTATCGACCATCATCGCCATGAAGAAAATCCTACAGTTCTAAGCACCTGCGTGAATAGGTAAAGTGGAGAATTATGAATGCCGCATTTTTATGATATATATGTATTATTATAAACGCAAAAGATGGTGTAAGTATGGCTGGAAGATAGATGGATGGATGGATGTTTGTTACTCTTTCGCGCCAAAACTACTGAACGGATCTGGATGAAATTCGACACAGAGATAGATGAAAGTCTGGAATAACACATAGTTTATTGGATGTTTTATCCCGGAATTCCCACGGGAAAGGGAATTAGGCGAGTGAAACCGCGAGTATACTCGAAATATTAATCCTGCGCAGACGAAGTCGCGGGCACCAGCTAGTGAAAATATAAAATGACTATCACAATTTCAGGGTCCTAGAGATACGATAGCCACCTCGAGCAAATGAATAAACGCAATGAAAAAAATTAGCTAGTTATTGTGAAGTTACCAATAGGTATTCCGGAACCTTTAGCTAATCCCTTCAAAGGGATAGCTGAAGGTTCTTTGATATGCACGTCGCATTATCATAATAGGTACCTACCTACTAACTAGTAAACAGGTGATTACAATGCGCGTGCTTCTGTGACCCGTGGGATTCGAACAAAGCGGGGTAAGTGCGAGAATTCCATTTTGAAGTGGACTGCAATTGTAATTCCATATTTGAAAAGCATTCGTTTATAATTTTGCTGCTAATGGTTGATGCCCGTGTTCTACTTTGTTTTTTGGTTAGCGGGAAATCTGTTCCCGTTGACTACCGTAAAATTTGATTTCGTAGATACTTACTAAATACATATATAACTAGCTATTTCCTCCGTTAGATTTGAATTTTATAATTTTATTACCTCTCATTGGTAATAAAATTTGATGTTTTGCCGAAACAAAAAGTAACCAAGGTATGTTACTCTCCATCCTTTCAATTAACTTTATGCCAAATCAAGTCGACTAGTTGCTTAGTTAAGGCATGAAGAAACAAGGACAAACAAACACACTTTCACATTTACAATTTTAGTCAGCATCAGGATTAGGATATACAAACACCATTAATATTAACCGACACCAAGAAAGAAAAAACTAACCACTTGCATAGGGGAAACAAATGAAGTGAGTATCTACTGACTTCTAGTACCTACTTTTGTTTTTTGACGATCCATCAATTTGAAACGGTATCAAAATAATGGAAAGTATTCATATGTGATATTTAAGTATCGTTCCTATTAATTAAAACCCTAGGAATGTATCATTCGGGGTCAAACCCTTACGGGGCTATAGTATTATAGAAGTTTATGTACGTTTCTTCCTATTCGTATATTTTTAAAATAAATAAATAAATTAGGAATGTTTGTTTGACTTGACTTTTTGGATAAAGTAATCGTATCCCAACTAACATTTTGGTGTCAGTTACAGGTACTATTATTACTTTTAACTGTTTAACGGAGTAATAATGATCTCAGTTGTAACTATAAACTTTATAAGGTAGTTAAAATATAAATTGAGCTCGAAAAGTGTTAGTAGTATTATACTGAACGACGTTAAACAACTTTTAGAGTTACAATAGTGCTAACTGCAACAAGTATACTTAAGATGTTATAGGTTTAACCTGTTTGTAACACCCAAATCTATACAACGGTGCTCGCTGACTCTCGTTAACACTTATTGTTGTTTAGTTTTTTCCGTAAAGTGCCTTATAAAGTAAGTAAGTACTTTGGTGTTATATTGATTATAAGGTGCAGACATTACTTTTAAAACAGAGTTTGTCAAGAGTATAATATTTAAAGTTCTGAGCAACTCATTTATGCACTTCATTTTATGCTTAGCCGGTAGTATTGTCTTGGCTATAGTAATTGTAGTTACTTAAGACTATTAATACACTGTAAAGAGTACTAAAGACTGACAACATTCTTGACTAAAGATGTTGTATCTCGAAATGTGTAATAGAACACTTAAACAAAGACATAAAGCTTTAATGTTCGGTCGCCATTGTTTTGGTCAATTTACTTATATATATTGAATAGGTTATTCAATATTTGACAACAAAATACTTCATTATTTATGTAACTTCTGTCATTCTACTGAAACTACTTAATTTAACATGCTACTGGCTAATAAGGAAAAAAATAAAAAAATAAAAATTTGAAATTTCTTTATTATTCTTTATAATTTTTATTTAAAATCTTAATTTAATCCAGGGCGCGTTAAAATTGAGATGAGAAACATGGTATACATTTACAGTAAAATTACCGCGGCAGATTATGTTCACTTCACAATGAAAACTTTAACTCCTTAGTATTTGTATATTCTTTTACGCCATTCACTGATAGTCAGATAATTTTATTAAGTAAACAAAGTTCATAGACTTCCCGTCGTAAGATACAAAATACCTACGCTTGAGATTATTCTAACTAACTACTAAGCGATTAAGTGTCAAACAAGTATTTTTAATAGGTCTTGTAATATGTTAGGTGATATTTCATTCTTAACCGAAATGATTCTAACACCTATAGTATTAACCAACTCATCTACAAGACATTTATACCGGTTAAGGTATTAGCTGAGAATGAATAAACACTCTTGTGCAGGTACTTAACACCCTTATACCACCCTTATACAGGCTTTATAACACCTTTACCTGCAAAATCGTGGGCCTCTTTCGCGGTTATATGTGAGTTAGAGCATGCTCTAACTCCATTGTTACAGGTATTTTTAACACTAAGATACTCGATTGGAACCGATATAAGTATAATATCGCTTGCCCCGGGGAATAAAGCGGTAATAGTAAAATCTATTTTTTTCAGGAAAAATAAAAGAAGGTAATTCAATTATTTCTAGGCTCCTAGATACACTACATTTACAAATTTTATATCAGATGAAAGCTAATTTTTTCCCCTATTTGACGATATTAAAATTATTATTATTAAATTACCAGAAATAAGCTAAAATTCACAAAATGTATTTTACAATAATTTATCTAATTAGACTGAAGAGCAATAGCTTTTACGACAGTTTTACTGTTTAAACATAATTTCAAAAGACACAGTAACCGTACATTGCGATGGTATTATTGATGAATACCTAGATCGTAATAGTTTATTACCACTCTTTTCGCGGAAATATTATGAACATCGTGAAACAGTGAGATATTATTACCACTCTTTATTTTAAAAGAGTCTGAAATGATTGAATCGCAAGTGCTTTGAGAGAGAGAGGAAACAAACATAGAGATGCCCTATTGCCTTTACATACCTTAACGTACCTATGTAAGTCGCTAGTATATTTTTTTATAATATATTTTACCTACTTTATTCTAATAGTTTAACAAATAACTGTGATTCGGTATGTCAGTAAGTGCATCCATCACCATCATCTAGCGCTGTTGGAAGTGGAGTTAGAGAACATTAAATGTCATGTTCTCGGGTAATGTGAAGTCTGTAGAGAGGGGGAGGACACCGTAACCCTAGACTCGGGCTATCTTCTCTACTTTCGCGAGGGTGATAAAACATCCCAAGGTGGCGTAGGTGTTCTCGTCAATAAGGCCCTCTCTAGCAACGTTCAAGAAATCTCCAATGTGTCAACCAGGGTAGCGTACCTGATCCTTCACTATCTCAGCGGTATATCATCATCGACATCATCAGCCTATATTAGTCTACTGCTGGACATAGGCTTCCCCTAATGAACGCCATAGCGCCCTGTCTTCAAATTACCGTATCCAGCATCTGCCAGCAACAAGATCACGTTTACCCCAATGGTCGACGCGAGATATGGCCGGCCTACTACCACTTCAGCAAGTCTTTGAGCTATGTCGATAACTTTGGGTCTCTGTCGGATGTATTCATAACGAATCCTATCCTTCAGAGAAACTCCGAATATAGCGCTTTCCATAGCTCGCTGAGTGAATTTGAACTGGTGGACCAGCCCACCGTGAGTGTCAACGTCTCAGCTCCGTAGGTCATTACGGGGAGAAAGCACTGATCAAAAACTTTTGTTTTCAAACATTGCGATATGGGTGACGAAAGGACTCAACGTAGTTTTCAAAACGCTGCCCAACCTAGATGAATCCTCCTCTTGGCTTCCTCAAAATTGTTTAAACCTTACTTTACTGCACAATCTGCCCAAGGTAAGTGTTTTCGGGCACAATTTCGAGAAGGTGGCCTTCTACGACGACCGGTCTTGGATCAATGTGGTCATTGGTCATGACTTTGGTTTTATCCAAATTCATGCATCATGCATGTCATCAGCGACTCTAAGGTGTGAGATGTAAATACCGTTTATGTTTATGCCCTTATCTTTCCAGTCCAGCGTCCTAAACACATCCTCCAATGCGCTCGTGAACAGTTTCGGAGATATGACATCCCTCTTTCTCACTCCTCTGCGCAATTGGACGGGTTTAGACTGCTGGCCCTGTACTGGACACTCATAGTGGCGGCATCATACAGACATCTTAGCACCTCCATATAACCATAGTCTACTTGGTATCGCTGTAAGGATTCCAGAACAGCCCAAGTTTCGACTGAGTCAAAGGCTTTCTCATAGTCCACAAAAGCGAGACACAGGGGCTGATTATACTCTTCGGACTTCTGTATAATCTACCTCACTGTGTGAATGTGGTCTATAGCATCATATCCTCCGCAGAACCCGGCCTGTTCTGGTGGCTGAAACTCGTCGAGTGTCCTTGCAAGACGATTCGTGACCACTCGCGAGAACAGCTTATAGACGTGGCTCAGGAGTGTGATGGATAGATAGATATTAAAAAAGAGCACCACCAAACTCCAGCTCCACGCATTAGGAGTTATCCCACTGTGAAGGACGGATTTAAAGAGGTCTTGTAGCAGTTGTAGCTCCTGTATAACGGGGGCTCCTATTGCCTTCAGAAGCTCTGAAGTATTACCGTCCTCACCGGGGGCTCCCCCTGCCTCCAGAAACTCTAAAGTAATACCGTCCTCACCGGGGTCGGTTTCGCTATATCGCTTCATCTTCGGCTTGTGCTGGAGCTCCGAAGGTCGCCCCGTATCATCTTCGCGAATCGCTTGTTCAGAGTCTTTCACAGAGGGAGAACTCCTAAGGCGTGGATGACGGCTTGTCCATCAGTCGCTCAGCGAACTATGGAAAGAGCTGTGCTCGGAGTTTCTCTGAAGGATAGAATTCGCGAAAAACCGTCAACCGTTGGGGTAAACGTGTTCTTGAATGGAGACCGCGACTTGGCAAACGTAGTGTAGGATGCCCTCCGGCTAGGTGGGATGACGATCCGTGAAAGGTTGTTGCTAGATGCGGCAAGCTGAATACAGGGTGCTAAGGCGCTCATTGGGGGAGGCCTTTGACCAGCTGTGGACTTATTTAGGCTGATGATCAAATAATGTTGGACAATCCACACAGCACGATCTAGCCTCAAAGTAAGCTACTCAAAGTTTATGTTATGGGACCTAGATTACTGATATATTTAATATATATAAACATAGAAAATACCAACGGAACTAATTTCTGCAGATCGTATACAAATTTGTTCGGAGGCGGGACTCGAACCCGCAACCTCTTTGATCGCGGGTGGACTTTCACAAATCATTGTAC
Organism: Eupithecia centaureata; assembly: GCA_944547425.1. Classification (NCBI taxonomy): domain Eukaryota; kingdom Metazoa; phylum Arthropoda; class Insecta; order Lepidoptera; family Geometridae; genus Eupithecia; species Eupithecia centaureata. The sequence goes on from OX155696.1 coordinate 8,280,206, forward strand.
CTATAGTGGAGTTTTATGTCCAAAGAATAACAACAAATTCGATGACATGTTGCGTCAAGTAGATCGCGAATTATTTCCGGCAAGAAAGTCGTAATGATTCTTTACGTATATTATATGAACTTCTCTGATCGGTAATAGCAACTTACGTTTCGCTGCGTCTGCGGCTTAAGACTCAAAACTGTCGTATTAACTTTTACGATAATTTTGTAGAATTACAATCTAAACTAAAACTATCTTAATGATTGTTGCGTTTTATTTTCGAAAAGTAAAATTATGTAAACGTGTATCACTGAGATTGAGTACAAAATAATTTCCGTAGAATAAAGACATCTACGTGTGTTTTCTTAAAAAAACGTCAAGAAAAAAATCTGAAAAAAATTACACATATAGTACATCACCTAAGGATGTCAAAAATGAGATAACAATAAAACAGTCGTAATAGTGCTTAACCGCTTTATTCCCCGGGGCAAGCGATATACAGGTTATTTTAACGCCAACGTGCTAGTTGGGATCTGGTTAGCCACTTTCTGCCATTGTCCACAAAGTTTCATAAAGCTTACACAAACCTACCGGTCATATTATTTTGTCGTATAATAGCGCTCCTACTATGACTATTGAAAGTAATCTTCCACGAGTGGACAAAAAAGTGAGGCGAACTGAAAATCAATTATCACTTTATTTCTTATATTATTTTGATAATTATGTACCTATAGTATTAAATTTGACTTGTTTAAGTGCTTATTTTGTAAGCCTAAAGAAATAAAGATATTGATTTATTGAGTAAAAGCGGTAGGTTTGTGCCAGCTCACTGACAATATGGTGCCTGCACTCAACTGTCAGTGGGCTGTCACTGACAGTAGGCCGCAAATGTCATGCATTTGTGGTTGCTACAGTATGCAACGCAATGACACGTCAATAATTCATACCTTCCATCTATTTTGTGGTCAGTTCATTCACTCATGCAATAATTATAACTTAGCTGTAGAGGTAGACCTTATTGAGGCTCTTTTTAAAGTTTGGCTTTACTTTAATCCTCAACTTAAAACTTAACTGGTTTGACGACCTCGGTACGACGCAGTAGGTTGCGGGTTCAATTTCCTCCTTGGACAATAGAAGTGTTTGTATGATCTGCAGATATTTATACAGTAACGCAACGGTCAACGGTACGTCAATAATTCGCACCTTCTGTTTTGTGGTTGGTATCTCTAATCGGGCAATAATTATAACTTCGCTGTTGGTCCTAATGAGAACCTGTAATAGTTAAATTAAAAATTGACTTTACCTCAACAAATACTTAAAACTTAACTGGTTTGACGACCTCTGTACAATGCAGTAGGTTGTGGGTTCAATTTCCTCCTCGGAAAATTATTTGTACGATCTGTAGACATTTGTTCTGGGTGTTGATATTTAAAAAATCGGTTAACAGGTATATTCGATGCCATAACGCATTCGCCTCTTCCACTAGTGGACAAAAAATTGAAGCGAATTAAATTAAATTTGACTTGTCTAAGTGCTTATTTTGTAAGCCTAAAGAAATAAAGATATTGATTATTGATTAATAACACAAGCTCTGCTTAGGTTGGGGCTAGGTGATGCTATGTGCATTGTCAAGCATTATTTACATATTATTTTGCTTGAATATATACATTAATAATAATTCTAAATAAAAAGTAAAAAGGTTCCTTCAATCATCTTCCACGACAAAAGATATTTTCGTCCATTGTCCGTAACAAAATCATCACACAGGAAAACGCCCCGGACATGAGGTTACAAAACGAGAAGGAATCATTAAATAAGGGACACCCCTACTATAGGTAGGTACGTTATTTAATAATATCAATTTCTCCAAAAGATTTCCTGTTCTCCAGTTTGCAAAGGTTTAGTAACTTGTAATACTTTCACAGACAGCGAAACCAAATGTGGCATTTTCAATAAAGAAAAGAACCATATTTACTTAAGAACTGAATGGATGGCAAATAAATTAGCAGGAGAGTAAATGTAATCATATCATAAGTTTATTAACAACGAAAATTACAAGCAAGGAATAGAAAAATTACAACTAGTATTTACAATTGAAACCATTGAGCTAACTGCAGACGGTTGCAAATAGTCTAAAGGTAGCTCAATTGATCCATGTCAATACCCGTCGGAAGCGTCCCCAAGACACTGGCTGCATTACCACGCTGTATGGCTATAATAGTAACATAAGTAAGTAATAATAAGTACCTAAGTAATAAGTAAATCATATCATTTATACACTCGTGCTTGACAGCCTTCGTTTCATTTTAGTCCTACTAACTCTAAACTAAATGATAATAAAATATCGTTTCACAATTTGTCTTTTTTACAGATCAATTCAATAAAATGAACAAAAAAATACTTACCACCTTTCTGAAGAAAACGCCTGTGACATTTCGCGCGTTTTTCTCCGGGTTTTCCCGCGCCCCAGGCTAAAATCGGCCAGTCCGTTGCGAACCGTCGCCGTGCGCACGTACGTCGCTGTCGCCCGCGCTCTCAATTATTCCCAACCGCTATTTTCGACTCTGTGACTAATAAAAATTATTAAAACGATTTTGTGAAGGATAAATTAATATGTGACAGTGCTAGTGTTGTGTGTGCTTTTTTTTGTTTGGACCGAGATAGATACTTGCGTAAGTTTGGATGATTTCTTTGTTATGTCGGTTAATTTTTGAATATTCGGTAGGTCATGTTTAAGACTTAAGGTTATCATCTATTTTATTCCTATCAGTCTAACGTGTCAGAGTATTTTTTTATTTAATAAAAGAAGAAAATAAAACACCGGGATTGATTTAATGGAAGACATTTTAATCATAAAAATTGATTTCAACCATAAAATATTTAAGTACGTTCATGACAATAGGTACTAAAAAAATACCATCTAGTACTTAAAATAATGCCATCGCATTGATTAAGAGCCCTCAATAGAACACTGATTGATCAATTGAACTTTAAAATGGAGATTTGATTGATAAATAGGAAATAGGTCACAGCGCGTTTATTACTTCTTCCGTTCTGTAGGCCTGATGTATCTAGACACCGTCTACATTCTAAATTCAAATAGAAGAACCTATAAATTATGTAATCATTTAAAAATAATATGAAATAGATTATGACAATCATGGCCTCCCGTTCAGTAGGACTGATGGACTCTTCGAAATTTAAATTTCAAATAGAAGAACAATCAATGAGTTCCTATATTTACTATTTTTTGACTTATTTGACTACTGACATTGTCAAAAAATGATATAATTACTAATCCCCATCAGCACACAAGGGTTTTACGATAATCTCCGCGCTTTGCAGGCACATTGGTAATAGCAGCAAAGGTGTTAAAAATACTTGAGTTAAATATTATGTTCTTTTTCTGGAGTTATTTTTAAGATTTTTAATTTATTTTTGTAAGCCAAGTGTAAGTTTCATGTGATTTTATTTGATTTTAGGCTAGCTGGTGATTACTATCACACTTGTGGTAATATTTACTTATACAACACCTACCTATTATATTATCTACATAGTAGATACCTACCGTAATACCTTGTTGTAAAGTGGATTAGAGACAATGAACAAGCGAACGGTGATACCCATACTAAATTAAAAACATAAATTGCGTTACTAATTAGTGGAAATAATGAGTTTTAGCAGACAAAATTTACAGTTTGTAATTAGCTATTCAATATATCAAAGGATCGAACGTCTCTAGATGCTTACAAAACCTAAAGAGATAAGTAGGTATTTTTACAGCACAAAAACCTTTAAATATTTTTTTTGTGAGATTTTTTTGTTACTGCATATATTACTAACTAGCAAATTTTACAGTCACATCTAATTTTCAGTAAAAAAATTCTCGTTTAATGAGAATTTTTTTACTGAAAATTATTATTTTTTAATTATCATAAAATTCTAATAGAAAGTACTTAATATTCATTTGAATTCCGCCTGCGACGCAGGAGGTTGCGGGTTCGATTCCTGCCTGGGAACAAATTTGTGCACGATCTGCAGAAATTTGTTTCGTTGGTCTGGGTGTTTAATATGTATAATAAAAAATATCTATATATGTAGTATATTGTATTAAGTATATCAATTATCTAGTACCCATAACACAAGCTTTGAGTAGCTTACTTTGGGGCTAGATGGTGCTGTGTGGATTGTCCAGCATTATTTATTTATTTATTTATTTATTTAATTACCTAGGTGTATAGACTACCATCATACTTTGATTTCTTTGAAATCTTTTCTTTTTCAATTTTTTGAAACCGACAATAGGAGTTAGTTCTCAAATCTGCTTATAGGTACTTAACTTTTTCAAGGTGGTTTTCAACTTTAATAATGTGTGTAAATTATTTATTAGTTGTAGTTAAAAACATCAAATAAGTAAGTAAGTTTTGCGAAACAAATAATTCCTTGGAAATATTAAATTTTTGTGACACGATTTTGAGGACAATAACTCCTAACAATATATATTTGACTGATATTATTAGCGATAATATAAAAAACCTAAAATAATAATAAATAATAAATAATTCCGGACAATCCACACAGCGTCATCTAGCCCCAAGCTAAGCAGAGCTTGTGTTATGGGTACTACATGACTACAATACATTACATAGATAGATATTTTTATTATACATAGAAAACACCCAGACCAACGGAACAAATTTCTGCAGATCTTACACAAATTTGTTCCGAGGCGAAAATCGAACCCGCAACCTTCTGCGTCGCAGGCGGACCTTCGCCCACCGCGCCACATCGGTCGACAAACCGAAGTTATAACCTCCATCTTTCTTCAAAATCGGTTAAAAACTAGATGGTGATGCCTTAATCATCGTGTCTGGCGAAGGCATGACTCAAAAAAACTCATTGAAAATAACCTTGTAACAAAAACATAGCAATTATTCCAAAAATACAGTATAGGCAACAATATTAGCTATTAAAATAAGCCTCCATTAAGAAATTTAGCCGTTTTTTTCACATTGCGATTGAAATAGGCACTAGTCAAAATATTTTTCTTAATTTTATGTAAGTATTAATCTGTGACATAACTGTATATATTCGACAGATTTATTCATTGACTATGTTTGGAATTTATATGTATTAGTTTATTGTATTGTACCTCGTTAATCTAGTACCTATTTATTAACGACTGCGTACCTACCTATATTGTTTGATTATCTGTGTGACTATTCTAATCTATGGATCTTTGTGTCTGAATCAATAAATAAATGTAATTATTTATTTATTGAAACTTTTAAGGTATTTTGCATATCAATGTGTTTTGGCGAAGTATTTGGAACTATTCGAATATTTAAGACCTGTTTGTGTGAAATTAAAATCCACAATTATATCAATTCAGATGGCTCAAAGAATTATCTAGCTGAAGTGACAGTAGGCCGGCCATATCTCGCGAGTACCGACTACCGCTGGTGTAAACGTGTTCTTAGTGGTGACCGCTTTGGCACACGTAGTGCAGGACGCCCTTCCGGCAGTTGGTATTGCGATCTGCGAAAGAGTGCTGGCAGATACTGGATGCTGCAAGCTGAAGACAGGGCGCTCAAACTCAAAGTGCTTTATTTCCTTAAGACCTTACAGGACACTTGGACACGTCATAAAATTCATGGTATTAATAATTAAAACTAGGAAATAAAGTGCTCACTTTGATTTTTGTTCACTTCAATCTTTTTAAAGTAAAGAAGCGAACAAAACCCTTTACCTTGTTAGGTTGTTATTTTTCGAGTTAGAGCAAAACTCGTCCCAAGCTTTTTTATCATATAAATAATCAGATACTTTATAGTAAGCCTTTTTACAAAGAATAGTTTTGACAATTTGTTTGAATTTATTTACTGACAGTTTTTGCAACTCACTTGGAGTTTTGTTGTAGAAGCGTATACATTGCCCTTCGAAGCTATGGCGCTATTAGGAGATTTCATTTTATACTTAGGGGAGTTAGTCCAGCTGTGGACTAATAGAGTAAAAAGTAGCCTTTATTTATTGCAGGTCTAAAACTAGGTATATTTAAAACTTCAGTCAAATTCTTTCAGTAGGTTTGGCATGAGAGGTAAAAAAACATCCAACCATCCAAACTTTCCCATTTATTTTAGCATATTAATTCCTAAACTATTTTGACAATTATTTATAGTTTATAAGTGCTGAATGCTTATGCCATCTATACTTATAATAAAACTGTAACAGATCCAATTCTGTACATTAAAGATATTTTGAAAATTTTTTTGGAGGTCACTCTATTATCGATACTCAAGCCAAAACTGTAATTTTTTTCATTCATGTCTGTCTGTCTGTCTGTCTGTCTGTCTGTCTGTCTGTATCGTAAACGCGCATCACGCCGAAACTACTTGATGGATTGAAATGAAACTCGGCATGATTATAGGTCATACTACGAGGAAGGACATAGGATACTTTTTATCCCGGAATTCAGTAAGGTTCCCCTGGGAGAGAGCGTGAAAGAAAAATTTTTAACCACGCATCACGCCGAAACTGCTGAATGAGTTGGAATGAAACTCGGGACGATTTGAGTTCATAGTACAAGGAAGGACATGGGATACTTTTTATCTCGGAATTCGGTAAGGTTCCCCTGGGAGAGAAGGTGAAAGAGAAATTCTTTAACCACGCATCACGACACGACGGAATTGAATGAATTTGAATGGAACTCGGGACGATTGGACATGGGATACATGTTATCCCGGAATTCAGTTTGGTTCCCCTGGGCTATACGGGTTTTCAAAAATTTCTCACAGCATCACTGAACGACGCGTGTGTACGCGTCGTTCAGATGCTGTGAGAAATTTTTGAAAACCCGTATAGCCCAAGGGAACCAAACTGAATTGAACTGATAAGCCGCGAAAGTTTGTAAGTATGAATGGATAGATGGATGGATAGATTGATAGATGGATGGATGTTTGTTACTCTTTCACGCAAAACAGATCTGGATGAAATTTGGCACAGAGATAGATTATAAGCTGGAATAAGAAATAGGCTTTATTTTATCCCGAAAATCTCACGGGAAAGGGAATTACGCAAGTAAAATCGCGAGTACTCCAAATACTAATCATGCGCAGACGAAGTCGCGGGCACCAGCTAGTATGAAATAAAGTTATTGATTTTTCATTTCTCACTAGTCACTGCATAGGATAAAACAAAGTCGCTTTCCTTGTCCCTATATCCCTATGTATGCTTGAATCTTTAAAACTACGCAACGGATTTTTATGCGGTTTTTTTAATAGATAGAGTGATTCAAGAGGAAGGTTATACGTATAATAAAACCGTGCGAAGCCGGGGCGGGTCGCTAATGTTGTATAAAATTCTGATGTCCGAAACTCCGTTGTGCAGTGAACCTAGTACCTACGTTGTATCTCATTGAGATAATCTTTATTGTTCGTCCTACTGCGGACAATAATAGACAATTGCACCTTGGTAGGAATGTACTACTGATAAACGAATTGGCTTGACCGGTTGCAAGTGGTGTAGAGAATTTAAATGAACGCGGTGTTTATTAAAAAATGATATGAAGGTCTAATACGTACTAACTTTTTTGTACAAACCAGACACGTAATTTCACGTTTTCACACACTTGGTTCGTTCGCATGGGCGCTAAAAAGCGTTGCGTTAAAAAAGCGCCGGCGTTAAAAATGAAACAGTGCTTATTTAGTTCTAACGCCCAACGCCCAGTGCTCAAAATGGGACACTGAGCGATAAAAAAATTCGCTTTTTAAAAGCGCTGTCTTATGAACGTATACTTGGAATTGCATTTGTTCTATTCGAACGCTTTTTTAACGGACGTTAAATAATCTCCTTTGCGAATGAGGCCTAACAAGTTACTTTCATCATCATCATAAGCCTATATTAGTCCACTGCTGGACATAAGCCTCCCCTAATGAGCGCCATAGCGCCCTGTCTTCTGCTTAGTTACAAGTTACTTTACGTCAAGCCAATTGTGCTCTTACATATTGCATGTGATATATTATTATAGAACTCAACACTCTACACTGAAGTTATTTATTTGCTAGATGATGCTGTGTGGACTGTCCGGAATTATTTATTTATTATTTCTGATTACTGATGCTATGTCCAAAATTTAGTATTGTAGTGATATGAGTACAGTGTACCTGTATCTCATTCAGATAATCTTTATTGTTCGTAGGACGGACATTATTAATAGACAATAAAACCTAGGTAAGAATGTACTACTGAGAAACGAATTGGCTTGACCTCTTGCAAGTATTCAGTAGAATCATCATCATCAACGTATATTAGTCCACTGCTGGACATAGGCCTCCCCCAATGAGCGCCATAGCGCCCTGTCTTCAGCTTGACGCATCCACATCTGCCAGCAGTCTTTCCCAGATCGTCATCCCACCTTGCCGGAGGGCGTCCTACGCTACGTTTACCGAGTCGCAGTCTCCACCCAAGAACACGTTTACCCCAACGGTTGTCGGTTCTTTGCGAGATATGGCCGGCCCATTGCCACTTCAGCTTGCTAATTCTTTGAGCTATGTCGATAACTTTGATTCTCTGTCAGTAGTATAGAGAATTTAAATAAACGCGGTTTTTTATATTTTTATATATATCAATTCAGAGCTTGCTACTGACAGTCGTTTTTGTATGCCCGAAAGAAATCCGCCTAGTATCATCATCATTATAATCATCAGCCTGTATTAGTCCACTGGTGGACATAGGCCTCCCCAAATGAGCGTCATAGCGCCCTGTGTAGCTTATACCAATATTATTTTGTAATTAAGAAGGCCGCTTATTACATTTGTTTCTAAATTACATATGTTAAGGTAGAATCCAAACTTGACGTCATTTTGAATTCTATTTTTCTCAATTTTCATCTCATTAAAATAATATGAATGTCACTTGATGATTCAGTATGTATACCAATCTTTATTAACAACGAAAATTACAAGCAAAGGAATAGAAAAATTACAACTAGTATTTACAATTGAAACCATTGAGCTAACTGCAGACGGTTGCAAACAGTCTAAAGGTAGCTCAATTGATCCATGTCAATACCAGTCGTCGCGTCCCCAAGACACTGGCTGCATTACCACGCTGTATGGCAATGCTGATGCGCTGAGCCAGCTATACCAATTAGAATGGGCTTTAAATTTATGTCATAATCAAACTGCGTGCAATAGAACTAAGCTTACAGCTTATTTAAAAACCGTACATAAAAACTTTTAACAAATATTTGTTTTGAAACAAATCCTTGTTTCCGGGATAAAATGTAATTACTCACCTCTTCTATAATTAGCTATTCTAAGTCAATTCTGATTAAATTACGGGTTTCGGGATAATTTTATCTTTAGTTTATCTAAATCCATGGAAGCTAAATGTTGGTAAGAAAAGTAACTAACTCAGGGGTATATTTATCGCGTTAATACAATACAAAATAATACTCTTCACTGCATACCACAGTAAAGAAAAACGAAACAAAAAAATACTAATACTAAAACAGTTGCACAATGGGCGGCCTTATCGCTAAAAGCGATTTCTTCCAGGCAACCTTTGGATGGACACGTGAGTACTGTACAGGTAACTATAAAAAATAACTAAAATATTTAAAAATATTTTATCTTGAATAATTATGGTTTAATTTCTTCGCGAGATATGGCCGGCCCATTGCCACTTCAGCTTGCTAATTCTTTGAGCTATGTCGATAACTTTGGTTCTCTGTCGGATGTATTCGTTACGAATTCTATCCTTCAGAGAGACTCCGAGCATAGCTCTTTCCATAGCTCGCTGGGCGACTTTGAACTGGTGGACCAGCCCTACCGTGAGTGTCCACGTCTCTGCTCCGTAGGTCATTACGGGTAGGACAACGACAACCGTTGGGGTAAACGTGTTCTTGAGTGGAGACCGCGACTCGGTAAACGTAGCGTAGGACGCCCTCCGGCCAGGTGGGATGACGATCTGCGAAAGACTGCTGGCAGATGCTGGATGCGTCAAGCTGAAGACAGGGCGCAATGGCGCTCATTGGGGGAGGCCTATGTCCAGCAGTGGACTAATATAGGTTGATGATGATGATGATGATGATGGTTTAATTTAGGATAAAAGACACTATTAACAATTACAACATACAAAATATATTTACGTAAAGATCTTACGAAACTTCTCATAGAGTCCACAGGAGATAAGAATGCTGGCTTCTATTTTGGTCAACGAATTAGCATTACCATTCAACGTGGCAATGCTGACAGCATTCTGGGTACTTTGCCTTCTGGTGACGGCTTAGATTTTTAAGAGTTTGTTAAAATTGTATATACTAGTGAGCTATGTGATCTAATTACAACTATTTTATTATAATAAATGAACCCATTTACTGTATTAACATTTACGTAAATACAAAATATATACGATATGTTTTCTTTATTGTCAATAATTAAATAATGTCTACGTATCACAACTAGAATTAAAATAGCTGATGAAGAATGGGCTTATTCTTCGTCAGCAATTTTAAACTTTATTGTAGTAACTACCTATTAAAAACGTAAAAAATGTTAAAGATATTTTTTTTTAAATACCTATCCATGAATAACATGAAAAAATAACACCAATTCATTGTTCATCTCTATTTAAATTTGATACCAATAAAATAAGCGATCAAAATATATTTTTAGTCTGGAATTAAAAAGTTGGCAACTATACCAGCTCTCATTTCGTAATTAATGGTTTGTGTAATAAATAACACAATAGAATAAATTATTTTGTTGTTTTCTGAGACTTATACGCTATTTGTTTCGCAAAATCATCCTTCAGTTCAAGGGCAATGACTTTTTTATAGCAGAGGGGAAACCAAAAATTGGCCATTTATTGTTAAGTGGTCAACATTGAGTTGCAAGTATATTGAGACTCGTTTGGTTGTACAAACAAACAAATAAACCTTATCATCACTACATAGTATAAAACAAAGTCACTTTCTCTGTCCCTATGCCCCTATATCCCTATGTCTCTTTGTACGCTTAAATCTTTAAAACTACGCAACGGATTTTGATGCGGTTTTTTTAATAGATAGTGTGATTCAAGAGGAAGGTTTATACGTATAATAAAACCGTGCGAAGCCGGGTCGCTAGTATATCTATATAATATAATCTTGGTCGTATCACTTACAAAATGTACTAAAAACCTTTGAATACCGATCAAAGCTCGTCTGCTCCGTTTAATTAAGAAAATATCGGAGAAACTTTATCCAAAGAGATGGAGAACTATCCAGCGAAGAACACTCACTTTGTGCCGCTTGTTAAGAGTTGTACATACTTTTGTAAGTCTGGATGGATGGATTGAAGCCTTTGCCAAATCCAATATGTTTACATATCTTCAAACGCCCTAAATTTTCATAATGTTTACAACACGCAAGAGCAAATTGGCTGTAAACAAAAAATTTTGAAACCCTTGTAATACGAAATTGGCCGTGTTTTAATACTCAAATAAAATATTTAATTTTAACAACCCAACTCCATTCTTTGACGTTCAGAAATAAACACGAAGAACCAAAACACTATTTTGAAATATTTGAGACTAGCTGGTGCCCGCGACTTCGTCTGCGCAGGATTAATATTTCGAATATACTCGCGGTTTCACCCACGTAATTCCTGGTCCCGTGGGAATTTCGGGATAAAATATAGCCTATATGCTATTTCAGACTTCAATCTATCTATGTGCTAAATTTTAGCCAGATCCGTTCAGTAGTTTTTGCATGAAAGAGTAACAAACATCCACCCTATCTATCAATCCATCCATCCAGACTTACAAACTTTCACTTTACAACTTACCATTTAAAAATATACAGTTTAGAAGTACGTTAGTTACTTAGTAATGAAATATATTTTTCTATAGTGAATTTATATGAATGATCTTTGAGAAAAAATGTCTTAGAAATTTGGGCATTTTTTTTAAAGTAAACATCGTCTCATTTCGCAAGAAATCACTCTGTCTCTGTGTTTCTTACAAAGCAGTACATTCAAGGTTAAGTCGAATCCATCACAATAATGAGATAAGCGAAGTCATACCTATTTTGTAAGCGATTCAAAGAAACGTGTGTAATTTCATGAATTTTAAAAATAACATTACCTATGTAATGTTCGTACAAAATATGTTGTATCGCTACATAGTATAAAACAAAGTCGCTTTCTCTGTCCCTATGTATTTTATCTTAAATCTTTAAAACTACGCAACGGATTTTGATGGGTTTTTTTTAATAGCTAAAGTAATTCAAGAGGAAGGATATACTTACGTATAATAAAACCGTGCGAAGCCAGGGCGGGTCGTTAGTTAATTTTATAAACGCAAGCGTTTGTGTGGTTTACTTGATGATTTACTTTATTACTCTTCACACAAAAACTACAGAATGGATTAAAATTTTTGAATAGACGGTGTTCTAGCCCTGGAATAATACAAAGGCTGCTTTTCATTCCGTTAATCAGTTCCTATGGGATATAAATAGCCTTGAAACGTTTCCATAGAAACAAAGCGTGCAAAGCCGCGGACCGATGCTTGTCTTGGAGATGCTTGCGACCGGTACTACAATAGATCTGTTGAGCTATATCTAGACAGTTTGCAACCGTTGCAGTAAGCTGAATTGTTTCAAGAAGGTACCTACTAGTTTAAATGTATTGCTATTCTCTCATACTGATTTTATTGGTACAATAACAAAATGACTAAGTAATTAATATAGCTAGTATAAAAAATACAACAAAATCACAAAATCTAAAATAATACTAAATTTCCGCAGCATCATCACCGGAGTCCCTCAGACGTCGAAAATACGCTAATCTTGACTGAGGTAACCTGTTTGAGCCATTTGGGGTGGAAACCCTTGGTCCTTGGGGTCATGGGGCACACTTGTTTTTTAACACGTTAGCTGCGGTAGGAGGTCTAAAAACCTCTTACGTGTCCTTTCACGCAGTGCGGGACAAAATCCTACCGTTTCTCTCTGGTGCGGAGCTCATAACTTGGGGATTTATAGGAGTAAAAAAGATAGATATAGTGTTGTGTTTGTCTTTGAATCTGTGACTCGGCAAGGCAAAAATATACGTAAGAGGTCCTTAGGCCCTGCACCGCACTGAAAGTAAAAAAACTTTGTTCTGTGCGGCTGCAGGGCTTTTAGACCTATCAACCGTGTGGGGTCTTTATGCCTCCTACCGCACTTGTTTTATCGAATAATTTTCTTTTTATTTATAAGTGTTGTACACGCGTCGATAGAAAGATCGTGTTACCATTCCGTGAATGAAAAATTTGCAAATCGTTTATGAAAAATTAGAGGTGTAAGAGAATACTTGAAATGACTAAACATGACATTGAGACACTTATGTATGTGCCAAAACACCCTAGTTTTATGAAAAAATACTTTGGAATCGGAAGACACAATCTATAAATATATCAAAATTCTGCGATAATTGTAGTAAACCTAATGTGTCTCAAATGGTTTTATGATTCTCACATGAAAGTTGTTCCCTATTCAGAATAAAAACAACTAAATATCGATAATTGGTTTCTTACTCCACTCTACACATCACTAGTTATCTCTTTACTGTATATATAAATTGATGCGATGGGAGGCCTATATGCCCCTTAACATTTTTCTTGATTTTCTTTGATTTCCACCGGCAGAACTCCGGGCGAAGCCAAAACATGATACATTAAGGTTTTTAGAACACCATGTTCATAGTTGTAAGAGCAGAAAATAGGTTTTCGTGAAAAAAATAGGCTTTGAAGCCGTTAATATATAAGGAGGTCGAAAGACCTTTATAGCATTGGTGAAAACGTACTTATAAGGCCTATCAGCTCCCTATCGCACTACCTGAAAAATAGTCAAATTAACTAACGCAGCTAACGTGTTAAAGATCTTACTAAACTTGAGTCCATAGGAAATCGGAATGCTTGTTTCTATTTCGGTCAACGACTTAGCATTGCTATTCAACGTGGCAATGCTGCCAGCATTCTATGATTGTACTTTTCTTTGTTCTATCAATATTATAAATTGAAACAAATACTGTCTTTTGTCTTTTCACGCTTAAATTGTTAAAAATATCTGAATGAAATTTTTCAGGAAGGTAGATATCCCGGGGACGGATATAGGTTTCTTTTTTACTAGGAAAACGCATGCGAAGTAGCAGGAATAAGCTACCTAGTTTATAAATCTACCTATGGATAAAACCATAGTTAAAATTTTGGCGGAGAATTCCAAAAATCCGAAAATGGTAGGTCGTAAAGGAAAAAATCAAAAAACACGATTTGAGGATAAAAATATAAGAAACCCAAATGAAAAAAAATATACAATTAATTGTAAATTTGTTAACAATTCTTCAAACACCCAAAATTTTCATAATGTTTACAACACGCAAGAGCAAATTAGCTGTAAACAAAAAATTTGGGAACCCTTGTAATACGAAATTGGCCGTATTTTAATGCTCAAACAAAATACTTATGTTTAACAACCCAACTCCACTCTTTGACCGTGGGTCTGAAATTACCTTCAAAAGAAAACCTCAAACCTTGGCAAACGTAGTGTAGGACGCCCTCCGGCCAGGTGGGGTGACGATCTGTGAAAGACTGCTGGCTGATGCTGGATGCGTCAAGCTGAAGACAGGGCGCTATGGCGCTCATTAGGGGAGGCCTATGTCCAGCAGTGGACTAATATAGGCTGATGATGATGATGATGATGAATACCAATCGGAAGCGTCCCCAAGACACTGGCTGCATTACCACGCTGTATATAAATAAATAAATAAATAATATGTATATAAAATATGTATAAATATAAATAATATGTATATAAATAAATAAATAAATAATAATAAATAATTCCGGACAGTCCACACAGCATCATCTAGCCCCAAGCTAAGCAGAGCTTGTGTTATGGGTACTAGATGACCGATATACTTAATACAATATACTACATAGATAGATATTTTTTTATTATAAATATTAAACACCCAGACCAACGAAACAATATAATTATGTATAGATAATATCACTAAATAGTATGAAACAAAGTGTCTTTCTCTGTCCCCATATCCCTATTTACTTATGCTTAAATCTGTTGATGCGATTTTTTTAATAGATAGAATGCTTCAAGAAAAAGGTTTAAACGTAAAATAAAACCGTGCAAAGCCGGGGCGGGTCGATAGTTAAGTCATAATTTATTTGACCGAGATGTACCAAGTTGAGATACTATAAACGTAGATTAGTTATTTCTTATAATTATAGGTACCTGTTACAATTTATTTTTGTATGATAATAAACCCACATTTATGAGGTATTTTTTACGGTGTGTGAAGAGTTAGGTAAATAAACTAAATATATAAAATGATCAATAGCTAGATCATGCCATCCACACAGCATCATCTAGCCCCAAGCTAAGCAGAGCTTGTGTTAAGGTTACTAGAAAACTGGATATACTTTAAACAATACATTACATAGATAGATAATTTTTAATAGAGAATAGGTATACATAAAAATATCCAAAACAGTAGAACAAATATTAGCAGATCGTACAAAAATTTATTCCAAGGCGGGAATAGAACCCGCTACCTCCTGCGCCATACATAGACCTTCGCATGCCACGACAACTAATTTTCAATAGTTCTATAAAATTAAAAACATACCTATGCGTCTACCGAAAAATATAGAATTTAATCTTTCTTCTTAAAACTAAGGTTTATTTGGTTTAACTTAAGTTACACCTTATCACTTCTAGGCCTTTTGACTAAGATCAAAGTGTAAGTTACAACTCGATTTGTACAATGAACACCTACTATGCTTCATTAATTAAAAAAACTATCGCGAGACAAAAGAAGCGGTAACTAAATTGTCTTATAAATGAATAAGTTCCCGCAACTCCAAACAAAAGGTCATAAAATAACAAAGTAACACAATCAGATACATTGTAGCACCACAAAAGAACTGAGCAAATCTAATAGAACAAATACTATTATCACATCACATCATCAAACTAATATTTATAAATGCGAAAGTTTGTATGGATGTTTGTTACTTCATCACGCAAAAACTACTGAACTGATCCAAGGTTGCCTGGGAGAAATCGCTCTCAGCGATAAGGCTGCCTTTTGTACTATGTTATTTTTTAAAATAGAAATAAGGTCTTTAAATGTACTTCTTAAGTACAATAAAGTGTTCATTCATTCATTCATTCAAACTGAAATCACTACATAGTATAAAACGAAGTCGCTTTCTCTGTCCCTATCTCCTTATGTACGCTTAAATCTTTAAAACTACGCAACGGATGTTGATGTGCTTTTTTTAATATATAGAATGATTCAAGAGGAAGGTATATACGTATAATAAAACCGTGCGAAGCCGGGGCGGGTCGCTAGTTTTAAATAAATGAAGTTCTAGATAGTGAAGTTTTTTTAATAACTTTATTAACAACGAAAATTACAAGCAAAGGAATAGAAAAATTACAACTAGTATTTACAATTGAAACCATTGAGCTAACTGCAGACGGTTGCAAACAGTCTAAAGGTGAAGTTTTAGCCATTACAGGACTCTTGGACACTTTATAAAATTCAACTAGACTAGACTAGACTAATTAAAATTATATGTATTAAATATATATAAATTAAATATATTATATTAAATAAGGAATACACGTAAAATTTTAATCCCCTAAATCAGTTCTCATGGAATAAAGGCGAACGATTTGCAATTGTGTGTGTTTTGTGTTTTCGTCAAAAGCCACATCGTTTTTCACAACTTCACAAAACTGTCTATAAGCCGGTTCAATAAAGAAACGAATCTAAAATGGCGACTTGTACTTGCGTTGACAGATAGTACAGTTAGCATCCAAAATTTCAGATCAAAGATTTTTTCAAGTTATAAGTAGGTAATAAAAACAAGACTTTATTTCAAATAATACAGCTTCATCAAAAGGTGACTAAAGTCGTATGCACATTCATATATCTAATCTACACAACATCTACCTACACCTACCTCAGTCCAAACATTCATTTTTGGAAGACTTCATACATACCTAACTGCTTATCCTACTAATAATATGTATATGAAAGATTGTGAAGATATATAATTATCTACCCTGCTTCAAAAGCTTTCACATTAAAGATGGATGGATGTTAGTCAATCTTCATGCAAAAACTGAACCAATTTTGATGAAACTTGGAATACATACATAGTTTGTGACTTCGATTAATATAAGCTATTTTTTGTGTACCACGCTAGCGTAGCCACACTTCTAACAACGAAACTTAACAATAAAACAAAACTCAGCAGAATAACAATAACAAACAAGTAACAACGGATTAGTAACAGAAAATTATAACAACGAATTCGTAACAGTTCAGATCACCAGGCGCATCAAGACAGCGTGAAAACAAATCAAGACTGCTTTTTTTCTGCATACTGTACGCGCGTGAGTGAGTATAGACGGCACTAGTGTGCAAGCGAGAGGCCATGATAAGCGCCGCCATTTAAGATTCGTTTCTTTATTGAATCGGCTTATACGTACAATACCATTTCTACAATAATACTATTTTTTATTTAATATCCATAACAAAAACTCTGCTTAGCTTGGAGCTAGATGATGCTGTGCGAATTATTTAGTATATTAAAAAAAAATGTTTTAGATATTTTATTTTGTTTTCATAGAACAAAACGTGTGCGAAGGCGCGGGCCTAAGTTAGTAAGTATATAGTAATTTATTACTTGAAGAAGGCTAAGTGCGTGTTAGACAATGCCTTATAAAACTGGTTTTCTATGGAAAAGCAGCATAATAAAAAAACATCTATTACTATCACTAAATAGTATAAAACAAAGTAGCTTTCTCTGTCCCTATGTATGCTTAACTCTTTTAAATACGCAACGGATTTTGATGCGGTTTTTTTAAACGATAGAGTGATTCAAGAGGAAGGTTTATACGTATAATTAAACCGTGCGAAGCTGGGGCGGGTTGCTAGTAACTCATAAAAAACAAGCTAAAATTAGACTTGTACCCATTTTCCGTTCTATTGGTAAATCTTATTGTTCAGTTAATAGCTCTTCAAATTGTGGCAGGAAAGTCGAAGTAAAGTAGGTACCTTTCAAAAAACAAATCGGCTTACTAGAGACGTAAAATATACGAACAATTTGTAGGAGGAAAATCTTACAACCAAAATAATCAATACAACAAAAAAGAACAAAAGAAGTTCTCGTTATTTGATTGATAACCTATTTTATTTACATGATGTTGAATCGCTAGGTGAAATCTTATTTCTTATCAATTGAATGATTGACGATTGGATTTTGTATTGTAAAATCGGCATAGGGCTATCAATTCCATATGTAATATATTTAAGAACAATCCGTCATACAATCAAAATTTTACGAGTCTTTGGACGACTGGACCCAGTCGCTACTGGACCCATGGGTCCGCTGGACCACATAGGTAATTTTTTTTTTGTATTTCACATTCAAACTTTAAAAAAAAGTCAATTCTTTAAAGTTACCAGTGGATACAGTCGAGCACAAAATTGGTTAGGTAGTCAAAATAAACACGTCGCTATAAGAACAATATAATAAAATAAAAAAAAAAAATATTAAAGGGTGGTTCCCATAAAACAAAAGCTATTTTTTCCCTTTTTTTGCTCGATATCAATAATGATCACAGGTAGGCACGTGAAACATTCACAAAATATAAAAATAAATTGTGTTTTTTATTTTTTTATTTGTTTTTTAATTGTAAATGGTCGTGCGTTTGGCCACTATCACACGAAAGTGAAGATGAGGCCTAAGATGGAGCACGCTTTCCCAGAAGGAACTTATGGTATCTTTATGGACTATGGTATTCGTGCGCGAATCTGACTCACATCAAAAAACCGTCTAAGGTTTTTTGTTTGGGGTCAATTTGTGCCCCAAAGTGATTCCCATCAGCTTCCAAGATGATAAAGGTTTGAATATATGGGATAACCACGTTTCTCATCTTAGCTTGAAATAGGTTATCCTAAGCCAAATGAAATTATCTATCGTTCGAAGTTTCAATCTGTAGGGGATTATTGCAAAGGTTATGAAAATGGCTGAGTCAGCGTTTGTCTTAAATCGTTTTCGATTTGTTAGAAATATTGGAAACTAGCAGCGCCTCGCGGTTTCACCCGCGTAATTCCCGTTCCCGTGGGAATTCCGGGATAAAACCTATGTTCTTATGTGTTATTCCTACTATAACTATAATTTATCTTAGGGCAAAATTTCATCCATATCCGTTCAGTAGTTTTTGCGTGAAAGAGTAACAAACATCCATACTTACAAACTTTCGCGTTCATAATATAAGTAGGATCTATCGTTGGAAGTTTCAATCTGAAGGGGATTATTGCAAATTGCGAGATTTCGAAAATGGCTGATCAGCGTCTGTCTTAAATCGTTTTGGATTTGTCAGAAAAATTGGATATAGCGAGATATTTTTTATATTAAAATTAATAATTTACTTAAATTAATTAATGTAGTAAGTCTGTATAGCAGTTGTAATTTTTTCTATTCCTTGACTGTAATTTTCGTTGTTATAAAGAATTATTAAAGAAGCTGTTTCGTTTTCTATTTATATTAAAAATATGTATATGTAGGTATTTTATTAATAAATTAGTCATCTAGTACCCATATAAATAAACAAACAATTATTTCCGACCAAAAAATTACAAAGTCAAAAATAAAATTATATTTGAATTATTAAGTAAGTATCCTTATGTGTTAAGTATTGTTTAGTAATATCTTGTAATATTTTTTAATTTTTTGTCAACCTCTCGGCATAGTGGAAAAGATCCATCTGACACACCGGAAGGTAGCGGGTTCGATTCCCATTTACCCAAGATCGGGAAAATTTGTAGAAGGTACACTGTTATAGTCAGAACACACGTGTAAAGTTTAGTATATAAGATGCAAATTACCTAAAAAAGCATTCGCGTGAATAATTCCCCATAACATCATTTTCCAGGTCATTAATTTTCAATATAAGACTACCCGCGAAGGCAACGATGTTGAAAATTCACTCGTATAATTGGTTTAGCAAAGTGCTTTTTCTTTTGTTAGGGCCTAGATGGATATATCACATTCAATTTAGTCATTGATATTAGTAATTTGTTATAAGTAAAAAAGTAAGTAAGTAGTTGTAAGTAAGTAGTCATTTTAAAAAGTACCTATATAATTTTAAAATGCCATTGTATTTTCGTTTATTTTTTATTTTATATTAAAATCTGGTTTATATGCATGCACGCTCATAGACTAAGCGTGTAGCCAGGTATAGGAAAGGAACACACTTCAAGAAAAAATCCTTTAATTTTATGAGTGATGCGTTCTAGATATTTTTAGTAAATATTTTCCATTATCCAATACTGTTACTGAACCTATCCATTCATTATTCCTGCCATATTGACACTTGTATAATTGGATCGAATGTCTGTGGGTTGACAGAAAGGTGAGCTATGTCACAATCCATGTGAGTAAAAAAACGTTAAGGAAATATTTACATAACTTGGATTATGAACAGATAGAGCGACTGCTATTGATTTGTTCTTAGTATATTATTATGTCGGCTGGGCAGCATTTGGAAAACTACGTCGAGTCTTCTATGACGTTTCTTGCACATGGTATTCTTCTATTTTTGCGCTTGAAGAGACTTTCGTAATTAGAATGTCAATTTGGTAGTTTTAAACATATTAGTCACAGCTATGAATGAACCTCAAAAAAATTGTCCTAGTAGAATACCAAAAAAAGTTTAACACTGTCAATTTGACACGATATTATTTTATATATATATTTATAAGATTATATTATAAGATTATATTATAAGAAAAAAAACAACAAAAAATATGCTAAATTGGAAACACAAAATAAAAACTTTAAAAAGTTTGTTTTCCTTTCAATTGACATTGACATACTGAAATTGCCAATTGAGACACTGCCATCTATCGAGATATTTAGAACTAATTTTTTTCTTCAAATCGAAAACCCCTCATTATTGGAAATCATAATGTCACTTGCACTTGTCACTAACACTAGATACTTAACAAAGTGTAAACCAGGCATTATAATAGCATCTTACTTGCTGCTAATACATTGTCCAACCACACGGTAAATCATTCAACCGTGACACTCGGAGACCAAAATAACTAGACCAATGACCTAGAGTTATTAAGATCACCTTTAAAATGTTTTTTTATTTACCAATACGATTTTAAAAGGTTTGTGTACGTATTGTTTGAGATAAATGCAAACTTAAGTTTTGTAATCTAAATTTTTATATAAACTTTTCATTTCAATTTTGAGGATTACATTTAAGTATCTGAAATAATTGCATTTCACAAATGATCTTTAGAGAATTATCAAAAATAATCGTTGATTAGATAAAAGAAATAATTTATTGTATTTTATTGTATTACTTTTCGTATATTCGATTTTCATTCGTTGCCGGCACCTTAAGGGGCTAACAGGAGCTAAATAAATAAATAAATAAAATACACTAAGTACGCTACGCAAGTTTTACTCTTACAAAATGTTCTGTCTGTTCAAACCTCTGAAATTAAATATACAGCAAATCGATTCTTCACAGCCATCACTTAGTCTTGTCATATTGCCTCAGTGACAAAACTCACACTGAATTTCTGTATCTATGTTATAATTTTGCTATTTGTATCTAGCCGAAACAAGCAAATGAATTTATTAAATCACTTAAAGTATTAAACTTGGTAATTTTTAGATTTAGATAATAATATAGTTTTTTTTGTTCTGATTAATAAAAGGTAAATAAATAAACTTTATTAACAACGAAAATTACAAGCAAAGGAATAGAAAAATTACAACTAGTATTTACAATTGAAACCATTGAGCTAACTGCAGACGATTGCAAACAGTCTAAAGGTAGCTCAATTGGTAATAGTAATTTAAAAGCTCATAATAGGTCATAGTGCCTAAACCAGCCATGATGAACCAATAACCCTTCTTAAACATCTACCTTTACACAACTACGATAATTTATGGAAGGTTATAACAAAATGTAATTTTTGTTATTTTTTTGGATACTTGGGTTCCTCAAAGTAAAATGTTTATTCATGATTTAACAGGACTAAGACAAAATGGCGATCTTCACTTGAAGAATTAAAATGGTACTTATTTCAACAGTCTATAAGTCAACATCAAATCAAAGCATGTTGACGACAAATCGTGGAATCCACAGACAATGTCTGTCATTTTGTCACCGCGCCAGGAAACCGCCGCCGCCATAATGACACATGGGATTTATTCCAAAACAGCGGTCGTCACTTTTTGTGTCACTATTATACAAAGTCACTATACAGGGTTATAGATGTTTAATGATTAACCTCGAAAAGGCGACTTGGGTAGATCAAGACTAACAACTTTTGTTCTACGATTTTTTCTAATTCAATGATTTTTTTTTCCAGTTCAAAAAAAATATTATTAGCAAATTTCCAGTTCTAATCTTTTTAGCTCTATCTAGGCGTCGCAGATTGAGACATGTCGGTTTGGTACATGACCATGTCGTATACATAATCTAGTAGGGAAAGAAAGGGGTTGCGGTGAGGCGAGCGGGGGTTGAAAGAAATGGCCGCCAAAACTAAAAAAAATTAAAACTGGAGATGTATTACGTTAAGGCAAAAGTCATAGAACAAAAGTTGTTAGTCTTGATTCACCCAAGTCGCTTTTAAGAGGTTAATCATTAGATACCTATAACCCTGTATACATATGTAAGGCGAACCAAGTTATATATCCCATTATTCGAAAGGTGGGCAATTAATTTATAAGCAATTAATTGTGTGCTTCTCTAAATGTTTCCATCTTCTTCAATGTCGTTGTTTAGAGCAGACGTGCCTTACTTTATGTATTAAATTATATCATAGTAATTGCTGACTTGTGACCTCGTTTGCCACTTGGAAACAAACTGTGTCATAGTAGTAGAAGATCAGAACCTATATCGACATTCACCGAGTTGATAATAGAATCAAGCTTATTTTATAATAAATTTTGTATAGGTACTTAATGAGAAAATATTATATTAAAAATGGGTTGAAAAAAAAATCCTGGACAGAATTTTTTTATATACATATATATTTATTTGTATACCCCTATTATGACAGCTTTTTTTGCATTCAACCCTACAATCATCGTGTTCACAATAAAACAGCGCTTATGCAAATATTTATTTTTCTGTTATCACGTCAAGTGAAAGTAACCGGTAGGTATCGACCGACATACCTGTTTTAATACCTGTCAACCCAGTAGTTCGTCCTGGTAAATAATAGTCAACCCTATGTCTGCACATTGTATATGTTTTATACCTTAAGTCCATTATAAAATTTTCTTATCGTCGCACTATTTTATGAAAAATGAATTAAAAAAAAAATTAAACATTTACAGCCTTACCACAAAAAACAAATTCTCGACTTAGACAGGTGTTTAACAGTTGTTTAGCAAAAGTCATACTACAAAACCATGTGAAACAACTGTTAAACACGTGTCTAAGTCGTAACTTTTTTTTATGGTAAGGCTGATTCTGTCCAGGTTTTTTTTCAACCCATTTTTAATAATATTTTCTAATACTTAAACAAAATTTATTATAAAATAAGTTTGATTCTATTATCAACCCGGTGAATGTCGATATAGGTTTGCATCTTAGTCTATAGTGATTGGTGAAAATGGACATTTACTGTTAAGTTTACTGAATGAAATAAAATTAGGAACATAATACACAGTAAGTACAAAAATTTAAATATCACTACATAGTATAAAACAAAGTCGCTTTCTCTGTCCCTATATCCCTATGTCCCTTTGTATGCTTAAATCTTTACGCAACGGATTTTGATGCGGTTTTTTTAATAGATAGAGTGATTCAAGAGGAAGGCTTTATATGTATAATAAAACCGTGCGAAGCCGAGGCGGGTCGCTAGTACTCTTATATTTTATTATTATTTACATATATTTATATGTATATGTATCAAGCTATAAAAATTAACACTTTCCCAACGACTCCCACGACCCCCCCCCACCCCAAAAATTATATGGCTATCGTTTTCGACTAACTCGGGGATGAGGATTTCGAATATGATGCCGGCGGGGAGTGGCGAGCGAAGCGAGCCGCGCTGTGTGGTAGCATGACCGGAGTCGTATTGCGGTGAGCCGCTCGCCTTGCAGTGTGACCGCACGCATACTCCTCATATAGGTATCGTTTTTGAATAATTACAACCCGAAAATAACGATTAAGACGTCCATTTTGAACTCCAAGATGACTGACATTTTTTAATCGCAGAATACCTTCATGGGTATCGATTTCGAGCAAAACGAGGGTGTAGGTTACGAAAAGGGGTTCTAAATTTAAAATAAACAGTCAACGCAGCACGCAAAAAACAAGTTATATTATATATAAATAAATGAACAATTTTGAATGTTGGTAAATTATACAGAAATGCAAAAGTTAGTCAACGTAAAGCTTGTTGATAATGTCGGAGCATATTTCGGCTTCGTGGTAGGTACTGTTGAAGGACTTCCATGACTTCACTTGATTTTCCAAATATTCCTTTAATTGTATCTACTGATACATAATGTTTACAATCAACACACAACATCCTATTTTTAAGACAGTTAAAAAAAGAGAAATAGTTTTAAGATAAGAGAGAAATATAAGTTTTAAGACCGTTGACTATAAGATGTTTTACCAATTGTTGTAGAATTTATAAGCTTGCGCAGATAGGTACTATCTGTGATATAGGTTTTGTTGAAAATCTTACCTGAAACAGTTGATATTGACTTTTTGTATCGTGCCGACAATGTAGGGACTACTCGAAACTCGTATACAGGGTTATATGTATCTAATGATTAGCGACTTGGGTGAATCAAGTCTAACAACTTTAATATCTACTCTCTGCAATTGAGTTAGTACCTTAAGTAGTTTTATTACATTAGGTATAATAATAAATTAATTTATTTATTAGTCTTTACTTTATTAACTGTAAAATTTCACCACATAATTTATGTTGTGCCTAGGAGGCGGGCGATGAGGTCGCTCCACAGTTTTTAACTTTTGCGACCTCATCGTTCATTGTTGTACCCTACTTTATCTTTGTATTCTATTCAAAATACATTATTATTGTTTGGTAAAAAACTTTTGTTCAATAGCTTTTGCCAAAACGTAATACATCTCCAGTTTTTTTTTTACTTTTCGAGGGCATTTCTATCAACTCCTGCTCGCCTCACCACAACCCCTTTCTTTCTTTGCTAGATATACATATCTATAAGATATTATATAGGTCATGTACCGAACCGACATGATATAGGTCATGTACCGAACCGATATCATATAGGTCATGTACCGAACCGACATGTCTCAATCTGCGATGCCTAGACAGATCTAAGAAGATTGGAACTGGAAATTTGAGAAAGAGATTTGTGAGTTTTTATGAGGTAAAAATCATTGAATTAGAAAAAAATTTAGAACAAAAGTTGTTTGTCTTGAGTTACCCATGTCGCCTTCTCGAGCTTTATCTTTAAACACCTTATAACCCTGTATATTTAGGTAGCTATTGAAATAAGTGGCTGAAGTGAATATTTCGATACCTTTGAACAACAAGCTATCGTAGTCGGGTAAAAACCAATCTAATTGCCAAATAAAATCTAAGCGATATAATTCTTAAATTTCAACGGCGATATTAAAAATCTTAATGAAATTACTACTTTATAGTTATGCTTATATCTGCCCTCGGCTTCGCACGCTTTATTTCTATGGAATCGTTTCAAGTCTATTTCTATATCATGGGAACTGATAATTATATGGGATGAAAAGTAGCATATGTTTTATAACAGGGCTATAACTACGTGTAAATTATTTATAAATTTCAGCCTGCTATGTTTGGAAGTTTTATAGTGAAAAAGTAACAAACATCCACATATCTATACATCTATACATGGAAACTTTCGTGCTTGTAACTAGTAGTTCGTTAACTTACTTTTAAAGTGGTATTTTAACATTTCTGTAATATTCAGATCAGCCTTCAGGCTTGTTGCGTTATCATAACGCGTATCGGATAACAGATATTTGTTTACTAGGATAGTTCTTCTTCCGGTTGGTGTTTCTAAATTACTTATATACGCTGTACATAAGTCACCATCTCCAGTCAAGATATACCGAGGTGTGTTTTTTTCTGAAAGATAATATAAACACGGTCTGTACGGTCTTCAATGGTCCTTCAATATTCTACCTCTTGATACTAAGCTGTGACTTCACTGATACTAAGCTGTGACTTCACTGATACTAAGCTGTGACTTCACTGATACTAAGCTGTGACTTCACTGATACTAAGCTGTGACTTCACTGATACTAAGCTGTGACTTCACTGATACTAAGCTGTGACTTCACTGATACTAAGCTGTGACTTCACTGATACTAAGCTGTGACTTGACTGATATGTGTGAATCGGGTGCAGACAGGAGATAAAGTAGCGCCACCACATATTGTATCATATAATTACGTTAAACAAATGAATTTCCAAATATTCAGCGTCCCGCCCCGGCTTCGCACGGTTTTATTATACCTATAAACCTTCCTCTTGTATCACTCTATCTATTAAAAAACCGCATCAAAATCAGTTGCGTAGTTTTAAAGATTTAAGCAGTCAAAGAGAAATAGGGATATAGGGACAGAAAAAGCGACTTTGTTTTAAAATTTAAAAAAAGTGGTGGCGCCACTTTTGCTCCTGTTTGCGCCTAAAGATAATCAATAATCAATCATCAATATATATATTTCTTTAGGCTTACAAAATAAGCACTTAGACAAGTCAAATTTAATTCGCCTCAATTTTTTGTCCACTAGTGGAAGAGGCGAAATAGAAACCACTAACAATATACGGTACGATTCGAAATTACGTTTAAATTAGGTACTTTTCAATGTGAACGAATTACTACAGCTATTATATCATCATCATCATCATCATTAACCTATATTAGTCCACTGCTGGACAGCTATTATATAATAATGTTATTTCCATGTAAGGTTTTGTTATATAAACCTATTATAATCAATCATTTCCATATGAACTGACATACTTTCTTTAATGTTATAATATAATTTTTTATTACCTATTATAACAGTTTAGTGTTTTTATCAATGCAGTGTTTTTCCGCATTTCTGTAGTTACTTAAATAATTCAATGCATCCCCAATAAAATGGAAAAATACCTTCTTTAAAATAATAATAAAAATCTAAACGTTTCTCGCAGAGAGCCATAGTGTAGATACATCGATATAATATTCAAGGTTTTTGTTGCGATTTCCGATATTGCCTTCGATTAAGTAGGTAAATATTTTAAGTTCTCGACACACATTCGATTCATCATTTTGATCTGTCTGTAACAACGGATCGTAAAGATCAATTGTACCTACCTTATGTGGGGGCCTAAATGTCTCTGATCCATAGAGAAACAATGGGGAAACTGCAAACTAATGCGTCGCGCATGAGAAAATTTGTGATGCAAAATGAACTTACGTTGATATTGATATAGAACAATATATTTATATCCCATTTCACAGTTTCGAAATTCGATTTCACAGATATCAAAAAAATCTATGAATTTCTTTTCCTTGACATCGTAGGCACACACCTTATATGATTGAGGACTGAAAAAAACAATAATAGGTATTTGTACAAAGCCCAATAAGTTTAAATAATATTCCAATAAATAGACATAATGTGCGAAGTAGTTGACAAAGAGTTCCATAGGTAGGTATAGCATACCTAGGTACATAATATAAGACATTCTTCTTTTTAGGTCCAATTTTACCATTGCAATTGAACGCGATCAATATAAATTAAACTCATTTTAGCGGTTTAGACGAGGTTCCAATTATACCCAAAGATTAATTTCAGAACGCAGAATTTTTAGGGCTTAGCCTATAAACCAAGAGTCGTTTATGTTACTGTCAAACATAGCAAGAAACGAGTTCTGTACGTCTACCATGAGTTTTGCTTATTTTACTCGCTAGCGACTGTAGTTAAAAAAAGTATGAAAACTTGAACAGCGCCTCTTGCGGATAGTTGGGTGCTAAACATGCGCTATACTATCTGCGCATTTACGTAACTACTATAGTATAGTCAGGCGATTGTAATGTCAAAACTCATGGTAGACGTCAGTACCTCTACCATGATTTTGACAACAAAAACCGAAGTTTCTGATCACTTTACTGCTCTCTTAACTCTTATTTTATTCTTATTTATATTGGGTGACTTTTATAGCAGACTTTTGAAAGAAAAATGAAATACTTATTTGTGTTTTAATTACAACAAAGCTACGAATTATTTAAGAATAAAATATAAAACAATTACACCAACACACCAAAACAAATAGTTAAATTTTTACGATAAAGAATAATCAAAACAGCACCACAAAAGCAGCAGTTTGACGCGGATTTCCTAAACATTTAATATACTACGAACGGTTAAGAATTGGATCCCTATATAACTCAACCATTATCTCCAGCATCATTTCTGAAATTCTATCTTCTTCTTTTCAATGTTTTCTCTCAGTGTCCTTATTTCAGCAACGTAGACGAATATGGGAAACATCAACAAACGGACAGACGGTCAACAAAATGATGCTATAAGGGGGGATCCTGTTATTCCTATTGAGAAACGGAAAAATAAAATTTAAAAACCGAAGTCACAACGTTCAGTCCCCGGAATATACAACTCCTGCATCGCAGGGTGTACATATTCTTTGTAATCCCTAGGTCATCAAATCGATCCAGGTACCTTGCATAAATACATTGAATTAGATCAGCTTGGCAGTCATTGTCTTCATCATCGTAGTAATTATATTCATGGGTATCGAGTCCCTCCATTTTTTCATACGGACCAACCTCAATATCAATATCTGGCAAACTCCACTTCATTGATATGTTTTCATGCTGTGCAATGCAGACATATACGCCAGCTATAGAATAAAAAAGAATGAATGAATGAACATTTAATTTTAATAGAAAGTATAAAACAATAAAAAACTTAAAGGGCTAAAGTCATTTAACACGGGGATATTTACCATGATTTGATTTGCTTTGAGTTTTTCGATATTTCAGCACAGTTTTATGCGCATGATCACGAAAGATCGATCTACCCTCATTTTTCGTCTTTTGCTACGAACGTTACCATTACCAATAAAAAAATCAAATCATGGTTAATATCTAGTGCGAAATGACTTTCGTCTTAGTAACCATGATAGTTTTAAACTTATAAGTTAAACTTAATAAAAAAAACATAATTCAAAAAAGGCCTTATCGCTGACTCAGACTATAGAACTATCTAGACGGAGCCCCAACGAAACCCGCACTGAGGCAGGTAAAATTACGCCTTGGCGTGTACAAACACACTTACGCAAACATATATGACGAAATTACGCCTTGCCTTGTCAGTCCAGCTAAGCCGTCGCGCGGAGTGTCACGCAACATTATTACGCGATTTATAGGGACAAAATGGCGAATTTTAGGTATTGTTAAAGGGTGTTAAAACCAATCTTCGAGACATAAAAAGTAGGATGGAATCACATTTCATACGAAAGTACACATTATTTCAAGTAAATCAATTTTAATAATTATTATGAGCGCTGGAAACACAAAACCACAACATCCACAAGTGTTGCCACGTGTAGGCGTCACAATAGTTCCCGTTTATTGAGCAAGTTACTAATGTGACGAGAAATATAACGTTCAATTACCTATTTCTATGATTAACCTACTGCCAACGGATTATTAGAATGAATTAGAATGATTTCAATGAGTGAGGTCTCTAGTGATTCGTCTCAACATCTCGGTGATTATAGGCTATATGTCGTCAGACAAAATTGGAGGTATACCGAGAAGAGGGTCTAAATAGTAATAATATTGGGGTAAAATATTTTTACTGCACGGCAACACTCACTACGAGCACACATGTTTTCGAAACCAGCTTCGAATCATTGTTGACAGCGCTCCGTCTACACTTGCGAGCTATAAACTGGAATCACTTCATCGCTGGTTTCTGCAGACCATATTTTACAGTTTCCATGGAATAAACTGCAGATTGGTGTAAACCATTTGAAAAGAAATTTTGTTAGCTTTCGAATGGTATAAAAAATATTTTAATTTAATTAAGTTTCCTACCTTCTTGTAGTGAATTATTACAATAAGTCGAAGTTGTGGATGTTTAAATTAATAAGAAATAATATGAAAACATAAAATTTTTATTTAAAATCTTTGTTATTTCCCGCTTAATATTTTGTTTTGCCCCCCTGGCCCTTGACTGCTTGTAAACGATTTTTCATTGACCTAATGAGTTTCCTGTGGAATTTCCTGCCACTCTTCGATAAGAGCAGTTTTTAGGCCTTCTATTTCGTTATTGACGCCGGAGCTGGAGATCTTTATCTTTATAGTATATGATAGTACGCTGAGAGAACCCTTGCTGGATTAGGGTGACGATTTGAGCGGCTTCTATTGGTGTGGTTTCAATTTTCTTGTAATTCCAGTATTTTGAGTGACGTGACTGATAGGACTGATGACGAAATTGTATAAATTCCCAGTTTTTATAGGGATTCAGGAGTTTGAAAAAATTCATGTTTCGTTCCAAAAAATTATGTCTTTTGTTCTCACGTTCCATGAGATATAATGAAAAATTTTTTCGCTATGATATTGAAAGAGTTTGAAAGCTAATAAAATTATCTTTAAAATAATATACCATAACCTACAGTTTAATCCATGGAAACTGTAAAATATGGTCTGCAAAAACCAGCGATGAGAGATAAAAGTGTCACAGAATTCAATTTACAATGTGCAAAGACGGACGCCTTCTAAAGGCGACTTACAGACGCGCGTTTTTTGAATCGGCCTTTTATAGGTATGTCGACATATGAGAGGATATTGTCATGCTACTTACTCTAAAAATTTGGAATTGTTCAGAATTCTAAATTTCTATGTATAGGTAAATTACCATTGTTTAAAGATTGACTATCAAAGTACCTAACTAATAATTGAACTTAAAAAAAATCACTTTGTGGTGTTTCTGCATTCTGCCATCAACAATTAATTATTATTAATCATGAGGCAAAAGAGATTAGCGTATTTTGCGACAACGATCTTTTTTTCGTTTGAAATAATAATCAAGATGAATCCACAAACATTTTAAATATTCAAGAAACTTCTACTTTTACAAAACATAAACATCTTATGGCTTACCTTTTCTGCAACTCTATCATTTTATGATGGAACGCTGTGGAAGCATTTTGGTACCTACTTATAATTTTTAAAATAATTTATGTCTAGTAAAAACTGGAAGCCCTGGCAAATACATTTTTGGAGCGCGGTGGAACTACCCTTTCTTTTAAAGTCTTCTAAGATTGTTTGAAGAGTTCCGTCACTTATATTTAGAATTGAATGGGATCTATGACTATCTTCTTCATTCAGCATAAGCGGTATTGCTATTTTGTTTGGTAATTTTCGGTTAGGCGCAAAGTAAAAGACGTTTGAAGAATAAATATATTATGTACTATACCTACTCTGTTTTTCCGTACTAAATTTGGTTATCATTTTATGTTTTACTACATGAAACTGCAGCATACAGAGAGCATACTGCAAAACTCACAAAAAGATCAGTAATGATGTGCTATATACTGTGGTTTCATTTATTTGACTAACATGAAATAAGCCTTATACTGACCTTGTAACAACGAAATAAACATACATGTAATTGACATAGAGCTATAAAAAATAAATAAATAAATAATGCTGGACAATCTGTTATTGGCACTATAGATAACTGATATATTTAAAACATTATATACATAGATATTTTTTACTATACATATTAAACACCCAGACCAACGTAACAAATTTCTGCAGATTGTGCACAAATTTGTTCAGAGGCGGGAATCGAACCCGCAACCTGAGTCGCAGGCGGACCTTCGCCCATCGCGCCACATCGGTTGTCGAAGCTCTCGTAGCTATGAAACCTAGTTACAAAAAAAGGGCATTAAACGGGTATTCTCAAGCAATATTTACATCAATTCACTAAAATTGACGACTTACTGCCCTTTTGCTAACGAGGGCAGAATTATCTATCTATCACGGTACATGAGAACCGAACCCAGAATCTTACTAATAGGGTACGGTACCGAAAAAGACAGCATCACTACATAGTATAAAACAAAGTCGCTTTTTCTGTCCCTATGTCCCTATATCCTTATGTCCATTTGAATCCTTAAATCTTTAAAACTACACAACGGATTTTGATGCGGTTTTTTTAAATAGATAGAGTGATTCAAGAGGAAGGTTTATACGTATAATACAACCGTGTGAAGCCGGGCGGGTCGCTAGTAAGTTATATAATGACAGCAAACATAAAAAAACATAACTCACATCTCACTTTTACTTACCAAAAAATATAAGTGAAGTGAAAAGGAACATTTTACTGCGAACCGTACCGTACTAATGAACGGTAAAATTTGATTTGTAATTAAAAAGGTTTATCATAATTACCAACAAAAAAGTATTAAAGTAAACGACCGTTATTCAGCTTTAATGACACCCTTCGTGGTGCAGCAGCGGTGAAGCCACGGGTTCTATTCCCGCCTCGAGATAAATGCGTAAAGATATTTTGACAGGGTGCTCTGAGCTTTTTCTAACTAATTAAACTGATTAAATCACCTTCTCTGAGCCACGCGCACTCAAAGGAAGTGGACGTGGCAAAGCCCCGACACTGTGACTAAAAATGAGATCGACTTCATCATGACGGATAGCAAGCACATATTCAGAGATGTCTCAGTGATCAACAGGTTCAATACCGGATCTGATCACCGAATGCTCCGAGGCACTCTGAATATCAACTTGAAGCTTGAAAGACACCGTCTGATGAAGTCCACGCTCCGACCAAATCCAATCCAAATCATGGCGGGCACCGAGAAGTTTGAGCAGCTACTCGGAGACAGATTTGTTGCCTTGGAACCCACTGATGACGCTGACGAGAGCCTACACAATCTGGTCGAAACGTTGAGGGATGAGGGCATCAAGTTCTGCAAAAAACAGCGAACTGGCAAGAAGTCCAAACTCTCGGATGAGACTCTGGATCTGATGACAAGAAGACGGGAAACCACCCAAGTGTCTTCGGCAGAGAGGTCAGACCTGAACAAGCGAATTGCGAAGATGGTACGGCGCGACCTTCGGAGCTCCAACACACGCCTCATTGAAGAGGCGATAGAGCGAAACTGAGGGTCCAAAGTATTCACTCAGCAGCTTGGCAGGAGCCACCTGACGAAGCTTAAAACGCACGATGGGAGGACCGTAGTGTCGAAACCGGAGATTTCAGCCGAGATAGAGGATTTTTATGGCCGTCTGTACACTGCACATGCCCCTCGTTCCCGACGAGATGACCTTGATTCTAGAGCCACCCTGACACGCCACTACACCGACGAACTGCCAGACATCAGTCAAGACGAAATCGTGTTAGCTTTGAGGCAGCTTAAAAATGGAAAAGCCCCCGGTGAGGACGGTATAACTTCAGAGCTTCTGAAGGCAGGAGGAGCCTCCGTTATACAGGAGCTACAAAACCTCTTCAATACCGTCCTCCACAGTGGGAGAACTCCTAAGGCGTGGAGCGGGAGTTTGGTGGTGCTCTTTTTTAAGAAGGGTGATAAAACTCTCCTTAAAAATTACAGACCCATCACACTCCTGAGCCACATCTATAAGCTGTTCTCACGAGTGATCACGAATCGTCTCGCCAGGAGACTTGACGAGTTCCAGCCACCGGAACAGGCCGGGTTCCGCGGAGGATATGGCACCATAGACCACATACACACAGTGAGGCAGATTATACAGAAGTCCGAAGAGTACAATCAGCCCCTGTGTCTCGCTTTTGTGGACTATGAGAAAGCTTTTGACTCCGTTGAAACCTGGGCTGTTCTGGAATCCTTACAGCGATGCCAAGTAGACTATCGTTACATCGAAGTGCTGAGGTGTCTCTATGAAGCTGCCACTATGAGTGTCCAAGTACAGGACCAGCAGTCTAAACCTATCCAATTGCGCAGAGGAGTGAGACAGGGGGATGTCATATCCCCGAAACTGTTCACGAGCGCATTGGAAGATATGTTTAAGACGCTGGACTGGAAAGGTAAGGGCATTAACATAAACGGCGATTACATCTCACACCTTCGATTCGCTGATGACATAGTCGTAATGGCGGAGTCGCTAGAGGAGCTGACCCACATGCTGGACGGCCTAGCTTCAGCCTCGCGATGTATCGGTCTTGGCATGAATTTGGATAAAACCAAAGTCATGATCAATGGCCACATTGTTCCGGGACCGATAGTCGTTGATGGTCACCTTCTTGAAATTGTTTCCGAGTATACTTACCTTGGGCAGATTGTACAGCTAGGTAAAAACAATTTTGAGAAGGAGGCCAAGAGGAGGATCCAGCTAGGCTGGGCAGCATTTGGGAAACTACGTCAAGTCTTCTCTTCATCCATACCGCAATGTTTGAAAACGAAAGTTTTCAATCAGTGCGTCCTACCCGTAATGACCTACGGAGCTGAGACGTGGACGCTCACGGTAGGGCTGGTCCACCAGTTCAAAGTCGCCCAGCGAGCTATGGAAAGAGCTATGCTCGGAGTCTCTCTGAAGGATAGAATTCGTAACGAATACATCCGACAGAGAACCAAAGTTATCGACATAGCTCAAAGAATTAGCAAGCTGAAGTGGCAATGGGCCGGCCATATCTCGCGAAGAACCGACAACCGTTGGGGTAAACGTGTTCTTGAGTGGAGACCGCGACTCGGTAAACGTAGCGTAGGACGCCCTCCGGCCAGGTGGGATGACGATCTGCGAAAGACTGCTGGCAGATGCTGGATGCGTCAAGCTGAAGACAGGGCGCTATGGCGCTCATTGGGGGAGGCCTATGTCCAGCAGTGGACTAATATAGGTTGATGATGATGAGCCACGCGCGAACCTTCGGGCAACCATATTCGCCCGCACCGACAGCGCCCTCCGCTCTCATTCGATGTCGTCATTGTCTTTGAGGTCGGTGGTGAGTTTGTGGCTAAGTACTTGAATAAGTACACCCTCTCTCAACCTCTCTCTGTTACGTTGACAAAAAATAAAGAAAATTAAATACGAAGTATATTTGCACCCAGAGATTTTCCCAATTGGTTGAATCCTGTTTAGTTTAAACAAGATTCTCTTGTCATCTTTCCCGATGACATCGTAACTAATATTTTTATGTATCAAATATGAAATTTTTCACAAATTTCATTTGTTAGTTTTCTTAAAATTTTAAAAAGAAAATTAAAAGTAAAAACCGTCCAAGTGCGAGCCGGACTCGCGCACGAAGGGTTCCGTATCTACATTTTATTTTATTTTATGGGATTATATAAATAAAAATTCCGGACAGTCCACACAGCATCACGTAGCCCCAAGCTAAGCAGAGCTTGTGTTATGGGTACTAGATGACTGATATACTAAATACAATTTATTAAATAGATAGACATTTTTTATTATACATAGAAAACACCCAGACCAACGGGAACAAATTTGTTCCGAGGCGGGAATCGAACCCGCAACCTCCTGCGTCGCAGGCGGACCTTCGCCCACCGCGCCACATCGGTCGTCATAAATATTTATTAAACTTTTCTTTTCTTTTCTTCTAAGCATTTGTTGTTATAGCGGTATATTATAATTTGTGAATATTTCAATTGTCTAGCTATCGCGGTTCTTGAGATAGAGCCTGGTGACAGAGTGACGGATCGGCAGACGGACAGACAGCGAGCCTAGTAAAAGGATCCCGTTTTTACCCTTTGGGTGCGGAACCCTAAAAAGTACACTGGCATAGAGAACCTTCCATATATCAAGGTGAACCGATTTTGCTATTTTCTTTTTATTTAAAAGCTGTGGTCTTTCTCATTTGGTCCCATTTAAATTTAGTCAAGATCCGACCAAGCACATTTTAATACCATTAGTAAAAAATCATAAATGACAACAAATTTCATTACCAATATCCAGTTGGTGCTTGTACCTACGTACTTTGATTTATGGATTTGATTAGAATGATACGTTGCTATAGCTATTATTCAAGTTATTCAACATAAAATTTATATTGTTTGTTTTGTACTTTGGAACGTTCATTACTCTTAGATTTTTTTTCTTTAGAAAGAAAATATCCTACTAGGCCTTAATAATTCTCCGGCATGAAAGTTTCTATCTTACTATTCTTATTATTATAATAAATGGGAAAGTCTTTGTAAATATTTGTTATAAGTAATTTTTGTAACGACTTAAGTTATTTAAATTAAATTTGGTATGTAGAGGTAGATAGTTTAGGTCTTAGAATAGGACATAGGATATTAAAATTTGGAAATGTTAACCTCTGAGGGGGTTAAATAGGGTGGTAAAGTTTGGGTGGAAAATATTTTTCTCTTGGTTCGATTCACTCAAATCTCGGTATAAATAAACTAGAGAGTGAATAATTAAACACATGCTTTTTATTTTTACACAATTACCCCTAGGGGGAGAGCAATCAATTTCTGAAATTTGTACAAAAAAAACTGTGGTTCGCGGGCGAAGCCGCGGGGCGCATTTAGTAACGTAATAAAAAAGGGTTAGTTACGCTAGAGTTATAAATATGGACCTAAAATTAAAATTCTCTCTAAGCGCTCACATTTCTAATAAAAGTACCACTCTTTATAAACTTAATGGTTTCCAAAAACAGATAATGGGCTCGTCTGATCTCACAAAGATATTTATAACTAATATCTGTCCGCGACTTTATACGCATTGATTCTATGGAAAGGTTTCACTTTCAAGGATATTTCTATTCCATGGCATTTAATCAAAGAATTGGCAAGCTGAAGTGGCAGTGGGCCGGCCATATCTCGCGAATAACCGACAACCGTTGGGGTAAACGTGTTCTTGAGTGGAGACCTCGACTTGGCAAACGTAGTGTAGGACGCCCTCCGGCCAGGTGGGATGACGATCTGCGAAAGACTGCTGGCAGATGCTGGATGCGTCAAGCTGAAGACAGGGCGCTATGGCGCTCATTGGGGGAGGCTTATGTCCAGCAGTGGACTAACATGGGCTGATGATGATGATGGCATTTAGGGGTAAAAAGTAGCCTAAGTAGATATATGTTTTATTCCGGAGCTAGAACTACTTCTATTAAAAATTTTGGACAATTCGTTCTGTAGTTTACGTGAAAGTGTAACATCATCCATCCATCCATCGATCTATCCATATAGATCGCTGTTAGCGATAAGGCTGCCAATTGTTCCACTTTAGTTGTAATTAGTATGCTTTGATGTATTTTGTTATCGAAACATAATTAGATTACATAGCTCACTAGTATATACAATTATAACAAACTCTTAAAAATCTAAGCCGTCACCAGAAGGCAAAGTACCCAGAATGCTGGCAGCATTGCCACGTTGAATGGCAATGCTAATTCGTTGACCAAAATAGAAGCCAGCATTCTTATCTCCTGTGGACTCTATGAGAAGTTTCGTCAGATCTTTAAAAATTGTGTGTGCCCCAGGACCCCAAGGACCAAGGGTTTCCACCCCAAATGGCTCAAATAGGTAACCTCGGTCAAGATTAGCATATTTTCGCCGT
This sequence comes from Eupithecia centaureata, assembly GCA_944547425.1. NCBI lineage: Eukaryota > Metazoa > Arthropoda > Insecta > Lepidoptera > Geometridae > Eupithecia > Eupithecia centaureata. The sequence goes on from OX155696.1 coordinate 8,317,850, forward strand.
TTGAGGGACTCCGCTGATGAAGCTGCGGAGCCAGCCCTTGCTGATGTCCCTGCCAGATGTGAAGGCGCTAGAGTATCTACACACGTGGCATCCCAAACTAAAGGCCGACCCATCTTCCAGGGAATCAGAGTCATACCGTCAGGTCTTTTACCATCATCTAATTGTTAATTGAATTATGGCGGGACACACGTCCTGCACTAGAGACACATGCCAATGCATGGTGACCAAGCTTGTCCACGGTTTCACCACACTGGCAACGGTGTGCAACTAGGCAAGGGGAACCTAAACGCAAGGAGGTGGCCACCCGAAATGAGTTGTTGTCTAAAAGGGTACCTAGATTTTTAGAAGGCAGAACATGTAACCAAAGTCCTGATTCCCACTCAGAAACGGCGAGTAGACGGGCACGTTCTATTGAGCTGGTAGACGTATTAATAAGATTTTTCCGTACCAGCTCACAAAGTGGCTCATCCCATAGCCTCTGAGAAGACAGGACTTTTGGAAGATTGGTGTCAGGACAGGCTATTTTCCATAAGCCTAGTGCTTCGTTGTAACCTGTAATTTCAAAATTTTGAGAACATTTTGCCAAAATTTTATGAATAAGATCTTTAGTACCATGAACTGATGATAAAAAACCTGGGAGTGAAACACTAGAAATTTCTCGAACACCTAAACCACCCAATCTAATAGGAAGAGTGGCCTGGTGCCATGCTCGGTCATCCAAAGGAATATTGAAAATTTTGATTAAAGTGTCGCGCATGATGCTGTCCAACTGCTGTGTAAGATTGGGAAATTTCCAGAGTTGGGAGCATCGTAGATAATAGGTAAATTTAGGAACAAAAAGGCAGAAACGTAAAATAACAAAAGCTACGTGAACATTAACATTTTGCAATTTATCGGAAAATGAGATATTTCAGAAATAAATTTTGTTATCACAATAAATTAATTAAATATCTTTCTTTCCATTCAAACTTTCGCATTTTTTATAAGAGAGTAAAGTAGGTACCAATTTAGGCCATAATCATAATTATCATGAGAGTAAAAAATGTAAGAGATGTTTTGCTAAAACTATGTCAGATTAAAAAGTTATTTGTAGTGTCAGAAGCCGAGTCGACTGCACGTATAGTGTTTTAGTATGAAAGGCCTACTATACTCTCGACCCAGTTTCAGTGAGTAGGGGAATACTAAGGGAGGCGTTCAGTGAAGCGCAATATGGCGAAAAAGTTGACATCAGACTTTATTTGCGGACGAAGATACTAATCATTTTGATATATGTATCTACAGACCTCAAAATAAAATGATTGAAGATTTTTACAAAAAACCATCAATTGCCTTTAAATTTCACTCATTATTAAGGATAAATCAATATCTAAATTTGATTTATGAGCAAGTTAAATCATATTTCAAAGGCACACCATGAGAAGTACCTGATTCTAATAAAAATAAAACCTGTTTATTCAAACATGGAAAGAGCATATACACTCTTAGTGCATTAAAATGGCGAAGGGAATACATCCAATAAAGAAGGAACAGTTCAACATCTGAGGGAAATATATTAAGGATATGTTCACTCTACGATGTCTGGAATTATTATGTATGGTAACTCAACGGATTGCGAAAGAGTTCTAGAAATGCAAAAAAGAGTAATCAGAACCCTCGTGAAGGCATAATATAGAGACTATTGTAGGGAGAGCACTTTAAAACACTGGGTATTCTCACATCAGCTGCTGTATACATTGATGAAGTTCTCAACTAATGTCAGACTGTGTGTCATACAGTCAGATATAACAACACCAATTCATATTGAGAGGGACTGAAAGTAAAATTTGTAACAGACATCAAATGCACTTAAAATCTAATAAACATAGACTACATATATCTACAAAATATCTTATATAATAGGTTCTAATAAAAATAAAACCTGTTTATTCAAACATGGAAAGAGCATATACACTCTTAGTGCATTAAAATGGCGAAGGGAATACATCCAATAAAGAAGGAACAGTTCAACATCTGAGGGAAATATATTAAGGATATGTTCACTCTACGATGTCTGGAATTATTATGTATGGTAACTCAACGGATTGCGAAAGAGTTCTAGAAATGCAAAAAAGAGCAATCAGAACCCTCGTGAAGGCATAATATAGAGACTATTGTAGGGAGAGCACTTTAAAACACTGGGTATTCTCACATCAGCTGCTGTATACATTGATGAAGTTCTCAACTAATGTCAGACTGTGTGTCATACAGTCAGATATAACAACACCAATTCATATTGAGAGGGACTGAAAGTAAAATTTGTAACAGACATCAAATGCACTTAAAATCTAATAAACATAGACTACATATATCTACAAAACTATCTTATATAATAGGTTAAATTGTTGAATAAATTACTATTTAGTATTAAAATGACGGAAAATTACAACTCATCACTACATAGTATATTCTATTTCGCTTCTTCCACTAGTGGACAAAAAGGGGAAATCAATTATCACTTTATTTCTTACATTATTTTGATAATTATGTACCTATAGTTTAAATTTGACTTGTATATGTGCTTATTTTGTAAGCTTAATGAAATAAAGATATTGATTTACAGATTTACTGATTAAAAACAAGGTTGCTTTCTCTGTTTCTATGTCCCTAAGTATGCTTAAATCTTTAAAACTACGCAACGGATTCTGATGAGGATTTTTTTAATAGATAGAGTGATTCAGAAGAAAAGTTTATACGTACTAATAAAACCGTGCGTCGTCGGGGCGGGTCACTAGTTTTAAATAAAGTTAAGACTCTCATAGTTGATAAAACAATTTATAATGTAAGTGAGTTTTTAAATAACGACTACAGCCAATTCAATAAGGATGAAAAATTCGTTACTGTGTGTATTTTTTTTATTATTTTATGTTGTATTTTTTATCGTTTTTGTTAAGTATTTGAAATTGTTATTTTATTTATTACCTGACAAGAAATTGATTGCATATAACCAACTAGGTAAATAAATTTATAGGTGCATTTTTTTTTTCTGATTACCATATAAAATTTGTATACATAATATATTATGCTCTTCTTTTAATAAAGAATTTCATTTCATTTCATTAACAAAAATAAAAAAAAACTTTTATTTCTTATAAAAAATACTTAAGGCGCTGTATGTCGACAATTGGCCCTTTTTAACTAGAAACAGATAATACTTCTGAGCAAGCTACATTTCAAATGTATATATCTATATTACTTCACGATCATACCTAGATCAATAGCTAATTCGAAAACATAACAGCAGAAACTTTTCTTAATAAATATATCTTTTCAAAATGATACGTTTCAGAATTTAAAATCAAAATATATTGATAGCTACGATAAACATCAACTAGGGAGTTATTGTTAAAGTTAGGTAATATTTTTGTCTAGTATCCGGTTAGCTTAGTTTTTTGATGAAGGTTCTTATTAAATTTAAATATTAATTTATTCGATTAACAGCAGGCGCTGAGTCCGTCGCCCATGCATCAGTACCGCCGTGACCACTGTCAAGGCTGGACGTGTGCTTGATGTCGTCTCAGATATCAATGACAATCCATACGTAATATTTATCGTGAATATTCGGTTAGAGTCTGTCCAGATGGGGCGGTTTACGTGCGCGCGCTCCTATGCGCGGTGCGGTAGGGAGGGACTCGGGGACAGTTATAAACATGGAAACAAATAAAATAGTTCTGGAAACGTCGGAAGCAAAAAGCACTACAAAGATCTAACATACATCCAATTCTCCTAATTCTTCCGTTATTAGTTAATTGTAACGTTTCATGGTTTTATTGGATTATCTCTGATTGATTCAATTTTCCCATACTGCTACTCTTTTTTCAATTTCGTCTATGAAAAGGACGGTAATATATGTACGGTATAAGAAATACGTCCACCCGCGTCGCACGTACCACTGGCTGGACGAGGATCGCGCACCAGCAACTGGACGGGATGTAGGTATAGTGCTCTAGTATCTGGAGAAAACGCGAGAGCACTCGCGAGTAAAACGCTCCATCTGAACAGGCTCTTAGCTAGCGTTCCCTGACAGATTGACTATGTTTCATTTCGATTGACAACTAGGATTTAGGGAAATCAAATTTTTGAATATAGAATACCAGTACGCTGCACAAATTATCAAAACTAAATTTCATTTAACATCCAGAGATATGATATCGTTTTGCATAGAGTGGAACTGGAACGTAATCGAGATGGCACAAAAAAATATAATGATGGAAATCTATAAATTAGGATTTGCTCTTGGGAATTCCAGGTTCCAAATTTCCCGGGATTTCCCAAAATTTATGGATAATTTTAAAACCTGGTAATTGTACATTATTTCTCGGGAAATTTCGGGTCTTTTATAACAAAACTTTATCTATTCCATCATCTTGTAGCATTTCGTATATATTCATACCTTCGCGGTAGGTATAAGGTATTATAGTTCTCAGAGCTTTATCTCTTGTGATGAGTAAATAAATAAAAATAAAAATAAAAATCATTTATTTCAAGCACACGACTTATATAGGGAAAAATTTACAAATGAAACTTACAAACTAACAGTGTATGTGGACAGATGGCGTTCACAACAGTGCCTCGTGTAGGCACAGTCCACTCTGGACGCTATCATGGCTAGGACGATGTTAGCGCTCCCCCGCACCCTGCGCACCAGGGATGTGGCGCGCTTGCGCATACTAGTGTGGAAACAATCTATGCGCGCCGCCGCGAACATCCCCGAGGCGCTGCAGTAACGGGGGAGCCCCAACACCCCCCTAAGCGCATTATTATACTGAACGCGGATTGCGCTGTAGGTTGCAAGCGAATATTTCGCCCACAGGCTGGACGTGTACAGGGATGTACAGTAGGCTCGAAATAACGTGAGTTTTACTCCCACCAAGCCTCGTGCAAACCTTCTAGCTATCATATTCGCCCGCACCGACAGCGCCCTCCGCTCCCGCTCTATGTCATCATTGTCCTTTGTAAAGGATTTTGAATAATGCTCTAATCAAGTGACATACTTTTTTTATAAATTAAATGAATATATTATATAAAATTTCACACCGGCAGATATACCTACCAAAACTGTCAGTGTTCAAACTACGGAACCAATTAATGGAACTTAATATTCATATTGCGCATTCGCATTTTTATTTTGCAGCAGACAGTTAGCTTTGATCGAATTTGAAAATAAGGAATAAACGAATTTGAATTTTGTTTTTTTCTTATTATTAAAAATAGAGGATCATGGGATTCTAAACCTCATATTTGTTATATTTCCCAATGTGTTTTATTTTCCCTGAATTTACCTAAAGTGCAAATGAAATTTCCTTATTTTATATCTTTATCTATTATCTGCAAACTCATTCTGTAAAATCTCGAATTTGAACTCGAATCCACTCTAGTGACCGAGCTACGTCATTCTTTAGCATAGGCCCTATGGTAAAAAATGACGGGTATAGGGGAACGTAGGCTAATGCAAGTGGTCGGGCAATGAGTGATATGGTAAAATTGAATTGATGGTAACCTAGCTCATATTTTGAAGAAGATAAATTATGTGCAATTTGTTTAGATACTGAAACAGTATGTGCTACCGATGATGCAGAAGTTGAAAAAACTGGACTCTTAAAAAGTGTTCTGGCAGTGATAGTCCAGATTCTTATTTTGTACATTTTGTTTGGATCCATAAAGTCTGGATCTTTTGTTTTCCATCAATAACTTCATATTTATTTCTTCTTTTTATTTGCAAAATTTTGATTGTCAAAATTTTATGTTTTGTGTTACTGGTACTTTTGCCATTTTTTTGATTAAATATTAAATATATTTTCTCTAGCATTAAATGAGCTCTCATTAGCCGCATTTGACGGATAAAAGGAGCGACTGACTTGTAAAACTTTAAATTGTCACTATATACATATCTATAGTAGATTTTAACTTTTATTTAAGTACTATTTAATAATATAGAAAAGTTTTTTTATGTTCTTAATATTTAGGGACTTTATGTTTAATAGACTATGCCAGTACCATATTTTAACTTTATACTATACAAATTTCAATAATTTATTAAATAAGTATAAAATTATTAAATAAAAATAAGAAGAATTTTGATACGATTGCAAAAATTTTATAATGAACTTAAAAAAAAATATCAAGATATTATTATGACTTGATCATCGTGTTCACTAGCGGGTAATGGGGGTCACCCGATTCTCATTACCCACAAGTATTTTACGAAGAATAAATTTTCTAAACGTTTCTAATAATTGTACTTTTGGAGATAGGAGGGTGACCACCATTACCCGCTGATTCCTATTACCCGGTCTTCCCCTACCTACACAGGTACCAGCAACGCGATCTTATAAAAACTATTTTATATTTATTAACGGTAGGCTTGCGCCATCTATTAGGCTGCCCATGTCAACTTTACTGGTAGTATCTGCCGCGATTTTAGCCAATGAGCGCGTCTTAATTAATTTCCTTTCTCCAGTGTCGCCTTTTCTTAATAATATGTTAATAAGTTAGTAAAATTTTTTTTTTTTTTTTTAAGCTTCAAAATTTCAAATTAGAAATCTATATTAACAACGAAAATTACAAGCAAGGAATAGAAAAATTACAACTAGTATTTACAATTGAAACCATTGAGCTAACTGCAGACGGTTGCAAACAGTCTAAAGGTAGCTCAATTGATCCATGTCAATACCAGTCGGAAGCGTCCCCAAGACACTGGCTGCATTACCACGCTGTATGGCAATGCTGATGCGCTGAGCCAGATATTCACCAGCTCTCGGGTCACGCGTCGCATCGACCAGACGCTCAGATATTTTTTTAAAAACCCGGAGAGCCTCGGTACCCCACGGACCTAGGGTCTCGAATCCAAGGGGAGCAAATGCGTAGGTTCTGTCGAGACCTGCATATTTGCGCCTCTTGAGATCCTCGGCCAGATCTGCCGCCGCACCAGCCCTAGTGGATGTCCTTGAAAGATGGGAAGGTGCAAGTGTGTCGACGCATGTAGCGTCCCACACAATGGGCCTCCCCAACTCCCATGGGACTAGTGTCATACCGTCGGGCCTCTTGCCATCGTCACGGAACAGACCATTCGGTTCGAGAATAGCTGGTACGTTAGCGCTGACAAAGGCCCGCCGGATGATGTCATTAAGGCTGGCATGACGAGATATCCGACCAGCGGCCCTAGTACACGATAATCCGTGATGACCAAGCTGTTCGACTGCAGTACCGCACTGGCATTGATGAGGCGCACAACACCTTGCACCCAACCGAATACATGTTGCGATACGGAAAGTAGCGGGTTCCAATAAAGTGCCAGTGTTATAAGAAGGAAGTGCTTGCAGCCAATGTCCTGACTCCCATTTAGAAACGGCTAGGAGACGGGCACGATCTGCCGAGCTGGAGCACGTTTGTAACAAACATTTCCGTGTCAACTCACACAAAGGCCCGTCCCATTGCCGTTGGGACGAAAGAGATTTTGGAGGAGCAGCATCGGGGCAAGCACTATGCCAAGCCGTTCTAGCTTCGTCTACATATGAAATTTGAAAAGAAATTTGTGATCGGACCAAATCAGACGTGTTTAAAATTTTTTCAACTAAAGAAAAAATTGTTAGTAAAATTGTATATTTTAATTTATTTTTCTGCAAGAACCAAGTTGGGTGATGGCCTTCTAAAATGCCCATTGCTCTCGGTCTTAGCCTGTTTTGTGCCAACTTGGTCCAGCGATTTGTTGTATCTCGTCTTCCCTACGTGTTAGTGAATGACGTCATAACATACATAAATAATATGAGACTAATTGATAGCCTTTTTTTTTTGAAGTTGGTTTATAAGAAGGGAGTTGTCAATTGAACTGGGCCCAAATTTCACTAAATAAATCGCTTGACTATTTAAATAGTATCGTGTCAAAATGTCAGTATTAAACTCTTTTTCGTATTCTACTAGAACAAACTTTTTGAGGTTCATTCATAACTGTGTTAATTACCTTTATAACTACCAATTTGACATTCTAATTATGAAAGTCTCTTCAAGCGCAAAAAATAGTAGAATAAAAAATGCACAAACGTTATTTTAATCATCTTGACTGAATGGCACTATTGAAACCTTTGTTTTGAATTTAGTGGAATTCGCCCCCTTTATTTTTCTGTTTATTATTATTAAATACTAACTTCAACACGCGGCTACACCCGCGTGAAAATTGATGAAAAGAAGCGCATGTTTTATTGCTCGTCTATTAAAATTTCAGCCCGGTCATTTAGTAGTCCATTTGTCGCGAAGAGGCTACGTCAATCAATACATACAATCTTTCGCATTTATAATATTAGTAATGTAGATAGATTGATAGATAACTTCTTTATTGCACCATCATAATTTGTAGAAACAGAGAAGCTTAATAATTGTAATTACATCTCAATTGGCACAATGGTGGCGTATAGTAACTAATATGACAAAAATTAAAAAAATATATATTTAAGCTAACTTAACATGAAGTATACAAAAAGAGACTAAAATAAGCAAAACCGCGTTTGCATAATACTTAATACTACCAGGAAAATAAAAAAAATTAGAAGGAGACCTATATCAGGAGAAATCAGATAATGGTGATGAATAGAAAGGGATTTGGCATTGTTCGCTATTTTTGCGTACCATACAATCTTTCTGATTATTTCATAAAGTTATCTCGAGGCACATAATATTTTCTTTTAAAACTGTCATAAATGCGGTACCGCTCTGTCCACGGAAATCGCAGCCTAAGCTGTTCTAAATTCTGATTTCTCAGTACCACTTTTGTGTTATTTTACGATGTCAAGAAAAGTTCTCGTCATTTCTATAAAGACGACTGATGTGGCGCGTAAGAAATAAATATGTTGTTTTGTTTATTTCCGTTTGAAATAAATAAATATGTTGGACAATCCACTGTAGCTAACTTTGAAGTTAGATGGTACTGCATCGAGCTCCAAAGTAAGCTATTAAAAGCTTGTGTTATGGGTACTAGATAACTGATAATATATTTAGTACATAGATAGATTTTTTATTATTCATAGAAAACACCCAGATTTGTTCCGTTGAACAAATTTCTGCAGATTGTACACAATTATGTTCCGAGGCGGGAATCCAACGCGCAACCTTGGCGGACCTTCGCCCACCGCGCCACATCGGTCGACGTTTTGATTCCCGTCTTTGTTTGATAAGAACTCCATTTTGAAATTTTTCGAATGATTTTCTGAATTTATTTTCATGGAACACATTGTATTAGTCTCATTCTGTTAAAGAATGTAAAATGAAATAGAAAAAGAATGGAAATGAATGATTTGTTGTTAAATTTCATGTAAGCGATTTAAAAGTCAGTCTATCGAACTCTCGATAAAATTTTTGTAATCAAACTGTGCACTTGTATTAAGTGCTGTTGTGACGAGAAATGGTTGATTTTCTTTCTCCAGATTTACAAAGAGTAATATGGTTTTTATCTTTTTAGCCGGGGGATGGTTTCCGGTATTATTATCGTAAAAATAACGAACTCTACGCTTTTGTGGGGATTTAAGAAATATAAATAATCACATTGAATTATTCAGAGATAAGCGCTGAGCTTGGAATTTGTGTTTAAAAAGAGCTTGAGAAATGTTTGAACAAATGAGTTTTTCTATTGATGTCTTCACCCATTTTGTGATCCAAACAAGATAGGAACTTATGGATATCGGTACTTTCTTACTGAACCTAATTGTGTGTTAAATACCTAAAAAAATTATGCAAGACATTCATACAGCATAATATGCTATAAGCTTGGAGCTTGTATTATGGGTAGGTACCTACTAGATGACTGATATATACATAAACTTAAAAATAACATTATGTAGTTATGTATATGTAGAAAAAAAAGCAAATCGTACAAACTTTTGTCCTAAGGTGGGTATTGAAACAGAAGCGGCTGTCCATTCAGTAAAAATCGAAGTGATCATTTTATTTCTTAGTTTAATATAATATACCCATTAACATGAACTATCTTACGTAATCAAGAATTCTGTATCTGTAAAGTTTTTGTATTATTTTACTGTAGGTATTAAGTTTAGATGGCATTAGATAAATAAAACAATGCTGTATTTTCTAAACTTCTGTTTTGTCCAAACTCAAAAGCTAAGATATTTTTTTAACGTGTTTACACAACATGACGTTTAAAGTTGTTGGTAAAAATGTGTTACCAGCTTGTTTTTTATGTTATAGACAGTAAGCTGTAGAGGAAATATAAATTTGAGTTTGATGGATAAAGCGAATATATTATTAGCGAACATAGTATTTTTCTAGTACGTAGGACTAATGCAACAAGAAAAAACTACACCTAATATTGATGTTTTATTTGGAAAGATTATGGCTAACTAACGCACTGTGCAATTTATTTATTTTTTATTTATTTCTGGCTCAGCGCATCAGCATTGCCATACAGCGTGGTAATGCAGCCAGTGTCTTGGGGACGCGACGACTGGTATTGACATGGATCAATTGAGCTACCTTTAGACTGTTTGAAACCGTCTGCAGTTAGCTCAATGGTTTGAATTGTAAATACTAGTTGTAATTTTTCTATTCCTTTGCTTGTAATTTTCGTTGTTAATAAAGGTTTTATTTAACCTCATTTGCAAGTGAAACTTTGACTAAAAGATCAAATCACGTGAAAGACACTTAGGTAAATACGAAGAATAAATAGCAATGGTGATAGGCATCAAATCGGCAGTTTCGTACTTCAACAAGTAGTTTGACTAGCGACCCACCCCGGCTTCTCACGGTTTTACTATACGTATAAACCTTCCTCTTGAATTACCCTATCTAGTATAAAATCGCGTCAAAATCCGTTGCGTAGTTTTAAAGATTTAAGCGAACATAGGGATATAGGGACAGAGAAAGCGACGCGAGAAGCGAGAAAGCTACTATGTAGTGATGATTTCATAAAACTAGGTCAAAGTAGTTCGATACCGAATATAAGCCACCAATACAAACAAAAGTAAACAATGTTAGTTAAGAAGCAAACAACATTACTATAATTGAGTATAACTTTTCTAGGTCTGTGTTTCGGAAAAAGAAAAAAACTTAGGCATAGATAGTGATTTGGCGACCGATGGATGTGGCGCGACGGGCAAGCCTGTGCCGCAGGAGGTTCCGGGTTTGATTCCCGCCTTGGTACAAAACAAATGTTTGTACATTCTGCACATATTTGTTCCGGAGTTTTAGGAGTTTTCTGTGTATCATAAAAAAAATTGCCTGTGTAATGTATTGTATTAAGTATAATCAGACATATGGTTGATACTCATACACAAGCTCTACTTAGCTTTTTATTTATTTATTTTATGTTTTACAAATAAGCACTTTTTTGACTTAGGGCTAGATGATGCTGTGTGGGTTGTCCAGCATTATTCGTTTAATCATCTACAGATATAAATTAAAGCAATAAAAGGTAGATGCAACTAGATTTTTGTCAAAGGATTTTCGTACCATTTTGCTATTGACACCTAGCCCTTTTTACTAATTTTACCAAATACCTTTTATTCAAATATCGTTATTAAAAATCCAATTAATTACAATAAGCCTGTTCTGTCCCACTGCTGGGCAAAGAAACGCCAATAAATTATTGGTGTTTTATTAAACTAAGTTGGGCAATCTACACTACTTCATTTAGCCCCAAACAAAGCAAGAGCTTGTGTTATGTATGGGTAGGTGACTAATATTAGCTTGAAACATAAAGTGTATTTTTAGTTTTTGTAAAAAACCATAACGTAATTAAATAAATAAATAATTCCGGACAGTCCACACAGCATCATCTAGCCCCAAGTTAAGCAGAGCTTGTGTTATGGGTACTAGATGACTGATATACTTAATACAATATATTACATAGATAGATATTTTTTATTATACATATTAAACACCCAGACCAACAGGAACAAATTTCTGCAGATCGTGCACAAATTTGTTCCGAGGCGGGAATCGAACCCGCAACCTCCAATTATTTCACAACTGGTTTCGAAAGTTTGTTGCCAAAACGGAGTAAGGCTGTGTCCCCAGTAGGTAAACTGTGAGCGGCCGACTGAGTTTGCGGCGTATCAGTTCAGTACGCCCTTCCATATATTTTAAATTGAGTGACCACAGTTTGCTAGTTTGCGCTCACTGTACGCAGTTTGTACTCAGTTTGCAGCGATACGTGCGCCGACTGTCTCAGTTAGCGGCCGACTCGCAGGTTCAAATGCTTGCGATACGCACGCAAACTGATCTGAGTTTGTAGCTGTTCGCCACAAATTTGCGGCTCACTCAGTCGGCCGCTCACAGTTTGCCTACTGGGGACACAGCCTAAAGATGAGAGCTTGGCAAAGGAGTAACCAATCAAAAATGTTAGATCAAACGGAAATGTTGGTCTTACATTCCTCATTAAATTTCCAAGGTCTAAAATATCGCTAGAGATAAATTATCTATCAACCCACTACCCTACTCTAATTAACTCATTGTAACTGATATTCAAAGTGATCCTTTATAAACTGAATTGAGGGTTATTTTCAATACCTATATTAATAATAACCTCATTCATAGAGAAAGATTCATTATTAAGGAGGGACTGAATATAATTACTAATTGTGCCCCGCGGCATCGCTCGCGTAAGATTTAAGAGAAGTAGACTACGTTTTACTCCAAGATTCGAGATGTCTGTCGCGCTGTACTATATTTTCAATGAATAAACAAATAATAACAATGTCTAATAAAAACTTCAGTCCGATTCATTCAATAGTGTTCAGTAGTGTTCGTGAAGAGTTAACAATCATACATCCGCATTTAAAATACTAGTGTGATTAGGATAATCTCATCTAGTATTTTAAATGCGAAAGTGTAATGGATGGATGTATGTTAGTAAGTAAGTAATAAAGAAGTAGATGTTTATTCAAATAATGAACCAATATTGAATTATCAAAGTTTCAACGGGATTGAAGCTCCAAATTTCTTAAAACCACGAGGAAAATAAATAGAACGTAATAGAATTTCGTCAAACTTTCCGTCTCGTCGCCCGAAAAATATTTATAATTGAATTATTTGCATCACGTAAATCTCTCTACGAGTTATTCCAGCAACCAAACGCCACAAAATGTGTTCGTCTCTATTAATAAACGTCATATTTTCCACTTTTCTGACCACTTGCTACCCATCAATTACTTACCCAATCCTAGCACAGGAGCTGTCAGTTGTATTTTTACTTTATTTTGTTTCATTCCTCTACAGTAGACTCAAAGTGAAACTCAAAATACTTTATCACGATTATCTATTGGGTATTTATTGCGTGCCTTGTATTTATATTTTCCTTCGTTTACAAGGACACCAGTTATGCCATAAATACCAAATGATTTAAGGATTATTAAATTGTGGTGCGTAGGTACTCTGGGTAATATTAAAAAATTGTAAAGGAATTCAGAGGGAGGGTCGCTGGTTCAAGTCAGTCTTAACTTAACAAATTACAAAGGTTCCAAGTACCTACTTATTCAAGTAAAAATGGCTTTAAAATGTCAATTATAAAATGGATAGTTTTTGCGTAACCTTTCGGCAGGTCTCGTGAACAGTCCACAGCATGGAAACCTACCACTCACATTGCTCCTTGTGGTAAGTGGTGGCCACTTAAAAGTCTAGCGGCCTGATGCGGTGGTCTCCCGGGCTACTCCCTCCCAAGATACTGAATTCAGGTCAATAGTTCGGCTAGTTCCATTTACTTACTAATGGAGCCTTTAAAAGCCAAAAATAGCTCAACAGTCATTTTTTTGAGCTATTTGCTATGCACCAAACTCAATTCTTGACTACTTCATCATCATATCACCAGTCCATGTTGGTCCACTGCTGGACATAGGCCTCCCCTAATGAGCGCCATAGCGCCCTGTCTACTGTCTTGACTACTTCGCTATTAACGATATTCGCAGTTAAGAGATTTCCCGCCACCTTCAACCGCTGGGAAATTTGTTTCAGACTGACATTTAAATTCATTACGTGGTCTTTGTAGTTAAAATCGTTTAGCTACGACGCGCGAAAGCCACGAAAATAGCTTTCAAATTATGTCAATTATAGAATGGGTGGTTTTTGCGTTGCTCTGCAACTTTCGTCGATACAGCTAGGGAACATACTCACATTGCGTCTTCCGGACAGTGGTCGCCACTTGTAAGCCTTATGGCCCGGTGCGGTTGTCTCCCGGACTATACTCTCTCCCAAAGATACTGAATTCAGGTCAATAGTTTGGCTGGTAATATCTTACTAATGGAGCGTAGGAGTAATTACTTTTACATTGGCGTTTGTACCTAACTTGGGTTGGGGAAAATCGTAGACCACAGAAAGCCATAAATAGGCAGTAATTTGCATTATTGTATTGGGCATTGTCATCTCTTATGTTTTCAATATCAGGTCACCACACTAATAAAATTACTCATAAAATATAATAATATACTAATCACTACATAGTATAAAATAAAGTCGCTTTCTCTGTCTGTCATTATGTCCCTTTGAACGCTTAAATCTTTAAAACTACGCAACGGATTTTGATGCGGTTTTTTTTAATAGATAGAGGGATTCAAGAGGAAGGTTTATACGTATAATAAAACCGTGCGAAGCCGGGGCGGGTCGCTAGTATAATATATAAATTTTTTTTTTTTTTATGAATGGATGGAAGTTTGTTGCCTCTAGATTATAAGATATCTATGTATGTTTTATTAAAGGTACATATACCTACTTAGTCTATAAGTGATCACTCAAAAGGCAAGAGCGAAACCCCCTAACACAGGTATTTCTATACTTAAAAGGGGGATTCCAAAGTAATTTTAAGATTTTGTATAGATTAAGTTATGGCAAATAAACTATTTTATTTTATTTTTATTTATTTTATCTTCACGCCAAAAGTACTGAACCGATCGGGCTAAAGTTTTGAAAAGACAAACCTAGTTCGAGGCGTCGTCGAATGAAACATAGGCTACTTTTCTTAAATTTTCACGCGGGTAAAGTCACGGAGCGCAGCTAGTAAACATACATTACTTAGATTGATAAAATATCTACTTGATATGTCTTGTTATTTGTTACATGAGTGTCGAGTTAGTGAATAACCCACAACAATTGCGGTTTATCTTAATGCTTTAGCGACCAACCAATTGACAAATAACCACATAAATTTATAAGGTACACAAAATGCACATAAATGTAAGAGCTAGTTATTGTGATAAGTTTAAAAAGCAGTTTACAATTTTATGCATTATCAATTTATAGAGTTACTAGCGACCCGCCCCGGCTTCGCATGGTTTTATGATATTTATTAAACCTTCCTCTTGAATCACTCTATCTATTACCGCATAAAAATCCGTAACGTGGTTTTCAAGATTTAAGCATACATAGGGACATAGGGACAGAGAAAGCGACTTTGTTTTATACTATGTATTGATTACGTTAAATAAAGCCAATGATCGACCGTGCAATGCCGGGGCGGGTTGCTAGTTATATGACAAAATAAGTTGGCGCTTGTGTACCTCCGTTTTGCGCCTTGACAGTCGTTTGGACGTTTTTGACACAAGTTTTCATACATTAAACAACGAAGTTGTTAATTGCTCGATAATCTTTTGGGGAACACCAGCTTCAACAGCATTCGATGAATCGTTTGTAAATCTTAAGGCGCAAACAAGAGCTAATCTAGCGCCAAATGCTAAAATCTATTATAGGAGCAAACAGGAGCTAAAGTAGCGCCATCACTTATTTTATCATATAATTACGTTAAACAAAGAAATTTCTGAAATTCACTCGTAAAGTTTGTTATATCTAACATAAGCTTTTTTTAATGCATCTGTAGAAGTTTTATTTTGTCTAGTTTATGAAGAGATATGTAGTTGCTCTAAGAGGCCACCAAACTCTGTTTTCGAATCTCTTACAAAAAGCTTATGATAGGTTTATCAAACTGAACGTGTGACTTTTGGAAATTCCTTTGTTTAGCGTAATTATATGATAAAAGTGGTAGCGCTACTTTAGCTCCTGTTTGCTCCTAATATATTTTATATAATACTAGCGACACGCCCGGCTTCGCACGGTTGTATAATACGTATAAACCTTCCTCTTGAATCACTTTATCTATTCAAAAAAACCGCATCAAAATCCGTTGCGTAGTTTTAAAGATTTAAGCATTCAAAGGGACATAATTATATAGGGACAGAAAAAGCGACTTTGTTTTATACTATGTAGTGATAAGTGATATATCCATTAGCTTTTCGACAGAATCCAGTAATAATAATTCAGTGACAGAATCTGACATTAGCGGCCTTATCATTCTATAGTCGAAATGTGATAACGCCCCTAAAGCCGTTTCTATAGTTCATTAGGGAATCAAAGGCAATTAGTCAAATGGACGGGTCTCTTTTGTTACTGATTTAATTACAGTGCCTCTGTTTTGTTTCTCTATGTTCCATCGGGCGTTGGTGAGATTTTGGAAGCTAAGCGTTTAATTCAGGTCTCGGGAAAATCTCACAATCTACAGTTTTTTATGCTGAACAATCCACACAGCACCATCAAGCCCCAAAGTAAGCTACTTATAGCTTGTATTATGGGTACTTGATAAACTGATTTATCTAATACATTATACACGGTATAACAAATCATGTGTAGGTACTAAGCAAAAAGGGCGGAACTGCCATCCTCCCGGGGAACAACTTTGTTGAACGACTTTGCTAATTTCGATTGGTATCTCTGAAAAAAACTGCAACAAAGTTTCAACATGAACATCTGATTTTTCACGAAGTGACAACTCTAAAGTCAGTTTCTTGAACCTACATTATTCTTTGACACTTGTGTTTTGACCATAACTCGGGCGGCGCCAATATTCGAGGGACTTCATAAGTTACTTTCACCCGAGGTAAACACTGTGCTTTTACTATACGTTATAACAATTTTTTTTTAGCTTCAGCTTTTATTCTGCCACTATCATGGTTAAATAGTAACGTTATAGCTGTCAGTTGAAAACTATTCTCCCTAGGGCGGAAAAGTATCACCTTCAACCCGCTCTTCAGGCATGTTCAGACCTACTTTCCGAGTATGAGTAATGAAAATATTTTTATTATACGCCATAAAAAATACCCAGACCAACGGAAATGTCTGCAGATCGTACACAAATTTGTTCCAAGGCGGGAATCGAACCTCCTGTATCGCAGGCTTACCTTCGCCCACCGCGCCACATCGGTTGTCAACTTTTTTCCAGGTAGTCTGGGTGTTTCACCGCGTAATTCGCGTTCCAATTCCAAAATAGTCTGTATATTATTCCAGACTATAATCTATCTCTGTGACAAATTTCATTCAGATCCATTCAGTAGTTTTTGCGTGAAAGAGTAACAAACATCTATCCACATATCCATCCATCCATCCATATATCCATCCATACTTACAAACTTTCGCGTTTATAATATTAGTAGGATACTGTAGCAAGACATAACCTGACTGGTAACAGTGTAAATATCTAATGTTTGTGACTGCTCATTTTTTTCATTGGATCTGAACTCTGCAAAAGGATGTTTTTCTCAAGTATTCCGTCCATTTCTATCTGAACTCTGCAAAAGGATGTTTTTCTCAAGTATTCCGTCAGTCTCTATTCACCCGGCTTTGCGGTACTTAGTAAAAATAACTCTCTTTTTAATGTAATATAATGCATTCAGTACATCGGTTATCTAGTACCATAGCAGTAATTAATATTCTATGTCCTATTTATCCCTATTTTCGCTTCTTCCACTTGTGGACAAAAGAGTGAAGCGAAGGAGAAATCAATTATCACTTTATTTCTTAGTTTATTTTGATAATTATGTACCTATAGTTAAAAATTTGACTTGTCTAAGCTTATTTTGTAAGCCTAAAGAAATAAAGATATTGATTTACTGATAAAGTTCCCATAAAATAAGCTCGCTTAGTTTGAGAGTGGTGAATTGTCCATCATTATTGATTTTCCCGTAGATAATAACGTGATTTCACTTCTATCCATGAGTTGCTAGGGCAAAATCGACTTTATTGACTCTACCTTTGCGATAACCCTCAAGATATTTCAATGGAGTATTATTGAACGTCAGTTCACAAGTTGCATAGGTAATGAATTTGATTAAATAGCGCCGCTCTGTAAAGTCGTAGTATCCCCATGGTTCCTCTATGTTAAGAGGTACGAACAGTAAAATATATTCCTGCTTGCCATATTGAATTTAGAGGAACGTTCGGGAATGAGAAATGGAATTAAGCCTCTATTAGTGTAGGTTATACCCATCTGGTTCCGTATCCGGAAAGGGACACTATTGTGTCTCATGAACTGTGATAGTAAGACAATTAAAATTTCACAAATGATGGATTTATATTGCCATTATAAAAACTAATTCTAAAAGAATTTCTTTATCAACAACGAAAGTTACAATCAAGGAATAAAAAAAATTACGCCCAGTATATACAATTGAAACCTTTGAACTAACTGCAAACGGTTGCAGTTATTATACCAGTCGTCGCGTCCCCAAGACACTGGCTGCATTACCATGCTGTATGGCAATACAGATGCGCTGAGCCAGATAACACCAACTCTCGGGTCACGCGTAAAATAAAATAAAAAAAATATTTCAGAGGGCTCCCTTACAACAAACATTTTTTTGCCGATTTTATGGAAAATGGTATGGAACCCTCCGTGCGTGAATTTGACTCTAACTTGTCCAGTTTTATTTTATTTATTTCTCATAACAGTTTTTTAGAAGTTAGTGAATTAATTAAGTATACATTGCAAGTCATTCCGTAATAACCGTGTGAACTTGCCTTATTCATTAGTTCATTACCAAGGTACGTTCAAAATAGGTATATTGACCTTAATATCTTCACTATCAACCTCACTTGGCCAGCGGTTTGGCAACCTTCCTAAATGCATGTTCCTGATACAAACGAATTTCATGTTTATTACCAGAAAATGAAGATGCATTTTAGGATGTAAGGATGACTGTCAAGTCAGTGTTGAAAGATGACGTCGATGACCTCAGTGGGGTAGTGAGAACTGAAAAGCTAAAGGTTATGGGTTTGATTGAAATCGGTAGGAAAAAAACTTTTAAATCATGTATATGTAAGTATATTTCTTATGGTTTGACACTTTCTATTAAAAATAACTAACATCTAACCGTGGCTTCGCATGCGTTATTCTTATGGAAACGTATCAAGCCTAGTTCTTTCCCATGGGAACTGATTTATGGGATGAAAGCCTGTTATTCCAGGGCTAGAACTACGTCTATTCAAAACGTCAGCTCGATCCGTTCACTAGTTTTTGCGTGAAAGAGGAACAAACATACATACATTCAAACATCCATACAAACTTTCACGTTTATAAGATAACTGATTGGGCTGAAATTTAGAATACACGTAGTTCTAGTCCTGGAATACCATATAGGCTACTCTTCATCTCATGAATCGGTTCCCATTTGAAAGAAATACCCAGAAATCCAGAACAAATAAATATTTGCAGTTGGTAGAAACATTCATCCCAAGGCGGAATCTCTACCTCCATAATCTACATGAATACCTAATCTTCGTTACATAATCCATCGATTAGATTAATATCAAAGGTCCCGTTCGTCTTAATTTTTGCCGAAAATCTACATACTGGCATCACTAGTTTAAAATTAAACAGTCTATGAAATCTATCTATCTATTTCGGTCAATGAATTAGCGACAAGTATATAATCAAAGGAATTAGCATTGCCATACAACGTGGCAATGCTGCCAGCATTCTGGGTACTCTGCCTTCTGGTGACGGATTGGATACTTATAGTTTGTTATTATTATAAATACCTACCTTTCTTTCATAATCCTTTTATAAAAAAAAATAAACTAGTCTATGATATATTGTATTATTTATTCAATTTTCATACACTCACAAGTCAACAATGTGAGAACTTAAGAGGCGTGTGTCAAAAAGAAAATAGATATGTGGATGGAAAATAAATGGGTGATTCTCCCGGGTTTCAAAAATACATGTCCGGCTCGAAAAATCATACAAAAAGTATCCCTAGCCCTTTGATTTTTTTTATGATAGTAGATTAGACAAAGATAATAGGGGAGGCCTTTTTTAGTTTTTTAATATTCTTATTTTAAATAAGTAAAAATAAATAAAATCCTTGGAAATTATGACTTCCGTGGTGCGTCCGGACCTCATGTTCCTGTGTTAATAAATTTTTATATCATTTCCTAAAAACTCTGGTACTAATTTACATAGGTTCACATTAACCCAGATAGTTACTTGCTTATTTGACGCTATTACTACGCAAAACTAAGCTTTAGTTGACAAGTTACAACGAGATAACTTCGCGTCCGTCGTTTAGCTCTGATTTCCGTGGTGCGCACTAAATTATTCATAAATAATGTACTTTAATATCTGCGTAAATAGTTGTTAGATTGAGAGAAACTATCAGTCACGCCCCATCAGTGGTGTGTACAACAAGTGTGTATGTCTCCACGTCACTCTGTTATTTCAGTACGTAATCACTTTCCGTGGCTTGGTATCTAGAAATTCTGATTACCATGTTGACTATAAATTTGTTTATGCTAATCCTATTGTTTTATTAATGATGATAATTCATGCCTTTTGTGTTCCTAATTTCGACTGCATATTTCAATATAAAATAAATCAGCAAATTAAGAACATTTCTAAGATTTTGTTATTTTTTTTGATTTCCGTGGTGTGATTTCCGTGGATTTTGCGGGTTCATTATCATTTCAATAATATTTTTTTACAGTTTTTATGATGGTTTTTAGGATAAAAGTTTATAATAAATACAAAATGAATAATTATAATATTTTTAATACAAAGATAAACATTATTAGTGTGATTTTTGTAAAAAGTTACTTGTATTTACAGTAATGATTTAAAGGTGTTTTTGTAAAAACTGATTAAAACTACAAACGTCAAATAATTGGTCCTTAGCTTAATAATCTACTTACTACCGAAAACACATATTTTTATTGATAAACCAACCCATATTTGATTTTGGTGATATAAATTCTGATTTCCGTGGACACCATATTTTTAAAATTGAATAACTTCGTAACCATAATGCCAATAAAGTTCCCTTCACTACCAAAAAATTCAAAATTAAATCTTCATTTAGAATATACCATCATTATGTGCAATTTCAACAAAAAAAAATGTGCCACAGAAGTCAGACAAAAAACGAGTTTTCGTAGAATCACCCAAATACAACGTTCCTATAATTATTACAAAATATTTATTACATTTAACCTCTAAGTATCACTCGTCGAGCTACTAAAACGTTTTATTACAAACATTCTAAAATGATTCACGACCGATCATTGTTTTAGAATTTTAGTTTCGGCATTCGTCATGCCTGTCCGTCAATATTTTGTTATGTAAAATGATTTTACGCTTAATACATTGTTTATTTTGAACGACATTTTGACAGCTCATGATGAAAATGTAAAGAAAACCTGACATTGTATTTTTTGCTGTCAGGGACACAGATTTTAATTCCGGATGAGCAAAAAATCTAAGAAAATAATATTAAAATTTTGTTAGGAAAAAAAAAAAAAAATCTTTATATTTTAAGATCTTTTGGTTCCACTGCTCAGTTTTACACGGGATATGTCAATTTTGATGGTTCGTGGTTCACTTTGATGGAACCAAAGATAAAAGTTAAAATTTCAGATCATAGGTAAAATTAATAGCTGCTTTCCCTAAAAAATGTTAAAACACAATTTTTTTCTTGTCTTTGGTCTTTGTTTTTATATCTAAGAGTAATTGTGGGTTTTCCTAATTTAATCTTCTATTTCCTTTGTGTTAATATTTTTGTCAAAGGTCTCGCTTTAATACGTTTTATTTTAGTGCGTCGTCGTCGTGTCGTAAAGCCAAGTGACTTGACAATCCATCTCGATACCACTGCGATTTTACCATTTTTTTATTTTATTTTTATAACTACTTAAACTATATATATATTTTGACTTTTTATTTCGTAACTTCTATTTTAAATATAATAATAAGAATTACCTAGGGATTCAGAACAGACATGAAGAATAAATATCTTCATTAACAACGAAAATAACAATCAAGGAATATAAAAAATAAAACGAGTATTAATATAATTGCGTCAAGCTGAAGACAGGGCGCTATGGCGCTCATTGGGGGAAGCCTATGTCCAGCGGACGTATGTGGACTAATATAGGTTGATGATGATGATGATGAATATAATTGAAACCCTTGACCTAACTGCAGACGGTTGAAAATAGTCTAAAGGTAGCTCAGTTTATCCAAGTAAATACCAGTAGTCGCGTCCCCAAGACACTGGCTGCATTACCACGCTCTGTATGGCAATGCTGATGCGCTGCACCAGATACTCACCAGCTCTCGGGTCACGCGTTACTTCGATTAGACACCCAGATAAGATGATCGCTTCAATATTTTGTCCATATAGATATAATCATCTATATGGACAAAAGATTGAAGCGAACTGAAAATCAATTATCACTTTATTTCTTATATTATTTTGATAATCTCTTTATTAACAACGAAAATTACAAGCAAGGAATAGAAAAATTACAACTATTATTTACAATTGAAACCATTGAGCTAACTGCAGACAGTCTAAAGGTAGTGTTGATAATTACGAGTATGTACCTGTACCACAGTATGAAATTTGACTTGTCTAAGTGCTTATTTTGTAAGCCTAAATCAATAAAGATATTGATTTACTGATGATTAAGTACGTAGAAAGGAATTCCCAAAAATCCTTGTACTTAGATATACAAAAAAATAAAATATATTCACATAATCAAAAAACTGAATATCAGACCGAAGCAGATCTCTTGCTTTGATATTTAGTTTAACGCTTATAATCCTATTAAATTGGCACTCAGCCACGTCTCATTATACGTGGGGACAGAATTATTTTGGGATGGGTTCACAGAACCAAGGTTATGGGCGCGTTGCCGCAAGGTTGAGGATTTTACTCTTTATGGGCAATTTACTGACCCGCACTTTGATACAACCTATTGTATACATTCTGTGCGGGAGTGAGCTCACGTTAGGCAAAAAGGCGCGATGTAGTAACGCGCGTTTTATTTTTTAGTTTTTTAACAGCTTTTTTGACTTCGAGTCACGTGATCACATGCTGTTTTTTAAATAGGTAAATAAATAATTCGTGACGATACACACCGCATCATCTAGTCCCAAGCTAAGCAGAGCTTGTGTTACGGGTACTAGATTACTGATATACTTAATACAATACATTACATAGATATATATTTTTATTGGACACAGAAAACTCCGTATAAATATTTGCAGAATATAAACCTACTTTAGCAAAATATTTGAAAATCGTCAAATTAATTAAATACTCAATGTTAAGGATATTTAACTCAATAGTTGACAGATCTTGATTAAACGTAAATAATGATTAAATGTATTTGTATGAGTACCAGCTTTCGAAAAAAAACATTAGAATCGGTTTACCCCTGAAAAAAGTTAACACGCTTAGAAAAATACAGTCAAATTGATCAGTGGCGTAGCGGGCGAGAGTCTGCGACGCAAGAGGTTGCGGGTTCGATTCCCGCCTCAGAACTAATTAGTACTTACATAAGATGTGCAGAAATTAGTTTGATTGGTCTGAATGTTTTCTATGTATAATAAAAACAATATCTATCTATCGAATTTAATGTATTAAATATTATATCATGTTAACATAACACAAGCTTGAAGTAGCTTATTTTGGGACTAGATGTAGTCCATTGAAATGTTACATTTTTTAGGCCTAACCTTGCGTTTTTTAGAGGACGCAATTTTATTTTTTTGATGTGTAGGGGGGGTCAGTGTAAAGCTAAAACCAAGTTTGTGGGGTCGCCACCCTTGTCCCACGGCCGCCATCTTGAAAATAGGGGTTGAAATGGTTTTTATGATATAACTCTTAAACTATTTTTCTGATAAAAAAAATTGAAAACATTTTTTGTTGCAAATTAAATTCTCTACAACTTTAGTTCAGTAACTTTTTGTCGTAGATCTAAAAATAAAAAAGTTATAAGCGAAAATCTTCAAAAAAGGCCGCCCTTTATACTTAGTCTTAGTTTGTAGTATTTTAGGTATTATTTTCGAAGTGAGTACTATTTTTCAGTCGGTATTCTTAACTATACCTATATTATACGTGTGTACTAATAATATGTCATCAGTTAATGTTTTTTTTATTTAAGTACTTTGTTATTATAATTTATTTAATCATAAATTTTGCAATATTATTAAAAAATAATTATTGAATCTTTTTCACTCCATAACAGGATTTAACAATTATTGATTTTTAAAATAATTTTAAATCTGGTGGCCGTTACCGAGAATACTGTTCAGCTAAAAAATTCCCAAGTGACCATGAGGAAACAAAATAACAGCTGCCTGCTATTGTTATTATTATTACTTACCTCTGTTATTGTAAGAATAACTCATAACATTGTGTTCTCGACAACTTTAGTTCAGTAACTTTTTGTCGTAGATCTAAAAATAAAAAAGTTATAAGCGAAAATCTTCAGAAAAGGCCGCCCTTTATAATTAGTCTTAGTTTGTAGTATTTTATGAATTATTTTCTTTATTTGTGTGGTAGGTTTATGTTTAATAGAGAGTTTTAATTCATTCATGCATTCATTCGTGTCTAAAATAGTTCAAAATCGTCGTCACAATTAAAAACAGAATGAAATACATCCGCACGTGGAGAAATATGTAGCACATCTAAAAGATATAGGTTAAACAACAACTTCAACACAATGTTATGAGTTATTCTTACAATAACAGAGGTAAGTAATAATAATAACAATAGCAGGCAGCTGTTATTTTGTTTCCTCATGGTCACTTGGGAATTTTTTAGCTGAACAGTATTCTCGGTAACGGCCACCAGATTTAAAATTATTTTAAAAATCAATAATTGTTAAATCCTGTTATGGAGTGAAAAAGATTCAATAATTATTTTTTAATAATATTGCAAAATTTATGATTAAATAAATTATAATAACAAAGTACTTAAATAAAAAAAACATTAACTGATGACATATTATTAGTACACACGTATAATATAGGTACAGTTAAGAATACCTACTGAAAAATAGTACTCACTTCGAAAATAATACATAAAATACTACAAACTAAGACTAAGTATAAAGGGCGGCCTTTTTTGAAGATTTTCGCTTATAACTTTTTTATTTTTAGATCTACGACAAAAAGTTACTGAACTAAAGTTGTAGAGAATTTAATTTGCAACAAAAAATGTTTTCAATTTTTTTTATCAGAAAAATAGTTTAAGAGTTATATCGTAAAAACCATTTCAACCCCTATTTTCAAGATGGCGGCCGTGGGACAAGGGTGGCGACCCCACAAACTTGGTTTTAGCTTTACACAGACCCCCCCAAAACATCAAAAAAATAAAATTGCGTCCTCTAAAAAACGCAACCCCAAATGTAACTTTTCAATGGACTAATGGTGCTGTGTAGATAGCAATATCACAACATAGTATAAAACAAAGTCGCTTTCTCGGTCCCTATGTCCCTATGTATGCTTAAATCTTTAAAACTACGCAACAGAAGATGCGGTTTTTTTATAGATATAGTGATTCAAGAGGAAGGTTTATACGTATAATAAAACCGTGCGAAGTCGGGGCGGGTCGCTAGTTAATAATAATATAATTAAGAAACGCCGTCTTTTTTAAAAGTCTGTTGAAAAAAGGTCTTCCGATCAGACTGCCCCATTTAAAACTCGCATTTGAATACCTTGAAATGCGTTTTAATGTATCCGGATATCTCGAACTAAATGGTTTATAAAACACGCATCTTTATCGCATATTATTTATATTCTAATGGACATTATAACTCAGAAAAAGTAATTCAACAGGTATTTTAAATCGAGCAGATAAGAAAATTTACAGGGCAAAAGTGTCCTTATGAGTTTGTACGTATCGTATGTACTTGTCTAAATATGTATGCCTAGGTCTGTTTGTAGACTGTATCGTATGGATTTAAATATCGATACATTTAGGTAAATTTTATTAATCTAGTAATAACGTATTTATTACCTATTTTCCATACTCAATAAAATATTTCGTATGGATCCATTATATCGTTAGATTTAGGTAAATTTCAATATCATATCAAATTAACCTATTATTTATGTACTTTACTAGTAATAATATAGGTATGTTAAATAAAACTTGTAACACACTATTTTGTCATTTGCAGGCACCTCAAGAGTGATACTTCGGGCAGTTACTGGTACGTACCGAAATACTTTTTTTTATATTTAGGTATTCAATACAATTTCGTTACATAAGTAATGCCTTACAGCTACAAAGTCGCCGATACAATACAGCTAAAATAAAAAATGATTGCCAGCTCTAAAAAATAATGTTAGAAATCGGAAAGTTACGAAAACAATGGCACATTCCCATTGCGCCGAAACGGCGATTTGCTCCGTAACTAAAAAGTTTTTATGCTGAAGGAAGAAAACATAAAGGGATCAGCTGTACGTTCTGCAGCAGTCGTAAAAGCGAAAGGTTTTATGGTGTTTGGGAAGTAACGTGTGTTCCACGTGATGCGAATTTGTCGTGCGACTAAATAATCAACGCACGTTTATACGTACAAAATTTGATGAGTTCAATAAATATTTTATCCTTAGGTACTTATATTATAATTTTATATAATATAAGCCGGGGCAGGTGCCCCGGCTTTGCACGGTTTTATTAAACGTATAAACCTTCCTCTTGAACCTATCTATTAAAAAAAACCGCGTCAAAATCCGTTGCGTAGTTTTAAAGATTTAAGCATACATAAGGACATATGGACAGAGAAAGCGACTTTTTTATACTATGTAGTGATTAGTATGGTACCTAATACTTTTTACCTAATTGAATAATTTTATTTCACTTTTGAGAAAAAAGACCGATTATGGTCACTAGTTTTAAGCAGACAAGTCACCGTTTGAACGAGTAAAAAAAATATAATTGTTTCATAATACAATCATAGATACCTTCAACTGTAATTTATGAGGTGAACAAGGCAACCTTCTGTGAATGCTTCTGTAACTAAAGTTTAAAGACTTTAAAACATTTCTTTATCCGTTGAAATAGCAAAGACGGCTTTGTGGAAAGACACAAAAGAAATTCTTTGTGATTTCTACCTTTGACCACAAGAAAATGAAAAGTCTGTACTAGAAAAAGTATATTATGCACTGAGGGCATAAGGTTGTGTCTTGCGTCACGAACGTAATTGAAACCAAAACGCATCTCAGGTTTTAAGAATGACTCACGAGCGAAGCAAGCATACAAATTGTGTCCGTGATGGTAGCGTACTTCGGCGTTCACGCCGCCATCTAGCACCGAACGCGGGAACTATTCACTCACTCGTGAATTTTCGATCGATGGAAGGCAAACAGAATAGTTCCTGTAGATACAATAGAGGCACTGCTTTGTAGTGGTAAATAAGTTAGTTTGAATTTCATTATTACAGATTTCTGTCAAAACTTTAGCACGATATTGATAAGTGTATATCAAGTATTTCTTTTCATTGAATATCATGAGCATTCAATTAACAGAAATATTTCCCTACGACAAACTTGCAGCACCTATAGGATGAACCCTTCAAGCACGTAGGCAGCATCAGTCAGAAACAATACCTACTCTTTAAAGCTCACATAAAGTAACAAAACTACTTAATTTTACTAATATATATTGTTCGGTGTATAATTTCCATTTCAAATTATTTTTGTGTGTGCGACTGTACCACGATGCATTTGTTCCTAGAAGTTCACATGGACTTTTTATATTGTTTCACTAAGAATTTTTATAAAGAACTAGCTGCGCCCCGCAGCGTCGCCCGCGGGGAAATTTATTTATTTGTCAAATATCATATTTTTCTCGCCGTAAAAACCATCCTTGAACTTCAACGAACATTTAAAAAAAAGATTTGGCCAAATTGGTCCAGGCGTTGTTGAGTTATGCGCTTACCAACACATTTTGCGATTCATTTTTATATTATAGATGACTACTGGCAGAAGCAGTATTTCTCGCAGTATTTATTCATATATCATTTATAATCAGTAAAGTTAGTTTTCTATAAGATCTATTAGGTTTTCTAATGGGTACGCTGCCATAACGCCAGCTCGGAATGTTTTTGAAAGTCTTGTTTATTATCTCCGTTCATATAAAAGCAATCATTATGAAATTGCATAATATACATTTGCATAGCTGTGGCAGTATTTGTAGGGTATTTTTGTGTGTAAATTTCGTTTCTGTAATATGAGTCGTTTTCCAGTACGGTCATGTGTACGCCAGCTTGATCGTTATGCTAGCGTACCCACTAAGAATGGTCATTATTTTCGAAACCAGAGAGGCACTATTTATTCTAGTTTTGCATTAATTATGCATTGTTTATACAGTATTTATTAGACATAACAACAATCGTGAATTCGATTATGGGTACGCTACCATCACGGACACTACAAATTATGATATTTAATTTAGGTCTTTTCAATTCAGCTAGTTCTTTTAGGTTATTATTTAGTTTTTTTACATTAGTTTACGCCATATGAACCATATTTAGCTACCGAAATGCTACCGAATCAAACATTCAATTTCTCATCAATAATGGTACAAACAAGTACTAACCTACCACCTTTCCACCTACATTCAAGCAATTGTTAGTTCATTACAAAATTATCTCTATTTCTAATGATATTGAAACTACCAGTAGATTAACTGAGGCCCTAACTTGCTCTCCGGAGGAAACCTCTGATTACCTCAAGTCTTATGGTAATAATAATATTAAATTTCTACACTTAAATATTAGAAGCATAAGCTGTAATTTTGATAGCCTTTTAATTCTACTACATAGGATAAAGCAACGTTTAGATATTATTATCTTGAGCGAGTGCTGGCTAAGTAAATGTCCCTCCCTCCCCTCTATGCCTGGTTTTAAATCCTACAGTTCCGATTTTAAGTCACAAAATGATGGCGTGGTAGCGTATGTGCGGGCTGACCTACCATGTAATGTTAATAGCCTGTCTTTTGTTGATGCAAATAGCTTGTTATTAAAGTTCGAAAATAAAATCGCCATGCTAGCCCTATATAGATCACCTTCATATAGAAATACTGATGGTTTTATCAACTGTTTAGATGATTTATTAGCTCAACTAAATAACTTTCCCACGATAATCATAGTTGGAGATATTAATATTAATATAGCTTTGAACTCCAATGACTCCGACGAATATTTAAATGTAATAGCTTCACATGGTATGTATCCGGCTCATGCTCTACCTACTAGACTCGAGAGCTGTCTAGATCACGTTATACTCAAATCAGTTTTCCCTGCAATTTCACTGATCCTAAATACCGTAATCACTGACCACGCTCCTACCCTTTCTTGCATAAGCCTTGCTAATCTACCCACCACCCATAAACATTACTCTACCAAACCCGACATCCCTCTAATTATAAAAGATATTGAAAGTGCAGATTTTTCTCCGATTTTAGAAACACAAGATGCTGAAATAGCTGCTCAGTTACTTGTAGAAACTATAATTAAAATTGTAAAAAAATATTCTAAAACCGTAATCTCAAGCAAAAACCGTACCATTAAGCCTT
Organism: Eupithecia centaureata; assembly: GCA_944547425.1. NCBI lineage: Eukaryota > Metazoa > Arthropoda > Insecta > Lepidoptera > Geometridae > Eupithecia > Eupithecia centaureata. Next base: position 8,347,507 of record OX155696.1, read on the forward strand.
GGATTACACCTGGCCTCCTGAGGTGCATACGTCATAGGGACAAACTATTCTACAAATTTAAAAAAGACAAACTTAACCCAATCCTGAAAACTACATTCACCCGTTACCGCAATTTCTGCAATAATCTCCTGAAAAGAGTAAAACAAGAGTATCAACAAAATGAACTCCGCAAGGCCAGGAATAATCCAAAGGCTACTTGGGACGCAGTTCGGAAAATTGCTAACCTGAATCCCAAAAAAGCTACTTCTGGTGACTTACTTAACATAGCTAAAACCCCCATCGAATCAGTAAATGCAGTCAACAAATTCTTCGCAAATGTAGGGAAAACTCTAGCATCCAGCATTAAACCACCCTCCTCCCCAGTACCTACTTTTAAATATCAAAATGATCACCAGCATTACTGTTCCTCACCCCCTCTTGATTCCATGGTTCTGTTGCCTACTGACTGTAAAGAAATCGAATGCCTTATATCTAGCCTTGATGATAAATGTGCTGTAGGATGGGATGGCATCTCAACCACTGTCATCAAAAGAACCAGTGGTATTCTTACTCCTTTATTGAACTATATCTTCAATCTTTGTATCGTCACAGGTACCTTTCCAACTGTTTTTAAAAAAGGTATTATTCACCCTATCTATAAAAACGGAGACAGCCATGAACCCAATAATTACCGACCAATCTCTGTCCTGAGTGTCATGTCCAAGCTTTTTGAAAAAGTCATCAATCGGAGACTCATCGATTTCCTCAGTAAAAAGAGCATTCTGGCCTGTAACCAGTATGGTTTCAGGCGAGCCATGTCCACGGAAGACGCGGTAATCGATCTGACTTCTAAGATTATCAAGAACTTTGACATGGGACTTAGGACTGTCGGAATTTTCCTCGACCTCTCTAAGGCCTTTGACACTGTCTCTATACCCCTGCTTCTGAATAAGCTAGAAGCAATCGGTATTAGAGGCAGTGTCAGAGACTTGTTCGCGAACTACCTCTCCAACCGCTGTCAAATTGTCAAGATAAATGACACCTACAGTGAAGAAGAGTATCTAACATTTGGCGTTCCCCAGGGCAGCGTCCTCGGTCCTCAACTGTTTCTCATCTATATTAATGACATGTGTCGACTCTCTCTCCCAAACTGTTCTATCTTTACGTACGCTGACGACACTGCACTTGTCATAACAGGACCAACCTGGGACGAGGTTTGTTCTTCAGCAGAAGACGCCATGAGAGTGGTCTCAAACTGGCTCTCATCAAACCTTCTAACTCTTAACATCATGAAGTCAAAGTATATTGCGTTTTCTCCCTCTATTAGAACACAATGTCCCGCTACACTCTCTATCTGCGCCCACACTTGTACAAACTCTCCGGATAGAAAATGCTCCTGCCAAGCTCTTGAAAGCGCAACGAAAATAAAATATCTTGGCGTTTACTTAGATAATAAACTCTCGTGGGTCCCCCATATTGATTGTACGGTTGGTAGAATTCGCAAACTAATTTATATTTTTAAACACTTGAGAGTAGTCGCGGATATGGACTGCCTAAAGACGGTTTACTACTCACTGGCTCAATCCATCATCTCATACTGCAACACTGCTTGGGGTGGTGCCATCAAAACGCAGATGATAAGAGTAGAGAGAGCACAGAGAGCGGTACTTAAAGTAATGCTGTCCAAACCGAGACGCTTCTCCACTAGTCTCTTGTACGTGCAATGTTAAGTCCTAACTGTTCGACAACTTTTTATAACAGCGGTTATATTACGTAAGCATGCACAACTGCATTTTGATCCTAATTTAAAGATCAAGAAACGTCGTTGTGATAAAGTATGTCAAATTGAGCGACGACGTACAGCACTAGCAGGACGCCACTACCACTATCTTAGCTCTACCCTCTATAATAGAATCAATAAATGCCTTGACATATATTCCCTTCCACATTATAAATGTAAAGCAAAAATCCTGAAATGGCTTCTTTCCCTCTCATACGAGGAAACGGAAAATCTTCTCCAAATTCCCGGATAAACAGACATCCCACACTTACCAAACGTATACACTTGTACATCCGTGCGCTAGAGACTCCTGTTGCCCGGACTCTTAAGAGACCGGTGTCCTCAGGATCTCTTCCACGTACACACACACACACACACCACACACCCAAGCATACACACACACAACACCCACTCACAAAAACACGCAAATACTCACACACACGCATACAAACACACGCACACACACACACACACATAGACACACCCTTCACAAAACTTGTCAACTTGTCCAAGAGTCCTGTTGCCCGGACTCTTTTGAGACCGGTGTCCTCAGGAACCCTTCTCAGTCACAGTTCACACGTTCAAACATTCACAGATTCATTAGTATTAAGTCTATTAGTTTAATTTAAGACATCAACAGCATTTTTTTTACTTTTCTTATTAGATTTTCAAAATTTAAACTAGATTTTTTTTTTATTGTATACTGAAAATGAATATGTATTTACTCTCTGTAATTGAGTTAGTACCAAAAGTAGTGTTATAAAATTAAGTTTAGTAATAAGTTAATTAATTTATTAGTTCTTACTTTACTAACTGTACAATTTTCACCATATAATTTATGTTGTGCCTAGGAGGCGGGCGATGAGGTCGCTCCACAGTTTTTAACTTTTGCGGCCTCATCGTTCATTGTTGTACCCTACTTATATTTGTAATCTATTCTAAATAAATTATTTTGTATTTTTTTTTTTTTGTATCTAGAAAAAAATCGTTGGTTTTAAATTCAAGGCAAACGCTCAAACACTTATAAATACTTCAAAGAATGATGTAGGCGCCACAATTTTTACACGTTCTGTTTTATTACACTAATTTTACAATTATTTTAATAACTAATTCTTCTTGTTTTTAGGTACCTATTTACCTTGGTATCTTCTTCCTACCGTTATTAATATTCTCGCGTGATGTTACATACATCCTACTTATATTATAAACGCGATAGTTTGTAAGTATGAATGGATAGATAGATAGATGGATGGATGTTTGTTACTCTTTCACGCAAAAACTACTGAACGGATCTGGCTGAAATTTGGCACAGAGATAGATTGTAGTAGGTATGCGCATTGGCTATGTTTTATCCCGGAATTCCCACGAGAACGGGAATTACTCGGGTGAAACTGCGAGGCGCTGCTAGTAATAACATAAAGGCACAGCATATACCTAATATGTTTATATGACTTCTTGACGACGTCTGTGGCGTAGCGGGGTTAGGGCCACCTACGACACAGGAGGCTGCGGGTTCGATTCCCGCCTTGGGACAAATTATATAGTATTTGCAAATGCCTGTATTTCTGTCATCTATTACTTTTAACACTTGGGGCTAGATGATGCTGTGTGAAAAGTCTTTTTTTTATAATATCGAATTGAGATCATACTTCTTTTGAAATCGGTTCAAAAGAACGAAAATTGTTCCCTGTTTTACGAATTTGGATGAGTAACTTATTATTTTTTTTGGAAAAGAAAACTAACTTAAAAAAATTATGTTTTCCGAGATATCAAGACTTTTTTAATATAAATAAATAATATAATATAATTAAAAAAAAAACTACTATCAATCTTTACTCTCACAATGTGTCACAGGAAAGAGAAAACCTCAGTCCGGAAATCGAACTCCTAATAGGTCGTTTCCATAAAGCCACTTTGCCACGGATGTCTTTATATTGCCTGCACCGGCTGCGGGAAATTTTTCCTATAACGCTCAAGTTTTAATGGGATTCCTGATGAAATATTAAATTTATATTCCATACGAATTATAAACTAAGTAACAAAGAGTTTTTGGATTTTTTGAGGAGGTATTATCAATCATTCTAGTAGGTATTAAATAATTTAATTTGAATTTTAGAATCATTTAATTTTAATTTTTGAATTTTAGAATAGCCTAAATTATATATGGTTCCGATTTTTCTAGAATATCGATTTTAGTTGAGTTTAACCGACTTTACCGCCAAGTAAAAAACATAATATTCTTTTAATCAAAAAAATCAGTAAAATAAAATACACGAACCAATACAAAAATTGTTCAAATCAATAGGTTGAAATGTTTTCTTTGGCATTTCAAACTCCCATAGTTTTTGTCAATATTTTTCATTATAAAGTATTTAAATTATTAACAAAGAAGATTACATCTCGTTTAAATATTGAAACAGTTGAGCTAACTTTAGACTTGTGATCAAACTAGCTGTCTCAACTCATCGAAATCTATACGAATATATCTCTTTTTTTGATAGATAGATAGTTATCATTTATTGACACAAAACATACATGTTTTGGGAAGTAGTATCTTAAATCCTATGTTAGGTTTATCTAGACACTAGGTTTCTCTAAAACTAGGAACATAATAAATATGCTTAAAGCTTAACACGCATATTAAGCAGTGTCGCATTCAAACACAGCGGTCTACGTGTAGCGCTCCCCATGGTCTTATAAATTGCCTACACCTAGCTATTAATAAGCTCTCACATTCAAGGAAATTTCTAAAAAAATTTAAACAGACCTCGTGGCACAGTTGGCACACTTTGACCCGCGATTCTCGCTCAGTACGGAATGCGCCATAGAAGTAGGAATTATTATTCCTACTTCTGTGGAATGCGCTGACAACTGCGCCATGAAGTCAAGTATCCAAGTTATTCATAAATCGTTTCGACCTACGGACTCTAACGCCGCCTCGCCGTTAGCTCCTACAGAGAAAACATTAAAGTTTATTCAGGTTCCTTGCAGGTTCCTTGTCCCCCCCCCAGGGGAGCATCTTGGGGGGACCACGAGTCACTCGCGGTTTTAAAGTTAATTTACTTTTAAATTATATTTAATATGGAACATGTGTCTGAAATAAAAGTATATTATTATTATACACTTCATTTATTTTAATTCTCATTAAAAATACATTTTTTACTATAGAAATACAAAATTTTTATAAAACTATTCTACAGTAAAAAATATATCAAAACGGTGGATCACCGACCACAAAGCTAGGCTCAAGCAGCCGGTGACTAGGGTTGCAGACAGAGGAACTTCCTGACGATACGCGCCGAATCCAGGAGAACCGCTTTTTGGATCTGACCCTTGATCCAACTTCCTAGCGAGAGTCTCTTGAGATGTTTATCGAGGCTCTTCGCTATTACTCCGTTAACCGAAACTATTATTATTATTATTATTTCACTTTATTTATTTTAATACTCGTTATAAAATATATTTTTTACTATAGAAAATACAAAAATATTATAAAACTAATCTACAGTAAAAAATATATCAAAACGGTGGATCACCGGCCGCGAAGCTAGGCTCAAGCAGCCGGTGACTAAGGTTGCAGACAGAGGAACTTCCTAACGATACGCGCCGAATCCAGGAGAACCGCTTTTTGGATCTGACCCTTGATCCAACTTCCTAGCGAGAGTCTCTTGAGATGTTTATCGAGGCTCTTCGCTATTACCCCGTTAACCGAAACGACTATCGGGACGATGGTTGCTGAATCAACATCCCACATGCTGACAACCTCGTTAGCCAAATCAAGATATTTACTGAGTTTATCTTTCTCAGCTTTAACGAGGTTAACATCATGTGGTATGGTCACAAGCACCGCCCATCTTTCTAACCGGTCTATCAGTACAATATAAGGCTTATTTGCAAGAATAGTCCTGTCTGTAATGATAGACCGGTCCCAATAGAGCGTGGCACGGCTGTTTTCGAGAACTGGCGCTGGTGTGTATTTATAGTATGGAACTTCAGGACCAGTAAGGCCATATCGGAGAGCAAGTTGTTGATGTATAATTTTGGCTACTTGGTTGTGTCTGTGCAAGTACTGAGAGTTAGCTAGGTGCGAACAACCCGAAAGTATATGACGAAGGGTCTCCCCTGGAAGATGACACGCTCGACAGATATCGATCGTGCCATCTTTCATGATATACTTTCGGTAATTGTTCGTCTTAACTACCTCATCCATAATTGCACAGACAAAGCCTTCGGTTTCCCCAAAGAGGTCACCGAAACGTAGCCAGTTTACTGAGCTTAGGAGATCTACATCAGGACCTGTGAGGACCTTGTAGAATCTCCCATGCAGCTCTTTGCTTTCCCATATGGCCTTCCTGTTCTCTATACTTATCACTATAGGTTTACGCCAGTTCTCGTTAGCTAAGGAGAGAGGAGTAAGGTTCTTATCAACTGCAACTACGTCGCGATGCATTTGGTATTCGGCTTGATGGAAATAATTTCTGAGATTGCAAACCTCACGGTTGTGTAGGGTCTTAGCGCTTAAAAAGCCTCGACCGCCACATTTCCGTGGGATGTACAATCTCATTACCGAAGATCGGGGGTGTCGCATGCGATGAGTAGTTAAAAGTTGACGAACCAAGGCGTCTAGTTCAGTCTGAGTCCATCTTAGTATGCCAAAAGTATAAGTAAGCAAGGGCATAACCCAGCCATTGAAGGCACGCACCTTGTTGCCACCCGACAATAGGCTATTTAGCACTTTTGTAAGGCGGCAGAAGAAGCGTTCCTTCACCGACTGTTTTATTTCCCCGTCCACTATACCCAAGGCTTCTGGCATACCAAGGTACTTATAAGTTTCACCCTCTGAGAGAGATTTGAGGGACATAAGCTCTGAAAGTTGCAAATTATTAGAATTTACAACTTTCCCTCGTTGTATTTGTATGACCGCACACTTATCAACGCCGAACTCCATGTTAATAGCACTACTGAATATCTGTGTGATATTCAAGAGGGCCATTAACTGTGTTTCATTCGGCGCAAAGAGTTTGAGGTCATCCATATACAACAAGTGAGAAATAACCTCACCCTCTCTCCGAAGGCGATAACCTATTCCTGAATCTTTCAGTAGGGTACTGAGTGGATTCAGGGCTAGACAAAACCACAAGGGACTCAGACTGTCGCCCTGGAATATACCTCTGTCTATCCTTATCAGATCAATGGTCGCAGGTGGAATTAATCGGCTGCCTGGATGACGAAGAACCGTAGTCCACTGTCTCATACATGATCCCAAGAATGATCTTAGAGTAGTATCTATTTTATACAACTCTAAGACCCTCTCAAGCCAAGTATGAGGCACCGAATCATAAGCCTTCTTATAATCGATCCATGCAGCCGATAAATTCCCTCTGCCACGTTTGACCTTTTGGCTAATGGCCATGTCAATGAGGAGGAGCTCCTTAGTACCACGGGACCCAACCCTACATCCATTTTGAGCAGGTGCCAAAATATTGTTCGTAACAATATGTGTGTTAATTTTTGTGGTCAAGATGGATGTAAGTAGCTTATAGATCGTTGGTAAGCACGTTATGGGTCTATAATTCTTTGGCTCCGCAGTACTACCTGACTTATGGAGCAGGAAAGTTACACCCGTCGTCATAAAAAGTGGGAGCGACCCGATCTCAATTGCTTTTTGGAATTGTGTGGCCAGAACTGAATGTGAGCATCGAAACCATTTTAGCCAAAAGTTATGCAATCCATCCGGGCCAGGACTTTTCCAATTATGGGCCGAGCGGATCGCATTACTTACATCCAACGAAGAGATAGTAATAGCGTCCATGGTTTCGATGTTTTCACATTCAGTTCTTACCACATTCATCCAGTCCGCCTCCGTGTGTTCGACAGGTAAAGACCAGATGCCTCGCCAAAAATTATTATTATTATTATTCAATCCTGTTTAAAGACTAAAGTTGCATTTAGTTCTTCGTTTGTGAGATATCGCGTTGCTTAATTCTAAGGATTATAATTATTTTCGCGGTTTATCTATTCATTTTTAATTTTTTACGCAATATCCTACTAATAATATAAACGCGAAAGTTTGTAAGGATGGATGGATGGATGTTTGGTACTCTTTCACGCAAAAACTACAGAACGGATATGGATGAAATTTGGCACAGAGATAGATTATAACACATAGTCTGTATGTTATCCCGGAATTCCCACGGGAACGGGAATTACGCGGGTGAAACCACGAGGTGCTGCTAGTTATTACATAATACGCAAAATAATGGTTTTACCAAACCTACCCGGAATATAATGAACTTGTGAGTGACGGAACAAAAGACAATCGCTGATTGGCACATTCGCTGCGCCGCCATCTTTGACTGTCAGTTTCCCAAACAACAATACTAAAGTTTTCTGCGTGTTTAGCGAAGTGATCTTTGTTGTGCAGTCAAAAATTTTGAAAAAGAAAAATTAGGTAAGAATGTTTACCCGATGATCACTTGAGTGAGACTCTTTATTATTTTCCCATAAGAAATACAGAGTGAAAAGTATATATACAATTATAACAAACTCAAATCTAAGCCGTCACCAGAAGGTTGAGTACCTAAATGCTGGCAGCATTGCCATGTAGAATGGCACTGCTAATTACTTGACCGAAATGGAAGCCAGCATTCCGATCTTCTGTGAACTATAAAAAATTTAGTAAGATCTTTAACAATTTAGTGTACGCCAAGACCCCAAGGACCAAGGGTTTCCACCCCAAATGGCTCAAATAGGTAACCTCGGCCAAGATAACGCGTATTTTGTAGTTATTCTTTATTAAAATAATATTCTTTACTAGCGACCCATCCCGGCTTCGCACGAGTTTATTATACGTATAAACTTTCCTCTTGAATCACTCTGTCTATTAAAAAAAAACTCATCAAAATCCGTTGCGTGGTTTTAAAAATTTAAGCATACAAAGGGACATAGGGATATTAATAGGAACATAGAGACAGAGAAAGCGACTTTGTTTTATACTATGTAGTGATATCAGGTTTTAAGTAGTTTCTTCAATAATACCCAAAATAAGGTTGATAACTAAGTTGTAGCAAAAGTGGACCAGTGGCTAATTATATCCAAACAGGGCCAGAATTCCACTTAATAAATCGCTTCACCATTTAAATAGTATCGTGTCAAAATGTCTGTAATAAACTGTTTTTGGTATTCTACTAACACAAACTTCTTGAGGTTCATTCATAGCTGTGACTAAGTTTATGTTTTATATCATGAATAAATTTCTTTATCTTATCTTATCTTATTATAACTACCAATTTGACATTCTAATTATGAAAGTCTCTTCAAGCGCAAAAAATAGTAGAATACAAAATCCACAAACGTCATTTTAATCATCTTGATTGAATGGCACTATTAAGACTTTTGTTTTGAATTCGGCCCTTGTCAATAGGTATCTACCAACTCTATGAACACAGCATGAGCGATCGACCAATCAGAATGCAGTTTATTATTGGAGTCTTGAAGTCAGAGAATTTGTAAAATATTAAAACGATGGTTCACAGGTTTATTTATTTGTTATATTACGTAGTAACTCAGGAAAATTATGAACTCGTTAAATTATAAGTGCTATACTTGTTTACTATTTTCCGGAATTATAAAATGACAAGGATTTTTATAATTTGACGGGTCTTAGTTATTAATCTGATGGTTACATAAAACTAGCTTCATCCCGTAGCTTCACATGCATGAAAATTATGAAAAATACCTATGTTTTATACCAGCTGTGCGATTACGTAAAAACCGTCCATCCAAAATTGACATTCGAAAGCCATTTGAAAGACCATCGCGCGCGTCCTATTCATTCATTTGAAAATTATAAGGCCTTTGAAATGGCTTTCATTTGTCAAATTTTGGATGAAAGGTTTTTGCGTAATCGCAAAGCTGTCCTAGAACTAATTTCATTATAAAATCAAATCATCCCGTTCCGTTCAGTAGTTATAATCCATCCATCCATCTAAACTTCGCATTTATAACGTTAGTGCGATACCTATATCTATTTGTTTAGTATGAATGTTTTCATAGGGCAGTATGCTACAGTAAATCTATAGAACTAGGAGATTATTCTGTACTAGCTGCGCTCCGCGGCTTCGCCCGCATGCAAATTTATTTATCTAATTTCAGAAATTTATTGCGTGCATCCTAGAGGTAGTTTCGCTAAAGAAAAAAGAACGTGTTTTATTATTTACTTTGCAGTGTATTTATACCTTGAGTTTTGAGTGAAACAAACCAAGGAATAATAACTTTCCATACAAAGTTTACTTACTACCTTATTTAAACCCCCTCAGAGGTTAAAATTTCCAAATTTTAATATCCTATGTGTTATTCTAGGTGCTAAGCTACACACCATTACATACCAAATTCATTATAATTCATTTAAATAACTTAAGCAGTTACGGAGATTACTTAAAGCAAACAATCACACAGACTTTCCCATTCATTATAATAAAGTAAGATACTAAAACCTTACCCACCTATGTTTTACGACCTTACAATAAAGCATTTATAGAGACGCTGTGATCAAATATTCTGTCTACAACTGCGAATTGACAGAGACTGAATGACACATGAATACAATTGAAAAATGTTCCACGTTCATAAAAGTGGTGACATTGTTTTTTACTGTTTTTTGATGGGTTTACTCGACGCTAACACCATGCCATGACGCAAGTGTCACACTAAAATATAAGAATTGTGTCCAACCATAACAAAGAAGTCAAGTCAAGAAATATTTATTTGAAGAAATGAGTATCGAGGAATAAATTACAATGAAAGACTATTGATACTTAGATATTGGAACTAGTATTTACAGTTATCATAATTTTCAACCTATACTAGTCCACTGCTGGACATAGCCCTCCTCTCATGAGTGTCTTGGGGACGCTTCCGACTGATATTGACATAGATCAATTGAGCTACCTTTAGTTTGTTTGCAACCGTCTATAGTCAATAGTCAAAGTGCTTTATTTCCTTAAAACCTTACAGGACACTGGACACGTCATAAAATTGATTTTATAAATATTAGGAAAAAATGAGGAGTGCTCCCTTTGATTTTTGTTAACTTCAAGCTTTTTAAGGTAAAGTAAAGAAAGAAGTCTGCAGTTAGTTCAATTGTAAATAGATGAGTACTATTTAAATATTTTTCTATTTCTTTTGTCATTTTCGTTTTTAATAAAGGTTATAAATTTTTTAAACACTGTTTAATTAAACTCGATAGCATTGTTTGAAAATGTAGAGCTGAACGTTTTAAGCGCCCCTATCTCGCAAAAAGCTAATTTTAATCGACCCCAATCCCACTAATAGCCCTCTTACAACAATGTTTACAATATAAATTAAACCTTAAAAGCTTGCGCGTGAGGTCGCATATTCTTTATCATTTAATTTTCATTTCTATTCTAGGAAGGCATGTGAATAGAGACAAAAAAACAAAAAGCAATCGGAAACAAAAACCTACTCACAGATTTTGAATGTTTATAAATAGAAATATTTTCTATCAAATCTATGTAAAAGGAGTCCAAATTCCAAAAATTTCAACACAAAGGTCTCAATAGCGTCATACTATCAAGATGGCTAAAATGAACTTTTTGCATTTGGTATTCCACTATTTGCGTTTGAAGAGACTTTCATATTTAGAATGTCAAAATGGTCGTCATAAACATAATCGTCACAGCTATGAATGAACCTCAAAAAGTTTGTGCTAGTAGAATACCAATAAGATTTTAACACTGTCACTTTTACACGATACTATTGTATAATGGTGAAGCTATTTATTTAGTCGAATTTGGGCCCTGGGTAAATTGCACTTTGCAAAGTGCAATTGCTAATAAGGGAATTGAGCTCATTAGCTCATTAATTAGTAATAAGGGATAAGTTGACGTTTTTTTAAATATAATATACATTTAAAATTTATGAAAATATTTCTTGTCTCTTCACGCAATAACTATTGAACGAATCGTTATTGCGTGAAGAGGTAACAAAAATCCATCTCCATCCAAACTGTCGCACAAAATTCGCTAATCACTACATAGTATAAAACAAAGTCGCTTTTTCTGTCCCTATGTCCTTATGTCCCTTTGAATGCTTAAATCTTTAAAACTACGCAACGGATTTTGATGCGGTTTTTTTTAATAAATAGATTGATTCAAGAGGAAGTTTATATACTTATAAGAAAACCGTGCGAAGCCGGGGCGGGTCGCTAGTAATCATAATATAATTCAATTGTGATTCGACAATATTACCTACTACAAGAACAGAAAAACATTAATCAAAGCGTAAGCATTATTTAGAACAATGTTTTTTATATTTCATTTGTTCCAAAATCTTAGAACTCAAGTCACGCATTATATCGTCATGTAGTATCATTAATAAAAATTATTCCATATCATGTCTAAATAAAGAAACAAAGTAGCCATTAGGCTATATTGCGTGTCACACGGACGGACAAAACAACAAACTTATGCATATAAGGAAAGCCTATTGTCATAAACAGTTTGTTGTAAATTATTTTTTAACCGAGTAGAAAACATCAAATTGTTGAAAATTTGATGTTTTCTACAAAATCAAAAATCCACACATAAAATCACGCTTTAAAGCCATTTGAAAAATGAGATATTCAATATATATTATCCGTGCTATCCGTTAAAAAAGTTAAATAAATAAAAATAGCCAATAGCCAAACATTCTACATCGAGTTTGGCTGATGTATAGATAGGTAATGCTGGTTGGACATTCTACACGGCATCATCTAGCCCCAAGGTACGCCGAGCTTTTGTTATGGATACTAGATGACTGATAGTTATACTTAATTCATTATACTACATAGATATCATATATTATATTCAGGATAAAATCCGGAACAAATATTTGCAAATCGCACAAACAAGCCAGAAATCAAATCTGCTAATACGCCGCGCCACGTCTCGGTCGTATTGATGGAGATAAATCAATAAAAAAATTATTTACTCGTTCTCTGGAAAAAGAACTGGGTATAGTCGTCACGTCCCCAAGACACTGGCTGCATTACCACGCTGTATGGCAATGCTGATGCGCTGAGCCAGATACTCACCAGCTCTCGTCGCATCGACCAATCGCTTTGCTAAATTCTGTTTAATCTTATCTTACTATTATAATAAATGGGAAAGTCTGTGTGAATGTTTGTTATAAGTAATATTTGTAACGACTTAAGTTATTTGAATGAAATTTGATATGTAAATAGTTTAGAACCTAGAATAGGACATAGGCTATTAAAATTTGGAAATTTTTACCTCTGAGGGGGTTAAATAGGGTGGGAAAATTTGTATGGAAAATAATTTTTCCTTGGTTCGATTCACTTAAAACTCGGTACAAATAAACTATGGACTGAATAATTAAACAATTTTTTTATTTTTACACAATAACCCCTTCAAATTTCAGTAATTTATTGCACACACCCTGTGTGCAATAAATTACTGAAATTTGTACGAAAAACTCTGGTTCGCGGGCGAAGCCGCGGGGCGCATCTAGTCAAAATAACAAACAAGTTCTCTCAGTATGAGGTGTATATTGGTATTAAATACCTATTAAAGAGTGTAGGCGTAGATAAGATGAAATAAAAAAATTAAAATATGATTTTCATTGATAGGAAGCAAAATTTAAAATCACTAGCTCTGTTAGCTTCACTAATAATCTACTTTCTACTTTGTATTCTTTGTAAATAGTTCAGTTTTAATACGTAATCTCTGAAAATACGGCTACTCACGTTATAAAAAATCTCAATACATTAAATCACTAGATAAAACCATTTATTAGGATGACATAAATTAGATCACATAGCTCACTAGTATATACAATTATAACAAACTCTTAAAAATCTAAGCCGTCCTTGGGGTCCTGGGGTACACACAATTTTTAAAGATCTGACGAAACTTCTCAAAGAGTCCACAGGAGATAAGAATGCTGGCTTCTATTTTGGTCAACGAATTAGCATTGGCATTCAACGTGGCAATGCTGCCAGCATTCTGGGTACTCTGCCTTCTGGTGACGGCTTAAATCACTTAATAATTATTATCTGAGATTTCTTGTTTTAGGCTTACTTATCCTTTTGAATATTCAGCTGTTATAATATGTAACTTGATTGGTCTTCCTTAGCTTTTTTGATTGTATCTATTTGTATTTGTTTCCATCTAGTTAATTAGGTAGTTATGTATCGTTTATCAAATATGTATTACTAGCGACCCGTTCCGGCTTCGCACGGTTTTATTGTACCTACGTATAAACCTTCCTCTTGAATTACTCTATCTATTTAAAAAACTGCATCAAAATCCGTTGCGTAGTTTTAAAAATTTAAGCATACAAAGGGACATAGGGACATAGGGACATAGGGACAGAGAAAGCGACTTAGTTTTATACTATGTATTATATCAAGTACATTTTTGTTATTTCAATAAATTATTAACCCTGTCTTTCTTTATACATCTGTTTCATCACCCAAGCCGAAATCGTTCACAGTGAACCGTCTGTTGAACTTTATTATAATTATTTATATAAGTTTGTAATTGTTTATTTCTTTTTAGAACAATAAGGTGTCCATTCATTCATTCATTTATTCATTTTCGTAAAATCAAAAGGGCACAAGTAATAAACTCGTTTTGTCACGAGCGAAACACTTTTAAATTAAGCGTATAAAATACATTTAACCTCCCTTTGTCAAGCAAAAAGTCATTGGACACGTAATTTTTATTGCACAATTCATTCATGCAACAAAGGAACTGACGTGAACCAGTGTGTTTACAATCAGAGTCAAAGAGAATAAAATACGATGCCATTCTGGTGGCAATATTTCTGAGTAGTTAAATCATCCTTTTGTAAGTATTATGTAAGAATATGTTTTTATTCTACCAACTTTGTGCCACCACACAAGGCCCTGTCTGAAAATCAGCGCCGCTACTAGGTGCGGCCTGTAGCGGCAAAATACAGGGACAGACAGGGACCTTTTTGACCCCATAAGTAAATAGTTTTACTCTTTTTATTTTTGTATTTCTTCTCGTTTCTGAATATGTTTTATGTGTTACTTATATTGTTGTTATCGTTTTATTTGGCCAAATAAAATGATTTTCTATCTTTCTTTCTTTCTTATCTTTCGTCAGCGAAAATCATGATTGTATCCTAACTAAATATTGTAAACACGAAAGTTGGTATGGATTTGTTACTCTTTCACACAAAAAATACTAAACAAATCGTACTGAAATTGTGAATAGAAGTAGTTATAATACTATGTAATAACCAACTTTAAATTCTTTAGTACGTCATCAATGTAGTTGAAGTCAATAAAATACTCATTCTAATAATATGATACTCGGATAACTCAAAACGTACCGGTGAATTTTTAGGGTCCGTACCCAAAAGGTGACCCTATTAATACATCGCTGACTGTCCGTGTGACTGTATCTTAGGAACCGCGATAGCAGACCATTTTTAACTGTTATAGTGAGTGGGGGGAAGATGAAAAAAGGGGTAAGACAAAAAGTCTTCCATAACACCAGATTTATAGTACTTATTGGAGTGCTGGCTACATCGTTAGGGCCACAAATTCAATACGTTACACACTTCAGTCAGCGGTTGCCGATGAGAACGCCTGGTTGTGTGTAAAGTGCAATTTTCTAAGACAGTGTATTTTTCAGGATTCACAAAAGTGATTTCATCTTGCCCCGTGTCTTGTAAATTGAATTACAAGGCGGGTACGAGTGTTTACTTGAAACATCTGCGTATTATTTTTCGTAGACATGTTATGTAATTACTTCTAAATCTATCTATTTCTCGTATTTTAGAATTTATTTCAACTTTTTATCTTTCCCCATTTAGATTTAACGGGGTAAGACGAACATATCAAAGTTTTCTTATTGACCCTTTTTCAGGTTTCATACTAAAAGCCAGAGGTCCTCAAACTGTATCTTTGTGTAGGTTTCAGCAAGAAAAATAAGAAATAAGCAAAAAATGCTGAAAGTAGTAAAATAAAAAATTACAAGAATAGGTATGCTAAAAAATGTGAAATAAAAATAGAAATCCAATAGAAAAAGAAAATAACTACTTACGTTAAAAATTACAAAAGTAAAAAATAAACAATTATTTTATGGTGATGAAAAAGAATATTCATATAGGTTTCATGTGAAATAAAAAAAGTTTTCAGTTTTTATTTGATTTTTCATTACAAGATAATATTTTTTTCTTCAGTTAAATCTTATGCAAATTGGCTGCAAAGTTTGAGAATCTCTTCTTCAATCTTCCCCCAGTGGGGTAAGTTCGGAATATATATATTTTTTAATTTGCTATATCTTTGTTAAAAATAGGTATTTGGGCACTACAGTCAGTTACAGCTTTTTAAATTACTTAACACTATAGACTAAGGACCATAAACTTTGCCTAAGACCTGCCTAAGACACGTTTTAACGATTTTAGATTTTTATTCGATCTTACTCCGTCACCTTTTCATCTTCCCCCTGTTTCAATTAAGTAAAAAATATATTTTTAATTACAGTTTTCTACTTTTTGGACAGCTTTTCCAGGCTGTTATTGACATATTATAAAAATCTAGTCCTTACCCTTTAATTATGTCTAATTTACTTTTAGCTAAAGTCAATATCTATTCTTCTACAAGGATTCAAAAACAACACTGATCATCTCATCAAAAAACCGTTCGATCTTGCCCCCACTCACTCTACTAATTTTTCAAGTTATGAAATTCAAATACTAAAAATAAAACGCTCAGATAAATTTTAAAAACCTGAAAAGCCTCTAGTGAAATAAAATGTAGTAATTTTACTACTTGTATTTAAGTCATCTATTACCCTTATCAAAAGCTTTGCTTAGCTTGGGGCTAAATGAAGCTCTGTGTAACTTTTGATTGATATATTGTTGACTAGCGACCCCTTATTATTGCCGCTTCTTCTTGAATCACTCTATCTATTAAAAAAAACGGCATCAGAATCCGTAGTTTTAAAGATTTAAGCATACATAGGGACAAGAGTCATAGGGACAGAGAAAGCGACTTTGTTTTATTTAAACTATGTTATGATGTTGTGGATTACATAGATTTTCAATTTATCCGACAGTAAATGTTTAGTTTCAATCACAGGGTTCATTTAAAATTAACCGCGTCTCACGCCTTAACTCACCGGCTAACAATACATGATTAGTAACGCACTGTTTAATAGGACCCATGCATGTGCAATGTAATGCACAATGCAGTCTGTTGCATCATTAATTACCGGAAGAACTACTGTGATGTTATTCGCATAATGATTAGATAATCTATCTACACAATAACATAGCATAGGTAAGCTTAAACGCTTGCTTAGAGATCATTTTTCAGGGTTCTGTACCCAATAGGTAAAACGGAACCATATTAGTCTGTCTGTATGTTACCAGGCTGTATCTCAGAACCGTGATATTTAGTGAGTTGAAAATTTCACCGATTATTTATATCCGTTGCAGATTTAACAACAAATACTTACGAAAATACGACAAAAACAGAGTAAAAGAAATATTAAAGAAGGCTTCCGCGCATCATTTTTTTTTTGATGTTTTTATAGATGCTTGGAACCATGATCCTTCATTACCCTTCGTGTGCAAGTCGACTTGCACTTGGTCGATTTTATTTCATAGTACGAATAATACAACTTTTCATCACTACGTAATTATTTTATAATAATTTTTTCATAATTATTTTTTAAATGGGGTTCGAATCATCCGGTGTCATCCGGACTTTACCCTATTGGTCTCTAAGTAGGTTTACTAAACTAGGTTAACTTTTTGTGATTATAAAAACTTCCTTAAATATAAAAGCATGTCGGCGAGTTCTAAAGCCCCAGCATTTTCACCAAATGGTCATGAGCTTGGTTATAAAGCGTATTTTTTTTACTTTAGAACGTCCTAAAATTGTAAGCATGTTTATGGTTACATTAATATCATAAAGTTGGCACATTATCTGTGCTCGTCCAACCAAAAAGCTGGTCCACCAATATTCGTGATAAACCCACCATTACATTAATTAAAAGCAGAGTCGGGAGATTAATTTGATGGAAAACCCCCAACTGACTTCACTTTAAAAGGATGTAATGTAAAATCAGCTTTATATCTCTGGTATAGAGTTAAATGTGAGGTTGGAATGAATGTGTAATTATGAAAAGTTTTATTATTTTGACTGGTTGCGGGAACGGATTATGGCAGAAGAGTATTCTGAATATTTCAAATCAAACTCGCTGTTGAAAGGAAGTTCTATCAGAAACCTACATAATAATTATCCACGTATAATTTAGAAAACAAACATTTTTTAAGAATGCGTGAAATATTAAATCGGTTGTTGGTTTTGGTGTTAAACAAAAAATATATTACGTGCCTATAAGCCACCATCTTTTCGTAATTGTAGGTAGCTAGCAGCTGCAGGTGTAGGTTATGAGTAGGTAGGTACTTAGCTACAACATTTTTAAACGAAAAAGAGTCATTATTACGAAGCAGATACTTACCTTTTTATAAATAATATCTACATAAAACTGGGTATCTAGCAAAACATAGAATACGTAAGTAATTCTGTATATTCGTTTCATTTCAACCATAAAAACGTTCCGATCCACTCAGCGTAAAAACGGAAAACGAAAGAAACTTCGAGAAGAAACAATCAGTAAATAAAACTACCTGAACACGCAACTCGTAAATCTACCTTTCTGGCCTTTCGTTGGCAAAATTCGAAATTCGAAAACTCCCGAATTTGCACGCACGAAACAAAAGGCGCAAAATGGCCGACTGACAGACAATGGCGGGAAATATTTAGAATGTTCGATACGATTCAGGAATACTCTACTTTAAAACTAGTGTCACTAACAATGGATGCACTAACAACCTTAGTAAAATAAATGTTGAAAAAGGCATAGCCTTTATAATTGGCCGCCCCACATCGGTAAAAGGCGTCCTTTTTTGCTTGCATATAGGTGAATAATAATTTGAAATCGATTGTCCTATAATATAGGTACTTATTACTTCTTCATGGTTTATTTTTGTATGTTTGAAAACTGACTAAAAATACCTACTTCCATTACCGCATCTGCCACCTAACTTCCGCATCTAAGAATCACCAAAATTCACTTCTTCTGCTACATACGACACGATGTTATCCGTGTTATGTAATCGTATCAAAAGACCTAAAATGAGCTCTGTCGAAATGGAGGTTTTACAATTAAATGGTAGAATCGTTCCTTTGTGTTGTCTTTTGATAACATTGTAACTATTGTGTCGAGGGCTGATTAGTCAGGGATTGTAGGGCTGCGTATTGCGGTTGGCAGGTTTGGCGGTTCAGCAGTGTTGCCAGGTAAGCCTGATTTTGGTTCTGAAGCTGGCAACTCTATCAATAATCGATGTAATACCTTTTGA
Source organism: Eupithecia centaureata (assembly GCA_944547425.1). Taxonomy (NCBI): domain Eukaryota; kingdom Metazoa; phylum Arthropoda; class Insecta; order Lepidoptera; family Geometridae; genus Eupithecia; species Eupithecia centaureata. Next base: position 8,366,696 of record OX155696.1, read on the forward strand.
TATAGATTTTTGGGTACTTACCTTTGGCACATAATTCTTTCTAATATATTATAAATACGAAAATTTTTGGATGTTTTTTCCTCTTCCACACAAAAGCTACTGAACAAATCGGGTTTTATTAATTTTTATCCCTTACTTTTTACTTATCTAGTAGCTCATGTACGCCAAAAATTATTATATAAATAATAATATTTTCTAAATGAGTAAGGCAAAGAAGGAACCAATATTAAGATATTATATGGATCCGTATACATTTTACTATCACAAGACATATTGCCTACGTGCCTCTCTTGTGATAATTCTCGAGCATAATCTCTCTGCCGAATCTAATAACTCTAGAACCTTTAGATATAATATACATATTATATCGAATGCTTTATTAAGTTTTGTTAGAATTCGAGGCATATTTTTCTCATATATGAATATTCCATACTCCCTTTCTCTTTTATATTAACTGTTTGAGTTATTTTATATATATATATATTATATATAGTAATGTATACATAGACTCCCATAAACTGTATTTATTCAAGAGTAAGTAATTAAAATATAGTGTCCTTAAAAAAATTACTCCGAGTTCTTAAAGAATACCAATTAATAAAAAAAAATGGTTTCTTTGGTCTTAAGTTGTAATTGTTTTAAAAACATGGGTTGAAAGCATTTATGAAGGTGCAGTTAATAGAACATTGTTACCCAAGGGTTGAAAGTAACTTATTTAGTCCCGAGACGGGGTTTGGCGCCCATGCGTAGCAAGGGAGCCAATAGTTTGAGGGAGCCAATAGTTCGAGGGACTAAATAAGTTACTTCACCCGAGGTAAACACTGTGCTTTTCATTACGAATACAAGGAAATATAAATAAAAACATGAGAAAACAAATTAATCAAATTGCCGCTAATTTTTTTTATATTAGTCCATCTAGGACAGGCGAAAGCCTTTCGTATTTTTTGGATTCAGTGAATTATCGCTAAGGTTTTTTTTTTTTTTAAGCTTCAACATAATTTATTCTGCCATTATCATGTTTCAATAGTAACGTTATAGCTGTCAGTTGAAAACGATTCTCCCTAGGGCGGAAAAGTATCACTTTCAACCCGCTCTTCAGGCATGTTTACACCTAATTTCCGAGTATGAGTAACGAAAAATACTCTTTTGTTCAGATACCAGCCAGATAGAGCCAAAATCCACAATAAGCATCGCCAAACTGTTGACATATTCATAGCGTAGTTCATAGGTATCAGAAACCTAATGAATACGTGACGGGAACTCAAAGCCGTATCCACCAGAATCAGCACTTTGGGTACTTATTCTGGAGGATTCGACTTTCCACATTATCTCATGGCTATCGCGTGGTATCGTTAAGTTGAATATCGAACACGAATTTTGAGTTTTAGTTAACACTTTTACTCAAGTAATTAGAATTTGAATTACGAGTCTTGTAAGGCCTAAAAGAAATAAAAACTTCGAATCTGTATTTTTGATTCCTATAATTAAACTAACCACCTTACCAAGCAATGAATCAGCATCACATACCTATTGTACTGACAAATTACGCTGATGATTTAGCAATTTGTCTAATTCAAACTAACAGATCTTACGATTCGACATCCAATATCGAAAAACACGAGAATCAAGCCCATGTGACATGAAACGTCACACGAAGCTGTAATTTCATCAGCCCTCCAATAAAACTTGATTGTAAGTGACAGTGCGATCGAACGCATATATCCGATTGTCAAACTTAGTACAGAATAGAACCCTTGTACATTATTGAGGTCTATGAATAGAGGTTTTCTTACGCCTATATCTTTAAACAATGAAAATTACAATCAACAAATAAAAAAAATATAACTAGTGTAAGGGGGTTATAATGGCTTCACTTGTTGATGATAGTTTCTCAGGGATTTTAAATAAAAGAGTTCACGCACGATTTTAACAGTATGTATACTAAATAAAAGAGGGCACAGGTAATTACAAAATAAGGCACAATACACGGAAAATAACGGTAATAACACAAGAGTTCTCAGCGCGTGTGTCGCGCTGCTTTCGGGCTGTTACACGACTGCCACGGCGCCATCTTGTGTCGCTTGGCGGAGGTAAGTATGAGCAAACGCAAGCTCCACCCAATACGATTACGCGACAGAACGTTTCGTTCAGTACCAACAACAAACTAATAGCGCTACAAACTCCCCCTCTGACCGAGACATAGCGCCCCCGCGTCTGGGTCAGCTAATCAAGATAGCGTTTAGGTCTACCTCGCTTTCTCTTTTCGTTGACAGGCGGCTGCACATTGCCCACGAATGGGGTCAGCTGGGAGACGTGGTACCTACCTAGCACTTCTCCATTAGTAGTCCTCTCTAGGATGTACGTGGAGGAACTAACAGCTTCCCTAACACGATAAGGTCCGTCTCTACGCGGTATTAACTTAGGTGTCTGACCACTAATAGCGTCATTACTGCCCTGAGTCTTCAACAGTATAAGATCGCCGGGGTTATAATCCGGGGCAGGGCGACGACCTTCATCGGCATAGCGCTTCTGAATCGCTTGGGCTTTCTCATGCACTTCTCGGGCTTCAAACAGCACGTTGGAGATTCGCCGAAGGTAAGGGGTAAGGCTTGTTATAGCATTGTCGCTTTCCACTATAGTACGCATGTCCGTGATGACGTCGGCTGGTGCACGGATCTCTCGTCCCAAGGTAAGGTAAGCTGGTGAGTATCCGGTACTACTAGTCACGGCGGAGTTCATCGCGAAGCGGATCGCCGGTAAGTGGGTATCCCAGGTGTCATGGTCTTTTCCGACAAGAATGGCGAGCTGGGGCTTCAGGTCGCGGTTCTTCCTTTCGACCGGGTTAGCTTGCGGGTGATACACTGGTGATAGTGACTGAGTGATGCCGAACGAATGGCACACCTGTTGCATCACCTCGCTGATAAACTGCACCCCATTGTCGCTCACGACTCGTCTAGGTACTCCATATCTCAAGAACACCTCTGTGATCAGGGTCTTGGCACAGTCTGAGCTGGTAGCGTTCTGCAGGGCGAATAGTTCAACCCATCTAGAACAAGTATCTTCTACGATAAGGATCCATTTATTTTCATTGGCTGTCTCTGGGAGCGGTCCAAAGAGGTCCACGGCTATGACTTCAAAGCGGCGATTAGTAGCGGGGGTCTGCAGTAAACCAGCTGGTTTTCTGTTATCGGATTTGTACCTCTGGCATTCAACACACTTCTTCAGGTAAGCTGTTACAATCTGCCTCATTCCAGGCCAGTAATACTTGGACTTCATTCGATCTATAGTTCGCTCCACTCCTAAATGACCCGCCGTCGGGGCGTCATGGTAATCCTTTAGGATACCCTCGCGCTCATGCTCTGGCACAACCAAGCAGGCGGTTTCCTCATCGCATTCGTCTGGTCCATATCTATATAATACGCCATCTGATATCACGAATCCCCTATGGGACCAACTCCTCCCCCTAAACGGATCGTCGGTGGCTTCAAGGTCTTCAATGATCTTACGTACTTCAGGATCCTTGAGCTGGTTCTCACGAATGTCCCTAGGACTTCTCGTCGGGATATCGACTTCTGCGAGGTTCAGATCGCAATCAATTTCGTCAGTACAGGGTGGTCGAGACAGAGTATCGGCGATGGCGTTCGCCTTACCGGGTACATATTCGATGTGCGCGGTACAAAAATCGGAATCACTCATGCTAGGTGTACTCGTGCTAGGGGCACTCTTGTCCGACGTGTTTTTGCACCTTTCGCACTTCGAACGCACTACTCCCGGCTGACCACATCCGTAGCAACGGATCTGAGCGCTGCTGCCACTGTTATTAATTTTAAAACAATCTGCGACTTTATTTCTATCTTTTTTCGCGACGCGACGACAATTCGCGGTAGTGTGGCCGAAGATTTTGCAATAATTGCATCGGGCGCGTCTCGACCCTTCGCCTTCGTCACTATCACATTTAGCGCGAAAGTTCCGCGAATCTGGTTTCGCGCAACCGTCTGTATAATTACGTTTCGCGCAACTTTCGTTAACACGTTTCGCGAAACCATCGGTAGTATTACGTTTCGCGCAACTTTCGGAGGTGTGTTTCGCGCAAATTTCGTTATCACGTTTCGCGCAACTTTCGCCGTAAAAATCTTTCGCGCTAACGGTACTGGGTTTGGAGCTCACGTTGCAGTTAGTTGTTTTTAAGGTACTTACCTCTGCCAACGACTCTTCTACAAACCTCGCCTTCGCTATAAGTTGCTCCAGCCCGTCCACAGCATCGCGAGACACACGCTTTCTTATTCTACGGTCTAACAATCCATACACCATATCTAACTTCATCACTTCTGGCACATCATACGGTAACTTTGCAAATAACGCGCGCACTTTAGAAACGAATACATCGGCCCGCTCACTACTTTGCTCACACGAGAAAATGTCTCTATAGATTTTATATGCGGGTCGCGGCACTCCATACATCCCGCGTAGATGTCGCAGCGCGTCGGCCCACGACACGACGGACGCCTTTACTCCTTGCCACCAGACGGCGGCTTCGCCAACCAGCAGCATCGGTAGTCCTCGCAGGGCATGCTCCTCGCTCACGTCCGTGCACTCTCGGAAGATTTCGATCGCGTCGATGAAGGCTTCGAGCTCGTCCGCGTTCTTCGTAGACCCGTCGAACCGTGATGTACACTTCGAAAAGTTTCCAGAACGTGAGACATGACTCGTATTCTGCTGGCTCGATGGTTGCGTGCACGGCGGCGCGGCCTGTTCTCGCGCTAAAATGCTCTCCACTAAAACTCTATTTGCTTCCGCTTGGCTTTGCGTGATGTTGAAAAGGAGATTTTGTAGCATGTTCTCGGTCATCGAAATGCTGGGTGGTGAAGCTGTAGGTACGACCGTATTATCCATTTCGTTGTCGGTGTCGGATTCTCCTTCATCTCTCTTTCCGGCGCGTGTTTTGGGCGGCATGATGACAGGGTTTCAAGTATCCAACAGTTCCGTAGGTACTTAGTCACGTCAGCAGCGGTTACTGGGCGTAGGTAAGTAACAACACTGGTTTTAACTGGATAGCACAGTGGACTCGCCCGTTTGTACCAACGCTGCAACGGTCCCGTTCGCCGCACGCACCGTAATGGACTCGCCCGTTTGTTTTCTTGGTCCGTTTTTGGGGTATTTCACGTGTATTTCACTATCGGTAACTGTACGTAGTTTGATTTCACGATAGGTATGAATGTTTTCACTGCGCAGTCACTGTATAAAATCGTGCCCGCGAGTTGGGCGTCACTTGTAAGGGGGTTATAATGGCTTCACTTGTTGATGATAGTTTCTCAGGGATTTTAAATAAAAGAGTTCACGCACGATTTTAACAGTATGTATACTAAATAAAAGAGGGCACAGGTAATTACAAAATAAGGCACAATACACGGAAAATAACGGTAATAACACAAGAGTTCTCAGCGCGTGTGTCGCGCTGCTTTCGGGCTGTTACACGACTGCCACGGCGCCATCTTGTGTCGCTTGGCGGAGGTAAGTATGAGCAAACGCAAGCTCCACCCAATACGATTACGCGACAGAACGTTTCGTTCAGTACCAACAACAAACTAATAGCGCTACACTAGTATTTACAATTGAAAACATTGAGCTAACTGGAGACGGTTGTAAACAGTCTAAGGGTAGCTCAATTGATCCATGTCAATACCAGTCGAAAGTATCCTCAAGGCACTGGCTGCATTACAATAAATAATTCCTATACTAATCTTCCATTCAAACTCCTCTGAAAATGCTTCGAGCACTCTTCCAAAACATACTTTACTTCGTGTTCATCATCAGCCTTTATTAGTCCACTGCTGGACATAGGTCTCTTATGAGCGCCATACCATTGGGGGGGGGGTGATCGAGTGTATAGATTGATTGATAGATAATTCTTTATTTCAAAGCCTTATTATATAACACATTTAGTACTTAATTTAACTTAAGTATCCTAAAAAGAGGCAATGTTATTGGCAGCCTTATCGCTCAAAGCGATTTCTTCCAGGTAACCAAGGTGCATGGAGAAAATCATAGGACGGTATGCTTTGTTGTTATTTTTTTTAATCTGAACAGGGGTTATTTTTTGGTAATTCGGATTATCGAGGCTCTACTGTAGTAGAGGCTACTCTACTATTTTCATCTCATATATCAGATCCCAAGCATAGGCTACTATGATTTATTACAGAATTAGAACTGGGTCCATTTAAAATTTCGGCCGATTCGTTCGTTGGCATGTTGAGGTAACAAAAGTCCATCCATCCTCTATGTATATTAATATTCTATGTATAATAAAAAATATCTATCTATGTAATGTATTGTATTAAGTATATCAGTCATCTAGTACCCATAACACAAGCTCTGCTTAGCTTGGGGCTAGATGATGCTGTGTAGACTGTCCGGAAATATTTATTTATTTATCCTTCCAAACTTTCTAATTATAGTAGTTTGATGTTAAAATATAATACAAAGCTTGTGTTATGGATACTAGATGACTGTCATTTTATAGTTTTTGTGTGTAATTTTGTATCTCATAATTAATGTAATTGGTTAATGACCGTTTTAATTAAATAAATGACGGATATACTTACTAATCTAATAATCGCATTAATAACTAGCAGCGCCTCGCGGTTTCACCCGCGTAATTCCCGTTCCCGTGGGTATTCCGGGATAAAATATAGCATGTGTTATGCCAGACTATAATCTATCTCTGTGCCAAATTTCATTTTAACCCCGTGTTGTCCATATCCCCTAAGGAAGTGGCCAGGCATTGTTGTGGTAAATTTGTAATTGTTAATTATTTTTGTTGTATTTGTGTTTTGTATTAGATCAGTTTCAGTTTTTTCATTTCAGTTTCAGAAGATGTTTGGAACGAGTTTTGCTCCAACTCGAAAACTAACAACCTTAGTGAACTAAAATCAAAGTGAGCACTTCATTTTCTAGTTTTAATTAAAATTTGTAAAATCAATATTGTGACGTGTCCAAGAGTCCAGTAAGGTCTAAAGGAAATAAAGTATTTTGACTTTTACTTTGACTTTGTACCATGTTTAAATTATAATGATACTAGCGACCCGCCCCGGCTTCACACGATTTTATTATACGTATAAACCTTCCTCTTGAATTACTATATCTATTAAAAAAAAACTAATCAAAATCCGTTGCGTTGTTTTAAAGATTTAAGCAGTCAAAGGGATATAGGGGAATAGGGAGAGAAAAAGCGACTTTGTTTCATACTATGTAGTGATGATCCCTTATGGGAGTGATATAGTCACTGTGTGACAAAACTTCATTATAATAAACTATCGACCCGCCCCGGCTTCGCACGGTTGTATTATAAGTATATAAACCTTCCTCTTGAATTACTCTATCTATTAAAAAAAACGAATCAAAATACGTTGCGTAGTTTTAAAGATTTAAGCAGTCAAAGGGATATAGGGAAATAGGGAGAGAAAAAGCGACTTTGTTTTATACTATGTAGTGATGATAAAGATACAAAACCCGTACAGTAGTTTTTGGGTGAAAGAGTAACAAACATCCATCTATCTATCTATCCATCCATACTTACAAACTTTCGCGTTTATAACATTAGTAATGAATTAAATTAAAACGCAAGAGCAGTCGCGGGAAAAAACAAGTGCTAGTCAACGTTAAAATAACAATGAACAAATTGATGAATCCGTTCAAAGTAAACTGAATAATAAAGTTTTCCAATGAAATCCTATCTGTACGATTGAAACATCTCGATTGTTTTTCAAATTGAGTTGCTATTATTTATGATAAGGAAACCTTTTATGAGTTTAGGTTTTTGGATGACTTTATTTTAATGTTTTTAATTTTTGGCTGGATTTATTTGTTTTACTTCATTCAGAATTATTTTCAACTGACTGACATTTTTTTTTCTTGTTGAATTGATTTTGATTTTGATGTCATCTGATATTATTAAATTAGATTTGACTTGCATTTTATAAGTTATTATGAAACTGACTTCAAAAAAGGAGGTTTTAAATACGGCTGTATTTTTTATAATAGTTTTTCCCTGTTTAGTGCACAAATTTTCGTTAACGTGACTGTTTTTGAGTCTACCTTAACAGTACGTGAAATTTTTAGTCTGTTTTTCTATAAACTTCATATCGAATTGACTTCGTCTACATTAACATTGTTCAAATTTTTGATTGTTTTATGAATTATTTATTTATTTTATTTACTATGCGGAAGCTGATACAAATAAAACATTTCTCAATTTAAATACTAATTCTACTGCTTACTAAGTAATAGGTACATTGACAGGAACATTGATAGAATTACCTACATACCAACAGTTGATTGGATGATTGTTTGTAATTAAACAATTGCTTTTATTGTAGTCCATTGTCAGTCAAGTTTGTACTCTCCTGCTATGACATAACGGTGCAAGGTCAATGAACGAACTATACTAGTTGACGTGTTTTATAAAAATCTATGAGTAAACCGACTACTATTCCCCTAGCACTTTTTACGCCCGTTGTCTTTGTAACGATAGCACTAAAAAAGCAAGCTCTTTCTTACCTCTATGGTAGTGGGTCAAATTGCTAAGATATCATAATTCTATATCCAACTTAGTTTCAGAAATATATCATACTTACTTTTAGAGCTAAGTACAATAACAATCTTTGTTTGAGAGCGCAGTGGGTATTGTGTTATGGATTCGGTCTACAATAATAATTTATCACACAAAATTTAGCCTTCAATATTCTTTTTCTTCTTCTTCCGGACCTTATCCCACGCTATGTTGAGTAGGCACAACAAGCATTTTTCTTCCATTCTGCTCTGTTATCCGTCATCTCCATATTCACAACTTTCTTAAGCATATCCTCTTTCACACAGTCCATCCATCTTTTCTTCGGTCTTCCTCTCCCCTTATATCCCTCCTCATTCAAATCAATCACTCTTTTCGTTACACAACCTTCCTCTCTCCGCATATAAACATGCTCATACCACGCTAGCCTATTCCTCCTCATCTTTTCCTGCGATTTTCTTTTTCTGGTGTACAATAAAGCATGTTTGTCTTGTATTGTATAAGCAAGAATGAGCAGTACAATCAATGACCCCCAAAACATTTTTGAAGGTACAAAATCAAGGTCTACCTTGTTCAAGATCTCTAACCGTACCTAATTCAAGATCCGTTGCGGGATCCAAAGATTAAAAAGGGTACAATATAAATTAAAAGATTTACCCGCCCTTTGAGATCCTGAGCCTGAAATTGAGGCTCATGTGACCCTTAAGGAACCGGTCTCAAAGGGCTCGAGTATCAATAAAGTCCTGAGAAGGGCTTAGAGGCTGTGAGGATAACAGAAAAACTTGAAGGGCGTATAGGGATCACCGAGTTTCTGTCTCGTTTGAAGTGATCATTAAGAATTTGCCAACAATATCAAAAACATCTAATTTAAAGATAAAGATACGTTAAAGCCGCGTTGACACGATCAGAGCCAGCTCGGACCGAGTGAACTCGGATACCTACTCGGAAGCAACTCAGATTGTGGCAACCTCTAATCCGAGCGCACTCGGACGACGGCGTCCGATCTAAGTAGACTCGGACCGTGTTCTACTCATCCGAGCTAGCTCGTATACGAGTTGGAAATCAAAATAGCGACCAACAACAACTTCGCACAAAATCCGTAATTTTTTGACGCTGACTCATAAAAATAATTGGAATAAAGACGAAAATAATCCGAGTGAACTATGATAATATCAACAGCTATCCTAGTACACTCGTACAATGCTACTCCTACGAGTTCACTCGGTCCGAGCTTGGTCCGAGCGGACTCTGATCGTGTCAACGCGGTTTTATTTGACCAAGAAACGTCATAGACGAAAACAAGTCGGTACTTAGGTAATAGTGGACATAAAATTGAAGCGAAGAGGAAATCAATTATCACTCTCTTCTTTATATTATTTTGATAATTATGTACTTACCTATAGTTTTAAATTGGACTAGTCTGAGTGCTTATTTTGTATGCCTATAGAAATAAAGATATTTATTTACTTTATTTACTCTATAGGTTTAACATTTAGAATTATACTTAAAATACCACAAAAAATACATACTTAGATAGTCGTTACCTACTAGCTATACATTAGGGTGGAGCGTCAATGTATGTAAAAAATAAAGTTACAAAATCGATTTCGAATACCTGCAAAAAGTTGCATAAGGAAAGACAATAATAATTATAATTTTTTTTTTTTTATATATTTTTTGGCACTCTACCGTCGTTTGAAATTTGATAATTATTTTTATTTACGTAACTTTTTAAAATCTGTCTTCTACTGAAACTAAGAATAAATAACTATTTATTTTAGAGGCATAGTGTAAATAAGACATTAATTTTGTAATAACAATTTGAAATTGATGAAATTGATTAATTAAAATAAATTTATAAGACGAAGGTTATTTGAATAAATATCATGTTTAGGTTTTAATATCAATATGTATAGCTCTATGATTTTGTAACTATCCTATGCATAGGTATATACGTAAAAGTTTACTGACATAATTTGGAAGGTAACATTACAAAACGTGTAATGAGGATAAATTAAAAGAAAAAAATGAGTAATTTTTTGTCCCCAGGTCCCCACAGTTAATTGTTATTACAGAATTTTACACAGCATTAATTAACCGCATCACCCGATATAGCACGGCGACGCAAGAGGTTGCGAGTTCGCATCTGCAAATATGTGTTCCAGGTGGTCTTTTGTGTTTCCTATGTATAATAATATGACGACCGATGTGGCGCGGTGGGCGAAGGTCCACCTGCGATGCAGGAGGTTGCGGGTTCGATTCCCGCCTCGGAACAAATTTGTGCACGATCTGCAGAAATTTGTTCCGTTGGTCTGGGTGTTAACTATACATAATAAAAAATATCTATCTATGTAATGTATTGTATTAAGTATATCAGTCATCTAGTACCCATAACACAAGCTCTGCTTAGCTTGGGGCTAGATGATGCTGTGTGGACTGTCCGGAATTATTTATAATTATTTATTTATTATTTATATTTAAAATACCTGTGTATTGCATTGTATTAATTATATCAGTCATCTTGTACCCGTGACACATGCTCTTCTTAGCCACTTCGATACTTTTTTCTCCTCTTAAAACTATATGCACTACCAACTCTAAAATACAATTATCTATGGTTTGTAATAAGGTTGCCTGGAAGAAATTGCTTTCAGCAATAAAGCCGCCTGTTGTACTTTTTAATTTTTTGATGAGATTTAGATATAAGTTAATTTAAGTACTGTTTTATATTTCAAAAGGTACAATGCATAAAATTGCATAAATTGCATATTATTATACCTATGTTTGGATTATTGATGTAAATGAAAATTCTGTATTATTATAGGTTTCCATAAGTATCCATCCAACTAGTGTTTTATTCCACTTTTTAGTAACTAAACACCTAGAGATCCAATGTAATTTTGTTTACATTTTAGGAACTTAATACCTAGATCTAAATCGATATATCTACCCTTATGTTTTGGTTAAGCTTTTTGTATGTATTTTGTTTTTTGCTGCTAAATAAAAATTTATTTGATTTTTTGTTTTTATTTTTTAATGAAGTATTCATTCATTCATTCATTCATAAGCATTAATGCTAAGGGGCTAGGTACAATGAAGTATTCATTCATTCATTAATTCATTCATAAACCCTAATGCTAAGGGGCTAGTTAGATGATGAATTGTGGATTTTCTAGTATTATTTGTATTTTTGGCGTATTTGTCCTAATTAAATTAATATCCTAAACAAATATTTCCATCGCGGCTAGGTCTGCAAAATACATACATAGAAGGATCTATAAATCATTGAAACTTCTATATTCTGGAATACCCACAGGTGTCCCGAAAATGTTTATTACTGCAGCTCGGGGAATAACCGAGTTTAAAATCCACTTTTATGTTTTTATCACGCTGTATAAACTGATTGCCAATATTTTTAGATTCCCCGTTCATTTTGTTGAGCAAGAATTGAAAAATCCTGCAAATCTTTTTGCCTTTTATTTCGTTAGCTGTTGACAGGTTACAATGATGTTATAAAGCTTTTTCATTCTTTTTATTAACTTTCATGTGCTTTTGGTGCCATTTAACTGTCGCAGGACTTTTGTATTGAATTGTGGTTGTGCCAAAGTTTAGTGGTTAGTTATAGCTCTACTCTCTTTTTGTAAAAATGATCCATCTTTATACATATCTCCCCTAGCCGATTTCGGCAGTGACTTGGAATTTGGATCAATATTTATGTATTATAGAGATTTTGACTAAAATACCCGATAACTACAGTAATATTTTTATTTTATATAAGTGGCTTAAGAGAGCGGGTTACTTCCTTTTTTTCGAATGAGATGGGAATAGGATTTTGCGTTCATAGAACCTGCACAGAGCATATCTTATTGGAAAGACGAACATAAATCATAGTTTTGTTTGTTATAACAATACTTAATTATTATAAATAATGCTGGAATATTCACACATCATATTCAAGCCCCAAGCATAAGAATAGACGAAAACAGGGCCCAAGTTTAACTACACTGCACAAAGAAACTGGCTTAGAAGAACCTAATAGTGGTTGGCAGGTAGATAATGCCATCGGCATTAAACCCACCAAGAGTGTGCAGTAGAGTGACTACATAGTATAAAACAAAGTAGCTTTCTCTGTCCTTATGCCCCTATATCACTATGTCCTTTTGTATGCTTAACGGATTTTGATGCGGTTTTTTTAATAGATAGAGTGATTCAAGAGGAAGGTTAATACGTATAATAAGACCGTGCGAAGCCGAGGCGGGTCGCTAGATAAAAAATAATAACTTATATGAAACAAACCATAAGTCATTTCAATAGACAGCAGGTTGTTTGAGATCTCGATAAGTAGAATGAGCGAAACAATCCACTTTCATGATAATATTATAATTCTTGTTATTTGTTTGAACCAAAGAAATAATGTTGATTTTTATGTTTTTCGATATTTTTTAAATGGAGATCAATTGATTATAAATCTTTGCATAGTTTGACAAACTTAACCTCTTAGGTCGTCGAATGTATTTATTTAGTCACAGTTAGAAAAAACACGTTAACGTACAAATTATTAAGGATCGGTTCCCGCCCGTACCTTGTACGCTTTGTTTTCATGGAAATGTGTAAAAGTTATTTTTATCCTACAGGAACTGAGTTACGGGAAAAGTGGAAAAAGTGTGTTTTCTTGGTCCCAAATTTATGCAAATTTTAGTGCGATCTCTTCAGTATTGTTGGAGTAAAGTCACAAACAAACATACACCTGCCTGAACTCTAGTTCTGTACCTTAATTTTTCTAGGGTTTCAACCATTCAAAGCGTTTTCATAATACACTCATATACAATATATTCTAAAGTACTTATATCAAAAATGGGAACCAAAATGGTTCGACAGTAATCAAACTGACTTTAAGAAAAAAAAAAACAAAAATTTATAAAGATTACTGCCTATAATCTTTTTAAATTTTTGTATTTTAAAATAAATAGTGGATATTTATTTTTATGCACTTCTTTGTAAATTGATACTGTTCGTTCCGTAATTCTTGTTATCCTCTGAGCATTGAAAAAATAGAGAAAACTAACGATATTTTTCATATTTGTTACAGAACCCAAGCGGCAAAGTTTTACAAGATGGAAGGTAAATATGTAATGTAAATAACAAAAAAATAGAATAAAATAAATGTCCTCTTCATTACCCTACCCATATCTACGCTGAAAATCCCTGCTGTTGTGTTATGGCAAGCTTCTCACATTAAAGGGCTTATAATGGTCATCAGACCTCCAATGAGGTCTATAAGTTTTTTTATTGGGACACTAATATAATTGATCATATTTACATTTTGACACTCTGCCCGTGGGTATACGACACCCACGGGCAAAGCTATAATCCTTGTTAGCCTACGGGTAAATCAGGCCCTTACAATAAACTCATAAGCTCGTTTATTGTTGCTTGTATTGATTGATGATATATTGATTAAGCATACGTACGTTTTAGTACATTACATGTTTATAAACAAAAAACTTTTTTTATATATTTATTAATAAAAATCAAAATGTTAGTAATTCGATGGCTTTCGGCAGCCGAACTTATCGAACGCCTGATCTGGCTACGTTTTGAAACTGTACTTGAATGCCAAGTGGCTTGGCGCTTTCAATATGGGATTCTTTCATACTCTGGACGGTGGAACCCATCACGTTCGCCATTTGCCCGATTTGGCCAGTGTTCTTGGGGCTGCAGCCAACCTCTCTGCATGGCGAGTGTTGAATGTGTGGAAGGCGCCGAACTTAATGTATATGTCTGGGTTGGAGTATCACGACTTGGTAGATAATCAAGGAGGGTCAGTCTGCCCTACTAATTGCACTTGCAGTAATCGACATTTTTGGGTTTTTCACTTTTTTGCAGAAATGGTATCCCAAGGGGCTAATCTATCCATAAATAAATAATATTCACAAGATTTTTCACTATAAGTATGTTTTTTACCTAACAAGATTTGCAGTACTTGCATGAAAATATTACGTTTGCCAACTACATCTGCATTCGACTTTAAGGAATTAATATAGATAGATAGATAGAAAATTCTTTATTGCACACTTAAAACTAAGAAACAATTCACAGAAACAATTTATACAAACTTAAGCTACAATTGGCGGTCTTATCGCTCAAGAGCGATCTCTGCCAGACAACCTGGTATGGATAGGATCGTCGGATTATACAATATATAAATCACTTTATTAACAACGAAAATTGCAAGCAAGGAATAGAAAAATTACAACTAGTATTTACAATTGAAACCATTGAGCTAACTGCAGACGGTTGCAAACAGTCTAAAGGTAGCTCAATTGATCCATGTCAATACCAGTCGGAAGCGTCCCCAAGACACTGGCTGCATTACCACGCTAATAAATTAGGAATTAATTAAATAAATTAATTCCTAAAGTCCAATAGACCACAGAAGTGGCTTCCCTTCCTTTAGTAGGGCTCAGATCTTACAACACCCACGGGCAGTGTTAAAGTGATAGCAGAGGTGCCAATTAATAAATGTGATGTTTATTTTTGGTAACACTCAACACTCAGTTCTGAAAACATAATCAATAAATGTCAAGTTTAACTTCAAAAGACACGAATGAAACTAGCCACATTTGTGTGCACCTTTTTTAATACCTATGACATGAGGTTACTCTCTAAGAGCATGAAGTCAATAAAATGATAAATTTTCGTTTTATTTAATTATGCATCTGTAAGTGTAGAAACAATACAACATCTTTGTTTCTGACAAAATGGTCTGTAAAATGTAAACGTCTGTCAGTCTGCAATTATATAATTTCGAAATGACTCCATCTCATCTCATTTTTATTTATTTATTTTATTTATAGTATAAAACAAAGTCGCTTTCTCTGTCCCTATGTCCCTATGTATGCTTAAATCTTTAAAACTACGCAACGGATTTTGATGCGGTTTTTTCTAATAGGTAGAGTCATTCAAGAGGTTTATAAGTATAACAAAACCGTGCGAAGCCGGGGCGGGTCGCTAGTTTAAAATATACGTCTCATATCTCGAACTCTTCAAATTCAAACAGCCATAATAACTGTGTACCACAATAATTTAGATAAGCTTTAAACACAAATTGTCTTATTAATGTAAGTTTTAAGTCAGGCGTTAATAATAAGTGAATTTTGAGCGAATGAACTGGTGTACAAATGCCCTGTAGTTAAGGGCATCGCTACACTATGCGTCTCGGTGCGGAACATAGGTACTATGTGTTGAACATACGCCGCCGGCCGTAAACACCTGGAAGTTTTGTAGCCCTCTGAAGTTTAAAGTGATTCCGTCCGAAAGACTTATTTTAAAGATAGATAGATAGATAGAAAATTCTTTATTGCACACTTAAAACTCTGCCAGACAACCTGGTACTAATCTTAAACTTATATTTAAAAAAATAAAAAGGTTCTCAGTTTGACTGTATTCTCAATTATTTTAGACTCTACAGTTTTTTTTGTTTTTTATTTTTACTTTTAAATGTTACATTTACATTTTTTTTTATGCCCTAAAACTTTAGTGGTTCTGAAATAAGAACTAAATATTATGCAAGTTTCATATAAATTTGATGAAGATTTTACCAGTAGTTTTGAGTTATCCTTAACAATGCGTTATTTCTTGAAGTCGACTGCATTCATGTGCTATTTTGCATTAGAGTTCGATTAATTTGAAATCAGTATATTTTTTTTAAATACACTCTATTATGAAAACTGACGCGTCAAGCTGAAGACAGGGCGCTTTGGCGCTCATTAGGGGAGGCCTATGTGCATCAGTGGACTAATATGGGCTGATGATGATGATGATGATCAAACTGACGGGGGTTTCACTTCTAATCTTATTTTCCTCTAAAATCACTGTTGAAAAAGTGTGGTTAAAGCCTAACTTTTGACGAACACAAATCCATTAAACCGTCCCAACTCTAAGAGCTTAGAAACTCTTTCAGCTTTGTTTTTTTAGTCTGAGGAGTTAGAAAATACACAAATAAGGTCGTTGTGTTTTAAGCAAATTGAGTTTCATTAAAGGATCTCAAAGGTTCAGATTATTCCAATTTACTTTGAAGTATAATAAAATAAATAGTATCCAAATTGGATAAAATTTTGGATCGTTGGATCTGCCTAATGTTTTATTCAAAACTAGCGACCCGCCCCGGCTTCACACGTATTATACGTATAAACCTTCCTCTTCAATCACTATCTATTAAAAAAACCGCATCAAAATCCGTTGTGTAGTTTTATACTATGTAGTGATTAAAGGCAAGTTATAATATTAGTAATTATGAGATCTCTAGTGTTTAATTTCTCCATAGACCGGGGCTTTTCGACTCGAAGGAAAGCTAATGCATAGATAGTACATTGGTAATACATAGGTAATACAGGTAGATGTGTATAAAAAGGGTAGGTAGCAAAAGGCAGTTTTAAAACTTTTAATTAATTTTTTTTTTGTTCTTTACCTCTTTTACATGCACAAAAACAAATAGAACTCCCTCGTTTTCATAATAGTTCATATTTATTTTCATGTGTTTTATTGGAACAGTTTATAAACAAAACATAAGCAAATGAATTATTCTGAACGAATGGCTCTGCAGTGCGGCAATGAATATAGGCATCACCTCAATGGACGGGTGTAGGTATTGCCGTAGACTTGGACAAGTCCAAAACTAACAAATAATAAGCAATTCAAAAGGTATTATTGTATTATTAATATTATTGGAAGGATAATTAAAAATTCGTTGAAAAATAGTTTTTAACTGATTGAAAATACAAAAATATTAAAAAACTATTCTACAGTAAAAAATATAAAACTGTGGATCATCATCGGCCGCGAAGCTAGGCTCAAGCAGCCGGTGACTAGGGTTGCAGATAAAGGATAAAGGTGCTGATTCCTTATTATTATTACTTAGATAACTGGATTGAAACCAGAGGTTCAGTATCATGAGTAGAGTCCAAAACCGGTGACAAAAAATGACTATTTTTTACAGATTTTGTAAACCAAAATCCTAGTAAGCCAGAAAATCACTAAAGTGACGCTCACACACATACCACTTATAGCTGTATCTATTCTGTGCTCTAGCACGCACAGCTGACTGACCCAGTCTCCCCGCCGGGGATGTTTTTTTAGGGTGACCATGACATCGCGTAGAATATCGAAGACATAAAATATCAAAATCCTGCGAAACTAAGATAGGCATTAACCTTTTCTCATCGGTTTTGCACTCTACTCATGATACTGAACCTCTGGTTTCAAGGATAACGTTGTTCACACTAACACCCTGTATTGTTCAAATCCAGAAATTAACTTTTTTTTAAATAACCTTTTTTTTGTCTGTACGGTACAGATTCCTTAAAAATAAATTTAAGAAAAACTCTGCGAACGTGTCTTCTAACTATTGGATATAAAAAGGGAAGTGAAATTGTGGAAAGTGAAATAAAAAATATCCGATACTGATTTACAGCTTCTTTATTCATGTTTCATTTGTAAATTTGTTACAATTTAGTTAACAAAAATATACAAAATGTGGGTATAAAATACCCATAAAAAGTCGTACTATAACTAAAATAACCTAGATAATTAGTCAGGTCTATTTTTATAATCTTTACGTTAAAAATATGCAGATTTATCGGAAGGAAATTTTTTTTTTTACTTCTAGTTCGAGAGCGTGGCGTCTCTACACGGCGAGAATTTCCCGACGCGAAACTAACGCCTGTGGCAATGGTCAACAATCGCATCAAAATAAACTGATATATCTACCTATCATTGTCAAAGAGCTTTTAGTAACCAATCCTACCCAATTGCTCCAAAAGCTACCCTATCGGTTATCTTTAATTAGAAGCTCGCCGGGGTCTCAATTTGTCCAATTCCAGGTTTAACGTCGACATAAAACTGCTACGTTAATGTTGCTACTTGGGTTTTATCGACTTGTGAAAAGAGGGCTGACTGTTACACCGATGAAGACATTAAAATAAAGATCTATATTTCGCTATTTCCTTAAAATCTTTACTACCTGTTAGTGTGTGAAATAATCTACCATGCACAGCTGGATACATACGAGTATTAGATGTTTGTGTTCGAAATTTGTTCCGTTGGTCTGGGTGTGTTATCTATGTATAATAAAAAATATCTATTTATGTATTAAATATATAATATATCCAGTATCTATGACACAAGCTTTCAGTAGCTTACTTTGGGACTAGATGGTGCTGTGTGGATTGTCCATCCAAAAACATACTTAAATAATAATTTAACCAGCTAAGTTGCCTCCGTATTAAATTATTCTATGCATTTCTTTTGCATTACAAAACAGTGTGACTCGAGTTATTAAATGAATTTTACACTTCGACTACATTTTATTGATGGTGCAAAGAATCAGGGGTTTTATTGGATTTAGATTTTATTTTACGATCTACGATAGACGATTAAACAATTTATAGTAGTAGGTAGTAGGTGATTTATAGCTGAAGATCAAAACATCTTCGAATCGGTCAGTGACCTCTAAGATCGTAGTGATACAAAATTTCCCAAACTAGAGGGTAAGACATCGCAAAACAAACGATTTAAACTTAGATTTTACACGAGTTTGCTCACTTATACCCGAAATAAGTCGCAACATGAATTCTTGTGTAAATCTACACACAATTGAGTAAGATGAGGCCTTTGAGATGATAACTCTGAATGGTTTTGTAAGTTGTTTGAGAGTGAAGGTGTATTAACACTCCGAAATATACTAACAAACGGAGCTGTGATTGTCCAGCAGTGTTTGTTTATTTATTACAAGCTGCTTTGCTATGTGTGCAAAGGCTGGGAGGGTTGATAAAGATTATCAATAAGTAAATGTATAAATGTCGAAAGTTAAAATCATCGTGTAAAGTGAAAAGGAAACAAAAACTATAATTCTCTATTAATCACAGTAGAGAAAAAATAGTAAAGAGATTAAAGACAAGATAAGTACAGTATGCAATCGGTTTCATAACTTATTAAATAAAAAAAAATCTCGAAAACGAAAATTATACCTCAACAAAGAGAATAAAAAACAATTGAACTGCAGTCACGAGTCTTCAAGACTGGTTGTACTTACAATAATAAAACATTCTACGTTAATTTTTGTCCGTAAAATCTAGTAGGTATACCAATTGTCCCAAAACAGTCATTAAACATAATTTGAGCAAGTTTCCGTTCGTGACAGAAATTGTCTAGAGACCGATTAAATACGAATCATTGTTCAGGAGGGAGTGTGAACTTTTGATAGATAATATCTACGAATGACTAGATTTTACCCGGCTTCACTCATACGTTAAAACTAGTACCTACTAGTAACTACTAGATAAAACATGGCATAAATATCACTGAAGTATGAGTTAGTTATATAGTTAAAACGATATAAAACGATTTTTTTAAAGACTCGCCTGTTATGTCATAATTCGGCGTATAAAACTATGAAAGAACAAATGAGAACTTCGTCAATGTACTCGTAATTTAATGAAAAAGGCGTTATGCGATAGATTTTGATAAAATTTAAATGGGATCTCATGAAATTCTTTCAAATGAAAATCATCACAATCGATTCACCGATTCAAAAGTTTTAATACTCTGAATGCACTTTAAAAATGGGTGATTCTCCCGGGTTTCAAAAATACATGTCCGGCTCGAAAAATCATACAAAAAGTATCCCTAGCCCTTTGATTTTTTTTATGATAGTAGATTAGACAAAGATAATAGGGGAGGCCTTTTTTAGTTTTTTAATATTCTTATTTTAAATAAGTAAAAATAAACAAAATCCTTGGAAATTATGACTTCCGTGGTGCGTCCGGACCTCATGTTCCTGTGTTAATAAATTTTTATATCATTTCCTAAAAACTCTGGTACTAATTTACATAGGTTCACAATAACCCAGATAGTTACTTGCTTATTTGACGCTATTACTACGCAAAACTAAGCTCTAATTGACAAGTTACAACGAGATAACTTCGCGTCCGTCGTTTAGCTCTGATTTCCGTGGTGCGCACTAAATTATTCATAAATACTGTACTTTAATATCTGCGTAAATAGTTGTTAGATTGAGAGAAACTATCAGTCACGCCACATCAGTGGTGTGTACAACAAAGTTGTATGTCTCCACGTCACTCTTCACAATTTATGCCTTTTGTGTTCCTAATTTCGACTGCATATTTCAATGTAAAATAAACCGGCAAATTCAGAAAATTTCTAGGATTTTGTAATTATTTTTGATTTCCATGGTACTGATTTCCGTGGATTTTGCGGGTTGATTAACATCTCAATAATAATATTTTTATGTTTTTATAAGGTTTTTTAGGACAAAAGTTTATAATTAATAAAAAATTAATAATTATAATATTTTTAATACAAAGATAAACATTATTAGTGTGACTTTTGTTAAAAAATTACTTTAATATCATTAAAAAAATAACTTCTGCCAGGTTTACTCAATACTATACGCCTATTTTTCTAACTAAAAGAAAAGAGTGGGATAGGATAAGCCTATTTTGATTAGTAGTTGATCTATAATTCCATCTTTAGAATAGAACCAAGCAACATGACTGATTATAAAATTGTGTAGATGTAGATGTAAGAGATCTCGATGTAGATGTAAACTATTGCCTTAGTTCCATTTTCATTGATATTCTATAGAACATAAACCTACGTCTTACAGAATATAAATAATATTTGAAAAACCTAGTACTTGTATAATATAACCTATGTGATTTAATAAACTGATTAAAAACGAAATGTTTACAGTAAAGATTTAAAGGTGTTTTTGTAAAAACTGATTGAAACTACAAACGTCAAATAATTGGTCCTTAGTTTTAAGAAGCTTAATAATCTACTTACTACCGAAAACACATATATTTATTGATAAACCAACAGTAATAATATTTTTTTTATTAACAACGAAAATTACAAGCAAAGGAATAGAAAAATTACAACTAGTATTTACAATTGAAACCATTGAGCTAACTGCAGACGGTTGCAAACAGTCTAAACCAACCCATTTTTGATTTTGGTGATATAAATTCTGATTTCCATGGACACCATATTTTTAAAATTGTATAACTTCGTAACCATAAAGCCAATAAAGTTCTTTTCACTGCCAAAAAATTCAAAATTAAATCTTCATTTAGAATATACCATCATTATGTGCAATTTCAACAAAAAAAAATGTGCCACAGAAGTCAGACAAAAAACGAGTTTTCGTAGAATCACCCAAATACACTTTAAATGAAAAAAAAAAAATTGTAGGACAAAACAAAATAGTATTCT
Organism: Eupithecia centaureata; assembly: GCA_944547425.1. Classification (NCBI taxonomy): domain Eukaryota; kingdom Metazoa; phylum Arthropoda; class Insecta; order Lepidoptera; family Geometridae; genus Eupithecia; species Eupithecia centaureata. The sequence continues at coordinate 8,388,555 of OX155696.1, forward strand.
CTGATTAAAGATCCAAATGGATCAGATAAAACTGCGCTCTATTAGTCTATGCTCACCATAATGCGAGTTTGTTTAGAAATTAAGTAGAGTTTAATGAAAATTGTGATTTATGAACTTGATGATAGTTTTTAGTTTCAAACTTTCATAGATTTTATCAAACTGTGTTTCGAACATAGTTTGATAAAATCAGGGAAAAGAAATAGGGACAGAAAAAGCAACTTTGTTTTATACTTACTAGTGATTTAACAATCAATTTATTATCTTTATTCTTTTTTCAATCAAATCGAACTTATTTCTAGAAAACATAGCTGGAGTGTTGTAGAAATAAATTCTGCAGGTTTATGTTTAAAATCTAAGAAACTGCACCTCCACAAATTTGTCTCCTACCTAATTTTCACACCACTGCAGTTCATTCAGTAGGCAATTTTCACGTGGAGGATTTTATTCCTATCAGCGCTATATTTCTCTCTAAAAAAATCATTCACTTTTATTATGTAAACAACTCGTCTTAAAACTTCAGGAAACCTACCTGCGGTCATATTGACCGATTACTATTTTTAAGTCACCAGGCATAAAGCGCGCACGATTAAAAGAACAGGCAAGGCACTTCGGTAGGCGAAGATATAGGGTATTATGGACAAACAATGCATAAGATCATGGCGGTCCCTGGTGGCTCGAAGCCTCCTACACGAGTACTCCAGGTTCGGCGAGGGTCACAGGTACCCTACTCGTCACACGCACAAACTGAGAACTGTCCGGAGGCACCTCACGAAGTCCTCGAAGCTGGTGCATGTGATGGGGCCGGCTGTTTATAACCGTCTCTCATCTACAATCATCAGTGCTTCCTCAACGCAGTCCTTCAAAACGAAACTAAAGTTCTGGCTAATTGAGCAATGTCATTATACATTTAGAATGATTATTTTATACTTTTATTATTTTTGCCAATATTTATTTAAATTTATACAAAGTAGGTAATTATAAATTTTAATTAGAAATAAGGAAAATGACATGTAACAAAACACGTTATCAATAAACAAACTGAAACTGAAACTGAAACTGAATAGTTACAAATACGTTCACTAATAAATTGACCAAATCATCGCAGGTTTCTGTGAGCAGGTAGGTACTTAAGGGTTAAGCTGAGTTTACGTCATCCTGTTTTTGCGTGGACTCGCTCAGACTATTTACACCGTTCATTAATGCAGGCATATCCTACTAATATTATAAACGCGAAGTTTGTAAGCATGGATATATGGATGTTTGTTACTCTTTCACCCAAAAACTACCGAACGAATATGGATGAAATTTGGCACAGAGATAGATTATAGTCTGAAATAACAATAAACAATGGCTATATTTTATCTGGGAATCCCACGGAAACAGGAATTACGCGGGTAGAACCGCGAGGCGCAGCTAGAAAAACAACGGTGATGATAATAAACTGTGAGTCATTAGTCAAGATCATAACTTTATTTTCTGATCCACTAACCCCAAAGAAATGGTAAGTAGTTATGTAAGCTCAGGTTTTATATTAAATTTCTTTGTTTAATCCTAATTATAGCGTCTAGACCTCTAAGTCTTATCTTCATCTCATTCAAATTAGTTTATAAGAGTACCTACTCGAGTACTTATTCCCTCGTTAACAGCAAAATTAACCTCATCTACAATATTGGAGATAAACTTTTTTAATTTGGATTCGTTCCAAACCGAGGTACTCCACTATCATGTTTGAAATGATGAATAGAGTTGGAGATATGATTTATGTTCGTAAGTTGCGGGTTGGGGAGATATTGGGGATGGCAATTCTGCGATTCGCATAAATTCTTATTGGAAATTATTATTCTGAGAACTTGGATCGGTTGATACGCTTTCAGAACTTCGACATTTCGATAAAATTCATAATAAGAATATGTATATTAATGCATGCTGTGTCGGCCTGTAATAGGTTAGTACACTTAATTTTATTAAATACTGTAATAAGGTACTTCATAAGTTTTAGTGTATACTCGCCATAGGCTAGCCTAATTGTAAAAATAAATAAATAAATAATATACCAAGGCCTGAACTTTGGAAAGGTACTTTAATTTGTGCGTGAAATATTTTTTTATTCGAACTCCATACATACTTAGTATAATTTCCCATTTTTTTATATCACAGTAGTGGAAAACGTAAACTAAAGCAGCACTACCTACGTTCTGATAAAAAAATTACTAGCTCCATGACTTCGCCCCCGCTTGAAAAAAGATGAAAAATAGACTTTGTTTCATTCCTGGGATTTAAACACGTTAAAATTTAAGCTTGATCAGTTCACTAGTTTTGTCGTGAAGAGGTAACAAATTTTTTTACCTCTTCACGACAAAACTAGTGAACTGATCAAGAAGAATGCGAAACTAACTAACTTACTAACTTTCGCATTTATAATACTAGTGATACTTTCTATGTAGCCTCTAGACTAACATACATAAGTAAAACTGAAACTCAATAAAGTTTAATTCCATGAAGAGAATATTTTCTTTGATTATCTATGTCTATGATTATTAATAACAATTGGGTTTTATTTGTTTTTTTTTGTCTATTCTAATATTAAACTTGTTCAGGTTAGATAGTACTAAATTCAGGTCTTTTATTTGAATACAGATAATGATGTAAGAATCCACTGTTATCCAAGCAGGCTTCTACAAGAGTCTCTGTAATGAGATCTTGTTAGTATCCGAACCGCTAGTATTTGTATGTTCAGTATTTGTTCATAATCTCTAGTTTCCCCATTAAATAATACCGTAGCTCATAATGGACTGAAAATACGCATAGGACACTTATTTTCTCAGTGGAGCACAATCCTTACGAAACTCGTTAAAGTACCAACAGTAATATCGCTAAGGAAGATACTCAAAAATATACTCAACATCCATCTTTAGTTTTATAGTTTGAGCGGATCTTTCACTTGCTCTTATACCATTAGTGATCCTTTTTTAACGTTACTTAATGGATTATTTACACCAAACCTGCTAAAAAGGGGGGATGGGAAATTTTAGTGTATGAATAAAATTATTAGAAGAGAAATTCCGTCACAAAGAGTTTCTATTGGTCCGCATTGACTTCATCAAATAAAACAAAACCAAGTTTGAGTTCACGTGGAAGATTTAGTAGATTCAATTCATTAGATTTAAAATCTACCCGCTTTAATTTATTTTTTGTTGTGCACGAATTGAATCTGGATATTTTCATACAAAGTGAGTTTAATTATAGATAGATGGACCTTTTTTGTATTGTATTGGATACAAATTATTTACCTAAAATAGTAATGAGGTACCTACGAAACTTTACCAACTGTTATACTGTTACTATAAGTTACCTACCTATAGTTAAGTCTGTTCTACATATTTTACTTAAGATAAACCTGTATTTCTCTCTAAGTGAATGTGTACATTCTTTTGAGAAATAAATTTTTAAAACCGTAAACTGTACAATTGATCCATTGAGAACTAGCTGACCCGACAGACGTTGGCCTGTCTTAGAGTTGAAAGTCATAAACTATTTTATTATTAAGTAATTTAATCTATTTGAAAATGAAATGATCTGTTTAAAAATGAAATAGATATCTGTTAAATTCCCCTTCATCAAATGAGCAAACTGTCAAACTCGCGAAGTTAAAATAGTCTTTAACTTTTCTGAACTTATCCAACTTTCCTAACTTTCCATTAGAATTCCATAAAGTATTATAAAACTATAAATTATTATTGAAATGAAATCGGTAAATTCAATTAAGTTTTTTAAACTTACGCGATCAGAACACATTATTATATATAATATTTATGTAGTGTGCAATAAATACCCGTACATAAATATTTATAATAATCAATAACGTCGCGTCGTTCTCAAATTATAACGGGACCAAAAGAAACTGAGATTCTTTTATATATTACTAGCAACCCGCCCCGGCTTCGCACGGTTATATTATACATTTAAACCTTCTTCTTGATTCACTCTATCTATTAAAAAAACTCATCAAAATCCGTTGCGTAGTTAAAGATTGAAGCATACATGGGGACATAGGGACAGAGAAAGTGACTTTGTTTTATACTATTTAGTGATAATCACTATAAGGTATATGTGATAATCTGGAATAAATTTAATAAAATTAACTCCTTTCCTTCATATTTCTATATCAAAGAAATCGATCGAGGTAGTACCTTAGGTTATTAAGTTCCACATGTTATGTCCCATGACTTGACGGTTATTTTGTATGCACCGGTATAATAAGTACGTCAGAAAATAAGTATAGGTTAAGGATTAAAGACAATTTCTTTGAATCAAAACCTACCGTATTAATAGAACTGCTTCTTATCTTAATTTTGCCGAAATATACCTAATGGTTTTTAAGTATTTCTGTTTCAATAGAAACTGACTCCATTTGGAGTTATATATTTTATAACAGGGAGTATTCTAACGACTGTCACTGTTCCATAATGAATATGTCGGAGTTAGAGGGAAAACAGGATCATCTTCATAATCATCTCCATATCATCTCCATAAAACCGGATATATACCAGTAAGTATTGTATTTATAATAATGTAGGTAACTTACATATGCACACAGATCCCCTTATACTATCCAATGATTCTAACAATCCAAAGTTGTCTGGTAGAGATCGCTCTTCAGCGATAAGACCGCCAATTGTCACTTAACCTAAGTAGTTTTATTTTAATTTGTTATTTTTATTTAAGTGTGCAATAAAGTGTTTTCTATCTATCTATCTATAAAAGCTAGGCTCTAAACCGTCATAAAGTGGTGTAAAATTCCGTCTTCCAAATCGTGCTTAGTCCACATTACTCCGTCACGCAAGCACGTCACGCTTTTGTAACTGTAATTTGTTGCAGGTACAGGGCTTACTTTTTGCTAGTTAATGTATCTGTCATCGCGACTATGACATTTTTGTAGTAAGTGCTAGCATTGCGTAAATAGCAACCTATTGACCTATAGTTTGTCACGTATAAGGCTGCCAAAAACATTAACAAAGGGAATACTTCGATTACATTATTGGCAGCGTTTGAAAAAAACAGACTGTACAGTAGGTAGGTACTGAATTGTGGACACTCACGGTAGAGCTGGTCCACCAGTTTAATGTCACTTAGGCTGTGTCCCCAGTAGCCAAACGGTGAGCAGCCGACTGAGTTTGCGGCGTATCAGTTCAGTGCGCCCTTCCATATATTTTAAATTGAGTGTTCACAGTTTGCTAGTTTACGCTCACTGTACGCAGTTTGCAGCGATACGTGCGCCGACTGTCTCAGTTAGCGGTCGACTCGCAGGTTCCAATGCTTGCGATACGCACGCAAACTGATCTGAGTTTGTAGCTTTTCGCCACAAATTTGCAGCTCACTTAGTCGTCCGCTCACAGTTTGCCGACTGGGGACACAGCCTTAGTGTAAAAAACTGTCGCTGCAATATCGCTTAAGGCGCAAACACGTGTGAATTTTGGAAAGTCCTTTCATTACCGGAATAATACAGGGTGTTAGTGTGAACACCGTTGTCCTTGAAACCAGTGGTTCAGCATCATGAGTAGAATCCAAAACGGATGAAATAAAATGATTCTATTTTTACTCATTTTTTAAAGAAAATTTTTATAAACACAAAACGTTTGCTCACAAACACGTGACACAAGTACTTCGACCAGGCGACACGTGGCATGTGCACCTCAGTGTCGGATCACCTTCTGTTCGAATATCCCGTCTTTTGAAGGGCACAAGTAATGAAGTTACGATCCAAGTAAGGCGCGGGTATAAGTACTTACGTAGGTAGGTACTTAAAGTATGTAGAGTGACTATGGCATCGTGTACGATAGCGAAGACATGAAATATCAAAATCTTGCAAAACTAAAATAGGTGTTAAGCTTTTCTCATCGGTTTTGGATTCTACTCATGATGCTGAACCTCTGGTTTCAAGGAGAACGCTGTTCACACTAACACCCTGTATAATAAAATAAGTGGTGGAGCGACTCCTTAGCTTTTCTATAGCTCCTGTTTGCACCTTAACGTAAAACTGCCTCTATGAAACATTTAAATAACTTTAATAAATAAAGTAAAGTAGTTCCTTTCTATAATGTAGAGGTGCTTAAGGTTCCAAATATATGGAGGAAAATGGATTTTTTTTCGTTATCTCTACTAATATTATAAATGCGAAAGTAACGCTTTCACGCCTAAACTACTGAATTGATTTAAATAAAATTTGGTACAAAGAAAACCTGAGAAAGGTTATTATAGGGTACTTTATAAAGCAAAAAAAGTGTTGACATTAGTCAAAATAGGGGATGACACTTTGTATTTTCGTCATTTTAAAGCTAGAAAGTCACATTTCCACGCGTACGAAGTCGCGGCCACATCTAGTATAATATGACTAATGATCAATCCAACTATGGACTCGAAATTAATTTAAGACGATAGTGAATAGGTATCTTCTAGACTTTCGTGATACATCTTCGGCCACGCTGTCACTTACCATCGGGTGAGATTGTGGTCAAACGAAGGTCTATTGTTGTTAAGCAATACAGCAATGAATTTATAACAAGTCTTTTAAATGTTGCTATTTTCTTAAGTCAGGTATTGTTGTATTTTTTTATCGTGAATGGACCTTCATTTAATTTAATTTTAAGATTAACTGATTTAGTAAGGAAAAAAAGACTTATAAAAATCATTTTCTTTGAAGTAAACGTGCCCTATTTTGAAAGGGTCCGTTATATCGAGAGAATTTAGAGTTTAATTAAACATTTACGGTTTTATTTCTCTCGAGAAACAAATGGTTTTGCTGAGATTTATTACTGTTATCTTTGTTTTTATGATTTTTCGTGGTTCGTTGTTGAAATCTTTTGTGTTTTATTAAATTTAGGGTAGCGGTTTGATCCATTAACAGGATTTTTATGAAAAGTTTTTATTATTTACGGGAAATAACTTTTTTATAGAGATAGGGTTACCTGCTTAACCTGCTATTTTACACAAAATTAAAAAAAGCGCTTCAATAATTTTCTGATCTTTTTCAATTTCGCGCGTTACAAGTTACGCCTAATGCGCAGATCATTAGGTATGTTAATAAATACTGTAAATCATATCTTTTCAAACATAAATGTTTCTAAATACTTACATTGGAAACTTTAATATATATCCTACTGTAAAATAAAAACATTACATGTATTAAAATCTGAGCGTCTGGTCGATGCGACGCGTGACCCGAGAGCTGGTGAATATCTGGCTCAGCGCATCAGCATTGCCATACAGCGTCGCCAGTGTCTTGGGGACGCTTCCGACTGGTATTGACATGTATCAATTGAGCTACCTTTAGACTGTTTGCAACCGTCTGCAGTTAGCTCAATGGTTTCAATTATTATTGTAAATACTAGTTAAAAAACTAGAAGTGAACAAAAATCAAAGTAATCCCTTTATTTCCTAGTTTTAGAACCTACATAAATTAATAAATCCTTACCAAGAGGTACAATAACCCGAGAGTTTATATGTATGGAAATATGGATAATTGTGACTTTTCACGCACTATATGGATCTCTAAAATTTTGAATTTAAGCTAGTTTTGAGTTCTGGCGCTAAAATAAAAGAAAGGCAATTTTTTATCCCATAAATCAGTTCCCTTAGGATACAAATAGTCTTGAAATTTTTCCATAGAATCAACGCGTGTGAAGCCGCGGGCAGATACTAGTCGCTAGTTTATAAATTTCACCGTTAAATTGTAAATAACGTTAGATTACAATCTATCTAGCGAGATTGTAATCTGTCGATAGATTGTAAACCGTAACATTTGCTTATAACTTAACGCTTTATTTTTCGGTAGATTATAATCTATCGAAGTGAAACCGTCAAATTGTAAAACAGAACGTACCTAGCGCGCTGATTTAATCAGGATGAATTAACCACAGACCACAGAGTTACAAACCTATTACAGCGGGCATAATGAAAATAGTAAAAAAATACAAAGGAGAAATCAAAGAATACAAAGTGTTTTAAAGTTGTTAGACGAGTTGGTAACTACAACACAATAAAATTATGTTTTCAAAAACATTACTATATTTTCGACTTGTTTTTTTTATATTTTGATTTAATTTTGTGATAGTTTTTTCTATAAGAAATTTTCATTATTTTTTCAATTTTACGTTGTGTTTGAGGAGAAAATATTTTTACGTTTCTGATTTTCTTATTTTGAGACCATGTGATATCAGAATTATTATATTATTATTGATTAAGTACCTACTTAATAATAAATAAATAAATAATTCCGGACAGTCCACACAGCATCATCTAGCTCCAAGCTAAGCAGAGCTTGTGTTATGGGTACTAGATGACTGATTTAATTAATTTCTGGAGATCGTTCACAAATTTGTTCCGAGGCGGGAATCGAACCCGCAACCTCCTGTGTCGTAGGCGGACCTTTGCCCACCGCGCCACATCGGAAGTCAAAAATAAAAAAATAAGAACAAGAACTCAATTATTCTTGAAGTGCATTTATTTTATTTGACTGACACCTATGTTTCATTCCTAACTCTATGGACACAGAGCAGTCTACTGTAAGGCTGACCAATCAGGGATCAGGTCTTCGTATAGAACACAGTTTGAAAATTGTAAGATTTTTGACGGTTTCACTTCGATAGATTATAAATCTACCGAAAAATAATGCGTTAAATTGTAATGAAATGTTACGGTTCACAATCTATCGACAGTTTATAATCTCGCGAGATAGATTATAATCTAACGTTATTTGCAATTTAACGGTGACATAAATAAACAGCAAACCGAAAACTGTCATCAGCGTGCGCCATAGTTCAGTCAATGAACACAAATTGATGGAATATTAATTATTCTATTGATTTGCCACCGACGACATTCCGTGATATCAAATCAATTCGCTATGTCCTAAATTAATACTATTGGATTGTGGTAATTTGTTATTATTATGGACAGGTAATTATAGTGTCTTCCTAGCCGAATTACGGATACGATGGCCAACTCAACGAAGACAAAGCCTCACAGGACATTATAGTGTCTGGTGAATACAATACAATGTTTTTTACACACCAAGAAAAAAATATTACAGGAAAAGAAAACAAAATTGAATGATTAGAGCAATCTCTTCCAGGCAACCTTGGAGTGAACATTAAGCAGTAATTGTACACGTATAGACGATGGTGTATTATTTGTATTATTTTTATACACAACTAGCTGCGCCCCGCAGCGCCGCCCGCGGGGAAATTTATTCATTTGTCAAATATCATTGTTCGGGTAAACCGACCACGCAGCAAATATGCATTTCAGCTGCGCTTGCATTGAATGCGTATTTTGCTCGCGATTACAAAAATATACTCAGTTCGCGATCGACCGCCATCGTCGCGGGTTCAAACCAAATCAATACCACCATTTCAACCATTAAAACCATAACTTAACTACAATAGTTTAGTTTATATATATAACATTGTGTGTCAAGTGAATATAGTCCGTACCAAACCATACCAGCGACTTTCCTTGACCACCTACCATACCACTAACAAAGGGCAGTTCGGGGTTCAACCAGTTACACCTACCACAAAACCCTGAGCTAACCACAACCCTTTTCATGGTCCATCCGGCTCGAAGGACCATGAAAAGGGTTGTGGTTAGCAGGTTCAGATGTTAAGGCGCAAACTAGAGCCGATGCCCTTGAGAGAATGGGCGCGGCTATGATTTCGCCCCGCACCTTCCCCACATTCCGGGCAGCGCCAGACCCGCTGTCGTCGCGCTGAGAAATAGTCTTCGCGCATAAACCGAAAAAAGGAAAATATTCGTGACAGCGCGGGTGCGGCGGGCGGCGTGGTAAACGAATGGCAGGACGCAAGAAATGCGTATTCGATTCCCACTCTTAGATATTTTTTACAATATCTGCAAATATTTGTTTCTAGTCTTCTAGTCTAGTCTTGTCTTGTCCTAGTCTTCGGGTTTATTGGTATCACGAACCACGATGGTAAGTAACCTAATCTGGGAACAGAACTCGCTATACTTAGGTATAGTTATGTAATGTGACTCTTGGGTTGATGGTGTTAGTAGCTGCTATCCGCGTTGTAGCTAGATATACCTCCATCAAAAGTAGTCTGTAGACTACCTAACTACTTGAAATTTTCATTCACCACTAAAATTAGTTGATGTGGATAATATATAATAAGTGGAATATTCCAATCATTCAATAGTTTGTTCAAATCTATTTAGTAGTTACGAAGATAATGATAGATAGATTACCTACCTACGTGGTAAAGCCAGGGTAAAGGTAACAAACATTCACACAAACTTCTCTTATCTAAAATGAATGTTAGTAGGATATCAACGAATAGGTAGGTACTCATAATTCGGGTAGAATGATTTGATCCAATAAATTTCTGATCTACAGGAGAAAGGGCATAATGGAACAAGACAAAAAAAATACGAAAATTAGTAAATAATATCTTTATTTGTTTAGGTTTACAAAATAAGCACTAAGACAAGTCTTTATATTCTCTATTTACCTACTACATTTCATTTATTTACATTACATTACAAATTTACAAGTCAATATATGGAGGATCGTTATCGACATAAAATTTTGACCTGCACATTTTGCATCGCATTGTAAATTTGGATCGTAATCCTATCTGTTTTTACCAAGTACCTAACTCGATATCTACAAGATGACAAAAAAGGCGATGTACCGTTACCCAGTTTCCTTTACATTTCGAACCCCATTCCCATTTCATTTCAGAAAGTACACGTTCACGTAAGAAACTATTACAGAATTCACATATCCATACTCTATCGATGTGAGATTGAGTGTGAACTTTTTTTGAACTTAGCTGCAGGCAGCGCAGTTCCTAAATATTCTTGGATCGGATCGGAGTAAAATGAGTGGTGTACCTACTGTCTAAAGGATTCGATCCTGAATCACGAGATCCCGGGATCCTGGTCGATTTTCGATCCCAAAAATTTCGGGATTAATTTTCAAATCCCGGGATTGTTTGGATTATTTTTTACAAATCCCGGGATTTTCGGGATTGAGAATTTTTTTTAAAAATAACAAAAAATTAGGCGTGTAAATGTAATGATCATAAATTATAAAATTAAAATTATACCAAGTTCTTTAAAAATAACAAAAAGGAACATCTGATCATTTTGGTAAACATCGGTTTAGTTTTCTTTTTAAATTATGATTGTAATGATTGTAACTGTAATGATTATTCCTAGATTTTTTTTGTCAGTAAAAGCTCTTTTTATTACCAAATAATACAATTTATAAAACCATGTACCAGTATACAAAAAAGCACTCTTTTAATAGGTACTCAACCGCCTCTACTGTCACGTCGTGGTAAAATTTACGTAAAATTATTTTTTTTCAACAATCATGACATGCCTTTTTTATTGAAATAATACGTTTAACCGTCATTTAATTTTGTTTTTATTGACTGATAAATTAGTGATCGGATATTTTTCAAATCCCAAAGTTGGGGCGAAGACATGTAGGAGCTTTTAAAACCAACTTTTACAGGAATCCGAAGGAGCACGAATTATAAAATTCAAGCAATTTCTATAAAAAAATATATATGTCACTTTAATCTATTGTGTATTTTGTTAGTAATTTTTTTTTTGTGGAAATATCGATTTTAGTGAAAAACGAGTCGGAATAAATGTGTTTTATATTTGATGTATAAATAAGATTACAACGAAATAAATAACATTCTAGAACATTTTGGAATTCTTCGGAATTTATATGAATTCCCGAATATTCATGTTGTGTCGTATAAAAGAACGTGTCGTTGTAAGTTCATATAAAAGAAAAGCTGCAATACGTGGTGGCTCTTTGATTTTAGTAAAAAATAGTCTTAAATGTAAAGAAAGAAAAGATATTGTAAAACTCACTATTGAGAGGACTATTGAACTTTCTTGTGAGGAACTGGAGCGACATATCATTGTGTGTGTATACCGCCCTCCTGACGCAGATCAGGTTGCTTTTGAATGTACTATGGAAGAAGTTTTGCTGAAGTATTTACTTGTAGGAAGGATCTTATTGTTTGTGGCGACTTTAATATAGATATTTTAGCAAATCCCCTCGCCGACAGATTGCTTAACTTATTCAAGTGCTTTAGTTTACAAAATCTTTTTAATGATCCCACTAGGGTAACCCAAACATCTGCCACCTGTTTAGATAATATTTACTGCAGTCAAACTCCAACCAGCAAAGCAGTAATTAGGCATTTCCAATCAGACCCTTATGGTCAAAGTGTTAATTTTAGCTATGATGATAAAAATATTGTAGAAAAATATACCTGCAGGCCAATAACAGAGAACCGTATCAAGAATTTTCAAAGTAGAGTGGAACTAACAGTATCAAATATACCTTGTTCTGATGACCCCAATGAATTATTTTCCAAACTTTTGAATGTAATACACAAGGAACACAGTGAAGTATTCAAACTTAAAACATGCACAGTGAGAGAAAGGGTCGAGTTTATTGATTGGGCCACTCCGGGTATTTATAGAAGTAGGAATATACTATATGACCTTTATGCTTCTCGAGAAACTATGTTACTTGATCCTGCGTTTCTATTGTATTGTATGTAACCAACTATTCTAAAACATTTAAGAAAGTCTGCAACACAGCAAAATGCCTGTTTTTAAAGAATATTATAATAAAATCATCTAATAAAGTAAAAGCAACATGGAGACTAATAAATAACGAAACAGGTAAATCAAAGCCACGTTATAAGGAAATAAGGTTAAAAATTAATAATTCAATTCTTATACATGATAAAGATATTGCCAATGCTTTTGATGCATTCTTTTCTACTATTCCTAAAGTTGTTACCCAGTCTCTAAAATCATCAGCATCAATGGCTGTTAAATTTTTAGAACCTTCAGTTGCTAAATGTAATGAGAGCTTTAACTTTAGTTATGTAAATGCTGATTATGTAGTGAAAACCTTTAAATCAATTAACATTAAAAATACTGAGGATCTCTGGGGTTTATCCACCTAAGTATTAAGTTCAATTATTAAGGAAATGGCTCCTTGTTTGGCCTATATTTTCAATAACTGTGTCGACGCAGGAATTTTTCCTGATCTCATGAAATATAGTAAGTTAGTTCCTCTTTATAAATCTGGTAGCCACACCGATCCGGCCAATTACAGACTGATTTCAATACTTCCAGCAATGAGTAAAGTTTTTGAAAAAAATATTCTTACTTAGTTAACCTCTCACTTCAATCTTAATAGGTTATTTCATGAAAACCAATTTGGCTTCTCCAAGGGTAGATCGGCAACGGATGCTGGTACAGTTCTATTAAGGCATATATTGAACGCCTGGGATAAAGCCAAAAACGCTATTGGTGTATTCTGTGACCTTTCTAAGGCTTTTGACTGTGTTGATCATAGTACATTAATTGAGAAATTAAAACATAAAGAAATTAAGAAAAAGGCTCTGGATCTTATGAAATCATATTTATCTGATAGAGTTCATAAAGTAGATGTTGGTAAAGAAAGATCTACGGGCTCAAATATTGAATTAGGCGTACCCCAAGGTTCAATATTAGGTCCCTTTTTATTTTTAGTAAACGTATATGATCTCCCCTTTCTAGCAAAAGATCTTTGTGATATAGTCTTATTTGCTGATGATACATCACTAATTTTTAGAGTAGACAGAAATAAATATAATTATGACGATGTAAATAATTCGCTTTCACAAATACTAAATTGGTTTACCGCCAATAACCTCTTACTTAATGCTAAAAAAACAAAATGTATAAAATTCATGTTACCAAATGTTAGAGAAATCCCAACTCAAATCATCCATCTGAAGCAACTGAACTTTCTATTCGTAGGTTTAAACAGTACATAAAACTAAATCTTATCAAGAAGGCTTTACTCCATAAATGATTACATCAATGACGTTAGTGCTTGGCCAGATGTCGCTCAGTTCCACATCGACAATAGTATTGAATTATTTATAAGGCAAACATGTATTAGACACACAAGTTATACACATGCTAGTGGTTTCTATTTCGCCTCCTCCACTAGTGGACAAAAAAGTGAGGCGAACTGAAAATCAATTATCACATTATTTTTTATATTATTTTGATAATTATGTACCTATAGTATTAAATTTGACTTGTCTAAGTGCTTATTTTGTAAGCCTAAAGAAATAAAGATATTGATTTTTTACCTGGTACTACGCTGGACGATGGAAAGCGGACACCATAGACTTCCAATATACTATTATAAACTTTGTAGTTCCTTACTTGACATCATTTTCACCGTCCATTGTCTGAATATTTTCTTTCTGATGGATTAGCCTTTTCTTCGATCTCCTATAAAAATACATGATAAATCTAATATTGCTAATAGTAGCAATTGCACAAAATTAGGGAAATAAAATAAACGTAGGTAGGAAGGAAGTAGTTAGGTATACTTACATTATTTCCACCAACTTTTGGGCTTTCAGAGCTCTGGTCTTCTTGAGCTTACTGATTTTCTTTATAATTCACCTACACGTACACACAACAACACTGAGCAGTCAAAGTATATTTAGGGCGAGGGTATTATAAAAGTAACTTAGCACTAAAAGCGTCCTTGCGCGATAAAAATAAATATTTATGTACAGGTGATGTACAGCTTATGTACAGTCGGTTTTCTTATATTTTTACAAACTATTTAAACTAAATAAATAAATAAATATAATGCTGGACAATCCACACAGCACCATCTAGCCCCAAAGTAAGCTACTCAAAGCTTGTGTTATGGGTACTAGATAACTAATATATTTTTAATACAATATATACATAGATAGATATATTTTTTTAGTATACATATTAAACACCCAGACCAACGAAACAAATTCCTACAGATCGTGCACAAATTTGTTCCGAGGCGGGAATCGAACCCGCAACCTCCTGCGTCGCAGGCGGACCTTCGCCCACCGCGCCACATGGGTCGTCTAAAGCGTCCATGCGCGCACAACTTAGAACAAATAAAATCAATTATTAAAAACATAAATTCGACGAGTAAGGTGTGCGAGCACTAGGCAGACAAGCACAACCTCCCCGTACAACAGCCAGCGAGGCACTGCCGCCCGTCGCCCGCGCGACCACTTACGCCCACTTATCCTACGGAAAACTAGAAAAATAATATTTACAAGGTGAAAAACCGTCGCATCGCAAAATCGTACGTACCAATTGAAGACAAAGTTCTTGCCGACATTTAGGTGAAAAAAAAAGTACAAAATTCTAAGTCGTTTAGAAGTAGATACAAATTTAAAGTCCGAAACAGCTGAACTTTGTGAATTTTTTTCACAGGGAAAATGAACACTTAGAACATTTTTGTACGTTCCATTTATAGATAAAATGTCAATTAAAGTCATATATTTTTTTCAGCTCATAAAGTTGAATCCTCTATGAGTAGATAGCCTCCAAAAATGACCATTCAGCTACTGTTTGCGCCTTAATGGTTGGACCCCAAACGGCCCTTTCATGGTTGGTATTTTGAAGGTGGTCAAGGAAAGTCACTGGTTTGGTATGGTACGGACTATATTCCCTTGACACACAGTATTTCTGGTTATAAGGCTATTCCCGCCAACTTATGGTAGGAATGGTATAAAATGGTTGAAATGGTTTGGTTTGAACCCGCGACGTTGGCGGTCGATCGCGGACTGAGTATATTTGGGTAATCGCGAGCAAATACGCATTCAATGCAAGCGCAGCTGAAATGCATATTTTCTGCGTGGTCGGTTTACCCGAACAATCATATTTTTATACATAATATGCTATTCCCGACGAAGACAAATCCAAAAACACAAAAATCATAAAAATCGGTCTAGCCGTTCTCGAGTTTTAAGTGTTAAACACGACTTTCTTTTATATTTAAAGATATATACATAATTATTAAATACATGGTGTAATATGTATTAGCCTCAGCGATAATCATAGTTTATTACCGACAGAATTAGCGTCTTTTTTATAATTTTCAACCCACTTAAGAAAAGGAGGAAGTTCGCGATTCGATTGTACGTTATAATTCTTTACCTCAGAACTTATAGGTGATTCTCAAGTGGTTTCATATAAATTTGATCAAGTTCTAACCAGAAAATTTTATTGTATTTTATTGAATTTGTTTTCTGATTTCTGATGTTTGCCAAATTATTTCTGTGCTAAGTTTGTATGAATGGATGGTTGTTTTGAAAGCATGTTATTATGTCATCAAGCAAGTGCGAGGCAAAAGTCTGTTATTAAATTAGGTATACTATACGCAGAGATTCAAAATAAATTATTTAATTATTTGTACAATAGTGTGGGTACTTAGTAAGGTACAAAAATGTATTCATTAATCATTGACTTCTTTGACGAATTCGACTTGGAAAAGAAGAAAAAAATATTTCCAAACAATTACTTACACAGAAATAATGTTCCATCAAAACAATATAATATGTTTTATATAAAAACCATTTGAGATTAAATGAAATTCCATGAAAACCACAGTGAAGGTACAATCTGAAGGTTCAAAGGCAAAAATATTATTTCAAGATATAAAGAAATATTCTTTTGACCTGAATAAAAACGCGTGGTCTATTCATCCTTCCTTCAGGAATGTCGCATTGTTATCCTGAGTGTTTACAAAGCGAATGTCTAGGGCAGCTACGTTAATACACACAGACATAGACAGCGGAAAGAAATGAATACGTATACCTATTCATTTCTTTCCGCCGTAGGTACTGAATAATTTTGATGTCGTTATATGTCGATATATCAGTCATCTAGTAGGTACCCATAACATAAGGTCAGGGGCCAAATTCCACTAATGCCAAAACATAGGTCTCAATAGTGCCATTCGATCAAGATGATTAAAATAACGTTTGTGCATTTGGTGTTCTACTATTTTTTTCGCTTGAAGAGACTTTCATAATTAGAATATGAAATTGGTAGTAAAATAGGTAATCGTCACAGCTATGAATGAACCTCAAAAAGTTTGTGTTAGTAGAATACCAAAAAATTTTGACACGATACTATTTAAATGGTAAAGCGAGGCTAGATGATGCTGGTGGATTGCAATATTTCATGGAATAATAAAATCAAAACAAAGCTATATTCACGAGAAATGGGTGGTATGTCCATACCGCAATGTTTGAAAACGAAAGTTTTCAATCAGTGCGTCCTACCCGTAATGACCTACGGAGCAGAGACGTGGACACTCACGGTAGGGCTGGTCCACCAGTTCAAAGTCGCCCAGCGAGCTATGGAAAGAGCTATGCTCGGAGTCTCTCTGAAGGATAGAATTCGTAACGAATACATCCGACAGAGAACCAAAGTTATCGACATAGCTCAAAGAATTAGCAAGCTGAAGTGGCAATGGGCCGGCCATATCTCGCGAAGAACCGACAACCGTTGGGGTAAACGTGTTCTTGAGTGGAGACCGCGACTCGGTAAACGTAGCGTAGGACGCCCTCCGGCCAGGTGGGATGACGATCTGCGAAAGACTGCTGGCAGATGCTGGATGCGTCAAGCTGAAGACAGGGCGCAATGGCGCTCATTGGGGGAGGCCTATGTCCAGCAGTGGACTAATATAGGTTGATGATGATGATGATGATGGGTGGTATGTTATACCAAATTTAATACGACGTACGTATGTACGTGATTTACGTTATTTATTGTCCTATTTCTTTTACCGACATAAGAGAGTATTGGTGTTGATTATACTTAGGCTCAGAGTGTAACTGAATCGAATTATAAAATCAAAACAAAGCTATGTTCTTGAGAAATGGGCGATATACTGCATTTTAATGCTAGCTACGTGACTACCACGTAATTTATTATCCTACTAGCTGATGCCCGCGACTTCGTCCGCGTGGTTTTTTTATTCCTTCAATTATAATAATTTGCAGATCGAAATATCTTATAATGCTTCTTTATAGACAACATTCGATATATACTGGTTTGGGACAATAGGTAGCTGACTTACTCGGGAGAAACTAACATAGAGCCTCACAAAAAGTATACCTAAATGAAAATGACGCATATTCAAACCTTGGTGAATATGTAAACGCACTTTTTTCTACATCAAATCAGGTTATTGTAAATAATTTGAATCTTCAGATGAAATCGATATTCTATCAATAGACTAATACTTGCTCAAGTAAGTACCGAAGTGGATCAGACTCCAACCGAGCTTGGTTTTGTTCTTTGGTTTCTTGCTGTCGTATTCCATTTACTCTCTCCGTTTCTATTTGTAATATATACTCGCATTCCTGATGTATGCGTTCCTAGTAATCCCTGGCTAAATCTTATCGTTGCTGGTGTCGATCATCACGTCTTTGTAAAGCTCTAACAATATTTTGTCGATTTCAAGCGTTACGTAAACGCTCCTCACTTTAGGTTAAAATTTGTGAGGCGTAAGATAACGAAGGACTCTCACAGTCAACTATAAGTCATACTTCTCTTTCTTGGCTGGTTTTCAGCGATCGAAACGCAGTCGTGCGGCTACGCTGAGAGCTCAAGCGAGACTCTGTGAAAGAGTAACGTATGGCGTTCTCGATCAGCTGTAAGCCGTACATCCCACTGGTTCTTCACTGGTTTCCAACAATCTAGACGCAGCTGCGATTCGCTGATGACATAGTCGTAATGGCAGAGTCGCTAGAGGAGCTGACTCACATGCTGAACGGCCTAGCACCAGCCTCGCGATGCATCGATCTGGGCATGAATTTGGCCAAATTGATCCAGGACATAGATCCACTACGGCACTTTGTTCTTGGAGAGTCATGAAATAAAATTTGCGACATCTGCAAATATCGTAGAAATCTTTTCTGTACACCCTCTAAGCGAGAGATATACATATTATAACTTAGGTTACATACCTGTGAACCATATTCCAAGTGGCTGCGCACATAAAAACAGTAGAGTACCTATCTTAAAAGTTTTTATATTTGAGAAATCGCAGAACATCCTGAGGTTGAAACCTAATGATTTCGATGCCTTCCCAACTATTGTATAAATGTGTTCGTCAAATTAGAGTTTACTATCAAACGGAACCCGCAGATCTTTTGTCTTGACTACCCTTGTTTATTGTGTGTTTTGTAGAGTATAATTTAATTTAAGGACAAAAGGCTTACGGATAAAAGAACAGACATAGCATTTAGAAATGTTTAAATCGAGCTTGTTGAGTATGCAATAGTTTTGGAGGCGGTCCAGGTCATCTTGAAGGCAGGCCGCGTCGACTGCGTCTTTTACAGGGTAAAAAAAAGGTTTGAAAACTAAAGTTTTCAATCAGACGTGGACACTCACGGTAGGGCTGGTCTCCCATTTCAAAATCGGTCAGCGAGCTATGGAAAGAGCTATGCTCGGAGTTTCTCTGAACATGACAGGATTCGTAACAAATTCCATCCGACAGAGAACCATAGTTAGACAGAGAACTATAGCTCAAAGAATTAGCAAGCTGAAGTGGCAGTGGGCCGGCCATATAACACGAAGAACCGACAACCGTTGTGGTAAACGTGTTCTTGAATGGAGACCGCGACTTGGCAAACGTAATGTAGGACGCCCTCCGGCCAGGCGGGATGATGATCTGCGAAAGACTGCAGGCAGATGCTGGATGCCGCAAGCTGAAGATTGGGCGCTATGGCACTTATAAGGGGAGGCCTAGATCCAGCAGTGGACTAACAGAGGTTGATCATGATGATGAGACGCAGCCGTGCAGCTACACTGAGAGCTCAAGCGAGACTATCTTTCAGTAAAGGTCTCTGAGACTCGTGACAACGTATGGTGTTCTCGATCAGCTGTAATTTGTGCATCTCTTTCTTCACTGGATTCCAGCAATTGAGACGCAGCCGTGCGGCTACGCTGAGAGCTCAAGCGTGACTTTCTTCCAGTGAATGTTTCAGAGACTCGAGTGTAGTCCTTGCCTCACTACTTTCCGAGACAACGTATGACGTTCAAGATCAGCTTTTAGTCGGGCTTATCGTTGAGAAGGACTTTCCATACTGCCTGGCGTTCTCGAGCCGCAGAAAGTCTCGCCTCACGATCTTCATTAGATTCTTGGCATCTTAATTTTTTGGCTTCTCTTGAGTTAGTACTGAGAGAGACTCGACTTTTTTCTAGGCATTGTGTACAAATAAGACTTTGAAATAAATGTTATATACTTATTTAATGTATAAGTACTTATGTCTAAGTTAATAGAAAACGGAATATTGTTATCAAATAATGTTTTTTTTTAATTTTTACATAAAACTATAAAGAAAACGTAACAAAACAATTTTCATTTAATATATTACTAATCCAAGAGACCTACGGAGCTGAGACATGCACACTCAAGGTAAGGCTGGTACACCAGTTCAAAGTCGCTCAGCGAGCTTTGTATAGAGCTATGTGAAGTGTTTTTCTGAAGGATATGATTCGTAATGAATACATCCGACAGAGAACCAAAGTTATCGACAATTAGCAAGCTGAATAACAGTGGGCCGGCCATATCTTGCGAGGAACCGACAACAAAGGTTTACAACCGTTGGCGTTAAAGTGCTCTCGAGTGGAGACCGCGACTTGGCAAACGTAGTATAGGATGCCCTCCAGCCAGGTGGGATGACGATCTGCGAAATACTGCTGGCAGATGCTGGATGCGGCAAGCTGAAGACAGGGCGCTATGGTGCTCATTAGGGAAGGCCTATGTCCAGCTGTGGACTAAAATAGGCTGATGATGATGTGAATCCAACAAAAAATATTGCTGTTAGTCATAGAATACAAATTATTTTTTAATATCTTTGAGTCATGCATGACCATCCGCAATAGCCGGCTCGCGCGTTCTGAGCACGAACGATAGGCGCCTTTGTGATATTCAGCAGTGAACTGATTACTCTTGGTATAGGTACTTTATGTGTACTTTCATAAGCGATTAGTAAAAAGTTGTGAATATGAAATTACATGATAATGGCAGTATGTGTATTCAGTACTTACTTAGTAAAAGTTTTTTAGCTATCCCACGGGAACTCTTTAATTTATCGGGATAAAAAGTATCCTATATGTTGACCAGGGGTATAAGCTACCACCATATAAAATTTAATAACAATCCGTCCCGTACAAACAGACAAACAGAGAAACAAGAAAATTTAAACAAAATTAAATCAATTGTATTATACTTCCTACATCTCCCTGACTCGGTATAAGGCATTTTTTTTCATTGTACAGGAATTCGACCTCTACGATTTTATTATATGTATATAGATTTATTTCTTCTAACCACCAACTTGTAACTGAGTATCGGTGTTGATTAAACATCGGCTAAGAGTGTAACTAAAACGAATAATAAAATAAGATAAAAAAGGCTAGGTTCTCGAGAAATCGGCGCTTAGTGAGATGACTATTCTTCATTGAATAATAAAAAAAAGCTATGTTCTCGAGAAATCGGCGGTAAATGAGCTAGCTATTCTCCATCACTACATAGTATAAATAAAGTCGCTTTTTCTGTCCCTATGCATTGTTGCATTGTTTTCTTTTGTTTAACATTATTGTTTAACATTATTGCATGCTTAAATCTTTAAAACTACGCAACGGATTTTGATGCGGTTTTTTTTAATAGATTGAGTAATTCAAGGGAAAGGTACCTACCTATAATAAAACCGTGCGCAGCCAAGCGGGTCGCTAGTCGAATAATAAAATAAAAAAGCAAAGTTCTCGAGAAATCGGCGGTAAAAGAGCTAGCTATTCTCCCAGGACTGGGCACGATTTATGAGCTATGCCTTGTGGAGGGTAACTTGACCTCGCTTTAATTAAAGCAGTGAGTTATGTCGGCTCTTCAACCAGAATTAAATGACGTATTGCAAAATTCACGACTGAACTGACTCGAACGTGGGACTTTCGTTATAAGTCTCATATCGTCCAATTCTATTCACCCAGTTTTACGGTACTTGAATTTATTTTGGAGACTTCAAATCCATAGTTAATAAGTTCCTTAATCGATCCTTCTTCAGGAAAATCGTGCGCCTTCTTAGCCTTTGTAGGGTAGGTTAGGTGCCACATTCGAACGTGGGACTTTCGTTTTAAGTCTCTGGGTTCGATAAATCCCAGAAACCGGGATAGGGATTGGAATTTCAATAAAAATAACACAAAAAGGCTTAAAATATATTGAATTTCTGAAAGAAAAACTCTCATTTAACTTTTGCTTTTATTCAGGGGTTCTGAGTGTTTTGTATGTTTATAAAAAATATCAATCCATGTTATGTAGTAGGTAGTATTAATAAATCAATGTATACTACAATGATTATAAGTACCTATATCAGTCATCTTAGTACCCATAACACAAGCTCTGCTTAGATTGGGGATAAATGATGCGATGTGAATTGTTCAGCGTTATTTAGATATTTATGACTATTAATAACTAGCTGCGCCCCGCAGCGTCGCCCGCGGGGAAATTTATTTATTTGTCAAATATCATATTTTTATATATAATATGCTATTCCCGACGAAGACAAATCCAAAAACACAAAAATCATAAAAATCGGTCCAGCCGTTCTCTTGTGTATAAGTGTTGTAACAAACACGACTTTCTTTTATATATATAGATAATAATATGCATGTTTTATAAATACCATGTTTTATAATTTTAAAATTGCGTAGACACCTGCCAACGAGTAGGTACTTCAAATATTGTAACAATTAGTTTGTTACTTTTCCTGTGATGTTTATCTACGATCCTTATAAAATACTATCTGTGTAACTTTAAGTGTCATCATCATCGGCCCATATTAGTCCACTGTTCGACATAGGCCTCCCCTAATGAGCGCCAAAGCGCCCTGTCTTCTAGCTTGACGCATCCAGCATCTGCCAGCAGTCATTCGCAGATCGTCATCCCACCTGGCTGGAGGGCGTTCTACACTACGTTTGCCAAGTCGTGGTCTCCACTCAAGAACACGTTTACCCCAACGGTTGTCGGTTCTTCGCGAGATATGACCGCCCCACTGCCACTTCAGCTTGCTTATTCTTTGAGCTATGTCGATAACTTTGGTGGTTAAGTTTAATAACTGTTATTTGTTTAAATCAACCATATTGATAACCATATATTCGTACAATAATAAAAATAATACTAAACAGAATGTCTAATAAATGGATAGGTATTATAACTTTCAGAACACTCATAATAAACACCGACGCCATTGAGAAAAAAGACAAAAAATCTAAATGAAAATGTAAACAAAACTATGTTGACACTAATTAGTCGTGTTGTTTATTTACATGCAAATTGTTGCTGTAATGTAAGTATTATTAAGAAATTTAATACTGACGGCGTTAAATTTATTCTGACAGGCAATAATTTACAATCTTCTCAATTTGTGTTCGCAGCATTATTATAATATGTCTCTATCTTTTTGACGACCAATAAGAAGCGGTGGACGAAGAATACTAACTTAATAAGAACTAAAATTAAGTTTTTGTGCTGTCTAATATTTTTTTTGGTTTTAGTAATAGGGTCCCGTGGGTACGGAATTCTAAAAAATAATGACAATACAACTTAACTAAACCAATAGATTCGAGCTCTTGTATATCTACATTATCAACATGTTTTCAATTTGCGAATAGCAACCCTTTACCCTTTTCATAAATGTTTCGCCTAGTCAACACACTCGAAAAGGTCTTCCTACATTTTGTGATATTTTGCGAGATACAGGATGTTCCGATTGTAGGGATTCTACGATGTGGGGTATTCGGGGGTTAGACTCAGTATAAAAAGACCCCCAAACTCCGCTTCGTGTGTGTTCTGCAAAAATATTACATTAGCAGTGAATTAGTCTTTGTTTTAACTTTAATAATGTTTCAATAACAACGAAAATCCAATCAAGGAATAGAAAAAAATAAAACTAGTGAACACAACTGAAACAATTGAGCTAACTGAAGACGATAGAAAACAGTCTAAAGGAAGCTCAACTGAAATGTAGTCAATGTTTGATTCCAGGGGCCGAATTCCACTAACGTCAATCAAGATGATTAAAATGACGTTTGTGCATTTGGTATTCGACAATTTTTTAATGAGGATAATTTCAAAATTAGAATGTCAAATTAGTAGTAATATAAGTAAATAAAGATATTATAATCGTCATAGCTATGAATGAACCTCAAAAAGTTTGTGCTAATAGAATACCAAAAAGAGTTTAACACTGTCATTTTGACACAATACCCACTATTTAGATGGTGAAGCGATTTATTAAGTGGAATTCGGGCCCAGGCCTTGAAATACGTTGATTCAAAATTTCAGTCTGATCCGTTCAGTAGTTTTGGCGCAAACATCTATCCAAACTTTCGTATTAATAATATACTAGCAACCCGACCCGGCTTCGCACGGGTGTATTATAAATTTCTCTTGAGTCACTCATACACAGGAACAGACAGACAGATAGACATTAGGAAGCGACTTTGTTTTATACTATGTAGTTAAGTGTGATAGACCTTCGTTTGACCACAGTCTCAACTGATCAAAAGTGACAAAGTGGCACAAAGTATCATGTGTCTTAGTTCTCTTTTACAATCGGGGCTATATATAAACATCGTGAATACTGTGAAATTGGTCTCATTTGTTTGGCCCCCCGAGATTGGAGCACCCTATACCTACACCTCTGGCACCATAATAGCCCGCACGGTTGTCAAGGATCCGAAATACGAGCATGGGACAGACTAATTCGGCCGTGTATCTTTTGAATAGGCAAAACATGTAAGTAAACCTATAATGTTTTTGGCGGTCCTCAATGGAAGGCAAACAGTGAATGGGTAGGTGCTGTTGTGTGTTGAATTGTCTTGGAATAACACATAAGCATCCATAACCTAAAAGACAAAACCTAATCTAAGTATAAAATGGCCTAAAACGTTTCCATAAATACAACGCATGCGAAGCCACGCGCACCTATTAGTCCACTATAAGAATGGTATAGAACGTTGCCAAACTTAAATATTTTCTTGACGTTTCAGACAAAATAACTTTGCTTATTTCAACGACTGTTTATTGTGTAATAGATACATAGTAAATATAATTTATTTCAAAATAACATGCGTCAACAAACATGACGTACAATTATCTATAATACGTCATGTTTGATCCATAAATACACGATAATCTTTAGGTACGCAAAAATATACTCATGGACTTATTTGGAAAATGATTCATGGATATAAAAAATACTGTACCTTTGTCGATTTATTTCTTACAAATTCTATTTCTTTTTTCTTCACAAAAACGCTATCGCAATAGTCGAGCTACAACATTTAATGGGTACTTGAAGGGAAAATGGCGGATCTTAGCGTAGCTCAGGTTTCAAAAGCTGAAACTTTAATTGAAAACAGTTACAGATACACAAAGAAGTTACAGACCCAGACATTGCTAGAATTTGTTATTTTAGAAGTTTTAGATGTTATCGTCAAATTGGAGACGATACGAGACTTGCGGGGTTCCCAAGAGGGTCACTTCAGCGAGAGATTGATTAATAGAGTTCTAAGAAATTGTACTTTGACTTCTTATAAGATCTGGGGCTGAATACTACTAAGTAATTTCAAAGCGAAGGTTTCAATAGCGGCTAAAATGACGTTTTTGCATTTGGTTTTCTACTATTTTTTGCGCTTGAAGAGAGTCTCATTATTAGAATGTCAAATTGGTAGTCATAAACGTTATCGTCACAGCTATGAATGAATCTCAAAAAGTTAGTGCTAGTAGAATACCAAAAAGAGTTTAACACTGTCATTCAATACGATAATAGTGTAATGGTGAAGCGATTTATTTAGTGGAATTCGTGCCCTGATATCTACGCTTCAGGATACTGAGAAGGCTGACGCTATTACGTAAGTGAAACCTTAGAGCGGCAGCATCGCCTATCGACGACGGTACTTATTCGTATGATTCTTCTTTAGTCACATAGCCCGCAAACTAACACGAATTAAAGTATCGATTTATTGACGATATTATTATAAATGATTTCGGTTTTTTGTAATAAAAAAAAAAAAGATGATGAACTTTTGAACAGTTATATTATAAAGTAAATTGTGATTTATATAACACAAAATACAAGGTGCCAAGTAACATGTATACAAAGCGGAAAAAGTGTAATTCTGGACTTCAAAGAGGTCAATTTAAGCTCAACACTTTTTATCTAATACTTTTTCTTATTCTTAACAAAAATACGGAATTTCTTTCTTCGTACTTGGGTTAAAGAAATCTTCGAAATATAAAAATACCTATATGAGAAGAAAAATAAAATGAAATATGAAAACGTACAAAAGTTGAACTACTCAGGTTCCATATTTTGTTTTAGTACACGTGTTACGCGTTACCCTATTATAATGCTGAGCAATCCCATCATCATCATCTAGCCCCAAAAGTAAGCAGATCTTGTGTTATGGGTATAATATGACTGATAATACTTAATTAATACCATACCATACATTACAGTGATAGATATTTTTTTTAAATACTTAGAAAACAAACTTGGAACACAGATTTGCAGATCGTCGATTATAAACATTTGTCCAAAGGCGGCAATCGAACCCGCAACCTCCTGATTCACAGGTAGATCTTCCCCCACCGTTCCACATCGGTTGTCAAATAGGCCCTAAATATTATAAATCAAAAGTTGAACTACTTAGGGTCCATCTTTCAATTTAGTACACATGTAACGTGGCACCCTGTCTAATTGGTAGATAGATCGTAAATAATAAAGGAACGAGGCTAGACTGGGTTCACTTCATTTTATTAAATTCTATTATGAGAACGAAACATAAATCACTTGGGCTCGTAAAATGCTTTAAGTTTGGGAAAGGTATTTGTACTGTCGTGGGATAACTCGAGCTAAAGATTATTAAAATATTGCTTGGACCATTTAGATAAGATACATAAAAGATTTTGTATTAACTTGTACAAGTTTAATTCACTTCAACTAAAAGATTTGACATTAAAAAAGTCGCAAGGGACTACCTACTATTAATTTATATAAATATATATTAATTATAATTATTCATTAATAAATTGTAGCTGTATAAAATGTCCTTAAATTAATGGTTCATGCTAGCGTATTTATAAAAGTTTTGAAATAATCTTTACTGTTTATCTATGTCGACCTTTAAATTACTTTAATTGAGGTGCTGAAAAAAGACAATGAAAAAAAAAACTGATTATTCACATTTAATTTTCTTTGTTTCAGAACAGAACCTAACCTAATCGTCGATAGCAAAAGATGACAGTGCAAGAAACCCAACACTTGAAGAGAGAAACTGTCAAGAAGAAATTATCCGAAGAAGTCTCCCAGTGACTGAGGACAACGATGATCGTCAAAGGTGTTAGAAGAAGTAGGAAGGACGGAGGTTGGATTATTGAGAAAAAAACGAAAGAAGTGAGATAAGGTACTGAAACTGTTACTATTCCTATATAGATTTTTTTAAATTTATTTACTTATTAACTATCATATTTTAAATAATTATACATCCACGCTTCTTTTTATAAACACACCAAACGAAGAACTAAGCAACATAAAACGACAACTTTGTTTCTTTTTAAAACGCCTTTTGTTAACATTATTATCCTCATGTACCCTATCTTATCTTTTATTTTAGAACGTAGATCTGAATAAGCGAAAGCGGCTTTTTGTCTCAGTGTTGATAAATCGTGAAATCGTCTCAGCATGTAGGTCATAAATTATTGGATGTAGTTACAAGATCTCCAAACCGAATTTTGAATAATTATTATTTTCATATTTAGATTCTTATTATTTTTCGACGATCGATGTAGCGCGAAGGGCAAAAGTCCGCCTACGACGCAGAAGATTGTGGGTTCGGATAAATGTTTCTATGATCTGCAAAGATTTCTTCTGGGCTTCTAGTTTTTTTATATATAAATACTAAAAAATATCATCTTTGTAATTTATTAAGAAAAAAATTTGCCACGTTCGTTAACCAACCAAAGACTCAATCTACTATTGCTCCACTTCGCTGATCATTGTTCAAAATGCACGCAGGATTATAAGCACTCTGAATTTCTGACCACAACAAGACTCCGAGAAATGTTGAAAGGCGGACACAATAGGGGTTTGTGGACTATGTGGTTTATCGGGTTTCTCATCTCTCCCAATTTGAAGCACCGAAATCAGTTTGAGTAGTTCAATTTTCAC
Organism: Eupithecia centaureata; assembly: GCA_944547425.1. Lineage (NCBI taxonomy): Eukaryota > Metazoa > Arthropoda > Insecta > Lepidoptera > Geometridae > Eupithecia > Eupithecia centaureata. The sequence continues at coordinate 8,416,706 of OX155696.1, forward strand.
GTCATCAAACCAAACCTTGTTCATAAATTTTTGTTATAATTTGTTCATGTAAATCTTTAAACAAACTTCGGAATAAAGCAGCAATATAATGCAGCAACATTTTATTGGTGCTTTTTTCCGGAGTTTTACAGATGTGTCTGTTCCGTCAAGACATTGAGCGAATAAAGGAGAGAATTGTAAGCTACTGAAAATTTTCACTTACTTCTCTAGCTCAGTGACCTTAAATACATCATAGCCTCCAAAGAATTCCTATATAATCTTCTGTTATCTCGATTGTGAACTATCTCTTGTCACAAAGGTGAATATCAAGGTTGTAAAGGTCGGCTTCCACTATATCAATCTGGAGATACCTAGAGCTGCCGACTGGGTTTGTACTAGTAATAACAACAACAACTAGTAATAACAAAAATGCTATATTATGTTAGTCGCCTAAGTATGGGTTTTGTTTTGAACTTTTATTTAGGTAACGAATCAGAAAATGACATTTTCGTTTTCCTAAGAGGAATACGTCATAACAGTTTTTCCTCATACGCCTTGAATCTTGACCCAATGCTATAAGCATATTGCAATATTAGATCTGGACGTTCGAATTTATACAAAAAAAAAAATTATTTATAAAAAACCTACATATTTTACGCCATACCATGTGTCGTTTTTTTTTTTTTTTTAATCTTTATTATTTTTATACAGGGTTTTAAAAAGTTTCTTACATTTCTTTGCGTTCTTACATTTCTTTGCGCTTTAAAACGTTTTTAACAAGCTCATCTGTTCCATCCAGACTGCCACATATGGATCCAGAAAGCGGAATCCACTACGTCACCCCGACGGACGGCGTCGCGCCGACCAACGCAACCAGCTATGACATCACTCAAGGCATCTTCTTCAAGCTGCGTATGTCTGTATTGCTGCTTATCGTCATCATGGCGGTGCTCGGCAATCTGCTTGTCATCGTCAGTGTTATGAGGCACAGGTATGATATCTACTTCAATACTGAAGTGTTCACCAACACAACCAGCTCTGACATCACTCAAGGCATCTTCTTCAAGCTGCGTATGTCTGTATTGCTGCTTATCGTCATCATGGCGGTGCTCGGCAATCTGCTTGTCATCGTCAGTGTTATGAGGCACAGGTATGATATCTACTTCAATACTGAAGTGTTCACCAACACAACCAGCTCTGACATCACTCAAGGCATCTTCTTCAAGCTGCGTATGTCTGTATTGCTGCTTATCGTCATCATGGCGGTGCTCGGCAATCTGCTTGTCATCGTCAGTGTTATGAGGCACAGGTATGATATCTACTTCAATACTGAAGTGTTCACCAACACAACCAGCTCTGACATCACTCAAGGCATCTTCGTCAATCAGCGTATGTCCGCGTTGCTGCTTATCGTCATCACGGCGGTGCTCGGCAATCTATTTGCTATCGTCTGTGTTATGAGGCACAGGTATGTTAACAACATCTTTTCTGTAACGTTATTTAAATCTTTGACTGGTTTGTAGCTGTGCAGACTCATTTGAGCACGCAGAAGCAAAGTTCTGTTTAATCGAGCTAAATAGCGTCTTCTGTTTTCTTATAACATGGGCTTAAGACTTGTGACAACAAAGCAGTTTTAAGAAACATAATTTTTTTTCTAGGTTTTCCGTTATAATTATTGTGTTTTCTATAGCAGAGTGGAACAAAGTAAATCTTTTTCGTTTCGATAGCCAAAACATTCTGAATGAGCTCAGCAAATAGCTGTTGGCAAATAGCCGAGAGATATAAAGTTTATCTCCAAAACTCATATTACAATTTCATTTTTAAACGACCTGAAAACTATCCCAAATACAGTTTCTGACTGATAAAAAACCTGACATAATAATATTATAATATATTCTGCTTGGTATAGAAATGAGAGGAATTTGATGATGAGTGAGTAAAACGTTCATAATTGCAGTAAATGATGATATAAATGAATTCATGCAGAAAGTGCATTAAAAAATGTGTAAATTATTAATTGGAAATATGACAACGGATCTGGCTGATTGTGTTAGAGTTTGAAAAAGTTTTGCTGGAACTAGTACCTATAACATTAATTAATTACTTTGAGGGAAGCCTCGTGCGAAGTTAGTTTTTGTTGTATTATCTCTAGTCAAAACTATTGATAACGGTAAACGTGCTATCACTATCAAAAATTTCTTTTGTTCTCTTTTATTTTAAGGTCCAAAATATTTAGGATGATTACTTATCTTGTAACACACAATCACAACTGTACTAAAATTTTCACTACTAGCACCTTCATGAAATACCTTTTTCTTTCTTTCTAGGTCGATAGCATACATGAAAAAGATTTAAAAACTGTTTTAATTTTTACAACCAATAATCGTGTTTATTATAAAACAACAACATAATGAAATAAAATTTTATGTATTATTTTTAAGTCTGCTTTTGAGAAAACATTTTCAACACCATATTCTTCTCTTACAGAAAGCTCCGCGTCATCACCAACTATTTCGTCGTCTCCCTTGCCTTCGCTGACATCCTTGTCGCACTCGTTGTGATGCCTTTCAACTTCAGCGTCCAGTTCAACCAAAAGTGGATCTTCGGTCCTGTGATCTGCGACTTATGGAACTCCTCAGATGTTTACCTGTCTTCAGCTAGTATATTGCACCTGTGCTGTATCTCTGTTGACCGGTACTATGCTATTGTGAAGCCGTTGAAGTATCCTATCAAGATGACTAAGAAGGTAAGTAAAGTTTTAAAAGTATCAAGTACATTGACTTTTTTGTATGGAGGTAAATAACTACTTTTATAAAATTCTCATGGTTTTATCTCAAAAAGACACCTTATATATGAACTATTTGGTCATCACGCGATAAATTCACTTATGAATCACACTATTAACATTGCGAATTATTTTAATCTAATGCGTTACTTATTACACAGGGTGATAAGCTTTCTTTATACCAAATCACAATCATTCATTATTCAAAATGATTTAACCATTTTGGCTCTCATCAGGCCTATCTCCAAGGCCTATCTCCAATAGTGAATAATATAGGTTAATGGTAATGATGCATGCAACGAGTTAAAATCCGATCAGAGATGAAACACCATTTAACGCATTCACTACTCAGTCTTGGCAGATATATAAGTAATACACGACAGTTATCTGTAAAATTAAAACACGATTGCATAGTAGCTGAAATCGGATAAAAGCTTGCCCAACTGTTAAATTATTCATGGAACACACCAATTCAATTCACTCAATAAAATTGCTCAAAACTAGAGTTTATTTGCGATGATTTTAAATTATTCAAATACTGAAGCTTTATTCAGTTTCATTTGCATATTGTTTAGCTTCCAATGTTCATTAATAACTAAATCAAGACCTAATTCAAACAATCAATAGGGTATTCAATCAGGCATGATTGTTGGAAAATAAATTGCATTATCTTTGTAGATTAAAGTGATTTGAGTTATGTCGAATCATTCTCTTCTTCGGGTTTCATTAAAATTATTCTAGAATTATATTCTAATGATTATTTACTAATGTAAAATGGCTTAACCACAGTTTTTAAAAGAATAAAACTTTTCAAAACTCTGAAACACCAAACAGCTACCTCTCTGACTGGTCATGCTTGTTTATGCTGTTTTAATAACAGTTTGCTTGTTACAGATGGCATACCTCATGTTGGCAGCTACGTGGCTCAGCCCTATCACAATATCATACGTTCCTATATTCATGGGGTGGTACACAACGAAAGATCACCTACGACCCTATGACGAAATACTAAGTGATGAAAGCGAACAGTGCGATTTTAAAGTAAACAAACCCTACGCTGTCATATCCAGCTCAATATCCTTCTGGATACCGTGCACAATTATGATATTCACCTATCTAGCAATATTCAAAGAAGCTAATCGACAAGAAAAGGCTCTACATGCGAGAGCAGGGAACGCGATGCTAATGCATCGGCATTCAAGAGAAGTGGGTGATAAAAACGGAGCGTTACATATCAACGCAACCACCCCAACTAAAGACAGGAACATCCTCAAAATGAAACGGGAACACAAAGCCGCGAGGACGCTAGGCATCATCATGGGTGCCTTCATCCTCTGCTGGCTTCCATTCTTCCTCTTTTACGTATCAACATCATTGTGTGACACGTGTAAGTGCCCAGAAGTAGTGACTGTTATCATGTTCTGGACTGGTTACTTCAATTCCGCGTTGAATCCGATTATATACGCGTATTTTAATAGAGACTTTCGTAATGCGTTCAAGAATACGCTCGCTTGTGCTTTCTGCAGTTTCTGCAGGCGACGGGCGTCTGATTTAGATGCCATGGAGCGACTAGATCGACGTGGGTCAGGGCAATTACGGGTTCCTGTAGCTTCGAGGCGGACGAGTGATCTCGCTTCCCTTTGAACAATCGACTGTCTGATACGGAGGCCTAGAACGTCTCAACGAAGTATATTGGTGTTGTACTTATTCTCAAAGTTGTTGTGACTGATAATTTAGACAGTTTGATAGTGAGTTTAGGCGCATTTGAAACCGAAATAGAATTAACTGCTCTGATCAAAGCACAAACGGATATGTTTCCTTTTCAACATTCTAATCATTTATACGTAAAATGATCAAATATGTTAGTTGTTTTTAAATTTTTTTGTTACGTAGGCGTGTTAGCAGCTAAGTAAAAGTAAGTAGGTTAACATTTAATGAGATTGTATTAGCATAAAAAATTAGATTTTTTTTTGAAAAAGATTCGAAAGTAGAATTATTATAATAATTTTAGATGAGGTAATCATTTTGTATGTGCAATAATATTTTTATATTTATTAAATGTCTTTGTATATATATAAGACATAATAATAATGGAATCATCGTAATAATATTATTGTTACCTTAAGTGATTATTTTGTATGTTCCTGTATTTTAATCACTAGTACTACGAATAATATAATCATAGAAATAAATATTTTTATTTTATATTTTATGGTAGTGTCATTCCAAAGTTTCTTCAATTTAGTCAGGAAATACGGGGTTTTTAATAAAATTAAGTTTTAGTATTAACTCATGGCCTAAGTTTAAATAAATATTATTGTATGTCATGAAGAGGCCAAAGCATTGTAAATAAAATCATCCTATTTATTTTTAGAAAATAACAATTGTAATAATTTAAATAACTATACTAAATGATCTGTTCACTAGCTTAGGAATATGTAAAATAATAATAAATTTGTGAAATAACGTTAAATGAAAATCGTTATAATAAGTAGGACGTTGATTTGATATTGTTTGACAAGATCATAAAACAACTTTAAATTACGTTTAATTATCCTTATTTTTTCTTGTTTTTTTTCTTAGATTTGAGGGCATTCTCGTTACGTTTACTTGATAATAGTATTAATGTTAAAAACAGTTATTAATTGACACTTGAGTCCTGTTCAAATCTTATTATCGTTGGGGTTGAAAATCTCATTTCAGTTTATAGGTACATAAGAAAGTAAGAAAATGTGTTTTTAAATTATCATTTTATGATAATACTCACACAAAGTGTGTCAACGTAGTTAAAAATATGAATAGGTATTGTAAGTTAGTATTTAAATTAGAATAATCTAGAATTATTTAATTTAAGTTACTTGAATAGGAAGATACGATAAAAATGGGGACAAATAACGCTTCAATAGAAAAATACAATTTTAATAAATATTATTATCGATGTACTGTGGTTACTAATATAACAATCGGTTAGTTTGGTGTGTCGGTGTTGTGTCATACATTTTATTGATATTATTAGGTGTAACAAAATTTACTAACATTAATTCTGAAAATCTATTAGCTTCATAAGAGTGAGTGATTTGAAAATGAATTAAAGAAAATGGCTAAGTAGTTGCGTTTCAAATTTTACTTCCAATGGTATATTTGATATGGAGATTAAAAAACAAGATAAATCTTAGCGTTTCCAAATTCAGTTTAACAAGGTAAATGTTCTCGTAAATGTTTTTTTTAGTTATCCAGTTTATCAAAATTTTACTTCCAATCTGATTTTAGACATGGAAATGTTGATTAAAAAATAAAATAAATATTAGCGTTTCAAAATTCAGTCACACAAGGTTAATGTTCTTTTTAGGTAAAATCAATTTTCAAATCATTGCTCTTCCTCTGATTTCTTCTTGTAATTTAATGTCGTCGATGTTAACCCTTAGCTAGCTTAAATTTCCGCGTCGGAATCGTAATGTTAAAGACTAATGGGTTACAAAACTATTAGTTTTTTTGTATATATAATATTTTTATCCAGTATTTTTTTTACCGTCATATTTTAAAATTTTAATGTTCCCCATAGGTATTTGTCTTTGTAATCGATCAGTATTTAACAATGCTAAAAAATTCAATGTGTCTTCCTTTTATATAAGTAAATTAGGCTCAAAATTGTAAAAATAGGAGTTAGAAAATCTTGTAGCCAATTGTACTAGATATTGTAATGTTGTACCCAAATTATTTGTGTATTGGGTGATATAGGCTGTATTAATCAAGTAATAATACGCGGTTGTGAAATCAATAGATTATTACAACTATATTTCTAACTTTTTACGTAAAATGATAATTATATTTCACCTTTCTTCATCCCAAATGACGTTCCCTTACCTAATGTTTTGCTTGTTTTTATTGTTTAATCGATCCGTCCAGTATTTATGTTCATCTATTTCATTCACTTTTATCATAATTTATTTTATTTCGTAAAATGTGAATTATATTTCTATACACTTACGTAGATGAATGTGAACTTGATGTGTACATATATCATTATAAATATTAAAAACGTTTTATAGATTTATAATTTCACGAAAATAGTAACTTTTTAAATATAATAAATTTTAGCAAGTATGAAACAGCAATATGTAATGTAATTATTGATAGCCGTAAAGTAGATTGTGAATTCATTAAAGAACACAATTGGTATTTCTCAGTATAATACATAAATATAATTATATAATGATTTTAATTTTGACGCTCAATAGTTTGATGTGGATACTAAAATTATTAGTACTATTATAAATTATCATGACTATATTTGGGTGTTTTTGTTATAAATTGCATTACGGACTGTGATAATTTAAATTACTATCCCAATAAAGTGCACGTCTGTATTTTTGCAAGGTCAATGTCCACTAAACCTTATAAAATATTTAACATGCAAAAATAAATAATTCATATCCTCAATTGGCTATCGTGTTACGAAAATCCAATAAAAAAACTAAAGAGTTTAGCGGACACAGTCCTCGACGAAGTTTGCTTATAAAACATAATTAATATAATTTGATATTCGGTGATTCAAAATTAATATTTTTTAAGTTAATTTAATTTACAATCGAAGCGTGGTGAGATTTTAACCTTATTGTGCGTGTAATCAAAATAATTATGCTTTTTGCAAAATAAACGAAATCGTTTCGTAATAATACTTATTTCATTTAATTTCCTGCAGAATCCACATATTTTCAAGAACGCATCTTTTACCAGCGATAGCCTCGCTCGTTGAGGTATAGCTTTATCGAAGGGATTGCAGAAAATGGAATTCATATTCACAGATATGAGTTTATGGTGGTTTTTATGGGAAATGGTACGACTGCGAACTGGTTTATAGAAAACAGCTAGATCAATTTTCTAAAATGATTAAAATTGGTTACAAATCAAAATAGGTCGTTTCAAATAAAGGAATTAGATAAATTGTCACGCATACTATACTGCTAGATAGAATAAAAAAATAAGACGCTCAAGAATCGTATTTTTAAAATTTTGAGGTTCTACAAGTACCTACCTAATTTAAAGTCTCCACAGACTGAAGCCGGAGGCGGAGCGGAGGCGAAGGCGTGCGAGTTGTATTCTATTGAATCATATGAAAGCCTACACAAACACCGCAGGCGATGACGGCGCGGTGCCATAGGAAAAACCGGCACGCCTTCGCCTCCGCTCCGCCTCTGTCTTCTGTGTGTTTCGAACTTTAAAGAGCAGAATATAAGTTTTGCGCACATTTACCCTTTAGCAATTAGCTATAAAAATTAGAATAAATTATCTTTTTGGAGTCTATTGCGTGAGACATGTGACCGAGTTTTCATAGAATTCACAGAATACAATAATTGTTTTACTAGCTGTTTTACATGCCACTGTGTAAATTATTTGTTTATCTGCTTGGCAAGGATTGATCTCGGATTCCGAATAGTCGACATGGATTTTGTGGCTTTCGTTATGGATTTGATGGCTTTTATGAGTATACTCTGGTAAGTAGATAAGTTAATATTTACTTGGCTGTGAGCACACAAGCGACTGCTAACGGTAGCCGGGATGATATGCTATTCAGTGACTCTGACTATTTTCACCATCCTGCTCTTTTGTTCATTGGTGGGATTTAACCGTAGAGTAGGTACCGAACGAAAATAATCTGAGCGATATATCTATCTGATGGATAGACACTTTGACTGCGTCGCTAAAAAACACGAGTAATTTAATTTAATATTATGATAAAGATAAGCAATGGAATTGGTAGCCTTATCGCTTAAAGGGATTTCTAGGCAACCAAAACGATTGTGAGAAGAGTAAAGGATGACGGTTCAACATATATTCAAAGAATTAATACAATGTGCATAATAAAACCCAATTTCTACTGGGACTTAAGCCTCAACCATACAACCCACAGCTGTACGCAACCTCTTCCTGTTAAACGCTTTCTTGGCTTTTATGACTCAAACAGGAGCTAAACTATCGCCACCACTTATTTTATTTCCAAAATTCGAACGTTCAGTTTGTTAAACCTATCAGAAGCTTTTTTAATTCATCTGTAACACGAAAACAAAAGTGGCCACCAAGAACAACATCGTGTCTCTTCGAAATTCCTCTGATAAGGAGCCAGCAGGATCTAAAGTGGCGCCCCCACTTATTTTATCATATAATTCCGTTAAACAAAGTAATTTCCAAAATTCACTCCTACGAAAACAGAGTTTGATGACCACCAAAGGCAACTTCGTATCTCTTCCTAAACTAGACAAAATGAAACTACTACAGATGCATTAAAAAAGCTTATAATAGGTTTAACAAACTGATCCTATCATAAGCTTTTTTTAATAAATCTGTAGTAGTTTCATTTTGTTGCAATGGCATCTAGAGTGTTATTCGTAGCCAGATTTCTACGAATGCTACTCTGTGAGCGAGGTGCATGGAGACTGCAAGAAAAAAAGGCGCGGCGCAGGTTACTAAGGGTTGAAATGCTGCCGATGACTGGATAAGTATTGATCGTGAAACAAAAACATATTAACTTTCGCGTATTAAATCTAAAAAGAGCCTATTTCAGGGACGTTATCGACATAAATCTCTACAAAAACAATCTCGAACACAACCCTTTTATTTCCAAGGTATAGAGCTCAAAATGGCAATCTTGTGACTCGCATGGTCTTTCTACATTTATCACTTGCCAAGATCGATTTTAAGGGCGGGTGACATGAGAAATCGTTCATTTAATGGCTCTTCAGAGCGAGTGAAGACTTATAAATGGATATAATTGCTCTATGGAGCGAGATTAGTCCACTGGGAGGTTCCAGAAGAGTCGTAAAGTTTTGTCATAATGGATTTCGATATTAAAAGGAAGTAGGCAAAAATTTATTTCATGAACGGTGAGTGTTTTTAAAAAGTAATAAAATGCTGATCTTTATTGGGGCGTAAATAAGGTTTGAAATGTCTAGATGGGAAATTATCAATGCTAGAAATTATCTGAGCGTCAGGTCGATGTTACATGCAACCCGAGAGCTGGTGAGTATCTGGCGCAGCGCATCAGCATTGTCATACAGCGTGGAAGTGCAGCCAGTGTCTTGGGGACGCTTCCAACTGGTGATAGGATCAGTGTAACTACCTCTAGACTGTTTGCAATAGACTGCAGTTTGCTCAATTATAAATACTACTTAGTTTTAAATTGTTTCTTTTCCTTGATTGTAATTTTCTAGATGCCACACATAATGAATGGCACACAAAAAGAATTGAGAAATTTAGTTTCTATTATAATTTTAAATATAATATTTCCATTGGATATAATCTATTTCCCCTAAAGCGCCATAGCGCCCTGTCTTCAGCTTGACATTAGGGGAGGCCTATGTCCAGCAGTGGACTAATGTAGGCTGATGATGATGATGATGATGATAATATACTTTCAGTCAAATGACCATTTCAATTTAAAATTAACATCGAAACTAAATTGTGGACTAAAAAGTAAGTAAGTTGATGATGATATAGCTATATCATCATCAACTTACTTACTTTTTAGCCATTTATGTAAGGCGCAAACAGCACCTAAAGTGGCGCCCCCGCTTATTTTCTCATATAATTTCGTTAAACAAAGGAATTTTCAAAATTCACTCGTTCATTTTGTTAAACCTATCAGTTTTTTTTAAAGCATCTGTAGTAATTTCATTTTGTCTATTTTAGGAGGAGATTCGAAAACAAAGTTTGGTGGCCACCAAGAGCAACATCGTATCTCTTCGAAATTCCTTTGTTTAGTAAATCAGTAAATCAATATCTTTATTTCTTTAGGCTTACAAAATAAGCACTTAGACAAGTCAAATTTAATACTATAGGTACATAATTATCAAAATTATATAAGAATTAAAGTGATAATAGATTTTCAGTTATCTTTTGTTCAATCTTTTTGTTTTTGACGTAATTATTTTATATGCGAAAATAAGTGGAAGCGCCACTTTAAGTGTTTGCGCCTTAACAAAAAATTGCGACCCACGAGTCCATTTGAATTCTGGTCTATTCCTTCAGTAAATCGAAGTAGGCCGCTATAAATCAGGTAGATTTGCATGAGAAAGAGACGCCCACGCTGTCTCAGCTAATTCTCATATCTCCTGCGTTCGCGTAAGAATAATAAATGGCGAAGTTATTGAGATAGGGATTATGCTCATGTTTTTTGAAAGAACATTTGTGAAGGCTGATTTTAATCTGGATAATTTATGCGATGGTGGTTAACATGCTAATATTATAAATGTGAAAGTTTGGATGAATGTATGGTTTTGTAGGTCATCAATTATCCATCCAAACATCAATTCAAACTTTTTTATTTTGATAGGTACCTCTTCACGCCAAAACAACTTTGGCTGTGTCCCCAGTAGGCAAATTGTGAGCAGCCGACTGAGTTTGCGGCGTATCAGTTTAGTTCCATATATTTTAAATTGAGTGTCCACAGTTTGCAAGTTTGCGCTCACTATACACAGTTTGCACGCAGTTTGCAGCGATACGTGCACCGACTGTCTCAGTTAGCGGCCGACTCGCAGGTTCCAGTGCTTGGGATACACACGCAAACTGATCTGAGTTTGTAGCTGTTCGCCACAAATTTGCGGCTCACTCAGTCGGCCGCTCACAGTTTGCCTACTGGGATACAGCCTTAATGTTTCTGGCTGAAATTTTGATAAGACGTAGTTCTAAGACTAGAATAAAATATTTATATTTCATCCCAGAAATAAGTTGACAGTATCTCATTGAATAGATATAGCCTTGAAATATTTCCTTAGAAATAAAGAGCAAAGCCGCTGGCAGATACTAGTTTCTACTTTCAAAATTTTAAAGAAAAACTTTATGTTGAGAATGCTGAAATTTTTAGCCAATTTCGTCATTTTTTGTCTTTTTGCACAGATACTGCAAAATAAAAAAAATGTTGTATTTTTTTTTGTTGTTCGATATTTGACGACATCTGTGGCGCATCAGATAATGGTCCACCTGCGAAACAGAAGGTTGCTGGTCGATTCCCACCTCGAGACAATTATTCGTACGTTATATTTGTACCGAGTGCTCGGGGTATTTTCTGTGTATGATAAAAAATTACCCTTTGTATTATTTTATTTAAATGAGTCATCTAGTACCCATAACACAAGCTCTTCTTTACTTGAGGTAGTTGATGCTATGTGAATTATCCAGCATTACCTTTTTATATCTTGGTCATTGGCACCTAAAAACCATTTGAATAATTTTCCGTTATACATAAATTTATGAGGTATCTATGTTACAAATTATTATCAAATAATTCTGATTTTAATTGAGAACTTTATTCTCATTTATATCTTGGTCATTGGCACCTAAACCATTTGAATAATTTTCCGATATATATCATTTTCAATAAACCATATAATTTGTTATATGGTTTATTGAAAATGATATTATACATCGGAAAGCCATTTGAAGCCTTGGAGTTAAATCAAAATACCAAAAATCGCAACAAATCTTTCATTCCCTATTCGCTGATATTTATTCTAACAGAATATTTATTTAGGAAGTCAGTATTAAAAGACGACATTGGTGTGTACCATTGAACTATTGGCCATAATCCAAAGTCATTAGTTTCCAGCCAGTGTACAAGTTTATTAATGGGCTCATAAATAGACCCGTATCATACTAAACCACGACTACCAAACTATTAATAGATAATCACTTGTATCTACACAGTTTTATCCTCTTAATAAAATATATGAGATAATACCAGTTAGTTTATTAGAAAAAACATATTTTAAAATAAACTAGCCTCTGACGACTTCACACTTGCTATTGATGGAAAATCTTGCAAAAACAAAGTGCCTGAAAATAGATAGCATGAAAATAGGTTTGATTATACTCGTACATATATATTTTTTAGATTACAGATGGTTTTTCTTTCAGCACATAATGCTAATAATATATACCAAGGATAAATAGAAAACCTTATTTTTCGCCATTCCATTAAATAATCCAAACTCTCATCCGTTTTCTGTTTACGAAGATCCGCCCGATCTCAATGTTTCCTACAAAAAAGATTTGTGTAGTTTTTATCGCGAATGGGCAAAAAGATTACCATCTGGGCCCTGGACGGACTTTGATAAGGGCCAACAAAGATCCAGGATTATCGTAAGGTAGGATTCTATTTGTAAAAATCTTATGTTGGAATCAAAATAGGCAGAGTAGGTTCAAGTATGGACTCACAGTCCCCTTTGAAGTCTCAGTGCACATAATAATTATACCGATAGAGAAATCATTGTTCTTTGAACGCTTCTGTTTCTGTGCTGTACAGTGATCCCGGGAAATTTTCTTTCTCGAGATGAAAGACTTTCCCGGGAAAAAAACATTTGTCCTAGGCAAATTTGATAAGCTGTCAGGAAAAGGTAATGGATCGACAGTGTGACTTTCGCATTCAATAATTTAGTATAAAATAAGTTTTTCAGGTTGTGAAAGTACGTACTTTCTAGCATGGTATGGTTGTAAGTATGGTAACTCAATGTTTTAAAAACAACTGTATTTGTCGTCCCCTATGCTTGAAATGAACGATTTAAAGTTCAAAGAAGTTTGAATTGGTATCATGTTTAAGTTAGGTAACTTCCAAGTTAGAAAGTATATCACAAAAGTGAGAGTTTATAAATATTTAAAAGTCAGCCAGACTATAAGATATCAAATTTAAAACGAGTATTATAAAAACGTAAATTTGTACGTTTGTTTGGTGGGATGTTACTTATGGCTACTGTCATTCAGGAAAAACGCCTCTAAAACCCTAGACAGAAGCTATCAATTAATTTAAAATAAATATAATCTCAAGTATCTCAATCAATCTAAAGTTTAAACTAGTTACAGTAATATAACTCGAGTGCGTAAACATGCTTCAAATAAGGCTCTCCAAAGGGCTTTCACTGCCCTCTGTCGCTCGCCATCGTCCTGATGAGGGCCCAATTAAAGCTCACGCGTGCCTGCGACACTGTCATAAGCTGTCATTTCTATTCAGGGCTGAGGGCCTCAGAGTCACAATTTGCAATAATTTAGTCACGAAATTTTGCTGCAAAGGATTTAAGGTGATTTCGCGTCCAGGACTAAGCATAGCTCCGCTACTAGATGGCGATGATTTTCAATTTTGATGTTTTTCACTATTTTCTAATTAAATTGTTCATAATTGTTTAATGGTAATGTATTTGCCGCAAATGGTATGTTGTTTTTTATGTACCAAGCAATTTTTCAAGTGTTGAAAGCATTTAGGGAGCTTGTATTTGGGAAGAGCAAAAAAGATCTTGCCTGTGTGAGTGATCGGCCGCTACGAGTCACTCACACAAAAAAAGATCTTGCCTGTGTGAGTGATCGGCCGCTACGAGTCACTCACACAGGCAAACCCTATAAATTCAGTGGAACTAAAATAACTACTGTTCGAAAAATAACAGAGATAATTGGAGACGCCTTAGGACTAAATATTTTTCGGACCAATATTTCCGTTTTCGGGACATTACTAAATTACATCTAAAATTAATTCAATAAAACCACTAGTTAACGAACTAATTTTCGACTCTTGTTTTTTTTAAGAATAAAAACAGGCTCTATTTACATTAAAAAAAAAAATTGGAGGTAATTTTCTTTTATCGTTTTGAACAATTTAAGTAAAAAGGCGCAGAGGGTAATGTTATTTACAAACTAGCTTAATAGCTAAAGAATATCTTACAAATCATAGGTAAAAAAAATACTTTTCATGCTATTTATTAATTTCGTTAAATCATTGGAATTGACAAATAAATTGAATAAGTTCACAATAACAATCATTAATTTTAAATGTACTCACTGTGAAAGTTGTTCCAATTTTATAATAAAACTAGCTGGTACCCGCGACTTCGTCTGCGCATGATTAGTATTTCGAGTACTCGCTATTTCATTGCGTAATTCCTTTCTCGTGGGATTTTCGGGATAAAATAAAGCCTATGTTATTTCAGCTTATAATCTATCTCTGTGCCAAATTTCATCCAGATCCGTTCAGCAGTTTTTGCGTGAAAGAGTAACAAACGTCCATCCATCTATCCATTCATCCTTACAAACTTACGCGTTTATCAGTTCAATTCAGTTTGCTTCCCCTGGGCTATACGGGTTTTCAAAAATTTCTCACAGCATTTGAACGACGCGCGCGCGTCGTTCAGATGCTGTGAGAAATTTTTGAAAACCCGTATAGTCCAGGGGAACCAAACTGAATTCCGGGATAAAATGTATCCCATGTTCAATCGTCCCGAGTTCCATTCGAATTCATTCACTTCCCTCGTGATGCGTGGTTAAAGAATTTTTCTTTCACCCTCTCTCCCAGGGGAACCTTACCGAATTCCGGGATAAAAAGTATCCCATGTCCTTCCTTGTAGTATGAACTCAAATCGTCCCAAGTTTCATTCCAAGTCATTAAAGAATTTTTCTTTCACCCTCTCTCCCAGGGGAACCTTACCGAATTCCGGGATAAAAAGTATCCCATGTCCTTCCTTGTAGTATGAACTCAAATCGTCCCAAGTTTCATTCCAAGTCATTCAGCAGTTTCGGCGTGATGAGCGGTAAAGGAATTTTACTTTCATACCCTCTCCCATGGGAACCTTACTGAATTCCGGGATAAAAAGTATCCTATGTCCTTCCTCGAAGTATGACCTATAATCATGCCGAGTTTCATTTAAATCCATCAAGTAGTTTCGGCGTGATGCGCGTTTACGATACAGACAGACAGACAGACAGACAGACAGACAGACCGACATGAATGAAAAAAATTACAGTTTTGGCTTGAGTACCGATAATAGAGTGCCCTCCAAAAAAAATTTTCAAAATATCTTCAATGTACAGATTTGGACCTGTTACAGTTTTATTATAAGTATAGATTACATTAAAATTATTAGCGTAAGGAAGTCTCCACTTTTTTTGACTCTGTTCTTTGTGTACTTAGGTATTTTAGCTCCGATTTTACGACCACTTATAAAAGATTAAAAGTAATACAAATTTTCACAGTATTTCAATAACTCACTTTGGACTAGCGGTTTGAACAGTCGGGTGGGTGCGACGATGTATAGTCGTACCTGGGTTCGAAACCACCGAAAATTTAATTTACTTTTTGCTTTTTGAAAATAAAATATCCACAAAATTTTGATACATCCCGTTAGTACGGGCTCGAATCCCTTCAACACTACCAAAATTTTTGATTTTTATCATTTTTATTCTTTATATTTTGAACAATGTCATAGACCTAGTACAAACAAATTCATATTTGTCATAAATTACTTATTGTAAGCCTTCCTAAGTCTATTTGATTGTTATATAAAACTTTGGTAGACTGTTCTGCGTAGGTACATCCCACAAAGGGTCCTGACCTCGTTTCTAACGGTATGACAAAAATAAAAAGAAACAATTATGTACTAACAACAACAACTGCTTTTTATTTTATTTTAGCTCTTACGCCAGCTAAGTTCATTTTTACAAATCGCTCATTGAATGCAAAACGGCCACATTTCAAAAATTTAGAAAATGGTTTTATTTCTGATAAAGTATATTTTCTTTTGAGAACATTTCATAAAGCTAGTTTAATTTAAATATTTATTTCTTTTTATTGGGATAATTATCTTAACTTTGCTTCAAAATTTTAATGCAAAATGGGCTTTTGTAGTTTTTATCAAGTTGGGTGATAGCTATAACAGCGACCATTATTTTAAAAAATAGAGCAAAAAATTACGAAAACAATGATGTTTTAATATTAAAAAAGAAAAACTTAAACTTTTCAAAAAAATCATGTTCAAAATTTTGTTTTGGCTCTCTTTAAGAAGTTACGATTAGTCCAATAAAAATATATATATATATAATTCCGGACAGTCCACACAGCATCATCTAGCCCCAAGGTGAGCAAAGCTCGTATTATGGGTACTAGTTGACTGATAAACTTAATACAATACATTACATAGATAGATATTTTTTTTTATAAATACATAGAAAACACCCAGACCAACGGATCAATTTCATGTTCAATTTCTGTAGATCGTACACAATTTTTTCCGACACGGGAATCGAACCCACAACCGGTCGCAGGCGGACCTTCGCCCACTGCGCCACATCGGTTGTCGCTGATGAATGATCGAAATGCTTTGCATACAATCTGACACGTCTGATGCTGGGGCCACACTACCGTGATATGCCGATAATTATTTTAATTATAACTTATACAACACCTAGGTGTAACCACGATTTATGGCCATAATTTTACAATGCCAATCAATATGGCAAATGGCGGTAGACAATAGCACCGGCGGCGGTCTTTTTTCGCACATCAAAGAAGATTACCGCAGTAATTAATGCGTTTGTGGCCACTACCGTTTGTCCAGTGTGCAATATGAGCTCACCGGCGACGCACGTGATATTTTTACCGCCTTATTTATTGACATATCTAGGTAAACTCTAGTGTAACCACACCAGGTCATGCAGTAATTTAAACGGTAATTTAATGTCATAATTATTGCGGTAACAGCCCGGTAGACGGTAAGGTAGTGTGGCCCCAGCGTAAAACTCTCTAAACTGGTATCTATAAGCAAACATTTGATCTGTTTACATAGTGTCATTTATTGTTGTCATGGAAACGGAACGTAGGCTTCCTAGATCTTATTTGACATGCAGCAAAAATAGATAGGAATAAATACTTGGACGATGGAAAAACCCTTTGAGAACGGTAGACTATGGTATTATTAGATGATTCTTTAGATAGCACACAGATGGCGATTCCGTCGCCGCCATCACACTCACATGTTCAAGTAAGCGGGCGTACGACACTATCCGTGTTCACTCACGCATTGATAGAAATGGCCTAAAATTTTCACGTTATTTCTAATTATTCCGAGTGTTTTCATGAATCAAACACAATTTGCCGCAAATAATGACGAATAACAAAGCCAAAAACAGTTATTTATTTGTTAAATTATGTCCACATCGCTCATATTTGGGAAAATACAAACGTATGGAAATCGGATCACCTTAAGGCGCAAAAAGGAGCTAAAGTGGCGCCACCTCTTATTTTATTATATGATTTCGTTAAACAAATCAATTCCCATAATTCACACGTTCAGTTTGTTATTCCTAACATAAGCTTTTTTTTAATGCAAGTGTAGTAGTTTTATTTTGTCTAGTTTAGGAAGAGAAAGGTACAAAGACAGAGTTTGGTGGCCGCCAAGAGCAAATTCGTATCTCTTCCTAAATTAGACAAAATAAAACTAGGTATGTACTGCAGATGCATTAAAAAAAACTTATGTTAGGTATAACAAACTGAACGAGTGAATTTTCGAAATTCCTTCGATAAAGTCAAGGAATTTCAACAAAGGATTATTTCGATAAATCATAATTATTATGATATAATAGGTGGTGGCGCCACTTTAGCTCCAGTTTACGCCTTAACAGAATCGAAATATCGTAATAAAAAGGTTTAGCTCTTAAAATAAAATTTTATAAATGATTTCTTGGTATTCTTAATAAGACGGGCAATTTTCTATGAAACCCGTATGCATAATTTGTAATTAAGCTTTAGCTTAAAAAATAAGATATTTCTAAATGATTCCTAGTTATTCTCACTAACAAAGGTCGACGACTGATGACGGTTTGCCTACGACGCAGGAGGTTGCGGGTTTGTTTCCCGCTTTAGGAAAAATGTTTGGACAATCAGTATATTTTTAACAAAAATACAAATATTTGTTTGTATTATTTTTTATGAAATGAAATATATATGATGTTCTCACGATATCTATCTATAAATTGAGCTAACTGCAGTCGGTTGCAAATAGTCTAAAGGTAGCTCAATTGACCCATGTCAATACCAGTCGGAAGCGTCCCCAAGACACGTGCTGTATGGCAATGCTGATGCGCTGAGCCAGATCCTCATCAGCTCTCGGGGTTACGCATCTAAACCAACTTTTCGATATTTCGATTCTGTTCTTTGCAGCAAAATGATGTATATTAGTCATCTAGTTCCCATAACACAAGCTTTGCTTAGCTTGATGCTGTGTGGATTGCATAATTTATTTGTGAAATTTATATAGTAATATGATAAACCGTTGGGGTAAACGTGTTCTTGAGTGGAGACCGCGACTTGGCCAACTTAGTGTACAACGCCCTCCGGCAAGATGGGATGATGATCTGCTAAAGTCTGCTGGCAGATGCTGGATGCGACAAGCTGAAGAAAGGGCGCTATGGCGCTCATTAAGGGAGGCATATGTCAGGCAGTGGACTAATATAGGCTGATGATTACAATACAATATACAATTACGTATATCTAAGTTGTTGAATTTATATTGTAACTCAAATATAGAGCTGATTGATTATATCACAATATTCTGTAATAATGTTTCACCGCAATAACTCAACCCTTCGGTGACCATCCACCCTTAAATTTAAAACCAGCGCTGCATGCATCTGTATATACTTACTGCATGCAGCAAAAGCTGAATTTACTCCTTGTCTTAGTTTTTATTTTATTTAAGTTAGTATGGTAAGTCTCTTTTGTTTGTTTTTAACCGTGTAATTAGAATCTAAGACAAAAAAATACTTTTTCTTTCTTTCTTTCTTTCATGGATTAAATAGGTGGCGTCGCTAGTATAAGTCTAAGTTACGCCTTAAATAGTATCTAAGTACCACATTCCGCTAAAATACAGCCTTTAAGCAAGTACCTACTAAGACACCCACATCCATCGTGGAGTAACCATTAATTCTAATGGAACTTCCCGTTAGTTACGCTATCATTATTAATTAGGATAGAATGGTATACGTGTTTAATTTCGTCTTAGAAATGGGCCAACGAAGCGTATGAGTTTCAACGTAATAAGTATACGGATACATTACCAATCATAGATGCATGTAATGCATTATATACGTAACTTAATTTATTAGATGTCAAGTAGTCAACTGAAGATACACAACGATTTCTAAGGCTTTGACAACACAATAAATAATACTGGTTAATACATTTTGGTTTGAGTATTACCTACTTGTAGCAGTTAAGGTAAACAATTTATTTATTTTGTTACAAACAAAATATATTTATGAAATAGTAGTGAAAATTTACTTAAAACGAAATTAACCTTTAACTATGGACCTGCGGTCTCACAGGCCGCTTGCAGTTTGTGATTCTCATGCCCTCCTTCTCCCGCGTAACCTACGCGTATGCCGGTCTTAGTAGCTTCGGTTTTGGCGGCAAAACGACCGTTGAGAGTAAAGGTTACATCGCCGGGGGAAAGTTGCTTGAGTAACTTCACTTTATATTTTGAGTGCGGCCTGTGAGACCGCGCGTCCACGTTTGTGTTATAAAAATATGCTGACGGTGATTTAGTTTTTTTCCGAATTTTTTAACTGAAATTTTATAAAACGATCAACTAACAACCGCAGGCAAACAAATATCGAAAACAAAGGACGACCCAAACTTGTGTTGGCTATAAACAGGCAACATGCCTACAATGCTCTACGCCACTAGTATGCAAAAACTGCCTATAAATATGACCAAGTTGGGGCCTTGTCGAAATTTTTATGTTCAGTTTTGAGAAGATTAGGTATAGTTTTTTATGTTCTTTGTTCTTTATATTTTATTGTAAAATACATAAACTAAACTGAAAAAGTCATTTTCCTTTGAAAATAGACCTATAAAGTGATCTCAAGCTAAAAAACCTGAAAAGTGCCTTTGATTGCTATATTGTCAGATTGTATTTAAAATAATTATTTTTTTCATTAAAATTACATCTTTAATTTACATTTAGTAACTCCTAAATGGGACAAAAACAAAAAATTAGACAACATTTACTCATCAAGATAGAAACCGGCCCGTAAAGATAGCGGTCTGTGAGGCCGCACGTCCATAGTAGTGTAACAAAAATGGAACGTCCATAGTTAAAGGTTAAAAATATGTTATTATTTTTATATCTAGCTGGAAATATAAATTTATTATATTACATTAGCAATCTACAATCTACAATACACACACTCACTACACACACACTCACTACACACACTCACTACACACACACGCACTAAACAAGTCGCATCAGCTTGCACTTGTACCACACAACAAAACACTACTTCTCACAATTTACTTAAACCTACCCTCTTTTATGTAATTTGTAAAATATTCTGAACTGTTTGTTAATTTGATGATTGATTTACTTGTTTTATTGTTTATAAAATGTTTGTTCCTTAGTAACGAGTTAATATTTAAGTATGATATGGAAGAGCGTTGCCTCCTAATACAAGTATTCTATACTTAAAAGGAGGTTCCGAGCACATTATAAGACACTGTAACTTTCTGAAAATGAAATAAACATTTTGTATTGTATTGTATTTTGTAACTCTAGAACTATTACTTAGTACCCAGTACCTACTTACCTTACAAATACAAAACGCCACGATGAATGGCAATGCTAATTCTTTGACCGAAATAGAAGCCAGCATTCCGATCACCGGTGGGCTCTATGAGAAGTTTAGTAAGATCTTTATAAACTACTAGCGACCCACCTTCGCAAGGTTTTGTTATACGTATAAACCTTCCTCTTGAATCACTCTATCTATTAAAAAACCGCATCAAATTCTAGTTTTAAAGATTTAAGTATACTAGGGACATAGGGACAAAGAAAGCGACTTTATTTTATACTATGTTGTAAAGTGTGCCCCAGTACGTCAAGGACCAAATTTGATGACATTAATTTCTTTTTGTAATAAATTGTGTGACTAACAAAATTGATTTTCATTTCCGGGCTAAAATATTTCCTTAATATCAATAATCACAGTCGTAGTATTGATAAGTTAGATCGGAATTCTGTCCATGATATGTCAAGTGTTTTTATTCAGGTGATGCTGAATATTGATATTGAATTCCGTGTCAGCAGCGTTTTTATCCCATCTAGTTCTAGGGCAAAATCTAAAATAAACTAGCGACCCGCCTCGGCTTCGCACGATTTTATTATACGTATAAACCTTCCTCTTGAATCACTCAATCTATTAAAAAACCGCATCAAAATCCGTTGCGTAGTTTTAAAGATTTAAGCGTTCAAAGGGACAAAATGACATAGGGACATAGGAACAGAGAAAGCGACTTTATTTTATACTATGTGGTGATTTTATACTATGCAGTCTGTGTGAATGTTTGTTATAAGTAATCTCCGTAAGTATTTCAGTTATTCAAATGAAATTTGGTATCTAGATCGTTTAGGCCCTAAAATCACACTAAAGCTAATTTATTTGAAAAATTAACCACTGAGGGGGTAACATAGGATGGTAAAGTTTGTATGGAAAATTATTACTTCTCGGTTCGATTCACTCAAAACTCGGTATAAATAGACTATGGAGTAAATAATTAAACAAAGAAAGAAAGAAAGAAAGAAAAATATTTATTAGACAATACGACACACACACATAAATAAAGATAACTACTTTACAATAAAACATGATAAACTACACAGGCAAACATACTACTTAAGTACCTACGGGAAACATAGAAACACGATTTTATAGTTTTGCGAAACTGCCGCTAGGAGGCATGCAATAAATTTCTTTAATTTCACAAATTCCATGCGGGCGAAACCGCGGGGCACAGCTAGTGCACAATTTATAAGAAAAAAAATATATATTTTTCTTTTTTAAACCGTTTACGAAAAGTCAACATATTCAACATCAGATAAACGGATAAGTACCTACTTTACTAATCGTCAAAACGAATTTCCTCGCACAAACCCCTTAAAAACGCCCCTGAGAAAACTCGCCTCAGGGATCATTTACGTGATCCCATCACAAGACTTGGCACAGAATAACTCGAAGCAGACAGAAGTAATAGTTATATGTGTGATAAATAACTTGATGGATGTTTGTTACCTCATGGATCGGGCTGAATAGATGTAGTTGTTGCGATGAAGAGCTGGAATAAAACAGACGTGAAAATATAAGGAAAAAAAAACAAAAAAATTATAAAACGTTATACTGCATTCTTTTCAGTATTCTACTATCTATGCTTTAATTAACAGGGCTCCACAACATGGCTCCTCACTCCAACCTTGTTCTATCTAACGCATTATACAGTAATTTAATGTAAATAAGTAATCCTGGACAATCCACCCAGCGACATCTAGCCTCAAAATAAGCTATTCAAAGCTTGTGTTATGTTATAGTTACTAGATAACTGATAATTTGATATTTAATACATTATACACATAAATGACAATATTGTGAAAGTCCGCTAATGAATATAAACCACAGATTTCACCAATTTTTCCTACTGCTACCTTCATAAAATATCAAGTATACTGTGCATATACGATACGCGTAACGCCCCAAGCCAAAATAACCAAATTAAGTTCTGTAGTGTCTCTCACGTGTTACCACGGTTGCTGTGACAGCCTCCAGGGTATTTAGGACGAAAGGCCTAAATACGTGATTTACGATTACGTGCCTCCCTTGTCCTGTTTTAGTGATAACAATGTTATTAGGAAGAGTCATGGAAGAGTATTCGATGTGGCATGGCGGGTGAAGGTAAATTTGCATTGCAGGACGTTACAGGTTTGTTTCCCGCCTTGGCAAAATATTATAAAACCTACCAATAGTTGTTTTATATACACTTAAGATCATTATTTAGTTTTTATTGTAATGTTATAGTGGCAACAGAAATAAATCATCTGTGAAATTTAAACTGTCTAACTATCACGGTTTATGAGATACAGCCTCGGAATAGACGAACAAATAATATATTTACATATAAATATATATATAAAAAATATATATATATAATAATAAATAAATGACGGACAGGGGTATCTTAGTACTTAAGGCGCAAACACTGCAAACAGCACCTAAAGTGGCGCCCCTACTTATTTTATCATATTATTCCGTTAAAAACAAAGGAATTACCAAAATTCACACGTACAATTTGTAAAACCTATCATAAGCTTTTTTAATGCATCTGTAGTAGTTTCATTTTGTCTATTTTAGGAAGAGATACGAAAACAGAGTTTGGTGGTCACCAAAGGCAACTTCGTATCTCGTCCTAAACTAGACAATAAGTGTGAGCGCCACTATAGGTCCTGTTTGCGCCTTAATAGGGTCACGTTTTACCCTTTGGATATGGAATCCTAAAAACTTTTTAGTTTGACGAATCACAATCAAACCTTTTCTAGTTTCACTGTACAAAACATGGGTGTTCTTCCAACACAAACCAGGTTTGTAGTTAACCCACTCATATTCGTAAGGATGAAGACTGATATTAGGAAAGGACAAAAATAAATGGTATTCGGGATGAGGTCTTTCTAGGTTTTTTATATCAAGAATAATTTGACGTGTCTAAAAAACTATATAAATAATATTTATCAAATCAAAATAGATTTAAATTTATTTAAGAAACATTAGCTCTCAAATAATAAAAACACATAAAAAGTAAAGTCAAGTCAATTTCTAAAAGTTATAAACGCGCTCAAAATCTCGAGAATCAGCTTTATGCTTTATTATTACGTACTCCATACTTATTTCATAAAACCAATGTATTAAATTTCCTAATAATGTCTAGACTTCAAAATTTCATCATCCAAAATTATTTCTAGAAATTCAAACACGGTATTGTCAAAACTTTAATAATGAATCTGATCAGAAACGGTTAACAACCTACAACACTAACTATTATAATATAAATTTAAACTCCCAGATTTTAAAGTCGAGTTTTCAGTACCGTAACAATCCTGAAAGCCGATAAGCGTTCACCTCTGAACTCACGAGTGAAGTTGCGTCGTAAATTAGTGAAAGTCTTGCTAGATCGAGATAGCTGCTGCGACTTATGGTACTTGAGGCGACTGTTTGTGACTTTTATAGGACACGATACGACATTGTGTTGACATAAATTGTGCTGGTAGTACCCTTAGCTCAGTTTTGACGGTAGTAAACTCATAAACTGTGTGACGTCATCATGGCGTCTCATTTTTCCATCGGTTCAAGTTCATCGCTTCTATTACAAAGTAATTATTATAAAAACTAGCAGCGCCTCGCGGTTTTACCCGTGTCATTCCCGTTCCCGTGGGAATTCCGGGATGCAATATACTCTATGTGTTATTCTATACTATAATCTATCTCTGTGCCAAATTTTTTCCATCCGTTCTGTAGTTTTTGCGTGAAAGACTAACAGACATGAACATTTTTTCGAATAACACGCATCTCAAAATATTTCAATTTAAAAATTTATTTCAAAATATCTTTCCAACCAAAGTAATAATTTTATGGCAAAAAACCCAAACCAAAAAATTACTTAGATAGTCATGTCATGAAAAATCATACAACCTTTGATTTGGGTTTGCAAATTTTCATTTCCCTTCCTGTGATTATATTATATAATATACATATTTGGGATACTTCTCTGTCGTGTCGTGTCGGTATAAAAAAGCCTTGCCAACAAACTTGCGAGAACGACAGTTAAAGCGAGAGGTCAAGGTATACATCCCCTAGAATGGAGGAAGAGGGTGAAAATAGCACAAACTCGCAAACAGATGACGTAGATGGGAAGCACTTTGAATTGTTTATGGATGAACTAGCTTCTGCCAGCAGCTTCGCAAAAATACGTAAATAAATAAAATAAAATCTGTACGTTTCGAACTAGCTGTACCCGCGACTTCGTTCGCGATTGCCATGCATTTTAATTTCTCTCTCAGAGGTGCGCTGTTCAGGAAGACTGCTGAAGACAGGGCGCTATGGCGCTCATTAGGGAAGGCTTATGTCCAGCAGTGGACTAATATAGGCTGATGATGATGATGAGGTGCGCTGTGCAAAAAAAACTCTTTCATGTGCAAAATTTAACCTCTTTTTAGGTAGATTAATTGTGTATAAGTTAAGAAAATAGAGAGTGCGAATAAAACGGTATAGCCTTTATTTCTGTATAATTTTATTTATATCCATTAATATAAACTGATTTATGCATAAACTAGCTGGGTATTATTTTAGTGTCTATAATAACATCTATTCAAAATTTCAGCCAAAATCATTTAGTACTTTTTAAGTAGAGATCATGATTTTTACATATTCGTTTTGTTTTAACCGCCGATTTCGAACGCTGTCTAACGAAATCCAAAAATGGAACGTATCGGCAACACTCGAAACTATCGACTAACGGAACTCAGGGTTTGACGACATAGCTCGTAGCTGGGAAAAAGTGTGAATAGTTTGTGGAAGAATGTAGAGACACATTTTTTGCTAGGTTCGGTCTTGAGACTAAATTTTTCAACTTGAGTTGATTGTTCCAGATCCTAAACGATTACATAACTTCATTCCTTAAAATCGACGAATAAAAAGATCCAATGCATAACATTATAACTATTACAAATTACAATGGTATTTTGAAAACGACCCCGGTACCGGGGCGGGCCCACCGGGCTCGCTGGGAGCGACTCGTATATTGTCGATAAGGCTTTTGAATAAAGAATTATCTATCAAATGTTGGTAGTACATTCTTTTCGCAAATTTGAAAAACGAAATATGTGTGCGTAAGTATAAATGTATTAGCACAGTACTAGAGACTATTGAATCATGAATTATCAACGATATGTTGGTAGTAGTTTAAACAATTTTAATGTAGGTTTAAATTACTAACAATGTGAGTAGGTATGTAAATGTAAATGTTTTAGATACCTATAAGGGTTTTGAATATAGAATTGTCCATCGATATGTTGGTATTAGGTAAGATCTACTCGTACATTTGAATAACGAACCAAACTTCAAGTCAAACTTTTTTGTGCAGAATTATGTAAATTTTACAAAAACATTTTATTGGTAAGTATCACTAGTAGTCAAGACCGTATTTTGAAGTAGAGGTATTCCATTTGATAATGTAAAAGAGAAAGGTTAACGTGTCCCTTAAATCTTTGATAATCCTCTCAATAAATATTACTTTCCAGCTGAAATTCCAACAATAACTTCGAAATAAACTCGCAAGAGACCCGCGATATATTCCGATGATCGTATCACCGCTCTCAAAGTTTTGATACCCAATCCGAAAGAAGTTTTTCTTGTTACTGAAGCGAGGTTTCTTTTAGGGCTATGAGAAAAGCGAAAAACATCGAACTTATTAAGTAGATTCAGGCACCTACCCTGGCTATTTCTGGGAGTGTTTGAGCCCCAAATCAAATTGCCTAACGGTCAATTGCAATCCAATAAAAAATCTTTCTTTAAAGTAGTGGATGATAATTCTCCCAGATTAAATTTTGAATTGACGTCGTTCTAGCTCTGAAATAACACATAGGCTACTATTCATCCCTTAAATCAATTCCCATCGAATAGAAATAGCCTTGAATAGTTTCCATAGAAACAATGCTTGCGTAGCCGCGGCAGATACTAGTTTTAAAAATCAATAAGCTTAAAAACTAGTATTTAGAATCCGCTGCTTCCATAGACGAATCCACGAGGCGTAAACCAAGGTATTCCTAATAAAGCATAACGTGAGATTGTCGAGTAATACCAGCGAAGACACTTCAATTTTACGCATTACTGGGTTTGTTATTTACGTACAGAAAGGTGTCGATACGTGCCTACTCTGCAAAACTATATCGATGTTCGCACGTATATCTATCGCATTAATAGGTTTTCGCACTCTATTAAAACCCTACAGTGTAATTAGTAGCTATTCATATTAGTTGATAATTAATGGATAACGAATTAATTCGCAATTAATGTAAAACTTAATTAATTTAGAAATCAAACTAATTTTAGAATTTGGGCGTTGGTCATTTAACAAACTACATAGTTGCTAAGCTTCGATAGTGTTACCGTTTCTGTAATAATTATTTTGTTTCATATAGGTTTTAAAAATAAATGAAGAAATATGTTGATTAGTGTAATAAATTTCTTCTAAATCAATCAATCTTAGATAAGACTCAATATATAAAGAACTTACCAAACTTCTTGTAGAGCCACAGGTGATCTAAATGCTGGCTTTTGTTTCGATCAACGAATTAGCATTGCCATTTAACGTGGCAATGGTAGTTCAGCTCTCTGATTGACAGATACTCAACAGCTCTCGAGTCATGCGCTGTATCGACCAGGGACGCTCAGATTACAGCTAAATTGACATCTGTCATATGAAACTAGTACCTACTAAGATACTTATGCTAACCTCAAACCAAGTAGGTAATCCAACCTGCTCGCATAATTAATGAGCTGTATATCTCAAGTTGAAGTAAGTAGTCTACATCCTCCCGGGAAAGATAGCTTACCTCAAATGCCAATTAACAGTTAGTAATAAACCGGCTGTTATGTTACTTAAGTCATACTAATGTAGCTTAACGGTGAGATATTGTAGCTTAGAAATTACGTGGATTGTAATTTAAGGAGAGCTTTTGGATTTGAAAGGGAAACTGAAAAATATTTTCTTGTTGGGAAGATTTGACGCGGTCATTAAATCAACATTCAGACAGACAAAAATATGGATTTGGAGACAGTTTTTATAATACTTACTAGCTTGTGACTGAGGTTTTGCACATGCTTTTCCATGACAAACGGAAGCCTTAATCTTTCCACGGCAGGTGTGAAAAAGAAACAGACAGACACGGAAATAATTATTATAAATTTTCACGGGTATCTATCGCGTTTACTTCTCGCAAAAATAGTGAAATAAACGCGTTAATTACCCGTGGACATTTGTAATGAATTTAATATTTTATAATTTATTTATTTTAGAATTATTCTCATCGTGTAAGTTTAAAAAAGTTTAGACGGACATAATACTATGTAATGTATGTACCCTTCGCTTTATGATAATACTAGCGACCCGCCCCGGCTTCGCACGGTTTTATTATACGTATAAACCTTGACTAACTAACTAACAATTGATAAAACCGTATCAAAATCAGTTGCGTAGTTTTAGAGATTTAAGCATTGAAAGGGACCTAGGGATCTAGGGACATAGGGACAGAAAAAGCGACTTTGTTTTATACTATGTAGTGATGATGAGAACGGATATCATATTTTTTTTCATATTTCACCCAATGACGCATACCTAATAGATTTATTTTAGAAGAATGTTAAAATCTGCTTCACTTTATGCCACTATTGAAAAATCAGCCTAAAGGTTCAAGCATACATACCTTAACGCTCCCGGACAGTACTCCCGTCCAATCAAACTGACTTCTGCCGCCGCGCGTCGCTAACCGGTGATAGCTAAGCTCTCTGGAAATGTACGGTCAGTAAAGAGTCGAATAATCGTGCAATGTGCCTTAAGGCGTTAACTAGAGCTACACTAGCGCCGAAATTTATTTTATCATATTATTACGTAAGATAAAACAAAGGAATTTCCAAAAATCAAATATTCAGTTTGTTAAACATAGGCTATTTTTAATGCATCTGTAATATTTTTATTTTGTCTATTATAGGAAGAGACACAAAAATTGAGTTTGGTGGCCACTAAGGGCAACTTCATTTGACATTCAATAACATTTGATTTTTGGATAATCCTTTGTTTAAAGTAATAATATGATAAAATAAGTGGCAGCGCTAGTATAACTCCAGTTAGTGCCTTAAGCGAGCGGTCTACGAGGCTATAGTGCAGCGGTAATATAATAATAATAATAATAAAAATGTTTATTTGTATGTAATCAAACTTGTTTACCGCTCCTTATCTACTATTTTATACTGCAGCTGTGATTACAGATTATGTCTACATTTAAATTAAATTACTGCATTGATTGCTCACGTAATGGTCTTACTCCTATTTATAACTTACATTTATTTGCCTTAGGACCACAAGGCATACGTACATTAACAATAGTAATAAAAGTTACTACTAATAACATAACGGTGATTTAATTATAATTGAAAGTCATAAAAATGACAAAATAGGAAACAATCAAGGGACTAAGTTATTTATAATAATAGGTACAATAATAAAAAGATCTGCTTTAAATGGGCATTGTTAAAGTCGTGTATAAAACTAATTATAAATGTATATACTGCTAAAAATAGAACGGTGTGATTAATTATACAAGATAGTTACATTAAATTATCACAGTGTATATAATAACTTTACCTAGGTAAACTTAAGTTAATAAGTAAATATTGTCATCTTTGCAATAGACATGATTTTGTACTTTATGTCATATGTATCATATATTATATCAATATACATGAAAATTTCTTAAGACTTTCTTATTATTATGAGCCAAAATATCCCTCGGTCATTGTCGCAATATTAATACCAGTTTGAGAAACTTATCTCTTTTCCGCCGGGAAGTGATAAATGATTGACAAACTCTGGCTGTCTTCCAAACCCCGTCTTTATTGACACCCAAGAATAAGCTAAAATGAACCTTATCATTATTGATTTAGATAATATTGAATAGGGGAAAAGTTGAGATTGTAGTGGCGATTAGAAAAACTTTGTGAATACATGATAGCATTTACTTTACTTTGTGTATTAATGATAAAAAATTGTTTGAAGACATTTAAAAGGACAATAATGAAAGAAAATGCCGAAAATAATTTACGAGATTTTGTTTTTAAAACAATGAAATAAAAAATGCTTAATAAAATTGCGATCACCGTCAAGGTATAAGCACATTTATACACCATGGTTCACTCTCAGAATCAGCTCTGTTCTGGCTCAACATAAATATTCAGATAAATTAAAAGCTTACCTCTTTAGAATGATAGGATATACAAAGTATCTTCGACACAATCTAAATACCAGGAAAATTTAAGGGAAATTTTCCCCTTCATTAACCCTGAATACTGATTTTAATATCTGACACTTCATTTTCTGGGTTCTCGTAAACGATCCAATTTGCTACGTTTGTTCAATAAATATGCACGTTCTCTGCTTCCCTTTGATTAATGATTGAGATGAAGAGAAATCTAAATTACGAACGGAATAGATTATGAATGTAGGTACTTATATATGCGAGATTTTACAATTTTAAATTCTTAAGGTTCTAAATGTTTGAATATAAGTCCTATCCAATTTATAAACCTATTTAGTACCTAACTTAATGCCAAGCCCAAATCTTAAAAAGTAGTTTTATTTGCGTCAAACCAACTATTTCTCACAATAAAAGACCTTCCACTCCACTGAACTTCAACACTTTTTACGAAACTTAAAGCTCACGGTCCACTGCATGACACGTACACAAATTATATACTACCTATGCTTTGAAGGTCTGAATATTTCATAGTTGTAAACCTAGTATATAAACAGTAACCTTTTTTACTTTTAAAATGTAATTTTTTTGTGTTACACTGTTTCAAAACAGTTTCCTAAAATCTTATCGCTTAACTTTTTTTTTGTGTTTCTATAAAGTAGAGACGCCTTTGCTTTGGGATAGTAAAGGCTTATGAAATAATTATCTTATTAGTTTGCTGCCGAGTTGAATTACAAAGGTTAGTTTTGACATCTAATATTTTTAAAATCCCCTCTAAAATCATTACTTTAACAATGAACTCTTAAATAAAAATTTAAAGATAATAATATAATAAGAATTTAAAAATTTAAATATTTACTTCTTATAGAGAAATTTCTTATTACGTTTTTTAGGGTACAATCTTTCGATTTAGTTTGCTCGATGCATTTTTTTTTACTAATTCAACTGATGTATAACACATTATTTCTGTTTTAGTAATAATTTTACGAACAGTTTGGTGACTTGTCTTATTGTATTTATCTTGTGACCTTAAGGAAATGAAGTTACTGACTTCTGGCATTATGTTATGTTGTCAAATTAAACGTTTTCGGAGTTGCTCACTGTCACTTATGTATCGGTCGTCGGTTATTTAAAATACATTTCCAATGTAGTAAAATAAATAAAAATAAAATTGTTCGATAATATCTCTAAAGAATACTGGCTTAAGTCTATGGATCAAAATTTTAACCAATCGAACGAAAAACCTATCTGTTTTAATCTGCCGAAGTAAATGAACGCCTGCAATATCCAGAGAGAACTAACTACTTTTACGTTTAATTTATTTAGCCGATATATCAGATATGGGTGATTCTAACGGGTTTCAAAAATACATGTCCGGCTCGAAAAATCATACAAAAAGTATCCCTAGCCCTTTGATTTTTTTATGATAGTAGATTAGACAAAGATAATAGGGGAGGCCTTTTTTAGTTTTTTAATATTCTTATTTTAAATAAGTAAAAATAAATAAAATCCTTGGAAATTATGACTTCCGTGGTGCGTCCGGACCTCATGTTCCTGTGTTAATAAATTTTTATATCATTTCCTAAAAACTCTGGTACTACTTTACATAGGTTCACATTAACCCAGATAGTTACTTGCTTATTTGACGCTATTACTACGCAAAACTAAGCTTTAGTTGACAAGTTACAACGAGATAACTTCGCGTCCGTCGTTTAGCTCTGATTTCCGTGGTGCGCACTAAATTATTCATAAATACTGTACTTTAATATCTGCGTAAATAGTTGTTAGATTGAGAGAAACTATCAGTCACGCCCCATCAGTGGTGTGTACAACAAGTGTGTATGTCTCCACGTCACTCTGTTATTTCAGTACGTAATCACTTTCCGTGGCTTGGTATCTAGAAATTCTGATTACCATGTTGACTATAAATTTGTTTATGCTAATCCTATTGTTTTATTAATGTTGATAATTCATGCCTTTTGTGTTCCTAATTTCGACTGCATATTTCAATGTAAAATAAACCAGCAAATTAAGAAAATTTCTAAGATTTTGTTATTTTTTTTGATTTCCGTGGTACTGATTTCCGTGGATTTTGCGGGTTCATTAACATCTCAATAATATTTTTTTACAGTTTTTATGATGTTTTTTAGGATAAAAGTTTATAATAAATACAAAATGAATAATTATAATATTTTTAATACAAAGATAAACATTATTAGTGTGATTTTTGTAAAAAGTTACTTGTATTTACAGTAATGATTTAAAGGTGTTTTTGTAAAAACTGATTAAAACTACAAACGTCAAATAATTGGTCCTTAGCTTAATAATCTACTTACTACCAAAAACACATATTTTTATTGATAAACCAACCCATATTTGATTTTGGTGATATAAATTCTGATATCCGTGGACACCATATTTTTAAAATTGAATAACTTCGTAACCATAATGCCAATAAAGTTCCCTTCACTACCAAAAAATTCAAAATTAAATCTTCATTTAGAATATACCATCATTATGTGCAATTTCAACAAAAAAAAAATGTGCCACAGAAGTCAGACAAAAAACGAGTTTTCGTAGAATCACCCATATACTATGACAGTTAAACGGAACTATTAAATGAAAGGAAGCTTGTTTGTATTATTAATATTATTTAAACCATTTTCAAACATTAGTTTAAATAAATTACTTAATAAATCCAGACGTGTAGTATCTACCTTCCTATAATAATTTCATAATCTAGTTTAAATGCAAAATATATATGTATAATCTTAAGTCGGTAAGCTAACTAAAGCAATCGGTGAAAATCAATCGTGTTAGTTACTATAGAGTAGAAATCTAAATCTTACTTATATCTCATGGATTGACATGGATCAATTGAGCTACCTTGGTTTCAATTGTAAATACTAGTTTAAATTTTTCTATTCCTTGCCTGTAATTTTCGTTGTTAATAAAGATACTTATATCTTGTAGTTCGTAGCTCTTTAGCAGCAGTGGGCGATGATCTTAAAAGAGCCTTATAAATAGGGAAGGCCTAACCCTTGTACGTCAATACCACAAGAAGGTTCACTCGAACTAATGTGACACCGCTTGGACCGCGCTGTCCGCTGGATATCTGGGTCGTTACTTGTTTTGGAATGGTAGGGTAAGCAAGGATATTTTTAGAAAATGTAAGAAATTTTCAACAATTGTCACTACTTTTCTGTAGCTGCAAGCGATGAGTTGGCTGGAAACTGCATAGGACTGATAATAATTTGATGTTCAGCCTTTGATGATGGCCCAGCCTTTCTCAAGTTATAAATGGTGTAACTAACATGAGGTACTTTTATAGGTACATATAAAAGATGATGATGATTTCATTGGGTTTAATATAGCATTTTGTTGTGAAAAAGTACCTTTTAAACATACAGATGAAGAGCCAGAATTACTTTCGAATTTATAATAATAATAAGTAGGTATTTGTTTTGTTTGTAGGGCATTTGCAGGGCCATGATGAATTACGTATTATTGTACGATCTACAGCTATTTTTATATATTCTGTATATATTGTATATGTTCTGGGTGTTTATATATGACATGTATGGCAAAAAAACTACTATTGTTTCAGTGATAAACTACCCATTACACAAGCTCTGCTTAGCTTGGGGCTAGATGAACTAGTATTTATTTCTATTAACGAAAAAAACACCAATTTTTCATTAGGCATTGCTCTCCATATTTTGCCAGAATAAAATTTAATAATAAATAAATGAATAAATAATAAATAAAATAATTCCGGACAGTCCACACAGCATCATCTAGCCCCAAGCTAAGCAGAGCTTGTGTTATGGGTACTAGATGACTGATATACTTAATACAATATATTACATAGATAGATATTTTTTATTATACATATTAAACACCCAGACCAACGAAACAAATTTCTGCAGATCGTGCACAAATTTGTTCCGAGGCGGGAATCGAACCCGCAACCTCCTGCGTCGCAGGCGGACCTTCGCCCACCGCGCCACATCGGTCGTCAATTTTATGTTATTAAACACCGAAAATACAATATTTTTCGAAATAAAATTACCATATTTTTGTAATAGTAAAGTAATACTAGGTATATATTATAATATTATTATAGCTTAATTATACTAAATGAAGCTACAATTGGCAGTCTTATCTCTGCCAGACAACCTGGTCTCTGAATATGCTTATGTATTTCAACAAATCTTTCGATTTATAAGAAAAAAGTAACCATTTAGCGTCCAGTCTCAACCCCTCCGTGTACAAATGGGATAGATACGTCACGTCAGTCACACACACTGCGTCGAGATTGGGTGTGTCGGGATAACATTTCTATTTAGCAGGCGAATTTATTTTATTTTCAAACGTTCGTGGAAAGTTTCGTGTATAAGATTTTTATTGATTTTCTAAATGGCTTCAGATGTTTGGAAGAAATTTTTGTCCAGTTGTGAACGTCACCGGCTAATATTATGACAATGGTTAGATATATTAAGTACACGGAAAATAGGTACAATGATAAGGGGTTGATCGTTTATGACATGGATCGATCAAAAATCTTAAAGAACCCTATTCTCATAAAATCATAGTTAATTTTAAATGAGACTTATAACAAAAATACCTAATTTACAACGAAAATCAGGGTATAGGAATATAAACAAATAACACACTACAAACAATTGATGCAATTGATTTTCTTTCTTTCTTCTTTCTTTCTTTGATGCAATTGAGCTAACTGGTGACGGTTGCGAACTATCTAGAGGTAGCTCAACTGATCCATGTCAATACCAGTCGGAAGCATCCCCAAGACACTGCGGCATTACCACGCTGTATGGCAATGCTGATGCGCTGAGCCAGATACTCACCAGCTCTCGGGTCAGCTAAATAATCTAGGCTTTATAATATTTTATCTACCTCTTCATCATTAAACATTCCCTTAAAACTTCAGCGCTATAAGAGAGAACATTTTCAGCTTAAAAACAAGAAAAGTGTAGAATAAGTAACGGATTTATGGACTTTAAAGCACTAGAGCAAAATGTCTGCGCCAGTCTCTTAAATAAAACTGTAAGCTTTTAGCCATTTTAAAAGCGTTCCTTACCTCTTTCAATATGTATATTTTAAAAGTGTAAGGTACATGAGTGTAATTAATTTTAAAAGTTTAAGTAGAAATAAATTTGCGTCCAAAACGACGCGACATTTTGTCGTGAATAAAGGTATAGCCATGGTGGCGGTCGCGGCCTAATAATTTATTATTATTATTTTTACTTCCGTACGTATATTTTTATTATCACTACGATCGATAAATAATTGATGATTATGGAAATACGTCCTACAGTCGATGTAACGATATCTCAAACCGGCAAAAAGCCCTATTTCAAAGCTCACCTTAGAAAAGCGTCGTCGTAACGAGAGTAGACGTAGTGGGAATCGACATAAAATGAGTCGAAATGTATGTTTTTGTGGTTATGCTAAAAAATATATTTTTTCCATTTGAGGTGGCATCTGTTTTTTACTAGGTCTTGTATAATATATGTACCTCTAGGTAAGCATAAAGAAAATCTTTAAAATTATTCGGAATCTATTTTGAAACTATGCGATTTTTAATCGTTTTTTTTTTTAAATCAAATAAATTATTACAAGAGGCTCTTAAAAATAAAAATACTAAAATGTCTTGCTAATTTCACACCGAAATGGCAGTGGCAGGTAGCAACGATGATAGCATTTAGCTTTCATCGTTGCTACCTGCCACTGCCATTTCGGTGTGAAATTAGCAAGACATTTTAGTATTTTTATTTTTAAGAGCCTCTTGTAATAATTTATTTGATTAAAAAAAAACGATTAAAAATCGCATAGTTTCAAAATAGATTCCGAATAATTTTAAAGATTTTCTTTATGCTTACCTAGAGGTACATATATTATACAAGACCTAGTAAAAAACAGATGCCACCTCAAATGGAAAAAATATATTTTTTAGCATAACCACAAAAACATACATTTCGACTCATTTTATGTCGATTCCCACTACGTTCCCGTTTACGCTACTAGCATTTAGCTATCATCGTTGCTACCTGCCACTGCCATTTCGGTGTGAAATTAGCAAGACATTTTAGTATTTTTATTTTTAAGAGCCTCTTGTAATAATTTATTTGATTTAAAAAAAAACGATTAAAAATCGCGTCCGACAAACCGAATAAAATATAATTTTACAAGCAAAACGCCCCTACCGTTTACGCTACTAAGTTGCTAAGTTGTACAAAACTTATTTACTTAAACCAAGCACGTAGTAACTTAGAAAGTAATGTAGGCATTTGTTCAATTTGTGGTTCTGGCTGTCGTTTATGAGTTACTTTTATCTACTTTGCAGCATCTTTCGAGGATTCGTGAGTTGAATAATAAATTATTAGCTTAGTCATTGTTGGAAACAGTTTTTCGTGGAAAACTAGGTATTGTACCGAAACTTAATAAGTATAAAATATTTCAGAAATTAAAATGATAATAAAATTGTACTTATGATAAAAAAATTTGGAATAAAATTACAAACAATTGCAATATTTGTATTAGGTATTTCAGTTATATATATATATTACCCATAACACAAGCACTGAATGGGGCTAGATAATCATCATTATCATCATCAGCCTATATTAGTCCACTGCTGGACATAATGGCTAGATAATAATGTGTAAACTATCCACCATCTTTTATTATGTTATATGACAATGATTTTAAATTCATTATGACTGCTATATTAAAAGCAAAAATTTCTAAATATATCCCTGTGTTTTTTACAAGACAACGCCAAACTACTGTAATGTTCGGATTGAAACTTTAAACTTCCACAGTTCTTCGCCTTGGAGTGACGTTATACGCAAGTGAATCCGCAAACGGAAAGCTAGTTTTTTTATAAATAAAGAAATATGAACTATAACTATGGCCTCAGACCAATTCAAAGAAAATTAGCAAACTTAGCCAAAATCTCCAACAATAAAACATCTTGTAAGTATTAATGACACGGCGAATCTTGAACTTGCAGTAACTTTTTCGTGATACTTTATCTACGTCACATACAAATGGTATGTTTCGAGTTTCAGAAGTCTTAGAGTTAGCTTAAGTTATAAGCTTATACACAACCGGCAGAGATCTTGATACTTGGCTACAACGTACGAACAAGTTTGAACCTCATTCAACGTCAGTAAGGTTGAAGATTATTTCATCTACAACAAACGTATATTACAAAATTACAAAAAAGGAATGGTTTTTTTATGAGTTTGTGAGGTGGAAATTAATAATCAGATTATTGGTCGAATTATTAAATGTTTCTACATTTTCATATAATTCTGATATAGGCACATAGGATAGTTTTTTGCGAGTAAACAAAGTCACGAAAAGTTGCTTGTTTATAAAGACCCTTAAAATTCCTTTCACAATAACGCACGAAGAAATTCAAACTTTTTGACATAGAGATAAGATTCAAAACATTTTAGGCAAGGTTTCAACACCCGTGCCGATAAGCATACGTAAACTGGGAATACTTTATTCGTGCATTATATTTGACTTGAGTAGAAATGTATTTGAATTTTCTTTGTGTTACGCACTGGGTTTCTACACGCACGTTTTTGTTATTACAAGAATTCAATTAAAGTCGATAGCCAAAGAAATGTTACCTACACCTGTGGCTAAGCACAGCAACCCAAATTAGATCTTGGCTTTCGAAACAAGATTTTTCCAGGCATGGAAAATACCTGCCTCTTGCTATTACTTTTGTCAAATTGACGTAGACTTGCTTTAACTTGGTCTGGGTGTTTTCTATGTATAATAAAAAATATCTATGTAATGTATTATATTAAGTATATCAGTCATCTAGTACCCATAACACAAGCTCTGCTTAGCTTGGGGCTAGATGATGCTGTGTGGACTGTCCTGTAAAAAAAAAACTCCCAGTATCTCACAATACCTAGCGGTCAACTTAAAATTTGAAACGAAGTTATAATAATTTGAAGTTCACATACAAACCTGTACTACTTTATTTTATTTACTTCATCCTCCTAGCCATCTCACTGGGGAATTTTTACTTCAGACTCTTTTAATTTAATTACATGTAGAAATTCACAGACGTAACTTCTCTGAATATAAAATAAGGTCATTGAAAAAAACCAGTGCGTAAACTGGGAATAAGATAAACCTTTGACAGCCTACACAGGCTCATCTTGGGAAATGAATTTTTGAATAAATACAAACAATCTCATTTGGCTTGTTAGATTTTTTATTACCTTCCTTCTTATAGTATGAGATCCGACTGCAGGATTAACCCGCTCATCGGTTTTTGCTTTAGACCAAATTTTTATATTAAGAAGGACCAAATATATAATTTAAATACCAGGTTGCCTATCAAAATTTGGCTGCAAGTATTTTAAATTAATTATTTATCATCTTTAACAACTGGCAACCCTTATTTGCGACCGGAATTTACTAGGCAACTATATATAATTATATAGAGAAAAAAATAGCTTTATTTTGATATATAATTCAAAAATGAACGTTACGTATAAATGTTTCGAAATGCTGCGAAGAGGGGCGGCCAGGTGAGCAACTCCCATGATTTTTTAGAATCTTTACATAAATTGCCGACATGTAGACGTTATTTTATTTTAAAAACATGTAAAATTACTTTTTTTCGGCCAAATTCTGATAGGCAACCTGGTAGATACATATTCTCCTTCTTACAAATAAACATAAAAATTTGGGTTAAAGCAAAAAACGATGAGCGGGCCAATCCTGCAGTCGGATCTTAGACATTATTATGCTTTTTTCTCGTAAATGTAACATCGGTGAATCTAAGTGAAAGCTTTCTCTTCGCCCACGTTCTTTTGGGTGGATATATTTATTAACCTTTGATCCAATTTTGAATTATTTTTCTTGTAAAAACTTATTGACATTTAATTATAATCCATTTAAACGACCTTTGTATATTATAAATAAACTTTTGAGTTATCTGGTACCCATAACACAAGCTTTGAGTATCTAACTTTCGGGCTCAACTGTGCTGAGTGTTGTCCAGGATTATTTATTAATTTTACATATGATGACCAGATATAGTGTATGTATTTAGAGCTGACTGTGGTAACTACCATCGGCTCTGATGATAGCCAGAGCTGGAGACTGCTTTCTGTGCACAAGTGCACAGCTTCTTTTATCTTATGGTATTTTGCTTTGGGGATAGGCAGCTGATATTCAGACTATCTTTGTTCTTCAAAAAAGGTGGTTCGCGCAATTTATAAATTTAAAGCCAAGTGACTTTTTGAGGGCATTATTAAAAAAAATACTTTACTGTACTTTTGCAATAAATTGCAAAATCTCATCAAGAAGGCATATTACTCCATAAATGATTACATCAATGTCGTTAAAGCGCAAACAGCACCTAATATGGCGTCCCCACTTATTTTATCATATAATTCCGTTAAACAGAGCAATTTCCAAAATTCACTCATACAGTTTGTTAAACCTATCATAAGCTTGTTTTTAATGCGTCTGTAGTAGTTTCATTTTGTCTAGTTTAGGAAGAGATACGAAGTTGCCTTCGGTGGCCACCAAACTCCGTTTTCGTATGTCTTCCTAAAATAGACAAAATGAACTTGTTTGGGTGATATATAAAATCTGAGATATCAAACTGCAAATCCATCAAAGTATCTTCGTAGCAATATTGGGGCAGCTTCTACGGCGTAGCACACTCTACAGCGTAGCAAAGTCTACCACGTAGCACGCTCTACGGCGTAGCCCCTCGTAAATTAAAAAAGCTTTAAAGATCCTTTCCTTACAGATATGACATTTCATTTCCTGGTAGTTTTTTACTTGAAAGTTTTAAAATAAAGACTGCATCTGTGACACAGTAGCCAACTAAGAGGCAAAAGATTACAGGTTCAGTTTCCGCCGCGGGACAGTGATCGTATGACATACAGTATTTTTTCAAGTCTGAGTATCATCATCATCAGCTAAACTTAATGTAATGAAAGTTTAAGTTTTCGGCAGAATGCGATTGCCCTAACACAGGTAAAATACTTTACTTATAAGGGGGCCTCAAACACTGTCATAATATGTATTTTAAACTCTCCACACACTGAATAGACCAGGGAAGAAGCCTTTCAAAATGATAAAAAAAGAAATAAAATCATAGTAGGATGAAACACATTGGAAAATGAGGAGAATGTAGTAAAACTTAAAGGTAATATAATTTACGGGCGATCTGAGGTCGGGAAGGGGTAGGGGGTACGTGTTTTAGGGTAAAAAACGGTTAAACTCGATCTCGATTAGGACTTGTCGTTCTGCCAGAAATCGAGTTTAACCATTTCTTACCCTAAAACACGCACCCCCTACCCCTTCCCGACCTCAGATCGCCCGTAAATTATTTTTGCTTTAATTTTTACTTTATTCTCCTCATTTTCCAATGGGTTTCATCCTACTATGATTTTATTTGTTTCAAAAACCTATCTACCCTGGTCTAGAAGCCGGAGGCGGAGCGGAGGCGAAGGCGTGGCGGTTTTTCCTATGGCACCGCGTCGCCACCGCCTACGGTGTGTGTGTAGGCTTTCATAGGATTCCATAGAATACAACTCGCACGCCTTCACCTCTGCTCCGTCTCCGGCTTCTGTGTTTTTCGAACTTAAAGTTTATGAATTCAGATTTTGTATTTGTATCATCGCTTGATATACGGCTGAACATAATTAGGTCTTCACCAAAGGATGGAGGACGAGGAGCAAGCAAAACGAGATTTAAGTCAGTGTGTATAGAGTGTAAATATGTCTACCAAGTGTTTCTATATTTGCAGTAAAAATGAAATCCATTTTATAATGTGGCTTTGTAAGTTTATTCGAAATAATTTACTTTTTAAAGACTATTTAGATTTTAATTCTGAAAAAACGTACTTTTACTTTGACCTCTAGACTGATTTATTTAAAAATCTCGTCTGTGCTCACTTAACAATACAAAATTAGCCGAAAAAGGCCAAGTTGTTGATTTGACAAGATTATTTTCAGTGCAAACAATTATTTTCGCTGCCAAACCCACAATTAGGGTCCCGTAGACCTCAGAATAAACCACAGACCCAGGTACGCGGTAATTTTATTCAGCGTCTTTAATAATTCATAAGCCCATATTTGGGTCCAGTACATTCTACAAGGTGTATCAGATGAACGTTTATTATCTAAATGTTTTAAATTTATTTGTGAGAAATTAAATCTTTTTTGAGTAAACCTAATTATTTCCGTATTTATAGCATATGCAATAACTTTAGCTATATTATCATAAAATTAATGATGTGATGATTTAAATTAGTTTATTTCAAGGTAAATTTTTACTTTTCAACCTAATAAATATCGTTCCAACCTTATTTGTGCTTATTTATGCTCTTTTGTTGAATATACACGTAAAAAAAAGTTCC
Organism: Eupithecia centaureata; assembly: GCA_944547425.1. Lineage (NCBI taxonomy): Eukaryota > Metazoa > Arthropoda > Insecta > Lepidoptera > Geometridae > Eupithecia > Eupithecia centaureata. The sequence goes on from OX155696.1 coordinate 8,458,563, forward strand.
ATTACAATATTTACATAATTTAATGAATCACCGTATTTTAGTTATTAATAGATTTTTTATGTCATAAAAGACTTACACACTTGTAAATGCGGAAATCCAGTAACAAAATGGCCTGAGCAAAAATTCGTTAACTAAACCACGCTGATCTTATTCTCTACTCTGGTACACCTTGTATATTTACATTTTTATTCGCGAGAAGTGGATCCCTAAATTCCTTAGTAATGGAATTTGAGTTTTATTTGAATTTGATTAGAATTTAATACGGATTTGAATGGATAGGGAAATAATGAGTTTCGTAGTGAAAATTTGAATAGATATTAGGTTTTTGATTGATTGAGAACGGCTGTCAGTTTAACAGCCTGTCCAGATAAGGCGCTTTACGCGCGCTTTACGCGCGAGTGCCCTCGCGCGTTTCAATTTATATTGCGTCCAGATGCGGCGTTTTACGCGCGCTCCACTGTTCGCCCGAGTATTTCGACTCGCGCGTAGCACGCGCGAGTCGAGAGTCCAGCGCTTTACGCGCGTAAAGCGCCCTATCTGGACAGGCTGTAAGGTACGGAATTGTTTTGGAAGTGGTTTATTAAAATACCTAACTGGAAAACAAAAATCATGTTCATTAGTACCTAAATAAAATAATCTAACTGTTCTTAAGCCTAGAGAGCCTTCTTAAGCCTTAACCTTCTTTTCCTTAACCTTAAACTTTTCTTAACCTTCTCACCTAATAAAATTCAAAGTACTTCATTTCCTTTAAACTATATTTGAGTAAAACTAAGAGAGAAAGTAATATTTTATTTAGTTTTATTTAAATGATGAAAAAAATAGATCAGGATTTTTTTACCGTGGCTGATAGTTTTCATGTTGGAGAAAAAACCTGGAGTCTGACTTAAACTAAAGTAGCTTAAAATTAAAGTGGTACCTACTCGGGAGTCACAAAAAGAAAAAAATATAAATCACTTTCACTACTCGATGGTAAGTTGACGACTCTAAAATACAATACCGACTAAGGCTTATTCAGAATACGCAGTATTCGCTACCCAGAGAGGCAGCTAAAAGCCTATTGAGTATGCGGCTTACAAAATGACCGGCGTTATGACGCGCAAGACCAAACATAATGCTTCTATAACCATTCTGGGTAGTCAGTACTGACTGGCATTAAAGCATGTTCATTTACGTGGTATTTCTCAGTACTACGTACATAAACAGGGTTCTATGAGCTGTAAATAATCCGATACCTACAAAGCCACAAACACAGACGTCGCTTTTGTAGTGACAATGCTCTAAAAGTTGTTCTTTGGTAATTATGCGCAGGCATTGCAGGACCTCATTAGGGGAGACCTATGTCTTGCAGTGGACTAATATATGTTCATAATGATGACTGCAGGATCTTACTATATCTCCCTTCTACCATCAGATCAGCAGATGAATTTATAATATATCCTTACCTGGTCGACGTTCCGTAATGACGAACCAAAAAAAATGCTTTATCTTTATTAGAAGCACAGTCATAGAGTGGAATGATTCACTATCCACGAGTGAACAAAAAAATTAAGCAATGAAAACCTTTTTTCTTATATTAATTTTAAAAATATTTATAACTTATAAATAATAATAATAAATAATAAAATAATACCTGACTATCATCACAGCATCATCTAGCCTCAAGCTATTAATTTGAAAAATATTTATACCTTGTTTTTGTAAGCCTAAAGAAATAAAGTTATTGATTTCTGATTCCTTGTATCTTCCTGCCTCTGTTTTCCACCTTGATTATATCTTGGAATCTTTAAATCCTAAGTGAATTCGTTCCATCTGGGAAAGCGTGTTCCATCTTAGGCCATAACTTCACTTCCTTATGTGACATGGCAGCCACACTCCACCAATAAAATAAAGTAAATTTTCATCAACATCATTATTCTAATCATTTTTCCACTTCTGGGTATCCCTCATATTCCCAGCCTCCTCTAACATCTTATTGTAATTATAATACCTAATATTGTACCCAACTACACCCAGGTGTATTCTCTAGTTTCAACATAAATTGCATTTAATATTCCTCTGGTTTACACAAACATGCAAATCTGTTCGCAAACTGAGATTAAAACTATCGGTGTTAGGGGAGAGACAGACGAGCGATCGTTCAGCGACTTAAAAGTTGCTTGCAGCGATAATGCGTCACAGTGCGTAACCTTATTGCTACAAAGATGTTTGTATCACAGGTGTTTATATAGCAAAGTTGTTTGTATCACGACTTCAATGATAGCCGGTGAGTAGCTTTTCGCCTTGCTTAGGTTGTAAGCTTAGATATTTATAGTTTCGTAAAGACTGTCAAAATTAGTAAGCGTGTATTTTATATAATTATGGGTGTATCTTAAAAACCATTCACAAACACCACTATAATTCGCCTGATTTGTACACCAGACGTGTACGTACAGGTACAGTACAGTATTTCAATACCATTTTAACAAAACAAAACGTTAACCGTGATGTTTTTATCGCTCGTCTGTGGCAACCACTATGCAAATCATACACGTAATTAATACAAGTTTGGATGGGCAAAGTTTCTAGAACTGAGATATGGCTATTGTTTAGTGTTCATGGATTCAAACAGTTTTGAGCATTTGATTAAATATTTTACTAGGCTTGATTTTTTTAATTCAAAATATTTCGAATAGTTATGTATTGTTACAGCGATTGTCATACATTCCTTCAATTTATAACACTAGCTTACCCTTTCTCAGATTTATTTCCAAGGCCTCCCTCAAAGAAAGAAAAGAAAGAATCCATGACTAAGCGTTATTCACGCTTCTGTTGTGTAACAAACACGACGTCTTCATTTAATTCTTAAAATTAGGTGTCGCATTACGTTGAATAGCGTTTGACGCGTAGGTAATTAAAAGTTATGTATGCGTTTATGCCTCCGAAGTTTATGCGCATATATTGCAATGTCTCTTCCATTATGGGACTCCTCTACTGCAAGCATCACGCGGCTTATGTCACCAACCTGAATGTAGCCGAGCAGAAATTGGTTGACGCTCAAGTGTGGTGGTAGGTGGGTGTATTTGAGCTAGCGCGCACTGGTGACCTTTGTCAGCGTGACTGTTTTGTCACTCTTATTAAGTCCGTGGATATGTAAGGAGATGCGCGCATGTTACGACGTGACAACTAGGTGATATTTCACACATCTCCATACATATCCACGGATTTGATAAGAGTTACAAAACAGTCACGGTGATAAAAGTCACCAGTGCGCGCTAGTTCTAAGGATCTTGTTTTCGTTTTGTAGTAGAAAATGCATATACTGCAAAGAAAACTGTTTTAAAATAAGAACAGCAATCGTTTGGTTTCAGTTTAAAAATATACTAAACCTTAGATTACTATTTATCTTGTCTAAAGGTTTATTATTTTTGTATTCATTTACGTAATTATTTAAGAAACCTGTGTCATAAAAACACTGTAAATATTTGTATGTTGTATAATTGGTTTAATTCTTCCTCTTATAAAGGTGTCTTCCGTCGCTTTGGTCACCCGACTAGAATATAACTCAGAAAACATGTAAAAACGAACATTTAGCCGGTAGTCTGGTAGTAAAGTATATCATGGGACTCTTAGTGACTACTCACTTAAAATAGGGTGGTGTAGAAATAGCTGACTGATAAATTCGTCACTGAAATCTTTAAAGATCGACTTTCAATAAAAAATAAGACATAGAAGAGACATGATACATGGTATGGACACGTACCTACTATTCAAACTTGACTCTCTCCCAATAAGGTTTGCTGGAAGAGATCTCGTTTTAGGGTTGAGCTCGCCTGTCCCATAACTTATCTAGTCATAAGATTTCCTTGTCTATGTGTGCAATAAAGAATTAATGGCATTTACAAGGTTTCAAGCATGGTTTCTATGCTGAAAACCTTGTAAACCCTTGGTACATTGTAAACCTTGTAAACAGCATCTCTTGTTCAATTACATACGTTGGCCAGCCCTGTGCAGTTTTATTTTTCATCTCGCCTGAGATATTCTGACGGCGTAGATGCCTTGAGGCGGGCTATTCAGACTAAGATGGGCGAGTTGAAATGTTTGAAGGGTGCTCTACTTAATTTGTTGAATTAAAAATGGGACAGAACCTTGATAAAAGTATTCGTATTTAGAAAAATGCTAATTATTTTCTGAAATAATTCTGTAAGGTACCTTTTTAGTGAGTTACATACTATTTATGTAGGTAAACAGGTTCCATTGTTATTCTGCTAGCGCTCCAATTATAAATATTATATGCATGTAAATAGAGGTATATAGTGTTTAGTGGTACCACAGCAAAAGGAAGATTACCCAGAACGCACGTTTGCTAATAAAGTAAACCAGATTAGTCATTCCCTATTAAGACTGGTCATCCATGTAAGGATTGGCAATCGAAAACTACGTCAACAACCCTTGTTGAATTTAGAGACGATGTTGTTTGCAGAGTCATAGCGTGGCTTGACTTGTTTGGTTTTATTGATAAATTTCTACTAATAGGGACAAAGGTACTTATATATTAATACAAATACAATTTTTAACTTAATTTTAGTTTTACAATGTTTTTTTCTTTTTTTATATTAATGTTCTATGGGTATTTTAGCATTTAATATTTAAGTATTTTGTGTTAAGTAGCACTAGCCTATTAACTCATATTTTCGGGTGGTTCCTTTTTTTATGATTCTGTTTGTTGTATGAATTATGAATTTTATTATCTATTATTTAGCACCATGTTAGTCAAGCTCACAAGCTCATAAACTTCGTTTTGAAAAGAAACATGCAAAAAAAAAACTAATATATTATGTTTTATATAGACTTATTATTCCATTTCTTCAATGATTGCAATCATTGAAGTAATGAAATATTTATTATATTTACTGTTCATCAACGACGCACCTTCTGAAAAAACTTACAATTCGGTGTTTGACCTATTTAAATCGTGGATAATAAGTGGAGCAAACATCCCATCATTTTATTCACACCTCTCTTCGCTCGACTTTAAATCCGCCGTTGAATATATTCAACCTTCGTCTCGAACTAGAAACATGTTTTACCTGTCCCTTGAAAGTTTAATCGATTACTTTCGATTTAAAGTTGAGTAAAGATTTTTAAAGAGATTGTCCACTAAGTATCCAGAAATCAACTTAAAAGAGATTACCTAGAAATTAAAGTAAAAAGCTCAACGCAATAAAGCTCACATTTTTGACTGTTTGAGTAAATTCTACGAATTTACCATTTCATTAGGATGAATAATATTGGTACCTATGCAATCTAATCAGTTTAATGTTGTAGGTAATTGTGTACTATTTATCAGAATGGATGGAATAATTTTGAATTAATTAAAACTTCCAAATCTGACATGCATAAACTAACATATTATATAACATAATATGTAATAAAAAAATCCATCTCATTTTTAACGACGTGTGGTTTTTCTTGCAATTTTTAGCTATATTTCACTCTGTTGATGCCAGGTAAGCATTTAGACTACCCTTCCTCCTATTATATCCAGAATAACACATATAAATGTATGTCTTGTTGTCATGTTTTTCAACTTATATTTTATTTTAGTTTGTGTTGTTTTAAATTTCATTTATGTGTTGATTTATGTACCTATTTGAAGATTATGTTTTTTTGTTACCTACATGATTATTATGATTTTTATTTTTAGTTGTAATTATTTTTCGTGTGTAAATTGCTATTTGTTTTTATTTTTAATTTGTAAATTACTCAGTGTACTAGGCATAACGATTTAGATTCATCTGTAATGTTATGTTCTTGTGTAAATAAATAAATAAATAAATAAATAAATAAATGATTTTACACCCGCGAGTTGATAGATTTTCCTCCATTTTCGAGTCTCAATTAGGTTGTTACTATTATTTTGACGAATTCCAGAATCTTCCGCGTTATTAACAAAAAAATTCGATATAGTTTTGATGTAAGTAACATCTAAGCATAAATACCTGGAATAAATTTCAAAGTACCATCAGTCGCGTTTAAGTGAAGTAAAGATTGAGGTTATGACTAAAAATAAGGCTGACATAGATATGCTGTGTTAGTATTAGCACATGGCTTCGCGCATTTTATTTCTGTGGAAAGGTTTCAAGGCTATTTTTATCCCATGAGAACTGATTTATGGGATGAAAAATAGCCCATGTCTTATTCCAGGGCTAGAACTACGTCTATTAAAATTGTATGCGATCCATTCACTGTCTTCACGCGAAAGAGGAATAAACATCCATACAAATTTTCACGATTATATTTTAACTATTATAAAAAACTGTATCAAAATCCGTTGCGTAGTTTAAAAGATTCAAGCATACACAGACAGAGAAACACGGACAGAGAAAGCGACTTTGTTTTATACTATGTATCAATAAATGTATAAGGACGTACTAATAAAACTAGATGCTGATCAAAAACCAAGCTAGGCCTCAGAGTGAGCACTTAAAAACTAATAAGCATCTCCGAGTATCCTAGACTGTGACCTAGATACGCTGCGGTTGGAGCCATGTGCCAACGAGTACTACGTATCCATTGAATAAGGGATGATTCGCATTCGGGGATGTTTTATGGTTTTTAAGCTACCTACCTTTTTCGTACGTGTTGAACGTTTATAATTTACTAGCAACCCGTCCCGGCTTCGCACGGTTTTATTATACGTATAAATCTTCTTCTTGAATCACTCTATCTATTAAAGAAACGCATCATAATCTGTTGCGTAGTTTTAAAGATTTAAGCATACATATGATAGGGACAGAGAAAGCGACTTTGTTTTTTACTATGTATGTAGTGACGAGTAGATACGTAAAATTTCTGGAAAATCTTTTCTAGCTACCTACTTGATAAATAAAAAGGTGCAATAAATAATTAAACTGATATTGCTTCATTTCCATTTTTTTTAAGTTGTAAGTTTTATGACGAAGTAGGTCTGCTGCGACGCAGGAGGTTGCAAGTTCGATTCCTTCCTTCTGTAAATATTTGTATCGATCTTCAAATATATTGTTCCGGGTTCTGAGTGTTTTCTTTGCAGGTATAGTATAAAAAATCTATGTAATCTTAGGTATTGTATTAACTACCACTCATCTAGTACCCATAACACAAGCTTGGCTTGCTTGGACCTAGATGATACTGTATAATTATTATTTATTTATTTATCTCCAAATGTTCAATCTTTCGTATTATCATTGAAATGAATTAATGAATGAATTCCTTACAACATAACAAAAATATTAGGTTGTAAGTTGAAGCACCCCGTAAAGAGAAATTAGGTCACAATCGGCCGCTCAAGCCTCGCCAGGTGGCAGCTAAACGGCGGATTATCTAGCAATTGTATTTACAATGGCTTACAATCAGAGTGGGAATAACCAGTCATCGCACTGGCTGCTGTTGGATTAGGCTATAATAGTTACAATTGTTCTAAATTCACGTTATGTTAAACTATTGTTTTTATATTCCACTCATACATGGAAGACCAGCGCTGGCTAGGTCTCCTACGAGTCCTCAGCCCGCATTATGCTGAGTTAGGACCCTTTTATAACAACTTATTTATGTTTGTTTAATTTGTGTCATGATCAATGTTTGTATTGTTGTTTTAAATTAATTCTATTCTATTATATTCCATTCCATTCTATTATATTCCATTCCATTCCATTCCATTCCATTCCATTCCATTCCATTCCATTCCATTCCATTCCATTCCATTCCATTCCATTCCATTCCATTCCATTCCATTCCATTCCATTCCATTCCATTCCATTCCATTCCATTCCATTCCATTCAGTAATTCTTAGAAAAAACAATTGGTGGGGACACCTAACAAGGATTTTGTCACTTACGCAGTCCCATAAAAATTAATACAAACAAATATTATTGGCTCAGCGCAACAGCATTGCCATACAGCGTGGTAATGCAGCCAGTGTCTTGGAATCGCGATGACTGGTATTGATATGGATCAACTGAGCTATCTCGAGGCTTCAACCGTCTGCAGTTAGCACAATTGTTTCAATTGTATACAAGGCTGTGTCCCCAGTAGGCAAACTGTTAGCGGCCGACTGAGTTTGCGGCGTATCGATTTAGTACGCCCTTCCATATATTTGAAATGGAGTGTCCACAGTTTGCTAGTTTTGCGCTCACTGTACATAGTTTGCAGCGTTACGCGCGCCGACTATCTCAGTGAGCGGCCGACTCCCACCAAAACCGGTTCTAGTCGGCGGCGGCGATATGGTTTGTTTGCTTACAACGCACTAAAATTGATCTTAGTTTGCAGATAACTCAAATTTCAGTTCGCCACAAATTTGCGGCTCACTCAGTCGGCCGCTAACAATTTGCACACAGCCTAAGAGTTTTAATTTTTTTCTATTACTTGATTTTAATGTTCGATGTTGATAAAAAAACAATAATGAATATTATAACTACACTTAATACAGGCAAAATCTACTAAACTAACGAAAACTTAAGTATTTGATAATTCTCGTCGTCAACCATAATAGATATTCACCACTGGTGCTCACTTTGGCTTTCTATAAAAAACAACACAGTGTTCTTCAGTAGTTCACAACGGTATTAATCCAAAAAACTACCTAACTTGACATATAATTCCAAAAGAAAAATTAGATCTTACTTTTAATTTCCACAGCGGAAGGTATAGTTCGCGTCATGTAAAAAGAACGCTGGCGGTCAAGCTGCGCAGAAGGCGATTTATGGGTCTATTTGGAGGTATGCGGTGGGGCGCGGGGTGGAAGGGTCATGCGCCGCATGCTTGCCGGTGCGCTATTGGTTCGTCAGTTGACATTTGCTATCACACGTCACGTTTCTGGTCAAAATACCATCACGCACAAAAGTTTACGAAATGGTTTTACATTTTAATGGTTTTTGGAAATTATGCACAAAGGTAAAGGAAATACCTCTAGAGACCGATTACTGTAAAAGCGATCATTTGGTAGATATGATGACAGAAACATTTATTATTTGTGTAGGGGATGATGATTCTGACTCAAATAATGATGAAAGCTCAAGTGACGACAGCGACGATGATGAAATAGCAACCTCCAGTATCAATCCCGCGTCCTCATCTGGTTTCACGTCACACAAGACGACTTAATGGATGGAGTTGCTACATTACATTATTATTTTTGTAATTAGATTAAACATTCTAAACTGAATCGAACTTGTTTTCAATTTTATCTAATATTATTTTCTAATAACCAACACCAAGCCACGAGTGAAATATTAGTTAAAAATAGGCACAGCAAATTGGCATAGTACTATCGTACGCGAGTGTACCCATGCGCGAACATACCCCTTCCACTTTCTTCCAGCGTTCTTTTTACGTGACGCGACCTATATCACACTTGATAATCCAACATTATTACATTCTAACATTCCATAACTATTGTTAACAATAGTAAATATTAATTACTTATAAATTCCCATATTAAGCCTCAATTGAGTGTTCCAGCATACAACAGAAAATAATAAAGCAATTTAATGAATAGGGGAATTCTATATTTGCGATTTATTTTCTTTTTTTCATAAGTTTCTTCCATATTGGAGAGACGTCATGAACAAAAGCACAGAAATATCTTCACTTTGTGACAGAATTTTCTGATTTGTTTATAATAACACTAGCTGCGCCCCGCAGCGTCGCCCGCGTGTAAATTAATGTCTTTGTCAAATATCATATTTATATATTATACTGATACTACTACTACTATCCCCGACAAAGACAAATCCAAAAACACAAAAATTATAGCAATCTGTCCAGCCGTTCTCGAGTTATATAAATGGTGTAACTAACACGACTTTTTTATAATTATATATTAGATTTTGCTGACCCGGCACGAGACGCTTGCCCTTGTAGGTGACCTTTTTATGAAGTATTATTAAAACCTCTAATAGAAATGTCAAAAGCTTACTAGCAAACAAAGGAACCTCATATATTACTGGCGCTTAGCCAAAAAGGTTGCCCACCTTTTTGGCTCTTACAAATGATTTATACCAAAGACCTCCGATTAAATGCTTGTTCGGATATAATCCTGAGAGTTGCCAGCATTATGCTCAAATAGGTGGTGCCATCTAGTATTTGTAAGTGAAAACTTGGTCATCTAGAAGTTAAATAGGAAGAAATAATTGTAGTTTATTTTATTTATTTATATAAAAGATCAACAGGTTACAATAGTGCTTCGTAAAGTTATAACAAAACACTAAAACAGCCCTAACTGGTCACTCTAAATAGAGTAAGACGTACTTTTATGGAAATATAAAGATTTAACTATACTAAACATTGAACTATAATTACGATTATGTATACCTAGTACACTGAAATTATTTAATTATAAAAACTTACTGACTTTCATTGGTTGGTAAAAGTGTATTTTGTAAAAATGTTCAGAAAGATCACATTTCTACACATTAGTGTTGACTAATGTTGACATGGCAAATGGAAATTATACAAAAGTAGAAGTGGACATCACTTTTAAGTCAAACTCTGTCATTTAGTAGTTTGCGTGAAAGAGGAACAAACTATACATTCATACATCTATACAAACTTTTACGTTTATAATATTAGTAAGGAAGGATGAGAATTTTGTTGAACCCTATCCGTAGAATAGAGGTTCTAAATCCTATAGAAAAAGGAGACATTACGATCAAGTTTCGATATCATCGATAACAGAAGTCACTGTTCTGATAAACTCAAAAAGGTATTTAAAAGAAAATAAGAACTTCCTATTATCGAGTTTTCTACGTATGCATGTTCCTCTTTATGCGATAAAACGATCCAAGACATTTCAAACAAACATTTTAGAAATAAAAGACTATTCAAACAAATGTTTGACATAAAACTTCCTTGAGAAAACATGTTACATTTCCAAATGCGCATTCATATATTTTATTAAGAAAACGCATGCGAAACCCTTAATAAAATATTTGTACGAATAAAAATTTGTACTGAAAATCCATCATTTCATATCTCTTAAGCAAGGAAAATACAGATTAATTGAGTTACCTTTAGACTGTTTGCAACCGTCTGCAGTTAGCTCAATGGTTTTAATTGTAAATACTAGTTGTAATTTTTTCTATTCCTTGATTGTATATTTCGTTGTTACTAAATAACTTTGAATACTGATAAAAATCGTAATACACTCGAGAGCAATGAATCCGGGTCACTCAAAGAATCCAAAAAATCTCGGAACGTAAGAATGCTAGGTTAATGCAATAAATTGTATTTAATAGACAATTTAATACTTAAATGAAAGTTAAAAAAATATGAGTCACCATACATTTTATTTACACAAAATTACATAAAGAAAAAAAACTGCTGATCTCTCCTTAAAACAAAAATAGGAAACATGAAATTTTTGAACTTTATGACGATTTTCTTGAATTTCAATACTTCGTATTACCTCCTCGTGCTTCCATTACTGCGTTTACGCGGTTTGGCATGCTGTACACCAAGTTCCTTATACGATTTTGGGGAATATTCTCCCATTCCTCAGTGAGAGCAATTTTGAGCTCAGGAAGCGTGATTGGGGGAGGGTTTCGTTGTTTTACGCATCTCCCTAGCTCGTCCCAAGCATGCTCGATCGGGTTGATATCCGGGCTGCGCGCTGGCCACTCCATACAAGTAATGTTCATCTCTTGAAGGTAGTCATTCACAATCCTACCTGTATGAGGTCGGGCATTGTCATGCATAAATATAGCATCCTCACCCAAATTGACCATAAATGGACCAACGTGTTCGTTGAGGATTTCTTCAACATATCTTACGCTAGTTAAAGAGCCGTTTTCTATGATCACCAGCTCTGTGCGACTTTCAGAGGAAATTCCGGCCCACACAAGTACAGACCCACCACCGTAGGCTACTTTTTCTTCGATGCATGCTTGCTTGAATCTTTCCCCTGGTCTTCTATACACTCTGTGTCTTCTATCGTGCTTGTAGAGCATAAATTTTGATTCGTCGGAGAACATAACTTTCGACCAATCTTCAATACTCCAATTTACGTGGTTCTGGGCATATCTTAGTCTTGAAATACGATGGCCACGCTCCAGTTTACTTGGGTTACTTCCTCCGAGGCGTCGAAACTGATTTGTGAGTTCAGTTCCTGTGAGAAAGCGATTTCGAAGCATGGTGTTCACCAAGTATCGGTCTTCTCGTGCTGTGGTACACCTAGTTCTGCCCGTTCCTGGTCTGCGTAGGTTAGAACCAGTTTCTTCGTAACGTCGGAGAACTCTTTGTACTGTTGACAGCGACACACCGACAGTCCTGGCTGTATCGCGCTGACTCCGGCCGGTTTCCACCAATGTAAGTATTCTGGTGCATTCTTCAAGTGTAAGCGACATGATTTCAGCTTGAATAATGAATATTGAGCACTATCAACCTGGTTTATGTACCAACATAAATGACAGATTACAAACAAAAGCAAAAACAAATCCTGTAATTTCGTAGTTCCATCTTCGACAGTGTTCCCTTTTCAAATTTGATTTTTTTATGATATAACTTTACAATAACTAAGAAGTTTTAATACTTTCATTTATGGAGTATTAATTGTCTATTAAATACAATTTATTGCATTAACCTAGCATTCTTACTTTCCGAGATTTTTTGGATTCTTTGAGTGACCCGGATTCATTGCTCTCGAGTGTATTATAGAGGTATTGCATGTATATTGTGTATTGTATATTGTGTTCTCTCATCTCACTAAAGATAGTAAAAATGGGAACACTTTCCCCGTAAGAACTTATTCAAACCCAGGATTTGAGACTCCAAGATTGTATTCAAGCGGGAAAACAAACGCACCAAATTCATTCCACTATTTGCCGTGGCTTTTAGTAAAAGTAGAGCAAGTTTTTTTTTTTTTCTATACCTACAGTGTTTTTCTCAATGTTATAAAATATTATGTAATGTCAAACTATAGATACAATCACGGTATAATACATTATGTAGGTGTTAAATATCCACAAGATTTTTAAAAGTAAAAAGTAAATAATCATTTATTGCCTGATAAAGATCTTAAATAATAATAACTTGTCTAACCTACATGCATAGGTAAACAAAATAGGTACTAAAAATAAATGAATAACTAAGTACTTATCCTATTTTCAGTTAGTACTTACCTGACCTACTTTATTTTAAATTATTGTTTATTAAAAGGTTTTTAATTCAACTGTATTTTTATTCATTAAATTTTTCTGTGCTGATTTCAATGTATTAAAAAAAAATATGGTGCTTTTTATGTATGGTAATTATATTCATATGTCATCGATAGTTTTTAAGTTATCCTTGATAATCAAATCAAATCACATTTATTTCAAACATGATAGGTATAAATGGCACACAACACAGTCCATAGTTAACATTTTTAAAATAGAAAGACAAAAACGTACACAGAAAAACAAAAATATAAAAGAAAATAATGCTTGGGGCTTAGTGATGCTGTGTGCTTTATCCAGCATGATCATCTTGCTTTTTAGAATATAATAAACAAAAGCAGTAAAGATAAAACATAACATACACCTAAAATCCACCATTCTTCAACAACTCGCTTGTATAAAGTATCAATAAAATAAAAAGTAACATCAGATTATAACAAAATAAAGTGTCTCGTAACAATTCTAAAGAAGATAATAAAGCTGTATTATTTATGAAGAGCTCATGCAAAACTGTGCGCTACATAGCAGTGAATGTAAATGGTACGAGGTGGCAAAGCTTGCGAATTGAGCATAATGTGTCGGTACAGATGTGGAGACATTTATATACGATGGAATTTCAAAGTTATTCGGCGTGGAAGCTTATTTATTTCTCAAAAGTATCTGCCAGGCGGCCTCGCAAGCTTCGTTGCTTTGGAAACTAGATATTTCTATCCCATGGTATGAGAAGTTAGCTTATGACATTATGACATTATTATTATTCTAGCCCTAAAACTGTGGCTACTCAAAATATCAGCCCGATCCAGTTAGTAGTTTTTCCCCAGTAGGCAAACTGTGAGCGGCCGACTGAGTGAGCCGCAAATTTGTGGCGAACAGCTACAAACTCAGATCAGTTTGCGTGCGTATCGCAAGCTCTGGAACCTGCGAGTCGACCGCTAACCGAGACAGTCGGCGCACGTATCGCTGCAAACTGCGGGCAAACTGCGTACAGTGAGCTTAAACTAGGAAACTGTGAACACTCAATTTAAAATATATGGAAGGGCGTACTGAACTGAAATGCCGCAAACTCAGTCGGCCGCTCACTGTTTGCCTACTGGGGACACACAGCCTTAGAGGTAACAAAAATCCAAACTTCCGCATTTATAATATTAGTGTGATAAAAACAAATAGGTTCTTTTATAATGAGATACACTCAATGTCTATAAAATAACTAGTGACCCGCCCCGGCTTCGTACGGTTTTATTATAGAGACAAACATTCGTCTAGAATCATTGTATCTTTAAAAAAACGCATCGAAATTCGTTGCATAGTTTTAAAGATTTAAGCGTACTTACATACACACTTAGGGATATAGGGACAGAGAAAGCAACTTTGTTTTATACTATGTAGTGATGCTTATAGTTATTATGTTACGATTGGTAATTGATAAGGATTGTAAAAACTTATAACTTACTGTTACTACAAGTATTTAACTAGTTTAGTAACTGTTATCATGCTTAAGTATGCTTCTAATCATAACAAGTATTGATAAAAATGGTACCAAGTAGTCAACTAACCATTTATTTAAATTTTACCTAAATGTAGTTGGTAGACCCTATAAAAACACCCTGAGTTGGAGATCGGACCACCTGTGCGATTACGCAAAAACCACCCATCCAAATTGACATTCGAAAGCCATTTTAATGGCCATCGCGCGCGTCCTTTCCATACAATTCTAAATTACGAAGACAGAAAAAGGTATGTCAATTTTGAATGGGCGGTTTAAGCGTAATTGCACATCTGCAACCTCCTGCGCCTTTTATAAAACGCCAAATAATTATTAAAATTCTAAACCCTATCAAATTTCAACCATCCAGTCTGTACATTCACAAAAGCCCAAGTTTAATCGATATTGCAACAGCTGCTGCCGATACAACTATCTGTGCTTGTACAGGCTTCGAACCCGCGTTTGAATTCCAAACTATATTTCATAACACCAACAAACCATAAATATTCCTGAATAATAAATGAGTAAAAAAGATAAATCTTTAATTTCAAACTGTATCAAGCAAGTCTTACATTTACAAGACTTACATTATAACAACTGTTTTTTTTCTATGACTTTATTGTAATTTTCGTTGTTAATAAAGAATGTACTTAGATTATGTTTTATTGCATTTCAACAATATCCTCATTATACAAGGAATATGCGTCTGATTTGGGTTTTTCCTTTAATTCCCTTTGTTATCCCCTGCACATATTATTACTAGAACTCTTGACCACAAATCCCCTTCCCTGACCCGACAGAGGATTTCTAAAAGTCCAGATATCCCCTTAAGAGGAGATTATAAATAATCGCAGGGGATTACTGTAATATTACTCCTATTGAGCTCGTCTTAGCAAATGTATTTGCGAGCATATAACTTATATTTTTCACCTCTCTTCGACTTTAATTGATCACAACTAAAACGAAGACAATGACCAATAAATGGCAATTTTTTATAATTAATAAAATATAATAGCAATATTGATTTCATCGATAGTCCATTTAAAACACATAGTACCTATTTGAAACATACAAATACCTACACACGGTTAAGAAAAAAATGCATAAACTTAAACATCAATGTCAAAAAACATACCTTTAGTCTTAAATTTGACTTGTCTAATTGCTGATTTTGTAAACCTTAGAAATTAAAATATTGATTTACTTGATTTACATCTTTGTTGAAACTTTATGTATGTGCTTGAAACACTCATGAAAACATCAGATTCAACTATATCCGACTACTCGCCTGATCCGACTACCCGTCTGATCCGACCGATATCTGATTATAAACTCGATGACACGAAGCATTCTGAGACAAAGCTATATTGTGATACGGTGTAAATGCAGTTCCCTTTCAATGCTCTGTTCTACAAACTTCAAACAATCAGGCTACGCCTCGTAGCGTTGCTACGAGATCGACGTGCTACGATTGCTATGAACTTAACGTTCAAAGGAGTTTCGTTAAACTACAAAATAGATCTATGCTCTGTATATTTCTGTTTTATTTTTGCTTGAAATTTTCATTGTTACTTAAGTTTTACCTCATTTTTTTATTAATTTTATGTTGTTGGTTTTATCTACCATTTACACACATGAGACTATAATTTGATTTACCACAACAAGTACTTAACTGTGTAGTGTAATAAAACGTAATAAAACTAATAATCTAACTTTAACGTTCGAAATATCAGCTATTTAACTACCAACGGACCGTAAACCACAGATACGCTAGCTCAAAATGGTAAATAAAGCGAAACTTTCCCAATATCTCTAACCCTAAATCTGACCGCGATATTCATCCCACTAATAGTTTACTAAATGTTGCCCACAGCTTTGTCTGTTCTTGATTAATGAAAGCTTAATAATTTTCAGTATTCTGTAATGAATGAATTCTGAAGTAGCGTTTCACGGGCACTTGATAGATTTACATATTTAATGAGTGTACTACTGAAACTATAATATTTTCAACACCAAATTTTTTTCTATCGTATTTCTTCACTCTGCTTGGCAAAAACCAAACACTTCCAAACATTTCTATCTCTCATCACTAAGGGTTAAAAGCCCGTCGTGCTGCCATCTTTTAGGTAGGTTCAGCCTAAGCAAACAAAGGCGAATGTAGGCTTACAAATCAAAGCGAACGAATCAGTGCGGACGTCATAGCGAAAGCTGGAAGCAAGCGAGGTCCTATCACCTATGTTTTCCTTCGGCCGTGCTTCGTCGCTGGCTGTTGCTGGAGTTCACATGCGTTCGTTTAGTGTGGACACAACAGCGAAAGGGAGTGAACGTGCGGTACCGATCGTCGAATCCTACTCGTTTGCTTTCGATCGCTATTTTTCTTTTGTTTGCCTTGTCTGATTCCGCAACTTTATATAATCAGAACCCATCGTCGCCTCCATATTCTGGCTGCCATGAATAATAACATAGGAACTGACTGTGATTGAGAATTGAGAAAATAAAAGTGATAATTTTAATAAATAATGGACTAATATAGGCTGATGATGATGATGATGATGATTTAATAAAGGAATGGAACCAATTAGATGCGAAAATAGTAAATGTTTAGTGAGAACCCCACTATCATAGGTACAGGACAGTTTTTGACGATTTTCCATGAAAAGATTCACTCGTGCGCTAAACTTGATTTTAAAAACTGCTTAATCCCACCCCGCTCTCTAGTGTTATCTGGTTTATTCTGGTTATCTACTACCAACATATCCCCAACGGAAACTCTAGTATTTCGACTGACTTCAAAAAAGTTCGACTGTGTATTTTTATGTTTGTTCCCTCAGACCGTTTGCCTTGATGAACCAAACTATATGACATTTGTATTTGAAAGTTGGTGTTTTTACATGGTTTCATATAACTTTGAAAAACTCCTGACCAGGTTTTAAGTTACCTATCCAAAAAAATGTGTATATTTTCGTTTAAATAAAATAATAAATTTACATAATATCTTTCAGGGTAATGCAAGAACCTGCGTCATCCATACCTACTAACAACTATGCTATAAGTGTCTAAAGTAGCAAAGAACTTGTGAGTGAATACAGGGCGCTCCGCCTTGCAAAGTGCCCTACGTCTCAGGGTCGCTCCTTATCTATCAACGCGGGATCGGATTAAAAGAGAGCCAAAATGCGATTCTGACGACCGGAATATAGCGAGTTATGGTTTTACGGGAGTGAGAAGTACAGATAATTACGTACGCGCCAGAACTAATTTTTGTCTGATTTTTAGTAAATTAAATACCCAATCTAAAAGTTTATAGAGATAAGTGACTTTTTAAAGATTTTTTGACAACACAAATACTTGATAAAGCTAGTATGCTGTTCCTGAGATAAATTAGCGACTGTAAAATATTTAAACATTTTCAGTTTAATTCTCTCTCCCACTCGTAGTCTTTTCTGTCGTATTCAGAATTCATGCATGTTAAATACTTGCAGGAAATGACTGCGGACAGGAATAAAAAATACTGAAAAGTCTTTCACTACATTTAAGTAATAGACTGGCAGTACTGCAGTCTGTGTTGATATATGTAGCATGACCCTAAGAATTAATTTTTTATGTCAGTGCTCACTTTAATTGGGCGTCTGTCATCTTATTAGGGCATTTTCAGCTTTTCAGATTCAGCATTTTGCGATGAAATTGTAGATGGCGTGAAAATATTTGGCGAAATTGGTTTATTTCCTGGCTCGAGTAACAGAGTTAATAGAATCAGACGAAATCAAAATTCTTTGTAACTGATGAAAGTCAACCTTGAAAATGATAATAAATTTATGTAGATTTTTATGAAATTCTAAATCTCTGCCCTCTTACTAAACGAAAACTTATCTGGGGGAATGTCATATACCAACGCATGCGGATTCAGAGTGGGGGTGTTTGAAATGTGTGTCCAATTGAGTATACTGTATAATAATACATATTATGAATTAAAATAATTAATACACTAAATATGATAAGTACCCACCTTTACATAAATTATTTATAATGACAATTAAAGGTATATCGTATCTACATATATATTAATTAATTGAGACAATAACAAAACGACAAATTACATTATTACAACTAACTCCTAAAAATCAAAGCCAAGCTTAGCTAAGTCTGACTGAAAAGGACAATTAAAGATATATCGTATCTACATATTATAACGAAACATCGTAATAATATATGAGTATTTAATAATTGAAACAACAACAAAACGATAAATTACATTATTACAACTCTTAAAAATCAAAGCCAAGCTAAGCTTAATCTAACTGAATGCTGACTGAAATATAATCTAGAATTCCGATTACCTGTGTATATACCCGGCTTCGCACAACTTTATTATACGCAAAAACCTTCCTCTTAAATCACTCTATCTATTAAAAAAAAACAGCATCAAAATCCGTTGCGTAGTTTTAAAGATTTAAGCATACATAGGGACTTAGGGACAGAAAAATCGACTTTGTTTTATACTATGTAATGATGATGTATAGAAAATAGTTTCTTCGCTATTCTTCCTCGATCTAACATACACATACAATAGTATACTTTAACAGATCATAAAACAAAACTGCGCCCTACTTTGGTCTAGCGGACAACAAAGAATCACATTATTAGAAATATAGATAGAAAACGAACAAAACAGTGCAGTTTATTTCCTTGATAGAAGCTTTAACAACACAAAGGTTCTACAAGGCTCCATGGGAAATATATACCGCAGAACACTTGTTTAGTAGATTTGCATACCATTCTTAGTTTTGAACAAAGCTGTGGAAACAAACGTTTATTCCGCGATATTTGCAGAGTGCTACTAGTAGTTTTAGTAGCGAGTTAAAATGTACTGCTTTAATACGACCGTGGAATGGGAATTTGGATTGAAGAGATAGCAAGAATCGCGTATTTTCATTATAATTGTAAAGTAACCTATTTAAGTATAGTTGAGTTGGTCCATATCATAATAATACAATACGAGTACAATTACGATAAGATGCGATGCAATGTGTTGCAATGCGATACGATACAATACGATAATTTAACATTACAATTATCCTTTATCGCACCCAAATAATCGAAAGAAAGTCCAAAAACCAATAGGTATAAGGTCCTCCAATTGGAGGATCTTATCGCTAAAAGCGATCTCCAGGCAACCTTGGGGTGGACAAGATGTGATGAATAAAATGTAGACGGTGTAAAAAGATAGCTGTATGTAAAGCTGTGAATATAAATGTAAATAATTATATACATAACAAAACAAAAATACTAAGGGTCTGTTTAACATTGTCTGGATAAGTTTTTCATTACTTAGTTTCATTGAACTATTAGCTACTTATTCGTTGGATAAACATCACAAATAAATAAATAAAAATCACACATCATTGTAAAGTTTCACTACTGCCAAATAGTGCTATCTCACATAAAGTCATGCTTATGTTATTAGTCAGATGGAGCGTCAAAAAGCACAGTTACCCAACATATATGCATAATGTACATACAGTAAAACGGGATGAATAGAAGCTCAATGGTGAATAGAAATAGATGAAAACGGGAGCAAAACATCCTTTTGCAGTCAATAGGGCTATTTAAAATCTCCGCTACCGAGTCATCCACTCGGAATCTGATGGGTTCTTAATATTATAAGCAGGAAATAAATAGCGGGAAAAATTTCTCGTAATTAGTAAAACATTTTCTACGAACCCATGTTTAAAGTAATTTTGATTTCGATTTACTTTCGGAGAAATTAATATTATAAGAGACTTAGTTATACTTAAAATCAACAAAATAATACCAAAAGGAACATTACCTGACATTTTCTTGTTTCATATTTCAGATAATAATAACAAATATTTTGTCTACTTATCTGGTACTTTTATTCCTTGCAAAATACAGAATATCATAAAGACCGCTAATATATTCAAATTTCGCGCAAATCAGTATCAGATTCCGTGTCAATATTATTAGTTTTAGGGCCGATTTTTCAATCCTCAGTTAAGTCGTCGAATAGCTACCTAGCCTATAAAATTATCCGTCTGTTTATCGGGCGAATAAATATTTTCAATTTTTCAATCTTTTATTATTTAGAGAATAACTATTAGTGGTTTATCCTAGCCAACTTCACACCATCTGTGTGCAAGCGAGATGCACAGATACTGTATTCAACGTGTTAGAAAAGAATAGCAACAAAAATGTATTTGACATTTGACGTTGATTGCAATACAAAACATAACCTGTTCTCTGTTGTTGTTGTGTTCTCTGTCTGTCGTTTGCTTGTTTACAGTTCAGTCAATTCAAACCGTGATAATTATCTTCTTAACAAAATCATTATTCGATTTGTGTTCTTTTGTGAATGAATCAGAAAATGGAATCCAAGAAACGTGAACGTGCTACAAATTTTAGTAGTTCGGAAGTACGTTTACTGACCGCTCCATTTACAACAAATCACGGTAGGTATGTCGTTTTACCAAACAAATCTATGCAAGCAAAAATAAAACGAACGAAACTGCCAAACTTAACCTAAACGTCAAACTTATCGCGGAGATAAAACCTTATCTGGCCCTTCAAGTAGCAGGTAACTTTATTCTTCTGTTAGGGACCTTATTCGACAGTTAACTACTATCTGACCATTGAAAAACCATGAATATTGCTATTCGACGAATAAAGGCTATCTGATTGTTTATCTGACGATTGAAAAATCGGCCCTTAGTAAACAAGTTTTATCGAAAACCCTATTCGACTTGACTTCGTTCTAAAATGCTTTCCTTAGTAGGAGATGACGTTTCGTCCTTGTGACAATCAGAGAGTCCCTCGAGCCTTTTGTAGCATGCAGTGAGATCCTTTGAGGTATCTGTTTGATGTTGTACAAGTAGTTTCAAGATAAATATGAGGTTCGTTACCTTAGATCTAGTAGTACTCGTCACCTCCTGTGCGTAAAAAGTATTGTAAAGAGGAGGTAGTAAGTAAAACGGAAAGTAAAATACTTAATTAAAATTACAATCAATGAAAAGAAACAAATAAAAACTAGCTCAATTGAAACTATTGAGGTAAGAATTCAGTAAATACGAGTGGAAATGAGAAGGTAGTAAAAAAAACTTAAGGTAAAATACTTCATTAACAATGAAAAATACAATCAAGGAATATAAACAAAAACTTGGTCAAAAGCTAACTAAGGAGGTTGCAAATAGTCTAGAGGTAGCTCAACTGATCCAAATCAATACAATTTGAAGTGTCCTTAAGACGCTACTGGCTAGATCAGGGAGATGAAATACGATAAGCTAAATCGTATTTGATTTCCCATATCGTAATCAGTTTCTTGCAAACTTACTGTTTTGTGAACAAAAAAATGGATAAAAATTCTGGACAATCCACACAGCATCATCTAGCCCCAAGCCAGGCAGAGTTTGTGTTATGGGTACTAGATGACTGATATACTTAATACAATACATTACAACCCCGGAAAAAATATTTTAAGATCGTAGCAATATTTGTCCCAAGGTGGGAATCAAATCCGCAACCTCCTGCGTCGCAGGCGGACCTTCGCCCGGTGCGCCACATCGGTCGTCAAAGTTAACTTCAACTATTCTAATCTAAACTAGTCAGTTTAAACTATTAATTATTCAAGAAAGATAAAGAAAGATTTTGATAACCTTTGAATTGCTCGTTTCGTCTCTGATTCGAATACCAGAATAAATAATCAGTCAGGTTTACGCATAAAACACGTCAGGGCTAGCTTTTAATTAAAAATATTTCTTCAAGAGTGAGCCCGTAAAAACTACGAAGTCAAGATACTAAACAAACCAACCCTATAAAATAAAGGGTTGATAAGCTCTCCAACCCACCCACTTAAGGGAATGATAGATGAGCTAGGAACTCACCTTGTCTGTTTAATTAAGGATTACACCCTTCATTTAACCCTTTTCAAGACTGACAATATCATTGTTTGCCTTATACCAGGGTAGTAGTTTTAAATGTGACTTGTTTTAGGGTAAGATTGGACTTTTTGGGTTATGGGTTTTAATTTGAGGATTTATATAATTTTATGAAATGTAGGTGTTTACACTTCGTTGTAAAATGGATGATAAATCCTCAAAATATTAGGTAAATACCTATCTTTATTGCAGGACTTTTAAAGAAAGCTATGTTCTTTTATATATCACTTTACCCTCGGACTAAGGTAGGTACTGTCGTTACTACACACTTTCTGGTTTGGTTTTATAAGTTTTATTTTAAATCTTCAATAAACTGAAGACAGTAGTAAACTTTACCTGGATACATAGTATTTGGTTTATAAAATACAACTGACCACTAACTTTTGCTAACTGCCGAAAAATCCACATCCATTTCAGAAACTTTCGACTAAAAAGCCAACTGGTGCTTTTGGTTTAATTTCCCTCAGACTACCATTTTATTCTAAAATTGGTAAAACAAAAATAAATCCAACAGCGGAAGCTGTTGCACAAGCCGAGAATGGAAAAGCATTTCCTTTAATAAAACAACTTTAACTTCACCACAAATTCTAGAGTTCCTCTCTAGGAAATTGGCTTTCGCGAAGCCGAATGCAGCAGTTAGTCGGCTATTTTATTTATAAAGGGTTTATCTTACTGCAGGCTGGTTTAAAGCCGGTTTCTTGGACTTTGGTTGGTTGACCAATGAGTGGACAAGGTTTAGAAATAATACGGGTATGTACTTTATCGTACTAATATTATGAACGCGAAAGTTATAAGTATAGATGGATGGATGTTTGTTACTCTGTCACGCAAAAAATACTGAACGGATGTGGTTAAAATTTGGCACAGAGATAGATTATAGTCTGAAATAACACATAGGCTTATAGTTTATCCCGGAATTCCGGGACCGGGAATTACCACCGGTGAAACCACGAGGCGCTGCTAGTTAACCCATTAATGGTCATACAAAATCTACACGGATTTTTTTGAAAGTTTGTTTATTTATATATTATATAGGTTACAAAAAAATACGAAATGACCAAAAAATTTAGGTTTTTTTGTTATTCATCATTTTATAGGGGTGTGCCCAAATTGGCACACTGACCACCTATGGGAGTCAAAATTTTCGAAACAAAGCTTTTCAATGCTCAGGGTTTCTTGCATTTTCGTAGCTCCAGTGCCTGGTATTATGACAAATAACACAGCTTACTCGTTTCGGGAGCTTTTCAGGTACTTGGTCGGTGTCATCGAGTTGCAAACCCTAGATATTAGATGTTGAAGGAGGAGCAGAGTGTTATTGGGGTGACAGATAATAATCAGGCTATGCTCCGTCGAAATAGTAGTTGGTCCATGGCTTCTCTAGATTGTAAGTGCATTCACCTAACATTTGATATGGTCATATCAATCATTTAGGTGAATAATATCTACCACCATTTTCGCCATGGATGAAAATCATGGTGTTTTGGACGGAGATGAACTCAAATCTATTAGGATGGTCATCTGTTTTTGATACATTGGTTCTTATTAGCGCTCTATTGGCAGGTAGAGGGTCATGATCACTGCTATTTTCTGAGTCTGAGATCATGGAGAAAGACCAACAACACATCCGGGTACATCATTTGGCAAGTTTGATAGAACATCGTTGCCGTTCAAACCTTCTTTTTTATCAGTAAAGACTCTGAGATCTGGAGGGATTCATAATCCAGTACAGTCCCAACAGCCACAGTCTTCATCTATGGAATTTGTGGACTGTTATAAGCCTCAAAAGTTGTTATAAGCGGTAAATCTATCCCTATGACTCATTTTTATATTGAAAAAATAAAGCATAAACTTAGTACACTTGTGGTCAGTGTACCCAAATTGGCACAGTAATGTTTTGAACATCACAAAACCATATTTTATCATAATACATTACTGTAAAATACTACAAGTCTTAAATTGTTTACTATATTTTACATATCATAAGTTATCAGGTTGATTATATTTGCCTACTAGTCATACTACTCTGTCAAGAAAGTACCGGGAAAAGATCAATAATACACAAAATGTTTGTTATTCATCCAAATTTATTTTATCACCTTCAAAGTATGCTCCTTCAGAAACGATACACTTACGCCAACGAATTATCCAATCATCAAAACATTTTTTAAACGCTGTTTCCGGAATTAAGTTCAGTTCTCGCCGCGAATTCTCCTTTATGTCTTGTACCGATTGAAAACGGGTGCCACGAAGTGGTAATTTGAGTTTAGGAAAAAGAAAGAAGTCGGCCGGAGCCATATCTGGTGTATATGGTGGTTGCTCGATGGTATTTGTTGAGTGTTTGGTCAAAAATTCGGTCACAATGATGGCCTTGTGCGATTGAGTTTTTGGAGAAAATTCAGGTCTTTTGGGACTAGTCGAGCGGCAACATGTTTCATACCCAAGTGATTATTTAAAATGGTACGGATCGACTCGTGAGATACAGAAAGTTCGGCGGCTATCTCTCGCAAAGTTGAATGAGGATTTTCAGTCACTGTTTCCTTCACTTTTGCGATGTTAACTTCAATTGCAGACGTTGATGGCCTACCAGAGCGAGGCAAATCTTCCATCACATCTCGACCGCTTTTGAACGCTTTGTACCACTCATAAGCACGTGTTTTTGATAAAGTCGATTCACCGAAAGCCTTCTGTAACATTTTCAGTGACTCCGAACACGAAATTCCATTGGCGATGCAAAACTTAAGACAAACTCTTTGTTCGATGTTTTTGTCCATTGTGAAATTCGCAATACACACTAGATATGATGTAACTAAAAACAGCACTGTATTTAATATAAATAACAGATGCAACTCAGACTCCGCGCCAAAATGGCAAACAGTTGTGCCAACCTAACAACAACAAAAAAAACAAAAATTTGAATTTGGAACCATGAACAAATCATCCATTCCCGATACTTTTTTGACTGAATGTAATTTTATAAAATTTCCTTAACCTTCACACGTCTCTTGTAATTCAACTAGAAATTATCAAAAAACTATTAATAAATAGATTTATCGTATGAATATTTATTCAATCAGATCACTTTCAAATACTCAAAACTACAATAATATTTCGACTGGTGTCAACACTTTTTTTTTCTACCCTCATTATTTAGGTGTACCCGAATTGGTACGGTGACCATTAATGGGTTAAAAATAAAATTTAAAAATAAGAACTAAGGGGTTAGGAGCTTTAGGACTACATCTCAATACGACGACGAGACAGCAGGTATGACTAGATCGCTTTAAGACTAAATCTCGATATGACTACATCGCATTAGGGCTAAATAGCTGTCCGACCACATATGCAGTCGAGCAGACTACAGCTTTTTTTTATGGGAATTTTTGAGTGTATCACACACATCACTCATTGAAGGCATTATTTTGTAAGCCAGGCTACTCAGAAAAAATAATGGCATAACACAGTCAAAAAAAAAAAAGATGTAAGGTACCACTTGAATTAAGAACCTCCTCGTTTTTTATTTATTTTGGAAGATTACAAAATTGATGAGCCTGATGCAATCAAATTATGTTCTAGATTTTTTTGAATTAAGAATTGAAATTTATTGAGAATTAAAAAGATAATTATTCTTTACCTACCCTTTTTCTTTTACGCGTATTCTGACATGAAAAGTTTAAAGTTTAATTTTTTTTAAGTAGTTACATATTTTTTGAACTCATGTGTAACCTTCGATATAAAATTAAGCGTATTTTGTATAATTATCACGTTTAATTCAGATAATTTAATTCATAGGATAATTTAAATACCAAAATGTGTATCCCAAACTCCCTCGTCTATTAATAACAATTTTGGGAAAGTTTTTGAGTATTAATCTGCCATCACTCCAAACCCGAGCAGTTAATTAGAAACAAATTAATGAACTTAGCGAAATCGTTTGAACTTAGGCAATTTATTTTTGGACTTTGATCAGGGATCAATCTTATAGTTGAGTAATCTTTCTGTGGTATCTTTTAGATCACCTGACGAATTATGTAATGTGTTGTATTAAGTATATCGGACATCTAGTACCCATAACACAAGCTCTGCTTAGCTTGGGGCTAGATGATGATTGTTGTACGGATTGTTCAGTATTACTTATGATTTGAAAACGGGATGCTTACCATGATTTGATTTCTTTTGAGTTTTTTGATATTTCGGCGCCGCTTCAAGGGCAAAGACCTTCTTCTTCTTCTTCGTTCTTATATGTAAGTCTACAAATTCACGAATAATTCTATAACATAATTGAATATAGGTACATATAACATCATGGAATATGGTGCAAATAATTAAAATTAGTTAATTTATTTATGCCGAAAATTAATATTTTGTACATTATTACTTACAACAATCACTACGAATAAATGGTTTCAATGGTTTGAATATAAAAGACGAACATTAAAATGATTGAATGACCATTTTCATTAAATTGAGATTTGGCTTACCATCTTTAACTATTTATATGCACAGAGTAAATCCAGATCGTGATATAGTAATTTAGTTGTTTTTCATGAATAACTCAACAAATTCTGACTATTACTTACCACATAGTTTGTTGAATACTCCTACGTTGAGCCGTCGCATACAGGCTGTGTAAACAACTTTGTCTAACATGGATGTAAAATACAATGGAATAGAATTCTCATGTTCGATTTTTGGGGTTCTTTACCCAAAATGGGCGTACGGGGGGACCCTATATTAAACACCGTCTGTTTGTTAGTTTGTCCACCCGTAAAAGGTCTGAACAATGTACATAAAATTGTTATAACAGGGCCCTCTGTAACTCAGCGTAATAGTCTTTCATTAGGATCCGTATGAATGGTGTCTTGAACGGACATATTATTTAATCTGGCATCTTTAAAGTAGAAAGAAATACGAGATAGAAATAGGCGAGACACATGACAGAAGAAGCTGGTAGAAGTTCCAACGTCTTTGTTTTTCACAGTATCTAAACGTTAATGTTGATTTTAAGCCATCGTTAAAAAAACGTTCTTTTTTCACGATCATGGTGTAGTGAATATAACGATTTTTTTAATGATAGGGATTTATTTTTTACTCTAAAATTAAATTAATAGGTCAGTCAACGAAATAACTTAATTTTTTAACAAAAGATTTAATACACTCAATCGCATTTTTATTTAACATTTCACGGATTTCATGCATTCACAATTCGGGTCGCGATCGCTGCACACACGCAATTTCGTTGAATTTTAGGTATCTACTTATAGTTATTGAATAATTGCTGAGCGTTATTGTAGTGGAATTCTGTTAAGCGTTAATTTAAAATTTCTAGTGAAATATTGACAACCTCCTAAGTTTTTATCTCATACTTACCTCAGAACATCTTAAAGATTACTTTTTTTACATTCTTTTTTTGTTTTTACACTTGTTATATACAAAACGTATAAATAATAACCCGGTTTTTAGTTTTTGTAAGACTTCAAATTATTGTTGTTATTAATATAAGCCATATTTAAAAAACTTATTACATTTTTAACCATACCTATTCCTTGACACGAATTAAATACTATTTGCTTCACTGTTTTAGCCTCAATCGTCCCACTGCTGGACAACATAAAAATTAAATTTCTTAAATATAAGTGCCTTAAAAAGTCAAAATTATTTGCATTAATTCTAAGTTTTAACATTGACTATTGAAGCATAAGAAATAAATTTAAATTCCCATTATTCTCATTATACCTTTGTGCCATATTTATAAATCCAACATCCACGTTGTATGCAAAACTCCGTGCAAGTTGCTGCAAAGCCATTGTCCAGTTATAATAGTTGCAACTAATTTACAATAGAGACTGAACTAGAATGGAACAGCTGAGTGACAAGTTTGGTTTACAATTAAAACATGGTCATTTAGCTCAGCGAAATTCTGAGTGGCTTGTCCAATTATTCGGGTGTGGATTTAGAAATACTTTTTATTATTTTATTCATTTGACGACCGTTGTGGCGCGGCGGGCGAAAGTTCGCCTGCGACGCAGGAGGTTGCGGGTTCGATTCCCGCCTCGGAACAAATTTGTGCACGATCTGCAGAAATTTGTTCCGTTGGTCTAGGTGTTTACTAGATATAATAAAAAATATCTATCTATGTAATATATTGTATTATGTATATCAGTCATCTAGTACCCATAACACAAGCTCTGCTTAGCTTGGGGCTAGATGATACTGTGTGGACTGTCCGGAATTATTTATTTATTTATTTATAATTTTAATATTCACAGTATTCTTGTGTGTAAATATTAAAATAATTGTGTGTATGTATAGTAGCAAATAAGTAATATGTATATATCATTTTTAAACAACGAAAATTACAATCAAGGAGTTTAAACAAATAAACTTATTAGAAACAATTGAAACCATTGAGCTAACTGCAGATGATTGCAAACAGCCAAGAGGTGGCTCAACTGATCCATATCAATAGCAGTCGGAAACGTCCCCTAGACGCTTCAGTACCACGCTGTATGACAATAAGTAAAGTTATTTCAAAGTAAAGTTATTTATTTAGGAACAAATACAAAAACAAAAACAATGCTGATGAACTGCGGTGCGCCAGATACCTACTCACCAGCTCACGGGTCACACGTCGTCGTTGAAAAAGCCTTACATCTATGTGTGTGGACAATATACATTTAATAGGGTACTTCTCAGTCTCGAAAAGCCGTTACCAGTAACTAATTTGTAATAACTCATGTTCGATCTGTATTGTAGCTGTATTTTGTACTTATAAGCTACTGTAAATAAACCTGTAATTAGTTTGGACCGGGTAGGCTATAACTCTTTGATTGCACTCTAAAAGGCTTTCGCGAAAGTTAAGGTCTACGTCCATTGACCGGGCCTCAACTTGCTATAACACTATTTAAGAGCAGTGCTAAGGGGAAATTTCGTAAGGTAACTTTTAGCCTCAATGTAGGTATGGCTTGTGTTGTGGCAGTCAGGTGATGTAACTTTACGAGTGTTTTGTTGTAATAAATACACTCATGCTTTTTATACATTTACATACAGTTATGTACATAGTAACTGAACGTAACTGTCTGTGAGGTACACTGGTTTACTTTCCTAGTATTTTTTAACAAATGAACACATTTATGCTTAGATATTTTGTTACCAGATTTTAACAATTTTATGTTTACTTGTCAATGTCCAATAAATATTTTTTGTCTGTCTATATTTTCAAAATGGTACATTGGACATGAAGCATGTCAAGGCTCGCCAGCACTTAGCGGACATGACGTCAGTTACATAGTTCAGTTACATCATGTTCACGTTCAGTTACATTGTATCTGATTTAACGTAAGTCCCTGATAAGTGGACGACGACCATAAGCCTACGAAGCCTGATTGTAACACCGACCATGTATTTGACTTCGGTAAGTACTTGATCGGAATTGCCTCGGTTAGTAGAATACTAATGTCAATATGGGGTAAGTTGGGAACTTTGTGGTTAATTCAACTTTTGGGTTACGGAAAATACGAAAAGGTCAAAATGATACCGGAAAAGGTCATAGGGTGTATCTTAGTGTATGAATAAAACTGATTTAAACTAAGTGGAAAAAAGTAAAAAAAAAGCCAAAGCCGATAGTAGATAAAAATAATAGGATTAATATTTTTAGTATCACTTATTTAAAGACAAGCAATTGGGGCACACACAATTTTTAAAAATCTGACGAAACTTCTCATAGAGTCCACAGGAGATAAGAATGCTGGCTTCTATTTTGGTAAACGAATTAGCATTGCCATTCAACGTGGCAATGCTGCCAGCATTCTGGGTACTCTGCCTTCTGGTGACGGCTTAGATTTTTAAGAGTTTGTTATAATTGTATATACTAGTAATTTGTTAATAATTTCAATAAAAGACTTAGGTACCCTCTAAAAATTATCAATTTAAGACTAGCAATAAATTAGATTTTAAACCTACAATTGAAACAGTTGAGTTTTTTTACATTCTCTTTGTTGTATTTCTAAGAATATTATGCCTGTAATTGTCTAATATTTTTTATAGGTAGATTGGAAACCCAAAAACAAATACAGTCGAAGACATAAATGCTATAACTTGTACCAGAGTTCAAAGCTATAAATACCAGGGGATCGGTATATATTCACAATACAATATTAATCAAATCAATATCAGTTGTATCAATTAATGAAATTGGTCTAACAAATTAAGCTGCTTATCTCAAGAGAACTTGAGTGGCAGTCTCACAAAAACTGGCATATCTATATCAGAATGGGATGGAACCGTGTTAAAATAAATATTGTAAGGCACATTTCTGGTATGAGTCGTGTTGATAAAGATTAGGATTGAATGTCAAATTTAATGTTATCCCACTTAGATCATATTTTCCGTATGATCTCAGCAGGACAGCATGACAATTTCAATTCCACATTTAAGCTACACGACTTATAATTTTGCATCGTGCCCATGAAGTAAATGTCACAAAGCATTTATGACAATAATCGATGCATGTACTTTAAGACGACAATCGTGACGCTGCGCGGGCGAAGACCGCCTGCGACACAGCAGGTTACGGACCCTATACCTAGGGATAGATTTTTTAACGATCAGCGAATTTTTGTTCCAGGGTTCTGGTTGTTTTCTGTGAATAATGAAAATATCTATCTGTGTAACCTATCGTGACGATGGTAAGAGGCCCGACGGTATGACACTAATCCCATGGGAGTTGGGGAGGCCCATTGTGTGGGACGCTACATTCGTCGACGCAATTGCATCTTCCCATCTTCCAAGGACATCCACGAGAGCTGTATGTATGATATTTTCTAGTACTATAAAGTGTTCATTTTTTCATTTATTCATTGTGCAAAATCACTTCACATCGTATCAAAAAAAAAGCCAAGATTTTCTCTCAGGTATCGTACAAAGCATTCCACTGAACATAGGAATTAAAACCTTAATGAAAAGCCCTAAAGTAGCTTCCTGGTCTCGTTTCATCTTTTTACAGTTGCCTTTTTACCATCTTAATTAAAATCATCAAACGGAAGAAGGTTCATTTGCATTTTACAAGAAAAACTTCAAAGCTTTGGGACAGGCGTTTTATTTCACCGAGCCGTCACGTGTCTCGCCCACCCCGCAACGAGACTACGCCGCCGCCGTCGCCGCGACTCAACCCGCGCGACAACCACGCAAGGGGAAGAAGCGGAGTGGCCGCGAACCTAATCGTGGCGCTCTGCCTCCGGGTCCTGAGAAGGGCCGCTGTGACAAGGAAGGCTTCGTACTTGTTGAAAGGAAGAAGAGGAAACCTACTTGTCGCAACCAGTGCGGGACCGCCGCACCGAACGCACAAGGGCAGCTGTGCCCGCTACGTGCCGAAGTACCAACCACGCAACTCTACGTGTCGTACACCGTGACCGCTGAGGAAGTGGCAAAGTACCTGAGGCAGAAGACCGGCATCGCCATGAGAGTTGAAAAATTGGTGTCAAGCCGTAATGTGAACTTCGGTTCATTTATGGTGAGAGTGCCGACGGATCAACTCTCCACGTATATGGACAGCGGGTTTTGGCCGAAACGTGTCGTTTACAGGAAATTCGTCGGACGCCTGTCAAACGACACCGCGCGTGCGTCATCGGAGCGTCGATGACTCGAATGTGTATATTATATCTATGTTAGTCTGTAAGGTATTTATTATATGGGCCCTAGTTAAGTTACATCTTGTAAATTTTCTTTGTTGCCTGAAATAAAGTTATTATTATTATTATTATTATATATCAAACCGTGACGTTCTTTTAGTCTTATTGACCTAGGTAGAGGAAAAAGTAATCAGTTGAAAACTATGCAAAAGCCAATTCGGTCCTTGGTTTTTAGGGTTCCGTCCCCAAAAGGTAAAACGGGACCCTATAATTAAAACTCCACTGTCTGTCCGTCTGTCACCTGGCTGTATCTAATGAATCGTGATAGTTAAACCGTTGAAATGAGAGGTAGTTCTGCTGATCCATGTCAATACCAGTCGTCGCGTCCCCAAGACGCTGGCTGCATTATCACGCTGTATGGCAATGCTGATGCGCTGCGCCAGATACTCACCAGCTCGGGTCACGCGTCGCATCAACTAGACACTCAGATATTTTTTGGAAACCTGGAGAGCCTCGGTACCCCACGGACCTTGAGTCTCGACTCAAGAGGAGCAAATGCGTATGTTCTGTCGAGACCTGCATATTTGAGCCTCTTGAGATCCTTAACGAAATCTACCGGTGCCCCAGCTAAAGTACCATGACAAATAGTATACAACAAAGTCGCTTTCTCTGTCCCTGTGTCCCTTTGTATGCTTGAATCTTTAAAACTGCGCAACGGATTTCGATGCGGTTTTTTTAATAGATAGAGTGATTCTTGTATATATATATTATTTGTTTTGACGAAGGTTTATACGTATAATAAAACCGTACGAAGCGAGGCGGGTCGCTAGTCTAACCATAACACAAGCTCTGCTTAGTTTCGAGCTAAATGCTGCTGTGTGAAATGTCCAGCATTATTTAGTATTTAGTTGATCCCCTCCATCAATCACACAAACCAAAACTACTTAAAATTTCACCACTGACTAAACAACAGACTTTATTAAAACCAAAGATCCCCAATTAATCTTAATTAAAGGTACTTTATCTAAAACTAAACCACGGTTTAAGCTTGAATTAAGCTTTGGTAAGCTGAGGATTAAGAGATAAATTGGATCTACTAGTCTAAATGGGTAAAATTATTCAATGTCTGTTGATTTTAATATATTTTGATCAGTGTCTCGCAATTGCTAAATAAAGGATTTATAACTTCATTGCCATAATTTGATCGAGGATTACAGGACAAATCGTAAAATAGTTTTTGAATTTTTAAAATAAAAAGTAACTATTAGTTTTCCATTTGGATTAGTGGCATTTAGTGCGGTATCATTTTGGAGTACCTAAACAACCAAGTCGCAAATCGTGCGTTTTGCAACACGGCAAAATAAACCAAAAATACGTGGCAATGCTACCAGTATTCTGAGCAATCTGCGTCATGAAGTTTATGATTTTCAGGAAATTTATATTAGTTTTAATACTACCGAGTTGTAATCTTTCGTTTTGCTATCTTTTGCTTTGGACTCAAACTCGATTTGCTTTATTTATTTAGAACTTAGATTCAAACTCAATTAGCTTTATTTCTTTTAGAACTTAGAGGGCTCTTGGACACTTCTGAAAACTTAAGTTACATAAAAAATTAAAACTTGGAAGTAAAGAGCTCACTTTGATTTTAGTTTTCTTCCTTATTTTTAGACGACTGACGTGGCACGGCGGGCGAAGTTCTGCCTGCGACGCAGAAGGTTGCGGGTTCGACTTCTCTGTCTGTACTACCTGCAAATATTGATTTTTATTATAAGTATATTGTAATTTTATTTATGATTATTAAGTATATCGGTCATATAGTACCTATCCATAATATAATGCTCTGTTTAGCTTAGGGCTAGATGATACTGTGTGGATTGTCCATCGTTATTTATTTGTTTCAAGGCAAAGAAGCGAACAAGAAACCTTTACCTAGTTAGGTTGTTAGTTCGAGTTGGAGCAACCGTCTCAATTATTTTTATCTTCTATAAGTCTAGATAATCTGATATTTTGTAGCGAGTCCTTTTACAATTCAATTTTTTTTCATTTTTGGTCTTCCTATTATTACGTAAATCAAATAATCAAATAATCAATATCTTTATTTCTTTAGGCTTACAAAATAAGCACTTAGACAAGTCAAATTTAATTCGCCTCAATTTTTTGTCCACTAGTGGAAGAGGCGAAATAGAAACCACTAGCATGTGTAAAACTTATGTGTCTAATACATGTTTGCCTTATAAATAATGACATACTATTGTCGATGTGGAACTGAGCGACATCTGGCCAAGCACTAACGTCATTGATGTAATCATTTATCACTAAGTATAAGAAAAATACATTCCTTTAAAACCACTTTCTTTTGAATATTATTAACCCTTAATGCAAGAAAGACGGTTTTTTACTTAATGCACTGAAAATAACACTGAAAATCTAAAGCGAAATTGATTTTAGAATCTTGCTTACGAAGGAAGAAAAGCCCCATTTCTTATTATATCGCAGAAGCGACACTTTGTGTTGGAAATGAGTTTATACCACCACGTTTATTATAAAAGTAGTCAAGCACACTGTTCGTGCATGCTGAGGGTTCCGTTGGGTTTTTTTTATAAAAGGATTCTGCTAGGACCTTTTGATGGTGTTTGATGATCAAACACACGATTGTATGATACCTTCTAGTGGAATAAAGTGTTAATTTAATTATTTAATTAAAATATTTAAATAAAAAATAATTATGAACATCATCCAACCATCGATCAAACTTATAAACTAAACATAAACTTTGTTTTATATTTTACATAGAAAACACTCATGTTAAAAATATCTATGTTAGTATCACCATAGTACACCAAAGTTATCGACATAGCTCAAAGAATTAGCAAGCTGAAGTGGCAATTGGCCGGCCATATCTCGCGAAGAACCGACAACCGTTGGGGTAAACGTGTTCTTGAGTGGAGACCGCGACTCGGTAAACGAAGTAGTTTAAGGTTTCATTTAAGTTAATATACAAAGTTAAGTTGGCTTCAGTTCATATTTTGTGCATTATTTATGATTTTTTTTGCGACTACAGTGACTCAGCTTGCTAAGATCCCCTTGCGACGACACTATGAATGTAATGTGTTATGTGTTCCAGTTATCTGGTATCCATAACACGAGCTATTATATATATTAATTGAGCCTAGACGATGTTCTTAAAATTTCTCCAGCATTATTTATATAAAACTTATTTATTTTATTTATAAATCGCAAAATTCTTTAAGAGATTTTTTTCCGTTAATTGGTAACATAAGCATGAAATAAATTGTTTACTTCGACTGTGCATGAAGGAAGTTATTTATTAGGTAAGTACTACTATTCTGTTATGGTTTTATGAATCGAAAATACATTCAAACGGAACCCTAAATAGGGGCATAATAAAACTGCAGTATAAAACAAAAACCTTCAAATCAGTGTTTATTCAAACGTCACGGGCAGCTTTGCAAAATTATTTGTGTTAAAATATAGGAAAATAAAAAACCGGCCAAGTGAGAGGCGGACTCGCACACGAGGGCTTCCGTATCTATAAAAATGGCAAAAACAATCACGTTTGTTTTAATTAAAAGGTAGTGTGCCTACTTATTTACGCAGGTAAACATGTAGAAAAAATATCAAAATAACTCGCTCACTCTTGCGCGGTATTCTGTGTGCTGGAGAGGGATGGGGGATTGGAAAATTACGTCTCAAGTTTTTGATTGTACTTAGAAATTATCAAGGATAATGTGAATATTCGCGCAACCACCATCTTTCTATTTATCCATCTATTCATCCGTCCATATTTCCAAACTTTTTCATCCCTACCCTACAAATATTACAAATACGAAAGTGACTATGTCTGTATGTATGTCTTTATCTAAGCTTGCTTAGCTACTGAACCAATTTAAATGAAATTTGGCTGGAGTCTGAAAAAGAACATAAACTATTTTTGAATGCGCGAAAAGGGTTTAATGGGGTTGAAATGGGAGATGAAAGATTGTATGGAAGTCATTGTAAGCTTGTCATTTTTGAATCTTATTTTTTAGACTTTTGATTAGTTAAATGTAAGTAAATATGAGATTCAATCTATTACCTATGTAAAAGTTTTACTCTTAAGGGAGTTAAATAAAACTTGAGGATTAAAGTTTTTATGGAAATATAAACGGTTTATGTGTCTGCCCAAAGTCACTATTCCACGCAGATGAAGTCACGGGCTCAACTAGTTTTATATATTAGTATGATGACAATGTGATTCATTTTGTAGTTACAGTTGGCGTATACAGTACCTAGAGAGTGTTTAAATTAAACAGAATCCGAAACGAGACACCCTGTATAAGTTGACGTCACTAAAGCTGGCTCAGCGTTCGCCGCGATTCAAAACCGCATCCAATTTAGTGTTAACAAATTGAACCTGCGAACTTGGATGTGCGAATACACGCATAGTAATTTAAGAATGGATGTGGTATTAATGAGTAATTGAGTGGAGACTGCGACTTGGAAAACGTAGTGTAGGATGCTCTCCGATTGTTTGTGACGGAAATGCCAAAGAATGAGACTGCTGACTTAGAAATCCTGCAAGCTGAAGAAAAGGACACTATACCCATACGACAACGCTTCGTGACTCTACGATACGTCAATAGCACAGCGTGTACTCAAATCACAGTGCCGGGCTACCCCTAATAATAATAATAATAAATAGGTACGTAGTGGGTAGACAAGGTCTGACTGAAGAAAGATAATTCACTATATCTATTTACTCTCTCCCTTACAGATATAAGTCAAGGCTCCCTAATTAAGGCGTATTGGGATACGGTATAAAGGGCCGTTTTAAATTGTAATGAGCCGGATCTTGAACGAGAGGCATTTATGGAGCATCCTGTATACCGGAAACTAAAGTTCCAATTATTTTACAATGATGGAATTCACAAAAACCTTACATATTTTCATACATACTTTCATTCCCTATTTTTAACAAATTTTTAATGTCATCTATAGATCCAATCGAAAGATTGTCTCGCACAATGATGACTAATAATATGCCCAGT
Organism: Eupithecia centaureata; assembly: GCA_944547425.1. Classification (NCBI taxonomy): domain Eukaryota; kingdom Metazoa; phylum Arthropoda; class Insecta; order Lepidoptera; family Geometridae; genus Eupithecia; species Eupithecia centaureata. The sequence goes on from OX155696.1 coordinate 8,495,833, forward strand.
AGTTTGTAGATAAGTGCTGATGATAATGGAAATCAATTCACCATATCTGCTTACTCTCTACTCCTTTACAGATACAAGTCAAGACTCCCTCTAATTGGGATGCGGTATCGAGATCCGTTTTAAATCGTAATGAATGACCCGGATCTTGAGCGAAAGGCATTTATGGAGCACCTTGTATACCAGAAACTAAAGTTCCAATTATTTTACAATGATGGAATTCAAAAAGACGTTACATATTTCAGTACATACTTTCATTCCGTATTTTTAACAAACTTTTAATATCATCTATAGATCCAATCGAAAGATAGTCTCGCAAAATAACGACTAATAATATGCCCAGTAGTTTGTAGATAAGTGCTGATGATAATGATGATGGAAATCAAGTCACCCTATCTGCTTACTCTTTACTCCTTTACAGATACAAGTCAAGACTCCCTCTAATTGGGATGCGGTATCGAGATCCGTTTTAAATCGTAATGAATGACCCGGATCTTGAGCGAAAGGCATTTATGGAGCACCTTGTATACCAGAAACTAAAGTTCCAATTAATTTCATATGATTGAATTCGATGGAATTATGGGATATTATTAAACGGAATATAAGATTTTACATATCTATTTTGTTATACCTAACCCTTAAGGGTAGAATTTTAACAAACTTTACATGTCATATTTCGATCCAATCAAAAAATCGTCTCGCATGACAACGACGATATGTCCAGTAGTGGGTAGACAAGTGCTGATGATAATGATGATGGAAATCAATTCACCATATCTGCTTTCTTTGTACTCTCTTACAGATAAATAAGTCAAGGCTCCCTCTAATTGGAATACGGTATCGAGGGCCGTTTTAAATCGTAATGACCCGGATCTTCAGCGACAGGCATTTATGGAGCAACCTGTATACCGGAAACTACAGTTCCAATTATTTTATAATGATGGAATTCGATGGAACGGAATATTTTTATGGAGCAAATTATTATAAATATCCACGGGTATCTATCGCGATTATTTACTTACCTATGTTTCCCGAGATAAGTACTCGTGGATATTTATAATGATGTGTTCTGATCGCGTAAGCTTAGAAAACTTTTTTTTTATTGAGGTTGAAGGAGGAATAAGATTTTGTTTGCTGGATAAATCCATGCTCTATTTGCAATATGATTTTAGTGGCGTAGCGGTCGAAGGTCTGACTCTAAGGAATAAGGTTGCGGCTTCGATGCCTGCCTCCGGAAAAATGTTTGCATGATAGTATTGAGCGTTCTGGGTGTTTCTGTTTTTATGGTAAATAATATATTTATATTATGTTTGTATTGATATAGTGATAATTATTAAACTATTTACTAATGATGTACTATGTACTAAATTAATTCTTTATTAACAAGGAAAAGTATAAAGGAACAAAAACAAATCAAATCAATTATTTACAATTGTAACAATCGAGCCATTGTTTTTTTATTTATATTTCATAATGTTGTGTGTCTGGGTCATTTAGGTAAATAAGCGCCCGAATTTCCAATCACTTCTTATAACTAATATGCCGAAAATAGACTAAAAAACGAGAGAAAACGAGAGAGAGCAACAGTGGTACAACTCTGAGTAAAGTTGAAAACACACTGAAGCCAGAGGCGGAGCGGAGGCGAAGGCATGCGAGTTGTATTCTATTGAATCATATGAAAGTCTACACACACACCGCAGGCCGTGGCGGCGTGGTGCCATAGGAAAAAACCGGCACGCCTTCGCCTCCGCTCCGCCTCCAGCTTCTGTGTGTTTCGAACTTAAAGCTTTTTCACTACAGAATAGTTTCGTTTCTAAGACCTTAATGCAGCTTCTATAATACCCTAACAAGCAAAATTCAATGCCCTGCATAGCTCCTAAGCAAGCAGTGAGTGTTATCATTTTCGTTGGCTACCAATCTCTTGCCTATCTCCCTTCAGTTGAGGTTGCTACTCACCGCAAAAGCTGAGCAGTGGAATAAGATGAAAAGTTTCATTTAGCTCGTCATAAACAATTTTTTTTATATTTAACTAGTAGGTATAAACATCACTACATAGTATAAAACAAAGTCGCTTTCTCTGTTCCTATGTCCCTATATCCCAATGTCCCTTTGAATGCTTAAATCTTTAAAACTACGCAACAGATTTTGATGATTTTTTAATAGATAGAGTGATTCAAGAGAAAGGTTTAAACGTATAATAAAACCGTGCGAACCGCCGGGGGCGGGTCGCGAGTTTGAAATAAATATCAAACATACTAGAATAACTTGAATGAAGCCACTAAGTGTTTTTTTTATATAAGTAGTAAAAAAAATATACGAATCTATACCTGCTGCTTTGCTCGCGTTGCTCCTACGGAAACTTTTTAAGGCTATTTCTAAAGGAGATAACAAAACAGATTTATGTAATGAAAAGAGGTCTATGTTTTATTTCAGGGCTAGAACTACGTTTATTCTTAACTTCAGCCCGTTCCATTCATTAGTTTTTGAATGAGGCACAGACATAAAAACGTTTGCGTTTATAAAACACATTAAAATTGGTAATTCCCTAATTTCCTTTTTATTTATTTACTAGCAACCCGCCCGGCTTTGCACGGATTTATTATACGTATAAACCTTCCTCTTGAATCACTCTATCTATTAAAAAAAACTTCATCAAAATCCGTTGCGTAGTTTTAAAGATCTAAGCAGTCAAAGGGATATAGAAACAGAAAAAGCGACTGTTTTATACTATGTAGTGATGATGATGATATATTATATTACAAACAAATAAAACAATGTTTTTTATGCATAGTAAAAACGTATGCAATGTCTGTGACAGAATTAAGTTAGTTGAACCTCACGAAACTATGTCTGTGAAGTTCTAGCCAGGAATTATTATTAATTAACTTACTTTACGATGATGATACACGGTTTCCACAATACCCTACCAGTGAAACTTCTATGCGCTGCATAGTTGCGCTAAGCGGTGTTACTATAACTCCCTTATACCTCTCGTTATAACAAGTTTGATAAAGCTTTGTTACGTAGTGGTTTGGAACTTTCATTGGGTATTTCGGACTAGTAGATCATTTTATGAGTTTATTTTAGATATAACAATAACAATGGTTTAATCAATAAATAATAATAAATAATGCTCGACAATCCACACAACATCATCTAGCCCCAAGATAAGCAGAGCTTGTGTTACGTTTAAAGAATTTTATTTCTCATAAAAACATTACAGTTCACTTAAAATGAGATAGATCTAAAACAGTAAGTACTTAATCTAATTTAAAGTAGGTATATAAATAGCTCCTGGGCTCTGAGGCTTATTTTAAATTCTTATGTAGGTATACATAACTAATCTAGTGTTAGTCTAGGGTTGTACTTATATTTATTATGTATATATATTATTATATATTATTCTTTTGACAAGACATGTGCTTTCAACATGTTTTTATACACATTAATGCTATCACACTCTTTTATGCTATTTGGTAAATTATTAAAGATACGTGCTCCGTTATGACGTTGTGTTATGACTAAGTAGGTACTAGGTGACTGTTAGACAATGTCATTACATAGATAAATATTTTTAGTAATATTGCAAATCTTGTTTAATGGGTAATAGATAACTGATCTATATCTATCTAGCTATATCTATCATACATAAATATTTTTACTATAAATAGAAAACACTCAGAACTTCGCAACAAACATTGAAGATCGCACAAATTTTTGATTCAAGTTGGAAATCGAACCCGCAACTTCCTGCCTCGCAGGCGAATCTTCGCCCACCGCACCACATCGTTTGTCATGTTGAGTGACAATGATTATCATGGTGAAAAAGATACGATGCCGTTTGCAGAAGCTTAAGAAATTGTGTTATAGATAATAAACATTCAAATAATATTTCATCATCATCATCAGCCTAAGGCTCAAAAGAACAAAGCCTTTTGAGTTAGTTTAGTGATTATCATAGTGTGCATAAGTGCTAATTTAAAGAACACATGAAAAAAGTGTATTCCCCTTAATTAGAGACAATAAGAAAAGTGCCAATGGACACGTTCTCAGTAATAAGTTTTTAAAAAAGTAAGTTAAAACTAAATTACCCATTAGCCAAATCTATGGCTAGATTGTAATGTTACACTAGTATATTTCGATTGTATCTAATGTATGCTAGTAAATAAAGGGAAAAAAAATCATCAGCCTATATCAGTTCACAAGCAGCAATCAACCTATATTAGTCCAGCAGTGGACTAATATAGGTTGATGATGATGATGATGATGATATCAGTTCATACTACACATGGGCCTCCCCTAATGAGCGCCATAGCGCCCTGTTTTCAGCTTACCGCATCCAGCATCTGCCAGCAGTCTTCTGCAGATCTAATTTGGAAGTCGTAATTCTAAATTCACACTCAAAATTCGAACTCCTTCGAATCGAATAAAATTAGTGCAAAAATTCTGCTATTCCTAATTCAAACTTCGAACACCACACTAAACTCAAAACTACATCGAAGCAAACTTCAATCGCCTCACTTTTTGAAATTCGAACGTCAAACAACTGAATAATTTTTTTCGACACGGAATGCATGATGAATGTTACTTACCTACAATTGAACTTTATTATGGTGGGTAGAAAAAAAAAACTTTCTTTTTCAAAATAACACCGACTAATTTAGCACGTACAGTTATTAGTTAAGGTTCAAAATTGCTTGTAATTATTTAACATCACGCGTAAGAAGCTCATTTATCCTTATAACACTTTATTACTCTGCTCTGTTTAATTGTTGGTGAAACATTTAATCCCCTTGTCGAGTAAGTTGATTACTGTTTTATATCTACTTTAAACCTTATTTTAAGGTTTTTAAAGAAACTTTTTCTTATTTTTAAACTTTTTACTTATTTTAAGGTTTTTAAAGAAACTTTTTAAGTGGCATTGTAGTGAGTGAAACGATTGATAGTTTTTTCTAGTTTTTTCCGAGAACAAAAACGATTTTTTTTTCGTGAACAGACCTTTATTTTACCTCTATTTGGCCTTATGATAAGAGGCGATGTGGCCGATGACGTATTATTAAGTACTGCTGGGTGTACATCCCATTGTTGCCTGGAAGACATCGCTTGAAGTGATAAGGCCATTGTACAACTTTCATTTCATCTAATGTGCACTTATATTATTTACTAACAATATAATTTATTATCCTACTTAATATTATAAGCGCGAAAGTTTGTAAGTATGGATGGATGGATGGATATTTGTTACTCTTCCGTTCAGTAGTTTTTACGTGAAAGAGTAACCATATGGAGGAAATTTGTCAATGAGATAGATTATCTGGAGTAACACACGGGCTATATTTATCACGGGATTCCCACGGGAACGGGAATTACCTCGGTTGAAACCGCGAGGCGCTGCTAGTTTATTATAAAATAACAATAATATTAAACCACTACATAGTATAAAACAAAGTCACTCTCTCTGTCCCTATGTCCCTATGTATGCTTAAATCTTTAAAACTCTGAAACGGATTTTGATGTGTTTTTTTTAATAAATAGAGGGATTCAAGAGGAAGGTTTATACGTATAGTAAAACCGTGCGAAGCCGGGGCGGGTCGCTAGTATTATTTATAAGTTATGTATTCTTCGAGATGAATAATCTCATAAAAGATAGAGATCCAAGCACGAGAGAAGGTCTCTGTACTGTGTTCAGGTACTGTGTATCGGCATTTAGTCTCTGTTTGGTCCATTATGCGTGGTTTTTGCTAGCATAGCCAGCCTAACTCCGTCACGAACCGCAGAATCTTCCTGGGATCTTTGCAGGCTTCGCGGAGTGACCTCGGCAGGTTGAGGATTTCTGTTCGTTGTGCTGTTACTCCCTTGCATTTCAGGACTACGTCAGCTGTTTCGTCGTCGCTGAGACATCCTCTGCAGATAGGGCTGTCCGTCGCTCCGATGGTGTATAGGTTTATATAAGACTAGCTGGTGCCCGCGACTTCGTCTGCGCATGATTAGTATTTCGAGTACTCGCGATTTTACTTGCGTAATGGGATTTTCGGGATAAAATAAGCATTATGTGTTATTCCAGCTTATAATCTATCTCTGTGCCAAATTTCATCCAGATCCGTTCAGCAGTTTTTGCGTGAAGTTCCAGCTTATAATCTATCTCTGTGCCAAATTTCATCCAGACCCGTTCAGCAGTTTTTGCGTGAAGGAGTAACAAGCATCAATCCATCTATCAATCTATCCATTCATACTTACAAACTTACGCGTCTATCAGTTCAATTCAGTTTGATTCCCCTAGGCTATACGGGTTTTCAAAAATTCTCACAGCATCTGAACGACGCGTGTGTACGCGTCGTTCAGATGCTGTGAGAAATTTTTGAAAACCCGTATAGCCCAGGGGAACCAAACTGAATTCCGGGATAAAATGTATCCCATGTCCAATCGTCCCGGGTTCCATTCGAATTCATTCACTTCCGTCGTGATGCGTGGTTAGAGATTTCTTCTTTCACCCTCTCTCCCAGGGGAACCTTACCGAATTCCGGGATAAAAAGTATCCCATGTCCTTCCTTGTAGTATGAACTCAAATCGTCCCGAGTTTCATTCCAACTCATTCAGTAGTTTCGGCGTGATGCGCGGTAAAAGAATTTTACTTTCATACCCTCTCCCATGAGAACCTTACTGAATTCCGGGATAAAAAGTATCCTATGTCCTTCCTCGTAGTATGACCTATAATCATGCCGAGTTTCATTTCAATCCATCAAGTAGTTTCGGCGTGATGCGCGTTTACGATACAGACAGACAGACAGACAGACAGACAGACAGACAGACAGACATGAATGAAAAAAAATACAGTTTTGGCTTGAGTATCGATAATAGAGTGCCCTCCAAAAAAAATTTTCAAAATATCTTCAATGTACAGAATTGGACCTGTTACAGTTTTATTATAAGTATAGATAGAACGAGGAGACTTCAAGCTCTTCTGAAATGTTTTGAAAAACATGATTTACATAACTACGATTTAATCAACTAAATACAACGTAAAAGATTACACGGGTGAAAGCTAATAAAATTATAATTTAATATCGTTGCTAAGATTTTCGTATCATCTATTCACGGCTGATTAATATTAACGTGTGATGAAAGGCATTGTTTTTAAAGCCTCCTATTCACATGCCGTCTTTGTAAGGTCTCGGAAGTTGAATATGAGTATAATAATAATGATCACAAATATTAACGTTACACACAATACACAATAATTATTATTGTGTATTGTATGTTTAAAATAAATAATGTGGGTACATGCAACATTAAGACTACCGACACGCCTGCGACGTAGCAGGTTGTGGTTTCGATTCCCGCTTAAGGACTAATGTTAGTACGATCTGCAATTATTTTTTATATATAAATTGTGAATTATATAAATAACAAGGCACAGTACCAGACTAAAAATATATTACGATTAATTTTAACCTGTTCTTTAATATTTATGTTATAAAAGGTTTTATGTTATAATATGTAAATCTGATTTTTTCCAGCGTCTTAGGGACGTCCCGTTTGGTAAATAATAGATAAAAATCAGATGACGTACCTGGTGATCAGATGTCTGCAACTTTCTACAGTTAGTTAAGCTTGTTTCAACGGAGGTGATAAGTTTACAAACTCCATTATTTATTATTTTGTAATAGAATACAGTGAAAAGATCCAAAAATTCACTGATGAAACCCGAGTAAATGAATCCCAAATTTGCAAGGCTCAGAAATATGATTGTCTCATAAAAAATTCAAAGTAAAGTTTACCTGGATTTACGGTGAGCGTAGCTTAGAAAAATACAACACTTTTCGTTAGCCTTAAGCCTTTGAGCCAAATAAAAAAGTTTGTTTGATTTCCACATGGTTTTAGTCCGTAGTCTTTTATTTACTTACGCGGTAAATAAAGCATAGTACATATTTAGTGAAATTTAATGTAATACCTATTATTCAAGTACCTTATTTTATTTTATATGCCATTTTTTGGTCAGATAAAAATGTCTTTATATTTATGTCTTTATATTTTCATCTTTATATAGGACATGAAATAGTATACCTAATAAAATATTTTTTAATATTATGAGTGACGGTTTGAGAAATTTTTAATGAATAGCTTAATTAATAAAGATTATAAATATTATCCATGCAAGTTCGGGTACAGCGAAGTCTATTTAATTACTTTTCCAATAAAACAATTTTTTTGTAAAATGCTGTAAGATAATTTTGAGAAAGATCTCTACTGAAGCCATCTAATATTGTAGGTTTTGGTACAAAGCTGTTTTGAAGTTATAATTTTAGTTTTTTTTTTATTTCACTATATTACAAATTGAATTATATTATTTAAAAGTGTCCAAACTCCAAAACCACGACAACAGACCGTATGCAGATTTGTAAAATTAAACTTCGTGTAAAGCCCGGGAAAGTTATGAGATAACTCTCCACGAATACTTTGAATGGAGATTTCTTTGTTAATGAAGTTTGTTTGGGATTTTTATTAAAAATTATACAGGTTGTGGATGAAAAATTTAGTTTTCTTACACCGCCACGCTTTGATAGGCCTTTTATTTAAATAATACTGGATCGATGTTGTTTTGGACCTAAGTTGGTAGATTTTGGATCGAAGTAGCGCACTCATTATTCTCTCTCTCATCAGCACACTTGGTCCACTTCCGACCGAATGTGCCTCACTGTAGTCACTGTAGTTAAAACGAGTGGTCTTAATTTTCTACTATTTTATTTTTATTAATAACTGGCTGTGTCCAACGGCATCGCGCACATTACAATTTATTAAAAAAAATTCAAACTCAAAATTCGAACTCCTCACAAATCAAACAAAATGAGTTGCAAAAACTCTGGTATGATTCAAATTTCGAACACCACATAAAACTAACAACATTGACGCAAACTACAATCGCCTCACTTTTTGAAACAAGAACGTCGAAAAAAAGAAAAAAAAATCGACCGAATTCATGATGAATATTTCTTACCTAATTTGTAATAAAGTTGACTTTTATTATTATTTATTTTTTATTAATAACTGGCTGTGACCCACGGCATCACGCACATTAAAATTTATTAGTCTAATTAAGAACAATCCGATCCGATTGATTTTGGCAAGTTTTTTTTGGTGATTGTGATGATGACTATTTAATTTTCGTAACGTTTATTTTCATACTGTGCATAGGCAGCTTTAAAGGCGTTATTAATATACCTTCCTAATTATAAGATTACGTTGTGATATTATTAGAACAACGGAGATATTTAGATTATGATCTTTGCCCCAGTACTAGTAATAATAAATATTATATTATGTTCACCTTACATGGTATGTTGATAAGGTATCCACCTATTTTTGATTCTCACAAAAATATTACGCTAGGCGCTACGGCATCGTAGCGCCATTGGGTGTGTATCAGATAAGTATCAGAAGGTTCAGGTCCGTATCATGATCATAATCAGCCCATATCAGTCCACAGCTGGACATAGGCCTCCCTTAATGAGCGCCATAGCGCCCTGTCTTCAGCTTGCCGCATCCAGCATCTGCCTGCAGTCTTTCGCAGATCGTCATCCCATTGCAGTTTGGGTGACGAAAAGACTCGACGTAGTTTTCCAAACGCTGTCCAGCCAAGCTGGATCCTACCGTTATTTATTATTGGATGAAATGCATCGCATAACAAAGCATGACAATGATAATAATAGAGTTAAAGTGATAAAAATAACTCGGGAAAACCGTCAGGTTTAATATGTCAATGTGATACTAAATAATTTAATTTATATGCGACAGACTTTATGGTACACCTGGTTTTCCTAGGTTACCGATTACCAAGTGACCACTCAAACTGGCCAACGAGAGGGCATAGAAACCAAAAACACATAAAATCCAGCCAAGTGAGAGTCAAGTCACGTGTTAAAAAGTCATGTCATGTCATGTAAAGTCATGTACCTGTAAGAATAGATGTAATGTTTTGAAATAAATACAAATAATTGAAAATACAAATGTTTACTGTATGAGAAACCTTAACTTTTTTTTGTTGTTATAGTGGCAACAGAAATAAATAATTTGTGAAAACTTTAACTGTATTACTATCGCGGTACTTGAGATACAGCCTGGTGACAGACAAGGCGGATGGACAGACGGACAGATAGTGAAGTCTTAGTAATAGGGTTTCGTTTTTACCCTTTAGGTACGGATCCCTAAAAAATGTGACATTACTATCGACTATCAAACTTTATACTGTCATAGCCAAATGCGCGTTTACGAAACAGACAGACAGACAGACATGAATGAAACAAATTACAGTTTTGGCTTGAGAATGGATAATAGAGCGCCCTCCAAAAAATTTTTTTAAAATATCTTCAATGCACAGAATTGAATGAATGAATGAATGAATGAATGAACACTTTATTGTACTAAAAAGAAAATACACATAAAAATCTTACTTAAATCTAATTAAAAACAAAATAAACATAGTCCAAAAGGCGGCCTTATCGCTGAGAGCGATTTCTCCCAGGCAACCTTTTAGTGAGTGAAACATAGATATAAGAATTGGGTAGGTAGTGCACAGATAGTAAAAATAATAATAATAATAAAACAATTAACAGATAAATGAAGAACATACAATACGTAACTTTCTAACAAAACAAAATAAAACTAAGGAGAGACTAACGAATAAGAAGAACATGAAATTAATGATTTTTGAAGATATAGGAAAATTGAAAATTGAATTAGAGAATTGGACCTGTTACAGTTTTATTATAAGTATAGAAGATAGCATCATAGTCTAGGAACACCACAAACTGTGACATGCATTCAAAGTATATTCCGTCATCTGATATTCCTTATTGTAAGCTCGTACATTACGTTATGAAAACGTGTCTAAAATGTTATATAATTTTGATAATTAAATTCCCCGAGTTCGTGTTCATTTTAGCCTTATTATCTCCCTTATATACTCGAGTATTCTCATAGCAGTATTTAACACAAACGATGTCATAAAACTAAGTATATTACACACGCTATAACAATAATGTGGTAAGATTATCGCTGCGTGAGAAGAACGCCTTATGACACTACGTTAGTAGTCTTCTAGGTGAAACACCTTCAGCAGATTATTTTGACACGCGGAAATATTTTTGCAGGTGATGCTGTGTGGATTTTCCAAAATTATTTATTTATTTAAAGCGTCGCAGAATATAATGTTTCTATGATCTGAAGATACCTTACGTTTCAAGTCTTTGTGTATGGGTATGCATTAACACATTTACTGTCCATTCTTATAGGCCCGCCAACCCGAGGCAGCTCTTATTGCAGATTGTCGTCCATAGGCTTTGAAAGTATTCTAGTCTAGATTTTATCTAGAAATGTAAAATGTCAGCTCGATTGAGCTGTTGGCATTGTGTTGACTAGTTACAAACACATAGGTACCTATTTCACATCTTCACAAACGTCTTTTGTCTTTCAGGTTTTCCGTTCGTTGGTAAGGAGAGATCATTTGAACACAAAATAAGTTGGTGTGTAGATTTGTGTAGCATTTTCCCCTGAATACTCAAACGTATCTTAGATATATGCATGTCTCAAGTAGCAATTTTTTGAGAGGTTTTGATGAAATTAGTCGATTGAGATGAGCTCCATTTAGTTTTTTGAGTATGGGTTAGTTTATATTTTGGATAGATTTTCATAGATTGTCTAAGCATGTATAAACCTTGCCTCTAAACATAAGTTAGATATATTTAGTTAGAACGAAGAGTCAGTGCATATAATATGTATACCTACCACTATGGTTTATGGTAGAGTTTTCGTATAAGGGTAATTAATTATTTAAGTTAAGAAATATCCTAATGAGTATTACATACTCTGTAAACCTGTGTCAACCAATTTTGAAAATAAATACTTTTTATTATTATATTATCTCTTCTTCTTCTTCCGGACCCTAACCCACGCTAAGTGGGGTCGGCACACTATGTATTCTTCTACCATTCTGCTCTGTTATTCGTCATCATATTATAAACACTTATATAAAAAACCAAATCTATCCTACAAAATGAATATCCATGGCAGTACAAACTCACATAAAGTAAGTAAAGCGATGCCTCAGATCAATATTCATTTAATTTCTCTTGTTCTACGTGTAGGTAACACTCCGCTGGATTGTTACTTAATCTACAAGTTCCTAATGAAATGAAAACTGGGTTAAGCTGTTGTCACACTAAACTTACGTACGCTTCGCGCTTGAGATTTGCCTTCGCTGCGTATTTACAGAAATATACCTACTGAAAATAGAGGCAAGACAATGCACTTTTTATATGAAAGCTGTGAATAAAGCCAAAGTTAATACAGATTTTTCAAAACATGCAGAAACACTTACACAGAAAATCAATATATTATAAATTGGCTAAATATATCACATGAGACGTTATTACATTTGATGCGGCTACTGGCAAAAGAACAAAAAATATTGAGACTGAAGACACTTTTATTGGAAGTGAAAAAACGGCCATTGGCTGCTATTATTTATTCAAAGATTTATTGCGTCAATCATCGACGCTATAAATCTCTGAAATATCCAAATAATCTGTGAAAGGGTGGCCTAGTGAGACATTTTTATCCCCTGTGTAACATATAATATATCTACAGTATTCTACAGGGTATTGGTAATACACAACGTGAATTGCAGATTCATCCCATCATCGTTAACAGTTTGTGAAGACACCAGATTTTTCTTCTTTGACTTCTTATTACTTACTAAAAATATCTCACAATTTATTTAGCTCTTTCATAGAGTCCACAGGAGATCAGAATGCTGGCTTCTATTTTAGTCAACGAATTAACATTGCCATTCAACGTGGCAATGCTGCCAACATTCTGGGTACTCTGCCTTCTGGTGACGGCTTAGATTTTTAAGAGTTTGTTATAATTGTATAGTGAGTAATGTGATCTAATTATGTTATGCTCTTTCAGAGATATTCTAAATACTTAAATGTAAAATCAGCCGTGACAGTTTTTCTAGGTACTTCAGACAAAAATCTTCAGACTCTACAACTAGATGTTATTCCTTAGAAATCATTTCATAATGTTATTATTAGACAGAGATACTTTATTTAAGACTTAACTTATAACCGTCTCTGTAAAATACGTCAAGCACAGTGTGTTTATACCTTAACTTGTTCTAACATGCTTCACATGCTCATATTGCTTTAGCTAATGATAATGAGAAAACTAAAGCTCCATTCGTTTGGTTTACGAGATACCAACAATGGGAACTAACTCTTACGTCGGTTTCATATAACATTTTGCTACTTATTTCAAAGCTTTTATTGAATGGCCTGTTAATACGTGTGGAACACATCTCACAACTGAAATTTAGACCAGTTATATACAAATACAAAATAATTTATTTACCAAAAAGAGATATATGCGACTTAATGATAGGGTACCAATTGTTACAGTTACAATATTTACTGATATTATTGGGAGACATTATTTTTACCTAAGGGGACCTTAGGCACTAGGCTAGTCCTATATCGCGGGAGACCCGAGTATACAAATCGAATATCAATGTTTCCTCAACATATCTCGTTTTGCTTGCTTTCAATAGGTCATGGCTAAAAATCAGTTCTTTTGCTTCCTTGGCTAAATATCACACGGAGCCAAGGTCTTTTTGACGTACTGCAACACCTATAGACATTATACCTTGATTTGAATTACCTGTACTGTTATAAGTTAAATTAAGAGCTAGCGCGCACTGGTGACTTTTGTCAGCGTGACTGTTTTGTCACTCTTATCAAGTCCGTGGATATGTATGGAGATGCGCGCATGTTACAACGTGACAACTGGGTGATAATCCACACATCTCCATACATATCCACGGAGTGACAAAACAGTCACGCTGACAAAAGTCACCAGAGCGCGCTAGCTCTTAATTTATTATTGTCTATTTTTACTAGTGTAATGTTTATCTGTTGTATTTTGTATGTGTATGTCTGAAATTGAATTTAATAATTACCTACTCAAATGCTTATTTAGGCTGTATTTAATTAAATGCTGTAAAATGAGAAACTCTACCTAAAGTATTACCTTTTAATTGCTTAGTAGAAATCCAATTAAAATATGTAACTAACTGTAAATACTTAGTACGGAAGCAAAAAACTTTAGAGTTCAAAATATTCCAGTTCAATGAAGAAAATTATTTTAAAATGCTTATTTGCAAACATTTCCCACAAAAATCTGTAAAACTTCAAAACAAGGCAAACCAAACCTTTCAAATCTCTCTAGGCACTGAAATGCTCGAGCCCGTAAACCTCAGGAATCGTAGAGTCTACGAGCGTTCAAACACAGGATTTTCAATGACCCCACAGAGTTGCCAGCTTTGCTCTGCGTGTTTCCGCCTTTTTCTAAATCTAATAAGCTTTCCTTTTACATTTCAGGAAAAACCTTTGTAAAAGGTGTCCGAAACGAAAATAATGTTGATTTTGTCAAACAACGCTTAAATTTTAACAAAACTTGTTTGATTTTTTTTTGTTTTTGGAGAATGTTTTGTAAGGTACCGAAACAAGCGACCACCTATAGTTTTTGTAAGCCACTCTCTCATATGCCATTTGATTCTTCTGTTTATTTACAAAATTTAGCTAAAAACAAGTTAATTTTTAAACAAGTTGATTTTTTGGATTTGATACCAATATGTAACAGCATAATCTAGAAAAAAATCACCGCAGCTGGCAACCCTGGCCCTGCTTCCTAAGGCAAACAGAACGAGCAAATAGACTCGCGAGGTCATCAAATAACGTCCAGATTTGCTTATTCATTTGAGTGGGTAATTAATATTCATAGCTGGAAACCCAGAGACCGAAACGGGGTTGGTATGATTTAAGGTTTGTGGGTCGGATACTTTTGTGTTTTTGTGGTTTAATTGATTTTCAGTCACACACTACGTAGTGTCGATTTTAAAGATTTGTTTTTATGTGTGTTTGTGTGTGTGGTATAGGTACCCATTAGTATCATCACTGAGTGGTGTGGCATACAATAATTTAGGTTAATTTTACTTAGATATGTTATGATTTATAAATTATTTTTGTAAAAATGCGGGAACGGCAGAAATTTAAAGACTCGGTCGTAAAATTTTTTATCTATGTTATATTTGATATCTTTATATTTTTTTAATAGACCGTTGATATAAGTACCTATTCATACCCTTTGGTTCCTGCGCGTATATCTATTTATGACCAATCCAATGTCACCCGGACCATATAGATTGTCAAATTCATCTTTGACGTTGTTGGCTAAATAAAAGGTGCTTTGAAATTTTCCTCTACAAACTGAATAAAATGTGCTCCTCTAAATCTCACTTGGCCTAGTGCGATTTAGAATAGCACACGAAGGGTTCCGAAAGATTATCTGTAAGTACGACTAAAAAAACATTGTCTGTTGTGAAGGAGTGGCTCCTTCACAACAGATTTTAATTAAAATAAAAATAAAAATTAATTTAAAATTAAATTGAAATTAATTTAAATATTTATTTTATTGTGTTTTTGGTAGATATTTGTTGTTAAGGGGAATAGGATATAATATATCAACAAATATAGGTACAACATCCGTGAACATTTTAACTGTTTTCAAACTATCACGGTTTATGAGAAACAGCCTGGTGACGAACAGATAGACAGATGGACTTGGACAGTGGAGTCTTATTAATAGCTTTCCGTTTTACCCCTTCGGTACGGAACCCTAAAATCAGTTTTCCTAGAGCAAAAATTATGCAAATTGAAATCCGTCAAATTGTACCCAATCCTATTATCATAAATCTCGGCCCACTTCTAGCAAGAAATTAATAAGATGACCCAGAGCCACTTCTACCTGCCGTAAGTGGTACTAGACCAACGTTTGTTAAGTAATGGGCTCTCTATACGGCTGGTGGTCATGGAGTGTCCCATTCAAATTAATTGCGGGGGCAAATGAGCTGTGGATTGGGAATTCGGGTCTTAAGGATAATCATTGGAAAGCTGTTATGCGTGAAGTTAACTTTGAAAGGGCTTTAATTTGCAATGATAGAGATTGCGATATCAATCTTAACGAAATAAATACCTCTACATAAACAACAACAACATAAAAACATTGTGTTTTTACAAATTGTGTTTTCTCCAGTGGGTTACGATAACTTTGAAAGGGCTCAATAGTTTGCCCATTATCGATTAACTTATCTCCAATCTATATGTGATTGAAAGGGCCATTATTACTCAAGGCCCGTCGAAGTCTAAAAACTGTTTTGAGATACTATTTATTTTCTGAGAAATTACTCTAAGTGGCGTACGCACTATTCAATTAAATTGTAGGCCTAGCCTAGCGGTTTACCCGCGGTGATTACCGGTCCCGTAGGATTCCGAGATATAATATAGCCAATGTATTATTCCAGACTTTAATCTATCTTTGTACCATATTTCATCTATATCGTTCAGTAGTTTTTGCGTGAAAGAGTAACAAACATCCATCCATCCATACTCACAAACTTTCGTGTTTATAATATTAGTAGGATCAGTTCTATATTAATAATCTTTGTATGAAACCTCCACATCCATCCACACCAATTCAAATTTAGAATGTAGCAAACATTCGATTCGATTCCCATTTCGTTCATTGCAACTTTCGGTTGAAAATATAACATTTTTAAACTAAAAGTTGCAGTGATGAGCGCAAATAGTAAGAGGCCATAAGCCGTATGAGAAGTATAAAAAAGACGTAAGACCACATTTGGGCCAGGCGGGACCAAGAGCCACTTTTATCTAAATAGCCTATTCGGGAAGGAGCTCCGACGTTATGGTTGTACTAAAGTGTTTGGGTTTATTCTGAATTTGTTCGTTATGTAACAGGTAAAACTTTTAGGTGTATACAGAATGATCACAGAGGTGCAGTAGTTGAAATGAAATCTGAAATGCAAAAGGTTGAGGGTTCCCACCGCCGAATCATCATCATCATCAACATATATAAGTCCACTGCTGGACATAGGCGTCCCCTAATGAGCGCCATAGCACCCTGTCTTCAGCTTGACGCATCCAGCATCTACCGGCATTCTTTCGCTTGCCGGGATGACGATCTATCATCCTGCCTGGCACCGCGGAATAAATGTAGTTTATTACTGGGCGAGCACAGAGCGCAGTGGTTGAAATGCTGCATGGAATGTAAGAGGTTTATGGTTAAGTTCCCAGCGCAGGATAAATGTTTATTTGGTCTGGAAATGTCTGTATTTTTATGTCACATGTATTCGGAACTATAAAACTTTTCTCACGTGACGCAACGCAATGGTTTCGACTGAAGATAAACGTTGTAGTAACTAAATTTATAGCTATCACAAAACATGCAGAGTTGAGATACAGAGTACGAATATGTAGAGTACTACACAATCTGATGAATAAAAATATAAATTTAATATATCTAGTGCAAATGGTGGAGGTATATTACGAGTAGGTACCTTTATTTAATTTATAGTTTAATATATTGTTATTTTTTTATAGACTTTTATAGATGCCTAAAAAAAGAAGAAGTTAATTTCACAGTACAAAAGAGAAGCAATGGAATTATTCCCTATCGCTTAATCTTCCTCTAATGGACGAAAGTTAAGGGAAAATCAATTAACGCTTTATTACATATTTCATATTAATTTATGTTTAAAAATTGACTAGTCGAACTTGCCCCACGTTGGCCGCCAGTGCCCCGTGCACTGGCGTCCAACGTGGGGCAAGTTAGATTAGGTATATCCGTTTTGTGGCGAACCGGATTTTAAAAGTTCCGGTTTGTCACTACTTGAGTTATTTTACAATTAACCTGGAAAATTTAATGTTGCCACAAAACTTAAAATGTAAGTAAGTATGTAAATACCCTCACTCGTCCGTAAAATTTAAATTAAATAAGTGATTTAATTAGCGCAGCCCTTGTTTTTCAATTTGTATGTCTCACGTCCTAATTAATGATAATTAAATACCAAGTTAACGTGTGGTTGTTTGTATGTGAAATTATTTAAATTAAATAAACAGGGAACTGTCTAGGGCATTTACATTAATGGACATTTCGTTTAAGTAAATAATTCGTAAAGTATTCCGTGCATTCAAAAACAAACATTTAATTTAACTCACTTATCAAAGCTTTTGCCTTTGTTTTTTTTTGAGGGAAAATCTGAAAATTATAATCAGGAATGATCAAATCACATAGCATCATCTTGCCCCAAACTAATCAGTGTGATTATGTTATAGGTAAGTAATACTAAAACAAACTTAATAAATCATTATTCAAATTAAAACATGTTATTTATTTACTTATTTGTATAAAAAATCAATAACTATATTTCTATAGGCTTACAAAATAAGCACTTCACAAATCAAATTTTAAACCGCATTATTCACATAATGTAACCAGAAAACCCAGTTCATTAACTTCACGCAAATTCTACAACTATTTGTTCTTGATGCGGGAATCGAACCCGCAAACCCCTGAGACAAAGGCAAACTTTCGCCTGCTGAGTATCGGAAGATTGAGGTAGGTACGGAGAAATAATGGCTGATGAAGGAGAGTGAAAGAGAAATAGGTGTGTTATAATGTGGGATAAGGACCAAATGATGATACCTAATATTACTAACAAAATCTCTAAGGGAAAGAGTCATCTGCAAGGCTGTAGTGAGTATTAGATTAAAATCCATGAAATATTAATTAAATACTACGAGGTATTTATCGCGTTTTTTTACCTTTTTTCCTGCCATTTCTACACTGACAGAAGAAGTAGGTTTCTTACAGTTTCAACGAAGTAATAATTCCCATTAAAATCCGTTTCAATAAACGCGATGAATATTATATTTACATTACCCTTTTAAGATGAGTTACTTTACAAGAAATAGTGAATATATCAAACGAAATTTCTAAATTTATATAACATTTCTTACTTGAGAATCTTACGATGGTTTTATCAAGAGCCGTAAAGTGTGCGCGAGATTCACAGTGAAAATACGAGCTCCCTTGGGACGAGCTGATGAAAAAACCCGGACGCAGATGTACGAAAGGACGTTATACTGATGTGGCAAATCTGTAAAACTGTTCAGTTAGGTACATAAACACAATTTTGGAGGCCAAGGGGAGGATCAAATAAGAGGAGGCCTCGCTTCAGCCTCGCGACGCATCGGTCTTGGCATGAATTTGGAGAAAACCAAAGTCATGACCAATATATAACCACTATATAACCACATAACCACATTGATCCAGGACTGATCGTCGTAGAAGGCTACCTTCGAAATTGTTTCCGAGTACATTGGGCTGATTGTGCATTCAAGTAAAAACAATTTTGAGAAGGTGGCCAAGAGGAGGATCCAGCTGGGCTGGGCAGCATTTGGAAAACTACGTCGAGTCTTCTCGTCATCCATACCGCAATGTTTGAAAACGAATGTTTTCAATCAGTGCGTCCTACCCGTAATGGCCTAGGGTGCTGAGACGTGGACACTCACGGTAGGGCTGGTCCACAAGTTTTAAGTCGCTCAGCGAGCTATGGAAAGGGCTATGCTCGGAATTTCTCTGAAGGATAGGATTCGTAATGGATACATCCGACAGAGGACCAAAGTTGTCGACATAGCTCAAAGAATTAACAAGCGGAAGAGGACCGGGCATATCTCGCGAAGAATCAACAACCGTTGACTAATATAGACTGATGATGACATCTTTAAAATGTTAAAAGGAAGAAAATAACGATAAAAGAATATACAGGGTGATTGTAAGCGTGGTTCAAGGCTTGAAGGTGAAACGAAACTAGCGCAGATCATTGGGAGTTATTATTACCCATGGTTTTCTAAGACGATGTCGAACCATAAAATTTTTAAACCCCGCTACCAATTACCCTGTTTATGAGAACAAAAAAACAAACTAGGTTTGAAGATAAGATTCCTAACGAGTTCTTCAAACTACGAAAGTTTTATAATTGCTTTTGTTTAGCCAAAGTCAAGGTTGTTCAAATTCAAAATGATCGATTGTGATCTAATGGCTAGTGAGGTTACATAAAATGGAGACATTATTCCCAAGGGAATAATTAAAATGCAAAATGTTTATTATGAGATCTGTACAAGTTCTTTTTTCGAATTCAAATTCAAATTCTAAGTGCTTTGACATTAAAGAACTCTTGGACACGTCAAAAACTTCATAAATAAAAAGTAAGTACTAGGAAATAAAGCGATCACTTTGATTTTTTAATCACTGAAATCTTTTTTTGTACGGTAAAGAAGCGAACAAGAACCCTTTACCTTGGTAGGTTATTAGTTTTTGAGTTCGAGCAAAACTCGTCAAAAGGTGAGACTGGTGAAACTTTAACTACACACATCTATTCAATAGGTAAAATGTACTTAACTGAATTATTATTTATATTAATTTTATTTTGTTTTAGGGACTCTACTTAGCAGTAATATTTTATGTAATACAGAATTGTATAAATATGTAGATATTGAATAAGTGACCTGTAACACAATTTGTTATTAATAAATGAACTATTAACTAGGCGTACAAAAAATGACGCGTAAAATCGGTACCTACTAATTTTTTCTACTTTGTAAAGCAATTCGACCCAACTGTTCCACTATAAATTTTAAGGGCCGACCAAAAAAATCCTTAAGTCATCAAAAAGCTCAAACAATACCATATCCACCATTGTCCTTTCTACAAAAATAAATAAAATCGGAAAGGCCTTGACAATATCAAACGTCCTATCTCCGAAACCGTTAACTTCACACCCCTTGAATCACAGGGACGTCGTCGTTACCCTATTATTGTACCTTCTGTATAGGCTTACTAACGGCCTTCCCCGGCTTCGCACGGATGTAATATAAAAATAAACCTTATTTTTGAATAAATTCTAATAATAAATAGAAATCTATTAAAACAAGAATTAAAATCCGTTCGGGTAGTTAAAAATCGTAAGCGATTATGTTACATACTATGTAAGTAGTGATGCTACCCTCTACTTAATTATAGTTGATATGGGTTGATACTGATAACAACTAAAAATACAATCAAAGAAAAGCAACAAATTAAAACTAGTAACATAGTATGTATATAATATAATTATTGAAACGATTGAGCTAAAAGCAGCCGATTGCAAACAATCTATAGGTAGCTCAACTGATCAATACCAGTCGGAAGCATCCATATGACACTGGCTGCATTACCACGCTGTATGGAAATGCTGATGCGCTGCGCCGGATACTCACCAGCTCTCGGCTTTATTATATCAGTGTTAAGGCTATTTTAGTATATGAAAAAACATATCTAAATAAACTATTTTATATGATAAAGAAAATACTAAATGACAGGTATACAGAAAACACTGGACCGTGTAAATTTGTGTAATTAAACACTTACTGATGCGATAGTTAATTTAAATATTCTGGATGGCAGAACTAATATTCGACGAATTCTGGATAAATCAAATAGCTCTGTAAATATTCATCAGTTTCCCGATTTATATATCTACAGTAGATAGAATAAAATTTCGTTTAAATTATAGTGCACCCGCCCCGGCTTCGCACGTTTTTATTATACGTAGAAACCTTCCTCTTGAATCACTCAATCTATAAAAAACCACATCAAAATTACGTTGCGTAATTTTAACGATTTAAGCATACATAGGGACAGAGAAAGCGACTTTGTTTTGTGCGACTTTGTTTTATTAGTATAAAACAAAGTCGCTTTCTCTGTCCCTAGTGAAGATTCAAATAAAAGGACAATTGTTTATTTATTTATAACTAGTATTTACCCGCGGCTTCGCACGCTTTTTTTCTTTGGAAACGTTTCAAGACTGTTTCCAGCCCATGGGTACTGATTTATGGGATGAAAAGTAGCCTATGTTTAATTTAAGGGCTAGAAATACGTCTTTCTAAATTTTAGCCCGATCCGTGGAGTAATTTTTGATTTATAGAGCAACAAACGTCCATACGCATTATAAGGATAACCCAAAAAGTACTGCATTACCACGCTGCATTGCCATACAGCGTGGTAATGTAGCCGGGTGATTCTCCCGGGTTTCAAAAATACATGTCCGGCTCGAAAAATCATACAAAAAGTATCCCTAGCCCTTTGATTTTTTTTATGATAGTAGATTAGACAAAGATAATAGGGGAGGCCTTTTTTAGTTTTTTAATATTCTTATTTTAAATAAGTAAAAATAAATAAAATCCTTGGAAATTATGACTTCCGTGGTGCGTCCGGACCTCATGTTCCTGTGTTAATAAATTTTTATATCATTTCCTAAAAACTCTGGTACTAATTTACATAGGTTCACATTAACCCAGATAGTTACTTGCTTATTTGACGCTATTACTACGCAAAACTAAGCTTTAGTTGACAAGTTACAACGAGATAACTTCGCGTCCGTCGTTTAGCTCTGATTTCCGTGGTGCGCACTAAATTATTCATAAATACTGTACTTTAATATCTGCGTAAATAGTTGTTAGATTGAGAGAAACTATCAGTCACGCCCCATCAGTGGTGTGTACAACAAAGGTGTATGTCTCCACGTCACTCTGTTATTTCGGTTCGTAATCACTTTCCGTGGCTTGGTATCTAGAAATTCTGATTACCATGTTGACTGTAAATTTGTTCATACTAATCCTATTGTTATAATAATTGCAATAATTTATGCCTTTTGTGTTCCTAATTTCGACTGCATATTTCAATGTAAAATAAACCAGCAAATTAAGAAAATTTCTAGGATTTTGTAATTATTTTTGATTTCCGTGGTATGATTTCCGTGGATTTTGCGGGTTGATTAACATCTCAATAATAATATTTTTATGTTTTATGATTTTTTTTAGGATAAAAGTTTATAATAAATATAAACTGAATAATTATACTATTTTTAATACAAAGATAAACATTATTAGTGTGATTTTTGTAAAAAGTTACTTGTATTTACAGTAATGATTTAAAGATGTTTTTGTAAAAACTGATTAAAACTACAAACGTCAAATAATTGGTCCTTAGCTTAATAATCTACTTACTACCGAAAACACATATTTTTATTGATAAACCAACCCATATTTGATTTTGGTGATATAAATTCTGATTTCCGTGGACACCATATTTTTAAAATTGAATAACTTCGTAACCATAAAGCCAATAAAGTTCCCTTCACTACCAAAAAATTCAAAATTAAATCTTCATTTAGAATATACCATCATTATGTGCAATTTCAACAAAAAAAAATGTGCCACAGAAGTCAGACAAAAAACGAGTTTTCGTAGAATCACCCAGCCAGTGTATTGGGGACGCTTCAGACTGTTATTGACATGGATTAGACTGTTTGCAACCGTCTATAGTTAGCTCAATGGTTTCAATTGTATATACTTACTAGTTGTTATTTTTTCTATTCCTCGATTGTAATTTTCGTTGCGAATAAAGTATTTCCTATTACACAAAAAGAAGTACTTACTGATCAAAACTTGATAAAATTTATATTAGACTGCGGGATGAGAAATAACAGATTTTAAATAAAATGAGTCATTAAAATCGGTTTACATAGAAAAAAGTTCTGAAGGAACATAAATAAGAAAAAATACAGTGAAATTGAGACCAACCTAAGTCGGTTTAAAAGATTTTGAAAACTATACTAGGTACTACTTACTAATAACTACTACTCCGCTCGAACAGTGTAAGACTCAACGCAACAGTTGAGCATTTTTCGAAGAATCAAAACAAAAAGCAATGAAATAAAGGTTCCCTTTCAAACAATGTCTTTCTCCGCGTCAAAACTAATATCACAATGCCTTCGGAGACAAAAGTGTATTATGTCGCGTAAAAGAGGAAAATGGGAAAACAACAAGACTTTGAAAAAATAACATACACTACGATAACAGCAAAATAATCATATGACTGTGACGTAATTTTGGTTATTCTTTTTTTGTGGTGTCTGCAGCAATTATCTAAGGTTGTGGTTTTAGTGAGATAGGAAGCGGGGGTGGGAGCGAATTTTTACTACATATTTGTTTCAAACTTGGCTCTAATCGATGATACCGCTAAATTTTTCCATTAAAAACTTAACCTTCCTTCTGTTGCAGTCTGTTTAAATGATGTAGGATGTAGAAAATTACCATTATAATGTAGAATGATTTTCTGTTTATCATTTTTGCAATCCTATCTCAAGTCTGATTATTTTGTGGCTAGATGATGCTGTATGAATTTTCCAGCATTTATATTAAGTTAGTATTAAGTTTTAAGGTTAAAAAGAAAAGGAAACCATGACAAACGGGCAAACATTTTCATAAAATATGCCTTTCAACCCTTTGGGGATAGAATCCTCAAAAAATGGGAAAGTAATTCGTTACCGTCAGAATTATTTCGAAACATTAAATTTTACCCTACCTTTCTTGATTCGTGCAAAGAATTGTGACCAAAACATCAATCAAAGTCAATGTTTAAGTCATTTCTTGGAGACAAGACAAAGGGTACGTCGGAGTTACGTATGTCTACATTACGTAGTCTTACGTACTGTGTAACGGAACATTCATAATGTACATAACCTAGGTAATGTTACGCGGGTAATGGGAATACATTTTGCGCCAGTTTTGCTGATTGAGCTAGTCCACTTCTTAGCTTTTGCTAAAGAGCTGTGAATCATCTAAAGCCCAAAGAAATGAACAACAATGTACATAAGCGTTTCTTTAACAATGTTAGCTTCCTAGTATCTGCCCGCGGCTGCGCGGCGGAGTGACGCAGTGGGCAAAGGTCTGCCTGCAACGCAGGAGGTTGTGGGTTCGATTCCCGCTATGGGACAAATGTTTCCATCCAGTACTCATAACACAAGCTTAGTTTGAGCCTAGGTGATGCTGTGTATGTGGATTGTCCAGCATTGTTACTATTATTTTTTGATTATTGTTAAGGTTATTTCTATACCACGAGAACTGGTTTATTTAATAAATAAGTAGAATATTTTTTATTCCATTTAGAACTGATAGATATTCAAAATTTCAGCATGTTCAGTTGTTTTTGCGTGAAAGAGTAACAAACATCCATAAAAAACAAACTATCGCGTTTATAATATAAGTAAAAATTTGTTTGGGCTAAAGAATTAATGCTTCTTACTTTTCTTTACATTAATACAACACTAAAGTGTAATGACTTATCGCTTAAAAGTGATTTCATCCAGACAACCTTTTGATGCATAGAATAACAAAAAAAGTTATTAAATTGGACTAGCTGCTTCTTCCAGGCAACACCTGAGTGAATGTAATTACGTCAAAGAACAAGGTTTTCTGGCGTCGTCGAGTGTAGACTGAAGCTCCTCGTTGTAATGTATACAAAATGAATGAAATATTACTTACCTACCTTTTGCTATTTTGTTCTCAAATAGAATGCTACTAAGTATTTTTGATTTTTTCCTTTAGGATATTTGTGTTTTTTTATCAGACACGTAAATAGCTGAGCATGAATTGCTTTTATAATTACCTTAACATCACTTTACTCCATAAATAACTGACTCTAAGAAAGTTCACAATATTTACCAAATTCGCCAACCTCTGCTATCCATAAATTTATGAACACGCCAAGTTTTATAAAATTTAGATTTTTTCATTTGTCTATATTTTGTTTTTCTTTCATTTGATTACTCCTTATTATATCAAACACATGCACACACAAACACACGCATACCACTCTAAAACGCACGGTTTACAGTAAATAGTAAATCAGTAAAACCATTATTTAATCATTTCAAAAGTAACTGAACATCACTAGACGCAAAAATACATTGAGTAGACCGTTGGCTTAATAATTTATAGAGCAACTTTTGGAAACTTTTGAAAATCTTTGATAATTGTTTTTTAGAACGGCAATATTAGTTTAGTAATTTGGGGACACTTCCGACTGGTATTGACATGGATCAATTGACCTACCTTTAGACTGTTTGCAACCGTCTGCAGTTAGCTCAATGGTTTCATTTGTATATACCAGTTGTAATTTTTTGTGTTCCTTGATTGTAATTTTGGTTGTTAATAAAGTTATTTGGTTTAGTAATAGTTGTAACAGGAATTTCTTCAGGTTTTGTCCGTTTAGAGTCCGTTTAGCTACTTCGGTATGGTGTCCTTCCTTGAAGATTCTTGATTGATCCTTGAAGACAAGGCGCTATGGCGCTCATTAGGGGAGGCCTATGTCCAGCAGTGGACTAATATAGGCTAATGATGATGATAACCTTCCTTCGTTAGTAGTGGGGTAATTAACTAGACAGGGTTCAAATTACACAACAGGCTTAAAAATAAAATTGCAACAGACAAAACTAAATCAGCAAATTCTTTGTTTCAATAAAACGAAATAAAGCATTGTTCAAGCTTACAATGTTTCGATAAACAAATTGATTAATGTTATTGTTGAGTGGGTTCCGGCGAAATTTGAATAGGGGTAAATTCCCCCGGGGTAAGGTAAAAAGGGGTGAAAATTTACCCATTTTCACCCGTTTTTACTTAGTTACATCAGTTTCGCACTATGATTCTCTTGTTGTGAGGTATGACCGTACTATTGGGGATATAAATGCTTAACAATTTATAGTTTTTTTCTTTTTGCTGCCTTAATTAAGGCGCAAACAAGACCTAAAGTGGCACCACCACTTATTTTATCATATAATTCCGTTAAACAAAGTTAAAACTTTTAACGCATCTGTAGTAGTTTCACATAGTCTAGTCTAGTAATAGCGGTTTAGTTCTAGGTCTCGAATAAAACTTGCAAAGATACAAATTTATATGTAAATATTTTATAGGTTTAAAATAATTCTCATAAATATGCCTTATTATTCATTGTTTCTCAAATTAACTCATTATAGTACCTATATAAGTATACATTAATCCATTGATTGAAAGCGTTGACATTAATATTATTCGATGAAAAATATTTTTTAATTTTCCTTGAGCAAATGATCGTACAAATTGGTAACATATTCCGAAAATAATCTTGAAAATGCCGATTTAACCCATTTTAATAGGGCTACCCATAGCAACTGGGTTATGTAAAATCATAAAGTCGCAAAAAGCACCTAAAGTGGCGGCGCCACTTATTTTATCATAAACTTTTCCGCTAAACAAAGGAATTTACAAAATTCACACGTACAGTTTGTTAAACCTATCATAGGCTTCTTCTGCATCTGTAGTAGTTGCCTTCGGTGGTCACCAAACTCTGTTTTCGTATCTCTTCCTAAAATAGACAAAATGAAACTTCTGTAGATGCATTAAAAAAACTTATGATACGTTAAACAAACTGTACGTGTGAATTTTGTAAATTCCTTTGTTTAACTACTAATCGACACGGCAGCAGATTTCCTCCCACTTCCGATTTATATATCCACCCGTCAGTGGTGATCTTTAAAGATACCAAGGAGTCCGTTATAAATGTGATTTATTTCTTGCAAGAAATAAGAATAGGGAGTGTCATATAGTCACATAGTTCACCAAAACACATTGGCATGCAAACATTACTTAATAAGTATTATAAAAGTAAACGGTACTACTTAGAAATATTACTTATTGGAAAGTGAGCATAACTGTCTAATCGTCCTAAGTTATTCGCGCATAATATGGTCTTTTCGCGCAAGTTTCTCTCGCGCAGATGTCGCTATGTAAAATAATAGGTTTCCTCGAATTTTAGGGCCCAACGAAAGAAACATATAATACGTTACTTTACAAAAGTGTTTCTTTATTGAAAACCCTTTTCGATTTCACGACGTCGTCAATCCACCTGTGGCAAATGACCTGCCCATTTTACTAACATTTTCCTCGACAGTACCAACCAATCACTTCAAATTGAAAGTGAGCTCTATTTCTTTGTCGAAGAACTTAAAATAGCTTGGTAAAGTCTATGGTGAAAATTTTATTACAAATGGAATTTCATTTTGATTGCATACTCGTGTCATTTTATTGTCTTTTAAAATTTAATTTGACGGCTTCCGTTCGGTGTTATCGCACTGTTGAGTGTGAATGGGCTTTTGACGGCCTAGTTAGCGGAAAATGTAGGTTTTGTGCCCCTATTAAGGGCGAAACGATGTTTTTATTTTATTACTTTTAATATTATTTTAACGTCACAATGTTTTATATGCTTATAGGCTATTTAAGTCGAATAATGTTTAACTGTGTCTATCATGAAGGGATTCTTCCGTTCCGGTCCACAGCTGGTCAAAAAGAGTGCATCTTTACCCTACAATAGCATCTAGCATACTTCATTACATTCTACTCGTAGTATAAAAACAAAGTCGCTTCCCACTGTCTGTCTGTATGTCCCTATGTATGCTTAGTTAGATCTTTAAGACTACGAAACGGATTTTGATGCAGTTTTTTTCAAACAATAGAATTATATTATATTCAAAGGTAAGTTTTATATGTATAATAAACCTGTGAGAACCTAGGGCGGGTAGCTAGAATGAGATGAGATAAAGCTGTTATGTAGATTTTGCAGAGTCTGAATTGAAACCCAAAAACATGAATAAGTCAAAATTAAATGAGCAAAGCAAAATCTTTGCTGTTCGCTCAAAACGGGTAAAAGTTAAAGTTCTCAGATAAAAATAACCGGCAAACTGAAAGTTTTCAATCAAAGTAATAACCTCTCATTTGCTTGAATTTCATTCCTTGCTGGTGGCGCCCTCTAATTGGTGGGAGTTCTGGGTCCAATTACGTTCGAGAATGTTCGAGACCGCTCGACTCGTCAAAGGAAGGTAATCAGATTTTTCTTTTTTCAAAAACAAACCTTATTCATACTAGTTCTGTGCTTCAAAATATTGGGTAATGAAAATCCTGAAAGAATCACTATCACTAAAGGCATCATTGTTCTCTAAAGAAAAAATATTCCCACTCACATAAATTAAATGTTTGAGTACAGTCAACATAAGCATGATTTCTGGCTTCTGATTTTTAGTTGGAAAGAGTTTTACTAAAACTCAACAACTTTACAAGGTAAAGGTTTCTTGTTCGCTTCTTCACTTTACCCAATTAATTGAAGAATCGAAGTGAACAAAAATCAAAATGAGCACTTTATTTCATAGTTTTTATTATAACAAGAATTCTACCTACGTTGTTATAGAGTCCAATAATAGCAATCAGAGAAATTAGCGTAAAATCATTCGCCAAGACAACCTCATTGGTTTTTATTTCTCACTGCAACCGACAGCCGACGGCTCGACTGGCAATTAGTGCATAGTCGCTTTGTAGTATTTTTCACTAGGATTTAGTTTTTTAAGCTGATTTCTGTGATGAAAAGTAGCCTATTTTCTACTTCAGAGCTAGAAGAACTACGTCTATTCATAATTGCAGCTCGATCCGTTTTGCGTGAAAGAGGAAAAAACATCCACACAGTCAAACATCTACATACATCCAAACATCAATACATACTTTCACATTTATAATATACTAGCGACCCGCCGGACTTCGCACGGTTTTATTATACGTATAAACCTTTCTCTTGAATCACTCTATCTATTAAAAAAGACTGCATTAAAATCCGTTGCGTAGTTTTAAAGATTTAAGCGTTCAAAGGGACATAGGGACAGAGAAAGCAACTTTGTTTCATACTATGTATGTAGTGAAGTAAGGATCTTAAAATGGGTTTTTTCGTAGCAAAGGATTATTGACACTTGGAAGATTTTTATTAATCAGACTAATAGATACTAAATTACTAATACGACTAATACGACCTTTTCGACGCAGTGGGCAAAGTTCTAACTTTGTTGTTGTTGCGGGTTCGATTTCCACCCCGGGACTAGTTTGTATAATCTGCAGATAATACAAACTAGTTTTAGCAGAGCTTTATTTTGAGTATTAAATGACTGATGTACATAATACTGAGGTACATAATAAAGTAGATAGCATAGACACTTTTTTAAGTACATAGAAAAGACCAAGAAACCCCGGAGCAAATTTCTGCGGATCATAGAAACGTATGTCACAAGGCAGGAATCGAACCCGCAACATAAGAATTAATAATAAGTGGGTAATAATACACAGTTTTTGTCCATTCTTATGCCCGCAATCTCCTGCGTCGTTGGTGAACCTTCGCCGCCTAATTTGTATAATCTGCAGATAATACTTTTAGCAGAGCTTTGTTTTGAGTATTGAATGACTGGGCTCAAACACAAAACTGCGAGCTCGCATCGCATCGTAAATATCTGCGAGCTCGCACGATAACGTCAGATCTCATTTGCATCGCGTATTCCTGTCATATTACGTCATACTTGGTGACCCCCCTTTTAGTCCGCTCTGAGACAACTTTAGCGAAAGAGCGCGGCGCCTGAGCCGCCTTCTTTGTGTTGTAAAAAAAAACTGCTTCAGTTCTCAACTCATAGTAATTTCGAGTAAAATAGTTCCCTTCAGAGTTCATAATCGTATTAAATGGATGAATCCAGAATCTTCTTTTTCTTTTATATCTATTTAACAATAACAGCAGTGCAATTGGACCGATTTATGCAAAAATGATCCAACCCACAACCTAGTCAATTTCGAGTTTTTTTAACCAATGTAATCAGAATAAGGTATATTTTAACATATCAAAGACTCACACCTCTATGTTCACAAATGTGGAAAATCCATATGATCCAACCCACAACTGTCATGTCGAAGACCATTTTTTATAATGTATAAGTGTTTCATGCCACTTGAATCATTTTTGTGTTGCTTTTGTTACCCTAACATATAACCGTTCTAATTTGCTACAATGATTCAAACTATAATATTAAGCTGGTCCATCAGTTCAAAGAGCTCAGAAAGCTATAGAAAGAGCTATGCTCGGAGTTTCTCTGAAGGATAGGATTCGTAAAGAATACATCCGAAAGAGAACCAAAGTTATCGACATAGCTCAAATAATTAGCAAGCTGAAGTGGTGGCAGTGGGCCGGCTATATCTCGCGAAGAACCGACAACCGTTGGGGTAAACGTGTTCTTGAGTGGAGACCGAGACTTGGCAAACGTAGTATAGGACGCCCTCCGGCCAGGTGGGATGACGATCTGCGAAAGACTGCTGGCAGATGCTGGATGCCAAGCTGAAGACAGGGAGCTATGGCGCTCATTAAGGGAGGCCTATGTCCAGCAGTGGACTAATATAGGTTGATTATGATGATGATGATATAAAACAAGTTAAGATTTGACAAGTTAATATTTAAAATTGCTATTTCATCTAAGTACGTAAACGAAATAAAGTATATAAAGTTCAAAACACACAGAAGCCGGAGGAGTGGCGAAGGCGAAGGCGTGCCGGTTTTTCCTATGGCACCGCGTTCGCCACGGCCTGCGGTGTGTGTGTAGGCTTTCATAGGATTCCATAGAATACAACTCGCACGCCTTTGCCTCCGCCACGCCTCCGGCTTCTGTGTGTTTCGTACTTTAACGAAAAATAAATAAATAAAATAAAATAAGTACAGGGCCAGCAGATCTAATATTAGATACCAGATGATTGCATTGATTAATTTAAGAAACCGAAGGGAAGCTGCAATAATAGACGATGTAGATGGTTTATGTGATGAACCTTATTCTGATTTGGACGAGGAGTAGGGCCAATTTTGTTTGTTTTGTCTTTTAAAACACAAAAATGATTACTAATTTTTATCACACTTTGAATCATTTTTGCATTTTAAGTTTTGCACCCTACATAGCTCTTTCCATACTAAATTAATTTTGTAATAATGATCCAGGCGCAAGTTTTCCCAATTATCTACTAAACTATTACAATTTATTCTTTATATTATTTATAGCAAAAAAGTTGAGTTTAAATAGCATTAAATTAAATTAAAATAACAACATTTTGTATTACAAAGCTAGAGAAATACCGCCACAAACTTAAATATCGATTATCTCGAAATGAGGTTTGTGTGGGTTGGATCATTTTTGCTTAAATCGGTTCAATTATCTTTTTGGGATCCATCTTACGCTTCCTAAAAACACGTCCAATACGGCGGACTAAACTTGAAGATATGGTTACCCTACAAAACGGTTCGCCGCACAAATTCGCATCGCAGAAATTCGCAAATCAAGTTCGTGTGACATCGCATCAAATCGCATCAAATCGCATCGCATCGCACCAAATCGCAGTTTTGTGTGGGAGCCCTTATTTAGGTACATAATAAAATAGATAACATAGATACTTTTTTAAGTACATAGAAAAGACCAAGAAATATCGGAGCAATTTTTTGCGGGTCGTAGAAAGGTATGTCACTAGGCAGGAATCGAACCCGCAATCTCCTGCGTCTCTGGTGAACCTTCGCCCGCTGTGCCACCTTGGACGACTTTGCAAACAATTTCACACTATCTTATAGAAAATCAAAAATATAAAAATAATCATTACGCTCGTTTTGAATTCAAATGTTAGAAATAGACTATTTTAACGAAAGTAAGAAAATTATGAAAACTTTTTAAACTTAACTAAAAAACATGATGTTTTAATTCATTAATATTAATTTATTTAATTCATTAAAAAAGTGCTTTTTATCTTATTTAAGTTAAACTAGTATTAATTTTTTCTATTCCTCTTTTATAATTTTCGGTATTAGGTACATATTTAAAAGAGAAATGACTGAGTGCGTGAGATAGTGGCAATACTAATAGTTCCAATAAAAAATAAAAAAGGGGTTCCGATCCTGCCTTTTATTTTGTATGAACCGCATTTTTAAATTCGTTGTCGCTCTGCGGGCCTACTAGGAAAACAAAAATAGAATTTTTCGCTTAGTTTTCATACAAAACCTACTCTTATGTGACCTACATAAGATAGCGTTTACAACAAAACGAATCCGAAACTTCGATTTTCGTTTTTACGAGTATGGGACCTAGATAGCGAATACCACGTAGGCATATTATATGTATTACTCGCCTTTAGTACCTAACCTGTCCAACCCTTACCAGCAAAGATCCACGTATCACAACCTAAGGTTCACTCAATCTTCACTTAAACTACACAACACCAACACGTATTTACGTAAATTAAGCCTTTGTTAGTGCGATGTTTGAAAAGGCCTATCGCAATTGTTTGCTGCTATCTCTCGAGCTTGGTTTGAAGCCGCAATCACACCGATAGCGGGAGTTGCGTGGCTACGGCGTGGATTTTACAATACAAAACGTAAATTTCTGTTGAGCTGTATCTAGACTTTTTGCAACCGTCTGTAGTTAGCTCGATTATTTAAGTAGTATATTAAGACTAGTTTTAATCGGTTTCTATTTCTTGATTTTAATTTTCCTTGTTTATAAAGAGTAATCTCAAATGTTTATTTCACTATAGATTGTTACAAAATTATAATTCAATGATTGAATTATATGCTCGCATGCAACACTCTTGTGTATCACACAAATTTTACTATTATAATAAATGGGGAAGTCTGTGTGACTGTTTGTTATAGTAACTTAGGTTATTTAGATAAAAAAAATTATGTAAATAGATAAGGATCTAGAATAACATACAGGATAGTAAAATTGAACAATTAATTTCTGAAGGGGTTAAACGTGGTGGTAAAGTTTGTATGGAGAATAATTATTCCTTTGTTCGATTCACTCAAAACTCGTTATAGGTAAATTAACTATGGAGTGAATAATTAAACATATTTTTTATTTTTACCCTTTAAGCCATAGGGGGTGTGCAATAATTTTCTGAAATTTGTATGAAAAAAACACTCAACTACCTACTATTAATATAATACATACTAAAGATTAGGCGGATTTTTGTTATATTTATTGTTATTTTTGTTTTGTTTTTGTGTGCCTTCAATATAATAAAGGCTACTTTTTCATCAATTTTCACGCAGTGAAGCCGTAGGGCGCAGCTAGTTATTATAAAGTTACTTACGAAAAAACATTTCAAAGATATCATTAAACAAGAAATCAAATTGAAAATTTTTGGACATTTATAAGAAGCAGTCACAATCAAACAGGCTTGAGGCTAGTAAAGAGTTCCGAGGCATATTTCAAGGCTTATTAAAACTAGTATTGTGGGCATATAATATATGCCCACAATACTAGTTTTAATAAGCCTTGAAATATGAAATATGACTGCATTTTTAGAACCTTAATATATCGTGTATTAATACTGTATATTATACAGTATTAATACACGATATATTAAGGTTCTAAAAATGCAGTCATTCTTAAACAAAAGTTTTATTATAAAATGATAAACTTTATTCTATTTACTGATTTTTTTTCCTATCTTTTATCAGCTGTGATAGACAACGCTGATCACGCTTACTATGTAAATTCAACTTCAGAGTTGTTAGAAGCTCAGGACTTCGAAACTGAAAGTTGTGTGTTAATTTACCTATCATGATTGTACCTTATAACATTATTTCTGTATCTAAAGGGTGCCGGTTTAATGGGCCCTTTTTTATGGTTCCGATGGGTAAGCAAATAATTTGTTCACAAATCTGACTCGCTTTTACTAATTTGCTTAACTTCCTAATTAAATTACCCTAAATACGTCTGTCGACAAATCACTGGATATTTTTTCATCTTACCTTCAAATATATTTCGTAACTAAATCAAGACCTTTGCTTTTAAAATTCAAAGTCAGTTCACTCATTCAATCAGCGTTCTTTCATTCGCTCCTTTTGCTTTCTGTGTCTACCTACAGTTGAAACTTGAAAGGAGGGTGGAAGGTAGATACCTCCTTTTTTATCAACGCTTCGTCCCAACTCTTTGATCAAAACCAAAGAGTAATAAAATGTATATAGAGCAAAATTTTATTTCATAAAATGTTCGTAAAATCTATTTTATAGTAAAATTATACCCGCACTGCACATGTTTTCATTGAAATGATTTAAATGCGATGAAAAGTAGCCTGTTTTATTTTAAGGCTAGTACTACGTTTATTCAAAATTTCATGCTGATGCGTTTAGTAGTTTTTGCGTGAAAGAGGAACAAACATCCATCCATATTTATATCTATCCATACATCCAGTTATACAATTTTTCTCGTTTATAAATATAGTAGGTAAGGATTTTTCTACGCCTTACATTTTCATTTCGCTCTCTACAGATTTATAGCTCTACGAAACATCGATAAAACTCAAGGTGGGAAAAGCGAATTCTCATTCAAATAGAACCTGTAGAACTTTACGCTTCAGTGATTTCGCTTTATTCGTATGTAATTACTAAATATTGCTCACGGCTTCGTTTGCTTCGTAAATAAGGAGGAGAATAGATAAAATTCTAATGTATTCCGGTTAAAGGCATATGAGAAGAAAAGAAGAATGAATTTAAGCAGTCTTGCGAATGAGTCCCATTTTCGAGTGTCATAGAATGAATACAATTTATTGTGAATTCCATATTTGAATTGATATAAATTTTTTTTGGCAGCTAAAATCTTTATTAACAACGAAAATTACAAGCAAGGAATAGAAAAATTACAACTAGTATTTACAATTGACACCATCGACCTAACTGCAGACGGTTGCGAACAGTCTAAAGGTAGCTCAGTTTATCCATGTCAATACCAGTCGGAAGCGTCCCCAAGAAATTGCATAAATTATATGGCTAAATTATAAGGTCAGTTAACTTAGGCCTAGAAGTACCTACGCATTAAAATAAATTAATTTCAAATTTCAATTTCGATCCGTTAAGTAGTTTTTCGTACAGAAGTAACAAACATCCATCTATCCAACCATCTATCCATTCATCCATCAACAGGTAAGGTTGCAGGTTCATGTCCCGTCTAAGACAAAACAGTTTTGCAATCTATAAATAATATATAAATTACTAGCGACCCGCCCCGGCTTCGCACGGTTTTATTATACGTATAAACCTTCCTCTTGAATCACTCTATCTATTAAAAAAACCGCATCAAAATCCGTTGCGTAGTTTTAAAGATTTAAGCAGTCAAAGGGACATAAGGACATAGGGACAGAAAAAGCAACTTTGTTTTATACTAAGTAGTGATTATAAGATAAGACTTATTTTATCGGGAACTGCGTGTGAACGAAGCTGCTAGCAAAAACTAGTATGGTAAAACACAAGATAAAGGTAGGTTGCAATTCAATAGGAAAAGAGATTTTTCATCCGTATCTTTCGGGTAGGTAACTTTTATTTTTGGAACACATTTTTCTATTGTCCGAAAGAAAGAGCATTTTCGTAAGAAACTTCTTACACGTTCATTGTTAACCACGCAGTGTAAAGGAGCAATAGATAAAACAACAATAGATAAAACAGCAATAGATATAAAAGCAATAGAATATTGTTCCAAAGAACACGTTACACGCAAAGCCTTACTAAGCCACAGAATAGCTTATAATATCCAAGGTTTGTGGATTGGATGCTAGGTAGAGTGCTGCTACTGTAAAAAATGATTCCGTTCTGAGCAGGACGGCATTAGAGATAACTTCAAGTATAATACATGTCAGATACTGGATGTGGCAAGCTAAAAACAGGGCGCTATGGCGCTTATTAGGGAAGCCTATGTCCAGCAATGGACTTATAATGATGATGATAATAATGATGATGATGATGATAAGATCTGATGATGATAAGATATGACACAAATCTCAATCACATTTTTAACCAAGCCATTTTACTTCAGTTATCCATGTGGCAATTTACTAGTTACTATGAAATGAACAAAAATACAACAACGTTGTATTGTAACGCGACGCGATGCGCGTCTGTAATGATTCCCTGTATTTTGTTATTCTCCCTGTAGTTTGATAAATGGATTGTTCTCTAGAGAAGCATAGAAAATAATGATTCAATATTGCGCATGTTGAGTGATGAATTAAAGTTTTTGAAAATGATGGAGTGTACTTTTTCTACTCTAGCCAACCGATCCTGCTGGTTGGTTTACTGAAACGCAAAAGATTGTCGTTTGAACATAAAGTAACAGTGTGATTTTGTGGTGTGGCGTCATTTTTCCAGTAATTTTCTTAACTAACCATGACTACGTCTGCAGAATGTTAATATCGGATCGTGTTTTAGTTGAAAGATCTGTGGTTTTGTTTGTTTGTACCAATTCTGTATTTAGATACAAACAGTTTGATTCCAAAAACAGTTTTGAAAGTTTAGTAAAAACATTCGTAGTTCATTGCGGATTTTATTACGGATGATCCACAATCATTAAGTAGGTTGTTACTTTTGCTGACCAATTCAAATAAATTCACAATTTAAATTATTTAATTAAAAAAAATATTAATAAATTAACAAAAAAAAGTGCCGATGAAGCTTGAAAATAAAATGACTGTGGTACACTCAAGCAGCATTAATTAATGGCAAATATGCATCTTAATGGTACAGCTGCCTTTTTATCTGCCGATCTTGCGTTATCACTACATATTATAAAACAAAGTCGCTTACTGTGTCCCTATGTCCCTTTGTATGTTTAAATTTTTTAAACTTCGCAACGGACATCGATGCTCTTTTTTTAATAGATAGTGATTCAAGAGGAAGGTTTATACGTATAATAAAACCATGCGAAGCCGGGGCGGGTCGCTAGTAGGTAATAAATTATACCTATATAATTGCACATATAAATTTAAAGTATGGTAAGTATATAAAACCGGCCTATATCGAGTCGGGTCCGCGCAAGAAAGGTTTCGTTTCCATAAAAATGGCAAATTATCATGTTTGTTTTATGAGCTTTTATGAGCCTCCCTTTGTTTTTAGTATTTTTGTTATAGCGGCAACCTACATGATTTGTGAAAATTTCAACTGTAACGCTGTCACGGTTCTTGAGACACAGCCTGATGATATACAGAAGGACAGACAGACAGAGTCTTAGTAGGTAATAGGATCCCGTTTTTACCCTTTGGGTACGGATCCCTTAAAATGAACGTCCGGCCAAGCCACAGGAAAAACTTAGTGCATGGACTTAATTTCGCGCAGTGTTCATAATCTTTTATGAGATCTATCTACCGCCTTGTTAGAACGGTATGCTAGGCTTGCAGATCGTTAGCCAAGCTAAGTTATTTCTTTTGAAAATAACTTAAGAAAGCGCAGATTAAGATTAGTACATAAACATTCCCTTCCTTCTGTAGCGTTACAAAGGTGTCCTATATTTAAAAGGAGGTTCCGAGTACATTATAACATACTGTAACATTCTGAATTGAAAAGAAACTGTTTGCATATTTTTTTTTTTTTGTCCCTATTTCCCTAAGATCAATTACTACGTTCCGTAGGGTAGATGGAGCAGAAGGTCACTGCCATCTTACATGGCGATGTAGCCGTTTTGATATTGTTTCGGTTTGTTTATATCACCAAGCGGCGACATGTCAAACCGCCGTGAATGTCAAATTGAGAAAATGAAAATTTGTGTTTTACTTATGTTTTATTATGAGTTGTGTGCTGAAATATATCGAATAGAGAGCCTAATTTATAATTGCTGGTGTACATGTGGGTTGCAAAAGCTGTGTGGTTTCTTTATGTGAAAATATCCGCAAGATAGTTTACCATCGTTCAGAACAGTAAGTCTATAGCCGTGGTTTTAGAGGATATGTCATGTAATTTATTTGCAATATGTTGAATTATTTGTAGTATATAGAATATTGTAACTGTTGCGTATTATTTTTCAAAGCTTATTAGCCTCATAATTCGATAATTTACTAAAATGTTAGTACGATACGAAAAAATGACATCTGATGTACCATTTTCATACCACCTAGTGAAGTACTGTTGTTGTCGATAGTTTATTGTCGATGAATGTCTAATACTGGTTGACAAAATGATGATTCAAAAGTAAATTGTCGTAGTTTGAGAATTATACCTACCTACCGAGATAGTGCTACGGTACCTACATGGACCGTCTAAGTTGGAGTTAGAAATCAAAACTTGATTATGGTGTCGCTCGCTAGTAAGATCTAGGAGACTAAAGATTGCAATGTAGCTAGAAGTTCACAACTAATTCTTATTTTTCACTTCTAGATATACAAAATTTCCAATAACAAAAGAAAAATAGAAACAAAACTTGAGAAGACATGTCTGGGAGCCATCATAGAATTCTCGTTAGTGTATTTTACATTTCCATGTTTCGTGTCACAGAATTGGATATTAAAGGAATTTTACAACAAAACTTTGAAAATAAAGGTTAAATGATAGCATCCAAGTGGTATCTAAGCACAAAATATTTCAGTTAAGAATAGTGGTTTTTTGAAGAACATACGTGAAAATACTTTAAAAATAATTTCATTTATGTTAATGTAACTAAGTACCTACCTAAGTTTTATCACTGCTATATCATATCCTAAATAACGACGGCAACCAACCATCACCGCTTAACCCCATTTTAAATAAAAACATAATTATTATCAAGAAGATTTATCAAGTTTATGTAAGTTTTATACACCTTACCTTAGGTCTTTATTTATATGCCTACAGGGTCAGGTACAGGTTAAGTCGATCTAGATCCTTGAGGGAGTTGTAGTTTCAATCATTACCAGCTGATTGATTCAATCATTATTGACTCACATACTCCAAACCCACAAACACCCAAAAAATATAGGTGATTAATGAATATTGGTATATCTTTTCAAGTAAAAATACAGCTTGTGGATTTTAAACATAACTGAATTTATTATAATAATTTATTATAATTTTATAATAATATAATTATAATAATGCTGGACAATCCACAAAGCACCATCTAGCCCCAAAGTAAGATACTCAAAGCTCGTGGTATGGGTACTAGATAACTGATATATTAAATACATTATTATACATAGAGGTAGGTATACATTTTTTATAGTACATTGAAAACACCCAGACCAACGGAACATATATCTGCAGTTCGTTCACAAATTAGTTCTGAGGGGTTCGATTCCCGAACCCGTAACCTCCTGCGTTGCAGGCGCACCTTCGCCCACCGCGCTACATCGGTCGTCATGATCAACATACAATGCAGCGGTTACAACAAACCTGCTTACTGAAATCATAATTTAATCGATAAGTACAGAATTTCACATCACTATTTTCACATTTCAGTAGAATGTCAGACAAGAATCATATTGACCACATACGTATTTGAATGTAACTGAAACTGAACTGAACAATTATATCTATCTTTTTTTTCATATGGCATACTCCCAAAGAGCAAGAAGGCAAAACAGTGTCAAATGTTCGTTTTTATAATGTTACATCTAGTTACTATAATACATCTTTGCTATTTCCCTATGTCCCTTTGACTACTTAAATCTTTAAAACTACGAAACGGATTTTGATGCGGTTTTTTTTATAGATAGAGTGATTCAAGAGGGTTTTGTACGTATAATAAAACCATGCGAAGCCGGGGCGGGTCGTTAGTATATTATAAACGCAAAAGTTTATGTTAATAAATATATATGTATGGATGTTTGTTCCTCTTTCACGTAATTAACGTATTTCTAGTTCTGGAATAACAATATAGGCTACTTTTTATCCTATAAATCAGTTCTCATGGGACATAAACAGTCTTGAAACGTTTCCATAGAAACGATGCGTGCAAAGCCACAGACAGATCCTAGTAACTTATAACTTGTGGAAATTAATAAAGTATGCTACTTAGTACATAGCTACCTACTTAGGTACTTCTAAGTACTAGCCGTAAAAACGTGAACTAAATAAAAAATATTAAAAGTGTAAATAAGCAAAAAAAAGAATAGAAACAAACAAAATAGTTTCCCTGTAGATAAATAATCTTAGTAGTAGGTAATACTACCTAATAAAAAAGCAGTTTTAACACGTTTACCTTGTAAGGAAATTGATTTCCTCTGCCAAGCTCAGTAGTGATTCGCAGCAAAATACTTCCATTTTTGAATACGATTCTATTTGCTGCCATTCTACAACTTTTTAAACATGGAATCGGAAGGAAGCTCGATGTAAAGAGTTCCGTACCAAATAAGTTTCTGCTCTGCTTATTTAGTTTTATGAACTCTTTGAAATATTTCAGCGTTCTAATAAAAATACTGAATGAAAAGGAATTTAAATATGCGAGATTTTAGTTTTTATTGACTTTTTAATATTTACTCGGCTATATCGTTGTATTAAAATTTGAAAAGCTTATTTCTCATGACCAGACCACAAAATTGTGACTATTCAGTTCAGTTTTAAGGGTCTCTATGGATTTGCTTTTTGCTGATGTATTGTTGAATATCAATTTGAGTGAAACCTTTCTGATCAGTGAACGGAATTGAAACGTCACGAAATCAGAAATTTATTTATTTTATTTTTATTTTGGTTTATTTGGAAAACGAAGAGTTGTACAAACAGGAATAATTAAACTTAAAAATAACTCTTAGCCATTAAAATGTCCTCGCAAAATCAGAAATCAATATCTTTATTTCTTTAGGCTTACAAAATAAGCACTTAGACAAGTCAAATTTAATACTATAGGTACATAATTATCAAAATAATATAAGAAATAAAGTGATAAGTAATTGATTTTCAGTTCGCCTCAATTTTTTGTCCACTTGTGGAAGAGGCGAAATAGAAACCACTAGCATGTGTATAACTTATGTGTCTAATACATGTTTGCCTTATAATTAATGCTCGAAACGGTTACGCTAAATCTGAAAAGACAACGTTTTAGTTTATTTCTTGTAGTCACAAGACTCATACCTAGAATCCACTAGTGAACTAGATTGAAGCGAACTGAAAATCATTTATCACTTTATTTCTTATATCATTTTGATATTTATGTACTTATGGTATTAAATTTGACTTGTCGAAGTGCTTATTTTGTAAACCTAAAGAAATAAAGATATTGATTTACTGATTTGATTTACTTAATCCTTATTTATTTTTTACCAACTCAAACAACTAACTCTCTTTATTTGGTATTTTGTCTTAGCGTGAAAGTTTTCGACCTAGATTCTTTAAGTTCTTTAACAAGATAAATTAAATTCTGAGAATGAAGAAATATACAGGAAGAGTTATGCGGTTAGTAGTTTTCGCCGATGACTTTGGGTGATAAGTACCATATATGTTTTGGTAGCTATTATTCCCTTTATTCCCAAAGAGTCAATCTTTGGCTTTGTCAAATTCTCTGATGTAGAAATAAATAATTCTGGACACACAGCATCCACATAGCATCATTTAGACCCAATATTTTATTATAATATACAAAATTACTGACATATATCGATACATCATAGATCATTCACACAGACAACACCCCGAACGCCGGAACAAATAAATATTTGCAGATCGCACAAGCATGAAGGATTCTTTTAAGGGTTAAGTATCCAAGTGTGCCAAGCCAACATCGGTCAGAAAGCTTTTATTATAAAAGTAAATAAATTTATTTTTACTATACAGGGTGTCCCATAGCCATGCTGCGTGTAGGGAAAGTACCTTAAATATTGAGGATACAAAATTTTCCTGAAAGAAGACTTCATTTTGATTTATTTTTAGGTAAAAGAGGACAAAATGGTTATCAAATCTTATTCTACGTTCAATGTTGCTGAATGCTGTGATATATCGCTGTGTCGCTCCAAAAGACAACCTTTATCGCTCTATAATGGCCGTTTCATATACAACTAGCGACCCGCCCCGGCTTCGCACGGTTTTATTATACGTATAAACCTTTCTCTTGGATCACTCTATCTATTAAAAAACCCGCTTCAAAATCCGTTACGTAGTTTTAAAGATTTAAGCATACATATAGACATAGGGACAGAGAAAGCGACTTTGTTTTACACTATGTAGTGATTTTTTACAATAAACTTTATCCGTTTGCATCTAATATACACTTTGTTTTCGCTCTCATCAATAAACCGTAATACTATAAACCATAAACATTCCACATTAAAAAGGAATTAGATGTGGATTTTTATTTTAAGGGTTTTCATTTCAACTTAAAGAACCTTAAAACACTGAATAGAAGCAAGAAAAAGTTTAAACACTCTGCATTGCTTTCAAGCAAATAAAACTAATTGAAAAAGTTTAAAGACCCACGTTGTAGTTAAATGTTTTGAACCAGATAACTAAATGTTAAAAAAAGCTTAAAAACTA
Organism: Eupithecia centaureata; assembly: GCA_944547425.1. Taxonomy (NCBI): domain Eukaryota; kingdom Metazoa; phylum Arthropoda; class Insecta; order Lepidoptera; family Geometridae; genus Eupithecia; species Eupithecia centaureata. The sequence goes on from OX155696.1 coordinate 8,538,748, forward strand.
GATCACTGCAAGCAAGTTTTGTATTTTGCAAAATAAAAGCAAATAAACTGTTACGAAACGGGTAAAGGTTTTGGGTTTTATCTATGTAGTAAATAAAATAAATCTGACTAAAAGTTAAGAACATGCATATCATTTAGTGCATCTATCATTAAATAAATAAATAAAATCAAGTTTCTATAAACAATTTACCGCTGAAGTGCCCGAATGTGGTGTTTCATTGCTAAAATTTTCCAATGGCGACATTGATTTTGTAGATGAAATACGGATCGTAATGCTTTAATTAGTGAAATTAAACTGTTGGGGTTAATAAAGTAGGGATTATTAGAAAGATAGATAGGTACCTAAATTTATTTTCTCTTCTTCTATTTCTACTATTACCTATGCCTTAATTAGATGTGGTATTGAGCGGAATATCCAGTGAAAAGCTGCACCATTTTAATGTTGAGTATTTCAGTTCCTTTGATGGAGTTCCAGTATATGCCATCTCTTTTCCTCTGTATCTTCTTTTGGCTGTTCAGCTATAAATTGATGTGGTCTTGGGTGGAATATCCAGTTTCTGTTATAATTATTTATTTTAAGTTGTTATATATCTTACCCCATGGACAACCCGACGATCCTTTCCATAGCAGGTTGTCTGCCGGAGATCGCTCAAGGGTATTACGATGTAAAAAGTGAATCTAAAATATTAAAAAGAAAATGCCAGGCCCCTATTATAGCTTACCTCATAAATTGTTTATGTGAATTATGTCTTAGTTATGAGTGTGTAAAAAAGTATTTTCTATCTATCTTATAGATATTATCATACAAATCTTCACAATCACTATACAAAGAATATAGGGTTGTCTATTTAAAACTAAAGAACCACGTCGATGTTTCCTTCTTACATAAAAATGTAAATTTACAGCCGAAGACAGGAAGGTAGGATTTTCTTCGAGCTTTTTTATTGAGCTTCTTTGAGGGCATGATCTACTATAGTGCTTTCGTTCATACACGTTCAGTACACTGTTTGATGACGGTAAAAGTTTTAGAAAAATCGACAGACTTTTACATCGTTCATAGGTATCTACTTACAATTAAAAACAAATCTAAGACCAATGAAAAATAAATTTTTTATAGAATATTTTATTTGTCATAGGAGGTCGTCGCCTTGATTGTTTTCTTTCAATGTGTAGGTAGGTACTCTTTTGTTTTATAATATATTCTTTTATAGTAAGTATGATCGATGTCAAAGTCTGTCGATCGTTCGAAAACTTTCTCATATCCATCAAACTTCTAAAAACCGACGTGTTGTACGTCGACATAACGTAGTTGAGGCATACAATGCGTTGCGTTACGACGCGACGTCGCGACGCAACGCAACACACTAATAGGGCCTCACTCTAATAATAATAATATACTCTTGCAATTAAACAGGGATTTAAAATACATTAGAAGTTTACTTAATTGCCTACACATAAACACATATTTCGTGGCGATCACAATAAGCCTATCATGGCCGAGCAAACAAAAAACTGCCTACACAGCACTATAGTAGAAATAGCACTTTACTAAGTCTTTTGAATTTCAGACTCGATAAATGTAATTTAAGATTCCACTCCAGTCAGATTGAACTAGTGTACCTATGTATTTACTGAAGAATTCGTCTGGATTGGTTTATTTATTGGATTATATGGAAAAATATCGAAAGAAATTACTTGATTTTAGATAGATACGATCGGTTTATCAGGGAATATCAGTATATTATGTTATGTTTTCGACAGAAAATCAGCATGTGTTATGATAGCTCTAGGTTATAGCTACCAAATCTATAACCGTCATGTTGAATCTAGTATAGTATATAAGTGGACCACTTTACACACTTTTTTTTTTATATAGTGTTAGTTATTTCATTAATTTTAGTAGGATAATGTTTGAATTATCCAGAATGATTATCTGTTTTAACTCCTAAATAAATTCAATCATTAATTTCGTAGAGTAAAATAGAAAACAATTTAAATCCCTTACAAAAATTAGAGGTGACGATGCCTGCCTCGATAATATCGTTAACTAGCCCCGGGGCTTTGCTTTTTTTGGTTTAAAAATATTGTATTAGAAAAGCAACATGGTCACATATATGAGAATAGTATTTAGTATAAACAAAAGCAAGTTAGGAATGACTGTTCGGTTTGTAGGTAATGATTTATCTACACAGTGTTTTACAAATTAAAAAGTTGTGGGTACTTATACATTACAAATGAATAATAATTTATTATACTGGCCAATTTTCCATTACAAAGCTAGCAAGTTTAGTTTTGAATATATGAATCGAATTTATATGTTTTAAATTTTCAGGTAATTTCTTTTTAAGTTGTGCTCCTTCAAAAGTAAACATATTTTGCCGTAATTCGTTCTGACTTTGGGCAAAACCAGATAACTAGCTCGACGAGTGTTACGTTTTTATAGTACAACTAGCGACCCGCCCCGGCTTCGCACGGTTTTATTATACCTAAAAACCTGGCTCTTGAATCACTCTATCTATCAAAAAAAAAACCGTATCAAAATCCGTTGAGTAGTTTTAAAGATTTAAGCAGTCAAAGGGACATAATGATATAGGGACAGAAAAAGTGACTTTGTTTTATACTATGTAGTGATGTGATTTTTGACTATAAATAGAATCTAATGCAAAAAACAAACCATGAACCGAATTAGAATACAAAATCAAGCAGAGCCATCTATGAGGTGATATAAAATTTACGATTCTTACTAGTTGGCTGTTTTGATGAAACCTCTTCCTGAAATTTCGTGAAACTTGCCTTGAAAGTGGTTCGAGTTCCAAACGAAACCGATAGATGGCGGGATACTGAAACATTTACTTATAGTTTCATATAACTACAGAAGATGGCAGAGTTCACAAAAAATATTTCTAAGTTTTAGGATTATTTCCTGGCTTTGCAAAAAAAAAATCATTTCTTATTAGAAAAGTTTTCATGCATAATTTCTGTCCGTTTTGTTGGTTTGCCTAGAATAAGTAGGTACTTACCTACTTCCATCATGTATCAATCTTAGCAAGCATGGAAACATGTTTATTTCGTAGATCCTATCATACCAGCATAAACAGGATATAAAGGTAAAAACCGTAAAGTGCGAGTGATAGTCAGATTATCACACGAAGGGTTCCGGGCTATCGTACATAATCTTACACAATCTTCATAAAAGGTATAGGTAACCTAGGTACAGATTTTACAATACTATAGGTACCTAACTACAATTGAGACTGGTATTGACATGGATCAATTGAGCTACGTTTCGACTGTTAGCAACCATCGGAGTTAGCTCAATGGTTTCAATTGTAAATACCAGTTGTAATTTTTCTTTTCCTTGATTGTAATTTTCGTTGTTAATATAAAGTATGAATACAAAAAAAAACACAATTAGCGTGTATAATATGGTCAACCCATTGAGCAAAAGTTGATAAGGTTTTTTATTGGCAGGTTTGGGACAAAATCGTAAAAAAAAGGTCTGCAAAACTGAACCAGAGAATCAAGAGTTTAAAAAAGCTTACGACGCAGAAGCTGAATAAAGAAAATAAAACTACCAATGTAGAAGTTTAAAATACCCACTTTGAAAGCTCTTGGCTAGGTTTCCAAGAACTTAGGAAAGTTTTACAGTTGTAGGTACAAGTTTTTTGGTTTTAATAGGTCAGGTTTTGTTTCGCTATTTTTTTAGCATCTTCTATTATAGGTGTACTACCATGAACTGATAAGTACGTACATTTTCCTCTACTTGCCGACAACATTATATGGTATTGGTTTTGGTTGATAAACTCTTTTCCGCATTTGGACTCTGTTTGGTCCATTATGCGTGGGTTTTGCTAGCATAGCCAGCCTCCGTCCAGAAGTGCAGAATTTTCCTGGGATCTTCGCAGGCTTCGCGAAGTGACCTCGGCAAGTTGAGGATTTCTGTTCGTTGTGCTGTTACTCTCTTGCATTCCAGGACTACGTGGGCAGCTGTTTCGTCGTCGCTGAGACATCCTCTGCAGAGGTATAATATCATCGCTTATGAAACAGCGATATTATGGCCTTCTTAACATCTAGCAAATCGTATATTAGCTTTATCGATTGCAGGAAGTCAATGAAGGATGGAAATTGTATCACCTATCATTGGTAATAATAATAATAATAATATTGAGGAGGGCTTTGGATGAAGCGATTCTTAAGTTTAGAAACTGTAGTGTAAGGCCACGCCTACCTCGCTTTCCCACCCATAGACGTGCTTTAGCTATAGTGGGGGCCTTGAACCCACTACTAGTCCCTTATCTGCTGGCTAGTAGTGATCTTACTGATACGCACTCTATTCTTTATTGTGGGGCTATCGCGGCCTGTCGTGTTGCGCGGGTAAAGTTTCCGGACTGTGACCGCGCTCCGCGCCAGGCTTGCAGTACCCCTAATTGGCAACAGAGGATAGAGAGGCGTATCAGTAGGTTTAGGACCCTCATAGCTAAGCTTATATGTTTTAGGGAAGGCAACCATAGACCTCGGGTTATGCGCTTTGTGACACAGGCTTTTGACGGAACTGAAATTCAACCTCAGGCCTATTTAGCCTGTGCTACAGAGCGCATAGACTACCTAAAACAAAAAGTCTATGCGTGGGCAAGCCGAATAAAAAGGTATAAAAAGCGAGTTGACAGGTTTTGGCAGAATCGCAACTTTCAAAGTGACCAAAGGAAAGTTTACCGAGACTGGGAGAAACCCGATCTACGTGTGTCCGATGGTCAAGTACCGGATGCCGAAACTGGAAATAATTTTTGGCGGGGCATCTGGTCTTTACCGGTCGAACACACGGAGGCGGACTGGATGAATGTGGTAAGAACTGAATGTGAAAACATCGAAACCATGGACGCTATTACTATCTCTTCGTTGGATGTAAGTAATGCGATCCACTCGGCCCATAATTGGAAAAGTCCTGGCCCGGATGGATTGCATAACTTTTGGCTAAAATGGTTTCGATGCTCACATTCAGTTCTGGCCACACAATTCCAAAAAGCAATTGAGATCGGGTCGCTCCCACTTTTTATGACGACGGGTGTAACTTTCCTACTCCATAAGTCTGGTAGTACTGCGGAACCAAAGAATTATAGACCCATAACGTGCTTACCAACAATCTATAAGCTACTTACATCCATCTTGACCACAAAAATTAACACACATATTGTTACGAACAATATTTTGGCACCTACTCAAAATGGATGTAGGGTTGGGTCCCGTGGTACTAAGGAGCTCCTCCTCATTGACATGGCCATTAGCCAAAAGGTCAAACGTGGCAGAGGGAATTTATCGGCTGCATGGATCGATTATAAGAAGGCTTATGATTCGGTGCCTCATACTTGGCTTGAGAGGGTCTTAGAGTTGTATAAAGTAGATACTACTCTAAGATCATTCTTGGGATCATGTATGAGACAGTGGACTACGGTTCTTCGTCATCCAGGCAGCCGATTAATTCCACCTGCGACCATTGATCTGATAAGGATAGAGAGAGGTATATTCCAGGGCGACAGTCTGAGTCCCTTGTGGTTTTGTCTAGCCCTGAATCCACTCAGTACCCTACTGAAAGATTCAGGAATAGGTTATCGCCTTCGGAGAGAGGGTGAGGTTATTTCTCACTTGTTGTATATGGATGACCTCAAACTATTTGCGCCGAATGAAACACAGTTAATGGCCCTCTTGAATATCACACAGATATTCAATAGTGCTATTAACATGGAGTTCGGCGTTGATAAGTGTGCGGTCATACAAATACAACGAGGGAAAGTCGTAAATTCTAATAATTTGCAACTTTCAGAGCTTATGTCCCTCAAATCTCTCTCAGAGGGTGAAACTTATAAGTACCTTGGTATGCCAGAAGCCTTGGGTATAGTGGACGGGGAAATAAAACAGTCGGTGAAGGAACGCTTCTTCTGCCGCCTTACAAAAGTGCTAAATAGCCTATTGTCGGGTGGCAACAAGGTGCGTGCCTTCAATGGCTGGGTTATGCCCTTGCTTACCTTTACTTTTGGCATACTAAGATGGACTCAGACTGAACTAGACGCCTTGGACTGTAGGGTTCGTCAACTTTTAACTACTCATCGCATGCGACACCCCCGATCTTCGGTAATGAGATTGTACATCCCACGGAAGTGTGGAGGTCGAGGCTTTTTAAGCGCTAAGACCCTACACAACCGTGAGGTTTGCAATCTCAGAAATTATTTCCATCAAGCCGAATACCAAATGCATCGCGACGTAGTTGCAGTTGATAAGAACCTTACTCCTCTCTCCTTAGCTAACGAGAACTGGCGTAAACCTATAGTGATGAGTATAGAGGACAGGAAGGCCATATGGGAAAGCAAAGAGCTGCATGGGAGATTCTACAAGGTCCTAACAGGTCCTGATGTAGATCTCCTAAGCTCAGTAAACTGGCTACGTTTCGGTGACCTCTTTGGGGAAACCGAAGGCTTTGTCTGTGCAATTATGGATGAGGTAGTTAAGACGAACAATTACCGAAAGTATATCATGAAAGATGGCACGATCGATATCTGTCGAGCGTGTCATCTTCCAGGGGAGACCCTTCGTCATATACTTTCGGGTTGTTCGCACCTAGCTAACTCTCAGTACTTGCACAGACACAACCAAGTAGCCAAAATTATACATCAACAACTTGCTCTCCGATATGGCCTTACTGGTCCTGAAGTTCCATACTATAAGTACACACCGGCGCCAGTTCTCGAAAACAGCCGTGCCACGCTCTATTGGGACCGCTCTATCATTACAGACAGGACTATTCTTGCAAATAAGCCTGATATTGTACTGATAGACCGGTTAGAAAGATGGGCGGTGCTAGCTGATGTCACCATACCACATGATGTTAATCTCGTTAAAGCTGAGAAAGATAAACTCAGTAAATATCTTGACTTGGCTAACGAGGTTGTCAGCATGTGGGATGTTGATTCAGCGACCATCGTCCCGATAGTCGTTTCGGTTAACGGGGTAATAGCGAAGAGCCTCGATAAACATCTCAAGAGACTCTCGCTAGGAAGTTGGATCAAGGGTCAGATCCAAAAAGCGGTTCTCCTGGATTCGGCTCGTATCGTCAGGAAGTTCCTCTGTCTGCAACCCTAGTCACCGGCTGCTTGAGCCTAGCTTCGCGGCCGGTGATCCACCGTTTTGATATATTTTTTACTGTAGATTAGTTTTATAATATTTTTGTATTTTCTATAGTAAAAAATGTATTTTATAACGAGTATTAAAATAAATAAAGTGAAATAATAATAAAATTAAAACCAAACCCTAGTCACCGGCTGCTTGAGCCTAGCTTCGCGGCCGGTGATCCACCGTTTTGATATATTTTTTACTGTAGATTAGTTTTATAATATTTTTGTATTTTCTATAGTAAAAAATGTATTTTATAACGAGTATTAAAATAAATAAAGTGAAATAATAATAATAAGTCTTTATTTCAGATACAAGGATCCATAGTTAAGAAAAAATACACATAAAAACATAAAAAGCATAGTACACAGACTAATACTAAATCTACTTATTAACACTAATTTAGGCGGCAATATCCACCCATCGTCTGAATGTGGTTGAATGTATAAGTCTCTCTGTCAGACTCTTGATAATCGAATTATCGCACGAGCCAACTCTGGACATGAAGGACGCAATCCTCTTCCGCTGAATAGCGTTGAAAGAGTCTACGCGGGCCTGCATTAGCATTTCAGAAGCGCTACAGAAGCGCTTCAAGCCCATCAGTTGCCTGAAAATGTTGTTATAGGCCACGCGTATTCTATCGTGCGACCTTTTGGTGTACTCAGTCCAGAGCTGACACGTATAGAATGTCTGGCAGAAAGACCTAAACAGAGTCACTTTCACGTCAGGCGATGACCCATAAAACTTACGCGCAATCATGTTCCCTACTATACATAAGGATCTGCGTTGTCTTTCAAAATCATCATCATCTTTTAGGTTCGATGTCACGATATGGCCAAGGTACTTGAATTTGTCAACAATTTTTACAGGTTGTCGGTTCAGATAAACCTCCGGCACGTTCACTGGTCCTTTTCCGGACCTGAATATAACCATTTCAGTCTTTTTTGTGTTGTACATTAGGTCGTGTTCTCTCGCGTACCTTTCACAAATTTCCAAAAGTTTTCTCAAGCCTTTAATTGTAGGACTAAGCAGCACCATATCATCAGCATAGCTCAGGTTGTTGATGTATCTGTCATCCAGCCTGAGTCCCACTGGAGTGCTGCTTAGTTCTACAATCAAATCATTTACATATGTATTAAACAGATCCGGAGAGGTAACCCCCCCCTGCCTTACGCCAGATGGAAGCTGGTATCTTTCAGATAGCTCAGAGCCCCACCTGACGTTGTTGGTCTGCTTGCGATACCAAAATGCAAGGAGGTCAACAACCTCAGGCGGAACATCTACGCTACTGTCACGCAACTTCTTCCACAAGAGCTCGTGGTTTAAAGTGTCGAAAGCACGGCTGAGGTCCAGAAAACACGCGTATACAGTAGTTAGTCTCTGATTGTAATAACCAACAACCTGTTTCAACGATAAGCAGTGAGTGATACCTTTAATGTAATAATAAATAATTCCAGAAAGTCCACACAGTATCAACTAGCTCCAAGCTAAGCAGAACTTGTATTATGGGTACTAGATGACTGATATACTTAATACAATATACTACATAGATAGATATTTTTATTATACATAGAACACTCAGACCAACGGAACAAATTTCTGCAGATCGTACACAACTTTTTTCAGAGGCAGGAATCGAACCCGCAACCTCCTACGTCGCAGGCGGACCTTCGTCCACCGCGCCATTTTCTAAAGCCCAATAGACACTGCCCAATACTTCCCTTAATTGAATAAGCCCCACCGAAATTATGTCTGGCAACAAACATACGGACAGTAATTACATAAATATGGTAAATCCTTTAAGGCTAGGGTCGGACCCTGATTGCGGTCTGATGAAATAGGGATTTCATTAAACAATGCTTTATACCTCAGCTACTTTCATAAAACTATTGTAACTCCCTTTACTAATTTTGTATAAAACTTTTCTAATATTTATAATACTAGATGGCCCCCCCACGCTTCGCCCGCGAACCAGAGTTTTTTTTTCGTACAATTTTCAAAAATTTATTGCCCACCCCCCAAGGGTTATTGTGTAAAATAAAATAATACGTGTTTAATTATTCACTCCATAGTTTATTTATACAGAGTTTTAAGTGAATCAAACCAAGAAATAATAAGAGTGTAACATACTATGTCCTATTCTAGATCTGATTTACGTAAGTACTATTTAAATACTAAATTTCATTTAAATAACTTTTATTTGATTATAGAGGGTTTAATCAACATGATTATGCCACCCTCGAAATTATACTTAAGTGTCATTAATCACCTTAGAATCTACGCTTAATACCTAATTTAATAAATTTTACTAAATTAAGGGTTTCCTCCGAGAGCGGAGTGGACAAAATATTGTTGACTACCCCAATGGAAAACAAATCAACTTTGTGTTTGTTACAAAAATCAAATCTTTCTGCTTCGTTCCGGACACATTCGACAACAATATGGAACGCATTTTCTACCACGTCGCATTCGGTACAGTTCGGTGAACTAGTCTTGCGCATAAGGAAACCAAATCAATTGAGAGGAATGTGTCCAGATCGGAGCCTCAACATGGTAACGATGTCGGACCTGGCCATTTTCGAGCCATCGAACCAAGGGGCTTTAGGCAGTGTTGGCTGGATGGTCTTATACCAAATACCTTTACTCAGCGATCTCTCGTCAAAATATTCAGTCCAATTTTTCTTACATGATTCTTTAATGAGATAACGTAGATCACTGTGATAGGGTAAAAAATTAATGTTAATTCCATCTTCGATTGCTTCCCTGGCAAGACGATCGGCTTCCTCGTTGCCAGATAAGCCGATGTGTGACGGGATCCATTGCAGCGTGACGTGTTTGTTTTTACTCGATAATTTATCGAGGGACGCTAAAACGCTAAACGCTATCGGGGCTCCACGAGTTGTCGTGGGGCACCGAGCGAGATGCTGGAGAGCGCTTTTGGAGTCCGTCAAGATGACATAAAAACCGCTTGCCAATAAATAACTTTAGTAGTTACGGAGATTACTTTTAACAAACATTCACACAGACTTTACCATCTCCGTAACTACTTAAGTTGGTATATAGATAGTTTAAGACCTAGAATAACACATAGGCTATTAAAATTTTTAAATTCGAAATTCAGTATAATACATAAACTGCAAAGTAAATAAATAAACACGTATTTTTTATTTTTACGAAACTACCCCTAGGAGGCTTGCAATAAATTTCTGAAATTTGACAAAAATAATCCGAGCGGGCGAAGCCGTAGGGCGCAGCTAGTAATAATAATGATGGACAAATCCACCAGCCAACTACAACCCGAGTCTCTTCAAGACCAGAGTGAATAGTCTGGACTTTCATGATCAATATTCAGCCACGTCTTCACTTAGCATCAGGTGAGATAGTGGTAAACGAGGTCTATTGTTGTTTAAAAGCATCATCTAGACCCAAGCTAACAAAAAAGCTTGTGTTATGATTACTAGATGACTCGATCTTTTGAATCATTGATTTAAAGTTCAGCATAATTATATAAATTTTTTATATTGTATGCACCTTGGCGACCGAAAAAGATGTAAAACTGAAGTTGTTTTATTTCCACAAAATAAGGTGAACTTGAATCTTGGATTAAACACTTTTTAGTTAAACATAATCGACCTTTAATATCAACGAAAATTACGAAAATTAAGAAATAGAAAAAAAAAACTATAGTAGGTATATACGATTTAAACACTTAATCTAACTGGAGACGGTTGCAAACCAAACAGTCTAAAGGTCAATTGATCCAATACAAGTCGAAAACGTCCCCAAGACACTGGCTGCATAACAACGCTGTTAGTGCTGATGCGCCGCGCCATATACTCACCAACTCTTGGCTCACGTGTCGCATCGACCAGACGCTCATAATTGTATATATATCTAATAACGGATATATCTTGGCAACCATAAATTTGCTATAATAGTAGCCCTACTCTGCCAAATCTCTATTGTTTGACCAGTCCAACAACGCCACTAACGCTGTAATGAAAGGGAACCGTTTGTTTGTGTTTGACTAACAGAAGGACAGTCGGTTTGCTCTGGACTGCAAACGTGTTATCCATCAATAAGGGGTTTTCCTTAAAAGAAAAACCCTATTTATCTTAGAACTCAGTACATGGCAGGGATTTTTCGTCGAAGATAAAAGTGTGCATCCTGTGCAGTGCAAAATTTTTATGTTATTTTAATTACAAATTTTAAGCGACGACGTCGTTGTCTTTTTAGCGTTGTCCAACAATTTTTTGTTGTACTTAGCCCAAGTTTCATATGTGTTTGGATAAACGTTGGAGTGAAATCTTACATATTTTTCAGAGTAAATAAAAAAATGCGATAGTTTGGATTGATGAATGGATGTTTGTTACCTCTTCACGGCAAATTTACTGAACGGCTCGGGCTGAAATTTAGAATAGTTGTAATTCTAGGCCTGGAATAAAACATAGTCTACCTGTCATCAATTTTCTCGGTTATATTACCATGCAGCGCAGCTCCTAAATTTTACTTATTAAAATACACTTAATATCTGTGTCATGACGACAAGATCCCAATAAACCCAGGCGAACCTCACCAAGCCTCCCGTTACGACACCATAAATCATACAGGCAATATCTAAAGAAAATGTCACGACCAAAACCAAGTATATTAAACGTCCACTACCCATTCGCCTCACGCAAACTGGGGCTGCTGCTTTACAGAACTGAATTCTGAAACTGAAGACAAAAAGCTTGATTTCGTCTGACAACAGATGGTAGGACTGGGTTGCCAGATTATGCTCTTATATTTGCCTAAATCTTGCATAATGAAATATATATTTTTATTTTTGAATCAAACAAGTTCTTTTTCTACAACGTTCTTTAAATTTTTTATTTTTTTTTAATTACCTTTTACGGCAATCAGGTACACAAGGACCTTTTGCGTCCAACAGTGTACCAGAGACCTGAGTTCAGATTCACGATTGTATTTAGATTAATAGATACTTACGTAGTTCGATTTTCCGTATCCGCACGATAAAGGCACTGTTGCACTAAATCAAAAAGAAGAAAAATATTTAAAAAGAAAGTATGGAAACGTATCGATGACGTCTATATACTATCGACAAACTGAACCCATGGCCTCGTCAATTATTAAACTGTTAATTATTATTAACAAGCGTTAATAATAGATGTTTTCTTCACCTTTATCATATTTTCAAAAATCTCAAAATAATTAATTACTCTTCTGTTCTACACGACGACTTTTCAGTTTGATAAAATATCAGCTTAAATTTGTACAATTTAACACAATTTAAATTTGTATTCATTAATATCTTGTGCCTTTTTTTGACTATAAGTAAAATCAAATGAATGGGGAATGGTACGCATGAAATGTGTAGTTACGCAGTACCTATAACTCCCCAACTTTCGGGAATTAACCTTAAAACTAGCAGCACTGACTCAAGCCTTCCTGAAATTTAGGTCGCAACACGGCAGCAGATGCTACTTATTGGTGCGATAGGCACTTCCAGCATAAAATTTAGAGAAAGAGAACTTATGTCATCGTGATAGAGCACTCGTTTGCAGGTGACTTTTATAATGGCTTAGGTCAGCAGTGGCGATACACCTCAACGACGTTCTTCGTAGGCGAGGCCTGAATGTATACTATCTCACCTGACAAAGTGTACAAAAGGGATAGACTCGAAGAAGAGTACTAGAATGAAATGAGAGAAGTTGACTACGATGAAATGCACAATGATTCATTCCCTAAGCGCGACCTAGAAACGTAAAAAATTTTGAATGATAAACTTTTATCACAAGGGGTATATCATAAATTACCTTATCACTTAATAGTATAAAACAAAGTCACTTTTTCTGTCCTTATGTCCCTATGCCTTTATGTACCTTTGAATGCTTAAATCTTTAAAACTACGCAACGTATTTTAATGCGGTTTTTTTAATGAGGAAGTTTTAAATATAATATAATAAAACCTTGCGAAGCAGGGCGGGTCGCTAGTATATTATAAGAGAAAGCTGTTAAATGTTTTATTTTTTTTGAACAATTATATTTATTTTAACTTTTCAAAACGGGCTTTATGTTATAGTTTTGTTTCTTTTTTTTTTTCAAAATTGGGATAAAAAGAGTTGAAATATATACCAAATTTAAAGAAACTTGTCTTTTGCAAAGGTTTATTTGTATATTTTATTGACAATGACACATTATATTTTGTATTGGATTTTCAAATAGTGGTGGAAAAAATATTTCCATCATTGACACTATATATTTAATTTTGAGTTAGCTAAGGGAACCAAGCCCAATTAAGTAATTTCATACAGTAAAAAAATCGTATCATTAATTTGTAACTACACAGAATATACTTCTTTCTATCTTTTTGTTTCAGAGCTTAACGTTCTTTCTGATTGATACAGGATAATTAAGCTGATTATAGGTATCGAACCTCAGTCCTTTACAGTCGCGCAAGGAAATTGAGCTTTCTTTTCATAGACATAAAAGTCAATCATACTTAAGTGGGTCAGTAAATCGTTTCTTTTGTAATTTATATCAAAGAAGTTCTTTGAAAAGATAAATGAAAGCTAATTAATAAGAAGAAAAAGAGGAAATTTCCTGAAAGCTTTTACCACTTATAACCTCACTGGTAGACAAACGTGTCCTGTTTTCCATGCTTAGCGATTTAACGCTGCTGTTACAATAAGTGAACCTAGTGTTCACTTATTGTAACAGCAGCTTTAGCCTACGTGGCTCTGTATGGTTTATATATCCAGGTATCTACAGAAATACATTCTTGCAAAACTTCACTCGGGAAGAACCGAGAACCGCCGGGGTAAACGTTTTCTTGAGTGGAGGGAGACCGACCGCAAACGCAGTGTAGGACACTCTCTAGTCAAGTGGAAGTACGATTTGCAAAAGATTGAAAGAAGACCCGACTGACTGATCAAAGAGACTTCAAATTTGGTGGCTTGTTGCCTCGACTGACATAAAACAGTCGGCAGTAACTTTGCAAGTACCTAACTGATTAAGGGCTCAAACACAAAACTGCGAGCTCGCATCGCATCACAAATATCTGCGAGCTCGCACGATAACGTCCGATCTCATTTGCATCGCGCATTCCTGTCATATTACGTCATACTTGGTGACCCCCCTTTTAGTCCGCTCTGAGACAACTTTAGCGAAAGATGCGCGGCGCCTGAGCCGCCTTCTTTGTGTTGTAAAAAAAAACTGCTTCAGTTCTCAACTCATAGTAATTTCGAGTAAAATAGTTCCCTTCAGAGTTCATAATCGTATTAAATGGATGAATCCAGAATCTTCTTTTTCTTTTATAATATCTATTTAACAATAACAGCAGTGCAATTGGACCGATTTATGCAAAAATGATCCAACCCACAACCTAGTCAATTTCGAGTTTTTTTAACCTATGTAATCAGTATAAGGTATATTTTAACATATCAAAGACTCACACCTCTATCCATCAGTTCAAAGAGCTCAGAAAGCTATAGAAAGAGCTATGCTCGGAGTTTCTCTGAAGGATAGGATTCGTAAAGAATACATCCGAAAGAGAACCAAAGTTATCGACATAGCTCAAATAATTAGCAAGCTGAAGTGGTGGCAGTGGGCCGGCTATATCTCGCGAAGAACCGACAACCGTTGGGGTAAACGTGTTCTTGAGTGGAGACCGAGACTTGGCAAACGTAGTATAGGACGCCTTCCGGCCAGGTGGGATGACGATCTGAAACGATCTGACGATGCGAAAGACTGCTGGCAGATGCTGGATGCGTCAAGCTATGGCGCTCATTAAGGGAGGCCTATGTCCAGCAGTGGACTAATATAGGTTGATTATGATGATGATGATATAAAACAAGTTAAGCTTTGACAAGTTAATATTTGAAATTGCTATTCCATCTAAGTACGTAAACGAAATAAACCATATAGTTCAAAACACACAGAAGCCGGAGGCGTGGCGGAGGCGAAGGCGTGCCGGTTTTTCCTATGGCACCGCGTTCGCCACGGCCTGCGGTGTGTGTGTAGGCTTTCATAGGATTCCATAGAATACAACTCACACGCCTTCGCCTCCGCCACGCCTCCGGCTTCTGTGTGTTTCGTACTTTAACGAAAAATAAATAAATAAAATAAAATAAGTACAGGGCCAGCAGATCAAATATTAGATACCAGATGATTGCATTGATTAATTTAAGAAACCGAAGGGAAGCTGCAATAATAGACGATGTAGATGGTTTATGTGATGAACCTTATTCTGATTTGGACGAGGAGTAGGGCCAATTTTGTTTGTTTTGTCTTTTAAAACACAAAAATGATTACTAATTTTTATCACACTTTGAATCATTTTTGCATTTTAATTTTTGCACCCTACATAGCTCTTTCCATATAAAATTAATTTTGTAATAATGATCCAGGCGCTAGTTTTCCCAATTATCTACTCACTATTACAATTTATTCTTTATATTATTTATAGCAAAAAAGTTGAGTTTACATATCATTAAATTAAATTAAAATAACAACATTTTGTATTACAAAGCTAGAGAAATACCGCCACAAACTTAAATATCGATTATCTCGAAATGAGGTTTGTGTGGGTTGGATCATTTTTGCTTAAATCGGTTCAATTATCTTTTTGGGATCCATCTTACGCTTCCTAAAAACACGTCCAATACGGCTGACTAAACTTGAAGGTATGGTTACCCTACAAAACGGTTCGCCGCACAAATTCGCATCGCAGAAATTCGCAAATCAAGTTCGTGTGACATCGCATCACATCGCATCGCATCGCACCAAATCGCAGTTTTGTGTGGGAGCCCTAAGATCAGGGAGATGAAATACGATTTGGGGGATTAAAGAGATGAACCCTATAATAGTACTTATAAATATACTAGCGACCCGCTCCGGCTTCGCACGGTTTATTATACGTATAAACCTTCCTCTTGAATCACTCTATCTATTTAAAAAAAACCGCATCAAAATCCTTTTTTTTTTGAAGATTTAAGCATTCAAAGGGAAATAGGGTAAGAGGGACAGAGAAAGCGACTTTTTTATACTATGTAGTGATTATCAGGAAAATGTAATGCTTCAAATGGAGCAAAAAAAATAAGTTTGAATAATCTAAATCTACGTAGCCGAAGTCGTGGGATACATACATAACATTTTCTTCATAAATCACTCAAAAAATGGATTAAACATCCGTGATAAGTCAGATAGAAAAAATATCGGCTCCCATAGAACAAGTATTGTTTATTCGTAAGTAAATGCAGTCGATTTGCAGATGGATGGGTATACCACAGGGAAATTACCATCGACCAATGCTGTTGTTTGTTGGGGGTGATTCAAGACTCAAGAAGCAAGCGTGTCTTAAACCATTAAACCATCTTGTAAGCGAAACCCATTCATCATTATAGCTTTTATCCTAGCTTTTATGGGAGTCAACTTTAACGCGAGACAACCATAGGTAGTATAAAAAAGTCGCTCTACGTTGTCTGTTTATGGTTACGTAGATCTTTAAAAATATGCAACAGATTTTGATGGGGTTATAAAGTCCTGTAAAATCACCCAGAAATTTTCGTTAAGCCGTCCGTTGTTGTTATCACTACAATTAGAACCTTGTAAGTATGCTATAATTTTGTAAGATATAAAGTTTAATGTTAAGAAACGAAATACAATAACGATTTGCGGTTGGTGGCAGTTGGTAGCGCACTTCCGTACTGAGGAAGGGTTAAAATTTTTGCTTATTATATTAGGTCCTTACATATGAAATTGGCGTTTTGTATGGGAGGAACAAAAAGTCGAATATTTTTTAATATAATATATTTAATTAATCAAAGTATGAACCATTATTTTCTATGCACTTTTGCCATCTTATAGGTAGTTCATTGATCCCTTTACTAAAAAAACCAGTCGGACGGGAATCAATAAAATCTTTGAAGGCGATTTGGACTGCCCCATCGGAGTTGAATTTTTTCCCTTGCAAGAAGTTATCCAAATTTCGAAAAAAATGGTAATCTGTTGGAGCAAGGTCCGGGGAGTACGGAGGATGTCTTAGACTTTCCAATTGAAGCTCTTCTAATTTAGTAGTCGACGCGCGTTTGCCGGTTTGCTTCAGTCAATTCGTGAGGTACCCACCTTTCAAGCTTTTTAATCTTCCCAATTTGCTTCAAGTGAATTAAAACAGTTTTATCACTAACACCGCAGCCTGCAGCTAACTCGGACGTGGTTTGCGATGGATCCGCTTCCACAGTAGCCTTTAACTCTTTATTATCAACTTGAGTCTCAGGCCGTCCACGGGGCTTGTTCTGCAAGTCGAAATTTCCAGAACGAAAACGTTGGAACCAAAAACGAACTGTGTTTTCTTTTGCAACACGACCGCCATACACATCATTCACCCTTCGAGTTGTTTCCGCAGCACTAGTGCCACGGCGGAACTCGTACTCGTAAATAATGCGATATTTTAAGTTTTCCATTTTGTAAAATGAGTGACGCAAACAGAAAAAAACAGAAGAAAAAAAACAAATGAATGACGATCATCGAAGCACAAATACATGAATGAGTCTATAGCTGTACAAATTTGAATTTGGAATTCCTTACCAAAGAGGAGAAATTTGTGATTAAAGTGGCCAGTACGAAAAACGCCAATTTCATATGTAAGGACCTAATATTATATTCCTCGAATGCGAGGGCTTATGCACTATATAATTTAATAATCTTTTAAGTTTAATGTTAATCCTTACTTTAAGAGTTTAACCTAAAGGTTAATAATGTTCTATGATTTTTAGGCATTCTGGCTTAGATTGAAGAACAAAACTACGGCAGGATTTTTCTACCATATCTAGCTGAGTGTAAGCTATTTTGTTGTAACAATATTTAATTTTATATTATCCTTTTTTATATTGTTTTAACTGTACAACCAAATAAACAAATTTAACTTTTAAATGAAATTGAAAAGTTTTCACGACTTACAGATGACACGCCGTCGCTTACACCTTGCACCATAACAACATTAAGAAAGGTGCGATTACTATCTATTTCTATGTATTTCTGGCCTATCACGAGGCTATAGCTCGCTCTATAAATTATCTGAATCAGCCTAACTTTCTATTTGCGTTTTTTTCACTGTCTTTTTTTTACGTTTTTTGGACATTTTTGTTTCATATATTACATCTATAATTCGTCTTTTCCACCTTCCTATTTCCATGTACCTATTCCATCATCATCATGACCAGTCTACAAACTACTGTAAATTCGTTTGTAGATATGGGTAGGAATGTATTATGCCACATTTGATTAGTACCTACCTACCTCTCTTACACACCAACACACAGACCAAACACAGGGAACAAAATCTTAGATTATTACATACTTAGCTACATAGAGATTTTTGAACTCACTTAAAATAACTTTCAGTTTAATTCTGCAACTTTTTCTTAAAGTCCTATTGTTTTCAAAACCAAAATTTATAACAAAGTTTTTTGGCTTTACCAACATTCTGCGGTGTAATATTTCTGAATTTTCAAAGGACAGAAAAGGTCAAAGTTTCTTGGACTCGTGTTTTGTTTCAACGGAAAATTTTCTAGTTATTAAATCCTTACAAAGTTTTTAAGTTTTTGATTAATTTAACCATTTTTGATATTCAAGTCAAAACAATTCAAAATAGTTTTACAAAATTCCTATTTATTATGTCTTTATTTTTTTAGCGTAGTGAGGTGTCTGTGAAGTTAGCAGAGCATCTTCCAGCAGAGCATAAATAAATGAGAGTTCTGTTCCCATGCAGGTGAGTTCTATAGTTCCTGATACTTTTCAGGAATAGTTCCGGCGTTTTTACGGGAAAAAAAATGAGTGATGTTATGCTCTGCTAACTTCACGCAGCAGATCATTTTTCAGGAATCGAAATAAAAATCAGGTATTTTCAAGACTCAAGATAAAAGAAACAGTTCCTGATTAATTTCAGGAATAGTTCCGGTGTTTTTACTGAACCAAACTTAATTTAAAGATATAATCAAATACTACCTGTTCGAGTTGGCGTAGTAACAAAATGTTCATTGGACCGGCACAAAACATTATTTAAATGGACTGTACCGAGTATAGAACGGTAGAATGTTAAATTTTTATTATTTTGAAATATAAAATGACAGAACTCCTGAAATTTTCATGAAATAGGTCTTTGATAATGACAAAATTTAAGACTGATTCTTCGAAACAGTATAGGTTCAAACACATGTAGAGTGATTTTTATCAGAGTTCTAATAGCGTGCATTGAGTTTTAGTTAAAAAGAAGCTTATTCGTATGAAAAACATACAATTTAGAACCAGAACTACTGAAACTTTCATGAAATTGATCTTTGAAAATGACAAAAATTTAGATTCATGTTTCGAAATAGTATAGATTCAAACTCACGTAGATTGATTTTTATTAGAGTTCCAATAGCATGCATTGAGTTTTAGTTAAATAAAAGCTTATTCGTATGAAAATCATACAATTCAGATGCAGAACTACTGAAACTTTCATGAAATCGGTCTTTGAAAAAGACAAAAATTAAGACTTTTTCTTCGAAACGGTATAGATTCAAACACATGTAGAGTTATTTTTATCAGAGTTCTAATAGCGTGCATTGAGTTTTAGTTAAATAGAAGCTTATTCGTATGAAAAACATACAATTCAGAACCAGAACTACTGAAACTTTCATGAAATCGATCTTTGAAAAAGACATAAATTAAGACTTTTTCTTCGAAACGTTATAGATTCAAACACATGTAGAGTTATTTTTATCAGAGTTCTAATAGCGTGCATTGAGTTTTAGTTAAATAGAAGCTTATTCGTATGAAAAACATACAATTCAGAACCAGAACTACTGAAACTTTCATGAAATTGATCTTTGAAAATGACAAAAATTAAGATTCATGTTTCGAAATAGTATAGATTCAAACTCACGTAGATTGATTTTTATTAGAGTTCCAATAGCATGCATTGAGTTTTAGTTAAATAAAAGCTTATTCGTATGAAAAACATACAATTCAGATGCAGAACTACTGAAACTTTCATGAAATCGGTCTTTGAAAAAGACAAAAATTAAGACTTCTTCTTCGAAACGGTATAGATTCAAACACATGTAGAGTTATTTTTATCAGAGTTCTAATAGCGTGCATTGAGTTTTATTTAACAAGAAGATTATTCTTATGAAAAACATACAATCTAGAACCAGAACTACTGAAACTTTCATGAAATCGGTCTTTGACAAAGACAAAAATTAAGACTTTTTCTTCGAAACGTTATAGATTCAAACACATGTAGAGTTATTTTTATCAGAGTTCTAATAGCGTGCATTGAGTTTTAGTTATATAGAAGCTTATTCAAATGAAAAACATACAATTCAGAACCAGAACTACTGAAACTTTCATGAAATCGATCTTTGAAAAAGACATAAATTAAGACTTTTTCTTCGAAACGTTATAGATTCAAACACATGTAGAGTTATTTTTATCAGAGTTCTAATAGCGTGCATTAAGTTTTAGTTAAAAAGAAGCTTATTCGTATGAAAAACATACAATTCAGAACCAGAACTACTGAAACTTTCATGAAATCGGTCTTTGAAAAAGACAAAAATTAAGACTTCTTCTTCGAAACGGTATAGATTCAAACACATGTAGAGTTATTTTTATCAGAGTTCTAATAGCGTGCATTGAGTTTTATTTAACAAGAAGATTATTCTTATGAAAAACATACAATCTAGAACCAGAACTACTGAAACTTTCATGAAATCGGTCTTTGACAAAGACAAAAATTAAGACTTTTTCTTCGAAACGTTATAGATTCAAACACATGTAGAGTTATTTTTATCAGAGTTCTAATAGCGTGCATTGAGTTTTAGTTAAATAGAAGCTTATTCGTATGAAAAACATACAATTCAGAACCAGAACTACTGAAACTTTCATGAAATTGATCTTTGAAAATGACAAAAATTAAGATTCATGTTTCGAAATAGTATAGATTCAAACTCACGTAGATTGATTTTTATTAGAGTTCCAATAGCATGCATTGAGTTTTAGTTAAATAAAAGCTTATTCGTATGAAAAACATACAATTCAGATGCAGAACTACTGAAACTTTCATGAAATCGGTCTTTGAAAAAGACAAAAATTAAGACTTCTTCTTCGAAACGGTATAGATTCAAACACATGTAGAGTTATTTTTATCAGAGTTCTAATAGCGTGCATTGAGTTTTATTTAACAAGAAGATTATTCTTATGAAAAACATACAATCTAGAACCAGAACTACTGAAACTTTCATGAAATCGGTCTTTGACAAAGACAAAAATTGAGTAGGTACTTAGTATAATATTCATTTTATTTTTGTAGCATTACTTTATAGTGCGTAGCAGTACTTTATATGTTATTTATAAAATTATCTGTTTGGAGCCTCAGGGAACCTTGTTAGATATTGAAATATATTTATCTTTGTTTCTAGACTTTTTGACTAGAATTTTCCTGTTATCATTATTCAGCGCATCCTACATCTGTGTTTCTTGTTGGTCATCTACAGCTACGTTATAAACCGTGAAACCGGTTAAGTGTCTGTGTGTGTCAACTTCAGGTTACAATTTAGCAGTTGGATTATTCTTTTTCTATTTAGATGTTTATATATACCTACTAACAATTAATGAAATCACACTAATATAATTATTATTACTACGAAAGTTCCGGTGGATGCACGGATGTTTGTTAGTTCTACACAATAAAACTACCTACTGAACGCATCGGCTTAAAATTTAAAAGAGACTAAAGTCTGGAATAAGGCATAGGCTACTTTTAATAATTTTCACGCACGTGAGGCCGCAGCCGTGCCTAATAAGCGCCATATTGGACCAGTTCAAAGTCGTAGCTAGTTAAATCATAAAATTTCAGACCGATCTGAAAGTAGTTTTGCGTGAAAGAAGAACTACCAAATTCGCGTTTATAATATTACTAAATATAAAAAGTAAGCTTAGGTTCAACTCAAACTACTAAACGTAAGTGACCCGCTTATTAGTCGTAAGTAATGAATTCGTCAGACTACGAAAGTTTTTTGAGTAAAATTTTAATAACTTTATTGGGAACCTGGGTTGACTCTAGCCTTGAATACTTTAAAAAGCCCTAAAATACAAAAAGGTCATTAAATTCCAGTCCTTGGAACTTAAATGGCCCGTTACTGAGCAACCGAGTGTTATCATTGTTTTATGTGACAAATGACTACCTGTGGTACAAGTCATAAGAAATAGAGCTACCTTTAGACTGTTTGCAACCGTCTGCAGTTAGCTCAATGGTTTCAATTGTAAATACTAGTTGTAATTTTTCTATTCCTTTGCTTGTAATTTTCGTTGTTAATAAAGTTTAATACATTAAGAAAAAAAAAGAAATAGACATACTTTTGATTAAGATTTAACCCTCGTTGAATATAAAACCCTACGAAACATACTGTATTTGGTAAAATTACTTGACCTGTAACACAAATGACGATTTGTCACAAAAGTCTACAAAATTCTAGAATGGATTCAAAATTTTAATGGATAAGTATAACAGTTAAACATATAAATAAATAATTCCGGACAATCCACACAACATCATCTAGCCCCAAGCTAAGCAGAGCTTGTGTTATGGGTACTAGATGACTGATATACTTAATACAATACATTACATAAATAAATATTTTTTATTATACATAGAAAACACCCAGACCAACGGAACAAATTTCTGCAGATCGTACACAAATTTGTTCCGAGGCGGGAATCGAACCAGCAACCTCCTGCGTCGCAGGCGGACCTTCGCCCACCGAAAAACATACATTATAAATCGCACTGTAGCCACTATTATTTTCGGAGAATCATTTTGGCGACCTGTGGTGACTATGAATATTGCAGGCCGGTTTTGAGAGAGATGAAGCCTTGTTTCTCTTTCTTTTTCTGTACGTGTAAGCGTGATTAAAGTTATCTAACGAGCTTTAAAAAAAATTATAGTATAATTTAAATAAAACTGTGTACATAACATTACAGCTGCCAGATGCAAAAAATAAATTTGCAACAAAATAAGGGCGTTTTGAATCAAAATCGCTTCAGCTCTTCACATAAAAGTTCTAAATTGTCATAAAAGAGGCCTCGGCTGATCCGGAGCTCGTAATTCGTAATTTATTGAACAGTAGCCGAGTTATTGCGTACTTTTGGATATTTCAGGTGTTGCCAGGTCAAGTTTACGGTAATCCAGTAATAGGTTGCCATGAGCATTGAAATTTGTACAATAATTTATAATGTAAAGTTGCTGAAAAGTTTTTTCAAAAACGATTATTTCTGCAAGTTCATCTTTACTTATAATTAATATAACGAAAGTTTGTGTAGATTGATGTTTGTTCCTCTTTCACGCTAAAACTACTGGACGTATCGGGCTGAAAATTTGAATAAACGTAGTTCTAGCCCTAGAATAACACAAAGGCAACTTTTATTTAACTTTCGTTGGTCTGGGTGTTTAATATGTATAATAAAAAATATCTATCTATTTAGTATATTGTATTAAGTATATCAGTCATCTAGTACCCATAACACAAGCTCTGCTTAGCTTGGGGCTAGATGATGCTGTGTGGACTGTCCAGAATTATTTATTTATTTATTTATTTATTTATTTATTTTATTTCCATAAATACCGATATGGGATGAAAAGTAGCCTATGTATCCCATGGGATAGAAATAGTCTGAGACGTTTCCAATCATCATAAAAATAGTAAGTGATGAATAGGTTGAACGAAGGGACCACAAAAATTCAAAACAGCGGCGTAGTCTCTTCGCCCGAAACTACATATATTTGATTATTTATTAAACATAGAAAAACGTCCGATCACCCTCAATCAAATATTTGCAAATCGTAGAAGCAAATTGTCCCGAGGTGAGAATCGAAGACACAAACTACAGCGTCGAAGGCGGCCCTGCACCCGTCGCGCCTCAGAAGCAATCCTTCTATAATAAAATAATAATAATACAAATGCGAAAATTTGTAAGTAGAAATGGATGGATGGATGTTTGTTACTCTTTCACGCAAAAACTACTGAACGGATGAAATTTGGCACAGAGATAGATAGAATAACACATAGACTATATTTTTCCCCGGAATTCCCACAGGAACGGGAATTACACGGGTGAAACCGCGAGGCGCTGCTAGTCAAAGATAAAAAAGCAAAGAAAGGAGATGGGTAATTTAAGCTACGAAACCGCTGTCTTGTCAAGCCTAATTTGCTTCTTTCTACTTCGTGTTGAATAAAACATTGGTACCGGTGTCTTACCCAATTTAAGAAGGTAAAGAAATCATGGATAAAGTCAACCCAAAAAGGTGCTTTCTCTTTGGGTCCTCATGTCGACGGTAAAACCCATGGGGCATGTGTTTTAATACTAAAAGATTTACCGTGATACTATACTTATAGATATAGATACTTTTAATTAATACCTTTTAGTTTGAACCTTTTAGAATTATTATAATTAAGTAGTTATAAGCTAGATTAGAAGTAGATTAATATTTTATCTTTTTCCTTTTTAAGATTCTGTTCATTATATCAAATAATTTGTATATAATATCTGATATAGAAGAGCGAGACCTTCTAACACAAGTATTTTTACTTAAATGAAGGTCTCTACTACGGCTATATTCATTATTTTATATTGTAACAGAAATAAATTTTATTTTATTTATACTCATCATCATTATGGTGTGTGCGCTGAGGAGGCTGCTGCTTGTATGCGAGGACTACGCCGAACGCCACGGGTTCAAATATAATAACAAGAAGAGCGAGGTTATGGTCTTCGCTACAAGCGGCCGCCCCCCAGCGACATCCCCCCCGTCTACCTGGATGGTCGCGAACTAGTCAGGGTGAGTAAGTTTAAATATTTAGGACACTGGGTCACTGCTGATCTATCTGATAATTGTGACATTGAAAGGGAGCGTGGGGCAGCCGTTTTTTCATGGACCTACTATTTTCTCCTATTAGTAGGACCACGAGGGAGACCTATTTCTGTCTTTCCTATTATATTCTATAAATAGAAACAACCAATAATTTATACACCCTGTATATAAAAAAAGGTGGCCAGTCCTATCTTAGTTTTTCTAAAAAATGGCCTACTGTTATATCACCGTGAATTAATTGTAACTGGCATTTTAATATGAAATCATCGCGATCTAATTCTTCTTTTCGACGTCGTGATGCATCACTTGTTCTTTCGCTTTCCATATCCATTATTGCATTTATCAACCGCAGGATCGAAACTGGTGAACGCTTTTTAACATTCTTGTTTAGTTGAGAGTGCCAGCTTTCAACGACATTATTTGTACGGTGACGTTCACCATATACGCACCATGAAGATTTGTAATCTTTGTTCTTCCTTCGTGTTCTTTCCATATATTTCAAAAATTTTGTAATTTTTAGGGAACTGGTGCTTTCATTCTTGATATAATCAATACCATTTTCTATGAGATTTTCAGGTAGTAGAGCTAAACCCTTACATAATCCGACAATTCTTTTTTCTATTTTTTCCTTAATTTTAAGTTTGACTTTGGAATTTTTCCAAATGGCTTTCGATAAATGAGCAAAACATTTTTTTAATATCACTTCCGTGAAAATGTTCATCAAAGCATTGGCAATAGCGATTTCGAAGTCCAAATGGATTTTTTTTGGAGTCCAATCAGGTATTTGTGATTTTATCATAGCGAAAAGAGCAGCATACGACTCTTGCTTTTTATCAGACATGAGGGCATAAACAAGTGGTACTACTTTCGTTTCTGATGACGAAGCACCAAGGTCTCCGTGAATTGTAAATAGTTGCTCAAACGGTTGAGGACAACTCTGAAAAGTTCCATCGACGAAGAACTCCTCAGCTTCTCCTAAAAGCTCTCCATCATCCTGGACACCTCCTGGATGCTCTCCATCATCCTGGACACCTCCTGGATGCTCTCCATCATCCTGGACACCTCCTGGATGCTCTCCATCATCCTGGATGCTCTCCATCATCCTGGATGCTCTCCATCATCCTGGATGCTCTCCATCATCCTGGACACCTCCTGGATGCTCTCCATCATCCTGGATGCTCTCCATCATCCTGGATGCTCTCCATCACCCTGGATGCTCTCCATCATCCTGGATGCTCTCCATCATCCTGGATGCTCTCCATCATCCTGGATGCTCTCCATCATCCTCGACACCTCCTGGATGCTCTCCATCATCCTGGATGCTCTCCATCATCCTGGATGCTCTCCATCATCCTGGATGCTCTCCATCACCCTGGATGCTCTCCATCATCCTGGATGCTCTCCATCATCCTGGACACCTCCTGGATGCTCTCCATCATCCCGGACACCTCCCGGACACCTCCCGGACGGACACCTCCCGGACACCTGCCGGACACCTCCCGGACACCTCCCGAACACCTCCCGGACACCTCCCGGACACCTCCCGGACACCTCCCGGACACCTCCCGGACACCTCCCGGACACATCCCGGACACCTCCCGGACACCACCCGGACACCTCCCGGACACATCCCGGACACATCCCGGACACATCCCGGACACCTCCCGGACACATCCCGGACACCTCCCAGACACCTCCCGGACATATCCCGGACACATCCCGGACACCTCCCGGACACATCCCGGACACCTATCCCGGACACATCCCGGACACCTCCCGGACACATCCCGGACACCTCCCGGACACATCCTGGACACCTCCCGGACATATCCCGGACACCTCCCGGACATATCCCGGACACATCCCGGACACCTCCCGGACACATCCCGGACACCTCCCGGACACCTCCCGGACACATCCCGGACACCTCCCGGACACATCCCGGACACCTCCCGGACACCTCCCGGACATCTCCCGGACATCTCCCGGACACCTCTCCATCATCCTGGACACCTCCTGGATGCTTTCCATCATCCTGGACACCTCCTGGATGCTCTCCATCATCCTGGACACCTCCTGGATTATCGATTATCTGACTGGATTTTTAGGGAACTGGTGCTTTCATTCTTGATATAATCACCATTTTCTATGAGATTTTCAGGTAGTAGAGCTAAACCCTTACATAATCCGACAATTCTTTTTTCTATTATAATTTTTTATATTATATTTAGGTATTCTGCTAAAAGATAACTCGACAACTGTTCTGGTATTTCCACAGACTCTACATTCTTGAAATTTGTCATTTTGCGACTTGTATACAAAGCAGTTTGTATATTTTTAAGGGGTGGCACCGGAAGTACGAAATGTATACCTTTATCTTCCAATTTCTTCTTTTCTTTTCCATATATTTGCGTAATTGGAGTATCAGTAGAAGAAGCTTGTTTCTTCATTTTATTTATCGCTTCATCGATTTGGTTTTTGGCATAACTGACTTGACAGGAATGATCTTTTCCTTTAATAACTTGTCTTCCCTGCAGAGAAACAAATTGAATAGATATGATTATCCTGGGGGTAAAAATTAGCCATAATGTATTATGTTCATCCGAATCCATTAATCCGTCCGTCTCACTATTTCGAATGCAGTGGGTTATGAGACTCAAATAAAAAATAGGTAAACAATAATACATTACTAAATGTTCTATATTATTATCATAGGAGTAACGAGAAACTTATACAGGAGGTAGATTTTTGATTCACCCTAGAATAGGAAAGACAGAAATAGGTCTCCCTCGTGGTCCTACTAATAGGAGAAAATAGTAGGTCCATGAAAAAACGGCTCGTGGGGCGCTGGCGGTACGAGGAAACATGCTGATCCGCAGGTTCGCTCATTGTTCAGTAGATGTTAAAGTCTCGTTGTTCAAATCCTACTGTCAATCTTTTTATACTAGCGGCCTGTGGGTTCCTTATACAAGGCGTCCATCAGTGCCCTACGTGTCCTATTTAAATTTGTTTAGAGCAATGGTGGGGCTGCCCAGATACTGTAGTGCGTCTGGCATGTTTGCTGACGCACATGTAAAGGACTTTTACGCCGTGATTCGCAATAAAATAATATCTATAAAACGCAGGATACTGGGCAGCACTAACAGTCTGATAGGGGTACTGGCCGATAGACATTGCAGTGGACTGCAAAGGCACTGGACGACAAGCCTTATCAACCCATGTTCTAAATAAATTTATTATATAAATTGTATCTAGAAATTATATGTTTTGTAGTCAATCTAAAACTCATTAATGTGAATGACTGTGTACCTACCTCTGTTTTTGATTATCTGTGTGACATTTATTATTCTAATTTATGGATCTTTGTGTCTGAAAATAAATGAATTTAATTTAATTTAATTAACCTATATAGCCCAATGATGGACAAAGACCTCCCCTAATGAGCACCATAGCGCCCTGTCTTCAGCTTGCCGCATCCAGCATCTACCAGCAATCTTTCGCAGATCGTGGTCCCTTAGCTAGAGTGCGTCCTACACTACGTTTTCCGAATCGGGTGCTCTACGTAAGAACACGTTTACCCCACCCAACGCTTGTAAATTTTGCGCGAGATATGGCCGACCCACTGCTAATTCCGCTTGCTATTCTTTGAGCTAGATGTCGATAGTTTTGATTCTCGGTCGGATGTATGGTATACATATATTGTGGCATGAAAGCCTATTAAAGGAATCATAGGGATCGCAATGCTTCTTTCTATGTATTTTCATACCTCCACTGCTTACCGACCTTGACGACCGATGTGGCGCGGTGGGCGAAGGTCCGCCTGCGACGCAGGAGGTTGGGTTCGATTCCCGCCTCGGAACAAATTTGTGTACGATCTGTAGAAATTTGTTCCGTTGGTCTGGCTGATTCTGATTATTTCTGAAGCCGCATCAGAAATAATCAGAATCCGTTGCGTAGTTTTAGAGATTTAAGGTGATCCGATTGTCATACGTTTGTATTTTCCCAAATATGAGCGATGTGGACATAATTTAACAAATAAATAACTGTTTTTGGCTTTGTTATTCGTCATTATTTGCGGCAAATTGTGTTTGATTCATGAAAACACTCGGTATAATTAGAAATAACGTGAAAATTTTAGGCCATTTTTATCAATGTGTGAGTGAACACGGATAATGTTGTACGCCCGCTTACTTGAACTTGTGAGTGTGACGGCGGCGACGGAATCGCCATCTCTGTGCTATCTAAAGAATCATCTAATAATACCATAGTCTACCGTTCTCAAAGGGTTTTTCCATCGTCCAAGTATTTATTCCTATCTATTTTTGCTGCATGTCAAATAAGATCTAGGAAGCCTACGTTCCGTTTCCATGACAACAATAAATGACACTATGTAAACAGATAAAATGTTTGCTTATAGATACCAGTTTAGAGAGTTTTACGCTGGGGCCACACTACCTTACCGTCTACCGGGCTGTTACCGCAATAATTATGACATTAAATTACCGTTTAAATTACTGCATGACCTGGTGTGGTTACACTAGAGTTTACCTAGATATGTCAATAAATAAGGCGGTAAAAATATCACGTGCGTCGCCGGTGAGCTCATATTGCACACTGGACAAACGGTAGTGGCCACAAACGCATTAATTACTGCGGTAATCTTCTTTGATGTGCGAAAAAAGACCGCCGCCGGAGCTATTGTCTACCGCCATTTGCCATATTGATTGGCATTGTAAAATTATGGCCATAAATCGTGGTTACACCTAGGTGTTGTATAAGTTATAATTAAAATAATTATCGGCATATCACGGTAGTGTGGCCCCAGCATCAGACGTGTCAGATTGTATGCAAAGCATTTCGATCATTCATCAGCGACAACCGATGTGGCGCAGTGGGCGAAGGTCCGCCTGCGACCGGTTGTGGGTTCGATTCCCGTGTCGGAAAAAATTGTGTACGATCTACAGAAATTGAACATGAAATTGTTCCGTTGGTCTGGGTGTTTTCTATGTATTTATAAAAAAAATATCTATCTCTGTAATGTATTGTATTAAGTTTATCAGTCAACTAGTACCCATAATACGAGCTTTGCTCACCTTGGGGCTAGATGATGCTGTGTGGACTGTCCGGAATTATATATATATTTTTTTTTATTGGACTAATCGTTACTTTTTACAGAGAGCCAAAACAAAATTTTGAACATGATTTTTTTGAAAAGTTTTTCTTTTTTAATATTAAAACATCATTGTTTTCGTAATTTTTTGCTCTATTTTTTAAATAATGGTCGCTGTTATAGCTATCACCCAACTTGATAAAAACTACAAAAGCCCATTTTGCATTAAAATTTTGAAGCAAAGTTAAGATAATTATCCCAATAAAAAGAAATCAATATTTAAATTAAACTAGCTTTATGAAATTTTCTCAAGAGAAAATATACTTTATCAGAAATAAAACCATTTTCTAAATTTTTGAAATGTGGCCGTTTTGCATTCAATGAGCGATTTGTAAAAATGCCTGAACTTAGCTGGCGTAAGAGCTAAAATAAAATAAAAATCAGTTGGTGTTGATAGTACATAATTGTTTCTTTTTATTTTTGTCATACCGTTAGTAACGAGGTCAGGACCCTTTGTGGGATGTACCTACGCAGAACAGTCTACCAAAGTTTTATATATAACAATCAAATAGACTTAGGAAGGCTTACAATAAGTAATTTATGACAAATATGAATTTGTTTGTACTAGGTCTATGACATTGTTCAAAATATAAAGAATAAAAATGATAAAAATCAAAAATTTTGGTAGTGTTGAAGGGATTCGAGCCCGTACTAACGGGATGTATCAAAATTTTGTGGATATTTCATTTTCAAAAAGCAAAAAGTAAATTAAATTTTCGGTGGTTTCGAACCCAGGTACGACTATACATCGTCGCACCCACCCGACTGTTCAAACCGCTAGTCCAAAGTGAGTTATTGAAATACTGTGAAAATTTGTATTACTTTTAATCTTTTATAAGTGGTCGTAAAATCGGAGCTAAAATACCTAAGTACACAAAGAACAGAGTCAAAAAAAGTGGAGACTTCCTTACGCTAATAATTTTAATGTAATTTTATTATAAAATTGGAACAACTTTCACAGTGAGTACATTTAAAATTAATGATTGTTATTGTGAACTTATTCAATTTATTTGTCAATTCCAATGATTTAACTAAATTAATAAATAGCATGAAAAGTATTTTTTTTACCTATGATTTGTAAGATATTCTTTAGCTAATAAGCTAGTTTGTAAATAACATTACCCTCTGCGCCTTTTTACTTAAATTGTTCAAAACGATAAAAGAAAATTACCTCCAATTTTTTTTTAAAATGTAAATAGAGCCTGTTTTTATTCTTAAAAAAAACAAGAGTCGAAAATTAGTTCGTTAACTAGTGGTTTTATTGAATTAATTTTAGATGTAATTTAGTAATGTCCCGAAAACGGAAATATTGGTCCGAAAAATATTTAGTCCTAAGGCGTCTCCAATTATCTCTGTTATTTTTCGAACAGTAGTTATTTTAGTTCCACTGAATTTATAGGGTTTGCCTGTGTGAGTGACTCGTAGCGGCCGATCACTCACACAGGCAAGATCTTTTTTTGTGTGAGTGACTCGTAGCGGCCGATCACTCACACAGGCAAGATCTTTTTTGCTCTTCCCAAATACAAGCTCCCTAAATGCTTTCAACACTTGAAAAATTGCTTGGTACATAAAAAACAACATACCATTTGCGGCAAATACATTACCATTAAACAATTATGAACAATTTAATTAGAAAATAGTGAAAAACATCAAAATTGAAAATCATCGCCATCTAGTAGCGGAGCTATGCTTAGTCCTGGACGCGAAATCACCTTAAGCATACATAGGGATATACTATGTAGTGATTCTTTGTATTGTCATAAGAATAGACAAAGTATTGTATAGAAATCCATCAGCATTTTACGTAATTGTCTTGCCGCTTTTGTTTCGGCTCTATGCTTTCAGATGAAAGCAACCCTTTTAGATTTGATATTTACAGTATCTACTATGCCATGGCGCGCCTCTGACGAGCGGGATAGCTAGTTATGTTTTATTCGTGAGTGAGAAGTACAGGCAATTATATTTTTTTAGATTAGATAAAGATATTGTACGATATTAGATTTACCTAATTTCAAGTAATTAAACAACCAATCGAATAAAAAAAAGACGTAAGTAACTGAAAAGTTTCATTTACGTTTGGCAAAGAAAAACCTAACAAAACTAAATTGTTGTATGGACGTATGCCACAAAGTGAAGAAGAATTAACCCTTTACGAGGTCACGACTTGACCTACAAGGTCAGAACTGCTACACATAGATTGACTTTACATTAGGCAACGAAAATAGACGGCTTATGTGATTAGGGTTAACCTTGAGCCTTAAAGGCCACTTCAAGGAAAATTGAACACTATAGTCAGTATTTATAGGTCCATAAACATCGTAAACACGTCATTTTGTAACCTATGGTTTTACGTATTTTGATAGTGAGTTATTGTAAATTGACGTGACAAACCCGGAGTTTATAAATCCAGTGAATTTCCGTCTTATTATTAGTGTAGTATTAGTGTGTAGTGTATTACCCATTTAAACAGTGTGCTCATGATTTCCCTAAAACGAATAAAATATAAATAAACTAGCGACCCGCCCCGGCTTCGCATGGTTTTATTATACGTCCTTCCTCTTGAATCGCTCTATCTATAAAAAAAAACCGCATCAAAATCCATTACCGTACTTTTAAAGATCCTATCTTGCGACAGAGAAAGCGACTTTG
Source organism: Eupithecia centaureata (assembly GCA_944547425.1). Taxonomy (NCBI): domain Eukaryota; kingdom Metazoa; phylum Arthropoda; class Insecta; order Lepidoptera; family Geometridae; genus Eupithecia; species Eupithecia centaureata. The sequence continues at coordinate 8,571,641 of OX155696.1, forward strand.
TTTTATACAATGTAGTGATTACTTTTGTGTGAGTGTGTGGTGGCGTCCTAATTGGGAGCGATCGTACAATGACACGATGCGTTCTCGTCGTGCGATGAGTTCAAACATATAGATTTCATCAGAGTGTCCTATTTGAACCTCGCAAGTAATCGTGCGAGCACATAAAATGCTTAATAACGATCGTACGATGCCTTTGATCGTGCGATCATGTAATCAGAGTAACAGATCTCTTTTGAGTGTCCTAATCGGTTACCTACGCGATGCGTTGACGCGCGAGGGGCGTCATCATCGTTGACGGCATCACACGATGGACATCGTGCGATCTATTAGGACACCTATTAGGTCATCGCACGTCCACTTTGATCGTGAGATGAAGAACGCATCGCGCCATCGTACGATCGCTCCCAATTAGGACGCCGCGCGCCGCCTGTAGAGTACTCAAAAGAGATCTGTTACTTTGATTACATGATCGCACGATCAAAGGCATTGTACGATCATTATTATGTGCTTTATGTACTCGCACGATTACTTGCTAGGTTCAAATATGACACTCTGATGAAATCTGTATGTTTGAACTCATCGCACGACGAGAACGCATCGTGTCATCGTACGATCGCTCCCAATTAGGACGACGCCTGTGTGTTTGCTATTTCGCAGGAATTATGCCTATTTGCCTATTCTATTATAATATTTGTTTATTCTATAGTAAAGGATATGTATCCCATACTATAAAACTTCCTAAAGCTACTTATCCCACAGGAATTGTTATAACGTGCACGTTATTGCGAGCTGAAGAAACGCCGAGATTTCCTCAATACGTGACCAGATTCGGGAGCAGGTAGCCAATCAATTTCAACCTTATTACTAAGATTCCAAGGTCGATAGGATTTGGAAGGTACCTGGTTCAGAGATGGTGTTTCTGGTAAGATTAATCAGGTCGATTTTCAATTCAGAGCCTTATGTCAACGTATCAAGGTTTAATTTAGTAATTGGCTCGTTGATGGGTTTTGACATTATAGCTTGGATATAGAAAGTTGGCGCTATTGTTATTATTGTATGTGTTTGTTCATTGAAATGAATGCGACGATGCGAGCGGAGCGGACTCTAAAAATCCTAGCCAATTAATATAATGTCTTATGCCCAAATAAAATAAAGTAAGGAAATAATTCTCGGCTCCAGATGCATAAGGCCGGATGTATGATTTTGTGATTTTTCAGGAGAAACAAAACAAAAATGTCACATTAATTTGGCCATAATTCCTATAGTATCAAGGCTGAAATTTTTGTATTTTTTTTGGGTTTAACAGGGTACTATACCTTTATTTTTTTACAATCAATAATACTGTAGCACTGTTCAAAAAAATAAAATAATCGATTTTTCATGAAATTGGCATCGTGCGACCTTATGCCTGTAAATTCCTTGCATTAGGCTCATTATCGGTGGGTGTATGAGAGATTCGACTTTATGCCTGCGATTTCTGCCTTTACACTTGAATTGTATCTCGTGATTCGACGTTAAGTCTCAACATCGAAGAAGTAGATGTAAACTCTCATCTATGAATATTTCTTATAATGTCAACTCTTCAACAGCTTAGTTATACCTACCTACTTCTGATCTCTTTTGCCCAACGAATAATACAGGAAGCTATTTCGTTTCTTCCTCTTCCGCTTATATTTCTGACCAAATAACATTTGTAGAAACATTACTTATTGCATCATAGAATGTCAAATTCAAAGTCCAGAGTTTTCGTAAGTAGAAAGATTTGCAGTTTGTCAAATCGGGTGTCGCCAAGCATTTTTGCAAATCAAACATCAACACTTTTTTCTATCCTGAACTATTCAATGCGTCTGTTTTGTCTGATCTTTTTAAGTTATATCTTTCTTCCGCTGCTTTGTTATGATTTTATTTTTCTTTTTCTTCCTTTTCGGTATCACTCAAGACATCTTGCAATTTTCTTGCAAATCCATCACAATCGTCACATGTGTCTACTGATGGTAATAAGAAGCTGAGATTAAACTTGGTATTGAATATATTTCGATATAGACACTCTTTTCGAATCAATTCGTCAGGAGTTCCATCGTATATCTTCAGCTCTCTATATTGTCTAAACATTGTAGCAATGTTTAGTTTCGGTCTCAAACATTTTCTACCACTGCTCTCCCGAGTAATGGCTCTCATAAGCTGGATACGAATTTATATGATCCATTATTGATTGAGCCATATTTAACTAGAAGTAAACCTTACTTCTGAGTCTTTTTATAAAATATCTACGCCAGAAAAAGTCAAATCTTTGCAACCATCCACGGAAAAAATGATTTTAGGTACTTACTTTATCTTTATCCTCCATCATCTATAGTCCTACTCCATACCGTAGTGTTAATTACACAAATCCTAACTATTTTTACGTATTTTTTCACATTTATCAAAACTTGTCTTATAAACACACAATACAATAAAATAATATTTACTGAATTAAATCAATATCTTTATTTCTTTAGGCTTCAATTATGTTTATAAGTACCATATAATTAATAGAGCGAATAGTATATTACAATTACAAGAAACTCTTAAAAATCTAAGCCGTCACCAGAAGGCAGAGTACCCAGAATGCTGGCAGCATTGCCACGTTGAATGGCAATGCTAATTCGTTGACCAAAATAGAAGCCAGCATTCCGATCTCCTTTGGACTCTAGGAGAATCTTTAAAAATTGAATGTGCCCCAGGACAAAGAACTAAGGGTTTTCACCCCAAATTCTTTAAACCTGAATTGCTCAAATAGTAACCTCGGTCAGGATTAGCATATTTTCGCCGTTTGAGGGACTCCGCTGATGAAGCTGCAGAGCCATCTCTTGCTGATGTCCCTGCCAGGTGTGAAGGCGCTAGAGTATCTACACACATGGCATCCCAAACTAAAGGCCGACCCATCTTCCAGGGAATCAGAGTCATACCATCAGGTCTTTTACCATCATCTCGCATAAGGCCTCGTGGTTCGAGTGTAGCTGCCACACTGACGCTGGTAAAAGCCCGACGGATGATGGCGTTAATTGAATTATAGCGAGACACACGTTCTGCACTAGAGACACATGCCAATGCATGGTGACCAAGCTTATCCACGGTTTCACCTCACTGGCAATGGTGTTTAACTAGGCAAGGGAAACCTTTTAATTTATTAAATTAAATGGTTTTAATTTATTTACTTAATGGCCGACCGGCCGATAAGTTCAATCAAACCACACTCGTTGCAAGCACTTGTTGTTTGATATTAGTCCTTAGTTCTCCTTGATTATTATATTGGCTCTGTGTCAGGATTGACGCAATTTAATTTTGTTTGTTACACCACACTGTCATTGGCTGGCAACCGACGACGAAAATACCCGAAAATTTTACGAAAAGGCCCGATGTTGATACCTTCGGGGTCGTTTTCTTGCATTTGTTTGGAAGCAAACGAGCTATTTGCAGATAATTACATCAATTCAACGACAAACCGATATCTTGTTAGAAGCATATGGTCTTAAGTAATTTTCTGAACTTTGAAATAGCAGTGATCTTGATAAAATATTTGAAGCATAAGGTTGCATCTAATGTTGCGTACCATCATTGTGAATTTATTTAGAGGCAGAAATACTTATGTATTGATACGTATAGAATGTGGGAAAAAAAATTAGAAGCATAATGGTTGTAACTGAGATGCGTATCCAAAAACTATTTTATCATTAGGTGCATAAAATTATATCTTAATAAAAGTTCTTATGCCTCACAGAATTTTCTGATAATCCTTAGATCCGACCAAATGCACATGCCTAGATTTTGAATGAAAAGAGATAGAAATGTAATTGTAAGTTTGCAAGAAAGAGAAAGAAAAACTAAGCACCACTATGCAAAAAAGTCATTTTGGGCGTAACTTGAGATCCGCCCTAATGCCTCTCAAGCCGAGAATTATAGATATATTAAAATTTAAAATTATAATTTTAGTTTTTTTAAACATTTATGTGTAAAATTATACAAAATTTTATTCAAAATCACACAAAATTCACTACACACTACTTCAAAATACTAACAACCAAATTGAGGACCTCCTTTTGAAATCTATTGAACACAAAGGACAAATGCGCCGTCTTTGTTGATCTGAGCTATTAGAAGTATGTGACAGGTTCAATCAATTTCAAGTTTTATTAGAGAGTATCAAGACGGTTTGTGCGTTTCTCTGATTCTGATATTGTTTGAGGTTGGGATTGGAAATTGAATTTAGAATAGAGTCAAAAACACAAATTTATTAACAACAAAGTATATAAATTACAATCAAGGAATAGAAAAAAATTACAACTAGTATAGACAATTGAAACCATTGAGCTAACTGCAGACGGTTGCAAACAGTCTAAAGGTAGCTCAATTGATCCATGTCAATAAATAAATAAATAATGCTGGACAAGACAACAATGGACTGGATTTTTAACAACCCGGAGAGCCTCGGTACAACTCAGCAATTAATTACAGCAAAAGCGTAGGTTCTGTCGAGACCTGCATATTTGCGCCTCTTGAGATCCTCAGCCAGATCTGCCGCCGCACCAGCCCTCGTGGATGTCCTTGGAAGATGGGAAGGTGCATCTGTGTCAACGCATGTAGCGTCCCACACAATGGGCCTCCCCCATAGAAAAGATAGAATAGAAAATTCTACATAGCACTTAGACATATTTAGAGTGAGTGGGGGCAAGATCGAACGGTTTTTTGATGAGATGGTCAGTGTTGTTTTTGAATCCATGTAGAAGAATAGATATTAGCTTTAGCTAAAAGTAAATTGGACATAATTAAAGGGTAAAAACTAGATTTTTATAATATGTTAATAACAGCCTGATAAAGCTGTCCAAAAAGTAGAAAACTGTAATTAAAAATATTATTTTTACTTGACTGAGAAACAGGGGGAAGATGAAAAGGTGACGGGGTAAGATCGAATAAAAATCTAAAATCGTTAAAACGTGTCTTAGGCAGGTCTTTGGCAAAGTTTATGGTCCTTAGTCTTTAGTGTTAAGTAATTTAAAAAGTTGTAACTGACTGTAGTGCCAAAATACCTATTTTTAACAAAGATATAACAAATTTAAAAAAATATATATTCCGAACTTACCCCACTGGGGGAAGATTGAAGAAGAGATTCTCAAACTTTGGAGCCAATTTGCACATGTTTTAACTGAAGAAAAAAAAATATTATATATTAATGAAAAATCAAATAAAAACTGAAAACTTTTTTTATTTCACATGAAACCTATATGAATATGCTTTTTCATCACCATAAATAATACTTTATTTTTTTCTTTTGTACTTTTTAAAGTATTTTCTTTTTCTATTGGATTCTTTTTTTATTTCACATTTCTTAGCATTCTTGTTATTTTTTGTTTTACTACTTTCAGCAATTGTTTTCTTATTTCTTATTTTCGTGCTGAAACTTACACAAAGATACAGTTTGAGAACATCTGGCTTTTACTATGAAATCTGAAAAAGGGTCAAGATTAAAACTTTGATATGTTTGTCTTACCCCGTTAAATGTAAATGGGGAAAGATGAAAAGTTGAAATAAATTCTAAAATACGAGAAATAGAGAGATTTAAAAGTAATTACATAAATATGTACAAAAAATAATAGGCAGATGTTTCAATGAAATACTCGTACCTGCCTTGTAATTTAATTTACAAGACACGGGGCAAGATGAAATCACTTTTGTGAATCCTGAAAAATACACTGTCTTAGCAAATTGCACTTACACACAACCAGGCGTTCTCAGCCGCAACCGCTGACTGAGTTGTGATAAGTAACAAATTGGGGGCCCTAACTATGTTGCCAGCACAGTAATAAGTACTATAAATCTGGTGTTATTGAAGACTTTTTGTCTTACCCCTTTTTTCATCTTCCCCCCACTCACTCTACAAAAAATAAACAATTTAATAGAGCTCCTCTAATAAGCGAATTTAGCTTGCTGCATCCAGCATCTGCCTGTAATCGTTCATTAGGAGAAGTCTTTGTCCAGTAGTGAATAGTGGACTAAAATTATCAACAAATAATAATATACTAATAAAATTTGAGACATAGTGAAATAGGGATTTATTTTTATATATAGACTAGCAATGCTTTGCGGTTTTACCCGCGTAATTCCCGTTTCCGTGGGAATTCCGGGTTAAAATATAGCCTATGTGTTATTCCAGACTATAATTTGTCTCTGTGCCAAATTTCATCCATATCCGTTCAGTAGTTTTTGCGTGAAAGAGTAAAAGTAGGTAATTCAATTTAGAATATACTTGTGCGCAAAATCGAAGCAAAACCTCTGCTCAGCTGACCGAAAAACGAACTGAACTAAAACGTTTCATTCATTGCCAACCCTAAAAATCTACCTACCGTTTTACCAACAGTTTTGCTACCCACGTACGGGAACAATCCCTTTTTCAATCACAAAACGGAACTTATACCCACATTTTTTATAACCCAAAGCGTCTGATCCTCTGAAAGATCATTTATAATAAAAATATTGGTATTTTATTATTGAGGAGATGCCAAAAGGAAAAGTAGACCGAGGCTAAATATAACCTATAAGGGAAAAAATGATACTCGTGAGGATTGTCTGCCTATTAAATAGAAAGGGATTCATTTACAAAGGAATAGCAATAAAAAAATAAGTGAGTATAAACGATTGAGCCGACTGCTGACTATTGTAACAATCTAGAGGTAGCTCAACTGATCCTTTCAATACCTGTGGGTGGAATAGTCCCCAAAATCCTAGCTGGTGCATTAAATTTTTACCCTCAAAGTACGGACTTAAAAATACTACTACTACTTAGTCAAAAATGTCCAGATAAAATTTTTACCCAAACCCAAACTGACTTCACCGGCATTGATGATATTCTTTTTAAAGAATTTGAAGTTGTTAAAAGTATTTGATACCAACAACATCATCACTGCTAAGTATAAAACAAAGTCGCTTTCTCTGTCCCTATGTCCCTATGTATGCTTAAATCTTTAAAACTCCGTAACGTTGCGGTTTTTTTATAGATAGAGTGATTCAAGAGGAAGGTTTAGACATATAATAAAACCGAATAACACCGTGCGAATACAGCGCGGGTCGCTAGTATACCATATAAATCTAAGGAGGTTTGTCTTGATACTTAGGTACATTCGTCCAAGACTTACAACTAGGTACAACATTTTCAATTCGGTTCAAGTTATTTGTTACGTGTATTTTTGGAGATAATAATTCTTCCTCACAAAAAACTCTTTCAATTATTACCAAACACATGATACATCTGAAATGTCAACATGTAAGAATTGAATTTGAGAAGCATTCTTCGAAACGACGTCTGAGGGTGTAAGATACACAATAAATGTTAATATTTGATGGAATACTGTAAAGGTAGGTATAGAAAGGAATCTTGTCTTGTTTTAATAGTGCTGGACTATTTCACACAGCATCATCTAGCCCAAGATAAGCAGATTTTTTTTATGCATACCTACTAGATATCTACCTGATAAACTTATATATATCATTATCACTTCACTACATATATATATATATTAATATAAAATAACGTTGCTTTCTCTGTACCTATGTTGTTCCTACAGGTATCCCTATGTCCCTATGTATGCTGAAATCTTTAAAACTACGCAACGGATTTTAATGCGGTTTTTTTCAATAGATACAGTAATTCAAGAGGAAGGTTTATAAGTATAATACACCCGTGTGAAGCCGGGGTATGTCACTTGTCAACCCAATCCTTTCAGTAGTTTTTTCCATGAAAGAGGAACAAACATCCATCCATACATCTAAACCAACTTTCGCGTTTATATCTATTCTGTGATATTAGTACGAAAGTAAGGGTTTATGTTGACGCTCGTGTGGTTACCCCTTAAGTCTACACTCAACTACCCAGTCGTTACACAGCAATATCCACGTCGTCCCTCGAGGCTGGACAAACAAGCGAAACTTCCCTTTTTATGATGGATGTGAGTTTTACATTGTTTGGTTGGGAGGACTTTTGGGTCAATGTAAATGTGTACTGCGTCCAATTCATATCTGTATTATGAAATTAAATTTTTAATAATAAGTTACATACATACATAGGTACATAATTCTGGACAATCCACAATCACCATCTAGCCCCAAAGTAAGCTACTCAAAGCTTGTGTTATGGGTACTAGATAACTGATATATTTAATACATTATATAAATAGATTGATATTTTTTATCATATTTATACTAAACACCCAGACCAACGGAACAAATTTCTGCAGATCGTAAACAAATTTGTTCCAAGGTGGGAATCGAACCCGCAACCTCCTGCGGATTATTAATTATGTCTCGTCTGCCTGTGGAAATGAATTGCTTCTTTAGAAACGGTATTTCTAAATTTAAAAACGTTATTCGTGAAATAAGTTTATTTATTGGATAATTTAAGTTTTGACAAAAATCACAATAGGTACCATCAAATTTAACGTTTACCTAATTGTTATAAGGACTAGTATCTGTCCATAACTTTACACGCTTTGTTTCTATGGAAACGTCTTAAGGAGCATTATCTAACCCCAAGCTAAGCAGAGCATGTGTTATGTGTAAATATCTAAAATCAAGTAAGAAATGTATGTACCTAAGCCAATAGTTCGTGGGCGGTATATAAAAAGCACGTAGGTATTTCGAGTAATAAAATGTTTTGTTTCAAGTATTGAAGTTAAGTCAAATTGAGAAAAAAAAATTTAAGACTTACCCTTATTAATTTGTAAGCAGTCGAGTTGTTCCAAAGATCTCTTGATAACCATACAAGCAAAAATCGACCATCATTCCTTACATCAAAGGAAGGGAAATATACAGCCCTTAGAGATATGAGAATTTGAGGGTAGGGATGAGGATTTATACTTATGTTGTAAGTGATTTCATTAGCGACGACGGTTCAAAATTTCACTCATTTTGTATGGATTGATTCGTATTTTGCAAGAAAAGAAATTTAACGCCCTAGCGTAAAAAAAAACCAAAACAGAGTAATTTTTAATGCTGATTATTTTATTTTGTTTGTTAACACAAATTATACAGTACAATACACTTTATTGCACACTAATAGTTAATAAAGTTGCACAATAGGAGGCCTTATCGCTAAAAGCGATCTCTTCCAGGCACCTTGGGATGGACACGAAACAGTTGTAAATGTATAGACGGTGGTGTACTTACAAATAATATAACGTAATTATATTATAATTATATTAATTAAATTTGGAACTATTAAACTGATCTTGATTAAATTATCAATATGAGAAGCTAGAGCTTTTTCAATTAAATAATTATCAAAAATCGATACGCATAGAAATAAGTTCTGAGGTGACATACCAATATAGTCTAATTGAAAACCTCCTCCTCTTCTGAAGTCTGTTAAAAAGCTATCTGAGTTCTTGCAGTCCTCATAAGACATTTAAATATCTGTACGATTTCATCACTTTACCCTGGGATCACCCACTATCTTGTACTAATTGCTTCATCATCAACTATTACTACTATACTGCTGGACATAGGCCTCCCCTAATGAGCGCCATAGCGCCCTGTCTTCAGCTTGCCGCATCCAGCATCTGCCAGCAGTCTTTCGCAGATCGTCATCCCACCTGGCCGGAGGGCGAAAGAACACGTTTACCCCAACGATTGTCGGTTCTTCGCGAGATATGGCCGGCCCACGCCCCACAGCCACTTCAGTTTGGTAATTCTTTGAGCTTCGTTGATTAATTCTTGCTTATAATTTTAAAATAAAATTAGCTCTCTTAAAAGGATGGCACTGCGAAATTTTCAATATAAAAATAAAGATCTGAGGTTCACATCCCATTGTAAATATATTTACAGTGAAATAGCTGTTTCCTGAAGTAGAAACAATCCATTATAAGTTTGTTTGGGTTTCTGCGATAGGCTGTTATTTATATTCATAACTTTCTTGCGTCCTTTTCTTACACTAAACACTTTTTGAGGATTTTGGTATTCTGGAACAAAAACTTTCTTTCCTTTCTCGATAATAGCAAAATAATCCAAAAGTGATAAGAGTAAAATTATAACGAAAATTACAGTCAAGGATTAGAAAACATAAAAGTAGTGGTATATTACAATTGAAACCATCAAGCTAACTTTAGACGGTTGCAAGCAGCTTTAGACGGTTGCATAGCTCAATTGATCCATGTCAATACCAGCCGTAAGCGTCTCCAAGACACTGGCTGTATGCTGTATGACAATGCTGATGCCAATCAGCATACAATAATAGAAATATAAAAATCCAAAAGCGTGTGGGTACATATGAATTTTATTCCATGGGTATGTCACGTGATCGTATACGATTAGATTATTGGTAGAAAATGTACATTTCGAAGTCATTAAGCTCATCGATAACATCGAAACCTTTGATTATATACTTGTATAATCAAAGATCGAAACATTTTACTTCCTACAAATGCCTAGCCAAGTTGCACTTTTGACATGATTTCTCTAAGTCGCTTGTCTAAAATCGAATTTCGCTATCGTTTGAATTATTTCGATTATAGAAATAGAATCGCTTCGTAGCGAATGCTGATTAGCTAGGCCTACCACTCTGCAAAACAGCATTTCTACACAGCGGCATAACGTAGCCAGCATTCAGCAAAGAATGCTTCCGAATTATATTGATATGGATCAGTTGAGCTATCTCTAGAATGTTTGCCTGTTTGTTTGTCTCTAGATAATCTAACTGTTTCATTGTATTAGAATATTTTTTCTTCAAAAATTCGTGTTCGTAGATCTGTAAATAAAACCGGCCAAGTGCGAGTTGGACACGCGCAAGAATGTTAACCGTTGGGGTAAACGTGTTCTTGAGTGGAGACCGCGACTCGGTAAACGTAGTGTAGGACGCCCTCCGGCCAGGTGGAATGACGATCTGCGAAAGACTGCTGGCAGATGCTGGATGCGTCAAGCTGAAGACAGGGCGCCATGGCGCTCATAGGGGGAGGCCTATGTCCAGCAGTGGACTAATTAGGTTGATGATGATGAAGAATGTTTACATATCTAAATAACGAAATGGAAAAAATATATATATTTATGGTAAAGGAGCCCTTAAAGGTTTATTTCATTATATTTGTTGTTATAGCGGCAACAGAAATTGTCCAGTTATCGCGGTTCTTGAGATACATTTCGGTGACAGACAGACGGATGGACAGTCGGACAGACGGTAAAGTCTTAGTAATAGGGTCCCGTTTTTACCCTTTGGGTATGGAACCTTATAAATCAGGGATATCAACATTAATCCGTGCAACGAAAGTTCTTCTTTGTTTTTAATTATTACAACAAATGTGTGCTGTAAACGAGATTTTCCACTACGCCAACATTTTCTGAACAGGTGATGATGAATTGGGTATAAAACTTTTAATTAGAGGTGTAGTAATAAACTCAGAATTTCTACTAGACATTTTAATTGATGAGGGAAAAATGTTCAACAAACAAAATTAAAACACCACACTTAAAACAAAATTAATTTTTAGTTTATTCTTGCATCAAAATATCTGCTTTTCAAAAGAATTGTTTGCTATTAATCCTTTCATAAAGAATTAGCAAGCTGAAGTGGCAATGGGCCGGCCATATCTCGCGAAGAACCGACAACCGTTGGGGTAAACGTGTTCTTGAGTGGAGACCGCGACTCGGTAAACGTAGCGTAGGACGCCCTCCGGCCAGGTGGGATGATGATCTGCGAAAGACTGCTGGCAGATGCTGGATGCGTCAAGCTGAAGACAGGGCGCTATGGCGCTCATTGGGGGAGGCCTATGTCCAGCTGTGGACTAATATAGGTTGATGATGATGATGATGATGAATCCTTTCATAAAATTTTATTAAACCGCAAATAGAAGGTAAACTGGCGCCGCCATTTATTTTATCATACCTACATATAATTACGTTAAAAAAAGTAATTTAGCTTTTTTTAATGCATCTGTAGTAGTTTTATTTGGTCTAGTTTAGGAAGAGATACGAAGTTGCTCTTGCTTGCCACCAAACTCTGTTTTCGTAATTGATTAAAACGAAAGCTGGAGAATTACCAAATCAAATCATTTACATAATCGTCATTTTTTTATCATTTTCATCACAAATCGTTCAACATCACTAACAAAAAGACAATCTATTACCTACATAGCAAAAAAATATTTAATTTTTTCAAGCTTTTCACGCAGCTGTCTTTTCTTACAGAAACACTTAATGGGTATCTTATTATGCAAAACAAAATTACACCCTTTAATACGACCCTTTGCGACCTTTCCCTAAAACCCTACTAATATTCCTTTTAAGGCCACCTTGAGACAATCGATCTGCCATTACAGGGCTCTATGGAACAACCTTTATTTTAAAACAAATTAGGGTTGACACGGGTTATTTTATTGTGGTCTGTTTTTACGAAACTTTTAAATTTAATCTATGCTGCCTTAAGACATTTTCCTAGTTTGATTGCGTTCACGATGGTCATTCTCAGAGCAGATGACTGGTACTGTATTATACTATAATTCTAGCAGCGCCTCGCGATTTCACCCGAGGTAATTCCCGTTCCCATGGGAATTCCGGGATCAAGTATAGCCTATGTGTTATTTCTGTGCCATTTCATCCATATCCGTTCAGTAGTTTTTACGTGAAAGAGTAACAAACATCCCTCCATCCATCCTTACAAACTTTCGTGTTTATAATGCCCAGCCTCAACTGCTAAAGCTTGAGCTTGAAAGACAAATTTTGGAAGGAACCTTTAACTACACAGACGTCCGATAAGAAGGGATTTTTGGAAATTCTACCCCTAAAGTGTTTTTGTAACACTTTTACCTGTGGCCCAATTTGCTTGAAACTTATAGAGAATAATGAAAATATATACAATAGAATGAAAGTCAGGACTTTTCAAAAAACTCCTGAAAATGATGTAAAACGTGTTATTACATTTTGAGATTTGCAGTTTAGCTCTATATAAAAAGTCTGTAACATTTTCATGTAGGGTGTTCATGAGCTGCATCTTTCAGTACTATTAATTTTAAAGTATAAATTTAAACGTGTTTCAGATATTTTCAAAAACCCATACAAACATTAAAGGGGTAGATTGAAGAGCAGGACAAATCGTATAGTGAACGCGGGCGAAACCGCGAGCGGAAAGCTAGTCCTACTAATATATACGTTTGTTTGGATGGATGAATGTTTGTTACTCTTTCACGCAAAAACTACTGAACAGATTTGGATGAAATTTGGCATAGAGATAGAATATAGTCTGAATTAAGACATAGGCTATATTTTATCCCGGAATTCCAACGAGAACGGGAATTATGCGGTTGAAACCGCGAGGCGCTGCTAGTATCATTATACTTCCATTGCCCTGCAGGTACAGAATATGATACGATATTTACTTGTTTGTGAAATAATACCCTCATTAGTTTAAGGAATAATGTATCTATAGAATATTATGGAGAGACAGTCAAGACACAAAGATAGGCTCTATAATACAAAATGCAGAGTGGAACTAGCGAATAAAAAATGCTTATGCTTAATAAGTAAATAAAACAAGATTAAAAACTAAGTTCAATTCAAACAAAAGACGGCTAGTAAATTCGCGCATGCAAAAACAAAAGAAACTCCATTTTAGCATACAATGCGCCTTTTTCATTATAGGTACAATTTCATGCAATTTAACGTTTATTCCAAGCGGTACAAAACCGCAAAAAGTAGCGACCTCGAAAGTGGAAGCATTATGCAAACAGCCATATTTGTATGCGTGTGTTTTTCAAGCATGACTGTATTGTCCATTTGAAAATATTTTATGAGCCGACTTTATTTGAGCCAATTTAAACTGAACTTAGGTTTGGCCACGTGTTTTTGACAGGCATTTGAAAGTTTGCCAAGAAAAGGTTACGTTCGATTTGTCTGCCTTACTAGGGTTTTCTTTTTTTTTCGTAAGTTTTGTGTAAGCAATTTAGTTTATTTACAAAGACAATGACAACTTAAATAAAACAAAGATACATTTTTTCATAACATTCACATGACATAGTTTTGTTATCCGCAGAGTCCGTAAAATCTGAGGCCCTATTCTGCTAATACAATCGATTCACTATGACAAGCGTAAAATCTGGGGCCCTATTCTGCTAATACAATCGATTCACTATGACAATGCTATGATCTCATAGCGACTCATTTTGGCATTCTACTTTAGAAACAAATAAACTATAGATAGAGGGACGCGTGTCAGGTCAAGTTAAAAAGGCTGAAACCAATGTTTAAATCTCTATGCAAACAGCATCGCACTATATACCTATACCACGATTCAAAAACATATATAATTTTTTGTAAACAGATAAGTTAGAAAACCTAAAGAATATTGGTGGAAAATATTTTACGATATTGGTATCATCAGAGCATGCTACAGGAGCTCTAAATAATTCGTGGTTTTGACATTTTCCATTCATCATTTCGTTGGTCTCTCATTCAGTTGCATCTTTTTCGCTGCGCTCGAGCAAATTTGAGTTGTTGAAAATTTTGTTTTGGTTTTTCTAATTGTTACCTTGCTGTTACTCTGCTATGTTACTTTGTTACCTTGCTGTTATGTTACTATTGTTACCTTGCTGTTACTCTGCTATATTAATCTTATCAGTTTTTTGTTTCAAATTATCATTCATAAATGTCATTGTTTACAAAAAATATCTATGATTCTAAATCAGAGTATAGATTTTATTTTGCCTTTGGATCAAGGTGACGATTGGCGACGGCACCATTGTCATAGTAGCGATTGGTGATCAGAATTAGGCCTGGCTGTCGTTATGATATTCGTTTATCTCGTGTTGCATGGATGGCATGGCCAGTTCATTTACTGATGAAAATACGAAAGAGATCGTTTGAGAGATTGCATTCGGACGTAATGCAGATTGCAGATTAGTAAACTCACTGAAGCTCTCTATTTGACTAACTTGTAATACGATTTAACTACTATTTAAACTGACCTTAAAAAGAATAATATAAAGTATGTTATGGTTAATGATTAATCTATATAAATATGTCATCTGTAAATAATAAATCTGAAGCCGATCTTCGTAAAATTTACGATAAGAAACCTTTACTTGACTTACTTGAGTTTGAATGGAGATTAAATTGAGGAATTGTCTAAAGAAGGAAAAAAAATCGTCGGGTACCGTACAATATGTTACCGTCCGATAAAAACCTTCTTTTTTGACTCAGATAAAAAAAATGAAGGGAATGTAATTCAATGGGAATTTAACTTGAAATTCAGAAGGTTGACGCGGAACTCGATACCATAAACGGGAATATATTTAAAACAGCTTCCTTAAAACTATCTAACTATAAGTGTAGTGTGTTTATAAAAAATGTTTATTTTGAACATCAAAGGCAAACCTATGCTTTCGAAAGTTGATCCATTGAACATTTTCTCTGAAAATCTTTATTAAAAACGAAAATTACAAGCAAGGAATAGAAAAATTACAACTAGTATTTACAATTGAAACCATTGAGCTAAATGCAGACGGTTGCAAACAGTCTAAAGGTAGCTCAATTGATCCATGTCAATACCAGTCGGAAGCGTCCCCAAGACACTGGCTGCATTACCACGCTGAATTACCACATTGAACATTGATTGGTAATCAGTTCCTACCCACTATTATTCGACACGAATCGAATTTACTTCAACTGAAATTAAATCGAACTGAATTCGCGTTTCATCGTATCGGAAAGGTTTACTTTATACCTGTGATTTATTTCAATCCGTTTGTCATTGATCATTAAACTATGGAAGTGACTATTTGAGAAATAGGTTAAAATTACACTTTTACTTAAATAAATCTATTAACTTCATGCAAAAAATGAGCGATGTAGTTTCTAATACTCGATATCGATTCCTACACTCAATTCTAAACATTTCCTCAATTGAACCTCCACTCAAACTCAAGTTAATAATACAATCAAAAATCGATAATTGAATCGAAGTTTTTCAGAAGTTTGTTTTGGTTGTGCATAACACGCACAAGTAAAACAAACTTATAAATAAAAGAAATTATACCCTCAAGGGATGAAAAGGTCAAATGGTTGTGAAAAGGTCAATCAATTGGCTTACAATGGCGGCAAAACTACTTTTCTGCAGGGCTAACATGCGCGCCATTGAAGTCGTCGCGGGCGCGACGACTATTTTGACGTCGTCGGTAGACATAATACTCGTTGTCGAGTAGGAGTGGGTCGTTATCAGATATTCCATTCACTTAACGAAACTATCTAATGGTCAACGATAACCGTTAAAATAACTATCTATCGTTAAGAATCGTTAAAAACTAGGACGTTGAGAATTTCACGACAGATGTAGCTGAACGCGTGAATGTCGACGTTAAGGCAACGTTAAAAAAAAGGTTTTATGGCGGGATTTTGACGCTAAGCTAACGTTAATGAATGTTGTACATTGGTTATAATATAAATGAATCTACATAATGGAGTACGGGTATAATGAAATAACTTCCCTTCATACTTTTCCAGGCTTAGGACTGGCTGCACATTGAAATAGCAGGCGTATTTAGAAGTTAATTTCATTCTTAAAATATTTTTTTTTTGTAATATTCTGTTTTTTTTTGAGCTAATTTTTTTTAAATAATATTTACAACACATTCATTAAACAATTTTTTTTACTTAAAGCTGCTCATATTTTTTTTTTATTTTTGTAATTTTTTTGTTTTTTTTTTGTCAATTTTTTTTTTAATATTTTTTTGTTCAATTTTTTTTAAACTTATAATATTTACAACACATTCAATATAGGTACAAAATTTACAGATTTCTATTTACATTTATAAACATTATTTGCTTGACTTTCTTATGATCGAGTCGCGATCTGCGCTCGTTTATGAGCAGACCAGTTTTGCTGAATATTCGCTCACATGGCACCGATGTAGCGAGAATATTGAGATACTGTCGAGCTACTTTTGATAGGTTTGGATACCTATGTAGATTTTGTCGCCACCACTCCATGGGGCAGTTCCAATTACCGTCTTCTCTTCTGGTAGGCAAAATGTCATCTTCCAAGAACATATCTATTTCTTGAATTGCTTTTGATAATGGTGTGCCTCTTCGCTGTGTCCTTGATGACCCCAACATCGCCTCCATTATTGCAAATGGGGAATACAATTTTGAGGCCTCATCTCTAGAACTGGAGGCTAAGCTGACAGGCGGTGCTGCAGTGCTCTGCTCTCTAATAATGGCTGCTACCAGATCTTGTACTCTAGCTTTGATTCTCGCTGCCACTCCCTGGTTTTCGAATCCTATCATTTTGAACCTTGGGTCGAGAAACGTGCAAAGGCCAAAGACCTTGTTATTTTCAATATCAGGTAATCGTTCTTCTAACCCTGTATTAAGTTTGTTGACGACAAGTGCAGCGGGGCTCACAATATCATTCGTCAAGCTGCTCATCATTTCGTCGTCCATCAAAAGGTTTTCGCATGTTTTCTTTAGACATCTGGTGATCATAATAACGGAGCTTCCTGTTATATACTTTTCTCCACTCATCGATAGTGTGACGTCGTCAAAAGGCTTCAAAATTTTTGTAAGTTTTTTGTATAAGTCCCATTCTTCGTTACTTATTATTGGCATATGATCCCATTGTATCACTGCCATTGTAGATCGAATGGCCAGTTCCAGCTTTACAAATCGCTCCAGCATGTGGAACGTGGAGTTCCAGCGGGTTACAACACTTTGTACTAGCTTAAGAGGAATGCAGTTTCCATTTTCATTTTGCTGATATGTAAGCAGTTTTTCGGTTGCTGTTGTACTTTTTTTGAAATGGGCCACAACCGTTTTGACTTTTTCCACATTTACCTCCACCAACTTAAGCGCATCCGTCACTATCAAGTTAAGCGTGTGGCCATAGCAGCCGTATTGTTCATATTGAAGGCTTTTAACGGCGTTCACTACATTTTTAGCGTTATCGCTTATAGCGAAATTAATTTTGCCAGCAAGACCCCATTCTTCCACGGTTTTTTTAATAAATGTCTTTATATTTTCAGCGGTATGTCGGTCACTGAAAGAGTCACACGCTAGAAGCACACTTTTAAGCACAAACTCTGTAGTTAAAAAGTGCCCAGTTATTGCTAAGTAGCTTTCCGTTGCTCTCGACGTCCATAAATCGAACGTGATGCACATAGTCGAGACGTTATTTTTATCAAGTAATAGGTTAACTACCTTCTCTCTTACTTTTTCATATTCACTTGGAATAAGTGTGGACGACAAGTGTTTCCTAGATGGAAGATTATACCCTGGTATCCATCTCGCAAAGTTTTTAAAACACTGTTCTTCAACAAGGCTGAAGGGTTGGTATCCATCAATGAATAAATTGAGTAAATCTCCATTTACTTTAGCTTTTTGATCTTTACTTATCTTTTTGGGAACGTACCCGTCGATACGATCTTGGTAGACTCTTTTCGTGCCTCTCGCCACTGACGCTGACGCCTCCGTATTCGTAATATCAATAACTGGTGTAACTATTGCTATTCCTGGCTGTGCAGGCGCAGATGGTTCATTATTAATAGGGACTACTTCCTGTATGGCGTCGGACGTTGTTGGTGGTGCGTTGCTGCTGTGGGCTATGGCAACTTTGCGGTAAGCCTCAATATGTCTTAATTTTAAATGTGTTTTTAAGTTACCAGTAGTAGTTTTATAACTGAGCAGAGTCTTACATATTTTACACTTAGCTTTCTTGTTTTGCTCGTCTTCCTTATCAAAATGATTCCAGAGTTCACTGCTATTTACACGCATCATTATAGGTACCTATCTAATTATAATGTACTTATAAACTAAAACTTTTACTTATTACCTATGTTTTACACACTGAGGTACCTTCCTAGGTAGGTACGGTAGGTACCTATTTCTACATATTTGAATAGATAGGTAGGTAGGTACTTAGTTCACTAAAGTATGTCTATATACAATTAAAGTAGGATGAGTTTCCGTCAAATTGAACACCTTCCTCGGCATACAGCAGAAGCAGATGAAACACGAGGAGTAAACTAGTAGTAAGTTGATACAAACAACACAACAAAACTTTGAAAACTGTTTTCCGTTTACATCCGAGCAGATTTTCTTCCTATTCATCTATTTCATCTAACGAGTAACGACTAACTTCGATCAGAAAGAGACAGCAACAGAGAAAGGAGTGAGTGAGTGTATTCTTAACATATATACTTGTTTCGTTCACCTGCTCTTTATCCTCGTAAACTGACATACTGTTTATCAAAAACATTAGGGCCTGAATAGAATTAGTAAAGTACTTTGATTAAGAATTACATTAAAATCCAATTTTATATTTTTCATGTATCCAACAGTCAAAATTATGATTTGATTTTCAATAATTTGTAAACAAATATTTAAGTTCCGGTAAAAACAAAATCATTCATTCTGTTCAGTCGTGATTGAAGAACGCAACATCACATTTACGCGGAAGATTCAAAAATTTTGGTTGAGTAGTTTGTTCTGTTGCCTGCGTTCTAAAATGTTTTATTGAATTCATGCTACAAACAATAAACTTTGATTAAATTGACATTTTATTAAACATGCATAAAAGGGAAATAAAAAAACATCAATACCAGGTTCTTACAAACTGCCAGGTTGCATGAAAATAAGGTATTTTGCTAAGTTTTCTATCCGAGATGGGTAAGCCTCGCAAAAATAGTGTTTTGATTTTATTATATTAATTTTATTAATATCTAAGCATTACTTCCGCTTTACTCAAGTAGGTAATTAATTACTATTATGTAGTTTAAATATTTACATAGAATGAAAAACTTATCAGAAATCGTAATTGATTGGCCCTTAGCTCGTTAAAACGGCGGGATATTCAAAATTTAAATCCAATACACATACTGTTGAAAGAAAATTGGCACACCCGTGGGGAAGGGCATTAGGAATCAAGTAACCCTTTGTCTGTTAAATCTATATTTTTTTATTGGCAGGTATTTTACACTTGAAAACTGTTTTTTCCGTTTACATTCGAGCATATTTTCTTTCTATTCATATAACGACTAACTTCGACCAGAAAGAGACAGCAACAGAGAAAGGAGTGAGTGAGTGTATGTATTCTTAACTTGTATTCTTGTTTCGTTCACCTGATCTATATCCTCGTAAACTGACGTACTGTTTATCAAAAACATTAGGACCTGAATAGAATTAGTAAAGTACTTTGATTAAGAATTACATTAAAATTCAATTTTATATTTTTCATATCCCCTAAAGTCAAAATTATGATTTGATTTTCAATAATTTATGAACAAATATTTAAGTTCCGATAAAAACAAAATCATTCATTCTGTTCAGTCGCGATTGAAGAACGCAACATCACATTTACGCGGAAGATTCAAAAATTTTGGTTGAGTAGTAGTAGTTTGTTCTGTTGCCTGCGTTCTAAAATGTATTATTGAATTCATGCTACAAAGAATAAACTTTAATTAAATTGACATTTTATTAAACATGCATAGAGGGGAAATAAAAAAACATGAATACCAGGTTCTTACTAACTGCTAGGTTGCATAAAAATAAGGTTTTTTGCTAAGGTTTCTGGCCGAGATCGGTTAGCCTTGCAAAAATAGTGTTTTGATGTTGTTATATTTATTTTATTAATAAGCATAACTTCCGCTTTACTCAAGTAGGTAATTAATAATAAGTAGTTTAAATATTTACATAAAACGAAAAACTAATCAGAAATCGTTATTGATTGGTCGTTAGCTCGTTATATCGGCGGGATATTCAAAATTAATAACCAAAACACATACTATTTATAGAAAATTGGCACTCCGTGGGGAAGGGCATTAGGGATCAAGTAATCCTATGCTTTGTCTGTTAAATCTATAATTTATTGTTGGCAGGTATTTGTTTTTCACTAAACAATCAAATTTTAAGTCGCTCAACGAATTAACAGTGCTTTACAAACTAAACTAAATTCACGTGTTCGGTTCACTCACTCATCCACTTACATACCAAAATTTAACGAAAGCTTATATTCACTCACTCGCTATTTCACATTTCACTGGTTTTGATTTCACGATCCGTTTAGCGTCTTCGCGAACGTTGCGGAGCTCGCACGCCGCCGCCGTTTCGTTGAAATTCGTTGTCGTCGTCGTGCGTGAAGATCGTTAAGGATTTATAGATAGTTATTGAATCGCGGCTTAACGTTATCGTTGTGGAATCCTGTTAACGGTTTATTTAACTATCTAGTTAAATAACGACACACTCCTATTGTCGAGTAATCCTTCTCGCGTAGAGAAAGCAACCCAGACGAACATACGTTTAGTTCATTCAATTGTCTATGGTTTTTGTGAACTGCATCCCAAGAAATAAACTAACCTTTTTAGTTTCACCTTTATTTTGGTAGTTTGAACATTTTTACTGGTAGTTTTTTTTTATATTAGTCCATCTATTGGACAAGCGAAAGCCTTAAAACCATACTGCCTAATTTTCACTGGTAGAATGGTGGTAAACAGTCGAAAAGGCAAGAAGAAGAAAAAAAAGAAGGAGAAGCTTTTCCAACATTTGCGCGCGATTTTCTTGTGTATGTTTGTTTGTGTATTAAAGACTTAAGAATGATATTATAAATAATATTTGCCTTAAGTTCTGTTTTGGTAGGCACGGAGTGCAAGATGACATCGCACAAAACGTAAGTATCTAAAACTAAAATATTTGTTCAGTTTAGTCGCCACAATATAGGTATCTTTTCTATAATGAACTTGCTTGACCCATAAGCTCATGATCTATCTTCTCTTACAACATCTTAGACCAAGGTTTACCCGTTCTGCCACTGAGGTTGTTAAACAATAATATCTGTATAATTTAGTATCAAACTAAAATGTTTCTTTGTTTCAGATGGTCACCAAGCTAACACTGAAATATAATTTTATTAAAGTTCACAAATATATCTCACCATAAATGTGTCTTATTTTTAACTCTTTAATTAACAGAATATAAACCATAGCGTGCACTTGTTCTCGTAGTTACAGACGAGCACACCTTTATTAGAATACTTACTTAAAATTTTGTAATATTAGGTGTAAGTACAAAGGTTTTTTGTAAATTCCATACTTACCCCAATAGGAAGAAGTTTCGAAATCTGTTGTCGTAAAACTATTCGGCTGCCAACCGAGAAATTAAATAAAGTGAATAGCCGTTGAAATTATGAATCTGACAAATCCAGACAATCGCAAACACATCTCATTTTTGAGTAAATTTTCTTTCTATTTTTCTTATTTTTTGTTACTATACAACGCTAATGAATAATAAGTTCTTGATACGGGACCGCCATAAGCAACAAAACTCGAAGAAAAATATCAAGAAAATCTTCTCGTGAGTTCTCGTCCTCAAATTGAAAGACGAGAGTTTTCTCGCGTTATGCTGTCAAAAGTTGAGAAAATTTGGGCGCGCATCTTAGCGTTTGACGAGAAAGGTTACCACAGATAATATAACCTTAGTTTCCCTATATAGTTTGTGATATAAACATTCACCAAATCATTCCCGTGACGTGACATGACGACTATTTGGTGTCGCATGCTAATATCATCGGTCGACAAATCGGGATAGCGCCATTTTTCTCGAGAAAAAAGACGAGAAAAGCTTCTCGTGGGCGCGCATGCTAGCCCTGCTGGTCGCTCTTTTTTTTACATGTAAAACTAACAAAAATGTACTTTATTATTTAGATTTTCACTTGACTTTTACTTTAAAAGCGGTTTCATTTAAGTGGTTAAAAATGTGTCTAAGACGTTTCATCGAAAACTTTAAAAAATATTCACGTTTTAAATATTGGCTTTCAGTTCCTAAGCTACGGAAAAAAATAAAATATTTGATTAATTGCTGAATAAGCTAGGGTAGCTCTTTAAGTTTCAAACAGGATTTATTATCATCATTTACATTGTTAATCATAATTTTTTTACCTTTTAAAGGAAAGAAAGTTTTAATTTACAACGTCAATAAAATCTTAAGATGACATAAATCCGTTAAACTCTCTTATATATAACTTATAAGGATATTAAAACTCATCTATTAAACTAGACATCGTTGTTTTTTAGATTAAAACCTTCTATCAATATTGAGCTCTAATATATTCGGATATCGAAGGATTTAGATTCATTTTTGCTTGATCCGTTGATAAATGTAGATCGGTAAAACACATGCTAGATAGAAATTGGAAATAATATGCAAAATTGAACTTTATTCATAAAGGATATAATAGGTAGGAGATCCTTAGAGTTCATTTAGAAGACGTGTTCTAGTTAAAAAGGTTTATTTTACATAATCCCACACTTTTATCCCACTTTTTAGTCCCACACTTTAATCCCTCTTATTAATCCCACACTTTAATCCTACTCTTTAATCCCACGCTTTAATTCCACACTTTAATCGCACACTTTAATCCCTCACTTTAACCCCACACTTTAACCCCACATATAATATTAATCCCACACTTATATCCCACACTTTAATCCCACTCTTTAATCCCAAACTTTAATCCCACACATTAATCCCACGCTTTAATCACACTTATTAATCCCACACTTTAATCCCACTCTTTAATCCCACGTTTTAATCCCACACTTTAATACCACACTTTAATCCCACACTTTAATCCCTCACTTTAATCCCACACTTTAATCCCACACTTAATAAACTGTTAAAATTATTAATCCCACACTTATATTCCACACTTTAATCCCACACTTTAATCCCACTCTTTAATCCCACGCTTTAATCCCACACTTTAATACCACACTTTAATCCCACACTTAATAAACTGTTAAAATTATTAATCCCACACTTATATCCCACACTTTAATCACACTTATTAATCCCACACTTTAATCCCACTTTTTAATACTCTATGTATAGTGTATTAAGTATATTTTTAATCTAGACCCATAACATAATCTCAGCTTAGCTTGGGGCTAGATGATGTTGTGTGGATTGCCCAGCATGTTTTTTTACCTCAGACTAAAAGCAACAAAGGAAAACCAAAAGTTGCAGTATAACACAGCCAATGAAAACATAAAACATTTAATAAAAGTTGAGCATAAAAACGGAATTTTTTGAATATCCCTTTTATACATTAGAATGTCGTGAAAACTGAAATCGGAGCAATAAAATGGCTTATTCGAGGCCCCAATTCTAGAGAGTTAATAATTCTGACAATTTAACCAACTTGGTGATAGTTTTCCTTGATTATATTAAACTAGAAAACCGGCCCGGCTTCGCACGGTTTTATTATACGTATAAACCTTCTTCTTGAATCACTCTATTAAAAAAAACCGCATCAGAACCCGTTGCGTTGTTTTCAATATTTAAGCATACATACGGACATAGGGAAAGAGAAAGAGACTTTGTTATATACTATGTAGTGATAGTGATTTATTAAGACTCTTAATTCTAAATTAGGTCCACTTTAAAAGGATATAGGAACAGCTATGGATATAGTATAAATTATAATCATCACAACACACAACACAATTACCTAAGTTGCAATTGTGTTGTGTGTTGTAATTAATTATATCTGATCTATTACAATCTCAGATTATTAGACAACTTTTTTATAACTCCATCCTGCTGTCTATTCTCTCACTGTGGATTGTTCCATTGTTGAAACTAAATAATGTTTTTATTATTTTAATCCGACATTCTTGACAAAGACTAGCTGGTTTTTATAAAAGTTTTCATTCAGTAATTTCACAAATGTAACAAACTAGTGACCCGCCCCGGTTTCGCACGGCTTTATTATACTTAAAGATTTAAGCTTACATAGGGACATAGGGACAGAGAAATTGACTTTGTTTTATACTACGTAGTGATGCTCGCTCAGCAATATCTTGTTTCCCAGAGTCGGGTATTGCTTTGCAAGGTTATAAAATTTAATACTTTATGGGTTGACCCACAAAATGCGAAAGCTAAATTTAGAGCTATTTTAATAGGTGGTTATAAATAACTCTATTAAGGTACTCAACGAAAATCTGGGCCCAAATTCCACTAAATAAATCGCTTCACCATTTAAATAGTATCGTGTTTGATGAAATGACAATGTTAAACTCTTTTTGGTATTCTACTAGCACAAACTTTTTGAGGTTCATTCATAGCTGTGACGATTACCTTTATACCTCTAACTACCAATTTGACATTCTAATTATGAAAGTCTCTACAAGCGCAAAAATTAGTAGATTACCAAATGCACAAACGTCATTTTAATCATCTTGATAGAAAGGCACTATTGAGACCTTTGTTTTGACATTAGTGGAATTCGGACCCTGATACTTTACTGGTGTAGTATGTAGTCATTTGTTTATTGCAGCTGTGGGTGTAGGTACTTTTGACAGACAAGCATTGTTATTTTAAACATAATTTTTAAAGGCGTAAACATAATGAGGGACAAAATATGTTTGCAAACATTTGTTTCGGGGTTCTGGGTGTTATATTTGTAGGAATAATGAAAACATATCTATGAAATATTATTGTTATATGTATATCTGTCATCTAGTACATATAACACAAGCTCTGCTTAGCTTGGATCTAGATGACGCTGTTTGAATATTCCAGCGTTATTTATTATTCAACCTATGGTCATGCATCAAATTACAATGACGAAAAAAGTTTTATCTCATTCCATATATTTGCCGAATTGCAGGACACACGGATAGAAATGAACTAATTTTAGTTGTTTTATAGCTGTATAATAGTTTCATGCTCGTTGGCTACTCGAATCTTTATTTTATACCCACATAATTTGAGTTTATTTCAGCTATTTTCACGGAATATTATAAAAGTCAAAGCATTTGATAACTTTTTCGCACTCAAACTTATATTTTTGCTACCAAGCGTACAGACATGCAAATAAACTCTTCTAGGCTATATATACAGGGTGTAACATTTAAAACGGTCAGGATGGGAAAGTCTGAAACTATAAGACATACGAAAATCTCTTCTTAGGAACCATGTCAATGATTTTAGTGACAAGAAAAACTGCATTGACACTTTTAAAAAAATCTTGTACTCCGTCCGGGAATCGAACCCGGATGTTTTGAAAAATAAAACTATCACTATTTTATTCTGATTTCGAATGTGAAGGTCTTAAGGAGTTAATGTTACTAATAAACGTGATGGCTAAAATTAATAAACGCATTGTTTTCATATCCTTTATTTTATTAAATTTTCGAAATGACCACCAATTTTTGTTTTTCAATTCAACATTTAGCTCGTTTAGATAACAATCTTACTATTGCGTTTTGTATCTTTAGGAGGTAAATTTGCGTTAAAATTTCTGCTTTTAGGTCTTTATTGGTGTCGTAGGTCGTTTTTTGTAGGTACACTTCATCCTTAACGTAACCCCACAAGAAAATGTCTAGTGGGGTTAAATCGGGTGACCTCGTGGGCCATTTTATAATGCCGCGGCCGACCGTACTAATCTATTTTTGGGGAAAGTTCTCATTTAAAACGTCTCTAGATATGTGACTACTGTAAAGCAGTGTTTGTAACAAACAAGTTGCAATATCAGTAAAGAACTATAAACAACCATAGTGACAATTTTACGCACCTAAACTTACCTACACGTGTTGTATGATTTATGGAAAAAAAATTAAACAATATGAAAACAAAGCATTTTATTAATTTTAGACATCACGTTTCATAGTAGCATTTTTCCTTAAGACCTACATAATCGAAATCTAGCTAAAAATATTGTTAGTTTTATTTTTCAAAACATCCGGGTTCGATTCCCGGACTGAGTACAAGATTTTTTTAAATGTGTGAATGCAGTTTTTCTTGTCACTAAAATCGATGATATGGTTCCTAAGAAGAGATCTTCGTATGTCTTATAGTTTCAGACTTTCCCATAATGACCGTTTTAAATGTTACATCCTGTATACTTAATAATATGCAGATCGCACCTCCAGTCGTAGACTCAATCTGAAATTCATGTTTTTGGGAAATGAAAAAAACGTGTTTCGGTCCTTGATAGATTTTGGTAAATCAGACTTAACTATAAAAATAGAGAGCTACATA
This sequence comes from Eupithecia centaureata, assembly GCA_944547425.1. Taxonomy (NCBI): domain Eukaryota; kingdom Metazoa; phylum Arthropoda; class Insecta; order Lepidoptera; family Geometridae; genus Eupithecia; species Eupithecia centaureata. Next base: position 8,598,677 of record OX155696.1, read on the forward strand.
TTTACAAAATTCAAAGTCTGACGGTACTTAACGTTATTTGTTCTAAGGACTACTTATACGGATAAAAATTATTTAAAAATATTTAAATCTGTAGGAGTCAATCCACACTGAAAAAAAACAAATGAAGAGTCACTTTTCCCCTGTAACACAGCTACATTGTAGCTACCACAGGTGACAGTGTTGCAACTCTATTGTAACACATATTATTTTTAATAAATCTTTATTTGTATTTTTTTTTGTACTTTAGGACTTCTTACACTGGAGGTGCGAAATGTAGATAATACAAATCATTTTCAGGTTTTTAAAAATCCTCGAAGCTGTAACAATTATATCTCTACTACGTCACTACGTCACAAAGGTCGTTGGTCGAGGATGTTTGTAATATTGTTGGTATTACGCGTCTCTCATATTTCCAATAAAAAATAACGAGAGATAATAAAAAGGGTGCGAGCATCCGATCCCATTTATACATACCGCATAATCTCTACCAAGGATTGAAAAAATAGTGATATGCCATCCGTATATTATTTTTTTCATCCAGCATCTGCCAGCAGCCTTCCGCAGATCATCATCCTTTCTGACCGGAGCGCGTCCTACACTACGTTTGCCGATTCGCGGTCTCCACTCAAGAACACGTTAAACGCAATGGTAGCCGGTATGGTATGGCATGATTAATAACATTAAACATCGCATTCATAATCATTGTTCTTCCGAATACCACTGATCATCATCATCATCAGCCTATATTAGTCCGCTGCTAGACATAGGCCTCCCCTAATGAGCGCTATAGCGCCTTGTTTTCAGCTTGCCGCATCCAGCATCTGCCTGCAGTCTTTCGCAGATCATCATTCCTTTTGGCCGGCGAGCGTCCTACACTACTTTCGTGGTCTCCACTCAAAAACACTTTTACCCCAATAGTTGTCGGTTGATTAATAATTTTAATGATACCGTATCCACAAGCTTTGTTCTTCCGAACACCACCGATAGCGTTGGTTAATTGGAAACCACTATGCCTACTCGACTCATCTGTGGAAGTGACACGTAGTAGGTACAATGAGCTTTGCCTACCTTTAGTCAACCATGTCGATATTATAAACATATTTTGGCAAATTAGTCCCTTGATTCTAGGTATAATCTATTCTACTTAAATATATATTGATTCCAACATCTTAGCGTAAAAATAGCTTAAAACTACACTCCAACTACTAATTTTAAGTTGGAAACTAAAATAGACGGCATTTATTATTTAAAAAAGGTTAAAGTAACGGTATTTAATAAATAATAATAAATAATAATGCTGGACAATCCACACAGCACCATCTAGCCCCAAAGTAAGCTACTCAAAGCTTGTGTTATGGGTACTAGATAACTATACTTTTTTTTTTGTACTTTTTTCTGTTTAGTAAATTATTATTGTATTGTTTTGTTTTGGCATATTAGTCCCTCGGTTACAGGCATAGTCTATCCTATTTAATTAAATTGATTCAAACAACTTAGCGTAAAATAACGGAAATCTTCACATTTTACTAATTTTAAGTTGGAAACTAAAAAACACGTTTATGTATAAAGTATAATCCAGCTCTTTTGTTCCTTTAAAAAAATAAATAAATAAATAATTCCGGACAGTCCACACAGCATCATCTAGCCCCAAGCTAAGCAGAGCTTGTGTTATGGGTACTAGATGACTGATATACTTAATACAATACATTACATAGATAGATATTTTTTATTATACATATGTAGAAAACACCCAGACCAACGGAACAAATTTCTGCAGATCGTACACAAATTTTGTTCCGAGGCCAGAATCGAACCCGCAACCTCCTGCGTCGCAGGCGGACATTCGCCCACCGCGCCACATCGGTCGTCATTTTTTTTTGGCAGATACTAGACTAGATCCTTACTGAACGTGAAAGTTTGTTTAAATGTATAGATGTATGAATGTATGATGTTTGTTCCTCTTTCATGCAAAACCACTGAACGGATATGGGGTGAAATTTGAATAGACGTAGTTCTAGCCCTGGAATAACAGATAGGCTACTTTTTATCCCAGATATCATTTATCATGGAATAGAAATAGCTGAAAAATTTCCATAGTAACAATGAGTATGAAGTCGCGGGCAGATACTAGTCTATAGACAATAATGCATTCATTTGTCCTGCGGCGGGAATGTCACTGTTAAACCAATTCCATTACAGTTCCACAAACGTGCGTCCATAAATTAGTATCTTTACAAAAAAGCTATCATGACTTTTTTGATTTATGCTATGTTCTGCCATTATTCCTGGGCCCGAATTCCACAAAAAAAGTCGCTTCACCATTCGTATCGTGTCAAAATGTCAGTGTATTCTACTAGCACAAACTTTTTGAGGTTCATTCATAGCTGTGACGATTACCTTTATAACTATCAATTTGTCATTCTAATTATGAAAGTCTATTCAAGCGCAAAAAATAATAGAATACCAAATGCAAAAACGTCATTTTAATCATCTTTATGGAATGGCACTATTGAGACCTTTGTTTTAAAATTAGTGGAATTCGGCCCCTGGGGGGTGATTCACTATATCCTATTCAAGCTTGTTACACATCTTAGACAAAAAGACAAGATAGAGGCGTGAAATCAGACGTCGTGACGACACAGTCGTGGCACTGTTTTTGTCTATTCTTATAGTCGGGGCAAGGAATCTCCTATGTCATAGTGAATCACGACCCAGGGCTTCTAAAAAATAAATGAATAAATAAATAAATAATTCCGGACAGTCCACACAGCATCATTTAGCCCCAAGATAAGCAGAGCTTGTGTTATGGGTACTAGATGACTGATATACTTAATACAATACATTACTCAGACCAACGGAACAAATTTCTGCAGATCGTACATAAATTTGTTCCGAGGCGGGAATCGAACCCGCAACCTCCTGCGTCGCAGGCGGACCTTCGCCCACCACGCCAAATCGGTTAAGACAACCGATTTGGCGTGGTGGGCGAAGGTCCGCTAAGAAACAAAATAGTATTCAAAATATTTTTCGAATTCGACGGGACATGCATCCAAAATCTTCCCTGAGTAATGGACATTATAGTGCCAATAATAAGAACGAACATAATAAGAACGAACATAATGAGAACGAAAAATAAAATAATAATTACTCTGAAAATGAGGTCTTACCCACTTTAATAAAGTAGGCATAATAACTATGGTTATGTTAGTTTTGATAATGTTAGATTATGCTGCGTGGATAGTTCAAATTTATTTATTTGTTTTATGTAAAAGGACCTACTACGAGTTTCGTAGAAGCGCTACGATTTCGTAGACTCAACGAGGTTTGTAGACGAATAAAGTATGCTACGAGCGGCGCGTCGTCTTCCGATATCTTTTATAATTAAATGCGTAAAAATTTTGTAGGTAGCCTATGTTCCATCATCACCACTACATAGTTTAAAACAAAGTCGCTTTCTCTTTACCTATGTCCCTTTGTACGCTTAATCTTAATCTTTAGAAAACGCAATGGATTTTAATGCGATTGTTTTAAATAGATAGAATGATTCAAGAAGAAGTACAATAAAATAGTGCGAAGCCGAGGCGGGTCGCTAGTTAACCTATATTAGTACACAGCTGTACATAGGCCTCCCCTAATGAGAGCCATAGCGCCCTGTCTTCAGCTTGCCGCATCCAGCATCCGCCAGCAGTCTTCCGCAGATCTTCATTCCCCCTGTCCGGAGGGCGTCAATGGCGTCATATACTACGTTTGCCAGGTCGCGGTCTCCACTCAAGAAAATGTTTACCTAAACATTGTCGATTCTACGCTCACATTGTCACACAAACAATCGCCTTTATATTATAATTCGTATTTAGAGACTATCGAAGGCTATCGAAGGCGACTATTCTCTGAAGGATAGGATTCGTAATGAATACATCCGACAGAGAACCGAAGTTAACGACATAGCTCAAAGCATTAGCAAGCTGAAGTGGCAGTGGGCCGGCTACATCTCGCGAAGAACTGAAAACCGTTGGGGTAGACGTGTTCTTGAGTGAAGACCGCGACTAGGCAAACGTAGTGTAAGACACCCTCCGGCCAGGTGGGATGACGATCTGCGAAAGACTGCTGGCAGATGCTGGATGCGTCAAGCTGAAGACAGGGCGCTATGGCGCTCAGTAGGGGAGGCCTATGTCCAGCAGTGGACTAAAATGGACTGATGATGATGATGATGAGAGACAATAGAGGATGATAGTTTCCATTAAGTAATACTCGGAATATTTCCTTTGTCATTACCTAGTACAACAATATCGACCATCGACAATATCGGGCTTCAGGCACAATGGAACTGGGTCAGCGAGAAAGGACAATGACCCCGGGATGTACAATATGTAAATCGTGTGTAGATTTCCTTGATAAAGCCTTTATCAAAACATCACTATCACAATATTGTTATAAAAGAACGATGTTCTCTCTCTTATTCTAACTCATTCTCTGTCTATCACCATCATCATCAACCTATATAAGTACACTGCTGGATATAGGCCTCCCCTAATGAGCGCCATAGCGCGCTGTCTTCAGCTTGAAGCATCCAGCATCTGCCAGCAGTCTCTCTTTTTATTTCTTTCTCTGTCTATATAAAACTAAAAACCGAACACTTGGATTTTCATACGGCTTTCATCAATGGATGAAATGGTTCATGAGAAAGAATATTTACGATTTAACTACATGGTTGAAAAAGACAAAAAAAAATCATACCATAGATGCTCATGCGCCGCGTTATGAAAACGAAATTCCCTACTTCGTTTTTTTTATGCGACATTATTTTTAAACCTGCTACGAATAATAGTTTAGCTATAATATTTTAGCTGTGGTAATTAAAAAAAACTTTGTTAAGTCTAGAGGACCGAATAAGACAGAATAAAACTACTACAGATGCATGAGAAAAGCTTATGATGGTTTGACAAACTGAACGTGTGAATTTTGGAAATTCCTTTGTTTAACGGAACTAATGATAAAATTAGCGGGGCGCCACCTTAGGTGCCGTTTGGGCCTTAAGATACATATATCATCCAAGGCACAGCTTTGATTTTTACCAAGATGTCAATTGCAGTTGGTGGTTTTTTCCCAAGTGAGTATTTATTATACTCACTTGGGAAAAAAATATTTTGCGCTTTTAGGATGCATTTTGTCTATGATTATACTACTACTACTACTACTGAATAGTATTAATTGGAACCTTTATTTTGTATGTCGAATACACGTCGAATAAGACAAATAAAAACTACATAGTGCAAAAAATATATATATATTCAAATATACAGGTGAATTAAACATAAAACATTATTATTTTAGTGAATCCATATTAACCGTAGCAACTAAAATTATTCAAGATAAAGTAAATACCCATCAGTACATTTCCAAAAGTTTTGAGTAACACGAATGAGCATCAAAAATTATAATGAGTGAATAATTTTGGCATTTTCTCATCCGTACAAAACTCCACTGCAATCGTTCTGCACCCCAATCAATATCGGCCGATGACCTAGTGCAGAGTACGAAATGCCAAGGGCACCATAACTTACCCATAGCCATGGGGAGGTTTGCACCTAGGGTTGCCAGAAATGTACCACGACAGGGACAAATATTGGGGGGGTAATCTAAAAAAGGTCCGCCATCAAAATGCTAGTGGTCTTATATAATATTAAGATGATGGGTGGATGTTGTCGCCTAAACCAGAATCAGTGTATGTAGATTTAGCATTAAACTATGTATATTGAGTTTTATGTTTATAGGTATATTCTTTTTTGTTAACTATATTTTTTGATCACTGTATCTAAAGACTTATTATATTCAATCCAATGCAGCGTCTCCTAAAAAACAAGGCAAATGTGAGAGGTCTAATATCCAGGTTTTATGAACCTCCTAAAAAAACAAAGTCGTCTTGTCCTAGGATTTCGGAATCCGAGACAATTAGGTCTTATTACTGGATACGGATACGAAAATTCCTGAAATTCCCGGAAATCCCATGAAAGGACTATCTGACAACCCTATTGCACCCCATGGGGTCCGACCCTGCCATGGGGTGGCCGTGGATGCTGGCGCGACGCTCAGTCTGCTGACCTTGGCTGGTGATCTTGGCAGCATGACCGGGCGGTATTTCTCTTATTTTTTTGTAGAATAACTACGATATTATTATGATAGATCGCATTAGTCTTTATGATAAAGAAGAGTCTAGCGAGCTATTTTAGGTGTACTATTAAAGTCCAATTGCTATAAAATTGAAACTACTTAGGCGTTTTGAAAAAAACTGTAGAACCAAAACGTAAAAAAGTGAGAAAAAGGATTTAATTATCTAATGGCGATCAATCAAGTTTTTGCAGTTTACTTTTTTAGATGACACGCTCACGTACCTATAGATGATGATGATGAAATATTGATGTATTGTAATGTATTTATGTTAATATTTTATCAAAAAACATAAGTGGCTCTCTTACTTATTAGATTTGAAATAACATTCATGTTAGATGCATGCATGAGTGCTAATAACGTAACCAGTAACTAGTATTTCGGAGATCACGACCTTATGTGTTCGTCTTCATTGCGTGCTATTGCGTCTTTGGTTCTTATATCTTCTGTTGGTAGTTTTAAATAAATATTATAAAATACAGTAAGCAAACAACACAAATAAAAGATTGTCTAAAAATATAAAAATTGTTAAGGAAAACAACACTTGTAACTACCATTTCTAACAAATAAAAACGAATCTGTTGACAAGAAACTTCCTCGATTTTGGACTCTCCCCTTGTCATAAATAAATAATATAATAATAATAATAATAAATAATTCCGGACAGTCCACACAGCATCATCTAGCCCCAAGCTAAGCAGAGCTTGTGTTATGGGTACTAGATGACTGACATACTTAATACAATACATTACATAGATAGATATTTTTTATTATACATAGAAAACACCCAGACCAACAAAATAAATCTGATAGAACCTTGACATAAGAACCGAAGAAATGGCGGAAATAACAAATTGTCACGCATCTGTGCCAAGGGCATGTGGTCAGACAAATCGTCTTCAAAACAAGCTGTTGATTTAAAAGATTTATGTCTCTTTGAGGCTTGGACATCATCAGGGTACTTAACTACTTGTGGCGATCCCTGCGAAAGAATCGAAATTCAACTAATATTTGAAAGGACAATGCAGTTGAAGCAAAGTGCTGTAAAATTATCAGCAAAGAAAGTATCTTGTAATATGTATATTTTACAGGTAACAGTATATATTACAATCATAATTCAATCGTCTTTTCAACCACCACATTCTGTTTAGATTCAGTTTTTTTTTAACAATATGCTTGAGCAAGCTAGAAAGTCAAGAGGAAAACTTTGGTTCATCTCTATTCTTAGTTGAAAAGTTAAAATAAGTAGGCCATCATGGCACCATATTAATCTAAAGTTTATTATTCAAAAGGTCTAGTCATATATTTTCAACGAGCTCGATAAATCTAGGTCAAGCTAAAGGTATAGGTTTGTCGGTCAATGCAACCTTCTTGAAATAAAAATGCAAGGGCGTGTCAAACCTCAGTTAGGTTAGTTCATTTTAAATACATTTTTTGAAATCATTACGATGGTATGATATATGACAATCGTTTGCGTGGTATAGTTTTTTCCACTAGTGGATATTATTATAATATAGGAGTAAATGTAAATTAATTTACATTAGTTTTTATTCGATCCTAATTTGTAGTTTTTATTAGGATTTGTCTAGTCTAAAGACTATTTTAAATATAAAAATTATTGACTAGCGACCCGCCTCGGCTTTGCACGGGTTTATTTTACATTGTAACCTTCCTCTTAGATCACTCTATCTATTACAAAAAAACCGCATCAAATTCAATTTAAGCATATGGAAAGACTTGGTTTATACTATGTAGTGTTTCTATGTATTTATCATTTCTGATTACAATGACTACACGTTTCGAAGAATGAAATTAAATCATATACATTACTAGCGACCCACCCCGGCTTCAAGGACATAGGGACAGAGAAAGCGACTTTATTTTATACTATGTAGTGATGAAGAGACAAAAACCAGATCTGTCTGTTTTCATTATTTATTATCTTTTTAATTATAACATTGACATTAGAAACCCACGAAATACCAAAATCACAGTCCCAATTTTAAAAACTATTTGAAATTTGTGTTTATTGTTAAACATGTTTTTTTTGACAATACATTTTTTGTATTAAAATTCTGATATTAAAACTATGGTATATAGTTACTTATAGGTACTTAAAACACGCGATTTCAACATATCCCAAATGTTTTGAATAATGCATGCTATAATAAAACTTTGAAATTGAAATGCTTCCGAAATTTGCATCACAATAGCTGATGCATAACGGCATTAAAGTCATAGTATAGATAGCTTCGCAATTTTCCAACTATATCTATCGTTGAAAGGGCATGTGTATACGCTTCTTAACAAAATTCGAAGTGAGTTACAAATTTCACATAGTATAAAACCAAGTCGCTTTCTCTGCCCCTATGTCCCTTTATCCCTATGTCCCTCATCATCATCATCATCATCAACCTATATTAGTCCACTGCTGTACATAGGCCTCCCCCAATGAGCGCCATTGCGCCCTGTCTTCAGCTTGACGCATCCAGCATCTGCCAGCAGTCTTTCGCAGATCGTCATCCCACCTGGCCGGAGGGCGTCCAACGCTACGTTTACCGAGTCGCGGTCTCCACTCAAGAACACGTTTACCCCAACGGTTGTCGGTTCTTCGCGAGATATGGCCGGCCCATTGCCACTTCAGCTTGCTAATTCTTTGAGCTATGTCGATAACTTTGGTTCTCTGTCGGATGTATTCGTTACGAATTCTATCCTTCAGAGAGACTCCGAGCATAGCTCTTTCCATAGCTCGCTGCGCGACTTTGAACTGGTGGACCAGCCCTACCGTGAGTGTCCACGTCTCTGCTCCGTAGGTCATTACGGGTAGGACGCACTGATTGAAAACTTTCGTTTTCAAACATTGCGGTATGGATGAAGAGAAGACTTGACGTAGTTTCCCAAATGCTGCCCAGCCTAGCTGGATCCTCCTCTTGGCCTCCTTCTCAAAATTGTTTTTACCTAGCTGTACAATCTGCCCAAGGTAAGTATACTCGGAAACAATTTCAAGAAGGTGACCATCAACGACTATCGGTCCCGGAACAATGTGGCCATTGATCATGACTTTGGTTTTATCCAAATTCATGCCCAGACCGATACATCGCGAGGCTGAAGCTAGGCCGTCCAGCATGTGGGTCAGCTCCTCTAGCGACTCCGCCATTACGACTATGTCATCAGCGAATCGAAGGTGTGAGATGTAATCGCCGTTTATGTTAATGCCCTTACCTTTCCAGTCCAGCGTCTTAAACATATCTTCCAATGCGCTCGTGAACAGTTTCGGGGATATGACATACCCCTGTCTCACTCCTCTGCGCAATTGGATAGGTTTAGACTGCTGGTCCTGTACTTGGACACTCATAGTGGCAGCTTCATAGAGACACCTCAGCACTTCGATGTAACGATAGTCTACTTGGCATCGCTGTAAGGATTCCAGAACAGCCCAGGTTTCAACGGAGTCAAAGGCTTTCTCATAGTCCACAAAAGCGAGACACAGGGGCTGATTATACTCTTCGGACTTCTGTATAATCTGCCTCACTGTGTGTATGTGGTCTATGGTGCCATATCCTCCGCGGAACCCGGCCTGTTCTGGTGGCTGGAACTCGTCAAGTCTCCTGGCGAGACGATTCGTGATCACTCGTGAGAACAGCTTATAGATGTGGCTCAGGAGTGTGATGGGTCTGTAATTTTTATGGAGAGTTTTATCACCCTTCTTAAAAAAGAGCACCACCAAACTCCTGCTCCACATCTTAGGAGTTCTCCCACTGTGAAGGACGGTATTGAAGAGGTGTTGTAGCTCCTGTATAACGGAGGCTCCTCCTGCCTTCAGAAGCTCTGAAGTTATACCGTCCTCACCGGGGGCTTTTCCATTTTTAAGCTGCCTCAAAGCTAACACGATTTCGTCTTGACTGATGTCTGGCAGTACGTCGGTGTAGTGGCGTGTCAGGGTGGCTCTAGAATCAAGGTCGTCTCGTCGGGAACGAGGGGCATGTGCAGTGTACAGACGGCCATAAAAATCCTCTATCTCGGCTGAAATCTCCGGTTTCGACAGTACGGTCCTCCCATCGTGCGTTTTAAGCTTCATCAGGTGGCTCCTGCCAAGCTGCTGAGTGAATACTTTGGACCCTCGGTTTCGCTCTATCGCCTCTTCAATGAGGCGTGTGTTGGAGCTCCGAAGGTCGCGCCGTACCATCTTCGCAATTCGCTTGTTCAGGTCTGACCTCTCCGCCGAAGACACTTGGGTGGTTTCCCGTCTTCTTGTCATCAGATCCAGAGTCTCATCCGAGAGTTTGGACTTCTTGCCAGTTCGCTGTTTTTTGCAGAACTTGATGCCCTCATCCCTCAACGTTTCGACCAGATTGTGTAGGCTCTCGTCAGCGTCATCAGTGGGTTCCAAGGCAACAAATCTGTTTCCGAGTAGCTGCTCGAACTTCTCGGTGCCCGCCATGATTTGGATTGGATTTGGTCGGAGCGTGGACTTCATCAGACGGTGTCTTTCAAGTTTCAAGTTGATATTCAGAGTGCCTCGGAGCATTCGGTGATCAGATCCGGTATTGAACCTGTTGATCACTGAGACATCTCTGAATATGTGCTTGCTATCCGTCATGATGAAGTCGATCTCATTTTTAGTCACAGTGTCGGGGCTTTGCCACGTCCACTTCCTTTGAGGCTGTTTCTTAAAGAAGGAGTTCATTAAGAACAGTCCCTCTTTCTCAAGGAAGTTGACAAGCATTTGCCCCCTGTGATTCCTGATTCCATAACCATGCGGGCCTATTCGGGATTCATTGCCGGTCTGGATTCCCACCTTGCCGTTAAAGTCCCCCATAACAACGTTGAAGTGAGCCTTAGTGGTGTTGTGTAAGGCTTTGGATATGTCTTCGTACATATCCTCCACTTCATCATCCGAGTGTGCCGAGGTCGGTGCGTAGACCTGAATTACCTTCATGCTATACCGCTTGGAAAGCCGAAGGATCAGGTACGCTACCCTGGTCGACACACTGGAGATTTCTTGAACGTTGCTAGAGAGGGCCTTATTGACGAGGAAACCTACTCCACCCTGGGATGTTTTATCACCCTCACGAAAGTAGAGAAGATGGCCTGAATCTAGGGTTACGGTGTCCTCCCCCTCTCTACGGACTTCACATAACCCGAGAACATGCCGTTTAATGTTCTCTAACTCCACTTCCAACTGCGCTAGATGATGGTCAAGCCTCAGAGTGCGTCCGTTAAACGTAGCCAGGGTCATTTTAGTAAGCGTGTGGTAGCCTGAATACCGGTGATTCTTAGCACCCCCTGCCCCGCCGTTACCATGACCGCTACCATGGCCAGGAATAGCGAGGCGGCCGGGTACTGGGGGCCGTTTTTTGGCTTTGCTTATCATTAAGGGGTAATGCCCATAATCCCCACGCTGGGCATGCGGGTTGGGGATCGCAGTTTGATGGTGGGGTTGTTCTAGAGGGGTGCTGCTGCCCACCCCCCCGTATATCCCTTAGTCGCCTCTTACGACACCCACGGGAAGAGTTGGGGTAGTGCTATTCTAAGCCGGCACCACACGGCTATGTCCCTATGTATGCTTAAATCTTTAAAACTACGCAACGGATTTTAATGCGGTTTTTTTTAATAGATCGAGTGATTCAAGAGGAAGGTTTACACGTACAATAAAACCGTGCGAAACCGGGGCAGGTCGCTAGTTTATCAATAAAAAAATCTAAAAAAAACTGTTTTAAACATTACTTTGTAACAAGGCTTACTCCAAAAATTAGATATCTATAGAATAAAATGCTTAAAAAGGGTTCACAACTCGAAAAATTATAATAATAATAAAATGTAAGAATACGCGTAGAAGAACATGAATATGTAGAAAAGCAGTTCCTAATAAGTTTAAAAATATATTCATTATCCGCAACCTGACTTCACCTACAGCTAGGCATTAAGCACGTAACTTTTGTACCACTCCACACAATCAATACTTCGCCAGTCGCATCCAAAATTATTAAAATATCTAAATATAAAAGCAAAAATATTAGAAAATCTGAAAATTCTAGAACAAAAGATGATCATCTCGTGGTACAGATTCTACCCCATCTGGCTAACTAAACATGTTTAGATATCCTGTTTATATCAATCTTCACAGATTTAAAATGCCAACTTTTTTGTTTCGATCTTTGTTGTGGATACAATTGAAATAAATGAGAGCTTGTGAATATTTGGCTCCACGCATCAGCATTGTCATACAGCGTGGTAATGCAGCCAGTGTCTTGAAGACGCGACGACTGGTATTGACATGGATCAATTGATCTGCCTCTAGACAGCAACCGTCTGCAGTTAGCTATATAGTTTAATATGTTTCTATTCCTTGATTGTTATTTCCTTTGTTAAAAAACATTTTATTTATTGAAATAAATAGCTTCAAAATCAAAGTTAAAGTACCTATATTATCACTAAACCGTATAAAAAAGTCGCCTCCCGCTGTCTTTAAAACTTCGAAACGGATTTTGACGCTTTTTATAAATAGAGTGAGTGGGGGCAAGATCGAACGGTTTTTTGATGAGATGGTCAGTGTTGTTTTTGAATCCATGTAGAAGAATAGATATTAACTTTAGCTAAAAGTAAATTGGACGTAATTAAAGGGTAAAGACTAGATTTTTATAATATGTCAATAACAGCCTGATAAAGCTGTCCAAAAAGTAGAAAACTGTAATTAAAAATATTATTTTTACTTAATTGAAACAGGGGGAAGATGAAAAGGTGACGGGGTAAGATCGAATAAAAATCTAAAATCGTTAAAACGTGTCTTAGGTAGGTCTTAGGCAAAGTTTATGGTCCTTAGTCTATAGTGTTAAGTAATTTAAAAAGTTGTAACTGACTGTAGTGCCAAAATACCTATTTTTAACAAAGATATAACAAATTTAAAAAAAAAATATTCCGAACTTACCCCACTGGGGGAAGATTGAAGAAGAGATTCTCAAACTTTGGAGCCAATTTGCACATGTTTTGACTGAAGAAAAAAAAATGTTATCTATTAATGAAAAATGAAATAAAAACTGAAAACTTTTTTATTTCACATGAAACCTATATGAATATTCTTTTTCATCACCATAAATAATTCTTAATTTTTTTCTTTTGTACTTTTTAAGGTATTTTCTTTTTCTATTGGATTCTTTTTTTATTTCACATTTCTTAGCATTCTTGTTATTTTTTGTTTTACTACTTTCAGCAATTGTTTTCTTATTTCTTATTTTCTTCCTGAAACTTACACAAAGATACAGTTTGAGAACATCTGGCTTTTAGTATGAAATCTGAAAAAGGGTCAAAATTAAAACATTGATATGTTTGTCTTACCCCGTTAAATGTAAATGGGGAAAGATGAAAAGTTGAAATAAATTCTAAAATACGAGAAATAGAGAGATTTAGAAGTAACTACATAAATATGTACAAAAAATAATAGGCAGATGTTTCAATGAAACACTCGTACCTGCCTTGTAATTTAATTTACAAGACACGGGGCAAGATGAAATCACTTTTGTGAATCCTGAAAAACACACTGTCCTATAAAATTGCACTTTACACACAACCAGGCGTTCTCAGCCGCAACCGCTGACTGAGTTGTGATAAGTAACAAATTGGTGGCCCTAACGATGTTGCCAGCACAGTCCTATGTACTATAAATCTGGTGTTATTGAAGACTTTTTGTCTTACCCCTTTTTTCATCTTCCCCCCACTCACTCTATATAGATTGATTTACTTTATAAGAGGGAGGTTTAATTATAAAACACTCGTGCGAAGCCGAAGTGGGTTGCTAGTAAGGTTTATAAATTACATGTGTGTGAATAGTAGTTACCGCAACGGTGTGCAGCGTGCCTAATGGCTTAACAAACCAATTATAGGTAATCGATTGACCAAGCGGTAGGCGAACTGAAATTCAGTTGTTTGAATTGTCATGGATATAGGTGTTCCAGTCGAGAATTATATAGATTTCAATCTATTTACGCGGTGAAGTATTTTAGTTATAGGATATAATAATTAACTATCTGCTACCCGTGGCTTCACCCGCGCCTATGTTTTATTCCAGTTATAAAGCTATGTCTATTCAAAATTTCAGCCCGATCCATAAGTAGTTTTCGTGTGAAGAGGTATCAAATATAAATCTATCCATACAAACTTTCACTTTTATAATTTTATAGATAAGCAATCATCGGAAGATAGTGCTGTCATACACAAAACACATCCACAGCACAGTGATTTCATCGAAAATCATCGATAAAACACACATATTTTCCTCTTTTATCTATACCAGTCCTCGAGACTAGTATTGTAAAATATGTGCTCGACGTAAAAACGCACATTTCCAAGTCCTTTATAATAATTTCCCTTGCGTCAAACACTTGACAGTCTCGAGAGACATAATAAAGGTATTAACGAACAGCCAGAACAAAGGTATTTGTGTTGAAAACATTCAACAAGCAATTGAAATGGCTTTTCTGAATTTATTCGAAAGCTTTCAAAGATAAACAGACTGTCTCTAATGGTGCCATTATTTCGCGTTGTAGTTGAAGTGGGGAACTAGACGTTTTAATGTTTTTCGCGGTGCTACAAATGATGTACTATGTACGTACTAACCAGGATCCTAGATATTTTTGTAATATATTCCTTACAAGCGACCCGCCCGGCTTCGCACGCGTTTATTATACGTATAGACCTTCCTCTTGAATTACTTTATCTATTTTAAAAAACCGCATTAAATCCGTTGCGTAGTTTTAAAAATTTAAGCATACAAAGGGACATAATGACATAGGGACAGAGAAAGCGACTTTGTTTTAAACTATGTAGTATACTAAGACTTGTCAGCATAAAAATACGACCACTGATGAACTTAGCCAGTTTGAAAACCGAACTGGGCAGCTCATGCAGTTTTATATGCTTATCTAAACAACAATGAAAAATCTTCCATATTTTTTTGTAAACTTATGAGTTGCAAAACATAGCAAATATTATTGGTGTAACATCTTTTTTGACACTGGTATGATGTATAATCATAGCAAGCTGCAGAAGTTCAAAACAATTCGCGGTTTTGACAGCTTTTTTTGGGTCTCTTTCGTCATCGAACTTCGCATACCTATTAACCTATTTTCCTTACTACACAGTTGTCGAAATACTACTCTGTCAAGAAAGTACCGGGAAAAGATCAATAATACACAAATGTTTGTTATTCATTTAAATTTATTTTATCACCTTCAAAGTATGCTCCTTCAGAAACGATACACTTACGCCAACGAATTATCCAATCATCAAAACATTTTTTAAACGCTGTTTCCGGAATTGAGTTCAGTTCTCGCCGCGAATTCTCCTTTATGTCTTGTACCGATTGAAAACGGGTGCCACGAAGTGGTAATTTGAGTTTAGGAAAAAGAAAGAAGTCGGCCGGAGCCATATCTGGTGAATATGGTGGTTGCTCGATGGTATTTGTTGAGTGTTTGGTCAAAAATTCGGTCACAATGATGGCCTTGTGCGAAGGCGCATTATCGTGGTGCAAAATCCAAAAATTTTCTTTCCACAAATCTGGCCTTTTTCGTCAAATTTGCTCTCTTAAACGCCGCATAACGCTCAAATAATATTCTTTATTTACCGTTTGACCTTCCGGCAAGAATTCCGAGTGCACAACACCGCGAGAGTCAAAGAAAACAGTCAACATGACTTTGACTTTTGATCGACTTTGGCGTGGTTTTTTCGGTTTCGGTTCAGTTGGAAGGCGCCACTCCGAAGCTTGTTGACTAGTTTGCATGTCAAACTCATAAACCCACGTCTCGTCACCAGTAATAATGCGTTTCATGAATGTTGGGTCGGAATTGACTCGTTCTAGCATGTCCTCAGCGACTCTCATGCGATTGAGTTTTTGGAGAAAATTCAGGTCTTTTGGGACTAGTCGAGCGGCAACATGTTTCATACCCAAGTGATTATTTAAAATGGTACGGATCGACTCGTGAAATACAGAAAGTTCGGCGGCTATCTCTCGCAAAGTTGAATGAGGATTTTCAGTCACTGTTTCCTTCACTTTTGCTATGTTAACTTCAATTGCAGACGTTGATGGCCTACCAGAGCGAGGCAAATCTTCCATCACATCTCGACCGCTTTTGAACGCTTTGTACAACTCATAAGCACGTGTTTTTGATAAAGTCGATTCACCGAAAGCCTTCTGTAACATTTTCAGTGACTCCGAACACGAAATTCCATTGGCGATGCAAAACTTAAGACAAACTCTTTGTTCGATGTTTTTGTCCATTGTGAAATTCGCAATACACACTAGATATGATGTAACTTAAAACAGCACTGTATTTAATATAAATAACAGATGCAACTCAAACTCCGCGCCAAAATGGCAAACAGTTGTGCCAACCTAACAACAACAAAAAAAACAACAATTTGAATTTGGAACCATAAACAAATCATCCATTCCCGATACTTTTTTGACTGAATGTATATCTTTTACTGCAACATCAGGATTGTTTCACCCGTCCCTTGGGAAAATCGTTTGAGACTGATGCATACCCACCGCTCTGTATTGCTTGTATGATTTACATTGGAGCGACCAAAACTTAAAAGTAAAATATAGTAGGTACGTCCAAATATAATAAAAATACCTTGCTCTGGTATATAGCATCTTTTACTTTTATTTTTTTATTCCACCAAGGTGGCAAACAAGCAAGCGGCCCACCAGATGGAAAACAGTTACCGCAGCCTTTGGACGGCGCTGCAACATAAGAGACATTACGTCGCTATATAATATCCTTACAAAAACCTATTTGATCATCATCCGCCACCCAACTTCAACCACTGCTGGAGTGGCACAAAAGTTTGGCCTTGAAACTTACATTTTTGTTTATTTTGAAATTTAAAACATCGCTAAAAATTATCTGTTTAAACGCTGCCATTTTTCGCACGCCTTGAATGACCTCATACACCACGACCAGTTTTTGTTCTATTTATGAAAATAATGTATACTGAGGTATTTTTTCACTGTAAAATTAAATGTACCTTTGACTGCAACATTGGGATTGTTTCAACCGGTCCTTTAGGAAATCGTTTGGGGCTGAAGCATACTCACCGCTCCCGTATTGCTGTTATGTTCTGCATTGAAACGACAAAACTTTGCATTCTTTGTTATTTATTTAACCTATTTATTCAAGCCACTGTATCAGGGAGCTTATATATTGTCATTTTAAAACATTTCGATAATCCGGAATACTCTACACATAAAATCCTTTTCACAAATTCTGCGAGAAAATAGTATGTAGTGTTCCGCGGCATTAGTAAATTTGGCATATTTTTGCATTTTCTGTACAGAGGCAAATTCAAATTTCGAATACAGTACGCATCTCCTTGGTAAATATTATTATAACACATATTTTGATGTTCCAAATTCGATTTCATTATTTCCTTGGGAGTGGTGTTCATTACTCCCAAGAGAGTAATGAGTTTTGACCAAGGAGACTCGCACTAAGAGATCTCATTCGATTTGTTTGAATTTGGAAAAATAAAAACACGTTTTCAGCCCTTAAGGTTTTAATAAATTGATCTCTTTATATGGTTACATGATAAAAATAAGGTATCTTTTCGAACATGTAGTATGAAAAGATCTGATTCATCGTATTTGATTTCAGTGAGTAAATTCGGGGTTTAAATATGAGGAATGTAAAATGGAGAACAACTGAGGTTTACAATAACATTTAAATTTGGAAATGAAGCTTTGCGGTTCGTATTTATTAAGTAGGTACACATTAATGCCCGCATGTAATTTCAATATGAATCAGATGAATGAATAGCTTGTGGAACATAAAAGTAAAAGGTTTTTTGTGAAATAAAATATTTTTGTAAGTAAAATAGTACCTATAGTATATTTTATAGTACAAATATTTCTATAAGTGAACGATTTCTGTGAGTGAGTTATATAAATAATTTCTATAAGTGGGAACTTAGTGGCCACCTTTAATCTTTACACATCTCTAAAATGTATCATTGTGCTGAAAAAAACTATGAAATATGATTATTTGAATTATAATAATGGTGGAAAATTCGCACAAATGATAGAATGGGTAATAATACTTCGGTTTTCTTCATCATAATGATGTAAATAAAAAAAAAGTGTGAGTAAATAAAAATAAATAAGTAAATAATGCTGGACACTCAAAACAGCATCAGCTTCTAGCTTAGCAGAGCTTGTATTATGGGTACTAGAAGACTGATATACTTACATAAAAAAATACATTACTATATAGATATTGTTACAAATAAAAAACACCCACAAATAACCCGATCACTGAAACAATTAATACATGCAGATCGAACAAACATAAGTCCCAAGGCGGGAATCGAACCCGCAACCTCCTGTGTCGCATCCGGACCTTCGCCCACTGCGCCACATCGGTATCTTACTTCATAGACTTTATACTATTGAGTTCTATTCATAAACCAATTCAAGTACCTAACCAACGACAACAAAAACCAAAGTTCATCAAACATAGAATTTCCCGCCAGGGGGTCTACTTTTTTCAACGAAAAACGAACCTTCGATCGAAAGTTCGCGTAATTCCTACTCCGGTTTCATTTTTTTACGAAACTTCGATCGACCGAAAATTGTTTGACATTTAAATTTTCTAAACCTACTCTATTTCACGAAAGTTCGAAACGAACATTTGATTTTGACGGATCTTTGTTCGGAGTTTTAACCTCAAATCGACGAAACCAAAAGTGGTACCTTTTGATTTTCGTTTTTCTGATTTAATAAAGAAAATTGACTGAACTGAATGAAAGATTACTTTTAATTGTACCTGCTCTTCGTGATGAACGTTTGGAGCGTAAAAGAAACCATATTTGTCGCATTATAACGAGTTCTTTATAGTGTCTTGGGTAAATTACGTCAAAAGTAGTAATTGGTCAAATTCTAGTTGTTTAATTATATGTTTTGCTTAGATACAACAGAAAATAGTTATAAAACTACAGAATAGATGTTAAATTTAAAAACAAAGCGAAACATTTTGTTTATTAAAGAAAAATCCGTAATTGGCATGTTAAAAGACCTAGGGGAAGCAGGGAGAATGGCGATCACTTAAGGAAAATTTGCAATAACTTTTTTTTACAAAAGGTTTTATTTTAGAGAACATCATCATTTCAAAGGAACATTGGTTAAACTATCCAGTAATCAACATGCATTAAAACCACTTATCTATTTATCACACAAAATTGGTAGGGACTCGTACAAAAAAATATAGGTTTGACCGTCATTCTCCCTGAGCATGGGTAATGCCGGTCATGCAAAGGGGTAATGGCGATCAAAATTATTTGCTTATATATGACAATGGAGAACCATTTTGATTAATTATAATGATGAGATCAACGTTACTTTAACTTATTAAAAGACTACAATGATATTTGAGCATAAATGACTAATCTGAATTAAATGTTTCTATGAAAATATGTGATATCTAATCTTAGGTACATAAATCACAGATGTATCCTTTAGCAGAATCCAGAACACACTACATGAGACCATTGGCCGTATGTGGTGCATCGATACCACATCTCATCGTTTTGTCCGAATTCTTTGCAAATATTGCATTTTTTATTACTTTCATCGTCATTACCTACATCCATATCATCATAACTATCGTCGTTGCAAAGGTTAGGATGATTTTCTTGCAAAACTTTGCGTTTGTAAGACTTTCTTGTCATATTTCTTACAGCTTTTTCTTGAGGCTTAGTTTTCTCAGCTCCTTTGGTTTTACCAATTTTCTTTGCCTTGACTTGACCGGTATAACCCCAAAAGACGGTTTTGCAATCAAGCTGAATTTTAACAAAACAGAGATACAATTATTAAGAAATGTTTACTATATTGTTTAATTTAATGTTTGAGCGCAAAGATAATGAATAGCAACATTAAATGAGTAAAATAAATCTGTACTTGCCGACAAACGCACTCAGCCGAAAATTAGATCCGGGCGGCCAGAAACAAACATACGCACCTCTCTCTCACAAACTTATCGCTGCCTGCTTTTACGTCTCGCCCCCCTCCCTTCAGCCCGTGCACCGTATTTCTATGAACTGTATTTTGTTAGTTTTTTGAGTGACCGCCATAACCCCATGACCGGCATAGCCCCTGCTTACCCTACACATATCATTCGTTCAATTTCATTCACGAAAATTGTCTATGAATCCGAACTTTGTGTGCGTATCCGAAAATGAAAGAGAGTAGGTTCATCACCGAAACTTCGTTTTAAATTCGTTCGTTTGCGAACCTTCGTTTCAAAGAAAGCGGGTCGACGCCCTGAATTGGCTTCAAGTCAAGACAATGGGTCATCGTAAATCTGGCGCGGCCGTTTGGCATCAAACTGCACTTGGGGAGATGCCCTTGGCAACGCATCTTAACCTTGAAATTTGGATGTAGTTCCAAGGCTTTGGAGGAGTAACTTTCATTTAAAAACTTTCAGATTTACTAAACCAGATAGACAATTCGGTGCAACCGGTTTTCTTTGACAAAAAGTAGCCTCATCATCATCATCCTACTGCTACTGCTGGATATAGGCCTCCCCGAATAGGCGTCGTAGTACCCTGTCTTCAGCTTGCCGCATCCAGCATCTGCTAGCAGTCGTTTCGCAAACTTATCCACACAGCATGATCTATGCGACGACCGATGTGGCGCGGTGGACGAATGTCCGCCTGCGACGCAGGAGGTTGCGGGTTCGATTCCCGCCTCGGAACAAATTAGTGTACGATCTGCAGAAATTTGTTCCGTTGGTCTGGGTGTTTTCTATGTATTATAAAAATATCTATCTATGTAATGTATTGTATTAAGTAGAGGTATATCAGTCATCTAGTACTAATAACACAAGCTCTGCTTATTGAAATTGAAATTGAAATTGAAAATTTATTTATTCAGATATACATCCATTTTGTTAGTAACACAGTATAAATTTGAAAATGGTTAGTAGGCACACAAAATTACAAATAATAATAAATCAATCAATTAATTAATAATAATTTCAATTGTGATGTCATGATAGTAATTTTAATTTTAAATGTCAACTTATTTTGTCACGAGTGAGGCGAGCGGCCGATGTTGATTTACAACCCAGTGACTCATGATGCCAGAATTGAAATTAAAACTATCAGTCACAATTGCAAGTAAGCTGTGGGTGCTGGTGCACGTGCGGCGCATCAGGGACGCGATCCTTTTGCGGACAATGGACTGCATGTCATCAACATGTGCATCCGCAAACATTCCTGATGCGCTACAGAACCTCGGCAAACCCATCAGCATCCTGAACCCATTATTATATTGGACCCGTAGGGCACTATAGCTCTTCTGCGTATATCTTACCCATAGGCTGCACGTGTAGAAGTTTTGACAAAATGCCTTAAACAAAGTCAACTTAACTGAGGCAGAGCAACGTGCAAACCTACGGGCCAGCAAATTGCATCTGACCGACAGTGCCCTACGTTCCCTCTCTATGTCAGGACCATCATTCAGGTCATCAGTGACCCAGTGGCCCAAGTACTTAAACTTTTTTACCCATACTAGGGGAGTTCCAGCAAGCAAGACCGGAGTAACAGTATAGGTTTTAGTCCCGGCTTTAAACTGCATAACCTCACTCTTTTTGCTGTTGTACTTGAGCCCATGAGCCTCTGCATATTTTTCACAGATATTAACAAGTTGTCTGAGAGCACTTATTGACGGGCTCAGCAGAACCATGTCATCTGCATAACTTATGTTGTTAACTATAGTACCGTTAATTGAGCATCCGACTTTAGTTCTGCTGAGCTCCCCAATTAGACCATTTATATACAGGTTAAACAGCTTTGGAGAGGTTATCCCCCCCTGCCTCACACCACATCTTAGTATATATTCCTCAGAAAACGAGCCCGCCCAGCGTACCATATTTCTTTGGTTCTCATACCAATATCTAAAGAGAAGTATAACCTCATTTGGGAGGGTAGTTTCACGAAATAACTTTTCCCACAGGGTGTTGTATGAGACTAGGTCAAACGCCTTTGACAAGTCCAAGAAACATGCGTAGATAGGCGTTTTTTTACTAGTGTAGTATTGGACGGTGTGCTTGAGACACAGTATGGCAGACTCCGTCGACAGCCCGGGTTGGAAACCGAACTGCGCGTCATTCAAGTGCAAATGTGTCCGAAGGTGTTTATCAAGCAAACCATCCAACACCTTAGCAATAATAGTGGCTAGAGAAATTGGTCTATAATTGGACTTGTCAGAGGCGTCCCCCGTCCTGTTTTTAATAACAGGTATAACAACAGTCTTCATCAGATCCAAAGGCAGATATGCATGTGCAAAGCTCACATTAAAGAGTAATGCAAGTACCCTAGGTAAGTTAGGTAAGTTAGGTTGGTTAGGTTAGTTAGGTAAGTTAGCTTAGCTTGGGGCTAGATGATGTTGTGTAGAATGTCTCGAATTTTATTTATTTATGCTTACTTATGTACGTATGTATAGATTTTTGTTACTTTTTACGCAAATAATACTAAACAGACAGAGCTGAATTTTATGTTATCACTATAAATTTAAAAAAATCGCAGCGTACAAAGGGACAGGGACAGAGAAAGCGACTTTGTTTTATACTATTTAGTGATGATGATATTGATGGTGAAGCCAATCTCAGTCTGCTGACGTCATAGTTCGCAAACACATAAACTTGGAAGCACGGTGCCAACACGCCTTGCTTGCGAAGGTTATTACCAGACGCTATCACGGGCATCGATTGCCCCTTGTCTAGTAGACTAGGGAAATGCTATGGATTCACGTTGTGGATCTAGAAAAAATCACATTCTGCGTCAGAAACTAGTTGTTCTATTTGAGTTAAAGTATGTAGACACTAGCAGAAATTAATCGAGTATTTTGGTTAGAACCTTAACCCAACATATAATACTCGTATTTTGTATAGTTTGGTCATAGTAAGTCATTTCGTAAATGATAATTACATATTTGTTTTATTAAACTCGGGCATCAAATATTATTTCCTGTTTTATAGTTTTATTGACTAACATTTTTTTAAATTATTAATTTATTTTCAATACGAATATTACTTGAATCTACAGTTTGACCACGTAGTAAGTATACCTAAATTAATCTATTGATATGTAAAACTATTTCAAAATCAATAGGTATTTATTATACATTTAACATACATTTGGATTGTGCAAAATAATTTACTTATTTAAAGTACCCAGCTTCATCATCATAACAAGCGACATCCCATTGATAAATTCCTGGACTATCAATATCAACTTCGATCAGCTCGAAGTTCCACAAAAGAAATACTTAAAAAGGGTCTTTTTCAAAATGGGCTGCAAGACAAACACTCTTATCTTTCGAATCCCTGCGGACATTATTTTAGGGAGTGCGGTCATTCAATTTTATGTAGATAGTCGAGGGTTTTCGGGTAATAAAAATCGACGCCGGCCTGTCTGGACAACTGTGCCTGGACTCTGTAATGGTAGCTTGACCGTGAAGAGCCCTGTTAGAATGATACATAGTTGTTTTCCAACTGACAACTTTCTTTATTAACAACGAAATAAGGAATAGAAAAAATTATAACTAGTAAATACAATTGAAACCATTGAGCTAACTGCGAACGGTTGCAAACAGTCTAAAGGTAGCTCAATTGATCCGTGTCAATACCAGTCATTGCGTCCTTAAGACACTGGCTGCATTACCACGCTGTATGGCAATGCTGATGCGCTGAGCCAGATACTCACTAGCTCTCGGGTACTGACCACTTGTATCAGCTCAATAATATTTTACAACTTGGCTATCTGGTAAAGAACCTGAGCAACTTTACTCTGATTTAGAATAATAGATAATTTTATAATATACTAGCGAACCGCCCCGGCTTCGCACAGTTTTATTATACGTATAAACGTTCCTCTTGAATCACTCTATCTATTTAAAAAAAAACCGCTTCATAATCCGTTGCGTAGTTTTAAAGATTTAAGCATACATAGGGACAGAGAAAGCGTCTTTGTTTTATACTATGTAGTGACGTAATTACTTTAATTTAAAATAATAGATGTTTATTGTAAGCAAAGACTTATGAATATAAACTTAAATAAAACTGATAAGAATAACAGACAACAGCAGGGTAACAGCTAGGTAAAAACCAAACAGATAACTATCTACTACATACTAGATAACTAACTACTAGTTAGTTATCTGTAGTAACTAGGTACAGTCGGTGGAGTAGGTTTCCTGTAATTGGTGGTTACAATCGTTATCGTTCAATCCCTAGAGAAGTTCGAATGTTGTCATGGTAGACATGCGAATAGCGATATCGTTTTTCACAAGTGCCTCTTGACTAGGCATTTGTATAGAATTAAATAAATAATTAATAAATAATGCTGGAAAATCCACTCAGCATAATCTAGCCCCAAGCTACTCAGAGCTTGTGTTATGGGTCCTAGACGACTGATATACTTAATACAATATACTTCATAGATATTTTTACTATGCATAGAAAGCACACTGAATGATAATAATCGTTCGATGATTTCGATTTGCCTTTAATTTTTTTTGCCTACAATGACCTATTTGTTAACAACAGTTCACATGATATATCTATGGAATAAGTCAAATCCATACAACTTTGAATTTTTCAACTATAGTTATAGTTAATTATTTGTTGTTGATGACCACAACCACTCCGTCAAGCAAGAATGTTCCTTTTTAAAAAAAGCTGTTTCTGACAGATAGATGGACAGGAAAACAGACAGACATAATATTTGTGATCCTTAAGAGTTTCTTATGTTACGCTAGGACGAGTGGAGCTGTAGAAACAAAGAAAACCTCACCAGCCAAAAGATTCGACCCTGCGTCCTTCAAATCTTACCTCCCATGCCAGAAACGTTCGACAATGACCTCTCACGTTCAATATCACGCTTACAAACTTGCTCAATAAATACTGTATACTTCCCCGTTCACCTTGTACGTTGAGACATGGCGGCGCCGAAAGATACTGCCAAAGTTTCGTTACAGCTTTTGCTTGCTGTTTACACGCATGGGTACCGATACCTAGTGATATTATTAATTGGTGAAAATGGTAAGTTTCTTTGTTACGTAGTTGATATTGGGTATAACAGGGGTGAAGTTTTACCTTTCTAACTCAGTAGTTTCGGTTTCGCAACAATTAGAAAGGTATTTTTTTGTTTCAAAAAAGAAAAGGTCGGAAAAAAAGAAATGGACTAGGAGGTGTTGTGATTGTTTTAAATATTTTTTTTAGTAAGCTGTACAATTTTTTTTGTATATTATAAACTTGCCTATTATAAGTCATTAAAATATTTTAGGGTGAATACATGTAACTGAAACAGGAACGTATCTGCATTACTGCATTACTTCAATTGACCCTCTGTTTAATTACAAATTCCATGCAGAATTATTTATTTATTTTTTATTTATTTATTTATTTTGGTCAACGAATTAGCATTGCCATTCAACGTGGCAATGCTGCCAGCATTCTGGGTGTTCTGCCTTCTGGCGACGGCTTAGATTTTTAAGAGTTTGTTATAATTGTATATACTAGTGAATTATGGAATTATTTTTATCAATTAAATTGTAGTTTTACTTTATAATAAATGCAGAATTGAATTTTTAACGTTTTTTTATCTATTTGAATAGGAATTCAATTGGTTCAGAATGATCGTGTCAACTGTCACCTTGTCAGTGATGGAGTAGCGGTTGGCTCTCATGACAAACTTGAATAATGTAACAGGGGACGATTGAAATACTTTTATACACAGCCTAGGAAAGTAAACCAGGGTTTCACATCGGTAAACGTTAATCGTAAAAAAGAAAATAAGAAGGTGTTATTGAAGGTACAACCACCATCATCATCAGCCAATATTAGTCCACTGCTGGACATAGGGCTCCCCTAATGTAGCCATAGCGCCCTGTCTTCAGCTTGACGCATCCAGCATCTGCCAAAAATCTTTCGCAGATCGTCATCCCACCTGGCCGGAGGGCATCCTACACTACGTTTGCCAAGTCGCAGTCTCCACTCAAGAACACAAGGTACAACCGATTTGGTTCCAATAGAAAAATAATGTTCGATTGAAAAACTCTTTCATTTGCAATGCTGAAAGTTATTACAAGTAAAATCCATTTGTATTATTGAAAGTTTCTGATAAAAATGGTTTGCTGCCTCTTAATTCCTTTTTTCTGAGTTTTCGCTTTTTGTTGTGTTTTTGAGTTGTTTTAAATGGAAAAGGGTTTCCAATAAGCCGTACTTAAGTTCTTTTTAAATCAATCTAAAAAAATATTTTCTGCTCACAGTAAATATTATGTTTTCCACCACACACCGGCGTTATAAATGAGCTTCAAAATGGCAAGGATTGGCGCAAACGGGCAACATTTCGACGTAAAAGTATCACACAAATAAACATGTTAGGGACGGCTTATATTAGACCGGGCCGGGCCGTATACGTGTCCCGGACGGGGCACGGATTTGTATACGTTACATACATTTTATGTGAACCAGTTTTTATTACACCGTGCATTATCCGTGTCCCGTCCGTAGTTTAAACGTGTAGAACGGATGGGCCTCGCTCCGGCCCTGCCCCAACCCGGACTCGGCCCGGTCTAATATAAATCATACCTTATGGGAGAGGCACTTCTGTGCCCAGTAGTAACAAATTTTCATTAGTTTTGACGTGAATTGTAATATCGTGAATAATTGACAACCACTTTTTTGTCGCCTGAAACACAGGATTACCTAGTTCAGGCTAAACTATTTTCTAAGCTATATTTATTTATTTTAGTGCACTAATGTTTTGTATTTACGAATTTCTTTGAATAAATTTTATTTATTTATTATTTATTATTTTACCAAAGTTTACCAAAGTTTAACGGGCCCAGAGGATTCCTTTCGGAATCCTCTGGGCCCGGTTGGATGACAATCTGCGCAAGATTGAAGGCAGATGCTGGATGAGCCAAGCTGAAGAGGCGCTGTGATGACCATTAGGAGCGATTTATAGATTGACTAGCGACTCAACCCGGCTCCGCACGAGTTTATAAACCACCTATTGAATCACTCTATCTATTAAAAATACCGCATTAAAATCCGATGCGTAGTTATAAACATTTATACATACATAATGGACAGAAAGACAGATAGACAGCGGAAAGCTACTTTGTTTTATATGTAGTGATAGTGATGATGAGGTATGAGAACATATTGGAGCAACGAAAATTATTTCTGCTACTATTAAGATTTATTGATAAAAATTATAGCCAAGAGAGATGGCCACTCCCACTTCCCACTTCCTACCCAAAATATTTTGAAAATTCCACTTTTTGTTAAAAAATAGAAGATTAGTTTCTCGTCTGTGTTAAGTTAGAGTCATTACTTTTCCCGTCTGCAAACACCTAGCTTTTACTTAAGTCCTCTTGAAGCATGAATAAGGCATTCCGTGAACCTTCTAGCTAAGTTTATGTAATTTATTTTCTTCATATTATATACTCTGAAGAAGCTTCTGTCTTCGTCTTCGTTTTATTTTGGATTTTCTGGAAGTTACTTTAGAATGTAAATTGCATTTATTTGCCTTGATACACATACAATACGTGTGAGTAAGCAGAAAGGGTGATTCTGGAACTCGAGGGGGTCAAATCTTGTTCGAATTTTTTATTCTTTATTCTCTTTGAAGATTATGTTATTCAATTTCTAGAATACCTATAGAAAAAAGGTGATTTTTTAAGTATTTTGGTGGTTTAAATGAGCTTGTAAGAACCTACTTACTTTGGTTGTATCTATATTTATGAAAGAGAAAACTAGGTGACTCATCAAGATAACTGTGTAACTATAATATAAATATAAATTTTACAACAAATTTAAAATTTAACAAAATAAACTTGTGCATGGAGGCTCCTTTTAAGACATAGGCACCAGCTAAGAATTTTCTAAAATTCGTATTCTAAGGTAGTAAAAATGGGGTCAATAGGTTATTATTACCAAAGTTCACGCGTACGGGTCGTCTTGTAAATAAATAATTTACAAAACTTGTAACATTTAGTAAATCTTGCCTTATTTTAATTTTCCTCTAAAACTTCCAGCCTAACCTTTTCATAAACTTTCCCAAAATCCTTCTCAACTTGGAAGCCTTTTAACCCGCATTTCTTCATTATAGTTATCGGCGTTCTTAGTGACCCCTCAGTTCTTGCATCTGACACTTTTATATCTATGGTAGTAAGGTTGAAATTCCCTTGGGCTAGGGATCAAAATCCTTGCTAGTATTGGCCCATAACTGCCTTACCTGGTAATAGACAAAACAAAGCTTTCAGCTAAGACGCACCCTCATCTCTCGACGCGTTTACTTACACAGTTAACGTTAAGCTGCGTCTACTTTATTCTACGAAAATAAATATCTAAATAATTTCTATGAAATTCAAACAAATCACGTGAGACCAGATATTTCAGTAGTACCTATTATACTTTAGATAAAATGCGTGGTAATGCAGCCAGTGTCTTGGGGACGCTTCCGACTAGTATTGACATGGATCAATTGAGCTACCTTTAGACTGTTTGCATCCGTTGTAAATACTAGTTGTAATTTTTCTTTCCTTGCTTCGATAAAATCTTATCAAGAAGGCATATTGCACTATAATGACTACAATGCTTTTCCAAATGTCACCCAGTTCTATCTCGACAGTGAGAAAAAGGTATGTAATTATCAATAATTATAATTGTAATTATAATCCTACTAATACTATAAACGTGAAAGTTTGTAAGTATGGATGGATGAATATTTGTTACTATTTCACGCAAAAACTACTGAACGGATATGGATGAAATTTGGCACAGAGATAGATTATAGTCAAGAAAAACACATAAGCTATATTTTATCCCGGAATTCCCACGGGAACGGGAATAACGCGGGTCAAACCGCGAGGCGCTGCTAGTTTAACCATATCTTCCAATTCGCTGGTAAATAGTTTCGAGGATATGACATCCCCCTGTCTCACTCCTCTGTGCTATTGGATAGGTTTAGACTGGAAATATAGATCTGTGATGTATTAAGTATAACAGTCATCTATTACCCATAACACAAGCTTTGCATCATCTACAATTCATCACAGCATCCCAAAGCTAAGGGGCTAGATGCTATGTGGATTGTTCAGCAAAAATAAATAAATAAATGAATAATATGAATGCAACCGATTGTACATACCATTAAGCTATAAACATATGCATACAGCGAGTGTTTCGGAAACAAGATTAATGTTTTCAGGGAATACTAGACATTATTGCATTCGACGTCTGAGAGATTTATGTTCAAGATGCTTTAACTATTCAAGTCGCGATATTGATGAATTGGTCTAGGTAATAGTTAGTTAAAGTAAAAGGAATAAGCTAGATTATTAATTACGTAGATGCACAATATGGCTACTATTCCTCTAAACTTTAGAGTCTAAAGTATAAAGATTAAGGACAGTGTTCTTCAGATGGCTTAATCGTTTTTTTTTTTAAGATTAAATACCTAAAATAAATAAATTCCAGACAGTCCACACAGCAGCATCTAGCCCCAAGCTAACCAGAGCTTGTGTTATGGGTACTAGATGACTGATATACTACTTAATACAATACATTACATAAATAGATAGGTATTTATTTTTTATAAATAGAAAACAAAATGTTTGACCGACGAAGCTGCTAACCGTCCGATTTATCTTTTGGTGAATACTAGTCTTAGTTATATATATTATACTTATTATCATTATACTTCAAGAAACAAATCACGGTTTTAGTTAAGCTGAAACATTTTATAAAAGATAACTGATAAATAAGTTCAAACAAAAAAACTTAGACCTAATATTTATTAATTTTTCATGCCCACGCCATTTTATCGTTATAATTAAAAATCATTAGGCATCAAGTTATCAGTTATCATAAAAACCTAGTCCTTATTTTATATTATTAAAGTAGAACTCAAAACTACTGAAAGTAGAAAATGATGTTCACTTTATTTCATTAAATGTAAACAAATGAAGCTCCCGTTACATTGTACTCATTCATTCTACTTCGATACAAGTACATAATCAAACAAATAAACTTTTTAGTCTATCCACTAGAACAAATTAATATTGCAGTTTGCAAACAGGGACTTGCTAACGACTGTTTTTTTAATCATTAGTCAATTTTTAATAAGCGAATAAACGAAGGAGTCTTATTCGATGCTTGATGTAAAACTTTTCTTGTTTTTTTTTATTAAATTGATTTTTTTCCTTACACAAAATTACTGTTTTTTATCTGTGTAACATCATAACTTTTTTCTAGGTGAACTGATTATGAAGTATCATCTACTTATTATAATTTGAAAGCTGTGCTT
Organism: Eupithecia centaureata; assembly: GCA_944547425.1. Taxonomy (NCBI): domain Eukaryota; kingdom Metazoa; phylum Arthropoda; class Insecta; order Lepidoptera; family Geometridae; genus Eupithecia; species Eupithecia centaureata. The sequence goes on from OX155696.1 coordinate 8,629,214, forward strand.
CGCTTGTCCATTTTTATCAAGAATATATAAAATTTTTGAGTAATCTTTTACCTAAATGTGCATGTAATTTTAAGTCTGATCAGGTTATTAAGAAAAAAAACATTAAATACTAGTATATTCGCTTGGATTCATTTGTCTCTAAACACGTTTCAGGGCTATTTACATCCCATGGGAACCGATTTATGGGCTGAAAAGTAGCCTATGTGTTATTCCAGGGCTAGAACTACGTCTATTCAAAATTTCAGCCCGACACATTCAGTACTTTTTGCGTGAAAGAGAAACAAACATCCATTTTACATCCATACAAACTTTGGCGCTTATAACGTTAGTAAGGATAATGATAAAGACGTTCCTTTTTCGCACCACTGAAAGTATTTTCTTACATTGTATGTATGAAAAGGCCCTTACTCTGCGGTGGCTGAATTAATTTCTATTAGGTACTTAACGTGAGGTATTCCGGGATCTCAGATCCTCTGAATTAAATATATTATGTAACAGGCACCACTAGGTTATTACCAGGAATGGTCGCGAAGACATTCAAACATTCTGCTTTTAGCTCTGAATAGCTTTCATCTTTACTTTCTTTCAGTATTTCAATTGAATTTTAAAATAAACATCAGTTCTCATAGATTATAAATAGCCTTGAAACGTCTCCATATAGAAACAGCTCGTGTAAAGCCGCAGGCGTATAATTAAATAAGTTTAAGTACCTACATACATATACAATTGTTTATTGTCGATAGTAAAAAAATTAAATGTTTACAAAAAATTTCATAGTTTGGCGATTTAATTGTTACTGTAAGTAGGTAATCTACGAACCTATACTGTGTTCGAAGAATACCAACGTTTCACTCATTATCGACGGACTTCTATTCAGAGTAAGTGTGAGAAAGAGTCAGTGTTTCTAGAAAAGTGCATTCTGCATCACTTCTCTAGAACTGCATTCACCCTGAAGAACTTTCTTTTTATAAGATTAAACGTTGGTATTCTTCCAACATGAACTAGGAACGAATGAATGAATGAATGAACGTATTAAAGAACGAATGAATAAAAAAAATACTGGACAATCCACACAGCATTATCTAGCCCCAAAGTAAGCTAGTGCTCAAAGCTTGTATTATGGGTACTAGATAACTGATATGCCTATTTAATACAATATGGAATGAATGAACGAATTCATGAATCAACGAATAACATGAACGAACTCTTCATTGTGTCTTTTGACATTAACACTAGAAAAAAAAATTAACTTTCAAATCTTATTTAGGAAAACAGTACTAAGGTAGGCTACTATTAGTAATTTAGGCCTTATTTCCCAAACCAATTTCTTCTAGGCAACTTTATTACTCAGAAAATATCAAAAAGTTAGGGTTAGTTATGCGCATAATTGATTGACTAGGTTCGTAGGTAACCCGATTACTGTCATAATGAAGTCAGTTGACCTTCTTTAATAATAAATTTTAGTTTTCTTTTTTTCAAGGTTTTATCGGTTTCATATAAAAAACAAAAGGAATCAAAAGCGTACCCTCATAAACAAGAAAAACGTTAAATAAGTTTTAAAGGCTCTAATGAAGAAACGAACTGATAAATTAATTAGTCTCTTTGAGCATAATAAATTGATATTCGGAATACCTTCAGTTCGATTGAAATGAACTATAATTATTTTCGAAGAAGATATTACGATTGAATTTCTACAGAAATCATGAAGGTTATCATTGATGAAGGTATTCAAAGGGAATTTATTAAAGAAGTGATATTCCATTTTGAGTTTGACTGAAGAAAATTATGAGAATGTACTTTTGAAAATAACATCTTTGACGAATATTGACATGGTTTGAGCCTTTAGACTGTTTGCAACCGTCTGCAGTTAGCTCAATGATTTCAATTGTATACACTACTTTTAATTTTTTCCATCCTTGATTGTAATTTTCGTTGTCAATAGAGGGTTTTTTGTAATTGCTACAAAAAGGAATTGATTTGCATACATTTGGTGTATGTAATAACATTTTGGCAAATCCCCTCTCAGAGGAGGCAAAACTATTGTATAAGTTAATTAAAATATGTTTAAAGCGTAGAAAGTAAGTTTGATCGTACACAATGAGGGTGACATGATCATTCTGATCATACCCTCGTTAATAATTACAGAACAACAAAATAGAGGGTTTTTGATTTCCTCTCCTTCTATTTCCGTGTCGTTCCTATTAGGTATAGGTAGAACCTCATCAGACCGCAACTCAGAAGCGATTGCTCCAATCTGTTCAAAGTTCTACAAGCTACACAAAGTTAGTCTACAGCCTTGTTCTCGGTATTGATTACACACGTGGTTTCCTAGAACTAATATTACAGAGTTAGAAAAGGGGTAAAATAACCTTATAGTAATTAGTTTCAATCGAAGACGTACTGATAGAACCTAAATAAATACCTAATGCTGGACTATCCACGCAGCATCATCTAGCCCGAAGCTAGCAGAGCTTGTGTTATGGGTACTAGATGACTGAATTATGTTTAATACATTCCATAGATACCTTCAGCTGTTTTAGTATACATAGAAAAGACCCAGAACACCGGGAAAAATATATGCAGATCGTTCAAAAATTTAGTCGACCTTCGCCCGCCGCGCCACATCGGTCGTCATAATCATTCACATCAACAACGCCAGTCCTGGGGCCAAATTCCACTAATTTCAAAACAAAGGTATCAATAGTGCCATTCAGTCAAGATGATTAAAATGACGTTTGTACATTTGGTATTCTACTATTTTTTGCGCTTGAAGAGACTTTCATAATTATAATGTCAAATTGGTAGTTATAAAGGTTATCGTCACAGCTATGAATGAACCTCAAAAGGTTTGTGTTAGTAGAATGCCAAAAAGAGTTTAACACTGACATTTTGACACGATACTATTTAAATGATGAAACGATTTATTTAGTGGAATCTGGGCCCTGAACTAAAGCTATATAGAACTGAACTAGTATCTGTAGTATATACCCGCGTCTTCGCATACGTTGTTTCTTTGGAAACTTTTGCAAATTATTAACCTATTTCCCTTCGGAAATTATTGGGGATGAAATGCGCATAAGTGTTATTTCAGGGCTAGAATTGCGTCTTTTATAAATTTCAGCGCGATCGTTTATTAAAATAAACACTAGTCTTCTTAGAAGCCTAGAACGTAGAACTTCTAAGAACTAAGACGTAAGTTCTTAAGTCTGTACACTGTAACTACATTTAACGTTTTCCAATTTAAACTTGCTCAAGAGTTACGTCCGGTAGAAGTAGCTAAACGTTCTTCGCTTGCATTGTTTACCAATTAGCTCTACGGTACATCATCATCATCACTACTTAGTACAAAACAAAGTCGCTTTCTCTGTCCCTATATCCCTATGTATGCTTATGTATGCCCTATGTATCCCTATGTATCTTTAAAAATACGCAACGGATTTAGATGCGGTTTTTTTAATAGAGTGATTCAAGAGGAAGGTTTAAATGTATAGTAAAACCGCGTGAAGCCGGGGCGGGTCGCTAGTTAGTTCATAATAATCTATAGATGGCAAAACTGGGAATATATGTATATGATTTAGTTTTTTTTGTAGCTCAACTCAAGGCTATATAGTGCATACAAAATCATCTAAGCCCGGAAAATATTTCATCGTGCAAAATAGAAATGGAAATATCCGAGCAAAATATTTTCTGCATTTTTGTCCGGGTCTGTCTGAATAGATTTTTTTTTATTTACACAAACTTTGAATAAAAGGCCTGAGTTCAATCCAACCAATTCCTGTATGTTGAAATCAATTTCACGCTCCAAAGCTTTGTCTGTAGAAATTGGACCAAAAGGCTGAACAAAACTAGTTTTGCAACGTTTCAAATTTCAATCTAGATTTTGCTAACTGATGCGTGGCTTCGGACCAAGCTTTTGCAGATGTTAGGTAAATCCCACAAACGTTTATCAAATGAGAGGAGAAATAGAACATAAACGCAATCTGCTATAATGTGTAGATTGTCCAGCATTATTTTTTTTTATTAATCACCATAAGCGGGTTTCAACCACTTGAAGTGCAAAGACTTTGACGATATCTTTGGCGCGTTGGACGGTCCGCCTGTGCCTTGCGGGTTGCGGGTACAATTCCCGCGGCGCAACAAATCTTTTATTCTGTACGAAGAAAAATTTGTTTTGTGTGCGGTTTGTAAAAAAAATTAAATATCCATTCCATGTTAAAATATTGATGTGAAACCAGATTTTTTATAAAAATGTCACATGTGTTTATGATTAAGAGTAAACATAATACTTTCATAGGAATCCGATTTAGGCGCTAATCGGCCACGTGTCGTCTAATACTTCGAAGACGTTTAAGGTTTCCTAATAATAAATAATAAGTAAATAATGCTGGACACTCAACACAGCAGGCAGCAATACCTGCAGAGTGATTACGCTATTCTCAATGGATCCATGAATGGGAGACTAAGTAGGTAATAAACATTCCAATGGCATGGATGGGACAAATTTAAATAAATATTTTTTTATGGCTGCATGGTCAAATTGAATGACCTGGAACTGAACAAAGCAGATTCACTATCCTACGTTCTGCTATTTTTGACTAAATCTTGCCCCTAAAACTATCCTGTATTAACTGAAATAGTATGTTTTGTTTCCTTCCTTTTCAAATTGATACTTGAAAATAGGAATGATCTACTGTCCCTCGTGCTATTTACTATCAAAAACACTTATTTTGTAAGTTCACGGCCTCGATTTTGGCTATAACTGGCATTCGTCCTTCCACGGATAATTTATTTGAAATTGAATGGATGGGAATCGTGAAGGCTATCAATAGGGCTTGCAAATGACAAATATTGGATAGGAGATTTTAATGTATTGCTCTGTAGGTATATTATAAACCTGGTCGCAAATACGCCCTATCCCTACGCTTTATATGTATTTCGTCAATGTTTAATGTGCACTAAATCTTAACATACCTTGCCGCTACTTGAGATAGCAAAACAATTGAGTGGAGTAAATTAAACAGTACCTCTAGACGTATCCTCCAAATGAGTTAACGTATTTGATTGAACTTATGTTCATTGAAATCAAATTATAGAAAATAGAGCTTTGTCAACATATGGATAAGGTGCGTAATTTCGATAGCATAATCAATATTTGTAGACTTATCGCTCAAGAACGATCTCTAGCACACAACCTTGGGTGGATAAAATCTTAAGATAGAACAAGGGATACCTATGTGTATGCATGTGGGGTACAATACTTACTTGAAGTTTAAATCGCGCGTAAAGCGCCCTATCTGGACAGGCTGTAAGGGACTCAGGTATGTACTTGATGCTGCTCTGGGTGGTGGCACATACATACTTACATAAATATAAATGTATGAACAACTCTAAAGATTGACTCCAAATCGGCATAGCATTTTTTGTTTTCTGTATAAATTATAAATCATTTAGTTTACCGATCAAAAGATATCCAAATCGTTCCCAAATCATGAGTACAAACCCTGCCACTGCTTGGGATATCGTAACATTTGAGTGGAGTAAGTACAAACAGTATCTGTAGACGTACCCTCCAAAAGATCTTCAATTCGAGTTGTTTTCAATGTACACAACTCCGCGTATTGACTGTTGGTCTATAAAGAGATTTAGTATGGCGTGTTCCAATCGACAGCTGGTAGTAAAGTTCTAGAACTTACAAGCACACCGATGCATTCGTATGCGAAACTTCTGCGTAATTTGGCAGTTCCTTGCGTAACAAAGACGCAACTATTTCATTTAGCCATGTGCCAGAGTGAGACATAGCGTTTCAGTTTTTTCGTTTCGTTCGCTGCTGCATGCGAACACGTCGGTGTGCTAAGGGCGTAATGGTTAGTAAACTTGCTAAAATACAAGTTTAATAATACAGAGTGGTAATGCAGGCAGTGTCTTGCGATGCTTCCAACTGGTATTGACATGAGCTACATTGGTATTGACATTGAGCTACCTTTGGACTGTTTGCAACCATCTGCAGTTAGCTCAATAGTTTCAATGGTATATATTAGTTTTATTTTTTTCTTGTCCTTGATTGTAATTTTCGTTTTAATAAAGATAATATTTAGTAAGTATAATAATTAAAGAATGTAACGACCGATGTGGTGCGGCAGGCAAAGGTCCACCTGCGACGTTGGAGGTTGTTTGTTCGATTCCCGCCTTGAGACAAATAAAAAAAAAGCTGGACAGTCCACACAGCATCATCTAGTTCCAAGCTAAGCAGAGATTGTACGTGGTAGTATAGTAAATGACTGTTATACTTATTACCTACATTATACTATAATAATATGATCCATGTAAACCTCCATTTATTTTTTTGTTATACATAGAAAACACCCAGAATCCCGGTACTCAACCATTATAAATTAATTACTTAATATCTAGTTAGAATGTGTAGTTTTGAATACATGCATGAAGGGAATTAAAAACTTTCAAATGAAAAACTGCGTAAATAACTTTCACGCCACCTATATCGACCACTTCAGACAGGCACTTCATTTGAAGCTCTACTTGTTAGCTTTGAGCGGATAATTGTTTATCTCATTAGAAACTAAAGCGGGAGCTACAAAACCAAACACTTACTTTTACATTATGATCAATCAACAAAGCTAGAGACTTTGTTCAAAGCGTATCGATTTCGCATCTCGATTTAAACATCGATTTTCAGACCAGCTTCGACAGAAATAGTTTGTCCTCAAAACTTTCTAAGCTAAGGTCAGGTATTCATGATAAAGTCATAGTTACAGTACAACCAAGATAATTGTGAAATAACGAGGGTTGGTTCTAATGACACAAGAGGGCGCACTAGCTGATTCGTATAATCAAACTAGACCTAGATCTTAGTACCTTCTCATGAGATCCCCAGGGTAAAAAGAAAGTGATTTAGGTACACAAAATAACACATTTAATTTTGTTTTTCCAATGCGAAAAAAATTACGAAAGTACACCGTTTCGCCTTTAATTTAGTGGAAATCTCACAATCTCTACATCTATTTGAAATAACTTGTGGTTTGATTAGTGGATTATTATTAATAATTTGACCAGTTTCTTAATTCGTAATGTATTTTTTTATAAACAACAATTAATTGTTTTTGTACTTGTGCCTCTCAAAAAATATATAATTCCTCCTCTCTAAAAATATATAGTCCTGCTCTTATATACCTACGAGAAATTACCATAATGAGCTGTTGACGTAACAGAAGCACAACTGAGGTTCGAATGTAGTTTCATATTTAGCATTTGACAGATAATTCGGTGCGACTATGAAATCTTGACCATGACATGGAACCACACATGGAACTCAAAGACAAGTTCATAAAGCGACGTGAATTTATTATTTTATACTTTTATATTAGACTTTTCAAATGTACGAATGTTTATAATCGCATCATCACTACATAGTATAAAACAAAGTCGCTTATTCTGTCCTTATGTCATTCTGTCCCTTTGAATGCTTAAATCTTTAAAACTACGCAACGGATTTTGATGCGGTTTTTTTTAATAGTTAGAGTGATTCAAGAGGAAGGTTTATACGTATAATAAAACCGTGCAAAGCCGGGGCGGGTCGCTAGTAAGTATATAAGTGTCATAATGTACGTACCTTCATTGAATACCAACTATTATTATTTATTACAAGTATCTGCCCGATATGTTTCTATAGAAACATCTCAAGGCAATTTCTAAAAGAAAATATCAATCTATGTATTGTATTTGAGCAGCTTACTCTGGGGCTAGATGGAGCTGTGTGGATTTTACAAAATTATTTATCTATGAAAAACCGTGCTCTCTCATGCTTTATCTTACGGTATCTCTACATACCTAAGTACTAATGAGAGAACATTAATTCAAAATGCATGTAGAATAAAACAAAACACGGACCCAAGAGTATTCAAAGGCTAAATCCTCAAAGGTTCTCGTTAAGAGGACGTTTTGAAAGAGGCCAAGCTACATTTGCAATACAAACAACATTTGGTTTGTTTTGAGAAAAATGTTTTTCTATAGAAATTGGAACCCGAAAATGCGTGGTCCAATTTGGTAATTCTGTTTTGTTTCAAAAGGTATTATATACTTCTCAGATGGTCATTTCAATTTTATCTTTGGACTGATTTTAAATCAACGCATACTGTTTTAAAAAAAACCACTCGGCCAATTTAAATTAAATTTTAATGGATGGTCCCATTAAAAACGTTGTAGGTAGTTACTACCTTTAAAAACAAAACAGAATTTTTCAAATTGTCTCAGGCGTCATCGTGTTATCGGTGAACATAACAGCTTCCGACGAATTGTAAACGTATCTTACTTTTTTTAAAGTCGGTTAAAAATAAAAAAGTTAAACAAAATGACAAAGCTGTTAAGTTATTAAATTCAAACGTTATTGTTTAAATCGTACCTATCGAATAAATAAACGCGTAAAGAGAACGATTGAATAAAAATGATGATCAGTTTTCCATTATGGAACACCGATGCTACAGACAATAGACATAGTCAGACGCACACATCTAAATCTCCTTTTTCCACCTTCCTTTTTTTTACTTAAATAAAAAACTTCAATTACATGCGAAATCGTTACGAATTAGAACCCAATTAGAACCCAACCCATCCAAACTACGTTTGTAGTGCGAGCTACCAACAAACTTCCTTATGCAGCCAACTTGACTCGTAATCAGGGAATAAGGCCCGGACTACGCAAATAGAGCTGAATAGAAAATGCAACTAAGGCCCGGGTCACACTCGGACATACTTTAAAGTCTTGAAACAAAGGCTTTGAGTAACTTAACATTATATTAATAGGAATGTACACAAACGGAATAGGCATAAGATTAATTTTCCTTTGTTGAACATGAGATTTAATGCTTCTATTGAATGTAGAAGAGTGAATGATTTTTTCCAATCACTACATAGTATAAAACAAAGTCGCTTTCTCTGTCCCTAAGTTCATATGTATGCTTAAATCTTTAAAACTACGCAACGGATTTTGATGCAGTTTTTTTAATAGATAGAGTTATTCAAGAGGAAGGTTTATACCTATAAACCGTGCGAAGCCGGGGTGGGTCGCTAGTTTAAGTATAAAACTTGCAGTAATAACATCAACAATCTCATAAAATATCTGATAACAGTCAAGCATGTAAGTATCATCCCTAGTATTGTTTTGCTTTTTTTTTCTTTTTGGTACATTAGGTAGGTACATTTTTGCTTATTTTACTCTATATTAAAAAATAGTTTTAAATTGGGAACATAGTCAATTTTAATTTTTTATGAAGTTTTATTTTGTTTGTTAGTTATAATTTGGGTAAAATAGTAATTAAATAACTCATAAATATCATTTTAGTCATAACTAGCGACCCGCCCCGGCTTCGCACGATTTCATTATAAGTATAAAGTATCTATCTAATAAAAAAAAACGTATCAAAATCCGTTGCTTAGTTTTAAAGATTTAGGCATACATAGGACATTGGGATAAAGAAAGTGACTTTTCTTTTATACTATGTAGTGATATTACTATCTTCTCTAGTACAAGTTTAATTTACGTACTAGTAAAACTATTTTACAAATCACATTATAAATATGTCTGTAAGTAGGTCCTTAAAATGTCATTTGCTAGAATGCTCATAAATCTGAGATTATCTCAATGTGCCTTCAACTTTACAGAAATCTGAGAGATTTGTTTAATTGAAAGAGATTTGATGAGATTGGAGTTTCGTGCACGCAGTCTTTCTGTCTTTACTGTAGTATTAACTTATCTTTGTGGACTTAGAAGTCCTGTCCAACCTTTAATTAGGTTGAAGAATTAAGATCAAGATAAAGCTCATTTGAATCAAATCTTCAACTAGACGTTCTATTTAGGTACTAATGGGATTAACATTCTTCCGTGTCCGCGTCAGAACATTCCATTTTTGAATTGGATTTGAAGATACTAAAATGGAATGTTATAATTTAGTACATATTGAGAAAATTTAAAAATGGAAGCAAGTTTGTGACCTCTTTACACCGAAACAAAAACGAATTCGACTGTCAATTTTGCAATAGGTCAGGGGCCGAATTACTGATTTCAAAAAAAGCCTCAATAGCGTCATACTATCAAGATGGCTAAAATTACGTTTTTGCATTTGGTATTCTACTGTTTTCTGAGCTTGAAGAGACTTTCATTATTCGAATGTCAAATTGGTAGTCCTAAACGTAATCGTCACAGCTATGAATGAATCTCAAAAAGTGTGTGCTAGTAGAATACCAAAAAGAGTTTAACACTGTCATTTTGACACGATGCTATTGTAATGGTGATGCGATTTATTAAGTGGAATCTGGGCCCTGGAGTAACAAATAGACTTTGATCCCGTATATAATTTTCCATGGAAAAAAAACACCTCTTTTACGTTGCTATAGAAATAACGCGTGCAAAAACAAGTTACGAGAAAAATCTTATTGAAATGAAAATCTAAACAAACTCATTATATTCTATGATAGTAGAATATAAAGATAGGTACCTACATCTTTAAGTCGATTTATTTTGGTGATAGAAATCTTTTGATAAAAGCCAGACAGATCATTAAGATAACTTGGTAGATATCAAATTATACAAATCATTTGCCCAGATTTGAATATTAATTTTTTTTTTTATTCGTGAGCCACAGCTTCGGCTACAAAATGCGCATTTGCATTGTGGGCAATGAATGTGTTAAGGCGGAAACAGAAGGTACCTACTCCACCACTATTCTATAAATATAAAATTAATTAATTTATATTAAATACTAAATTTCATAACGTTAAGCAAAAGAATTTCCAAAAATCATGTAGGTACAGTTTGTTATACGTTTCTTAAGCTTTTTTTAATGCATCTTTATTAGTTTTATATTGTGTATTTAAGGAAGAGACACGAAGTTACTCTTGGTGGCCGCCAAACTCTGTTTTTTTATCTCTTCTTAAAATAGACAAAATGAAACTATTAAAGGTGCATTAAAAATTGCTTATGATAGGTTCAACAAACTGTAACTACGTGAATTTTTTGAAATTCCTTTATTGTGTCACTTTTGTCTCACTTTTCTGGAATACGGCAATACAAACATCATACAAAAAAACAACTTTCTTTGTTATGTTAAAAGGTACCTTCACAATTTTTATTGTTGTTTAAATTAAAAGTTAATAACTTCGGTAGGTGGCGAGATATTTAATGGACAAAGTTTTCGAATCTAATCGAAACCGTAAAAAGTTTTAAGTTAAATGAAATTTTATATTATTATAAGAAAGTATACTTACCTAATTGCAGCTATTTCAATAAGAAGCAAAAACTCATGAAATAAGATGTACATGAAGAATACTCGGAAAAGCTCTTATTCAATTTCCATTAAATATCGTTGCAGTGGAAAATCCTTTTGGGAATGAAATTAAAATTCACTTTGAACCACCGTCGCATGCCATGGCGCCCACATTGAATTTAAAAGGATGGAATTTTTGATAGGTAGGCTAACAGTTTCAATTTCTATTAACTAGTAACATCTCGTAAAATCTTTGGGTCTGAGTGTCGAAGTATTTTGAAATTACCACAATCATCATTCACCTTTATTTCAGTGCCAGATATAAATTTTATATTATTCATATTGTATTGGTAAATAAAAGTGAAATTTATTTTAATAACTTATTTAATACTTACTTAGGTATCGCTGGTTGATAGATCCTTTCGCTTTTAGCTGGAGAGAGACAGTTCCGTTCCAAGACGAATAGAGAGGTCCTTTACTGGAGGCCAATTTCCACTTAAGGTCCATGTGTCTCAGACGTTATACTAGGTATAATATTGTACTACCTTATTTAAATAAGAATATAATCATATAATACCTTATTTAAGTAATATTTATACTGTTTTCAACCGTCTGCAATTAGCTCAAAGGTGTCAATAATTGTATATACTAAGGTAGTTGTCATTTTTTCTATTAATTGTAATTTACGTTGTTAATAAAGTTACCTTATTACATGTGTGCTTAAGTAATAATAAGTTTTTATATGTTTTTATGGATCAAAGAAGTAAATATTGCTGAAAATGGCTTTGTTATTTATTTTCAACGGGGTCACTATTGCTCCGTATTGAGGTTCAAATGGCGATCCATCTTAGTGTACGCATCAGTCACAGTTAAACAAGGTGGCTTTAAAGTTCTGTATTTAAATGATGAATGCTCAATTTTTAATGTCAATATGCTTTTCTCGTTCTGATTTGATACCAAGTTATTTTTTCTTTTATGTATTTTTAGGTACGAAAAATTTAATTAATTTTTATATCAGCGGTTTCTCGAGCGTCGATTGAACTAATCAATGCTCAAACAAAAACATATTGTGTTGTACTTAAACATTATTAACATTAATTTCCCAGTTCAAGTCAACAAAACCTTACACTTCCTCCATGTTAAACATTGTTATATCTTGTAAACCGTTCTTTACTCATGTTCCTGCGAGAATACTAAACTAACAAGCCAAATATCGTGTTCCCGCAATTGTAACAGGTCTATAGGGAAAATATTGTTACCGTGCCTTGGGGCATCCCACTTAGAGATATTCCCGACTGTATTACTGAGTAACAGATGTTTACAAGAAAAAATAAAGCTAGTGTTTCATTATAATCCTCGCCCTTGTAAACCGATCGGGTGAACCGATTTTGTTATTTATTTAAAATGGGTTTCCATGTAAATCTTCTCAAGATCTGTCTGGTAGTTTTTGTGTTATTGTTATGAAATTTGAAGTAAAAATAACATCTAATTATTACATAATGATGAATCGTTTTCGTACTAACAAATCGTGCGAGTCCGCGGCCAGATACTGTAGGTAGTCAGTACCTAAAACAATAACATATAGCTATTTTTATTATACTTACATAGAAAACAAACAGAACCCTGGAACCATTTGTCCCTAGACCGAAATCGAACCTCCTGCGTCGTCCTTCCCATTCGATTCCCTTCACCCACCTCGCCACATTGGTCGTAAATTTTCGAATAATCGCAAAAAGAATTTCGGATTTCCATTCATACGAAAAGCCATTAATTATTTCTCAGCAATAGATACCTACCCTTACCTAAATCCAAGTCCAAACTGGGTGACGAACGGATGGACTCACGCTCGGGCCTTACTTATTATTATAGTATTTGTTGCTACCCGTGCATTACCATCCATACATGCTCCATAAAGATTTGCTAAATTCAGCAAAAATCTGGTTCCACCACATAATGCGACATCTTCAAGTGCTGTTCGTCGTTTTTGTCACAGTGTTGTCATCATCATTATCAGCCTATATTAGTTAACTGCTGGTCATAGGCCATCCTAATGAGCGCCATAGCACCCTGTCTTCAACTTGCCGTATCCAGCATCTGCCAGCAATCTTTCGCAGATAGTCATCCTACCTGGCCGAATTTCCATTCATACGAAAAGCCATTAATTATTTCCCAGCAATAGATACCTACCCACCCAAATCCAGTTCCAAACTGGGTAACGGACGGATGGACTCACGGTCGGTGATACGGGTCCCCTACCCGGTACCCCTGTCGATACCGCTTTGTTCACTCGGCGCTTGGGAGATTAAATTGTACTGACAAGTGTTATATTAAAGTGACCACATTAATTCACAAAGAAAACAAAAAGCAAAGAACAGACATAGGTTAAAACTAAAAGGTATTTACAATTGAAACATTAACCCTTTCAGTCCCTTTTTTTTTATTTCAGTTGAGCAAAAATTTGTGTGTAAAAAATCCAACATTGGTAGTTTTCTATAAATTTTAGTTTTTCTTAATGTGCACAAATTTGAACCTACAACCGGCCTACACTGTTATAAAACTCGTATATGGGGTGGTTACCTTACCATCAAAGACTTATAGTTATCATAGAATGTTTTATAAGAAACTAGCGACCTGCCCCGGCTTCGACGGTTTTATTATACGTAATAAACCGTCGAAGCCGATAAACCTTCCTCTTGAATCAATCTATCTATTGAAAAACCGGATCAAAATCCGTTGCGTAGTTTTAAAGATTTTGGACAAAGGGATATAGGGACAGAGAGAGCGATTTTGTTTTATACTATGTAGGTAGTGATTTAAAAATCAAAAACAAAAATGGTAATTTTCTTTAGACGGAGCCCCTGTCGATACCGCTTTGTTCAACACTCGGCTCTTGGGAGATTAAAATGTATTGCCAAGTGAATTGTTAAAGTGATCACATTAGTTAACAATTTAAATTACGATATAGGAACATAACCAAGTTCATATAAACAATGGAAACGAATGAGCTAGAGATTTATATTCTTTTACAAAATTTAAATAATTTGCGAAAATTACATTACAGTCAGCTCATAGGACTTATTCTAGATCTCTGGATCATGTCACTTGAACGTACAAATATATCGTTATACATTTAACACCCTGAAGGCAAACATTTGTTCCCAGGCGGGAATCGAACCCGCAACCTCCAGCATCAGAGGCGTACCTTCGTCCTCAGAGTCAAAGATTTTTCCATAGAAGAATAGATATCAAGACATACGAATAATACACATACGGAGAATACTTATCAAGAAATACTAATACCATAGAGTTCCAATTCGCTAAGCTACGCCTGTCAGAACCATTCTTCGAACAATGGGTCTGCGTGAACAAGCACATTGAGAACAAAAGACGATAGAACTGTTGGTACTGGGTGACCAGGATGGATAGATTTATCAGAACATGGGCCTTAGGGTGATAAAACTAAATCGAGCTGTGCTGCGCTGTACTGCGCTGTGCTGTGTCAACGTCAACTCGCTCGTCTAATGTTTTAATGAGGATACAAACTAACCATGCTGTGCTGCGCTGTGCTGTGCTGCGTCAATCTGTTGACAAAACATAGTACAGCGCAGTACAGCGCAGCACAGCTCGATTTAGTTTTGTCACCCTTATAGTCTAACTCAACTGATGATCAATTCATTTTTAACATTTGAAACCTAGCCTGAACTTTTACGGTTGACATTTGAATTTTACTGATGATCGATTATAAGTTAGACTTCAGTGCTGAACAGCTGTTTTTGTTTTTAAACCGCTTACAGAAAAGGAGAAGGTTCACAATTGGACTGTGTTTTTTATGTGTTATTGGGTTGACCTATAGGAATATTTTGATGATTTTTTTTAATTGAAGGCTGGTGCTTCTCTTGTGGTTCTGGGTGTTTTCTATGTATAATAAAAAAATATCAATCTATGTATTATATTGTATTACGTATATCAGTCATCTAGTACCCATAACACAAGCTCTGCTTAGCTTGGGGCTAGATGATGTTGTGTGGACTGTCCGGAATCATTTATTTATTTATTTGTAAACTTAATCCAGATATGACCAGTTGTTTCTGATTTTAATAAAAATTGCGTGAAATCGAAGTTGGTAGTTAGGTTTGGCAGTTTCACACTAATCTGGCCCCTAGTCAGCATTACTTCTTTTAGGTCCCATGGGCCAAACTGCTGCAAAAAAGCAGTGTAACACAAAGCTACGTTTTATATTGTACTAGCGCCCCGCCCCGGCTTTGCACGGTTTTGTTATAAGTATAAACCTTCCTCTTGAATCACTCCATCTATTAAAAAAAACCGCATCAAAATATGTTGCGTAGTTGTAAAGATTTAAGCAGTCAAAGGGAAATAGGGACAGAAAAAGTGACTTTGTTTTATACTATGTATGTAGTGATTACATAAATATATAAGTCATCTAGTACCCATACCACATATGCTCTGTTTAGCTTGGTGCTGCTGAGATGATGCTGTGTGATGGCAGCATTATTTGTGTGCAGACAAGTAAGTAATCTAAGCTGAAAATGGCTTGATAAATCCACGAAACCCAACAAAAAACTAAAATTTAAATTAGCCTTTTCAGTTAGTTTTGGGAGAAACAAGTTTTAAACTAAAATTCGCAAACGATTCCTTTACAAAATAAAATATATTTAAACAATGTTTTCCTAACTTTCTTCGATCATACTCAGCAATACTAAAAGCCCGCTCAACTTTATAGATCCCTCGGGATTAAAACATAGAACAAATCACCAGCCTTTTTACACACCACAAAACCTTTAATAACTCCCAAACCTCCCATTTATTCAACGTGGCAAACAAAATAATCATAATAATTTCAGAGCCCTTCGATTAAAATACCCTACGGAAACCCTTCATCATACAGAAAAACCTTTCACACGGGAAAAATGCTAAAACGGCAACAATAGGTCTAGTTCAAGTCTTCGGCAAACGAAATCAACATCTCTTATACCGTATTTAGGAAATGAGAGGGGAATATAAGCTTTATATAAGTGTGAGGGAGAAGAAATATTGTAATATTGAGAAGCCGGCTTCGTAGCTACAGTCACAGCTACAGTGCTATTCGCTACGGGGATACGCCAGTACGTCGCAAGTTTTCGTAGCGTAGCTACGCCGGTCTGTGTCGATCGAAACGCGCGCTGTACAAATTTGTAACAGTAAAATAATGGTATTCTATAAACTGTGCGTGTTTTTCGTCAAGTGTGAGTTTGTTTAAAAGTGGATTTGTTTCTGGCCGACAGCCCAACGTACAATATCATTGTGAAAGGCAATGGAACTGGCTTGTTTGGCTTTGACGAAGGTATATTAGTTTTTATGATTTAGAAAATAAGGTCAAGTTTGGCAACTTATGAAATCTAGAACTCACTTCAAACCTTTTTGCTAACTTAAAAAGGTTTTCATCACCACTTTTGAGATAAATTTAAAGGTTTTTAAAGGTTTTTTAAATTTTAAGGATTTTAAGTTTCTTTGTTTGTGAAAGCAGATTTCGATCTACATTGTCTGACACAGTAACAGGTGCATTGCAGTAGTTTTTAGATTAAAATTAAGTTCAAATATTAATTTTATAAGTTCCGCATAAAAAGGGTTCAGTTTATTTTTGTGGATTCTTTAGGAATGTAAGGGTCGTCAAGGATGCCAAGGGTTTCAACCCTAAACCGATTATCCTAAGTATACCGAGTATATAACATCAATTTTATAATTATGGCAACCAAGATCTCGTAGTTCATCAGAAATTATTAAAATACTTTTTGTCTTTCTAAATAAAGAGTTCCAGTAACAATGGTTGGGAAATAAAGAAGCAAAATTCTGAATGTTTCATAATTTTAAAAAAGTTATGCTGATAGAAATGCTGGTTCAAAATATAAGCATTGCCATCCATTGCAGCTGTATTCTGGGTCCTCTGTTTTTATGAATGACTGAACATCTGAACCTTTGAATAAAGCTTTAATAGCCCTAATTTAATTGTAAACAAGCTGCACCACGCGCAAATGATCACCAGCTTGAAAATTTGATAAATGAAAAGTAGACTTTGTTTTATTCCAGGCCTAGAATAGCGTTTATTCAAAATTTCAGTTCAGTAAGCACTAAACGCATTGGGCAGATTTTAAATTCGCAAACAGTCTAGAGGTAGTTCAACTGATCCATGTCAATACCAGTCGGAAGCGTCCGCAAGACACTGGCTGCATAACCACGCTGTATAGCAATGCTGATGCGCTGAGCCAGATACTCACCAGCTCTCGGGTCACGCGTTGCATCGACCAGACGCTCATATATATTTTAAAAACCTGGACAGCCTCGGTACAACCTATTAAATAAAACTATTGATCAGACTTGATAATTCATGATTTCACGGAAAACGAAAATCACAAGTAAGATTCATAACAAGTTTCAAAAGAAGTATCCTTTCTCTCTTTCGCTTTTTACCTCTTTGCCCGTATTTCGTTTACAGAGAAGGAAAAGAAATATACCTATTGGAAAAACTTCGTTTTGTATTTAAGGCATGTTTCATTTAGTTCTAAATAGCTACTTTATATTCCGGCCATGTATGAATTAATCCATAAGCAATCCCAGTAGGTACCTCGTTTAACGATTCTTAACTTATATAATATCGGCAACAGTTGCGGTAAACGCGTTCTTGAGTGGAGACCGCGAATTGGCAAACGTAGTGTAAGACGCCCTCCGGCCAGGTGGGATGACGATCTGCGAAAGACTGCTGGCAGATGCTGGATGCGTCAAGCTGTAGACGGGGCGCTATGGCACTCACTTGGGGACGCCTATGTGCAGCTGTGGACTAATATGGGCGGATGATAGGCAAGAATTCGTAATTAATACGTCCTAAAGAAAAAAAGCCAAAACGGCATAAATCAAAGAATTAGCAAGCTCAAGTGGCAGTGGTCCGGCCATATCTCGCGAAGAACCGAGCGCTGCTGCACTGCTGGGATGTACGTGTTCTTCAGTGGAGACCGCGACTTGGCTAACTTATTATGGATGCTCTCTGGCCAGGTGGAATGACGATCAGCAAAAAGCATGAGGTCTGCCTGATGGGAAGCGGTTATGACTGCTAGGAACATCAGGGATGTTACACGCACGTTACCGAACCATTAAATGTCTTAAGGCGCAAACAGTAGCTGAATGGTCATTTTTGGAGGCTATCTACTCATAGAGGAGTCAACTTTATGAGCTGAAAAAAATATATGACTTTAATTGACATTTTATCTATAAATGGTACGTACAAAAATGTTCTACGTGTTCATTTTCCCTGTGAAAAAAATTCACAAAGTTCAGCTGTTTCGGACTTTAAATTTGTATCTACTTCTAAACGACTTAGAATTTTGTACTTTTTTTTTCACCTAAATGTCGGCAAGAACTTTGTCTTCAATTGGTACGTACGATTTTGCGATGCGACGGTTTTTCACCTTGTAAATATTATTTCTCTAGTTTTCCGTAGGATTAGTGGGCGTAAGTGGTCGCGCGGGCGACGGGCGGCAGTGCCTCGCTGGCTGTTGTACGGGGAGGTTGTGCTTGTCTGCCTAGTGCTCGCACACCTTACTCGTCGAATTTATGTTTTTAATAATTGATTTTATTTGTTCTAAGTTGTGCGCGCATGGACGCTTTAGACGACCCATGTGGCGCGGTGGGCGAAGGTCCGCCTGCGACGCAGGAGGTTGCGGGTTCGATTCCCGCCTCGGAACAAATTTGTGCACGATCTGTAGGAATTTGTTTCGTTGGTCTGGGTGTTTAATATGTATACTAAAAAAATATATCTATCTATGTATATATTGTATTAAAAATATATTAGTTATCTAGTACCCATAACACAAGCTTTGAGTAGCTTACTTTGGGGCTAGATGGTGCTGTGTGGATTGTCCAGCATTATATTTATTTATTTATTTAGTTTAAATAGTTTGTAAAAATATAAGAAAACCGACTGTACATAAGCTGTACATCACCTGTACATAAATATTTATTTTTATCGCGCAAGGACGCTTTTAGTGCTAAGTTACTTTTATAATACCCTCGCCCTAAATATACTTTGACTGCTCAGTGTTGTTGTGTGTACGTGTAGGTGAATTATAAAGAAAATCAGTAAGCTCAAGAAGACCAGAGCTCTGAAAGCCCAAAAGTTGGTGGAAATAATGTAAGTATACCTAACTACTTCCTTCCTACCTACGTTTATTTTATTTCCCTAATTTTGTGCAATTGCTACTATTAGCAATATTAGATTTATCATGTATTTTTATAGGAAACCGAAGAAAAGGCTAATCCATCAGAAAGAAAATATTCAGACAATGGACGGTGAAAATGATGTCAAGTAAGGAACTACAAAGTTTATAATAGTATATTGGAAGTCTATGGTGTCCGCTTTCCATCGTCCAGCGTAGTACCAGGTAAAAATAAATGAACGAAGATGTAAGTAGGTATCTACCTAAATACCTACTTCTTATTTATCTACTACTCATTTATTACATATCTTATACTATTATTCATTTACAGATGTACAGTGACTGAGCAACTTGAAACTGAAGAGGAAATGCCAAGTATGTTAAAGGTAAAATATCCAGTACTTAGGACCTAGCTAATATTAGTAGTATGCTGTGATGTAATAAAATATGTAAGTATGACAATTATGTTCATGAATTTCATCAGAATTCTAGTATGGTACCTACACTTCGTGGAAAGGCAGCCGAGCAGACTGAAAGCTAATAAGTAAATACCTGTAGATACTTAGTCACAACGATTTATGTCTCTCCGAAGTGAGACACTAGTAGAGGATTCGATCCCGGTCTTTATTTTCAATCCCGGGATTTTGGGATTTGTGAAAGGCGATCCCGGGATCCGTAGACAGGTAAATAAAATCGAAGTAATATATGAAAATCAACTTTTATTTACTTTCAAAAACAAAGTAAAAATCAATTAAAACCACAATTACTTCTTTTTTCAAATAATTAATAATACAATATAATTTTTTTTATTCTACTTTTTTACGGTAGATGATATAAAATACTAATTTAAATAACCACATAATGGTAACGTCATCAGCAGTGATCGGATATTCAGGCGTTTATTTACCTAAACTTTGAGTGACGACAGAAATCAGAAATCAATATCTTTATTTCTTTAGGCTTACAAAATAAGCACTTAGACAAGTCAAATTTAATACTATAGGTACATAATTATCAAAATAATATAAAAAATAATGTGATAATTGATTTTCAGTTCGCCTCACTTTTTTGTCCACTAGTGGAGGAGGCGAAATAGAAACCACTAGCATGTGTATAACTTATGTGTCTAATACATGTTTGCCTTATAAATAATTCAATACTATTGTCGATGTGGAACTGAGCGACATCTGGCCAAGCACTAACGTCATTGATGTAATCATTTATGGAGTAAAGCCTTCTTGATAAGATTTAGTTTTATGTACTGTTTAAACCTACGAATAGAAAGTTCAGTTGCTTCAGATGGATGATTTGAGTTGGGATTTCTCTAACATTTGGGGTAACATGAATTTTATACATTTTGTTTTTTTAGCATTAAGTAAGAGGTTATTGGCTGTAAACCAATTTAGTATTTGTGAAAGCGAATTATTTACATCGTCATAATTATATTTATTTCTGTCTACTCTAAAAATTAGTGATGTATCATCAGCAAATAAGACTATATCACAAAGATCTTTTGCTAGAAAGGGGAGATCATATACGTTTACTAAAAATAAAAAGGGACCTAATATTGAACCTTGGGGTACGCCTAATTCAATATTTGAGCCCGTAGATCTTTCTTTACCAACATCTACTTTATGAACTCTATCAGATAAATATGATTTCATAAGATCCAGAGCCTTTTTCTTAATTTCTTTATGTTTTAATTTCTCAATTAATGTACTATGATCAACACAGTCAAAAGCCTTAGAAAGGTCACAGAATACACCAATAGCGTTTTTGGCTTTATCCCAGGCCTTCAATATATGCCTTAATAGAACTGTACCAGCATCCGTTGCCGATCTACCCTTGGAGAAGCCAAATTGGTTTTCATGAAATAACCTATTAAGATTGAAGTGAGAGGTTAACTGGGTAAGAATATGTTTTTCAAAAACTTTACTCATTGCTGGAAGTATTGAAATCGGTCTGTAATTGGCCGGATCGGTGTGGCTACCAGATTTATAAAGAGGAACTAACTTACTATATTTCATGAGATCAGGAAAAATTCCTGCGTCGACACAGTTATTGAAAATATAGGCCAAACAAGGAGCCATTTCCTTAATAATTGAACTTAATACTTAGGTGGATAAACCCCAGAGATCCTCAGTATTTTTAATGTTAATTGATTTAAAGGTTTTCACTACATAATCAGCATTTACATAACTAAAGTTAAAGCTCTCATTACATTTAGCAACTGAAGGTTCTAAAAATTTAACAGCCATTGATGCTGATGATTTTAGAGACTGGGTAACAACTTTAGGAATAGTAGAAAAGAATGCATCAAAAGCATTGGCAATATCTTTATCATGTGTAAGAATTGAATTATTAATTTTTAACCTTATTTCCTTATAACGTGGCTTTGATTTACCTGTTTCGTTATTTATTAGTCTCCATGTTGCTTTTACTTTATTAGATGATTTTATTATAATATTCTTTAAAAACAGGCATTTTGCTGGTTGCAGACTTTCTTAAATGTTTTAGAATAGTTGTTTACATACAATACAATAGAAACGCAGGATCAAGTAACATAGTTTCTCGAGAAGCATAAAGGTCATATAGTATATTCCTACTTCTATAAATACCCGGAGTGGCCCAATCAATAAACTCGACCCTTTCTCTCACTGTGCATGTTTTAAGTTTGAATACTTCACTGTGTTCCTTGTGTATTACATTCAAAAGTTTGGAAAATAATTCATTGGGGTCATCAGAACAAGGTATATTTGATACTGTTAGTTCCACTCTACTTTGAAAATTCTTGATACGGTTCTCTGTTATTGGCCTGCAGGTATATTTTTCTACAATATTTTTATCATCATAGCTAAAATTAACACTTTGACCATAAGGGTCTGATTGGAAATGCCTAATTACTGCTTTGCTGGTTGGAGTTTGACTGCAGTAAATATTATTTAAACAGGTGGCAGATGTTTGGGTTACCCTAGTGGGATCATTAAAAAGATTTTGTAAACTAAAGCACTTGAATAAGTTAAGCAATCTGTCGGCGAGGGGATTTGCTAAAATATCTATATTAAAGTCGCCACAAACAATAAGATCCTTCCTACAAGTAAATACTTCAGCAAAACTTCTTCCATAGTACATTCAAAAGCAACCTGATCTGCGTCAGGAGGGCGGTATACACACACAATGATATGTCGCTCCAGTTCCTCACAAGAAAGTTCAATAGTCCTCTCAATAGTGAGTTTTACAATATCTTTTCTTTCTTTACATTTAAGACTATTTTTTACTAAAATCAAAGAGCCACCACGTATTGCAGCTTTTCTTTTATATGAACTTACAACGACACGTTCTTTTATACGACACAACATGAATATTCGGGAATTCATATAAATTCCGAAGAATTCCAAAATGTTCTAGAATGTTATTTATTTCGTTGTAATCTTATTTATACATCAAATATAAAACACATTTATTCCGACTCGTTTTTCACTAAAATCGATATTTCCACAAAAAAAAAAATACCAACAAAATACACAACTGTAGCATAAAATAATGTGCAACCGGCCTGAGGCACGGAGCCAACCGCAGGCGCAAAATGATGACTACGCACAACGTCAGCGATGCCCCGCCACCCGGACCGTCCCTATAAAAGCCGCCGCACGCTCGTATCAAGCAGCCAGTCGCTCGCCTCATCCGCAACGGGAAGGTGCTCCGACTAGACTCCTCTACACGGCTACTAGTGATCGTTGCATCCGGACGCTCGTCTGGGACGGCTCTCACTAGTAGTTGATAATGTACGCTACAAACTGGCGTCCAACGTAAGGCCAAGATCACAGCTAGCCAAAGAACAAGAGAAGACAATTCAAGCACTGAAGACGTTCCTCTCTTCGGCCCCTATTCTACGACAAGCGGACGAGACCCAACCATATAGTCTCAAAACAGACGCGACTAACTACGCTGTTAGAGCTGTTTTGATGCAGGGGGAGGGTCAAGATGAACGACCCGTCGAATACGCAAGAATAGAGACCTCAAGACTCAACTCGCCATCCTGGTAGGAGACGATCATGGAAGATGGGATCACAAGTTGCCTAGCATTAGTTTCGCGATGAATACCGCGAATGGCCTAACAACGGGCTATATTCCAGCATACCTGACATTCGCTCGTGAACTCAGAACTCCAGACGACAACGCTCATGATCTGCGCCAGATCATACTGTCAGAGAACTTTGTGCCAGAGATAACGCCAAAGCTTCTCCAACTAGCAGATACCTTAAAAAGAGCTCGAGAGGTGCGAGAGACCAAGCTCTGGGGGTGTACCACACCTCTGCCCTGACACCGTACCGAGGCAGCAAAGGCCCGCTACCTCTACCAGTACGCCCGCTCAGGAAGCGAGGCCGCCCACCTAAGCCAACATCTGCTGCAAACCGGCTGCATGCGGCCCCAGCTCCATCTACACGTGGACGCGGACGACCCAAGAAGACCAACACCGCGAGCCTTTCCCTGAACTGTCTGCTCGTCGGGACGCCTTCACATCCAGAGGGGGAGCCTGTAGCATAAAATAATGTGCAACCGGCCTGAGGCACGGAGCCAACCGCAGGCGCAAAATGATGACTACGCACAACGTCAGCGATGCCCCGCCACCCGGACCGTCCCTATAAAAGCCGCCGCACGCTCGTATCAAGCAGCCAGTCGCTCGCCTCATCCGCAACGGGAAGGTGCTCCGACTAGACTCCTCTACACGGCTACTAGTAATTGTTGCATCCGGACGCTCGCCTGGAACGGCTCTTGCTAGTAGTTGAAATTACCCCCTGTGTGACCTAGTTCCTACCTTTGTAATTTTTGTACTGATTACAGAATTTATTGTTTGTACATTCTTCTGTTTTCCTTCACCCACACCCAGTAGGAAGACTAAGTACGCTAAACAACAGATTAAAGTGACATATATTTTTTTTTATAGAAATTGCTTGAATTTTATAATTCGTGCTCCTTCGGATTCCTGTAAAAGTTGGTTTTAAAAGCTCCTACATGTCTTCGCCCCAACTTTGGGATTTGAAAAATATCCGATCACTAATTTATCAGTCAATAAAAACAAAATTAAATGACGGTTAAACGTATTATTTCAATAAAAAAGGCATGTCATGATTGTTGAAAAAAAATAATTTAACGTAAATTTTACCACGACGTGACAGTAGAGGCGGTTGAGTACCTATTAAAAGAGTGCTTTTTTGTATACTGGTACATGGTTTTATAAATTGTATTATTTGGTAATAAAAAGAGCTTTTACTGATAAAAAAAATCTAGGAATAATCATTACAGTTACAATCATTACAATCATAATTTAAAAAGAAAACTAAACCGATGTTTACCAAAATGATCATCAGATGTTCCTTTTTGTTATTTTTAAAGAACTTGGTATAATTTTAATTTTATAATTTATGATCATTATATTTACACGCCTAATTTTTTGTTATTTTTAAAAAAAATTCTCAATCCCGAAAATCCCGGGATTTGTAAAAAATAATCCAAACAATCCCGGGATTTGAAAATTAATCCCGAAATTTTTGGGATCGAAAATCGACCAGGATCCCGGGATCTCGTGATTCAGGATCGAATCCTTTAGACAGTAGGTACACCACTCATTTTACTCCGATCCGATCCAAGAATATTTAGGAACTGCGCTGCCTGCAGCTAAGTTCAAAAAAAGTTCACACTCAATCTCACATCGATAGAGTATGGATATGTGAATTCTGTAATAGTTTCTTACGTGAACGTGTACTTTCTGAAATGAAATGGGAATGGGGTTCGAAATGTAAAGGAAACTGGGTAACGGTACATCGCCTTTTTTGTCATCTTGTAGATATCGAGTTAGGTTCTTGGTAAAAACAGATAGGATTACGATCCAAATTTACAATGCGATGCAAAATGTGCAGGTCAAAATTTTATGTCGATAACGATCCTCCATATATTGACTTGTAAATTTGTAATGTAATGTAAATAAATGAAATGTAGTAGGTAAATAGAGAATATAAAGACTTGTCTTAGTGCTTATTTTGTAAACCTAAACAAATAAAGATATTATTTACTAATTTTCGTATTTTTTTTGTCTTGTTCCATTATGCCCTTTCTCCTGTAGATCAGAAATTTATTGGATCAAATCATTCTACCCGAATTATGAGTACCTACCTATTCGTTGATATCCTACTAACATTCATTTTAGATAAGAGAAGTTTGTGTGAATGTTTGTTACCTTTACCCTGGCTTTACCACGTAGGTAGGTAATCTATCTATCATTATCTTCGTAACTACTAAATAGATTTGAACAAACTATTGAATGATTGGAATATTCCACTTATTATATATTATCCACATCTACTAATTTTAGTGGTGAATGAAAATTTCAAGTAGTTAGGTAGTCTATAGACTACTTTTGATGGAGGTATATCTAGCTACAACGCGGATAGCAGCTACTAACACCATCAACCCAAGAGTCACATTACATAACTATACCTAAGTATAGCGAGTTCTGTTCCCAGATTAGGTTACTTACCATCGTGGTTCGTGATACCAATAAACCCGAAGACTAGGACAAGACAAGACTAGACTAGAAGACTAGAAACAAATATTTGCAGATATTGTAAAAAAATATCTAGGAGTGGGAATCGAATACGCATTTCTTGCGTCCTGCCATTCGTTTACCACGCCGCCCGCCGCACCCGCGCTGTCACGAATATTTTCCTTTTTTCGGTTTATGCGCGAAGACTATTTCTCAGCGCGACGACAGCGGGTCTGGCGCTGCCCGGAATGTGGGGAAGGTGCGGGGCGAAATGATAGCCGCGCCCATTCTCTCAAGGGCATCGGCTCTAGTTTGCGCCTTAATGGATACAGATGCATGCGTAGTTTCATTTTGTCTATTTTAGGAAGAATACGAAAACAGAGTATGGTGGCCACCAAAGGCAACTTTGTATCTCTTCCTAAAAGCGGTATTACACTACACGTTATTCAGGGCCCTAACTACCGTGCCCTGAATATCGTCCGGGTCCGGGTCCGTCCCTTAGGGACCCTAAATCTTATTACACCACTCTTAGTTAGGGTTAGGGTCTCTGAATACCGTGTGTGTAAATACCCCTTTAAACTAGACAAAATGTAACTTAAACCTGATAGTATTAAAATGAAAAAAAGTACTTATATATGATTTTTATATACATACCTAATGTGATTTTTTGTTTTCGTAAACATATTTGGGTATTAATAAATATTAGGATAATTCTAGAGAGGCCAGTTTATTTCTAGTGATTATAGCAGAACATACGATTTCTTAAGGCGCAAACAGTAGCTGAATGGTCATTTTTGGAGGCTATCTACTCATAGAGGAGTCAACTTTATGAGCTGAAAAAAATATATGACTTTAATTGACATTTTATCTATAAATGGTACGTACAAAAATGTTCTACGTGTTCATTTTCCCTGTGAAAAAAATTCACAAAGTTCAGCTGTTTCGGACTTTAAATTTGTATCTACTTCTAAACGACTTAGAATTTTGTACTTTTTTTTTCACCTAAATGTCGGCAAGAACTTTGTCTTCAATTGGTACGTACGATTTTGCGATGCGACGGTTTTTCACCTTGTAAATATTATTTCTCTAGTTTTCCGTAGGATTAGTGGGCGTAAGTGGTCGCGCGGGCGACGGGCGGCAGTGCCTCGCTGGCTGTTGTACGGGGAGGTTGTGCTTGTCTGCCTAGTGCTCGCACACCTTACTCGTCGAATTTATGTTTTTAATAATTGATTTTATTTGTTCTAAGTTGTGCGCGCATGGACGCTTTAGACGACCCATGTGGCGCGGTGGGCGAAGGTCCGCCTGCGACGCAGGAGGTTGCGGGTTCGATTCCCGCCTCGGAACAAATTTGTGCACGATCTGTAGGAATTTGTTTCGTTGGTCTGGGTGTTTAATATGTATACTAAAAAAATATATCTATCTATGTATATATTGTATTAAAAATATATTAGTTATCTAGTACCCATAACACAAGCTTTGAGTAGCTTACTTTGGGGCTAGATGGTGCTGTGTGGATTGTCCAGCATTATATTTATTTATTTATTTAGTTTAAATAGTTTGTAAAAATATAAGAAAACCGACTGTACATAAGCTGTACATCACCTGTACATAAATATTTATTTTTATCGCGCAAGGACGCTTTTAGTGCTAAGTTACTTTTATAATACCCTCGCCCTAAATATACTTTGACTGCTCAGTGTTGTTGTGTGTACGTGTAGGTGAATTATAAAGAAAATCAGTAAGCTCAAGAAGACCAGAGCTCTGAAAGCCCAAAAGTTGGTGGAAATAATGTAAGTATACCTAACTACTTCCTTCCTACCTACGTTTATTTTATTTCCCTAATTTTGTGCAATTGCTACTATTAGCAATATTAGATTTATCATGTATTTTTATAGGAGATCGAAGAAAAAGCTAATCCATCAGAAAGAAAATATTCAGACAATGGACGGTGAAAATGATGTCAAGTAAGGAACTACAAAGTTTATAATAGTATATTGGAAGTCTATGGTGTCCGCTTTCCATCGTCCAGCGTAGTACCAGGTAAAAATAAATGAACGAAGATGTAAGTAGGTATCTACCTAAATACCTACTTCTTATTTATCTACTACTCATTTATTACATATCTTATACTATTATTCATTTACAGATGTACAGTGACTGAGCAACTTGAAACTGAAGAGGAAATGCCAAGTATGCTAGAGGTAAAATATCCAGTACTTAGGACCTAGCTAATATTAGTAGTATGCTGTGATGTAATAAAATATGTAAGTATGACAATTATGTTCATGAATTTCATCAGAATTCTAGTATGGTACCTACATTTCGTGAAAAGGCAGCCGAGCAGACTGAAAGCTAATAAGTAAATACCTGTAGATACTTAGTCACAACGATTTATGTCTCTCCGAAGTGAGACACTAGTAGAGGATTCGATCCCGGTCTTTATTTTCAATCCCGGGATTTTGGGATTTGTGAAAGGCGATCCCGGGATCAGTAGACAGGTAAATAAAATCGAAGTAATATATGAAAATCAACTTTTATTTACTTTCAAAAACAAAGTAAAAATCAATTAAAACCACAATTACTTCTTTTTTCAAATAATTAATAATATAATATAATTTTTTTTTATTCTACTTTTTTACGGTAGATGATATAAAATACTAATTTAAATAACCACATAATGGTAACGTCATCAGCAGTGATCGGATATTCAGGCGTTTATTTACCTAAACTTTGAGTGACGACAGAAATCAGAAATCAATATCTTTATTTCTTTAGGCTTACAAAATAAGCACTTAGACAAGTCAAATTTAATACTTTAGGTACATAATTATCAAAATAATATAAAAAGTAATGTGATAATTGATTTTCAGTTCGCCTCACTTTTTTGTCCACTAGTGGAGGCGAAATAGAAACCACTAGCATGTGTATAACTTATGTGTCTAATACATGTTTGCCTTATAAATAATTCAATACTATTGTCGATGTGGAACTGAGCGACATCTGGCCAAGCACTAACGTCATTGATGTAATCATTTATGGAGTAAAGCCTTCTTGATAAGATTTAGTTTTATGTACTGTTTAAAACTACGAATAGAAAGTTCAGTTGCTTCAGATGGATGATTTGAGTTGGGATTTCTCTAACATTTGGGGTAACATGAATTTTATACATTTTGTTTTTTTAGCATTAAGTAAGAGGTTATTGGCGGTAAACCAATTTAGTATTTGTGAAAGCGAATTATTTACATCGTCATAATTATATTTATTTCTGTCTACTCTAAAAATTAGTGATGTATCATCAAATAAGACTATATCACAAAGATCTTTTGCTAGAAAGGGGAGATCATATACGTTTACTAAAAATAAAAAGGGACCTAATATTGAACCTTGGGGTAAGCCTAATTCAATATTTGAGCCCGTAGATCTTTCTTTACCAACATCTACTTTATGAACTCTATCAGATAAATATGATTTCATAAGATCCAGAGCCTTTTTCTTAATTTCTTTATGTTTTAATTTCTCAATTAATGTTCTATGATCAACACAGTCAAAAGCCTTAGAAAGGTCACAGAATACACCAATAGCGTTTTTGGCTTTATCCCAGGCCTTCAATATATGCCTTAATAGAACTGTACCAGCATCCGTTGCCGATCTACCCTTGGAGAAGCCAAATTGGTTTTCATGAAATAACCTATTAAGATTGAAGTGAGAGGTTAACTGGATAAGAATATTTTTTTCAAAAACTTTACTCATTGCTGGAAGTATTGAAATCGGTCTGTAATTGGCCGGATCGGTGTGGCTACCAGATTTATAAAGAGGAACTAACTTACTATATTTCATGAGATCAGGAAAAATTCCTGCGTCGACACAGTTATTGAAAATATAGGCCAAACAAGGAGCCATTTCCTTAATAATTGAACTTAATACTTAGGTGGATAAACCCCAGAGATCCTCAGTATTTTTAATGTTAATTGATTTAAAGGTTTTCACTACATAATCAGCATTTACATAACTAAAGTTAAAGCTCTCATTACATTTAGCAACTGAAGGTTCTAAAAATTTAACAGCCATTGATGCTGATGATTTTAGAGACTGGGTAACAACTTTAGGAATAGTAGAAAAGAATGCATCAAAAGCATTGGCAATATCTTTATCATGTATAAGAATTGAATTATTAATTTTTAACCTTATTTCCTTATAACGTGGCTTTGATTTACCTGTTTCGTTATTTATTAGTCTCCATGTTGATTTTACTTTATTAGATGATTTTATTATAATATTCTTTAAAAACAGGCATTTTGCTGTGTTGCAGACTTTCTTAAATGTTTTAGAATAGTTGGTTACATACAATACAATAGAAACGCAGGATCAAGTAACATAGTTTCTCGAGAAGCATAAAGGTCATATAGTATATTCCTACTTCTTCTTATAAATACCCGGAGTGGCCCAATCAATAAACTCGACCCTTTCTCTCACTGTGCATGTTTTAAGTTTGAATACTTCACTGTGTTCCTTGTGTATTACATTCAAAAGTTTGGAAAATAATTCATTGGGGTCATCAGAACAAGGTATATTTGATACTGTTAGTTCCACTCTACTTTGAAAATTCTTGATACGGTTCTCTGTTATTGGCCTGCAGGTATATTTTTCTACAATATTTTTATCATCATAGCTAAAATTAACACTTTGACCATAAGGGTCTGATTGGAAATGCCTAATTACTGCTTTTTTAGTATTTTGTAAACTAAAGCACTTGAATAAGTTAAGCAATCTGTCGGCGAGGGGATTTGCTAAAATATCTATATTAAAGTCGCCACAAACAATAAGATCCTTCCTACAAGTAAATACTTCAGCAAAACTTCTTCCATAGTACATTCAAAAGCAACCTGATCTGCGTCAGGAGGGCGGTATACACACACAATGATATGTCGCTCCAGTTCCTCACAAGAAAGTTCAATAGTCCTCTCAATAGTGAGTTTTACAATATCTTTTCTTTCTTTACATTAAAGACTATTTTTTACTAAAATCAAAGAGCCACCACGTATTGCAGCTTTTCTTTTATATGAACTTACAACGACACGTTCTTTTATACGACACAACATGAAAATTCGGGAATTCATATAAATTCCGAAGAATTCCAAAATGTTCTAGAATGTTATTTATTTCGTTGTAATCTTATTTATACATCAAATATAAAACACATTTATTCCGACTCGTTTTTCACTAAAATCGATATTTCCACAAAAAACAAATTACCAACAAAATACACAACAGATTAAAGTGACATATATTTTTTTTTATAGAAATTGCTTGAATTTTATAATTCGTGCTCCTTCGGATTCCTGTAAAAGTTGGTTTTAAAAGCTCCTACATGTCTTCGCCCCAACTTTGGGATTTGAAAAATATCCGATCACTAATTTATCAGTCAATAAAAACAAAATTAAATGACGGTTAAACGTATTATTTCAATAAAAAAGGCATGTCATGATTGTTGAAAAAAAATAATTTTACGTAAATTTTACCACGACGTGACAGTAGAGGCGGTTGAGTACCTATTAAAAGAGTGCTTTTTTGTATACTGGTACATGGTTTTATAAATTGTATTATTTGGTAATAAAAAGAGCTTTTACTGTTAAAAAAAATCTAGGAATAATCATTACAGTTACAATCATTACAATCATAATTTAAAAAGAAAACTAAACCGATGTTTACCAAAATGATCAGATGTTCCTTTTTGTTATTTTTAAAGAACTTGGTATAATTTTAATTTTATAATTTATGATCATTACATTTACACGCCTAATTTTTTGTTATTCTTAAAAAAAAATCTCAATCCCGAAAATCCCGGGATTTGTAAAAAATAATCCAAACAATCCCGGGATTTGAAAATTAATCCCGAAATTTTTGGGATCGAAAATCGACCAGGATCCCGGGATCTCGTGATTCAGGATCGAATCCTTTAGACAGTAGGTACACCACTCATTTTACTCCGATCCGATCCAAGAATATTTAGGAACTGCGCTGCCTGCAGCTAAGTTCAAAAAAAGTTCACACTCAATCTCACATCGATAGAGTATGGATATGTGAATTCTGTAATAGTTTCTTACGTGAACGTGTACTTTCTGAAATGAAATGGGAATGGGGTTCGAAATGTAAAGGAAACTGGGTAACGGTACATCGCCTTTTTTGTCATCTTGTAGATATCGAGTTAGGTACTTGGTAAAAACAGATAGGATTACGATCCAAATTTACAATGCGATGCAAAATGTGCAGGTCAAAATTTTATGTCGATAACGATCCTCCATATATTGACTTGTAAATTTGTAATGTAATGTAAATAAATGAAATGTAGTAGGTAAATAGAGAATATAAAGACTTGTCTTAGTGCTTATTTTGTAAACCTAAACAAATAAAGATATTATTTACTAATTTTCGTATTTTTTTTGTCTTGTTCCATTATGCCCTTTCTCCTGTAGATCAGAAATTTATTGGATCAAATCATTCTACCCGAATTATGAGTACCTACCTATTCGTTGATATCCTACTAACATTCATTTTAGATAAGAGAAGTTTGTGTGAATGTTTGTTACCTTTACCCTGGCTTTACCACGTAGGTAGGTAATCTATCTATCATTATCTTCGTAACTACTAAATAGATTTGAACAAACTATTGAATGATTGGAATATTCCACTTATTATATATTATCCACATCAACTAATTTTAGTGGTGAATGAAAATTTCAAGTAGTTAGGTAGTCTATAGACTACTTTTGATGGAGGTATATCTAGCTACAACGCGGATAGCAGCTACTAACACCATCAACCCAAGAGTCACATTACATAACTATACCTAAGTATAGCGAGTTCTGTTCCCAGATTAGGTTACTTACCATCGTGGTTCGTGATACCAATAAACCCGAAGACTAGGACAAGACAAGACTAGACTAGAAGACTAGAAACAAATATTTGCAGATATTGTAAAAAAATATCTAGGAGTGGGAATCGAATACGCATTTCTTGCGTCCTGCCATTCGTTTACCACGCCGCCCGCCGCACCCGCGCTGTCACGAATATTTTCCTTTTTTCGGTTTATGCGCGAAGACTATTTCTCAGCGCGACGACAGCGGGTCTGGCGCTGCCCGGAATGTGGGGAAGGTGCGGGGCGAAATGATAGCCGCGCCCATTCTCTCAAGGGCATCGGCTCTAGTTTGCGCCTTAATATAGAGTTTGGTCGCCACCAAGAGCAACTTCGTATCTCTTCCTAAAATACACAAAATAAAACTTCTACAGATGCATTAAATACAGCTTATGATAAGTATAACAAACTGAACGTTTGAAATTTTGAAAATTCCTTTGCTTAACGTAGTCATCACTACATAGTATAAAACAAAGTCGCTTTTTCTGTCCCTATATCCCTTTGTATGCTTAAATCTTTAAAACCACGCAACAGATTTTGATGCGTTTTTTTTAATAGATAGAGTAATTCAAGAGGAATGTTTATACGTATAATAAAACCGTGCGAAGCCGGGGCGGGTCGCTAGTAATATGCTAAAATAAGTGGAGGCGCCAATGTTACTCTAGTTAGCCTCAAGATCTTATTGAATTATATTTCAATTGATTACCTTCAATTAATAAGCATATCGAAGCATGTTAATCGCTCATCGACACCGTGCCAAACCATCAAGTCCACTTCTGAGTTCTTCGCGCCAATTAATGATTAATTAACAGATTAATTCTATATCAGAGATTCCTCTAAAATTTAATTAGAATAAGACCTTCGTTGGCTTCTAATTTTCCCTTTTAGATCACAAATCATATTTGAAGACTTTATTGTTTGATTCTATTGAATTTATATTAATAGAGTAAGATAAATTCAAAATTCTGTTTGTGTCTACCTATTTTGCACGTCTTTTATTTTAATTTCAATCATCGTTGATGGGGCGATACATTTGGCTCAGGAGCTAAGGAGGCGCAAATATGTAGGTCTCAAAAATTGTACTCATTTGCTTCCCTTGAAGTCGAGACAAGGGGGGTGACTATCACCAATCTAAGCGTGTTAGACAAGATATGCGTGGAATCGGACAAAATCGTATTAGAACACATTGTGACGTCACACGATTTGAGCGTGGTCCTATGTCATAGCGAATTACGCCCTAGGTCTGTAAAGTACCGAAGCTCTCCGGTTTTTTAAAAAATATCAGAGTCTGGTCGATGCTACTAGGTTCGCTTTCCGGCTATTTGCACGGAGGGGGCCTCGAGGCTGGACCTCTTTTCCCCGGCTTCAACTCGAAGACAACCTCGTCCTTGGGTTAAAGCAAATGGTCTGCTGGTCTATTCATCAAATATCGGGGGCTTACGAATGCTATTCTATTTGAAATTAACTGATAATCGATTTCAAGTTAGACAATAAGGCAGTTGGTCGATGCCAACGAGAGCTAGTGAGTATCTGGTGCAGCGCATCAGCATTGCCATACAGTGTGGTAATGCTGATTGGGATGATATCATAATCAGTAGAGCTACCTTTGGGTTGTTTGCAATAGTCCGTTAGCTGAACTGTTTCAATTTTTCTTTTTTGTTTCTATTCTTTAGTACATAGTAATTTTCTCGTTAATCAAGCAATGATAGTAGTTTTTTTTAATGCTGAAAAATCCACACCCCGTAATCTTTATCTTCAGAAATAAGTTATCTAATACCGTTTTAAGGTTCTTATTATAATTATTTAAGGTAAAACTAAACTTATATTATTATCCCTTATATGAATATTAATAAAACTTAAATAATTATTATTTGTATCTATTAATAGTTTCATAAATTTTATGATAACAATGAATACTGAATAATTAAAAATTATGCATTTGTATTCATTTTATTATCCTTAGGAAAAGGCCCGAGACTTATTTCATAAAATTTCATAATTATTTAGACGAAGCTACCTTACATACCTTGGCATAGTGCTTGCCCCGATGCTGCACCTCCAAATTGTTTTTTGTCCCAACGGCAATGGGACAGGCCTTTGTAATTTTCTTTGTTAATAAAGATGTTTAAAATTTTAATCAATTACACTACTATTCTAAAAACTAAAGTTTGTATGTTTGTCACTCTCTCACCCAAAACTAGAGAACGTATCGGGTAGAAATGTAATAGTGAATAAACGTAATTTTCGCCCTGGAATAAGACATAAGCATTTTCATCCCATAATTAAGTTTTCACTGGATAGAAATATCCTTGAAAAGTTTATATAGAAACAACGCGTGCATAGCCGTGGACAGGCACTAGTTTGTTATAATTTACAACAAAAATGTTGCTCTAATTTTACGTGAGTAAAAATCAACCTAAGGTAGAATTGTGTAAATGAAGAAGTCTCGAAATTAATACAACAACTGACGGGTATAAAAATTAATGCCATAATCCATTTATTTCCATTTCGGAGTATAAATTCTCGTTTTTCGTTCGGGTCGGCCGTTTCTAGCATGGAAATCTGTATTTATGAGTTTTCTTTATATCTTTCGGCGTTAGGTGGGTACAAGTAGTATTTTATTTTATTCATACTCATAGTAGGGTAATATCGGGTAATGCCGGTCACCTAAGAAAAATTAAACATAAATTACAAAAAAAACTACTTTTTATTTAAAATCTATTTGGAAAACTTAAATTTAATTATTATTCTTTACTAATAAACAGTTTTGAGATCTATTTTCTAAAATAAACTTGGCATAATAGACTTTTAAAAAAAATACAGCTTTGACCGGTATTGCCCGACATAGCGGGCAATGCCGGTCAGCTGGTTGGCAATACCGGTCATGTATTTCAACGGCATAAATTGCAAATATAGTCTTCAGGGGAATCGTTCAGGGTTCTTATTTTTCAGCCTTTCTTGGAGGGTTGAAAGGGGATACCTGTAGATCACCCTGCTTCTCTTATTAAAGCCCCATCTTCAACAAGTTTGAATGCTCTGGTTAAATCGTCTTTGTTCCATTTCACCTTTAGCCCTCGGTTCCTAGTCCGTTGTTTCGACATGCTAAAATTAAAAATGTATGCATGAGTATGAACAATTTGTATAAAAATATATGATGACCCATCAAGATTCGTCCTTAATTGGCAGAAAAATCAGTAACAATAAAAAATAGTGGTGTAACTAATATAATCGTAATAGGTATACGGAATATAATACGAGGACCCAGATAATCATAATAGGTACGTGAAACTACAGTATTATATTATCCAATAATAGTCAAACATCAGGGACATTCACTTCACGCGTAGGCGCAGTGGCGACTATGGCGAGCGAGCGACTGAATAATAAATATTATATTAGCTAATACCATACATAATACGATTACGAGAGATACCTATTACGCGCTGTGCAGCGAGAGAACGACTAATACCATCTACCTAATATTTTCTACGTACCTATTACGCGCGCGGCCACGGCGTTCCCGTTCCGTTACCCTGTTATTTCGTATTCGTATTATCTTTGAGTAACAGGTATAAACTATTATATACATACACTCATAGATTAGGATCGCCGCTGTGTTCCGTTGCAGAGTTTGTTCTTTATTTATGTTTTGTTTGGAATGGTGTTTTGTTTGTTTTATTTATAATAAGTGCTTTAGTTTGTTTCTAAGTGTAAAGTTAAGTGAAAAGCGAGTTTATGACTGAAATAATAGCTAGCTATTCTTAGTTTAGTAGCACAAATCAACTTCAATTTCAACTTCTTATTGAGTGGCGCCGCTTGCTTTTCATCAAGTGGTCTTCAACATTTCGACTCTGTGCGAAATGCAAGTAAGAATCGAACTAAGGTTCATTTTCTGGCGTCAACGTCGAGAGAAGTTTCTCTCGAGTCATGTGATATCGCTTCGAGAGCCATGCAGGCTACTCGGAAGCTGTTCGTTAACCGGTTGGCTACGATGGTCTGGGGAAAGGTCTTCCGAAAGCTCCAGGAGCTCTCTGGGCAGGGGTCTCCAGCATGGTCTTGCTTCCGGTGGTCTTGTGTGAAGAGGGGCGAGCCCGTTTGAATGTACGTGTGTCCAGAGTTGTCCGCTTGCTTTTCTCTACGACTCTGCCAGTGTCAGTGTTAGCTAGTGTCATAAACTTTTTATTTATTATTTATAATAATTAATAATAAATGCGAAAGTCTGTATGAATTTTTCATATAAGTAATCTTTTAATCACTTAAGTTACTAAAATGAAATTTGGTATATAGATAGTTTAGGACCTAGAATAGGACATAGGCTATTCAAATTTGGAAATTTTAACCTCTGAGGGGGTGGTAAAGTTTGTATGGAAAATATTTTTTCCTTGGTTCGATTCACTCAAATATCGGTATAAATAAATTATAAAGTAAATAATTAAACATGTTTTTTTATTTTTAAGAAACTACCCCTAGGAGGCGCGCAATAAATTTCTGAAATTTGACAAATTTTTTTGCATGCGGGCGAATCCGCGGGGCGCAACTAGTTATTTTTCTAAACAAACAAAAAAGATTTTATCTCGATATAAACTTGAACAGGTACAGTAATATATTGTATTTGGTATCGAAAATAATGAATAGGTTCACTGTTATTAAACTAATATCACACTAATATTTTGTAATAGGTATGATATCCTAATATCATCAAAGCGATATATTCAATAACATGAATATGGAAAATTGACCCTAATATAACATCACTAATAAAAAATATAAAAATTCAAACAAATAATCTCCTCCTTTTATAAGGTGGTTTAATAAAATAAATAAGGTATAAAGACAAACTCTACAATCATAGAACAGAAACAATTTTATTTCGTTACAAAATATCATCTATTTGTATCTGAGACTTGCGGCGGGTAATGCCGGTCAACGTGACCGGCATTACCCGCATGTTCACTTTTGGGGTTAAAAATAATTATAAAAAAAAGCACTGCTTAATGCTTGAAATCCACAATCTAACGAATAGTTAGATAACTGACTCGCAATAATTATTATAGACAATCAATGAAATATAAAAATTAGAGTTCTCACCTCTTATTTTCTAAGGCCAGAAAGTTATAACAATTTGGCGCAAAACACAAACAAGTCTTTAACGCAGTGACGAATCGTCGGAACTAAGAAGTGGTTGGTGCGGCGGGGCAGGGAATGGACAGGCCACACTCTTTGCATGAGTGAGTGCGCATAAACGCAGTATTTGGTGAAAAAGTAAGGTGACCGGTATATTGCCAACTGACCGGCATTACCCGCTTTTACCCTAAGCACCTATCTTTTTAAATCATAGTTTTTGCGTGTTTGTATTTAATTACATTTATAAAACACTAGCAACCCGCCCCGGCTTCGCACGGTTTTATTATACGTATAAAACTTTCTCTTGAATTACTCTGTCTATTAAAAAAAACCGCAACAAACCCGTTGCGAAGTTTTAAAGATTTAAGCATACATAGGGACAGAGAAAACGACTTTGTTTTATACTATGTAGTGATAATCTTTTTGAACAACGAAACTTATCAAAAAAATAACTTTAATGTTTGAAACTATGTTTCACTAGTAACTATTCAGAACAAATTCAGAATTATTATGGGCCTGAAAATGATCCCATTCAAGGCATTTAACTTCTATCAACTCGTTGTCTAACTGGAAATTATTTATGTGAATATTTTCATTTACGTCAACACGAAAATATATCCCTGTCATTTTCAAGTAGAGTCAATCAATAAACGAAAACCTCTACAGCACAGCGGGCAAAAGTCCGCCTACCGATACTAGATGTTGCCGGTTACATTCCCACCTCGTGATTAAGGTGCACTAAAGTGGCGCCCCCTCTTATTTTATCATATAATTCCGTTAAACAAAGAAATTTCCAAAATTTACACGTACAGTTTGTTATACCTATCCTAAGCTTTTTTTTAATGCATCTGTTGTAGTTTCATTTTGTCTAGTTCAGGAAGAGATACAAAGTTGCCTTTGGTGGCCACCAAACTCTTTTCACATCTCAAAATAGACAAAATGAAACTATCCTATCGTATGCGTGTGTGACGCCTAACGACGTCACGTTAAGGAAATTATCTATTCAATAAAAAGTTGCGCCCACGTTTGCGTGATAAACCTAATTTTAGTTATAGGAAAGAACCTTGAAGTATATATATTGCATCTCATTTCTGGTACAAAAAAAATGACAAACAGTATAGAAATCAAAGTGATAAGCTTTTGAGTTACTTCGAAATGGTTATTTCCCATTTTGATTCCGCACGGATTATTTCATTTATATTTGTAAGTTTCAACACGACCATGGAAAGCTTACGTGGCCCACGTGTTTATAATGTACTCGTAGTTCAACTTTTTTTTGTAGATTGCGGGAAATCCAAGCAAATTATGGTAGCGTGGGTGTTTTTATTGTTTAAAATAAACCCAACATAAAATTGATACGACCTCGTTAAGTTAAAATATAGGCGTGAAACGTAAATTCCGTGAATTACTGTACATATTTTTCAACGACGCTGCCAAGTTTTGATACAAACGAGCGACTAGAAAACGTTATTAAGGTAGTGTGAAAATGAAAGTAGCGTTTCGGCGTCTTGTGAGAAACAATCATACATAAAAAATAAAAAAGTAAATTAATTGTTGACATGATTGGAAAAGTTACGTCGGATGCTAAAAACTATGATGTGTATTATCACATTAATTATCGCTTTTGTATACAATTGTAGCTTAAACTACTCATTAAGTAAAGGTTGCCTAAGCAGTGGACTGCAAGTTGAAACCCATGTTCTAAACAAATTTGTTATATAAATTGATGTCTGGAAATTATTATGTATTTGTTTATTGTATTGTAGTCGTTCTAGAACTTATTAATGACTGTGTACCTAGTTCTATTTTTTGATTATCTGTGTGACATTCACTTCTCTAATCTGTGGATCTTTGTGTCTGAATCAATAAATTAATTTAATTTAATTTAAGCGAATTAGACTCTCCGTGACTAAGCAGATCATGGTGGACATGTAGGTATGACTACGTTTAAAATCGACGCACGAATAAAGATCAAATTATTGTTGTTTAGCATCATCAAAAACTTTTTGTACCTACTTCAACAATGCATAAAATGTCCACGTATCAAAAATTCTATGAATATAGAGACGATTTTTTTTTGATCTTGTCAAATTATGCAGTTAAAATTTATAATTTAAACTTAAACGTTTCTAATAATTTTTCACTTACAAATTGCTCGTTTGCGCGATTCATATTTTTCATGACAAATACCACTTTGGTATTTTAATTAAATGAGTGTTTTAGCAAGATTCAACAGATTTTAGGGAAACCTATTCTTAATTATTTTGAGACAGTTTATTTTAAGATGGGTTTTATGATCTTATTGTTATTAAAGGTGGATTTATTTAATTATATACATACAGAAAACTCCTAAAATACCCGAAACAAATGTTATGTAGATCGTACAAACATATTTTTTTCAAGGTGAGAATTAAAACTTACCGCTAAGCCATCGTCATCAATTCAATTTCTCAAATAATAACAATAAATATTTAAATATTGATATTTGGATAACGACATGCCTTTTAATACTAAAAAGCACGTGCAAAGCCGCGAGTGAAGCTTGTATGTAAAAAATAAACAAACAAAATCAAGCAGTAAGCTATAAACATTGTTCTAACGACA
Source organism: Eupithecia centaureata (assembly GCA_944547425.1). NCBI lineage: Eukaryota > Metazoa > Arthropoda > Insecta > Lepidoptera > Geometridae > Eupithecia > Eupithecia centaureata. The sequence continues at coordinate 8,669,879 of OX155696.1, forward strand.
ATTTTATCCACTTACGGAAAATTGCGCTAAACAAGGCATTGTCTAAGCAAAGCAAGTTAAACTGTTAAATATTCATTTAGGACTATTAACATTAACAGCGCGATGGACGCGCTTGCCCACGGAATAATTTGCTTACAAAATACTCTAAGTTTAATTTTATTGTAAACTATAGAAGTGACATAATATACTCGGACATTACAAATATAATAGACAGAAGATAGAAAATATGCTCTCATAAAATAAGAAACAATTTACATTAAAAAAAAATATCGCAGCAGACTACCTGGTATGGATAAGCGGATTTTACATAAAGTACTTAATGTCAAGCAGTAGCATCATAACTTGTTGATAATAATGATGGCATTGGGTAAATCTATTAACAAATTATTTTAATATCGTAATCCGAATATTTTTGGCACTGATTCATTAAATTAATTAAAAATTTCTATTCCAGTGCTTTTACTCATATTCTAATTGCTAATACCTACTCTAAAATCTGTTTAGTAGCGTACTGTTTATAAAGCCTATTAATACATGAAACAGTTAAGGTTTAAGTAGTGTAGAATATTGTTAAAAATCTATAAAACCTTCTTCAATTTTGCCTAATGATTTACACAAAGAAATAATTAAGGTGCAAACAGGAGCTAAACTAGTGCCACCATTTATTTTATCATATAATTCCGTTAAACAAAGGAATTTCCAACATTCACACGTTTCGATTTATTTTGTTTAGTTTAGGAAGAAATACGAATTTTCTTTTGGTAGCCACCAAACTCTATTTTCATATCTCTTTCTAAAATAGACAAAATGACTACAGATGCATCAAAAAAAGACTTCTGTTAAGTATTACAAACAGGACTTGTGAATTTTGGAAATTCCTTTGTCTAATATAATTATATGATAAAATAAATGGTGGCTCTAGTTTGGCTCTTGTTTGCGCCTTAATGTCGTAGAACTGTATACTCTGTTTGCAATGATGTCCTCGTGTGCCTGAACTTTAAACTCGGCTTAATTAGTCGTACTTTGGTTCGCTCCATTCAAAATCCAGCAACGGAAGGAATAAACTTTGGCGCAGTTAGAGCGCCTTCGTTAGTAATACGATGTAATTCAAGTTGAAAATTGGAGAAATAAAGTTTTTAGAGTTTTCAAGTAATTTAACTATGTATTTTGCAGTTCAATCAATAACAAATAAATAAAATAGAAAGAGTTTTATCCCATTGTCGAACAATAACATCATTAATATAAAAAAAAAAAAATAGTACATTTTTAATCAACATCATGCATCTATAATTGTCAATGCTTTGTTAATACGATTGAGTAATATTTAAACAAAAAAATAAAAAAAAACTACATATATAAATATGTAAGTTTTATCTATGTAATTTTGTTTGATTTGGAAACACTATTCGAGATCTTTTTATCTCTCATGTAAATTACAGCGCAACCCATATTCCATATTCTAGTGCATATTTTTTTATATACTTACTTTATATACAACTTTTGAATAAATAATATTAGTGTTCGGTGTGACAAAGTAAATATTATTAATAACTAGCGACCCACCCCGGCTTCGCGGGGCGTATAAACCTTCCTCTTGAATCACTCTATCTATTAAAAAAAACCGCATCAAAATCCGTCGCGTAGTTTTTAAGATTTAAGCGTTCAAAGGGATACTATGACATAGGGACAGAAAAAGCGACTTTATTTTATACTATGTAGTGATTATAGAAAATATCTACATGTTTTCGTAACTAGTCTCTAACAATTATATATCTTTACACCTATCAGAAGCACCTAACCTACATCAAACTCTGCTAAAACCAAGCCAATTTGAGACCACAGGTGTGAGAGAGTGACGCCTATTACGTATTCTATTTCGGTAAGCACTTTTGGGTTGAAAAGGGTGTGAAAATGAATGTCTGAAATTATGTTCTATGTCTAGCAAAATTACGGTATATAATGGCATTTGGCTTGATTTTTGGGGATACTAGAGACCCTTTTTGGCACTATTGTGTTTCCTAAACATTTCCTAGATATAAAAAATTATAAACGTTCGCAGTTATTACAATAAATGATTTATAGAATGAAATACATGTGGTATAAAATATCGTGATCTTTGTCAAGAAAAGAGTCAATAAGAAATCAAAATTCAAGGGCTCTTTTCCATAATAACAAAATGACATAATTTTTTTTTAATTGTGTGTATTTTGCACTGGGTCATATTAACAGTGCTTGAGTTCAAAGTGTAAAGGATGTTTGATCTTTGTCTTATCGGTGGTACAGTCAATTACTTTGCACATTCTAGCACTGAGAGAAGGTTACGTCGTCACGAAATTTTTGGAAGACTATTCAATTTCTTAGAGATGACATACTTATAAATTTAGGACCAAGACACGTCGACATACTTGACAAAATCTGAATACTATAGAATTATTTCTGACTACTTAATACGAGTCATTATTTGCCTCTTACAACTCATTTTAATTACTTTATCAGGGTGTGTCTTATTCTTGCTATTGCTATATCTCAGGTGTATTATCTTTTTCACTCTGATCCATAACTCATCTGGAATAGTTTCCACTGTTTAAATCTATTGCACTCCAATCCATGCTTCGGGTGGATTAGTTTCCACTGCTTGAATATATTCCACTCTGATCCATAGCACGAATGGTAATAGTATCAACTGCTCTAACCTATTTCACTCTGAACGGGTGCACGTGTGGATAACAGTTCACTGCATAAATCTGATCCACTGTGATCTATCTGAGAGCCATCAGGGATAAAACAACTTTTTGTAACGATATAACGTTGCAAGACAGCATTTTTTACTAAAGTTCTAAATTATAATTGACGTTTTGAGTACAGCTAAAAACGCAAGTAATAAAATAAAAATTAAGGAATAGAAAAAAATACAACTAGTTTTTACAATTGAAACCATTGAGCTGACTGCAGACGGTTGCAAACAGTCTAAAGGTAGCTCAATTGATCCATGTCAATACCAGTCGGCAGCGTAAACGGATAAAGAAAATTGAATCCGTTTAGTGATTTATGTCAACCTTTATCTTATCGTAAATGGAGAATTATGAAAACTCAATGACTTTATATGTCTTGTCTCGTCATGAAATTGAATAGAAGCTCACACAAGGTAACGAAAATGAGAATTATCAGAGGAAATTTAATTAATTTACACAGGCTTTCAGGCTAAAATGTTAATTGCTATTTCATGGAACATGATTTTCCAGATTGTGACTCGATTTAATCGGTTGAATCAGAGGTGTTAATATATTATTTTTTCTAATTTAGAAGTGTGTAAGTGCCCCATCGTCCAAAAGTTACCATTTTAAAAAAACAGCTTTCTTTTGATCTTTTTGAAGGGGCTTGCTACCATTTTACCAGCAGTAGGCCATCATAACAACTGATGATAATGATGACTCTACGCAAATCCATTAACAAGTTATCGTTATCCAAATATTATCGTAATCCGAATATTTTTGGCACTGATTTCTTTTCATTAATTACTAAATTAATTGACTAAGCCTTCGTGATACATCTTCGGCCACGTCGTCACTTACCATCAGGTAAAATTGTGGTCAAACCGGTCAGTTATAATTGTTGATAAAAAAAAATCTAGACCAATGCTTTAAGCTTATTAATATACGAAATAGTTAAGGTATCTGTAGTGTAGACTGTTGTTAAAAATCTGTAAATAGCTAAACTAAGTTGAGGGTTTACTTTCAAATGTAAATCAATGCGGCTTTATATCTTAAACTAGCTGCGCCACGTGGCTTCACCCGCGTGAAAATTGAAGTATTTACATCTTTGCGAAAACTTTTATTTGCCTGTTGTCCAATCCTAGAATAACTTCTTTTAAAAATTTCATCCCGATCTGTTCAGTAGTTTTGGCGAGAAGATTTAACAAATATCCGTTATTCCAAAATTACGCATTCACAATATTATAGTAAAGGAGATGTTATTTTAAGTAAGGGAACACATAGTTCTTAAGTGAAATTTATTTTGATGCTTGTTTTCTTGTATTGTGATTCTTTTGTTGGGTTTCCATAATAAATAAATAAATAAATAAATAGTAAAACTAAGCGCTGAAAAACGACCTTTCTGTTATTAAAAGTAGGTAACTTAAGAGGGTCACAATCTCATTTCTCATTCCTTTGAAAAGTGTTAACTGAAGACTGTATCGCCTAGAGCCAGCAAAGGCATTGTTGCCAACTTCCTTAACAAAGTATTATAGGAACGAACTTCGTAATTGAGGGTTATAAGATAATGGCTGTTATTTCTAGAATAACTGGAAATAACTGGAATAACTGCTGGAGGGGTATTTTAATTCATCGGAAAGGTCTACGGATTCAATATCGGAAACTTTTGACGATGAACTCTATGTAAAACAAGAGGATTCGAAAACTTTGCCATTTGAATTTGGATCCTTAGTTGAGTTATAAGATATCAAAATAGCGTTCTAAAAATCTGACGGAAACGGAATCGAATTCAAATTTGACGTTCCGGACGGAAACGAATCTAATGAATTAAAATTCCTATACAGGAAGAACACATAAATTTTAAGTTTAATTTGTTTTGATGTTTTTTATGTGGTAATTTTTTTGTAATATTTTTTTTGGGTTTTCCAAAATAAATAAAAATCTAGCTCGTTAGATGAAAACTTGTAGGATACAATTCCATCGACAATCTTTTATAATTGTAATTTAACACCTTTTGGCTGCGGCTTTACATGCGTTTTTTTTCATATAATATTCATATAATATATAAGTCATATAAGTCATATAATATTCCAAAAACATCAAACTAAATTTGAACTGACCCAGAAAATCATTTCAAAAATACAAACTCCGAATTCTTTAAACAGAAAACAATGTCAACATCAGAATCCGATTCCATCTTGATAGGTCGGTACTCTCGACATTTTAATGGAAATCCGAAGGAAAATATCTTACATTTTCTCAGTGGAACAAAATCGTAATACGGTGTTGTGTCAACTGGATTATCTCACGGCTTTATTTAAAAGAAATAGGTTGATGGGTTTGTTCAGGGAGAAACGTAGTCATAAGATCTTTGGTAGCTACATAGTGTCGATGATGTTTTATTTCTCATCTAGCAGTGCCTCGCAGATCCACCCTCATAATTCCCGTTTCCGTGGGAATTCCGGGATAAAATATAGCTTATGTGTTATTCCAGACTATAATTTATCTCTATGCCAAATTTCATCCGTACCCGTTCAGTCGTGAAAGAGTAACAAACATCCATCCATCCATACTTACAAACTTTCGCGTTTATAATACTAATAGGATATTATCGTCCACCGGAAACACAATTTATTTATAAATTATTTTCTGCAAATCCTTCTGAAACAAATTACGGTTTGTCCCAATCAGTAAACTCATCTTGTTTTCAGGAATCGATTGAAATCTAACAACTCTAAATTAATGATGCTGTCCGCCATTACAGTAACCACTGAATAGTAATAGGCAAATGTATAATTACAAACTGAATACAGACTGATAATTGAATAAAGCGTAAACCGATTATTTGAATGATAGACCAAGTTTGGCTGCCATCATCACATAGGTAATTATTTTACAGCTAGCACATATTTATTTACACCATTACATGAGATAAAAATATGTAATAAATAAAAAAAACTGCTTATTCCCCATGTACCCCAAGTTCAAGATTATATTCTAAACTATTCCACGAAAAATAATTGAAATTTATAAAGCCACGGGGTTTTTGAAGAAAACGTCCAGCCCAAATCACTGAAGAAAGAAAGCTGAAATTTGAGGTGTGAGTAGGTAGGTATTATGTCACGGAATGCAAGAAGAAAATATAAAGAATTGCACATAAATCTGTGGTAGGGAATGTTTAAGTTAAAATAAAAATAAAAAACTAATGTAAAAACTATTAGGTGTGATATGATTGTGAAAAGCCCGACGGTATGATACTAGTCGCTTGAGAGTTGTAGAGAACCATTGTTTGGAATGCTACATGCGTCGACGCTTTTGCACCTTCTCATCTTCCAAGGACATCTACGAGGGCTGGTGCGGCGTAATATTTGGCTGAGGATCTTAAGAGAAGCACATATGGAGGTTCTCGACAGAGCCCACGCATTAACTTTCCTTGGAGCTGAGATCTAGATTTTGTGGGGTACCGAGGGCAAGGCAGAGAACCAAAGTTATCGACATAGCTCAAAGAATTAGCAAGCTGAAGTGGTAATGGGCCGGCCATATCTCGCGAAGAACCGACTACCGTTGGAGTAAACGTGTTCTTGAGTGGAGACCGTGACTTCCCTAAACGTAGGACGCCCTCCGGCCAGGTGGGACGACGATCTGCGAAAGACTGCTGGCAGATGCTGGATGTGTCAAGCTGAAGACAGGGCGCTATGGCACTCATTGGGGAGGCCTATGTCCAGCAGTGGACTAATATAGGTTGATGATGATGATGATGAGGGCAAGGTTGCCTTGCAGCTCTCGGGTATATAAACCCGGAGAAATTCGGTGTCTTTGGAACGCATCCGACGCAATTAGTATAGATCAATTCAGGAACCTCTAGATTGGCTCCAGTTATATCAATTGTATCAAATGTAAATGCAAGTTTATAGTATTTACGGATATTTATCGCGTTTCTACACGACTTTTCAATGGGTTTACATTCTGTCGTAGTATATTCGTGTACGACATGCATTGTACGACTTCATTCCATCTTATCTCATCCACCATCGGTCCAACAAACGCACTGAAAAACCACCCGTACCTTGTCGATAGTGGCCAAACGTTTGACCATTTTTAATATAAAATAAAAAACACAGTCATCTGATCGTGTCACCTTAAAAAACTTTAGTTTTGCTTTGCTTGTAATTCCTTATTAAAAATTCATTATTTTTTGTAATTGTAAAAATGTAGTAATTTTTAACATGTATCACTACCTACTATAAAACAAAGTCGCTTTCTCTGTCCCTATGTATGCTTAAATCTTTAAAACTACGCAACGGATTTTTATGTAGTTTTTTTAATAAATAGAGTGATTCAAGAGGAAGGTTTAAACGTTTAATAAAACCGTGCGGCGCCGGGGCAGGTTGCTAGTTATTGAATAAACGTAGGTAAAAGGATTTTCGTTCAATAACCAACAATATCATACCACCTTATAACCATTTGAGTAAAGTAGATTTGCCCGCGTCCATGGACCCCGTGGAATTAATCCCGAGTTACCATCCACCCTCCTCATTCGCAGCTGGCTTCCCTTGGACATTATAAATCTCTCCTTATTTGACGCCTGGTTAGAGCACTAGCGGGTTTTGGCTTTTCCTGTACCTATCATCAAAAAGACAATCTACTACTATTTATGTAAATACATTTCCAATTATCATCAATAAACAATTTACTGCTATTTATGTGTTTCTCATTACGTTGATTTCGGGATATATATATCCACTATAGTGGCCACTATAGTGGCCCTGTGCTTTGGGAGGCGAAACTAACATAGCGAGGTCCTTTAAGAGAGTTAAATAGAGAGGGCTTTACATAGCGGGCATCATCCTCAAGTACACAATATGGTATGCGAATATTTTTATTTCCTCATAACAGTGCTGAATATCAATTGGGCGTTTTTTTCCACTCACTGCGTCTCTAGAAGCTTAGCAAACAAAAAACTTAGTATATTTTTATCAGTTGCGGTGCTAGCAATAGTATAGTTTTGTTAACCAATCGAGACACATAAAAACAATGAACCACTTAATCATTCTCATTAAAATATGTAAGTAACTACTTTAAAACACGTGCGAAGCCGGAGCGGATTGCTAAGACAAATATGTACATACAACGCTGATACATTTAGTTTAAAGACAACGCTTACAAACGCACCACACCCTTTTCAACAAGCCAACCTCACTACCAACCTCAAGCTAATCTGAACCATATGCCACAACACATTAGGTCCTGTCAAACCGCGCTTGTCACTTGTCGCGCAAAAAGACAGATGTCAGAAGAAAAATTAACGCTTTTCGCGAGAAAAATGTTTTATTTTTTAAGAGAAGTTGAGAGGAAAGTAGTAAGTGATGCAGCTGTTGCGAAACGAGTTATTTTATTATTTATGGTGAAAAATGGGAGTTTAGGAAAATTTATATTAAAATTCGGTGTTATACATTTTACACACTTTAATGTGAAAGTTTGTAAGTAAAGTTACCCGGAATAAAGCTTCTATATGATTTTTCTTGACACATTAGCATGTGCGTAGACGACAAATGTACATAATATGGGACACCCTCCAGCCAGATGGGATGATGAACTGCGAAAAACTGCTGGCAGATGCTGGACGCGTCAAGCTGAAGAAAGGGCGCTATGGCGCTCATTAGGGGAGGCCTATGTCTAGCAGTGAACTAATATAGGCTGATGATTATGATGATGATAGGTAATGTACTTGGAAGAGCATAAGAACTAATTAAATTTATATCCATGAATGTAAATAGAAATCACGTGTATCAAGTAATTAATTGAAACCTATAAATAGCATGAGTCTATTGCACAAAGGGTGTATCGTCTATCAAAATGTAGCTAAGAACCCTCTAAGAGTCCAGACAAGTGGTTTGATACGGGAAACATGCCAAGTTATGATATACTTGATTAATCATAATTTGGCGTGGTTTAAAAAATATAAACTGTCAAATTTTTTTTTAATTATATAGTCAACTAAGAACAAAGTGTTTTGGAAAACAATAAAATCCGCATTTTAATAATACTAGCGACCCGCCCCGACTTCGCACGGTTTTATTATACGTATAAACCTTCCTTTTGAATTATTCTATCTATTAAAAAACCGCGTCAAAATCCGTTGCGTAGTTTTAAAGCTTTATGCAGTCAAAGGGAAATAGGGACAGAAGAAGCGACTTTGTTTTATATTATGTAGTGATAATGGATGACTAAAGGATAAATCAAAAACAATTCTTTAGATTATACTAAAAGCTACGAAGAAGGTAACTGACCTAACACATACAAAATATTATAATATTCTTCTCGAAAAACTCCTGCTTTTACTAGCTGCGCTTCGCGGCTTCACCCGCGTGGTAGGTAATTGAAAGTCAAAGTCAAAGTCAAAGTCAAAGTCAAAGGTTGGCGTGAAGAAGTATCAAACATCCATCCATCCAAACTTGCACATTTTATATAGAGATTAGTGTGATGTTGAAAATCATTGCGTCCGCCAACCATATTTAGTATCAAAACATTATGCAACAGTAGAACATTTATAACCCAGATTATCATTTTGGAAATACATTAACAACCCAGCGAATAAAACCTTATTTCAGAAGCTAACATTTTAAAACTTCAAAACCATTTTCTCGTAGCAAAACAAACTTTATTCTAAATGCCATGTAGCGACCACGTAGCTTCGTAGAGGCATCGTAGCAGTGCTACGAGACTGCTACGGGCGTGCTACGCCAATCGATAAGCCATTTTCTAGGTTATAAGATGGAAGCGTGCCATTCACATCCAATAAGGGTAAAAGCCTTCACCGCAACCTTGGTTGGTATCTTATATGATACTGGCACATATTACCAAGATGAAAAAAAAGGGAATTTGTGGTAAAATTAAAGATTTCAAAAATGGAAGAACTTCGCAATTCGACTGTATTTTAAAATGTGACCAATAATGTGACTCGGTATTGTTACATTTTTTTCTAGGTGAATCGATTTTGATGTTTTTTTAGGTTTCAGTACTCAAAGTGTTAAAGGGACTATTTACTAAGACTTTGCTTTCCGTGTGTCCGGCTGTCAATAGGCTGTATGTCATAAACCGTGTACTGTAGAAATTTTCATTGATGATGTATATGTGGCCGTTATACCAAAAATACAGAATTAAATACATATTTAATGGGACTCTCATACAACAGATATGATTACTTTCCTTTATTAGATAATGGTATGCAATTCTTCGAGCGCGGGTATGACTTGCACTTGGCCATTGTTATTTTAAGTGGTATCAAAAGTACTGACCAGTTATTTTTGAGTAATGCTTAATAATGCGCATTTATCCATACTAATATTATAAACTTGAAAATTTGAATGGATGGATAGATGTTTATTCCTCTTTCACGAAAAAAATACTGTACAGATCGGGCTGAAATTTTGAATAGACGTATTTCTAGGTCGGGAATAAGACACAGGCTACTTTTCATCCCATATTATAGTTTCCGTAGGATAGAAAGCCTTGAGATATTTCCATAGAAAAAACACATGCGAAGTTACGGGCAGATGCTAGTTGTATATAAATGACACGAATACATTCTGATCAACTTTTTACCGAGTGCCACTTTTCTATTACACAATCTTGTTTTCCAAGTCCTGTCCTGAATTCTTCCTTGAATAGCATATAGCTATGCTCCTAAGTAGTTTTTTGTCAAAAAAAATATGTCAATTAAATTACAATAAAATTACATTTCGAAATAGCTTATTTGTCTAGTTAGAAATTAACAACATTTTGTCCGAAGTTATAAAAGTTTTCAGTCATAATTTTTGGTATTACGCAACACCGGTACGCCTAATTAGAGTTTTGTGTAGCCATTGCCGGCCCCTTAAATATTGTAGATAGAAATATTTAATGGAAGAAGATAGTTTCATCTTGATATAAAAACAATTTATACTATTCAAAGATTCTTGAAAACTCGCCTGTTTGAACCGGAAATAGAACCTGCCAAATCATAAAAAATATTACACCTTATAGTAGTGAAATATGTTTTAGTTAAATATGTTCTACATAGTATACAACGAAGTCGCTTTATTTGTCCCTGTGTCCCTATGTATGCTTAAATCTTTAAAACTACGCAACGGATTTTGATGCGGTTTTTTTTTCATAGATAGAGTGATTTAAGAAGAACTTTTATACGTATAATAAAACCGTGCGAAGCCGGGGCGGGTCGCTATTGTAAGATATTTTATGAATAATATTTACTTACAAATATTCTATGTAGCCACAGCATTTAGAAAAGCTCTTGTCATAAAATCTGCACAATTTATAAATAGCAGGCTTATCTCGGTTTTAAGTTTAGTTATAATCAACTAAAGTCTAGATAAACTTACCTAAATAATAGCAACACGAAATCTAGACGAAGATAACACGTACCTAGATAATAAGATTAGTTGAATCCAATCTAAAACTAAAGCCGTACAAATTGAAATTAAACCTTGAAGCTTTATTACTAAGGCATAGATTAGTAAAAGATACTTGATTGAATTAAGGAGCATTCACATTGGAATCTATCCAGTGTGAATACTCACTAGATAGATAACTTAGTATATACTACACATAGATATGTTAAGAATAGAAGTAATAGAAGAGAAAAAAAAATCACTGAGCCACGGCCTATTTGACGTTCTGCAGCACACACAAACTTACCTAAACTAAACCAAACTAAACTTAGTTATTTAATTTTAAAAAGTTATTTCGTAAAGTCTATAAAGTAAAGTCGTTTCGTCAGTGTTCTACAAATACCACTTTGGAGACTGTGCGCAGGCACTGCACGACCTTATTCCATCTTCTCCATTCCACCATCGGACCAGCAGACGCACTGAATAATACCATCCGTACCTGGTCGATATTCCACAATGTCGAACTAAAAAATTTAGCTCATCGTTCATAATTAGCACGGCCAGAGAGTAGAATGAGCTTCCAGCGTCTGTTTTCCCGCTAGAGTACGATCTCGGAGTCTTCAAATCGAGAGTGAATAAGTTCCTTCTGGGAAAGCGTGCTCCATCTTAGGCCACATCTTCACTTACCTGAGATAGTGGCCAAACGCTGGACCATTTTCAATAAAAAAAAAAAAAAAAAACTTTTTCACCTGGAACAGGCCGCTATAAGCGACAGATGACCTAAGGATAGACTAAACAAAGAAATGACTCTCAGTAAATAAAATCCAGCAGTGGACTGATATAGGTTGATGATGATGATTTTGATGAAATAAAATCAGTATATCAATCATTTTATTTCTTTAGACGTATTACTAGTTTTGGTGTAAGAAGGCAAAGCCAGACATTCATCCCAACTTTCATATCACTACATTGTATAAAACAAAGTCGCTTTCTCTGTCCCTATGTATCTTTAAAACTACGCAACAGATTTTTATGCGGTTTTTTTAATAGATAGAGTGTTTCATGAGGATGGTTTATACGTATAATAAAACCGTAACCGTGGGTGGGTCGCTAGTTTATAATAAACTAGCTGTGCCCACGACTTCGACCGCGTGGAATACTAACTTTGGGCAGTCACATAAACCTTACATATTCCCATATAAATTTTCATCCTCTATTTTTATTCCCTCAAAAGTAATTTTTTTATTTTATTTTTTTGCCTTGCGCCTTATAGTTCAAGCTTCTATCTTTAACATAGACTAAACTTCCATATAAACTTTCATCTCATATTTCAACTCCTTATAACTCTCTTTTCACAAAAAGTAGCCTTTTTCCTTTATCAGGTTCTAAACTATTATCTTACCAAATTTCATTTAAATCGGTTTAGTAGTTTAGGCGTGAAAGCGTAACAGAAAGACAGACAGAGTTACTTTTGCATTTATATTTACCTTATATTAATTTATAATATAGTGTAGCCCTACCAGCGTTCCTATCTTCCGTCTACAGCACTAGTTCTTTAGTTGAAAAAATTTTAAACACGTCTGATTTGGTCCGATCACAAATTTCTTTTCAAATTTCATATGTAGACGAAGCTAGAACGGCTTGGCATAGTGCTTGCCCCGATGCTGCTCCTCCAAAATCTCTTTCGTCCCAACGGCAATGGGACGGGCCTTTGTGTGAGTTGACACGGAAATGTTTGTTACAAACGTGCTCCAGCTCGGCAGATCGTGCCCGTCTCCTAGCCGTTTCTAAATGGGAGTCAGGACATTGGCTGCAAGCACTTCCTTCTTTTAACACTGGCACTTTATTGGATCCCGCTACTTTCCGTATCGCAACATGTATTCGGTTGGGTGCAAGGTGTTGTGCGCCTCATCAATGCCAGTGCGGTACTGCAGTCGAACAGCTTGGTCATCACGGATTATCGTGTACTAGGGCCGCTGGTCGGATATCTCGTCATGCCAGCCTTAATGACATCATCCGGGCCTTTGTCAGCGCTAACGTACCAGCTATTCTCGAACCGAATGGTCTGTTCCGTGACGATGGCAAGAGGCCCGACGGTATGACACTAGTCCCATGGGAGATGGGGAGGCCCATTGTGTGGGACGCTACATGCGTCGACACACTTGCACCTTCCCATCTTTCAAGGACATCCACTAGGGCTGGTGCGGCGGCAGATCTGGCCGAGGATCTCAAGAGGCGCAAATATGCAGGTCTCGACAGAACCTACGCATTTGCTCCCCTTGGATTCGAGACCCTAGGTCCGTGGGGTACCGAGGCTCTCCGGGTTTTTAAAAAATTATCTGAGCGTCTGGTCGATGCGACGCGTGACCCGAGAGCTGGTGAATATCTGGCTCAGCGCATCAGCATTGCCATACAGCGTGGTAATGCAGCCAGTGTCTTGGGGACGCTTCCGACTGGTATTGACATGGATCAATTGAGCTACCTTTAGACTGTTTGCAACCGTCTTCAGTTAGCTCAATGGTTTCAATTGTAAATACTAGTTGTAATTTTTCTATTCCTTGCTTGTAATTTTCGTTGTTAATAAAGATGATTTATAATATTAATAACCATTAAATAGTATTATCATTATATAATAGGGAAGGGTAGTATTTCCATTAAAAATACTAAAATAAAAACTGCCCATTCAAAGTTTTCCGAAAAAGATGACCTTTAGCGATAACTTTACCCATTCTACCTCGTTTACGAGGCAGAATGAAAACTGTGACAAACTTACCAACACAACAAAACCTTGAGTTTTTGTTGCCTTATTTTTAAATCTTGTTTTATCATTATCTTGTAATCTATCTTTCTAATAACAAGCTGTATTTTTACCATAATTTCCTAGCAACTAAGTTATTTATTTCCTATATCGCTGCATGCATCGGTGCCTAAATAAAACATGACCGAAGCATAGAATTAGCTGGCATGCCATGTATGCCCTTGGCAGGCAACCTTGATTAGGTGGCCATTATATTGTTGTTGATGGTAACATTGGTTTTGTATGGGTTCTGTAGAATCTAAAATAGGGATTTTTGGGTAGTTCCTTAGTGAGCCTAAGTTAAATCCTTGGTTTTTAAAATAAAACCTAACAGAACCAGTTTCTGGTTAAATTCCTTCTCCATCCAGGCCATTTAATAGAGATTACTTTTTTTATATGTATCTACCTAAGTACAAGTAAATAAAAATAAATAATTATGGACAGTCGACACAGCATGATCTAGCCCCAAGCTAAGCAGAGCTAGTGTTATGGGTACCGGATGACTACATTACATAGATAGATTTTTTTTAGACAGAAAACACCCAGTCCTACATAACGAACGAACAAACGAACAAACGAAAAGTTCGAACCCGCAACCTCCTGCGTCGCAGGTGGACCTTCGCCCACCGCGCCACATCGGTCGTCGTAAATAATTAACATATTGTCTTTTTGTAATTTTCTTTGCCCGGTCTCTTTCTTTGTTTTTCTAATAAAGCATTTTTCTATTGCGATATTAGATGATAAGATAAAGTTTAAATATTAAAGCCTAAGTATTAAGTATAGTAGTATTAAATATTAAAAAATGAAGCCAACAAGTGGCCAAGGGGCCACCAAACTATGTTCTAATAGAAAAGCTTATGATAATTAAAACAAACTGAACGTTTGATTTTCGAAAATACTTTGTTTAATGTAATTACAAGATGAAATAAGTGGGGCACTAGTGTACCTCCTCTTTGCGCCTTAAAAAATACAGTTGAATTTAGAACCTCCCCAATTTTTCAACCTAAATGAAAAATACCCATCGTAAAGACCTCCGTGGTCAATGATACCTATTAATAATCCATGTAAAGCGCAGTCACGGTTCATTCGTTATTCCAGCTTACGCAAGCTGATTGATT
Organism: Eupithecia centaureata; assembly: GCA_944547425.1. Taxonomy (NCBI): domain Eukaryota; kingdom Metazoa; phylum Arthropoda; class Insecta; order Lepidoptera; family Geometridae; genus Eupithecia; species Eupithecia centaureata. The sequence continues at coordinate 8,684,895 of OX155696.1, forward strand.
AACGATTTTGAAAGGATCCCTGGATTTGAAGTATTGCCACTGGAAAGTTTAACGTAAAGTAGTTTATTTTATGCCAGGGACTTCAGAGAGTGTTTTTTACCCTTAAGTGGGTGATAGACGCGCGAGTAAGTTCGCGAACTCGTGCCTCGACGACCTTTTTCGCTGGTATGTCACCGTAAGTACGTGTATTTAAAAACGCCGAGTAAGTTCGTTGACGGTCCCACAATTTGAAATTTTGCTCGTAGCTCGTCTTGGCAGTACTGCGAGCCACAAGCTGCTATTTTGTTTCGCCAGTTTGTGGACGTGCACGCTTGTGTTTAGAGATTTTTGCAATTTTTGTTAATTTTGATTCAGAATTTACTCAAAATGTATACAGAATAATACAGAGTGAGTAAGCTTCACGTGTGTCATTACTTACTAAAGTCGAGCCGAGTAAGTTCGCTATCCTAAAAACCGCGTACTTAAAGTTCGTACGTCTATCAACCACTTTACATCGCACGAATAATATATCATCTATCAATGAGCTATCAATGATGAGGATCAATCTTAACCAATTAACCGATTAAAATTAAACATTCTGGCTTAGTGAAATCTTGATGTTTGTTTGAAATGTTTTTCTTTTAAACTTTAAAACGGTTTTCCTTGAATCGAGTTAATAAAATCTACTAACAGTTAAATAACAAAAAAAAAATACAATCTGGGAATAGAAAGAAATTAAAACTAGTTTATCAATTGAGCTTCTTGCAGACGGTTGCCAATAGTAAAGAGATAGCTCAACTGATCCATATCAGTACCAGTCGGAAGGGTCCCCAAGACACTGGCTGCATTACCACGCTGTATGACAATGCTGATGCGCTGAGCCAGATACTCACCAGCTCTCGGGTCATGCATCGCGTCAATCAAACGCTCAGATATTTTTAAACGTAATCCACAGACCTAGGGTCTCGCCTTCAAGGAGAGCAAATGCGTATAGGCTCTGTCGAGACCGGCATATCTGCGACTAAAACAAATGACTACGATGAGTAAACTCAACAGTCACAACAGCGTCCATCCACGTTCAGTGCGTCTTTTATTTTTGCAGAACGCAACGCAATCTCGCGTCCAAATCATAAAGCTGTAGAACAAAAATTGATGATTTCGCGGTTCTATCACTTTGTTCAACAGACACACAAATGCGGGATCAAAGGCGTTCATGACATTTTTCGAAGGACTCCCGTCACTTCTGCTCTCACCGTGCACCGAAAAAGTACCATTACGATCGTTTCTTCACACAGTAGCCACACAGAAATGTAGCTTACCTATATTTTTATAAAGTCGGGTATATCATATCACTGATAATCGCAGAACCAGTTTCTATAACCTTTATTCTTTATGTCTCCGTCCTGAATAACAGAACAATTTTATTTGAGGTAAGCGTTTTTTGTTCAGTTATGGTTCTGCACATAAGCCTTGGAGAGTGTTATTAAGGTATATAAAACAGGCCTACAAACACAATTTTCCACAAAAATAACGAAACTCACCATCTTACAAGAACCTTTTACATTCCTCTACGAATCCTGAAAAGCTATTTCGCCACCCTGAACGAAGGAAGTGATTGAATTGCATAGAAATTGGTCTTTGATCGTTTCACTGCAGGAGCTCCCTGGTATTTGCATATCGTTACGACTAGAAGAGAGAAATATGTTTGCATGTTGTCGACGCTGTTTTAATACTGCTTATCCGAAATTTCGTACAAAACTTAGCCATTTAGAAAGAAACAAGAATGAAAATACATATATTTGCTTGAAGAGTACTTTTTCATCATCATCAACCTATACTAAACCGAAGGTTGCCTGGAAGAAATCACTTTGGCTTTTTATACTTAGTTTTAGTTTGTATTATTTTCTTTTAAAGTTTGTATGGATGGATATTTGTTACTTCTTCACACCAAAACTAATCAATCATCATCATCAGCCTATATTAGTCCACTGATGAACTAACATACTGAAGTGATGTGATGATGACCTCCAAACCGATTTCGTCTACGGCGAATGTGTGCCTGGTCAGGCATTTTAACTGAGACTTAGTTCATCACTACATAGTATAAAACAAAGACGCTTTTTCTGTCCCTATGTCCCTATATCCCTATGTCCCTTTGAATGCTTAAATCTTTAAAACTACGCAGTGGATTTTGATGCGGTTATTTTAATAGATAGAGTGATTCAAGAGGAAGGTTTATACGTATAATAAAACCGTGCGGAGCCGGGGTGGGTCGCTAGTTCCTTATATAGGGCGTAAGATTTCTGCCATTTTTTGTGCTCGCTCGTGACACTAACATACTACTAAACTACTGAATGGTAAGGAATAAAATTTCGAATAGATTTTATTCTAGGCCTCTAATAATGCATAATACGTACTACTTTTCATCACTTTTTACGCTGAACAACGTATTTTCTAATAACCCATAATCTGAGTAAAGAAACAAAAGCCCTCAATTAACTAGCGTTAAAGTTTGTTTGAACTCCGCTTATTTATCCGATAAGAAAAGTTAAATTGACCTTTCTATTTGACTATTAAAAAAGGTTTTGTTTAACTTTCCCAGATCTCTAAGTGATTTTGTGACTGGATATTTTTATAAGTCTTTTTTTATAAGTTTTTGCTTAAAGGATTTCTTTGTTTTACATGTTTTTTGTTTTAATTGGTAGAGTTATTCCACGCTTTAATTTCGCGCAGCTTCACGGCACTAGCGCACTACAATTATATTAAGGCGCAAACAGCACTTAAAGTGGTGCCCCCATTTATTTTATCATATAACTCCGTTAAACAAAGGAATTTCCAAAATTCACTCGTACAGTTTATTAAACCTAGCATGAGCTTTTTTTAATGCATCTGTAGTAGTTTCATTTTTTCTAATTAAGGAAGATATACGAAAACCGAGTTTGGTGGCCACCAAAGGCAACTTCTTTTCCTAAACTAGACAAAATAAAACTACTACAGATGCATTTAAAAAAGCTTATGATAGGTAATGTGTATGATTTATTCACTAAATTATTATTAAGTGTGTGCACAGACTCAGAGTCAACGCCCCCACTTACCTATTTTATCATTATAACTCCGTTAAATAAAACAATTTCCAAAATTCACTCGTACAGTTTATTAAACCTATCATGAGCTTTTTTTAATGCATCTGTAGTAGTTTCATTTTTTCTAATTAAGGAAGATATACGAAAACAGAGTTTGGTGGCCGCCAAAGGCAACTTCTTTTCCTAAACTAGACAAATAAAACTACTACCGATGCATTTAAAAAAGCTTATGATAGGTAATGTGTATGATTTATTCACTAAATTATTATTAACTATGCACACAGCTTTACTTGCGTTGATTTTTTTTTTGCTTCAGGACGGAAACGAATCTGAAAATGTAAAGATTTTAAGAATCTGTTCAAACGTTTTTCCTTTATATTTATAAGTACTGTAACTTAACCGATTTTGATAGATATACGATTTTGATTTATTTAAAACCTAAATCAAAAACAGGAAACGTAAATAAAATTATAGAAACAGGCCATTTCAACTTCAGTAGCGTCCATTATTGATAAATTTAACGCCCATTGTCTCTGTTATATGAATGGAGCTCCCCAGTTATCTACAAATCTAATAGATCGACCCATTTCCAGTTCTGTCGGAAGAATTCATGATTCTAAACAAATAACACAAACTAACAAAGACGTTAATTTAAATTAAATGCTAGTGAGGATTTTGTTATAAATATTCATCTGTATTTCAAATTCGGTTGGACTTAATGAAGATGGAGTGTTTAACTAAAATTTGACTATAAAACTTACGATGTTTTACGATGCTCATTAAAAACGTGAGTGGGTTATCTACGAACCTTATTTGTATTGAAAGAACACACATCTCTTAACAAGGGACTTCTTCAGTGTATGTGCGGTTCTTGTCGCGCGTTATTTGATATTTTATTATTTGTTGACCGATGTAGCAAGGCGGCTGATACGCAGGAGGTTGCATGTTTGATTCCATCTTTAAACAATTTATTGTACTACGAATATTTATTTTGTAGTGGTTCTTATTGTTTTCTCAGTTTAATTAAAAACATCTATGTATGTTAATTATAAATTGTATTAAGTTTATCTGTAATCTAGTACTCATAACACAAGCTCTGCTTAGCTTGGGGCTAGATGATGCTGTGTAGATTGTCCAGCATTATCATCTTTACAAATATACAGCGGGTTAGCTATGAAAGAAATCATATAGATTTCTTTCATAATAAGTCAGTTTCAGAATAAGTTTAATATAATATAGTAGGTATGCGTTATGGCGCTCATTAGGGTAAGTCTTTGTTCAACAGAAGACGAGTATAGGTTGATGATAATGATGATGATTTATCCCGCATGCAATACAATAGAGATCTCTTTCTGAATAGGGATGCAGCAATGGTATTATTCCAATATAGATTCTTTCATAGCTAACCCACTTTACATTTGTAAAGATGATAAAGTAGTGAGGGAAAAGTTTTTTCCGTCGTTAAAAATGCTCCATTAAAAGATCTATTGCTAATGACATTGCTAAAAGCTTTTCAACTAAAAAATCTCGAATTTTGGTCGCTTGTTCCATAAAAATGAAATCACCCTAAATATTCGTCATTTGTAGCTCTCAATATTTTTATCCTGTCTCGAAGGCGTCTAAATGAAGAAAAACAATATGACAGTTCCTTTAGGCTAAAAATATAAAATATAAATCGGTTAGAATCCGGGCAGGACGAATTTAGAAGAGCTTTCAAGCCAGAATATTATTATAAAAACCGCGGTCATATCAACGAAGCCTGCGTATTGACAGGTTTCAAAATTGACGGGTTGACATTGACAATAAGTAAGTACCAGGTATTCAAATCGATTGACATTGTTCTTGAACGAAATAACCTTTAATTTTCCGTCCTTGTATAAAACCTTGTGAAATCGATACCACTTTAATGTTGGCTTTCCACTTCCAACAAGTTTTAGAAAGATTTTAAAAGTTGGTTTCTTGTTCTAAGGGACGATTACGGCAAACTTAAGCTATAGTTCAGAACAACTTAAGAAGTCCAGAGATGATTTGAGGAATATTGCTATTGAGCGACTTAAATGAGTTTTAATGCGTTTAACACAAGGATAGTTTAAGTATTACTCTAGCCACAACAGTTTCAAACATTTCACTTATTTAAGTTTATCTCACTCAAGAATGGGTCATCTGATGATTTTCTATCATAGATTTAATTCAATTTCAATTCCAGATTGTTATTTATTCAAATAAAAAGCGCTTACAACAAATTTATCGTTTGATTTTTTGAAATTCCTTTATATAACGCAATTTTATGATAAAATAAGTGGCGACGTTAGTGAACTTTTTGATTGCGCCTGAAACTACTAAACAGATTGTTGTGACAATTTGCATACTAGGTACCTAATAATTCTAAGGCTAGATAAACAACTGCTTTTTATACCAAAATAACGCCAGAGAAGCCGCAAGCTGAAACTAGTTTTTTTGTAGCTTATTATTACCTACATAAAATATGTTTTTTGTTATAGGTTATGTAAAAATTCTTTGAATCAAGGAGTAAATGTTTAAGATTTAAAAAGTATTAAAGTTTAAGTTAAGTATACAAAAAGAAATTCGGCATAAATCAAAACGACATTTGGCATCGGCGGCCTAGAGATTGAATTTTAATGATAAGTCTGTTTGAATAAATATTTGTTTAGGTTTTAAAATATTGAACAAGAAGCCCGAATAAATTATAAAAAAGTCGTAGATTGTTAGGCAACCACTTCTGTTAGTCTTGTAATTTGAAAAGCAAGATGATATTTTCTTGAGATGATAAATAAGTTCCTACTAATATTATAAACGGATTTTTTATGGATTTATGTTTGTTTTTCTTTCACGAAAAAACTACTAAACGGATTGGGCTGAAATTTTGAACAAACGTAGTTGTAGTAACAGCGTATCAGCATTGCCATACAGCGTGGTAATGCAGCCCGTGTCTTGAGGACGCTTCCGACTGGTATTGACTTGGAATCAATTGAGCTACCTTTAGACTGTTTGCAACCGTCTGCAATTGGCTCAATGGTTTCAATTGTATATACGAGTTGTAATTTTTTCTATTCCTTGATTGTAATTTTCGTTGTTAATAAGGTTGTAGTTATAACCCTCGAATAACACAAAGGCGATTTTATCCCATAAATCAGTTGTAATGGGAAATGAATGCCTTGAGTTATTTCCATAGAAACGTTGCCTGCGAAGCCGAGGGCAGATGCTAATAAAAAAAAAAAAAAAAAAAAAAAGAAGCCTTTATTGTTGTGTTTTACATTTTTTACTTAAAATTAATTATGGTATGCCTGAAACTTATTTTACTTAATTACCTAACTACTATTATATTTGTAACCGTTACCGGCAAACGGTATTTATTTTACACAACTTGTCCTCCGACAAAGGCCTCCTCTAAAGATTGCCACTCCGTTCTATTCCTGGCTATGCGGCTCCATGTTGGACCTGCTATTTTCCTGAGATCATCTTCCCATCTCTTATTCTGTCTACCTCTGTTTCTCTTACCATCTAGTGGGTACCATTCTGTTGTTAGTCTTGTCCATTTTTCTTTCTTCTCCCTGATCATATGTCCTGTCCATCTCCATTTCAGTTGTTTGTATGTTGTGTATGCATTCTTAAATTTGGTTTTACTTTTTATGTCTATTAGTTTTACTCTATCTTTTCTTCTAACTCCCACTGTGCTTCTCTCTATTCCGTTTTGACAAATTTTTATTTTGTTAGCTAATTGTTCTGTCAACGCCCAGGTTTGACACCCATATAATAGACAGGGTAGGATACACATATTATATATCTTCCTTTTTTCTTTCATAGGCATTTCCTTGTTTTTCATGACTTCGCTAAGTGACCAGTATCGTTTCCAAGTGTTAGTGATTCTTCTTTCTATTTCTTTTTCCATGCAATCTTCTATTGATATTAGCTGCCCCAAGTATATGTATTCGAGAACATACTCTATTTGCTCATTGTTTACTTTTATGATTTTTGTTTGTGGAGAGTTTGACATAATTTTTGTTTTACTTAGATTCATTGTTAATCCTGCCTTTTCACTTTCATCTGCTAGTTCTTGTAGCATTGTTTCTAAGTTTCTCGGGCTGTCAGAGAATATGATTAAGTCGTCTGCAAAACGTAGGTGGCTCAGGGTTTCGCCATTTATGTTCAGTCCCTTATTCATCCAATTTAGGTTCCTGAATATCATTTCTAAGACTGCGGAGAATAATTTAGGTGAGATAGGGTCCCCTTGACGTACTCCTCTCTTAATAGAAAACTCTTTGCCTATACTTTCTAGCTTTACTTGAGCAGTACTCTTTGTGTAAACCTTTTTTAATATTCGTATGTATTTTGTTGGTACACCCTGTACTTTTAGTGCATCCCAGATGAATTCATGCTCCAAAGTGTCGAAAGCTTTGTTGTAATCAACAAATCCCAGGTAGTAAGTCTTGTTGTATTCTTTATATTTTTGTAATATTTGTCTAATGGTATGAATATGGTCAACTGTTGAAAAATTTCGACGAAATCCAGCTTGTTCTTTGGGCTGATTTTCTTCAAGAGTATTGGTAATTCTTGATAATATAATTTTTGAAAATACCTTGTAAACATTAGACATCAAGCTAATTGGCCTGTAGTTTGATATATATCCTTTGTCACCTTTTTTATGTAGAAGTATGATTGTTGATTTTGTCCAATCTTCAGGAATCTCCTCCGTTTCAATAATTTCGTTAAATATGTCTGTAAGCTTTGGAGCAATCACTGGTAATGTAATTTTCAGTAGTTCATTAGTCACAAGGTCTGATCCAGGATCTTTGTCATTTTTTTGTGTACTAATTGCTTTTATGGTTTCTTCTTTTAGTATTTCAGGTATTTCCAAATCATCAGTTGGTGTATCATATTGTTTTGTAATTTGTCCCACCTTTTTGGTCTCATATAAATTTTGATAAAATTCTGTAGCCGTTTTTAGGATTTCAGATCGATTTCCTGTAGTTATACCATTTTTCTTTTTCATACTTGGTATCCATTCTTTATTACAATTTAATTCTTTCAGTGCCTTTTTTATTCTACCTGTTTTTTCTATATAGCTCTTCATAGTTGCCAACCGTTTTGTTTGTCTTTCTTTCCGTAGTTGTTCACTAATCATTTTGCTTATCTCTGTTATTTTTCTACGGATATCTTTAGTTTTCTCTTCTTTTAGTAGTTCTTTGCGTTCTTTTATTAGTTGTTTACTTTTCAGTGATATTTCTTTCCTGTTGTTTGTATTTGTTTTCCTACAGCTTTTAATTGGTGTAGTAATTTATTGTATTTTTCTTGTGTTGAGATGTGCTTTTCCTTATTTATTGAAAGTTGGAGATTGTTAAGGTGATTCGATTTCCATACGTTTGTATTTTCCCAAATATGAGCGATGTGGACATAATTTAACAAATAAATAACTGTTTTTGGCTTTGTTATTCGTCATTATTTGCGGCAAATTGTGTTTGATTCATGAAAACACTCGGAATAATTAGAAATAACGTGAAAATTTTAGGCCATTTCTATCAATGCGTGAGTGAACACGGATAGTGTCGTACGCCCGCTTACTTGAACATGTGAGTGTGATGGCGGCGACGGAATCGCCATCTGTGTGCTATCTAAAGAATCATCTAATAATACCATAGTCTACCGTTCTCAAAGGGTTTTTCCATCGTCCAAGTATTTATTCCTATCTATTTTTGCTGCATGTCAAATAAGATCTAGGAAGCCTACGTTCCGTTTCCATGACAACAATAAATGACACTATGTAAACAGATAAAATGTTTGCTTATAGATACCAGTTTAGAGAGTTTTACGCTGGGGCCACACTACCTTACCGTCTACCGGGCTGTTACCGCAATAATTATGACATTAAATTACCGTTTAATTACTGCATGACCTGGTGTGGTTACACTAGAGTTTACCTAGATATGTCAATAAATAAGGCGGTAAAAATATCACGTGCGTCGCCGGTGAGCTCATATTGCACACTGGACAAACGGTAGTGGCCACAAACGCATTAATTACTGCGGTAATCTTCTTTGATGTGCGAAAAAAGACCGCCGCCGGAGCTATTGTCTACCGCCATTTGCCATATTGATTGGCATTGTAAAATTATGACCATAAATCGTGGTTACACCTAGGTGTTGTATAAGTTATAATTAAAATAATAATTAAAATAATTATCGGCATATCACGGTAGTGTGGCCCCAGCATCAGACGTGTCAGATTGTATGCAAAGCATTTCGATCATTCATCAGCGACAACCGATGTGGCGCAGTGGGCGAAGGTCCGCCTGCGACCGTTTGTGGGTTCGATTCCCGTGTCGGAAAAAATTGTGTACGATCTACAGAAATTGAACATGAAATTGTTCCGTTGGTCTGGGTGTTTACTATGTATTTATAAAAAAAATATCTATCTATGTAATGTATTGTATTAAGTTTATCAGTCAACTAGTACCCATAATACGAGCTTTGCTCACCTTGGGGCTAGATGATGCTGTGTGGACTGTCCGGAATTATATATATATTTTTTTTATTGGACTAATCGTAACTTTTTACAGAGAGCCAAAACAAAATTTTGAACATGATTTTTTTGAAAAGTTAAAGTTTTTCTTTTTTAATATTAAAACATCATTGTTTTCGTAATTTTTTGCTCTATTTTTTAAAATAATGGTCGCTGTTATAGCTATCACCCAACTTGATAAAAACTACAAAAGCCCATTTTGCATTAAAATTTTGAAGCAAAGTTAAGATAATTATCCCAATAAAAAGAAATAAATATTTAAATTAAACTAGCTTTATGAAATGTTCTCAAAAGAAAATATACTTTATCAGAAATAAAACCATTTTCTAAATTTTTGAAATGTGGCCGTTTTGCATTCAATGAGCGATTTGTAAAAATGCCTGAACTTAGCTGGCGTTAGAGCTAAAATAAAATAAAAATCAGTTGGTGTTGATAGTACATAATTGTTTCTTTTTATTTTTGTCATACCGTTAGAAACGAGGTCAGGACCCTTTGTGGGATGTACCTACGCAGAACAGTCTACCAAAGTTTTATATAACAATCAAATAGACTTAGGAAGGCTTACAATAAGTAATTTATGACAAATATGAATTTGTTTGTACTAGGTCTATGACATTGTTCAAAATATAAAGAATAAAAATGATAAAAATCAAAAATTTTCGTTGTGTTGAAGGGATTCGAGCCCGTACTAACGGGATGTATCAAAATTTTGTGGATATTTCATTTTCAAAAAGCAAAAAGTAAATTAAATTTTCGGTGGTTTCGAACCCAGGTACGACTATACATCGTCGCATCCACCCGACTGTTCAAACCGCTAGTCCAAAGTGAGTTATTGAAATACTGTGAAAATTTGTATTACTTTTAATCTTTTATAAGTGGTCGTAAAATCGGAGCTAAAATACCTAAGTACACAAAGAACAGAGTCAAAAAAAGTGGAGACTTCCTTACGCTAATAATTTTAATGTAATTTTATTATAAAATTGGAACAACTTTCACAGTGAGTACATTTAAAATTAATGATTGTTATTTTGAACTTATTCAATTTATTTGTCAATTCCAATGATTTAACGAAATTAATAAATAGCATGAAAAGTATTTTTTTTTACCTATGATTTGTAAGATATTCTTTAGCTAATAAGCTACTTTGTAAATAACATTACCCTCTGCGCCTTTTTTCTTAAATTGTTCAAAACGATAAAAGAAAATTACCTCCAATTTTTTTTTTTAAATGTAAATAGAGCCTGTTTTTATTCTTAAAAAAAAACAAGAGTCGAAAATTAGTTCGTTAACTAGTGGTTTTATTGAATTAATTTTAGATGTAATTTAGTAATGTCCCGAAAACGGAAATATTGGTCCGAAAAATATTTAGTCCTAAGGCGTCTCCAATTATCTCTGTTATTTTTCGAACAGTAGTTATTTTAGTTCCACTGAATTTATAGGGTTTGCCTGTGTGAGTGACTCGTAGCGGCCGATCACTCACACAGGCAAGATCTTTTTTTGTGTGAGTGACTCGTAGCGGCCGATCACTCACACAGGCAAGATCTTTTTTGCTCTTCCCAAATACAAGCTCCCTAAATGCTTTCAACACTTGAAAAATTGCTTGGTACATAAAAAACAACATACCATTTGCGGCAAATACATTACCATTAAACAATTATGAACAATTTAATTAGAAAATAGTGAAAAACATCAAAATTGAAAATCATCGCCATCTAGTAGCGGAGCTATGCTTAGTCCTGGACGCGAAATCACCTTAAGCAGTAATTGTGTTTCGCCTATGTAATGAATAACTGGATATTTATTGTGAAGTGGTCTTGTTCTTTTGTGTTCTGTTACTGTCAATTTAGCCCGTACCATTCTGTGGTCTGTGTTGAAATTTAGATTATGTATAACAGATACATATTTGAAAAATTTCTTGTTGTTCGACATTATAAAGTCAATTTCGTTTTTATAAAGTCCATTAGGTGAAGTCCATGTCCATTTATCTGTGATTTTCTTTTTATAAAAACTGTTAAGGATACTTAATTTATTTTGTAGTGAAAAATTTACCAATCTTGTGCCATTTTTGCTTCTTGTTCCGAACCCGTGGTTTCCTATAATATGTTCTTCTCCCTTATGTTGTGTTCCTATTTGACCATTAAAGTCGCCCATCACTATGACATTTTATGTGCGGTTTCGATAGTTTTTTAGAGGTCTTCATAAAATTTTTCAATTTTTATTATGTCTTCCTTTCTGTTAGATTCCGTTGGTGAATACGCCTGGATAATGGACCATTTTCCTTCTTTCTCCCCATTTAGATTGATGTTAAGAATTGCAATGCGTTCAGAGATTCCCCTTAATTCTTCTATGTTGTTTACTAGATTTCTTTTGACCATAAATCCGACTCCATACAGACCCGGTGTTTCCCCTTTGTAATGCAGTACATATTTTCCATGGTCTTCTATATATTCTCCAAATTTTCTTGTTTCACTGATTCCTATAATGTCCCATTTAATTTCTTCTATGGCTATTTCAAGTTCTTGCAATTTTTCAGGAGTTCTAAGAGATCTACAGTTTATTGTTGCTATATGAATATCATTTAATTTTCTTTTCCTTATTGAGTTTGAGTTATTTATTACCTTTAGAGGGTCGTGGTCATTTTCCCCCACGAGGACCAGTCGGCTTGGGGGAGGGTTTTGTATATTTGTTGTGTGATTTTGTTTTTTCTTATTCAGTTTTTGATTTCGTTTTCCGGTTGATTTTTGTTATTGTTTCTTGTCCATTGAAGTAGTTGTAAGTGAATTCGAACGCCCTCTCATCAAGTCAAATGCATTTGTTCTATTATTCTTTGACAATGATGTTTGTTGTTTTTTTGGCTGTGAATCGGTCAGCGGAGAAACCGAAAGTTCCCTTTTTCTACTGTCTTTGGTGTTTATATTTTCTTTTATAATAAGTTTGTCATATTTTAAGAAGGCAAAGTTGCCTTTCTTTCTTTCTTCCATCAATTGGGGTAGTAGTGTCTTTCTTTTTTCGAGGATTTCTTTAGAATAATCTTCCGCAATGTAGATTTCCGTTGATTTTTTCTTGTTTTTCAAGAATTCCTTCTTTTTCCATTCACAATTGAAGGACAAAAGTATAGGTCTCGGTTTGTCGCCTTTGTTCGGTTTTCCAATGCGGTAGATTTGGTTAATATCGTAATTGTTCATTGTGAAAGAAAACTCGCTATGAAATTTAACTTTAATTTTGTTTATCAGTTCTGTCGTGCTTTTTTCTCCTTCTTGAAAACCATAGACTATTATATTATTACGTTTCTTGTCCCTTTCCAAAGACTCCATCTTTTTTTCCAAATTTTCTACTTTCAGTTTTAAATTTTTATTTTCCTGTATTATTGGTTTTAATTTTTCTTCTATTTTGTCCAATATGTTGTTAGTGATAGAGTCAGCTTGGGTTTGCATCTCGATTTTCATTTTGTTAAAGAGGAGCTGGAATTGATCCTCCATTTTTCTGTGCGTAATGGAGCGTTGTTTGGTAGAAGTTGGTAGATTTTTAAATATTTTTTATTAGTGGCAGCACTGACACAGGAAGTCGAGGGCAGATGCTAGTATAGTATAAATTGTGTTCGTCCTATCAGACAGTGTTGAAAAAAACATTATTTCCTTTTATTTTTAACTATAATACTGTATATATTACGCAAATAAATCGACATTAATTCAATTTTTTTTCGCATTGTGATAACGTATAAAAAGTTGAGCACCTCCTTTCTTGAAGACAGTTGAGAATAATGAATGAATGAATTAACTAAATTTGTTTTAATTAGAGAAAAACAAAATACTTTACTAACGAAAATTACAAGCTAGGAATAGAAAAAATAAAACTAGTATTTACAATTGAAACCATTGAGCTAACTGCAGAATAATAATTAATTAATTTTAATTAGATGATAAAGAACGAACCTAAGTCACGGTGCCCTGACTTTTGTGAGATGTTGGGAATAAATTATTCTACGTTGGGAATGGGAATTACTCCAAAAAAACATTCTAAGGCTGTGTCCCCAGTGGGTAAACAGTGAGTGGCCGACTGAGTGAGCCGCAAATTTGTGGTGAACAGCTACAAACTCAGATCAGTTGGCGTGCGTATCGCAAGTTGGAACCTGCGAGTCAGCCGCTTACTGAGACAGTTGGCGCACGTATCGCTACAAACTGCATGCAAACTGCGTACAGTGAGCGCAAACTAGCAAACTGTGAACACTCAATTTAAAATATATGGAAGGGTGTACTGAACTGATATGCCGCAAACTCAGTCGGCCGCTCACTGTTTACCTACTGGGGACACAGCCTTATTTTAATACAACGAACTCAACATAACACTATATTATTATAACAGATATAAAAAGAAAGATTTGAGACATAACTTTGAGCTTTGAGCTTTATTAAAATATCGAAGGGAAATTACACAGTAGGGCTGGTCCACCAGTTTAAAGTCGCTCAGCGAGTTTTTCTGAAGGACAGGATTCGTAACGAATACATCCGACAGGGAACTAAAGTTATCGACATAGCTCAATGAATTAGGTTTAAAGAATTTTATTCTCATAAGATTACAATTCACTTTAAATGAAAACTTATTAAGTAATCTAATAAAACAAATGAAAAAAATAATGCTGGACGGACAATCCACACAACATCTAGTCCCAAAGTAAGCTTCTCAAAGCTTGTGATATAGGTACTAGATAACTGATATATTTAAAACATTATATACATAGATAGATATTTTTTATTATACATAGAAAACACTCAGACCAAAAATTTCTGCAGATCGTACACAAATTTGTTCAAAAGCGGGAATCGAACCCGCAACATCCTGCGTCGCAGGCAGACCTTCGCCCACCGTGCCACATCGGTCGTCGTAATTACACTATTTTAGTTGCGCATGTGAGCATTGACATTGGACATATTATATGCAATATGGATAGGTACTAGAATATAATAAGCCAGGTTTAATTCCCACCCCGGGATAAATGTTTATACGATGCTAGCGACCCGCTCCGACTTCGCTCGGTTTTATTATACGTATAAACCTTTCTCTTGAATCACTCTAAATCATCTCTAGAAATATCTAACCTCTTGAATCATCTATTAAAAAAACCGCATCAAAATCCGTTGCGTAGTTTTAAAGATTTAAGCATACATAGGGATATAGGGACAGAGATAGCCACTTTGTTTTAGTATACTACTAGCGGCCCGCCCCGGCTTTGCACAGTTTTATTATACTTATAAACCTTCCTCTTGAATCAGTCTATGTATTAAAAAAACCGCATCAAAATCCGTTTGGTAGTTTTAAAGATTTAAGCATTCAAAGGGACATAAGGATATAGGGACAGAAAAAGCGACTTCGTTTTATACTCTGTAGTGATGTAGTGAGTAGTGATGCAGGTATTTGTTTCGGGTTTTCTGAATGGTTTGTCTTTGTTCCTGTTATAGACAAATATCTATCTATGTAATGTATTGTTTTAAGTGGATCAATTATTTAGTTCCCACTAAACAAGTTCTGCTTAGCTTGGGGCTTGATACCGTATGGATTTGTCAAAGTTCAAAGTTCAATGAAATTCATCAAACTTCAGTAAATAAATGTAACTATAAGCCTTATAACTTTCAAATTTACAAGCCACAACAATGAGATTAAAACCGTAGAGGGGTTACGGTTACGGTTAAACAATAAACTCAAACATGAAAGTGATATAGCATATTTTGCTTTGAAGTCCTGAGTTTGAATTATTTGTAATGAGTTCCTGAAATATAATATGAACTGTTAATTTTAAAATGTGTGGCTGTGCTCACATTAAGTTATTTTTCATATCAATGAATAATAAATTTTTAGGTTGTTTGACATAATTTATTTTCATTTATGACATTTTAATAATCCATTTTTATTTGTCAGTAGATAAATTTTTGTTTTGTGCGAATGTTATGTCTCATATTTTTCATTTTGTTTACGATTTTAGGACACTTCTATTATACGTGTAAAATATAATGAAATTTCTGAGATGTAACCTTATTATTGTTAACTAGAAAAAACTTGTACATAGGTACATACATACTTTTTAAAACATTTCTTTCATGCTGTTTAAAAAATATAAGTTGTGAATGCTTTTCTGCCTATTTAATATATAAAATTTATCGCGTAGACAACGGAAAGGTTAAAATGCTCATGACTTCTATCGCTCTAGAAGTCAAAATTGACCCTAAAAGATTTCTATATGCCATATTTCTTTCCAGATGTCACTTTTGTGAAAAAGAATAATAATTCAGTATTTATCAAAAGCTTTTTTCGCACTCAGCGGATTCGAAGCCAACAAATAATTCATCTGTACAAAAGATTTCAAACTTTTACGAAATATTATTTATTGCTGACAGACTTCCACTGGTATTGTGAAAGTCAAAAGAAATACTTTTTTCGTTGGTACCATAGTAATATCTCGCTGTCACTTCTCAAGATCTAGTTGCCTTCAATACCAGATGCTTCGATTCGTTATTTTGTATTATTCCCAACCTCCCATGAAAGACTTGGATATTCCAAACGACTCACGTCATCATCCTACTACTACATACCTCTTCTGCAGGATATAGGTCCTTTCCAAGGTCTTGTAAAAAAGGTTTTATAAGCCTTGTAATGTCTTGCTCCTTTTTTATATGTCTATTCAACTTGGAATAGCAATACCAGGGTAAATTAATACCTTATTACTAACGAAAACTACAATCAAGGAAGGCAAGCTAAGCTGAGCTTGTGTTAAAGATTCTAAATAAATTATGATACAGTAAATATTTTTTTACTCTAATACTAAAACACGTGGAATATAATTCTGCACATCCATCGTGCATTTGTCGGGAGGTGGGAATCGAACCCAAAACCTCGTGCATCGCAGGTGAACTTTTGCCCGCTTTGCCAACGCTTATAATATAAAAGCAGTCCTAGCGATTACCTATTACAATAACTTTCAATTTATTTCAAGAAAAGATTTATTATTATATGAGATTCGAATAATTTGGACAACTTTTAATCCGAACGAATTTTCGGTCATCGACTCTAAACTATAGTTAAGAGCAAAATCCTTGCACTTTTATGAAAATCATAATTCCACGTAGCTCCTAATCTAATAATGTTTAAAAGCCATTGCCCTATCATTATTATTATTTCAGTCACGTAAATATCTTTTGAGTTATGACAGGCTTTATTAGGATTCTAGAGTGAATGGCCAGTCTTAAATGTCTGTAATAGAAATGCAAACAATAGTTATGATGTAATACGAAAAAGGTTGTGGATTCAAATTTTAATCTAAAGCTGAAATTTCGAGGTTAGGTAGCTTTTACTATGCAGACCCATTAAGAAAAGTTTTTTGGGAATTCGATAGATGGTTTTAGTTTATTTTTGTGTTTTATTGGACCTCTCTGGCGCGGTGGACAAAGGTCCGCCTGCGACGCAGGAGGTTGCGGTTTCGACTTCCGTTCCGTACGTTTGTCTTATACATCGATTACTTCTTGTCCATCCAAGGTTGCCTGAAAGAGATCGCTTTTAACGATAAGGCCGCCCATTGTACATTACTATTACTGTATTTATTTTTGTTTCTTTTTGTAATTTTTTCTGTTTATTTGGTGTGCAATAAAGTATTATTGTATTGTATTGTATTGTTTGACCTCTAGACCTCCATCGATTTGCAGATGTTTCTTCCGGTTTTATTTGTATTGGAAAATATTTACTTATGGAAAAACGCATAATGGACTAAATAATGCGGAAATTAGTTTACGTAAACCTAAATATCTATTGAAAAGTATTGTATAATGAGTGTCAGAATATAGAGTCCTATTTTAAACCAACTACCAAAAATGGAGAATCTGTCAATTCATTGTAATTTTGTGTTTGTCCAGTCGCTTTCTCTGTCCCTATATCCCTTTGTATGCTGAAATCTTTAAAACTACGCAACGGATTTTGAAGCGGTTTTTTAATAGATAGAGTGATTCAAGAAGAAGGTTTATACTTATTACAAAACAAACCTAGTTAGATTTCATCTATTGTATAGACATATATTAATATATACATATATATTTTCACTTTAGCATAATTTACAACCCAGATTATCTGATTAAACTAAATAAATAGGTTTTTACCCTGGTTAATATAATTTACCACGACCACGAATTTCTAAATAAGCATGAAATTCAATTTAAACTTGGAAGATTGGATCCGCTTTATTCGAGAAATAATTTACGCAATCTAGATTTGTTGGATTTCTAGATAAGTTTATCTGAGGCTTATCTTAGGCATCTAATGGGCCCAAAAAGGCTTAAAGTTAAACCATTTGATGCAGTAACAGTTTGGCTACTTACGATTAGGGTAATCGTGACATTAGCTAGTTTATTGCCAGCTTTCTCGGCTATTACGTAAAAGGTTGTAGCCTATTGTAGCCTCCTTGGGTTAAATGTCCGAAAATGTATTCTGAAAAGTGATATCATTATCATCATCAACCTATATTAATTCACCACTGGACATAAGGACTCCCACTATGAGACAAAATAAAACTACTAAGTACAGATAAATTAAAAAAGCTTATGCTCACGTTAAGTTTGTTAAGTGTAACAAACAAAACAGGTGATTTTTGGAAATGACTTACTACTGCTTGCTGTGGGCGGGAGCGCATTCTAACCGTCTGAAAGTATTGTTTTTTCCTCATTTTTGCGCCATAAGGGTTCTGGCCGAAAAGGTTGAAGTTCCGGCGATTCAAGGGCCGCCTATCACTTGATGTCTCGCGCCGATACACGCCGGCGACCACGCGTGCACATTAGTCATCAAGTCAAGTTTTATACTATGTTATTATGTAATTTAGTTTTAAGGTATACTAGCGACTTTCCCCGGCTTCGCACGGTTTTATTATACGTATAAACCTTCCTCCTGAATCACTATCTATTAAAAAAACCGCATCAAAATCCGTTGCGTAGTTTTAAAGATTTAAGCATACAAAGGGACATAGGGATATAGGAACATAGAGACAGAAAAAGCCACTTTGTTTGTTAGTTTGATAGTGATATCTATTATGTGATATGGACCGTAGAATAAGTTACATAAGATCTGTCTACTTGCTCTAATGTTATCCGAAATAAAGGACTTTATTAATTATTATTAAAGCGATGTTTTCCACCACCAGATGCTTTAGTTTTAAGATATATTTTAATATAGACCGTAGAATAAGTTACATAAGATCTGTCTACTTGTTCTAATGTTGTCCGAAATAAATGACTTTATTAATTAATATTATTATTAAAGCGATGTTTTCCACCACCAGATGCTGGTCTCCGAGGCGAGGTAGAGACGCGAGGGCGCGGTACGGAGCCAGCGTTCCTCCACGAGCTCCATTCCACGCTGGCACCCGCCGCGCCCGATCACACCTGGCAACACACTATCACGCTTGTGCTCAAAGGTAACTTGAATAATAAACTATACCTTCAAATTAAAATAGTAAATAATGCTGGGCCCGCATTCCACTAAATAAATCGCTTCACCATTTAAATAGTATCGTGTCAAAATGACAGTGTTAAACTCTTTTTCGCATTCTACTAACACAAACTTTTTGAGGTTGATTCATAGCTGAGACGATTACCTTTATAAACCGATTTGACATTCTAGTTATGAAAGTCTCTTCAAGCGCAAAAAATATTAGAATACCAAATGCATTTGGTATTCTAATATTTTTTGCACATTAGTGGAATTTGGCCCCTGGACAATTTACACAGCGTTATTTATCCCCAAGCTAAGCAGAGCTTCTTGTTAAGGGTACTTGATGTCGTATATGTACTTAAGACAAAAAACACCCTAGACGAATATCTGGAGATCGTATATACAAACTTTTATCCTGAGTCGAGAATCATAGTAGAACTAGATTTATCCAGATGTAAGTTAAGTTGCAGTAAAGGGGTTCATGTTTGGTACCCTGAAACAACAAAAACTTAAATCACAATAGGCAAATCTTTTGTATTTTATATATTTTAAGGTCATGCAAATAAAATAAAATTCATGTAATTTTTCTGTCATTTGAGATGAATTCCTCATTATAATGAGGAAAGAATTATTTGTTATGAAACCATATACATACACATGTTTATGTAGAGGAACATACTAAAGTATTTCTTTCTTTCCAGGGCTAGTCTTCTCGACAATAATCCTGGGAGCACTCTTCGGCAACGCCCTCGTCATCATATCAGTCCACCGACACAGAAAACTTCGAGTCCTCACAAACTACTACGTCGTCAGCCTAGCCGTGGCTGACATGCTAGTAGCCCTATGTGCTATGACCTTTAACGCCAGCGCTGAACTAACAGGCGCCTGGCTCTTCGGACCTTTAGTCTGCGATATCTTCAACTCCCTAGACGTTTACTTCTCCAGTGCGTCTATTCTTCATCTGTGCTGCATTTCGGTAGACCGCTACTACGCTATAGTCAGGCCTTTGGAGTATCCAGTGACTATGACTCATAGGACAGTCTGCTTCATGCTCGCGAACGTCTGGCTTTGGCCGGCCTTCATCAGCTTCGTACCAATCTTCATGGGATGGTACACAACAGAAGCACACAGACAATTCAGAAGAGACAACCCAGACGAATGCAGTTTCCAAGCCAACATGGTCTATGCAATCATATCATCCAGTGTCTCCTTCTGGATACCAAGTCTAGTCATGATTTCCATGTACTGTAAGATATTTAGAGAAGCGATCAGGCAAAGAGAAGCTTTGACACGCACGTCATCTAATATCCTCCTTAACTCTGTCCACATAAAGCACACTTCTCATTCTGCTCATCACTCGCACTACCTTCATCCTGACAGAAGGCCATCAGATATAAGTCCTAACTACAGCACGTTTACTGAAGTAGGGCCAGAGGAGACAGAATTTGGTCCTGAAGCGATGACGCTAGGAGATATATGCCCGAGTAAAGAAGCTAGTCCGAGAAAGTCTGGGAACGAGAGGGCTGTGAGCTGTGATACGACGTCTTCTGGGTATTTCTCTGGAGGATCGAATAAGAGGGAGAGATCTTCGAGTGGCCAGCCGCCGTATGGATGGAGACCAAGCTGCTCGTCTGCGGTGGCGTCCAGGGATCTGGCAAAAGCTGCTACGGAGCTGAATGCACAAGGTAAGAAATGCTGATTTTGTATCCCTCTATTGTTTCTCTTTATCTCTTAATATCTCTATATGTTGTTCCAATTCATCACCATCGTTTTGTTTTGTTTCACTTCATTTATTAAGGTTTGTCTGATAACTTTGTCAACATTTTTCAACGCATCAACAAACACGTTTCCCATGGATTATATAAAGAATCATCTTTGCTTCTCTTTCTAACGAATTTTTAGCCAGGCCTCGCCATTGGCGAAGCTAAAAACATTGCCTTACAAGTTCTGTTTACATAATATGTTTATGTATCTGCTGCTTATATAATATATTATACTTACCAGCAGTAAACCACAAGCCAGTTATGTTAATATTTTATCAAAACTTTGTATAGCATCTGCTCAACATAAGGTACTATACGAGCAAAGTTTTTAGTACCTACCAGAGTCTATGCTCCGTGTGCTTGTTGTTCTTTTATGAAAATAATTAAACATTGTTCTAGATTCTGAAAATATTTGTGAACTACAGATTTATAAGAAAATGAACTTAATCTGTTATAATCAGAAATAACAATTTGAATGGTCATTTTACAAGACGGACAGTAATAATTTTGTCGTAATAATCTAATAAAACAAATTTGGGAGGTACTTGTTATAAGCATTGTTGTTGCAGCAAAACCTTTGTGGATTTTTCAGGAAACTACTATTTTTGAAATTCTGACGAATTGAAATAAATTGAGATCATTTTATATTTAAAAAACAGTCAAAAATTCGTCATTTGAGATGCGCTTCTAAGTTGCGTTACGGCCGACGTATTTACTACATTACAAAAATTAAAACCTAATTCAACTACATACTCACTGTTTTTTAAGAAAGCTAGAAAAAAATATCCATAATATTAACATGAAATACATGTTACAATGTTTACGTATTTACATTACTAGAAGAAAAATATGAGAATAACTATCTATCTATCTATACTTATAATAAAACTGTAACAGGTCCAAATCTGTACATTGAAGATATTTTGAAATTTTTTTTTTGGAGCGCACTCTATTATCGATACTCAAGCCAAAACTGTATTTTTTTCATTCATATCTGTCTGTCTGTCTGTCTGTATGTCTGTCTGTATCGTAAACGTGCATCACGCCGAAACTACTTGATGGATTGAAATGAAACTCGGCATAATTATAGGTCATACTACGAGGAAGGACATAGGATACTTTTTATCTCGGAATTTAGTAAGATTCTCATGGGAGAGGGTATGAAAGTAAAATTACTTTACCGCGCATCACGCCGAAACTGCTGAATGAGTTGGAATGAAACTCGGGACGATTTGAGTTCATACTACATGGAAGGACATGGGATACTTTTTATCCCGGAATTCGGTAAGGTTCCCCTGGGAGAGAGGGTGAAAGTAAATTCTTTAAACACGCATCACGACGGAAGTGAATGAATTCCAATGGAACTCGGGACAATTGGACATGGGATACATTTAATCCCGGAATTCAGTTTGGTTCCCCTGGGCTATACGGGTTTTCAAAAAACACACGCGTCGTTCAGATGCTGTGAGAAATTTTTGAAAACCCGTATAGCCCAGGGGAACCAAACTGAATTGAACTGATAAACGCGAAAGTTTGTAAGTATGAATGGATAGATGAATGGATAGATTGATAGATGGATGGATGTTACTCTTTCACGCAAAAACTGCTGAACGGATCTGGATGAAATGTGGCACAGAGATAGATTATAAGCTGGAATAACACATAGGCTTTATTTATGGCATTTATTTATTTTATCCCGAAAATCCCACGGGAAAGGGAATTACGCAAGTAAAATCGCAAGTACTCGAAATACTAATCATGCGCAGACGAAGTCGCGGGCACCAGCTAGTACAGAATAAAATTATTTACACAAGGGGCCAAAAACGTCTTTGTTCCATTATTATGTCGCTACAAGCCACAGCTAGTAGCTGCGCTGAATTTCAGACAGGGCCTGGGATCATGGCACAAAGGTGGCATAACATTATACTTACATAAAATACATAAAGATACAAGAGTAAGTATTAAAGTTACAGAACATGAGAGAAGAGTGGAATATTTAAATTAAGTAAAAACAAACACGTAAAGAACAGAACTTGCAGGCGTGGAGCGCGCGCCGCCGGCTAGTAGTGGTAAAAAATGTTATAGATAACTTTTTTTAATCTGTGATACAGCCTGGGTTTTGTTTGCAAATAGAGTTGTAAATTCTGATGTGTACTTTGATAAATACACTTACTTACGTGATGCCTATTGCCAATCCTGATAATTATTTTTATTACAGCTATGATAAAGTTTCCTATTATATTCTACTGATATTACAAACTGTTATGTGTTAGTGGAAAAATAAATAATAATAATAATATGTTTTATGAAAGATAAATGATGATTTACAATAGTAGTAATAGTAATAATTTGTGAAAAAAATTAACAAGGCGGACCCTGGGATAGTTTTTCATATAGTAACGTACTCAAAAATCATCAAAATAGGACAAATAACAAACTTAAATAAAAGCACTGAATGTTGTCGACTTGTTTTGAAGTCTGTTCCAATATAATTAAATTAAAAACCTCCTTCTTGAAGTAAGTTAAGCTTGCTCGTTAACCGTCGAGATCTTCGAAACGAAAATACACTCGGTTTTATTAACTTTCGATGTATCTATCTACTAATTATAATCAGAAAACTTCCAGCGCCAACAGATTAGCTTCCGAAGAAATAACAAAGACGTGTGAATAATTTAACACGCTAAACTTTTGTTGGTTATTATATTTCAGGTATCTAGTTACTTCGTTTTCAACGGCTACAATATGGTCACGAAAAAGAAACTTGAAAAGAACTTAATCTACTATCGAAAGTCATTAACTTTGACCTTTCCTTTCAAGACAATAGTATTAACTTTAATATAGGCATTTTCTGGGAAGGAAACTCATTTAAGGTCTCCACACACAGAAGCCGGAGGCAGAGCGGAGGCGAAGGCGTGCGAGTTGTATTCTATTAAATCATATGAAAGACGACACACACACTGGAGGCGGTGGCGGTGCGGTGCCATAGGAAAAACCGGCACGCCTTCGCGTCCGCTCCGCGTCCGGCTTCTGTGTGTGGAGACTTTTAAATGGATATTTTGAAAAGTTGTCGCATTATTTGGGTCTCAATGTGTGAGTAGTATTCAAATTCAGAATACATAAAGATTTCGCATTGCTCGAACTATTGAGTGGAACTAATCCGGGTTAGTTCCAGTAAATGCCCAATTTCTTCGCAGAGAATGCTTAGGAATATTTAAATTTGTTAAAGTACACAAATGTTTTTCAATTTTCTACCAATGCAAGCAAAAACAGTCAAATCATGATGTTACCATGGTAAAATCGAATAAGAAATGCTAGAGCGAGATAGTAAATGCTTGAGCAATACTGACTAATATTTACTTACCGCAAATGAATGTTCTCACGAGTAAACTTTTTTATATATTATCAGTTTATTAGCATAGAAAATTTATTATAACAAAAACAACACGACTTATTACAGCTAGTATTTACCAATTTACATTTATAACAAACTCCTAAAATCTAAACCGGCACCAGAAGGCAAAGTGCCCTTATTATAAGAGTAAAAAAACTAAAAATACTTTTAGTAATTTTTCGTATCGTTGTTTTTTCTGTCATAATAATTATAGTTTGTTCAAATCGATTTGATCGCTGGTCAAATTATGAAGCTGTATAAGAATGTAATAGTTTTTTTATCATAACAGAGGTACGTTCAGTAGACGTATGATAAGTGAAATGATGGGGACAAATCGGCTGTCCCAAACCAAAACCTAGTAAGAGCCATTTTGAAAAAATTACAGGAGAAGCAAAACAAACTTTTTTACGTGCCTCTTCAATAGTATGAAAGTTGATGAACTATTTGTTCGTGATTAAAGGGTAAAAATTTGTTTTTTACAAGCAGAAAGTATTAAAATCGAAAAACTGTAGCTCATACACGTTTTATGAGACTTACTACATAAATATTTTCAGACGATTAATCAAGAAACAAAATCAAAAACCTAGTATAGTACTCTTACTAGACATTTAAGTTGGAAGATTGGAATAGTTGAATTAGTGTTCGTCACGTTTCGTTCGTAAAAACCTAGTAAATGTTTTATTTAAATTTGGCTCACCTGACTTGGCTTGATTTGACATAAAATAATAAGTAAATAATACAAAAAATTTATCAAAAAAGACATTTATTAAAAACCAATGGCAATTGTGTCCTATTTGATTGTTCTAAGTATCTCGTCCGAATGAAAACTAGACCTTGGAGGAGTTGTCCTCTTCACTTTTAGATTGGGGTACAACTCGTCCGAGTCCCAAATCTGATTTCCTTAGATTTGGACCAATTGTACACTAAACCAAAAGTGAAGTGGACAACTCGTCCGAGAGAAGATCGTTCGTCGGTTTCTTATGGTTTTTTTTTTAATATACAACCATTTTAAATGATATATCCAACAGCCTCCGCTTTTTGAAAGCATAAGTTGGAAAGATCTATAATATCGCGAAATAAGCTATTAAACTAGAAATTGTAATATCTTGGTAAATACCGATCGTAGAGCACCAGTTCGTTCAGGTTAATCTGAAAAGGGTGATTGAAGTTTGTGATGGGATTTTAGGGGGACCCCCCTTAACCACGCCCACTACGAATCGAGTTGTTGTGTTTTGTGTGAGCATTTTTGATATTGTAGGTACAATTATAACATTGTTTTCCAATTTGAAAACTTAGTAATAGCCAATCCCAAATTGAAAAACCTAGTAAGTAGTAATTCCAAACTCAAACACCTAGTATGAGCACCATTTACGAGGTATTTGGATTTGGAAATGTTACATGCTAGGATTTTGATTTTGTTTTGCAGTGTAGCAAGTGGAGTTACTAGGATTAGTGGGTCACGTATCTTTGATTCTAAATGAGATAGAAATACGGGTGTTTTTGCATTACGTGCGGCTCAACATTCAAGAAACGGACGATGAAAAAAAGCGTTTTCGAAAAAAATGTCTCTTACTAGGTTTTGGTTTGGGACAGCCGAAATTCGTATAAAACTATTAAAAATTACTAAAACAATAACATATGATCACACAAAAATTATTAAAAGAAGAAAGAATAAGAATAAATTGCCTTGAAAAATGCTAAAGAATAAATAAATAAAAATACTGGACAATCCACACAGCACGATCTAGCCCCAAAGTAAGCTAGTCAAAGCTTGTGTTATTGGTACTAGATAACTGAAATTATAATTATTACCTACTTTTTAAAAATAGATTTTTGTTTATTTTATTTAAAAAACCACTAGACCAACGGAATGAAAAAAGAAGTAGCACGCTTCAAATTAGCAACGCTTCAATTCGTTAAATAATTCATCATCATCAGCCTATATGAACAAAGGCCTCCCCTAATGAGCGCCATAGCGCCCTGCCTTCAGGTTGACGCACCCAGCATCTGCCAACAGTCTTTCGCAAATCGTCATCCCACCTGGCCGGAGGGCGTCCTACACTACGTTTTCCAATTCACGGTCTCCACTTAAGAACACTTTTACCCCAACGGTTGTCGGTTCTTCGCGAGATATGGCCGGCCCACCAGCTTGCTTAAATAATTGAATCACGCTAACAAACGCGAAAGTTCCTTAATATAAAGTTTCAAAATAAGGACGTTTGGATTGTTTGAAAATCCTCTCTAATCCTTGTCAAACAAGTGTGGGCTGAGCTTGATTGCGATCATGTTTGTTTTGCTACAACTTGTGGGTTAAACCTTTAAGAAGAAACTCAAACAAAAGATTTAGGAATGGGTATTTTGTGACTACTTTTAATGGAGACCGAAAATATCGATGTTTTAGTTGTAATCGGAGACGGAAAACAAGACTGATTTAATACGAGTATGAGAAGTACTACATAGTATAAAACAAAGTCGCTTTCTTTAAAAATATTTTGAAGCGCTTTTTAATAGATAGAGTGATTCATGAAGGAGGTTTTTAAGTATAATAAAACCGTGCGAAGCCGGGGCGGGTCGCTAGTAATAAATAAAATATTTAAGGTAATTCAACTAGACTGAAATAAATACTTTTTACTAAGGGCTGTCAAATAAAAGTGGCATAGACTCGCTCGTGATTTCAAACCAACATATAAAAAAGCGTAGGTTTTCAATTCGATTGAATCAAAGCAACTATTATATCACTAACGCACTATAATTTAATAATCCCTAAATCAAATATTTATTTTCTCTCACAATAAAATCTTAATTTTCTTAATGTTTGTAACATCACAACTTTTTTCTAGGTGAGCTGATTTCGATTATTCTTTTATTATTTAAAGGCTGGTGCTTTTCGTTTGGTTGTATATAAATGTGATTAAGATTTGATAAGAAGTTTTTTATTTATCCTTAATAATAAGTGACTTGACAATTGAAGTCGGATAAGTATTGGTTTTATATAAAATAGGTATCAAATTATTTGACATGAAATCCCTTTGGCAAAGAGAGGAGAACCTCTCTTGAAAGATTCCCGCCATTCTATTGTCTTGATTCATTTCATTTTTTACTTCGTAGTTTTGTGAAGGTTTTCGTTGGCCCTTAACGAAAGTTTTCTTTGTAATAAATTATGCTAATCCCACAAATGCGCCCTCTTATAAAAAGCTTGTGCCTTTATCATATGACGGTCATTGGCAGAATTGCGTTAAACCAGACGCAGAGCCTTTCTACAAGAAGTTGAAGTTGATCTCCGCCATCCATTAAGTTCTTAAATAAGTACTATATAATTATTCTTCTAAATGCCTTCATCTTTATTTTTCAACTGACTTCGATTAAAGAGTTTTTTTTATGTTTTTCATCAGTAGTTTTTCCTGTTAAACCTAATGTAATGATTCTTATTTTATTTGAATCTTGCCATCAGGTAGTGGTTTCATGTATTACCTATCAACTTAGGTTCTGTAGTCTTTTCCGTATTCATTTAGTTCGCAGTTGCTAAGGCTGCAAAACTCAACGCTCGTTTATTTTCAGACTGGCCGTTTTTGTGTGGCTGATTTTATCATTGAATGTGTGTATTAGTTTTAATAAAAATAAATACATTTAAGTTCATAAAATTCGTCCTACTGATTGCAGTATCAAATAGATAAAAATCATAAAAGATAAGATTGAAGAAAATACTGGTCAGAAGCTACCATATGTATTGCGAACTATGCTAAAATTCAGGTAATTAAAGTATGTATATTAGTAAACTGTGCCTAGAACACATACCTATGCTCTATCCTAGCTTTACCCCTTTTCAGCTTAATAGATTCACAACCATTTCGTAGAATCTCTACTCGATACGTGGTTTATCGGATAACATTTCGTGGTGAAGACGCGGGTTCGGTCATATTATTCCAACTTCAATATCCAAAGTTACAAACCATTAAACTAATTCATTTGAAATGGTTATTGATACTGAAAACGTAATTTAACTGATAGTGATATTCAAATACTTCAAAGCCTTGTATATGAGGTAGTTATATGTAGGTAATGGACAAGGGTATGGGCAAACTTCGAGCGGGTTTTAAATCTGCGTATTTGCTGAGATTTGTTATTTTCAACTGATTTCAAAATGGAAATTCTCAGTTCGACTGTATTTTTTAATGTGTTACTATAATTCTGTTTTCTAGTTGAATCGATTTAATGATATTTTTTTTCATTCTTTTTAAATGTTCCTCTTCATGATTCTATGTTATTCTTTACATAATAACATAGAATAATATCAATGACTGTCCAATAGTTTTCTTTACTAATGACTTTATTAACAACGAAAATTACAATCAATGAATCGAAAAAATTACAACTGGTGTATACAAAACTTAGTTTTCTAATTATATGTATTATATTATACAGTCATTTATTGACTTTGACTACGTTGATAATGTTCTTATTTTTTTTTTCTTTAAAAGTATGAGCTTTGAGAATCTAGTCGATGTATCGTTTTTTAAAACATGCTACATTGTTAATTAAATGTTACAATGCTATTTCTATCCCTTGGGAACTGATTAATGGGATGAAAAATAGTTTATTTGTTATTTCAGGGTTATAACCAAGTCTATTCATTTCAGCCCAAAACGTTCAGTAGTTTTTGCATGAAAGAGGAACAAACATCCATCCATCCATAAAAATTTCGCTTTCATAATATTATGAAAGTTTTTTATAATAAGAATTTTTTCTCAACTCTCGCAGTACGGCGTCAACACTACGTCAAACTAAAGTGACATTTAATGACTTTGACATCGATAGTGGGTTTAACCTTGATGGAATATTTAAGTTCTTAACAAGGACTGCGATTATGTTTCCAAGTTTTCAGGGTTAAAGCTAAACGAGCGTGATTAACTATTCACGGAAATGGTTAAGTTCTGTTAAAATTTCCACGGTATTTTTATACTTTTAATATTTGTATTAATAATCAATAATTAGTAAGTATTTGCAATTGAAACAATTGAGCTACCTGCAGACTGTTGCCAACAGTATAGAGGTAGTAAGACTGATCCGTTTCAACAGTCATCGCGTCCCCAAGACGCCGACTGCATTGCCCCGTTTGTATGGCAATGCCGATTCGCTGCACCAGATAAATGTAATAGTATACTACATACTACATAAATAAGATAAGATAAGATAATTCTTTATTTGTAGCACAACAATGAAAATAAACTAAAATTAATAAACTAAAAATACCAACACCAATATTAACTAAATACCCACTTATTTACTATTTAATTAAAAGCTACAAAAAGGCGTCCGACTCAGCATGTGTTGTGATAGCTATGGATTATAGCTACCACAACGCTGATCTTCCGTCGGAACCAGTGCAACACGTCACGTACGGGAATCAAATAAATGTAATAGTATTAACTATAGTATTCAAAATACCCATCCTGCAGTAGGTTGTTTTTAACGTTTAAAAACAAAAAAAAATAACATTTAAATTTATTCATTATATCTACAACGATAGTAAAAAGGAATAAATAGCAGTATATAACCTAGACCAGCTGCTAAATTAATGTAAAAAAATATATATAAATAATGCTGGACAATTCAATATATATATGTAATACATCATCATATAGCCACAAGCTAAGCAGAGCTTGGTACTTAATAAACTATAAGCTACATAGATGGTTTTTATTAGACATAAATTCAATAGGAACATTCTGAATTATGTAGAAGCCCTCGAAAAATTACGAACATGATAATAATATCTTATTAAAAAGGTAATGTCTTTATTATTTCATGATAAGAGAAAATAATCATAAAAAGTCGATTTAGTTCTCACACAAAGAAGCTCCATATCGCAAAAAGATACGAATTTCAGTACGTTTGCAAAGTACGATTCTTTTGTACTCAAAATTGCTTTCACTTAGCCATATATAAGTATTTGCAGAGGTTCTAACAAAACCGTAAAATAAGCAGAGAAATGATTTTAACAAAATGCTGGGTATGCGGGCCTTATCTTAACGACTTCCAGTTTCAGAGCGTTCTGTTTGTTTAATTGAAATGTGGAACGCTTTTTATTATAAACGTATGTGTCGCTCAGTTCCACACCGACAATAGTATGTAATTATTTATAAGGCAAACATGTATTAGACACATAAGTTATACACGTGCTAGTGGTTTCTGTTTCGCTTCTTCCACTAGTGGATTAGATTGAAGCGCAGGGAAAATCAATTATCACTTTATTTCTTATATTATTATGATAATTATTATTTTATTTATTAATTATAATTAATTATCATAATAATATAAGAAATACAGTAATAATTGATTTTCCCTTTTCATACTATAGGTATAGTATTAAATTTGACTTGTCTAAGTGCTTATTTTGTAAGCCTAAAGAAATAAAGATATTGATTTACTTGATAGAATTTTACATCATCATCAACAACCTATAATATAAATCCACTGCTGGAAATAACCCTCCACTTATAAGCGCCATAGCACCCTGTTTTCAGCTTGCCGCATCCTGCATATTGTCTTTCGCAGATAAAATTTTATAACTTTTTACATATTATGAAATTACTATGAGTTGAGATTGAACATCTTCATGAGTTCATCTAGACCAAATACTGACCGACCAAAAAATAAAGTCTAAAGATTTTCTTAGATGCTTTTCAACTAGGTACTTTGAGTTTGATTTGAATAGTCTTTTCTAGGCGAGGTAAGATTGATGTATGCACGGAAAAGGCCTAAAAAGGCCATGAAACATCTAATGAAAATATGGTTTTAGTTTTCCACTTCCCTCAAAACGAGCCTCTTATACTCCAGCTATCGTTACGCGTTGCATCGACCAGACGCTCAGATATGTTTAAAAACTCTGAGATCATCGCTGCTCTACAGACCTAGTATCTCCATTCCAAGAAGAACAAATGCGTAGGCTTTGATACCTGCATTTACATACATAAAAAAATAGGTTATATCAGCCATATGCGGGCTAAACATCTAAGATAGATAAAAAAAAATAAAAAAAATAAAAAAATACTCAAAGCCAAGTCTCCGTAGCCGAAATCGGCCAGGAAGAATATATATATATATATACATACATATATTTTCTTCCAAAACATGCGCTCTTTTCGACGACCGATGTGGCGCGGTGGGCAAAGGTCCGCCTGCGGCGCAGGAGGTTGCGGGTTCGATTCCCGCCTCGGAACAAATTTGTGTACGATCTGCAGAAATTTGTTCCGTTGGTGTTTTCTATGTTTATTAAAAAATATCCATCTATGTAATGTATTATATTAAGTATATCAGTCATCTAGTACCCATAACACAAGCTCTGCTTAGCTTGGGGATAGATGATGCTGTGTGGACTGTCCGGAATTATTTATTTATTTATTTATTTTTATAAAAAAATGAAGAAATCGATACCTAAAATCCAGTGACGCAAACTCCGAAGAAACACAATAGCAAATTTTAGGAACGAAAGCAACGAATACACAAAAAATGCAGGCAAAACCTAGTACGATCTAAATTAAAGACCGTTGGTAGTTTTTGCTAAAACATCAAATGACTTTTATAATGAAGTAACATTGAAAGCTGACTATCAGTTAGACTAAGGCTACAGCCAAACGAGCGTAATATTTGAGTTGTCAGTCGCGTAATTTCGGTAGCATAATTTCTGCTGCATTTGGTTTCATAGAAAAGTCCTGTTAGATTCACACGGCGACGCAAAATGATATCTGCCGACTACGAAAATACGACGTACGACTCAAAAAATTACGTTCGTTTGGCTGCAGCCTAATAAAGAGGTCTGGCGCAAACCAACGCAAAAACTAACGTCAAAAACTGCAGGCAAAGCCTAGTTTTCAGAAAAAGATAAAAGAGTAACTGCAGCATGAAATGAACTGCAAATGCTCAACCCAGTGAATTCACGGAAACTACCAGCCCCATAAATTAACGGCTATCAGCGAATAACGTGATTTAACGTAACGATAACAAAGTAACAGTATCGTTGTTACAAATGTCACGTTTCCGTGAAAGGATTTATTTGTTGTATTCACGAGATTTCGTTGTGATATAATAATTAGGTTTAATTTGTGTTTTCATTAAATTATTTAACGTCTTTTAAAAGGTGTCGTGTAAGTAATTTTAGTCAAAGTTTTTAGGCTTTCTGAGTTATTTAAATTTTATCAGAGCGGTTTAATTTAGATCGGATGAAGCTATAGAAGGGTGAAGTGGGGAGCTAGTGAGTATCTGGCGCAGTGCATCAGCATTTCCATACAAGTGGGGCAAAGCGGATGCAACGGATTTCTATTGATTTTTAGATCAGTTGAACTATTTCCAGATATTTTCATATGAATCCAAGATCTCTACTGACTGAAAAAATTTACACAGAGATATGAACAAATCATTCACATATCAGTACGCAAGTAGCTCGTAGAATAGACATATCAGTCACAAATTAGAAAGCGGGGGTAGCTCGCAGACATATCACTCTCATATCAGTACGAGATTAACTCGTAAATATATCATTTATATATCATTATTAAAGGCAAATTTTATTTTATTTTATTTATTATTAAAGGCAAATAGAGATATGCATACTCTGTCCTAATATATCGCCATAAATCTTTTTTTTTTTCATTTCGGAGCCATGTCGATTTTCCTACTAATACTCGTATTATAAACGCGAAAGTTTGTAAGTATGGATGTTTGTTACTCTTTCACGCGTAAACTACTGAACGGATAAGGATCAAATTTGGCACAGAGTTAGATTAAAGTCTGGAATAACACATCACTACATAGTATAAAGCAAAGTAGCTTTCTCCGCCCCTATGTCCCTTTGTATGCTTAAATCTTTAAAACTACGCAACGGATTTTGATAGTTTTTTTAATAGATAGATTGATTCAAGAGGAAGGTTTATACGTATAATAAAACCGTGCGAAGCCGGGGCGGGTCGCTAGTAGGCTATATTTAATCCCGGAATTCCCACGGGAACGGGAATAACGCTGGTAAAACCGCGAGGCGCTGCTAGTCCTCCATAAATCAAAGAGTCTTGCCTGCGCTCGGTCAATCGCCTCCTCATTTTTGTAACCATTGGCCATTTGCAACAGTTTTCAGAAATATCCTGAACGTCTACCTATATGATTTGCCTTTGGTCGCTTTGTTGCTCTTAACTTGGCCAACCTGTACGAGTATGTAGGCTTAACAATTATTAATTACATAGTATAAAACAATGTTGCTTCCCGCTGTCTGTCTGTCTGTTCCCAGATTCCCGTAGATCTTTAAAACTAAGGAACGAATTTTGATGCGGTTTTATAATAGATAGAGTGATTCAAGAGGAAGGTTTATAAACGTAGGTTGTACCTATAATACACCCGTCTGAAGCTGGAGCGGGTCGCTAGTATCTTTATAACATCTGTTTCGTTTATCGAGCGGAAGGGACGATGGGACCAACAGTCAGACGTGCTCGAATTAATTTCTTGATTGAATACCGGGCCTCGAGTTAGGTGAAAAACAGCGTCGAGGGAACCTAACCGTGGATTTATATTTGACGACCGATTGGGCGAGGCGGGCGAAGGTTTGTCTGATTCAGGAGGTTGTGGGTTTGATTTTCGCCTTGGGAAAATGTTTGAACGATCTTCAAATATTTTTTTCCGGGGTTCTGGGTGTTTTCTTTGTGTAATAAAAATTATCTTTCCTATAATTTCAGAAATTATATCAGTCATCTAGTACCAACACAAGGTCTGCTTATCTCGGAGCTACGTATGTTGTTATTTAGATTGTCCAGCATCATTAGGTTCCATTATTAGATTAATTATTTCGTTATACCCGGTTTTGTTTTTTTACATTCTGGTGAATATAATTGTTATTCAATAAGTTCAAATCAGAAAAATATTATTACTTATACCTGACGTCATTTTCAAAATTTTGACGATAATACAGATATCTATACATATCAAAACAAACACCAGCTTAGCAGAACGTCTTCTTACGATAGTGACAATAGTTTTCATGCCCTTTAACCGAAACTAACCTATAAAATTACAACCAGGGTAGAACTGGGGTAAATGGGTAAGGTATGGTAGG
This sequence comes from Eupithecia centaureata, assembly GCA_944547425.1. Classification (NCBI taxonomy): domain Eukaryota; kingdom Metazoa; phylum Arthropoda; class Insecta; order Lepidoptera; family Geometridae; genus Eupithecia; species Eupithecia centaureata. The sequence continues at coordinate 8,719,206 of OX155696.1, forward strand.
TCACGCGATATAACCAGACCCTTCTGAAACCCAAGGGATGGATAATAATAAATCAGCAATGCGATCTTGGAGCGTGCTATGAATTCCTGATGTTACGAATTATAATGTCAAATGAGAAATTTGAGGTCGGCTTTTAGTTAACACTGCAGTAGGTATAAAACTAATAATTCAGCCATGATTATCTGATACGATAATTATCAGTTAAAGCTATAAAGAATTATATAATCCACAGGTAAACGGAATGCTGGATTCCATTTCGGGCTAGATTCTATTTGATACTAAAAAAATATTTAATAAAGAATTTTATTTCACTCAAGAGAACACGTGGACTGATCTGAAAAAGTTCCTAAAGAACTTGTAATATAAACATAGTTTTATTGTCATTATTATCTATCTATCTATACTTATAATAAAACTGTAACAGGTCCAATTCTGTACATTGAAGATATTTTGAAATTTTTTTTTGGAGGATACTCTATTATCGATACTCAAGCCAAAACTGTAATTTTTTTCATTCATGTCTGTCTGTCTGTCTGTCTGTCTGTCTGTATCGTAAACGCGCATCACGCCGAAACTACTTGATGGATTCAAATGAAACTCGGCATGATTATAGGTCATACTACGAGGAAGGACATAGGATACTTTTTATCCCGGAATTCAGTAAGGTTTTCATGGGAGAGGGTATGAAAGTAAAATTTCTCTACCGCGCATCACGCTGAAACTGCTGAATGAGTTGGAATGAAACTCGGGACGATTTGAGTTCATACTACAAGGAAGGACATGGGATACTTTTTATTCCGGAATTCGGTAAGGTTCCCCTGGGAGAGAGGGTGAAAGAAGAATTCTTTAACCACGCATCACGACGGAAGTGAATGAAACTCGGGACGATTGGACATGGGATACATTTTATCCCGGAATTCAGTTTGGTTCCCCTGGGCTATACGGGGTTTTCAAAAATTTCTCACAGCATCTGAACGACGCGCGCGCGTCGTTCAAATGCTGTGAGAAATTTTTGAAAACCCGTATAGCCCAGGGGAACCAAACTGAATTGTACTGATAAACGCGAAAGTTTGTAAGTATGAATGGATAGATTGATAAATGGATGGATGTTTGTTACTCTTTCATGCAAAAACTGATGAACGGATCTGGATAAAATTTAGCACAGAGATAGATTATATGCTGGAATAACACATAGGCTTTATTTTATCCCACGGGAAAGGGAATAACGCAAGTAAAATCGCGACTACTCGAAATACTAATCATGCGCAGACGAAGTCGCGGGCACCAGCTAGTACTTATAATAAAACTGTAACAGGTCAAATTCTGTACATTAAAGATATTTTGAAATTTTTTTTTGGAGGGCACTCTATTATCGATACTCAAGCCAAAACTGTAATTTTTTCATTCATGTCTGTCTGTCTGTCTGTCTGTCTGTCTGTATCGTAAACGCGCATCACGCCGAAACTACTTGATGGATTGAAATGAAACTCGGCATGATTATAGGCCATACTACGAGGAAGGACATAGGATACTTTTTATCCCGGAATTCAGTAAGGTTCCCCTGGGAGAGAGGGTGAAAGAAAAATTTTTAACCACGCATCACGCCGAAACTGCTGAATGAGTTGGAATGAAACTCGGGATGATTTGAGTTCATAGTACAAGGAAGGACATGGGACACTTTTTATCCCGGAATTCAGTAAGGTTCCCCTGGGAGAGAGGGTGAAAGAAAAATTCTTTAACCATGCATCACGACGGAATTGAATGAATTCGAATGGAACCCGGGACGATTGGACATGGGAGACATTTTATCCCGGAATTCAGTTTGGTTCCCCTGGGCTATACGACGCGTGTGCAACGCGTCGTTCAGATGCTGTGAGAAATTTTTGAAAACCCGTATAGCCCAGGGGAATCAAACTGAATTGAACTGATAAACGCGAAAGTTTGTAAGTATGAATGGATAGATGGATGGATAGATTGATAGATGGATGGATGTTTGTTACTCTTTTACGCAAAAACTGCTGAACGGATCTGGATGAAATTTGGCACAGAGATAGATTATAAGCTGGAATAAGAAATAGGCTTTATTTTATCCCGAAAATTCCACGGGAAAGGGAATTACGCAAGTAAAATCGCGAGTACTCCAAAAACTAATCAGGCGCAGACGAAGTCGCGGGCACCAGCTAGTAGTTAATAAGCCTTTAAGCTGCTGAACTACATAGTTTAAAACTATGTTTTATGACCCAGTGACTTCTCCAGGTTATAATAACAGTTAATTATGTCAAACCAATCAAACCCGTAACCTCCTGAGTCGCAAGGTGGACTTAAGAAATAAAAAATAAATACAATACCAAAAACAAAAAATTTATTTCGAGAGAAGAATAAGTTTAGTCGTTAAATACAAACACCTTCTCCGTTCCGAATTGTTGAGTTTTAATTTCTCTCTTATTTATTTTAGTAACAGTTAAAGTTATTTGGATTCATGTGAATTCTTGTCTAAACAATTTTAGACATTGGTATCATTCCTAAAATAATTTCATAATTTTCGGTTGTTCTGTGACTTTATGTAATAAAGTCTTTATTACAGTTTAGTACAAGAAAATGTGATAAATGTGCTCAAATTAAGCCTGTCACAATAAACAATGTATAACAGTAGACACACACTTATGTTTAATTTAATTTTCTTTGTTTGGCACGTGTTTGAGGCAACGTAGGTAATATTACAATACTATTAGTACGTACGTTGGGGTAAACGTGTTCTTGAGTGGAGACCGCGACTTGGCAAACGTAGTGTAGGACGCCCTCCGGCCAGGTGGGATGACGATCTGCGAAGGACTGCTGGCAGATGCTGGATGCGGCAAGCTGAAGACAGGGCGCTATGGCGCTCATTAGGGGAGGCCTATGTCCAGCAGTGGACTAATATAGGCTGATGATGATGATGATGATGATTAGTACGTATTATGTTATGACCTTAGTGCAGTTAAAAGTACAACCAATCACATTATCTACATAATTATGACTAATAGGTGAATAAATTTATTTTCAATTAAAAATGTTGTGAAAACATCGCTCAGACCAAACTGCAGAAGCTAGAAAGTTGAATTTGTGCAGGGTTGGTACCGCTTACTAAACGGACGCCCGATTAGAAGAGATTTTTGGAAATTCCACCCTAAGGGGAAAAAGGAGTTTGATTTTGTTTTTTGTAAATCCTAAATCCTTTACCAGTGGCGGGATTTGCGAGCGAAGAAGTTAGCGGAAAGCTAGTTTTTATATAAAGTAACAAATAATAGAGAGTCAGACCTACCCCTACATAGTTTATACCAATGTAATTAGTTCAATTGTTTTACTGAGCTTTGTCATCTACAACACAGTTTTTTAAACTTTTGTGTAAGTATTTAATCAGTCAAACGGTTGGCTATTATTTTCTTATTCGTCTAATCAGTTTTCTGATCCCCTCGGGGTCCTTTCGACTTAGTAAACAATGTAGTAATTCGAAAAGCAGCACTCTATATGGTGCTACAACAATAGTGTCTCTTCTGATTGTTCTACCACACTGTGACAGGTAAAGCTACGTGACTCAAAATAAATGGCCTGGGGATTTATTATAAAAGCACGTTGGAAGCAATTTTTGAAGTAAAATTATCCTATTAGCAAGCGTGATGGCTTTAAGTTAGATTACTGGATGATGATAAACGTCAAGGAATAAGGGCAGTTATTGTTTGGCAAACCACCTTTTAAGAGAGAATTAGCATCGATTTACAGTAATTGCAAAAAACGCTTTTTAGGCTTCCGTACCTAAACGGGACTTAAGGATTTCGTAACCAAAGGGTAAAAATGGCCCTATTACTAAGACTTTGCTGTCTGTCCGTCCGTCTATCTGTAAACTTACCAGGCTGTATCTCAAGAACCGCGATAGCTAGACAATTGAAATTTTCACAAATTATGTAGGATTTCTGTTGCCGCTATAACAACAAATATCTACTAAAAACAAAATAAAATAAATATTTAATTGAGCTCTCATAAAATAAAGACATTTTTTTGCCGTTTTGATAGGTTTGGAAACCTTCGTGCGCGAGTTCAACCCGCTCTTGACCGGTTTTTATGACTGTCTTAAGTAATTTTTGCGACATTTGAAAACACTGCTCACTGCACTGCTTAAAGATACAATCATTCACTAAAACGGCTCGCAATAGACAAAACAATTTACAAAAAATCCGGACTGTCAAGTAGAACGAAAATAAAGTCCACTTTTCCTAAATGAACTGTCGAAAAACAGACAGGTTCATCGGCGTAGTAATGAACTAACGACCCATTAATAACGCAATTTTAAACTTTATTTTATTTCCTCCAGAGTTCAACGCTGAATTACTGGTAGCTTGCAGCAGCTGACAATATGCTTTGTACGAAAAAGTCCATATTACCAGACGCGACTTTAGGTCGCGCATGTTTTAAGATAGCCATTTTGTACCACTGTGTGTAATTTTACCTCATACCAAACTATTATCGAGATAAAAAGACACTTGACACATATTATGAAATGACCTGCCTATAACCTATTTACGATATAAATGAATTCGTTATATTGGAGGTTGAGAGGGGTTGATAGGTTGCAAATCGTTACCGCGTGCTTAAAGTTGCTTTGACTATTTTCCATCGTAGTTCAACCCGTTGATTTACCAACCTATGTTTAATCTGGTGATTGGATAACACGGCACCAGTTTAGTTTAGTTTTTATTTTACTAAGAGGCTCTATTGGATTGTTATATTAATTTAGCTGCTTATTATATTTGGATTGAAATAATCTGTATTGTTTGATAATTAATATGTACACACTGTACACATACATAATTAGTTATTCTGTGATAAAAAATCTAGTTTACTTCAGCATTCCGCCCCATTTGTCCATTTATTAACTCTGTCAGTTTACAGTTATTATCTAGTCTTCAAAAGTCGCATCGAAAGTCGCGTTTCAAACATTAATTTATTTCGATCCGTTAATTTTATAATTTGGTAACAGGTGCGACGCTCCGAGCGGCAGGGAAGTCCTGGCGCGCGGAGCATAAGGCTGCACGCACACTGGGCATTATCGTCGGAGCGTTTCTACTGTGCTGGCTTCCGTTTTTTCTCTGGTAAGTGATAATTTGTTAGTATATACAACATTATTTTCAATGTTTCAGTTAAATGCCTCACAAAAAGCTAGAGACCAATAAATTAAAAATTATATTGCTGACCCCCTGGTTTTCTGGACGGACCTTTGATAAAAAAGACTTACATAAAATTTGAAAGATTGGAGGTAGTAGGTTAACAGTAACCTTGAAGTGGTCGGTTTTTTATGGAATACGTTTTATTCAGGTGCCAATCGAGTGAAGCTATGGGCAGACGTGGGCATAAATTACTGTTTAACTATGGTGGAAAGTTTGCAAAGGACTCAGGATAGCGATGCAATACCTATTTAGTTGTATTGTAACCATAAAGTATTTACCTAACTCAAATTTATAGGAGAATAAAATCATAGTCGCACTGGGTGCTGGTTGAGCCTATTTGTAGCCGGAGGGAAGAGCCCTCGTGTCTCAATATAAGTTTTTTAACTTAGTTAGAGCGAGGAGTAATTTTCTTTGACCCTGATAGGTTTATATTAAGCATGTTTGTGCTAGTGATCAGTCAAAATGTTAAAGTGTACTTATTACTATTAAAAACTAGACTAGTACGAACATTGTAAACCTTTCTATAAATAAAGATTTTTATTATTATTATTAATACCGACTATGAGTATCATCATTTTCATTATCTTTTCCAGCATAATACTCATATGTTAGTTAAGTTGATCATAGGCTATGGGACCCCAAACCAAATATTTAAAAGAATGGACAACAAGCCAATTTTCAGCTAGTATTTTGGGATTTTTGTTTTTGTTTAGTTTTAAATTTGGTTATATTTTAGGCGAAAATATAAAAATATTCTCAAAATGTAACACTTTCAGGTATGTAACAACAAACGTCTGCGGTGAGCCGTGCGAAACTCCCACCGTAGTAGTCGGCGTCCTCTTCTGGATTGGCTACCTCAACTCCGCACTAAACCCGCTAATCTACGCCTATTTCAACCGAGATTTCCGAGACGCGTTCAAAAACACGCTCATGTGTGCTCTGCCTTGCTGCTTCCGATGTTGGAAGAACACGGGAAATGCGCAGTTTGTGTAGTGGACGGGACGCGACGAGCGTCGCGGTGGACTCGTGTGCAGTGAACCTTATGCTGTTGTGAATGCGGGATTTTAAGGTTTTGAGACGTTTAGCCGTATCCTACGTTACGATTAAAGTGTGAAAATTATTATGGACAATTACAAAACAACTCTTTTTTGCGCAGCGTTTGTTCTGCCTAAAAACCCAGTTGCGGGTTTGATTCGCAAGATAAATGTTGTTAAATCTTCAAATATTTTGTTTGAATTTTCCGTGAAGGTTAAATAATAAAAAATAACTGTTTTTATTAAACAGAAAACAGTGTTTCTAAAATCTCTAGTAGCTTTTTTCTAACACCCATTACACAAACTCGTCTTACTTTGGAAATAAATGTTGTCTATATATGTGTAAAAGATAAAATCTGTTTATTCATTTTGTTTAGTTGTAGCGTATAAAAATGAGGAAAATTAGTCCGATAACGTATTAAAATGATAATGAAATTAGTCAAAGTTATTGTGATCTTTAAAGTAGTCGATGTTTAGTCTATGTAAGTATATAAATTTCATTCTTAGTGTTGAACTCAACTATTTACTACCTACTAACTGCTCGTACTTCTTTAAATTTGATTTCTAATATTATCATTCCAAATTTTACTGTCAAAAGCTAAAATAACTAGGTAGGTTTCTATAAATTATAATTTATCTAAATTCCTAAATGTCGTACCTATTCTAAGATTCTTGAAAAGCCTCCTCTAAAGTTATCTGTAGGAAGTTTTTTTATTAGGATACCTTTTTAAGACAAAGTCTTGCCTAGTGTTCTATCATGTTAAGAGTTTTTGCTTATATTTTGAGTTAATTATAACTTTTTAATTATAAAATGCTTTACTATTAATTCAAAAACTGCATCTATTGTCTGTTGATCATTTGTGTTAGAAATAATGTTGATAGTTATAGCAAAATAGTTGTGATAATATTGTAATAGCAATTAAGTATAATGTTATAAGTACCTAGGTTATAATTATGATAAAACACCATAAGCTTTGTAAACTATAATTATTTACTACGTAAAAGGTTGATCGTATCATTTAATTACTTACACTTGTTTGATTATGAATTTAAACTTGATTTTTTTTGTACCCACATAATTTTTTTAATTTTATATATAATTATTTTAAAAAATTATCTTACACTCATTTTAGGAAATGCATTTACTAATTAATGCATTTTTAGTACGTTTCCTAATAATTTTGGAGTAGTATTTACTACTAGTGCATTTACTTTGTTTGATTTAAAATGCAACGATAATGATCAGATATTATTGTAGTTTCATTTTTTTTTTTTTTGTAGTTTCATAAATTCATTATAATCATACTGCACTACGGTTGTATATTTAATGGTAGTAAATGTAGTTGCTCAATTTTGTTTGTATAATATTAATGTAGTGACATGTTGAGTCGTCGTACCTACTAAATATACGGGATACTTGTTGTTAAAATAAATTTAGTAATTGTTGTCATCTTCAAATTTCTATAACTAATATTAAGTTTAGTAATGTAAGTATTTCTCGACGCTTTATAATGTTAAATACATCTATATTGCTAGGGCACTGCCATGTACCCTTCATTCATTAATACCATTAACTTTTAATAGCTAGATTAACATTAAAAAATATATTAATCTCAATATTATTAATTATTTTATCAGTGTTTTAAATTAAATTGTACAAACGCTTTTTTACATGCCGCTATTCACAAATAACTATTGCGCTGTAGATCGATTCCATGGATATGATTTACGTCTATATTCGATTCAGTTTTATTTGCGAGTGAATCACTCAGCCTATCGTCGCCTAATGGCTCATTTACTTTTTGTTTATATTCCTAAACACTAAACGGCGAAATAAGTATACTTATACACTTACTAATATGAATAGTCCTGAAGACAAGAGTTTAATATTTGACAGCAAAAATTCTAAGTTTTTCATCAACCAAAATCAAAAAAAGATTTCAAAACTAAGAAAAAAGAAACAGAAGCCTTAAAGGTGTTCACGAGTAAAATGAATAGTAGATACATTATGTAGATACATAATATTGTATAGTAGATATGCAAAAGTTTAGATGTTTGGATATGATTACCTCTTCATGCCAAAACTACTGAACGAATCTAGTTAACATGTTGAATATAATTTAAATTAATTTAATTCTTGGAAAATTATAAAGACATGTAACAAATTATTAATTCTAAAAAACGTGTGAAAAGCCGCGCTGTTAGAAGGTTATTTGATAATAACATCGTAGCTTGCGTATAACCTCACGTAAAAATACGCTTGGTTGCTCAATTATTATATTGCGTCATTTATGAAAACCTGAGTCACCCTCAGAATGAAAAGAATTCAGTATTCTGTCTACCATAAGATCTCAGTGAACGTGCGTGGTCTCTACCAATTATCATAAAAAGCAGATTTATAAAACACAGTCTGTCTGTTTCATTACTGTGTAGTGATATTATGATACACAGAAGGCTCTGAAATTTGAAACATGACGTGCGATCTCTAGGTACTTTCATATAAAACAACACAAGGTATTGTAGGTGTGATACGTGATACGTTTTGGTAACTTTGGCGATAAAAGAAATAAGTTTCAAAACAAACACGTGAAGTGGTTGCGAAAAACAAAATAAGATCAGAATATTATTTTTATTTTGTATTCGGTTCTATTTTTCTGCCTTAACTTACCTTTCACACATAATTTTACAAACCTTGGGGAATATGAACATGATTCCTTGAAAATTCTCTTTGGATTTTGCCACATTCATCACGCAGACATCGCATACTGATCGCAGTAGAGACGATAAAAATACACTTTTTTCTTCTGAGCAAAATCACTTATACAATTAATGATTAGTGACATGTACCTATTAGCTAAGACAGGTCTATCCTGAGCGCTATGGCGCCCTGTCTTCAGTTTGCCGCATCCAGCAGTCTTTCGCAGATTGTCATTCCACCTATCCGGAAGGTATCCTACACTACGTTTGCCAAGTTGCGGTCTCCACTCCACACCTTTACCCCAACGGTGGTCGATTCTTTGTGAGATATGGCCGGCCCACTGCCACTCCAGCTTGCTCATTCTTTTACCTGAGCTATATCGTTCATAATGAATTATTACGAACGACACAGGTATAATATATCATTACATTCATTACTAATGAATACATCTGACAGAGAACCAAGTATTGATTTACAGAGCTTTATGTAAATGTTTCTGCTCACAGATATACAGAGCCTTTGGTTATGACATGGTTATGGGTGGGATGGTTTGGATATGGAGAACCTTGGTTCTGTGTCGGATTTATTAATAACGAATAGAAATACATGTGACACATTAAAAAATCAATTCAGCATAGTCGAATTAAGTTTTTGTTTTTTCCCGTATTAACAATGAGCGATATCACGTATAAAATAACATGTATATGTGAGCAGACATTAGCATAAAGCTCTGTAAATCAGAGTTCTATTGTGCAGCGAACACGCGGGTAGAACGTTGGTCGGCTGAGCGCGCGGCGGGGCGTGGACTGAGGTAAGGACAGTAAAAGCAGGGTTGTCACCGGTTTAGTTATGTATTTATTTAATTTATAATCATTTAAAATGCGACTTAAAAAAAGAGTTTCTTGATTTTATTTTTTATAGGTACTAAGAACTGTTTCTCGATGAACCATGATGACACTTTGTTATCAAAAGCTGATGCTGTTGTGGTATAAATTTAATCAAGATTTAGCCAGTACTTTTGGAATTATCCTTCATAATATGCAACATTTCAACATTGTTTTTTGCTGTTTTTAATTTATTGAGCAAGATTTGAAGTCGGTTTATAGTTCTTTAAAACAAGCCAGACTTTGAAATAAAAATTGGTTCATTTAAAACCACGTTCATTAGAGACATTTTAGTATGGCCGGTGAAATAGCATTCATTGAACAAAAGATTACTTAAAATATAAAATTAATCCGTATCCGTAAACATCCCAACTAACGTTTAGTTAAACCTGAATGATGCCTTTTAAAATTTTCTAATTTTATTTTATGCATTCAAACAAAATTTACATTATTACAGATTCGGCCCATTTTTAAATTTTTATCTAATTTCATAGACTCATCTTACACTCACCTACAGTATTTTTGAGAAGATGCAAGAGTTACTTACTTAAAAGTCTATAATAATATGTCATGTCTACAAGGAAAGATTCTTTTTAAAGAAAAACACAAGATTTTTTGTGAAAATAACAATTAAAGAATAATAAATAAAAATATAGTATGTTACTCTTACATGTATGTTACAGGTTAGTTACTAACACTGTCGCATTGTCTGACTTAACTTTTTGGTCAGTTGTTTTCCTATGGTTGTATAATTTAATAAAAATTCAAATGAAGTGACAGCCCTAGCCATCCCTAATGGACTGACCACTCTGCTCTCTCGCTTCGCTACCGACATTTGGCTTCACAATCCGATTGTTGTTCCAGTCTCTTCTGCGCGTAAATCTATTATACCTCAAGCCTACTCAAGTTTGGAAATGTAAGCTGTATTGCGAGGTGGTGAGGTTCAAGTTTATTTGACAAAATATGTTGAGGAAAAACCATTCAGTGTGATCCGAAAGAAAATCAAAAAACTGTGAGGCGCCTTTTAGGATTTTTTTGCCACTTTTGGGGTTTTGGTAAAGTAATTCCTTGTATTTTTTTACTATTATTTACTAGAAAACTTAGTCTTTTTTCCAAGCAAAACCTACAAAAACATATTTTTTAAAAACTTTAACGTTTAACGTTCTACTTATTATCTTAGTTATCTAAGACTCAATAACACAAGCTCTGCTTATCTAGGGCTAGATACTGTGTGAATTATCCAGCAATATATAATATTTTATTTTTAATACCTATCTCACATTTCATCCGTCTATCGGATTTAAGGGTTTGCTTTTACTAATTGAAGTGGATGAGTTTCAAACGAACTTCTGGTTCTAACAAATTATTATTGTTTTTATTTTCATTTGAAATCAAAATTATATTAACTTTTCGTAGTATTTCAAATCGAAATATTCCACTGTAGTAACATAACTTGAACAAGCTTCATATAACTTTTGGCGTACTTCTTGAGCTGTTCTTAGTTTGTTACTTTTCATGAAAACTTTTAATCAGCTGGTCTAATTCATATACTTATGTATTTGTGGGTATATCGTATCAGTCATATTATTTTCACAGCTCCTTCGTTTATGTTTGTTTAACAATAAGAACAAAAAAAATGGACAGTGAGGGGCGATATCGTTTTGAGTTACCAAGAAATTTAACCCCTAGGCCTAGCCAACTAGCATTCGCTTCGAAGCCGTTCCATTTCCGCCATCATCGTCATCGCTTAAATGATAATAAAGTTCGATAGGTGACTCGAAATTGCTTGTCAAAAGTGCCTCTTGGCTAGGTTTTTTTAGGGAAGTAAAATCATTCTATGTTATTTATTCGCTTGTTGGCATCGAAATGTGAAAAAGTTGGCATTGTCTAGCAATGGTCTATTGGTTCACAACAGATCACGTAAAATATCTATTCCATAAGTTAAATCCGTACATTTTTGGATTTTTTAGCTATAGCTATTGTTAATTGAATGTTACTTTGTCTGGCCCTCAGCAAGAAAAGAAAAATTACATTTTATTTGTTTACTAGAATACATAATATAAATTATTAAATTAGATTAAGATACCATTAAGTAATCATAATATGAATTTTAATGGCAAAAGCCAAAATGTAAATTTGTTTGCAAAGGGGAAAACAAATACGTAATTATTATGCATAATTAAATTAAGCTTTTTATATCATTGTGTAATTAAAAATAAGAGTATTTAAAATTTTGACGTCTCTATTTAAGCAATACGATACTAGTAGTGAAATTTTACTATTTATATTTAATGAAAAGTGGGATATCTTTAAATGTTTTTAAGATATAGAAACTATTAGATACTAAGGTGGTCTCCACAGCTTAAGTAGAACACATTAAAATAAATTAGTTCCTAGAAAAAATAATAATATTTAAATTGCTAATATTTTATGGTGAAAAAGGTTTTTTTGTATTAGCGATTTTACTACAAATAATATGTATATGTTTAATGAATGAACACTTTGTGCTTGAAATAAACAATGATGCAAATCTTATTTATTAATAAAAAATATACATCATGGTTGTGTGTTTCATAATCTTTTGTTTGATTTTACTTTTTTAATACTTTTTTCTAGAATGGTTTGATATTCAAGGAGTAACGCTTCTATAAAACATTTGTGTGTAAATAATGTAAAAATTATAGTCGTACTGAAAAACAGCAATAATTAGTTGTTTATGTAGTATATGTGAATAGATATAACACGTTTGTATGTTAGTTTTAATGGCAATGTTGTGGCATACATAATCTGTTTAAATTATTAGATAAAAGTGATGAAGTATTAATAAAAATACTAAAGAACAAAGGAAGAGTTTTTTATTTTCAAAACTATTAAGGGTAAAAAATACTTTTAAAGGTTCTAAACCCAAAATAACTTAGATAATAAAAGATTATAAAGATCTTACTCGTCTATTTTCTGTCACTGTGGACTGTCTATTTTCAGTCCACAGAATATCAGAATACTACGTAATTTAGTATTACGAAATTACGGTCGGAATTTACGGTCGTAATTTTATTAAAAAAAAAGTTTTATTTATTGAAATCACAAAAATATTCTCAGAATAATCAACCCGAAATACAATGTCGGTAGATAAAAATATAACAAAAAATATAAAAAAACATTAACTTTTGCAATCGGAAAGTTACTCCAAAGTTCTCTCATTTACTAATGACTATCGAGAACTAAAGTTCTAATGAAATTTTATCCGAACTTTCAAAGCCACTTAACCAAAGTCTTATCTTACCTACGTGTTTTGGAGTTGTATAAGTTAAATCCATGTTAGGTATACATACTCGTACATAGTTGAAAGTCACGAGCCTAATGGGTTACAGTTTGAGTGTGTTGGCTGAATAATAAAGTTTGATAATGATAATGACAATAATACGTGAATGATATTCGGGTGCTATTTGGGATGATATTTTCTGCACTCAAAGATGATATTCCCTATGCATAGCCCTCGTCCCGATGTGGTGCGGTGGGCGAAGGTCTGCCTGCGACGCTGGACGTTGCGGGTTTGATTCCCGCCTTGGGACAAATTATGTTTGTACGATCTACAAATATATTTTCAGAGGTTCTGGGGGTATTTTCTATGTATAATATAGGTATATAGGTTTTACAGAGGCATTTTCCACAGTAAACGTCCACTCAGTCCTTGAATGTTTTTTTTAAGTTTTTTATATCAAATCTAAACTTTCACACTTGATTGGTGTTTTCGGAAGTTTTTTGTCTTACTGTAACAAAAGTATTGGTTTTTTCCATCACAAAGTTTGGTGGCTTTTTGCGTGTGAACCAGGAAAATGGAAAACATTTTTCCGTTCCACCCACTATAATTTTCCTTTCTACCCACTATAATAAGAAGATACGTTAACCTACAGAATTAACAGATAAAAATTGCCGTCGGCTTCCTTACAAGTTGAAAAATCAATGTCGTTGACCAATAATATTCATATCAAACATACTAGTACATAGTCGTACCAATACTTCGGCCTTGTCGGCGAGTTAGGTGAATGAGCTCTGTATGAGTTCTAATCATATCATCATCGAACTTTTAACTATCAGTAGTAGGTAGCTCTCAAGGTAGGGCTAGTCCACTAGTTTAAATTATCAGCGCTATGGAAAGAGCTTTAGCGTAAAAGAAAATAAATATCCATACATTCATACAAAGTTTCGCAATTATAATATTCATCATCATCAGCCCATATTAGTCCACTGCTGGATATAGGCCTCCCGTAATGAGCGCCATAGCGCCCTGTCTTCAGCTTGGCGCATCCAGCATCTGCCAGCAGTCTTTCGCAGATCTGCATCCCACCTGGCTGGAAGGCGTCCTACACTACGTTTACCAAGTCGCGGTCTCCACTCAAGAACACGTTTACCCCAACGGTTATCGGTTCTTCATTATAATATTAGTATGGATAATCATAATTTAAAGGTTTTATCGACACTTTTTCTACAGGAGAACAAGGCCACAAAGCTATTAGCCAGAATTCAATTCTAATTGAATTGCCTGTGAGTTAACAATGCATGGAGAGCCCTCACAGACGCCAGTTTCCACCCGAACCCCGTTAACTACGTGGCAACACCGTCACAACGACCGCACAATTACGTGATTGTAGATGGCAATACCAGATCCCTTTCACATTAATTAACGCCACATTGATACTCAAAGTTTCATCTGTCATGGATTGGAACTATACAATTGAGCTTACAAATGAGTCGGTATAATATATTCGCTTAGGCTGATTCACGATCAAATTTGTAACAAATTAACATACCTACTTAAATTTAGGTTTTTTTTAGGTACCTTTAGGTCTTAAGGCACAAACAGTAGGTACACTAGTACCACCACTTATTTCTCATTATACATAATGAGGTTAAACATTTATTTCTCTGCTTATAAAGGAATTTCCTAAATTCATATGTTCAGTTTGTTGTTATGCCTACCATAAACTTTTTTTAATGTATCTGTAGTAGTTTCATTTTGTCTATTTTAGGAAGAGATACAAAAACAGAGTTTTGTGGCCGACAAGAGCAACATCGTATCTCTTCCTAAACTTGACACTATAAAACGAAGAAGATTATTTGATTACAATAACTTGGTTAATAAAGTAATATTTATCTTATCTAATCTAATATATATAAGTAAACTACATTTATATTCAACCACATTAATAATTAAGTACATATTTTATTTTAGGAAATTACAGGGCTTTATCATAATCATCATAAAACAGCAGATTTTACTCACAAATACGAAAGCGAAAATAATTCCCTTCCTTTTCCCCGTACCCAGTATTTTTCTACCAAAGTTTTTTGCTGCCATTGGAAGCGTAGAGTACGCTGATTGGACGGAACTCGTCATCAAATATTCAAGGCGCTAAATATAGAGGCAGCATCGTTCGAGGGTCAGAACGCGGGGTGCTAAGTTTTAGACTTTAGCTTTAGCTGCTAGCTTATTTCGTAACCCCAGCTGTTCAATTCAGATAATATTCTCACGTGTTTCACTCATTATTGCCAACTGTAGCAATGATAGAATAGAAATACATATAATTATGATAGCTACACGTCCCGGTTTCGAGCGAGTGTATTGCTATAAAATTTCCTCTTCAACCACTCTAAAAAAATAAATCCGTTGTGTAGTTTTAAAAATATAGTCAAAGTCTTTAGATATAAACTGCACAGGGACAGACAGACAGCGGGAAGCGACCTTGCTTGTATATTAGTGTAGTATCATACCTACTTCATCAACACTGCAATGCGCATCAGGATGTTGCTACGCTGCACAAAACACAATCAATGTGTAATTCCAACCACGGCTCATTTCAAACGAACGAATGACCGCAGACATAGTACAAATATTTCAGAAACATAAGTTTTATACTGATGTTAATTTGATAAAAAATCGTATTATAATTTCGATGCATTTTTTATCAAATTATCAAATAATCCTGAGAAATTTTTTAAAAAGTTTTCTTGCCATGATGAGGTTTTGATTCGAGCCTTGGGACAAACGTTTGTTCTATGGGCAAATGTTAATTCTTCTGCAAAATTATGTATGTAAGTGTATCTCTTAATAAATTTTCATACATCGACATCTATAACCCATAACAACTCTGCTTAACTTGGAACTTGATGATGCTATGTAAATTGTCCAGAAATATTTTTAGTGTCCTCGGAATTGGACTCAATGCAACCATACACGTACAAAAAAACATTGGAGCATCTGCCAATCGTAGATAAATAATAAACCTATATAAATAATTCTTTATTCAAAAACCTTAAATCTAAATCAGTTTAACATACTGTTCAACAATCAAACTCACGAACTGTACTGAATCGATCAGCTAAGCTGCTTTAGCAGTACTGTTCTTTATTTTACTATGTCAGAAGGCAACGCCATTTGAATGCCTTATTAGCAAATAGCTAACAACCAACAAACATCCCTGTTCAGCCGGATTAAACTTAATCAAGGTTAAAAAGATAAACGAATAAATTAAACGTGTTGTCCATTTTAAACTTGCTTTTCCAAATAGAAACTCAGATTCGCAACTTGTTTCTGAAACAAAATTTATAATTCGCACAATCTGACAAGTTGGGTCACCTTGTCAGATTGTGCGAATCAAATTGAAAATTAACTTTTAAATAAAATAAGTACTTGTAAAACATAAATAAATAAAAAGAACTGCAAATTACTCGAGCGCAATGAATTTGTGGAATTGTTGTTACAAATACATACAAATACAAAATTCTTTATTTGTAAATATGGGTCATAAAGGTGGAAGGATATCTTATAAGTAAGCACCATACATGTTTTGCCTAAATTTAGAGCATGCAAATAGTTATGTACATCCAAGTCTCTATAGTCACAAACACAAAGAAACAAATTAAGTTTTAAATTGAAAATATTGAATTATAAAATACACTAAAGATTAAACAGCCAAAATAATAATTCACTCATTCATTCATTTTCATTTTCTTAAATCTAATAAATAAAAAATAAAAAACAGCACTTATTTCAGACAACAATCAGTCAGGTTTACAACGAACAGAAGACACATCAAATAGAAAAAAGAAACATAAATATAAAAATAAACAATCATATTGTAGAAAACTGTGACAGAGATGAGGATAATCTCATTCTCACTTCATTGATCACCCAATAATCATCACAAAATATATCTAGAGGGCAAAGACTGTTCCTCTACCACAGTCGCCAGGATGCTGATGCGGCTATCCCGTATTTTGCCCGTATTCTGAGCTTCAGGGACGCAGTTTTCTTGCACATGCCATGAAAACCATCGGTGTGGTTCTGCGCAAACATGTCTACACTAAAGTCAGAAGCACTTTACTACCTGTCGATACAAATCATGAAAATGGGAGATAATCAATGGGAGATGAAAATCAATGATATCTATCCATCGCTTGCCCTTTTCAAAATATTAATTAGGTCATCTGATCCCGCGGTATAAGTTCGGCCTCAGTTGACTCATGTTTGCCCATTATTTAACTCGAATCAAACCGATTTTTTGACAAGATTTAAGCAGCGGTAATAATATAGACTTTTTTTCAAAGTAGTTAAATCTCCAAAGGCTTTTAAAACCTGTTCAAAATCGTTCCATTGCATTCTGAATGCGAGCGGACTATTACGCATTCTGCTTCTAGTAAATTCGACCAGTACCTAAACTTGAGTAAACTGTCAACAATCTTAGAAATTCGCTAAGTCCTGTCCAGCCATTGTCCAATATAGCAGTAATTTGGAGAGAACCTGCTACTTCATCCATCACAGCGCCATTATTAGGGGATAGGTGTACAAAATGATCCCCCTAAGGGAAAAGCTTGATTATATCCAAAGTATGAAGGTTATTGAAAATGTTGAAAGAGATCAAGATGAATAATTTTAGTGCTAACGTTTTAGCATACCCTTATTTTGCGTTCTTTAACTTTTACAAGATTTATTTCAGATTTTCAAAAACATTACTAAAGGATCATTTTGGACACCTAGGTGTATAAAATGATCCCTGGGGTAGGGTCAAAATGATCCCCTATTATTATAGTTAGAATAAAAGATAAGAGTACATAATCACGATTATGTTTATTTTCAACACAAATAATAATCAAAAATAGTTTACTTAAATTCTTATAGCAGGTACCTTATGAACACTGTGTCTAAATACCAAGGTAGAAATTACAGAACCTAAACAATCATTAAACATCTTTTTTTTTCTTGAGTTCAGAAATATTTAATAACACATAGTAATAACTCATCAACTATCCTTTTTTCACAGCTTCTAAAGCTTTTTTCATGGAATTTTCACTCCAGTTTTGACGTGTAGTTTTCCTTTCGTATTTGCTCGTATGATAATCTGTAAAAATATAAGCATCATGTGTATAAAAATAATTTATATATATTTATATAATTGGGACGGAAAGGTAAAAAGCAATCGTACACAGGTATATAAAAACAAACTTAAAAACATTAATTTAAGTTCTATGATTCCAGGGATCATTTTGTACCTGCAAAAAGGGATCGTTTGACCCCAAGAGCACATTTTTCATAACATGTCTAAAAATAACCTCAAAACATAACCTTATTGAGATCGTAGCGTGCTTGAGAGTAAATTGAATATTGATAGGAACAGCCAGTAAAACATTCATTCGGTAAAATGCAACCAAATTTCAACAATGAAACATTATTTTTATGCTTACCTTAGATTAAACACACCAATTTTCTTTTTTCCGAAATATTTCGACGCACAACACTCACACCGCCATGACACCTTGTGAGATCACTGAGCGGGGAACCGGAAAGACGTTTGCTTATAAATCAGATAGTTGGCATTAGTAGTTTGCTGGGAACCATAGGGGATCATTTTACCTCGAGGGATCATTTTGTACACCTATCCCCTAATTGCCTGTGTCGTGTTAACTACTCTGTCGTGAACGCAAACCTTCTGGTAGTTTACGACACCAAGTTTCGTAACTAGCATTTTGGTTAGCTACATAGTATTGTATACTATAATATATACTATTACACTATAGCAGTAGATGTATTTATAGTAGGTGTGATCAACAGAAAAATAGTGACAATAAATTATAGAAAACTAGAAGCGCCTCGCGGTTTCACCCGCGTAATTCCCGTTCTCGTGGGAATTCGGGGATTAAATATAGCCTATGTGTTATCCAGACTATAATTTATCTCTGTGCCAAATTTCATCCAAATCCGTTCTGTAGTTTTTGCGTGCAAGAGTAACAAACATCCATCCATCAGACTCACTAACTTTCACGTTTATCATATTAGTAGGATAAATAATTTAAGCTGGATCATCATCATCAGCCTAAGTACATAAGTCCACTACTAGACGTGGATAATAAGTTGGATATGTTTCTTATTTTTGTAACTGATTTTGAAAGCTAAAGACAGGGCGATATGGCGCTCAGGAGTCCTATGTCCAGTAGTGGACTAATATAGGTTGATGATGATGATGATTAATAAGAACAAGCAATTACACCATCTTAATTTTGAACAATATTATCGTATACTACCAACCCGCCCCGGCTTCGCACGGTTTTACTTTACGTTTAAAACTTCCTCTTGAATCACTCAAACTATTAAAAAATACGTATCAAAATCCGTTGCGTAGTTTTCAAGATTTAAGCATACAAAGGGATATAGGGACATAGAGACAGAGAAAGCGACTTTATTTTTTACCATGTAGTGATAAGGTTATTCTGGTGGTAGATGCAAATGTCAATAACCCAGCTACGCCGAGCCGTCATACAAAATGCACGCCTGACCCGTCCAAATAAACTTGGGTCAGGTAACCTAAGACCGAGGTCATTAGTAATAATAAATCATTAGCCACACGTGTGCCTTACTACAAGGTCAAGCTAGAATACGTGTTTCAGGCGCAATTTCATTTTAAATATTAAATTGCTATAGTTCATAAAGATACTGGTTTAACCTTCTTGGATCTAGAATTTGGGGTATTTTGAATCGGTTTCAAAATCATTGGAATGCAATTCGCCTGTAGTTTTTTATTTTTTATTTATCTAACATCAGATAATTTCTTGGTCGACTGATTTTGATGATACTTTTGTTATTTGAAAGCTGGTGCTTGTTATAATGGTCCCATATAAATATGATAAAAATATGACCATTACAGTTTGAGTTAACTTTTTTAAATTTAATTGACTACATTGATGATATTCTCATTTTTACTTTGAAGAACGAAAGAATTTTAGTCGTTTTATCGTGTTTTAGAACATACCCAATAAATTTTCGACAAAAATACTTTTATAGAAATAAGATCAAAAAAATACTGGTGGATAATTTTTATACGACAGTGCTAGGTAAGATCTTCCACTAGTTGTCAAAAATTAAAGTAAAGAGAAAATCTATTTGGACTTTTATTAAAAAATTAACCCTTGTAGGTATAAGAATATTTTTCGCAAGTCTGAAGAAAATAAAGTTATTGATTTTATTATACGTAAAGTTTTAGATTTTTCCTAAAAGCACACCGTAATTATAGAGATCTATCCAAAATTTACTCTCACCTTTCAAGCAAATTCTCGCCGCAAAATTCGCTCCATCTTAATGGCCCTAACTGCTGAGCATAATGACTTTTCTCTTTACCTGTACAGGCCGAATCCATTAGCAGAATTACGTTCATTTCGCTCCTATCTCCAACCATGTGGTTTTCAGGAGGGTAGGTCTTTAGGTCATGTCAATGATCTTATTAGCGAACTTGATAAATTGACGTGTCTTTTGTAGATTGATTTTTCCGTACAGCGTCGTTGTTAGGGTTTTTTTGATATTTATCATTGTTAATTTGCTGCAATTCCAACAACGGAAAACATAACTTCACTGGAGGGGAAATGAGGAATACTAAGCCAATAAATAAATAATTCAGGTAAATTTATACATCATCATTTAGCTAGTCCCAAGCTGAGCAGAACTCATGTTATGAGTAGATAGAATAGATAATTGATATACTTAATACAATCCTTTAAACTGATTTTTTTTCTATACATAATTAGAAATTGTATTAGAACCTATGGAACATATATATAAGCTCTAGACATTTTAACACTGACTTGGAGAAAAGGAGGAGTTCCTCAATTGAACTGTACCTACTTTTTTCAGGTGGAGTGATGTTGAAAACTCTTCTTTATTCGATAGTTAGTTGTTTTGATGTGGTCCTTTATTATTTTGTGGACCGCATCCCAAATAATATTATGAATGCTTGATACTCTTTCACATAAAATCTACTTAGCGGATTGAGCTGGAATTTTTGATAGACCTAGTTCTAGCTCTGAAAAGATTGAAGCGAACTGAAAATCAATTATCACTTTATTTCTTATATCATTTTGATAATTAACTAATTTTATTAACAACGAAAATTACAATTAAGGAATAGAAAAAATAAAAACTAGTATATACAATTGAAACCATTGAGCTAACTGCAGACGTTTGCAAACAGTCTAAAGGTAGCTCAATTGATCCATGTCAATACCAGTCGGAAGCGTCCCCAATACACTGGCTGCATTACATTATTTTGATAATCATGTCCATAAAGTAATTAAATTTGACTTATCTAAGTGCTTATTTTGTAAGCCTAAAGAAATTAAGATATTGATTTACTGATCCGGAGTTAAATACTTATTAAGATATTTTCATCCCTTAAATCAGTTCCCGTGGGATAAAAAGCCCATGAGACGTTTCCATGGAAACAAAGCATGCGAACCACGGGCACGTAAGTTTGATGAAGATCTGACAAGTTGTTTTCAAGAAGAAGAAGTTGGTTTATAGATTACTAGCGACTCGCCCCGGCTTCGCGCGGTTTTATTATACGTATAAAATTTCCTCTTGAATCACTCTATCTATTAAATAATCAAAATCTATTGAGTATTTTTAAAAATTGAAGCATACATAGGGACATATGGACAGAGAAAGCGACTTTGTTTTATACTATGTAGTGATGAAAACACAGACAATTTTATATCCCCAAAACAGTTCACATGCGATACAATTTAGACCTGAATAAAACCTTTGAAAGTTTCCATATAAACAACACGAACTAAACCACGTGCACAAACTCGTATGCACAAAAGCTAGATAGACTTCGTGCCTCATTAGTTCCAAATTTCTCACTAACTTCAAAGCAACTTGTACGAATTCCATAGTGAAACTTTATACCATTGCCACAGATTTGATAACAACGTTATTGGATAACCGATGTTCGAGAACCATTAATAATTTCCATTGATTTGATTCGAGAAATTTATAAACTTTAACATCTATTTTCATACCTCTAAATTGTTTGCAACCGTCTGCAGTTAGCTCAATTTTTTCAATTGTATATACTAATTTAATTTGTTTCTATTCTATAGTAAGACTAATAAAGAAATATTTAACGACATTTTTACTAACATTTACTAAAATAGCAGACAAAGACAATACTGAATGAAAAGCTATCGTCACACTCAAAAAACCATTCAAAAACTGTATTGTTCGTACTAAATAAAGATACTAGTAGACTACGAACATGAAATTTAAACTTACAAACTAAAAAAAATAATTAATCTCTACTTAGAAGCATGGTTTAAGTTTAGCTACTATTGTTTTAGTTTAGGTAAGGAACCCTGAAAAGTAACGACGACTTCTCTCGGACGAGTTGTCCTCTTCACTTTTGGATTGGACAACTGGTCTGAATCTAAAATCAGCAGATTTGGAACTCGGACGAGTTTTACCCCAATTTAAAAGTGAAGAAAACATCTCGTCCAAGGTCGAGTTTTCATTCGGACGAGATGTACCTAACCCACCTTATGTCATCTAAACTTTAATGAGTTTAAATGATTTAGGTACTTATGTATAAAGTAACTTCTTGTGCCTTGGACAGGCTCTCTGTTATCCTATAACACAGAATACAGAGACCTACAGGATACAAAGTGAAGAAAGCAAACGGGTTTATCTATTGTTGCAATATGACTGTCACGAATTCAACTTAAGGCGCCAACAGGAGGTAAACTAGCGCCACCACTAACTTTATCATATAAATCATATAATTACGTTAAACAAAGGAATATCCAAAAATCAAACGTACAGTTTGTTATACCTTACCGTCATCTTAACAGGCCGGAGATCGTCCTACACTAGGTTTGCCGATTCGCGGTCTCTACTCATGAACACGTTGTTCCCATCGGTTGTTGGCAATTGGCAATTATTATTCATCAATGATGGGCAAAAGTAATCAAAATGATAAAAAAAATCTAGTGTAAAACCGTACTAACTTTGTGAAATGCAAGCTTTGATACTAAAATTTGCATGGAAATTAAGCACCTGTTTTCGAATAAATCAACAAACACTGGCTTTTGTATTACAGTATTTAACCAAAATGCAGGTTGTTTACTAATGTACTTGAAATAATAATAATAATAATAAAGCCATTTATTATCAAAGAATAAATTACAAGCATTTTACAAATTATGGAATACATTTAAATTAAATTATCGAACATTTATTACATTAAGTAGTGTACTTGAAATAATACTACTTAATTAATGTAATTGCTAACTCCTCGGGCTAAATTCGCATGGTTTAGTGCCGACTTTTATAATAACACTACTACTACTAGTCCTGACTACTTACTTATTATAATATATATCTCTAGGAAAGTCTGTGTGAATGTTTGTTATAATTATAAATAATCTTCGTAACTACTTAAGTTCTATAAATGAATTTTGGTATGTACATAGATAGTTTAGGACCTAGAATAACACATAGGCTAATAATTTTTCGAATAATTAACCTCTGAGGGCGTTAATAGGTTAGTAAAGTTTGTATGGATAATTATTACTCCTTGTTTCGATTTTCTCAAAACTTTGGTATACAAATAAGTAAATAGTTAAATACATATTTTTTATTTTTACGAAACAACCCCTAGGCGGAGCAATATATTTTTGAAAATTGACAATAAATTTCGAAGCCGAGGGGAGCAACTATTAATAATATAAAGTAACTCTATCTATCTGTCTGTAACGCTATAACGCCTAAACTACTGAACCGATTGAAATGAGATTTGGCACAGAGATACAATAGAGAAGCTACTTTTTAATGCAAAAAAGAGTTATAAGGGGTTGAAACATGGGTTGAAAGATTTTTTAGTATGGAAGTTTCGTTATATTTGAAGCTGCTTGAACTTTTTTTTTGGATTTCCATTAGATAGCAACATATCTCATTCAATTTTCATAATAATTTTACCCTAAATAAAATATAGAGGATGAAAGTTTGAAGGTAGGTAAATATGTAAGGTTAATGTGACTGCCAAAGTCACTATTCTACGCGGATAAAGTCGCGGGCGCAGCTAGTTAGTCAATAATTTGGTTTCTTGACTTGGCTACCGAGGTTGTCAGCATGTCGGATGTTGTCAGCGACCATCGTCCGATAGTCGTTTCGGGTGCAATAGCGAAGAGCTTCGATAAACATTTATAGAGACTCTCGCTAGGAAGTCGGATCAAGTGCCAGTACCAAAAAGCGGTTTTCCTGGATTCGGCGCGTATCGTCAGGAAGTTCCTCTGTCTGCAACCCTAGTCACCGGCTGCTTTAGCCTAGCTTCTTCGCTAGCTTTGCGGCCGGTGATCCAACGTTTTGATTTAAAAAAATACTGTAGGGTAGTTTTAGTAATTCATGTATTCGAATATAGCGAAAAATTTATTTTATAACAAGAATGTAAATAAATAATGAGAAATATTATAAATAGTGTTTTTTATTCGGATAATTTTACAGTTCATTACTTCTTCTATATATATATATATATCTTCTATATTAATCACTGGGCATAGGCCTCCCCTAATGAGTGCCATAGCGCCCTGTCTTCAGCTTGCCGCATCCAGCATTGCGTTGTGGATATGGGGGAATTAATGATTTAGTTCTTTCTAGTAATCTATAAACTACAGGACAGAAAAAAAATGATATTGTTATATGGAAGACCTTAGACCCGAAACCTGGGGGGTGATTCACTATGGCCAATCCAAACGTGTTACACACCTAAGACAAGATAAAAGAATGGAATCGGATAAAATCGTATTAAGAACACATTGTGACGTCACACGATTTGGACGTGAAATCTCCATAGTGTATTTGTCATAGTGAATGATGCCCCTGAGTTCCGAGACCTCAGACCCGAGAACACATAGCTACCTATCTATTCGAATCAATCATTTATAATAGGAAAACGATTTATTTTTTCAGTTTAGGGGTGCTTCGCCATACCGCTTCCTTTCCGGCTATCGTCTTTTTACACCCTGTATGTTTTCGATAAAAGTTAAAGTAAATCTTTTTTTTTTTTTTAATCTTCTTTATTTTAAGGACTTTTAACTTTTAAGATAGTATGTCAGTCCCATCATAACCTAAACTTACAATAAACACACAAATAAAACAAGCAAAAAATAATTAAATAAATCAGACAAATTGTAGGGCTATTCAAAGGAAGTCACTGATGCAAAAAAAAATTAAAGAGTGAATTGGCCGCTAATGAATTTGGTTCTGCTAAAATGTCAATAAATGTTCCTAAATTTAGTCTATTTAAGTTAAGTTCAGTCATCAGTGCCTCCCCTCGATCTTTGAACTTGGTGCATTCCATCAAAATGTGGTATACATCATCTAGGACTTCGCAAACATCACAGTTTGGAGAGTCCGTTTTTTTCATAAGGAACCCGAATTTTCTTGATGGATAGTGACCAGATCGTAGCCTGTGAGCGATAACAATAATAATTCTACTTATCTTACCTATAACAAACCATGGTATACGAGGAGGCTGACACTGTATGGTTTTATACCATATACCTTTTTCTTTACTTCGCTCATCAAAATATTCTTTGTATGCATCATAACATATTTTTTTACACAAAACAACTTTATCAGCATAGTTTGGTTTTAAATTAATTGGGTTTCCCTCTGTCTGTGCTACCTAATTTTGCTAATTTATCAGCCTCCTCGTTACCTCTTAAACCTATATGTGACGGAACCCATTGCAACTTCAAACTTACCCCCCCGAGTGCAAGATTATGAATTCTATTCAAAATACCATAAGCTACCGAGACACCTCTGAAACCAGAGGCGCATCGAGCTAAATGTTGCAATATAGTCGTTTTAACAGACAGTAAAAGTAAATCATAAAACAACATTGTTCTCAACATCAATAAAACAGCTTTCATTTTGAATGTTCACTTTATCACTTTTATCTCAAAGAATTCATCAATCAATGCCAATTTTACTCGCAAGACTGATTTTGTTGGAGAGATACAGAGCGGTTGTGAAGACTGATAAACTGTTGGTTATTAGATAACGAAGTTGAGGGCTTTTTGAGTTTTGAATTATTTATAGAGAACTAGCTTCCGCTCGCGCCTTTGCATGCTTCGTTACCGGGATATAAAGTAAACCATATAATTATAGATAGGTAATATGCTTGATACAGCACTATCTAGCCCAAGCTAAGTAGATCTTGTTGTATTGGAACTAGATGACTGAGTTAGGTACTTAATACAAAATATAGCATAGTATAAACTGGCCAAGTGTGAGTCGGACTCGCACAAGAAGGGTTCCGTGTTCCTTTTTCTATAAAATTGGCAAAATATCATAATAAAATTTATTGCATGGTACCCCCCTTTCATATTCATTGCATACGGTATTTTAGTATTTGTTGTTGTAGAGAAATCATCTGTGAAAATTCCAATTTCTTTCTAACTAATATGTTTTTTAGGCTAATATGTACTTATAGGTTCATGTGATATCAGTGATAGGTCACACATATAGATAAGCTCACAGACAGACGGACGGAGCGGAGTCTTACGGCCGATTTCTGGAACGCATGTCAACTTCAAAATTTACTAATCAATGTTCAAATCTCTATTCAAGTGTCATTTGGGTTTCTCGAACGTTGATTACGTACTCAGATTTTGAACAGTGATTACTTAACAAGCTTGTCAACTCATTGAAGCAAAACTGATGTCAAATATCAAAATGGGTTTCTGGAACGATAATTAAGCATGATTCTTTGGTCCAGCTCTTGTCAAATCAATAATTAGCTAATCGGTGATTTAGCTCTAATTAGTTGAAATTTTTACAACAATGTGCTGTATTTTGCCAAGTTCTAAATCGAATATATATATAAAAAATCAACAGGTTGGTACTCCTAAAGCGGTTTTGTTATGTATATTATTATGTAAACATAACATAGGTGATGATGATAACATCGTGATTCCATTTGTAATGCTTTTTCATCTTATTTCCAATCTACTTTTCTACATTCCAATATCACTGCTTCATGTAAGAACACCATTATAAGTAATCAGTCAGAATCTGATATCTCTGCTGACATAAATATAATTGAAATTGTTCCAGCTGACATTATGATCCTACTTAAAAAGTTAGATGCGTCGAAAGCACCTGGACCTGATAACATATCTTCTAAATTTCTTATCAGATGTGCCTCTGCTTTATCTTATCCTATATCACTTTTGGTTAGAAGGTCAATTTCAACAAATACTGTACCAAAATTATGGAAATCCGCATTCATCACCCCTGTCCATAAGAAAGGGTCTAAAACAGAGGTTTCTAACTACAGACCTATCTCTAAACTTTGTATTATAGCTAAAGTATTTGAAAGAATTATTTATAATCAAGTATATTCTGCTCTTAAAAGTACGTTTAGTCCCTTTCAGCATGGGTTCTTGCGAGGTAAATCAACAGTTTCAAATCTTATACTCCTTAATGATTATATCACTCAAGCCATGGACAAAGGTAATCAAGTCGATGTAATATATACCGACTATAGTAAAGCATTCGATAGAATAGATCACTTCACGTTGTTAAATAAGCTTTCTCATTCAGGTATAAGAGGTGATTTGCTAAGATGGTTTGCATCGTATGTTAATAATCGATCACAGGCAGTCGTTCTCAATAACTATATCTCTAGTTGGGTTCCTGTTCCTAGTGGGGTCCCTCAGGGGTCTCTGCGAGGCCCCTTACTTTTTACATTATATGTTAAGGATATAGACTTATGCTTCAAATCATCAAATCTGCTGTGCTTTGCTGATGATATGAAGATATTCTCAACTGTAACATCCAATCTTGACATGGTTGCTCTTCAGTCAGATCTCTCTCGTCTTGAAGACTATTGCGTATTAAATAAGCTTGAACTGAACCCCAGTAAATGTTTCGCTACTACTTTTACTCGTAAGCCTCGGGCTATTCCGACGTGCTATGCACTGGCAGGACAGCTTCTTACAAAAGCTACTGGTATGCGTGATCTTGGAGTTTACCACGACTCAAAACTACTCTTTGACGTCCACATTGACAACATAATTAGTAAAGCTTCGAGATCACTGGGATTTGTTATGCGAATTTCTAAGAGCTTTACCAACGTCAAAACATTTAAAATTCTATATTGCACGTTTGTAAGGAGTCATCTTGAATACGCATCTCAAATATGGCACCCGCGTTATCAGAAGTACATCGATCGTATTGAAAGTATTCAGAGGCGGTTCTTAAGATACCTGTGCTTTAGAGTAAAGATTCCTTACAAATCATTTACCTATGATGAACTCTGCAAGAGGTTCCATTTCTTGCCACTAAAAAATAGACGGGACATAGCTGATTATCTTTACATTCTTAAGATTATCAACAACGATGTGGACTGTCCTGAACTTCTTGGCAAATTAGACTTCAATGTACCGCGTAAGCAGCTTAGACATAATCCCCTACTGCATGTCCAACATGTTGGAACTAATTATAGACAAAATTCATTTATAGTGCGAGCAAGTAGAACTGTCAATGATTTCAGCAGGATGTTGGACATTGACCCTTTCAATACTAGCATTCACAAGGCAAGGCGAAGCATGACTCTCAGCTTCTTTTGCACATGATTAGTTTTACTTTTACTTAAAGTTTTTTTTTTAGTTTATTTTTATTGCTTTATTAAGTACGCAATTGTCGACGAAAAAAAAAAAGCTGTGTTCACACTTATATAGTAGGTATAATATGATTTTATTAGTGAATGCCTATTATTAGCTTTCTGTATCTATTTTAAATTCTATTGTAATTAGTTAAGCTGATGGCAATCCGAATAAATAAATAAATAAATAAATAACATAACATCCTTATGTAAACATAAGGATCGTTGTTCTATTAAATAAAAATAAATTAAATTACCTCTTATATTCTAGGATGCTTCGTTTTGCTTCCGCATATTAGAAACATATAAATAATATAAAAAAACTTTTGGTGAAATACAGGAATTAAAAAATATTGGTAATAAAGCAATGTAAAAAGGTTCCTACTTGCTTATTATAGTAGTTAAAGTTATTTTTTCTATTTCGGTATAGTTATTTTCTTCATAATAAACAATCTATTATTACCTATCTAATTTACAATTTTGAACTTTTTCAAACGTAAACGAACAAGTATTCGCGCCACAAGCATAAGCATAAATAATAACTGGGTAGAAGGGACTCTTCTTTAATCGAGTCCAGACATGTTTTTTTTTACTTAGGGCACTAGAATGCACTATTTATATTTTGTAATAATGTTCAGAACATACCAACTATTTCGGATTTAAGTATATTCAATATAGGTTAGGGCCCATCAGTTCAATCCACTTTTTTCTTCTGAAAAAAAGAAAATTGGATTAGTTACCTACGTATTGGGTTGGTACCTATTATTTCACAAAGGTACACGTCAGTTTGAATTATTTATTAAACGAGAGCACATAAAGAATGCATCATAAAAAAAAACCTCGAGGTAATTCATGATACTCAACTCAACTCAAAATCGCACCGGGCTCTCGGACAACATAACTATAATTTCAACTAATACTTGCGGCCGCCACCGCGCGCCGCGATCGGTAAACATAAATGAATGATCATTAAAAACCGCGTGCAGTGTCGCCGGCTGTGGCAGCCCGACCGATATGCCCGTTTAACGTGGAAAATAGTGTAGGCTAATATCTTGACCTTGAGCGCGTTTCCCTTCTAGTCTTACTTACTACTATTTACTTATTCTTATGCCACAAGCGTCATTTTTAGGGTTCCGTACCCAAAGGGTAAAAACGGGACCCTATTACTAATACTTCGCTTTCTGTCCGTCGAAAATAAATATTTAAGGCGGGCTCCCATTAAAACGCCTTTTTTACTATTTTTGGTCGATATTAATAAATGGTAACATGGTAACAATGGTAACAGCCTACCTGTTACCACTTGAAATATTCACAAAATACTTAATTGTAAGTATATTTTTACTTAAGTAATAAAAAATAAAATTTAAAAAATATGGTACGGAACCCTTAGTGCGAGTCTGACTCGCCCTTGGATGGTTTTATTGAAGTTTAGGAGTGAATGACTGAACTGAAAGAATGACAATCGTAAGATGATCAATGATTAGTAAATTATTATCTAATCAGCGTTCGTGCACCCCGATTTGAATTGACAAGTGTGTTAAATTAATCGCTTTGTCAACTGATTTGACATTTGAATAGCCTTCTAGAAACCGGCTATTACAATGTGGTTATAATGGATGGCTTGACGGCTTGATGGATGGATGGATGGATTGATTGATTGATGGCTTGATTGATTGATAGATTGATGGCTGGATGGATGGATTGATGGATTGGTGGATGGATTGACGGCTTGATGGATGGATTGATGGATTGATTGATTGATTGATGGCTTGATTGATTGATAGATTGACGGCTTGATGGATGGATTGATGGATGGATTGATTTATTGATGGCTTGATTGATTGATAGATTGATGGCTTGATGGATTGATGGATGGATTGATTGATTGATGGCTTGATTGATTGATAGATTGATGGCTTGATGGATGGATTAATGGATTGGTGGATGGATTGACGGCTTGATGGATGGATTGATTTATGGATTGATGGATGGATGGATTGATGGATTGATTGATGGATTGATGGCTGGATTGATTGATGGATTGATTGATGGATTGATTGATGGATTGATGGATTAATGGATGGATGTTTGTTACTCTTTCACGCAAAAACTACTGAACGGATATGGGTGAAATTAATCACAGAGATAGATTACCGTCTGGAATAACACTTAGGATATATTTTATCCCGGCATTGCCACGGGAACGGGAATTACGCGGGTGAAACCTCGAGGCGCTGCTAGTTTGAAATACTTGTATAAGGGCAAGTCACTCCTTTTGCGTTAATTTGAGCTTTAAGAAGAGGGAAGAACTACTAAAATGACTTACAACGGGAAATAGAACTCTGAGGCGCCAAGGAGCGTTTGCGACGCAGGAGGATGCGGTTTCGATTTCCGCCTCGTGACAAATATTAGTAAGATATGTAGAAATTTGTTCCGCTAGATGGTGCTGTGTGGATTGTCGAGCTTTATATATTTATTTATATTTTTAACTAGCGACCCGCCTCGGCTTCGCACCGTTTTATTATAACCACAAGGTTATATCCTACTAATATTATAAACAATGATTGATTGATGGGTTGATAGATTGATGGATTGACGGATTGTTTGATGGACTTATGGATTGATTGATGGCTTGATTGATTGATGGCTTGATGGATGGATTGACGGCTTGATGGATGGATTGATGGATGGATTGATTGATGGCTTGATTGATAGATTGATGGCTTGATGGATGGATGGATGGATTGATTGATTGATGGCTTGATTGATTGATAGATTGATGGATGGATTGATTTATGGATTGATGGATGGATGGATTGATGGATTGGTTGATGGATGGATTGATGGATTGGTGGATGGATTGACGGCTTGATGGATGGATTGATGGATGGATTGATTTATGGATTGATGGATGGATGGATTGATGGCTTGATTGATGGATGGATTGATGGATTGGTGGATGGATTGACGGCTTGATGGATGGATTGATGGATGGATTGATTTATGGATTGATGGATGGATGGATTGATGGATTGATTGATGGATTGATTGATGGATGTTTGTTACTCTTTCACGCAAAAACTACTGAACTGTGTGGATTGTCGAGCTTTTTATATTTATTTATATTTTTAACTAGCGACCCGCCTCGGCTTCGCACCGTTTTATTATAACCACAAGGATATTATAAACAATGATTGATCAATCAATCGGGTTGATAGATTGATGGATTGACGGATTGTTTGATGGACTTATGGATTGATTGATTGATGGATTGATTGATTGATGGCTTGATGGATGGATTGATGGATTGGGATTGATTGATGGCCTGATTGATTGATAGATTGATGGCTTGATGGATGGATGGATGGATTGATTGATTGATGGCTTGATTGATTGATAGATTGATGGATGGATTGATTTATGGATTGATGGATGGATGGATTGATTTATGGATTGATGGATGGATGGATTGATGGATTGATTGATGGATGTTTGTTACTCTTTCACGCAAAAACTACTGAACTGTGTGGATTGTCGAGCTTTTTATATTTATTTATATTTTTAACTAGCGACCCGCCTCGGCTTCGCACCGTTTTATTATAACCACAAGGTTATATCCTACTAATATTATAAACAATGATTGATCAATCAATCGGGTTGATAGATTGATGGATTGACGGATTGTTTGATGGACTTATGGATTGATTGATGGCTTGATTGATTGATGGATTGATTGATTGATGGCTTGATGGATGGATTGACGGCTTGATGGATGGATTGATGGATTGGGATTGATTGATGGCCTGATTGATTGATAGATTGATGGCTCGATGGATGGATGGATGGATTGATTGATTGATGGCTTGATGGCTTGATGGATGGATTAATGGATTGGTGGATGGATTGACGGCTTGATGGATGGATTGATTGATGGATTGATTGATGGATTGATTGATTGATGGCTTGACTGATTGATTGATTGATGGCTTGATTGATTGATAGATTGATGGCTTGATGGATGGATTGACGGATTGTTTGATGGACTTATGGATTGATTGATGGATTGATTGATTGATGGATTGATGGATGGATTGACGGCTTGATGGATGGATTGATGGATTGGGATTGATTGATGGCTTGATTGATTGATTGATAGATTGATGGCTTGATGGATGGATGGATGGATTGATTGATTGATGGCTTGATTGATTGATAGATTGATGGATGGATTGATGGCTGGATTGATTTATGGATTGATGGATGGATGGATTGATGGATTGTTTGATGGACTTATGGATTGATTGATGGATTGATTGATTGATGGCTTGACTGATTGATTGATTGATGGCTTGATTGATTGATAGATTGATGGCTTGATGGATGGATTGATGGATAGGTGGATGGATGGATTGATTGATGGATTGATTGATTGATGGCTTGATTGATTGATAGATTGATGGCTTGATGGATGGATGGATGGATTGATTGATGGCTTGATTGATTGATTGATTGATGGCTTGATTGATTGATAGACTGATGGCTTGATGGATGGATTGATGGATGGATGTTTGTTACTCTTTCACGCAAAAACTACTGAACTGTGTGGA
The DNA here is from genome assembly GCA_944547425.1 of Eupithecia centaureata. NCBI lineage: Eukaryota > Metazoa > Arthropoda > Insecta > Lepidoptera > Geometridae > Eupithecia > Eupithecia centaureata. Next base: position 8,752,619 of record OX155696.1, read on the forward strand.
TTGTCGAGCTTTTTATATTTATTTATATTTTTAACTAGCGACCCGCCTCGGCTTCGCACCGTTTTATTATAACCACAAGGTTATATCCTACTAATATTATAAACAATGATTGATCAATCAATCGGGTTGATAGATTGATGGATTGACGGATTGTTTGATGGACTTATGGATTGATTGATGGCTTGATTGATTGATGGCTTGATTGATTGATAGATTGACGGCTTGATGGATGGATTGATGGATGGATTGATTTATTGATGGCTTGATTGATTGATAGATTGATGGCTTGATGGATTGATGGATGGATTGATTGATTGATTGATGGCTTGATTGATTGATAGATTGATGGCTTGATGGATGGATTAATGGATTGGTGGATGGATTGACGGCTTGATGGATGGATTGATTTATGGATTGATGTATGGATGGATTGATGGATTGATTGATGGATTGATGGCTGGATTGATTGATGGATTGATTGATGGATTGATTGATGGATTGATGGATTAATGGATGGATGTTTGTTACTCTTTCACGCAAAAACTACTGAACGGATATGGGTGAAATTAATCACAGAGATAGATTACCGTCTGGAATAACACTTAGGATATATTTTATCCCGGCATTGCCACGGGAACGGGAATTACGCGGGTGAAACCTCGAGGCGCTGCTAGTTTGAAATACTTGTATATAAGGGCAAGTCACTCCTTTTGCGTTAATTTGAGCTTTAAGAAGAGGGAAGAACTACTAAAATGACTTACAACGGGAAATAGAACTCTGAGGCGCCAAGGAGCGTTTGCGACGCAGGAGGATGCGGTTTCGATTTCCGCCTCGTGACAAATATTAGTAAGATATGTAGAAATTTGTTCCGCTAGATGGTGCTGTGTGGATTGTCGAGCTTTATATATTTATTTATATTTTTAACTAGCGACCCGCCTCGGCTTCGCACCGTTTTATTATAACCACAAGGTTATATCCTACTAATATTATAAACAATGATTGATTGATGGGTTGATAGATTTATGGATTGACGGATTGTTTGATGGACTTATGGATTGATTGATGGCTTGATTGATTGATGGCTTGATGGATGGATTGACGGCTTGATGGATGGATTGATTGATGGCTTGATTGATAGATTGATGGCTTGATTGATGGATGGATGGATTGATTGATTGATGGCTTGATTGATTGATAGATTGATGGATGGATTGATTTATGGATTGATGGATGGATGGATTGATTTATGGATTGATGGATGGATGGATTGATGGATTGGTTGATGGATGGATTGATGGATTGGTGGATGGATTGACGGCTTGATGGATGGATTGATGGATGGATTGATTTATGGATTGATGGATGGATGGATTGATGGATTGATTGATGGATGGATTGATGGATTGGTGGATGGATTGACGGCTTGATGGATGGATTGATGGATGGATTGATTTATGGATTGATGGATTGATTGATGGATTGATTGATGGATGTTTGTTACTCTTTCACGCAAAAACTACTGAACTGTGTGGATTGTCGAGCTTTTTATATTTATTTATATTTTTAACTAGCGACCCGCCTCGGCTTCGCACCGTTTTATTATAACCACAAGGTTATATCCTACTAATATTATAAACAATGATTGATCAATCAATCGGGTTGATAGATTGATGGATTGACGGATTGTTTGATGGACTTATGGATTGATTGATGGCTTGATTGATTGATGGATTGATTGATTGATGGCTTGATGGATGGATTGACGGCTTGATGGATGGATTGATGGATTGGGATTGAATAACACTTATGGATTGACGGATTGTTTGATGGACTTATGGATTGATTGATGGCTTGATTGATTGATGGATTGATTGATTGATGGCTTGATGGATGGATTGACGGCTTGATGGATGGATTGATGGATTGGGATTGATTGATGGCCTGATTGATTGATAGATTGATGGCTTGATGGATGGATGGATGGATTGATTGATTGATGGCTTGATGGCTTGATGGATGGATTAATGGATTGGTGGATGGATTGACGGCTTGATGGATGGATTGATTTATGGATTGATGGATGGATGGATTGATGGATTGATTGATGGATTGATGGCTGGATTGATTGATGGATTGATTGATGGATTGATGGATTAATGGATGGATGTTTGTTACTCTTTCACGCAAAAACTACTGAACGGATATGGGTGAAATTAATCACAGAGATAGATTACCGTCTGGAATAACACTTAGGATATATTTTATCCCGGCATTGCCACGGGAACGGGAATTACGCGGGTGAAACCTCGAGGCGCTGCTAGTTTGAAATACTTGTATAAGGGCAAGTCACTCCTTTTGCGTTAATTTGAGCTTTAAGAAGAGGGAAGAACTACTAAAATGACTTACAACGGGAAATAGAACTCTGAGGCGCCAAGGAGCGTTTGCGACGCAGGAGGATGCGGTTTCGATTTCCGCCTCGTGACAAATATTAGTAAGATATGTAGAAATTTGTTCCGCTAGATGGTGCTGTGTGGATTGTCGAGCTTTATATATTTATTTATATTTTTAACTAGCGACCCGCCTCGGCTTCGCACCGTTTTATTATAACCACAAGGTTATATCCTACTAATATTATAAACAATGATTGATTGATGGGTTGATAGATTGATGGATTGACGGATTGTTTGATGGACTTATGGATTGATTGATGGCTTGATTGATTGATGGCTTGATGGATGGATTGACGGCTTGATTGACGGCTTGATGGATGGATTGATGGATGGATTGATTGATGGCTTGATTGATAGATTGATGGCTTGATGGATGGATTGATTGATTGATGGCTTGATTGATTGATAGATTGATGGATGGATTGATTTATGGATTGATGGATGGATGGATTGATGGATTGGTTGATGGATGGATTGATGGATTGGTGGATGGATTGACGGCTTGATGGATGGATTGATGGATGGATTGATTTATGGATTGATGGATGGATGGATTGATGGATTGATTGATGGATGGATTGATGGATTGGTGGATGGATTGACGGCTTGATGGATGGATTGATGGATGGATTGATTTATGGATTGATGGATGGATGGATTGATGGATTGATTGATGGATTGATTGATGGATGTTTGTTACTCTTTCACGCAAAAACTACTGAACTGTGTGGATTGTCGAGCTTTTTATATTTATTTATATTTTTAACTAGCGACCCGCCTCGGCTTCGCACCGTTTTATTATAACCACAAGGTTATATCCTACTAATATTATAAACAATGATTGATCAATCAATCGGGTTGATAGATTGATGGATTGACGGATTGTTTGATGGACTTATGGATTGATTGATGGATTGATTGATTGATGGCTTGATGGATGGATTGACGGCTTGATGGATGGATTGATGGATTGGGATTGATTGATGGCCTGATTGATTGATAGATTGATGGCTTGATGGATGGATGGATGGATTGATTGATTGATGGCTTGACGGCTTGATGGATGGATTGATGGATTGGGATTGATTGATGGCCTGATTGATTGATAGATTGATGGCTTAATGGATAGATGGATGGATTGATTGATTGATGGCTTGATTGATCGATTGATTGATGGCTTGATTGATTGATAGATTGATGGCTTGATGGATGGATGGATGGATTGATTGATTGATGGATTGATTGATTGATGGCTTGATTGATTGATAGATTGATGGATGGATTGATGGATTGGTTGATGGATGGATTGATGGATTGGTGGATGGATTGACGGCTTGATGGATGGATTGATGGATGGATTGATTTATGGATTGATGGATGGATGGATTGATGGATTGATTGATGGATTGATTGATGGATGTTTGTTACTCTTTCACGCAAAAACTACTGAACGGATATGGGTTTTAATTAATCACAGAGATAGATTACCGTCTGGAATAACACTTATGGATTGACGGATTGTTTGATGGACTTATGGATTGATTGATGGCTTGATTGATTGATGGATTGATTGATTGATGGCTTGATGGATGGATTGATGGATGGATGGATTGATGGATTGATTGATGGATTGATGGTTTGATGGATTGATTGTTTATGGATTGATTGATTTATGGCTTGATTGATTGATAGATTGATGGCTTGATGGATGGATTGATGGATGGATTGATTTATGGATTGATGGATGGATGGATTGACGGATTGATTGCTGGCTTGATTGATTGATGGATTGATTGCTGGCTTGATTGATTGATTGATTGATGGATTGATTGCTGGCTTGATTGATTGATGGATTGATTGATGGATTGATTGATGGATTGATTGATTGATGGCTTGACTAATGGATTGACGACTTGATGGATGGATTGATGGATGGATTGATGGATTGATTGATGGATTGATTGATTGATGGCTTGACTAATGGATTGACGGCTTGATGGATGGATTGATGGATGGATTGATTGATGGCTTGATTGATTGATAGATTGATGGATTGATGGATTGGTTGATGGATGGATTGATGGATTGGTGGATGGATTGATGGATGGATTGATTTATGGATTGATGGATGGATGGATTGATGGATTTATGGATTGATTGATGGATTGATTGATGGATGTTTGTTACTCTTTCACGCAAAAACTACTGAACGGATATGGGTTTTAATTAATCACAGAGATAGATTACCGTCTGGAATAACACTTATGGATTGACGGATTGTTTGATGGACTTATGGATTGATTGATGGCTTGATTGATTGATGGATTGATTGATTGATGGCTTGATTGATAGATTGATGGATGGATTGATGGATTGGTTGATGGATGGATTGATGGATTGGTGGATGGATTGATGGATGGATTGATTTATGGATTGATGGATGGATGGATTGATGGATTGATTGATGGATTGATTGATGGATGTTTGTTACTCTTTCACGCAAAAACTACTGAACGGATATGGGTTTTAATTAATCACAGAGATAGATTACCGTCTGGAATAACACTTATGGATTGACGGATTGTTTGATGGACTTATGGATTGATTGATGGCTTGATTGATTGATGGCTTGATGGATGGATTGACGGCTTGATGGATGGATTGATTGATGGCTTGATTGATAGATTGATGGCTTGATTGATGGATGGATGGATTGATTGATTGATGGCTTGATTGATTGATAGATTGATGGATGGATTGATTTATGGATTGATGGATGGATGGATTGATTTATGGATTGATGGATGGATGGATTGATGGATTGGTTGATGGATGGATTGATGGATTGGTGGATGGATTGACGGCTTGATGGATGGATTGATGGATGGATTGATTTATGGATTGATGGATGGATGGATTGATGGATTGATTGATGGATGGATTGATGGATTGGTGGATGGATTGACGGCTTGATGGATGGATTGATGGATGGATTGATTTATGGATTGATGGATTGATTGATGGATTGATTGATGGATGTTTGTTACTCTTTCACGCAAAAACTACTGAACTGTGTGGATTGTCGAGCTTTTTATATTTATTTATATTTTTAACTAGCGACCCGCCTCGGCTTCGCACCGTTTTATTATAACCACAAGGTTATATCCTACTAATATTATAAACAATGATTGATCAATCAATCGGGTTGATAGATTGATGGATTGACGGATTGTTTGATGGACTTATGGATTGATTGATGGCTTGATTGATTGATGGATTGATTGATTGATGGCTTGATGGATGGATTGACGGCTTGATGGATGGATTGATGGATTGGGATTGAATAACACTTATGGATTGACGGATTGTTTGATGGACTTATGGATTGATTGATGGCTTGATTGATTGATGGATTGATTGATTGATGGCTTGATGGATGGATTGATGGATGGATGGATTGATGGATTGATTGTTTATGGATTGATTGATTTATGGCTTGATTGATTGATAGATTGATGGCTTGATGGATGGATTGATGGATGGATTGATTTATGGATTGATGGATGGATGGATTGACGGATTGTTTGATGGACTTATGGATTGATTGATGGATTGATTGCTGGCTTGATTGATTGATGGATTGATTGATGGATTGATTGATTGATGGCTTGACTGATGGATTGACGGCTTGATGGATGGATTGATGGATGGATTGATTGATGGCTTGATTGATTGATAGATTGATGGCTTGATGGATGGATGGATGGATGGATTGATTGATTGATGGCTTGATTGATTGATAGATTGATGGATGGATTGATGGATTGGTTGATGGATGGATTGATGGATGGATTGACGGCTTGATGGATGGATTGATGGATGGATTCATTTATGGATTGATGGATGGATGGATTGATGGATTGATTGATGGATGGATTGATGGATTTATTGATGGATTGATGGTTTGATGGATTGATTGTTTATGGATTGATTGATTTATGGCTTGATTGATTGATAGATTGATGGCTTGATGGATGGATTGATGGATGGATTGATTTATGGATTGATGGATGGATGGATTGACGGATTGTTTGATGGACTTATGGATTGATTGATGGATTGATTGCTGGCTTGATTGATTGATGGATTGATTGATGGATTGATTGATTGATGGCTTGACTGATGGATTGACGGCTTGATGGATGGATTGATGGATGGATTGATTGATGGCTTGATTGATTGATAGATTGATGGCTTGATGGATGGATGGATGGATGGATTGATTGATTGATGGCTTGATTGATTGATAGATTGATGGATGGATTGATGGATTGGTTGATGGATGGATTGATGGATTGGTGGATGGATTGATGGATGGATTGATTTATGGATTGATGGATGGATGGATTGATGGATTGATTGATGGATTGATTGATGGATGTTTGTTACTCTTTCACGCAAAAACTACTGAACGGATATGGGTTTTAATTAATCACAGAGATAGATTCCCGTCTGGAATAACACTTATGGATTGACGGATTGTTTGATGGACTTATGGATTGATTGATGGCTTGATTGATTGATGGATTGATTGATTGATGGCTTGATGGATGGATTGACGGCTTGATGGATGGATTGATGGATGGATGGATTGATGGATTGATTGATGGATTGATGGTTTGATGGATTGATTGATGGATTGATGGATTAATGGATGGATGTTTGTTACTCTTTCACGCAAAAACTACTGAACGGATATGGGTGAAATTAATCACAGAGATAGATTACCGTCTGGAATAACACTTAGGATATATTTTATCCCGGCATTGCCACGGGAACGGGAATTACGCGGGTGAAACCTCGAGGCGCTGCTAGTTTGAAATACTTGTATAAGGGCAAGTCACTCCTTTTGCGTTAATTTGAGCTTTAAGAAGAGGGAAGAACTACTAAAATGACTTACGGCCGATTTCTGGAACGCATGTCAACTTCAAAATTTACTAATCAATGTTCAAATCTCTATTCAAGTGTCATTTGGGTTTCTCGAACGTTGATTACGTACTCAGATTTTGAACAGTGATTACTTAACAAGCTTGTCAACTCATTAAAGCAAAACTCTTGTCAAATATCAAAATGGGTTTCTGGAACGATAATTAAGCATGATTCTTTGGTCAAGCTCTTGTCAAATCAATAATTAGCTAATCGGTGATTTAGCTCTAATTAGTTGAAATTTTTACAACAATGTGCTGTATTTTGCCAAGTTCTAAATCGAATATAAATAAAAAATCAACAGGTTGGTACTCCTAAAGCGGTTTTGTTATGTATTACTAAACATAAGGATCGTTTTACTATTAAATAAAAATAAATTAAATTACCTCTTATATTCTAGGATGCTTCGTTTTGCTTCCGCATATTAGAAACATATAAATAATATAAAAAAACTTGGTGAAATACAGGAATTAAAAAATATTGGTAATAAAGCAATGTAAAAGGGTTGGTTGTTGGGTACTTGCCTACTAAAGTAGTTAAAGGTATTTTTTCTATTTCGGTATAGTTTTTTTCTTCATAATAAACAATCTATTATTACCTATCTAATTTACAATTTTGAACTTTTTCAAACGTAAACAAACAAGTATTCGCGCCACAAGCATAAGCATAAATAATAACTGGGTAGAAGGGACTCTTCTTTAATCGAGTCCAGACATGTTTTTTTTTACTTAGGGCACTAGAATGCACTATATATATTTTGTACTTTTTTCTTCTGAAAAAAAGAAAATTGGATTAGTTACCTACGTATTGGGTTGGTACCTATTATTTCACAAAGGTACACGTCAGTTTGAATTATTTATTAAACGAGAGCACATAAAGAATGCATCATAAAAAAAAAACCTCGAGGTAATTCATGATACTCAACTCAACTCAAAATCGCACCGGGCTCTCGGACAACATAACTATAATTTCAACTAATACTTGCGGCCGCCACCGCGCGCCGCGATCGGTAAACATAAATGAATGATCATTAAAAACCGCGTGCAGTGTCGCCGGCTGTGGCAGCCCGACCGATATGCCCGTTTAACGTGGAAAATAGTGTAGGCTAATATCTTGACCTTGAGCGCGTTTCCCTTCTAGTCTTACTTACTACTATTTACTTATTCTTATGCCACAAGCGTCATTTTTAGGGTTCCGTACCCAAAGGGTAAAAACGGGACCCTATTACTAATACTTCGCTTTCTGTCCGTCGAAAATAAATATTTAAGGCGGGCTCCCATTAAAACGCCTTTTTTACTATTTTTGGTCGATATTAATAAATGGTAACATGGTAACAATGGTAACAGCCTACCTGTTACCACTTGAAATATTCACAAAATACTTAATTGTAAGTATATTTTTACTTATGTAATAAAAAATAAAATTTAAAAAATATGGTACGGAACCCTTAGTGCGAGTCTGACTCGCCCTTGGATGGTTTTATTGAAGTTTAGGAGTGAATGACTGAACTGAAAGAATGACAATCGTAAGATGATCAATGATTAGTAAATTATTATCTAATCAGCGTTCGTGCACCCCGATTTGAATTGACCAGTGTGTTAAATTAATCGCTTTGTCAACTGATTTGACATTTGAATAGCCTTCTAGAAACCGGCTATTAGTAATAGGGTACGGAATCCTAAAAATCCTGGCTAAAACTGTGAAAAACAACGATATTTTTATAATAAATGTAGCCACTTTGCTAATGAAAACGTATTTATCAACATAATGAGTTCTTATATAAGAGGACCGGGAACTTGAAGGTTATACATATTTTGCAAGTTAATAAATCTTTATTAACAACGAAAATTACAATCAAGGAATATTAACTTTTAGACTAGTATATACAATTGAAACAATATTGAGCTAACTGCAGACGGTTGCAGTCTAGAAGTATCTCAACTGATGATATCAATACCATTCGTCGCGTCCCCAAGACACTGGCTGCATTACTACGATGTATGGCAATGCTAATGCGCTGAGACAGATAGGTACTCACCTGCTTTCCTGACATTTTGTAAAATGGCGGACGCACAAAATAAAAGCGAACACGTTCATTCCGATAGGAAACTACACCGAGTCGATCCCGGGCGCGTAATAATTCACGAACACAAGGGAAATATCTGGAAAATATAAGCTAGCGAAGCGAAGCTTGTATAAATGTTCACTAGCGGAACGAATAATTTCTTGTAATTTTATGTAATGTAGATTAGTGCTTTGAATCACAATTTTACTAATGATAATGAACTCATACGCACTAGTGATTAAAACGCACGTTTTGCCTCTGAATTTTAATCTAAAGTCTTGTACTTTAATAGATGAGCCACGAGGGTTGATACTCCCGACCTACATGATGTAATTATGTGTAGGTATAAACTAAATAAAATTTTTCCGGCCAAGTTAACCTCTGAGGGAAAATTAAAAATATAAACTTTGAAGTCCGACACAGAAATTTTATTTACTGTTTGGTCAAAAATAAAAACTGTGACTTAGACATGACTAAGTTACTGTGACTACCTTGTTTTAAATTGCGTAGGATGATTTTAACTAAAGGCCCCATCTCTTTCAGTCATCTTAGCTTACCAAATTGTGTACCTATTAAGGAGTGAATTTCAACAAAAAGTCATTTCTGATTGCTACCATCTAAAGATCTTTTCATAGTAAAATGTAAATTAAAGGTGCCTTTTTTGAACGATATGGCGCTACGGCATATTGAAATAGAAAGCGGCAACATGGTCGTTTTAATCTCGCAGGTTTCTACCCCTAGTGCGTAGAGTGTGTGGCTTTAGAGATAGTAAAGTAATATGCTATTTTCCCTGTGCTTATATTAGATACTTTAGTTTCATAAAGGACAGATTGTATTACGAGTGCCTACTAACGGGTTGCAGCAAATTGGTATTAAGTTTCAGGTAGTTTAGAGTCTATTTTGGTTTGTTTGGAAAATTTAAGATGATTATTTAAGTGCCCAACAGCCTAACCTGTAGGCAGTTAACATTTTCAATTAGCTCATTACGGGTTTGCGTTGTCTATCAATTAGTCATTAAATCTTTTATTTTAAAAATAGTCTAGAGGTAGCTCAACTGATGCAAAGATACAAATAGTTATGAAGGCAAAAGTTTAGATGTAGTCGATAGAATCAGATGTTTGTTAAGTAAGACTTCACGCCAAAACAGAACAAGGAAGGCAAAAACACATGACTTAGAATAAAAAAAGGAAGGTAAAAATTAAAGTAGGAAGGCAAAAACATCATGACTTAGAATAAAAAAATTATACCTAGTATAATGCTTCACTGAAACTGTACATAAGGACTAAGCGTTGTGATCTGAAAAAATAGTTTACATAAGTATTAAGCAATCCTTTATAGAAATACTTTGAAATGGTTCCTCAAACTATCAGCTTACCAACTCTTTTTATATCAAAGCTTTTTGTACCTACTAAGTCAGAGAGCTATTCGTTGAAAGCTTACCTCATCTTAAATCTTCGTTCCTATCATCATCATCAATCAACCTTTATTAGTCCACTGCTGGACATAGGCCTCCCCTTATGACCGCCATAGCGGTCATTCCTATAATACACCTAAATACACATAAGTTGTAAAGTTCATATTATTATTCATGTTGTTTGTAGAAATATTTTGGAAAAAGATTTAGTTGAGCTTAGGATACTCATTACTCAATCATCTTCTTACACGTGAATGCATAGGTTTGTTTTCGGTATATGCCTATTATGTGTATCTATTATATCATCAAGAGTATGACCAGCCAGCTTCAACTGGTCTCCTACCTAGGATACTAGGGTAGGATCCTCGAAGTCTTTGCTAACTCGTCTCTGCCGTGTCGCTGCTTCAAAGTCTTAAATATCACCCAATAAGGCTTTATGAGACAGACAAATGAGAGTTTGGTAACTGGGGTTTGATATTTTATTTAAAAGAATAGAAAATACAACCTGTAAATAATTTACTTATATAAAAATAAACTTTTAAAAGAATTTTAGGAGAGACTTATTCCTGTAGTGAACGTGTGACGTGACGTGTATGTTTATTCATATTAATAAATAACTGAAACTGAATGAGAATAAATTCTTTGAATCTAAGTATTTTCTCCTAGTTCTCAATGAGGTTTATTCCCCAGCGCATGCTCTCGCTCTATTAATTCAGTTTCACTTGCCTCCGTAATACATCGGATATGGGATAAGTCGGGATCAGTCAGGACTCTACTCGCTTTATTCCATCCAATTAGGCGATTATGTAGGGAAGGACTTAGAAATCACAACCGTGACCTTTTACGGTAGTTTCTGGAAGTATTTTAATTATTACTTATCATAAAAATTTGAATTAGGTACTACTTTTGAAAATCTTTTTCGACGGTCATCACTACATCATCATTACATAGTATAAAACAAAGTCGCTTTCTCTGTCCCTATATCCCCGTTCGAATGCTTAAATCTTTAAAACAACGCAACGGATTTTGATGCGGTTTTTTTTAATAGATAGAGTGATTCAAGAGGAAGGTTTATAGGTACGTGTAATAAAACCGTGCGAAGCCGGGGCGGGTCGCTAGTAGTAGGTACTTATAAAACCAAGTCGCTTCCCGCTTTCTGTCTTTCCCTATGTATGCTTAGATTTTAAAACAACACAACGGAATTTGATGCAATTTTTTTAATAATATAGATTGATTCAAGATGAAGGTTTATATGTATAAGACACCCGTGCGAATCCGGGTCAGGTCGCTAGTTTAGGATAAGTATTGGGATAGAGAGGTTAGTCGGACGAACATCGGTTAATTGTGCCTTTTGATAATAAGGGTGCAATGCCGCCAAGTTTTTGATCTTCTGCTGCGAATTTTTCATGCAAGTAAAATCTCTACACCAATTTTTGGTCCGCCCTAGGATAAAAGAAATAATACTTACAGCCTGTCCAGATAGGGCGCTTTACGCGCGTAAAGCGCTGGACTCTCGACTCGCGCGTGCTACGCGCGAGTCGAAATACTCGGGAGAACAGTGGAGCGCGCGTAAAACGCCGCATCTGGACGCAATATAAATTGAAACGCGCGAGGGCACTCGCGCGTAAAGCGCGCGTAAAGCGCCCTATCTGGCCAGGCTGTTAGCTTGTACTTTGTCGCAGGCAAATTTGATTTGAAAGAATTTGTCACTCTTAACTGCTAAGTTGATAAGGGGCAATTATGTAAAAGAAAAAGCATTTTTTATTAGCTTTTTGCTAATTCTTTGGATGAATTATTATTATTTGGGTTGCTGAGTGTTAAACGAATTGTATGTTTCGAACTATATGTAATTTTAAACATGAATGGAAAAACTTTTGTGCAGGCTGTTTTATTTTATGATTACTTCACTACATAGTATAAAACAAAGTCGTTTTCTCTGTCCCTTTATCCCTATTTCCTATGTATGATTAAATCTTTAAAAATACGCAACGGATTTTGATGCGGTTTTTTAATAGATAGAGTGATTCAAAGGGAAGGTTTATACGTATAATAAAACCGGGCAAAGCCGGGGCGGGTCTCTAGTACTACATAAAAGGCTGTTCAAATTAATTCGTAGTTAATGATATACCTTTTAGACTTTATATCTATCTAGTCTAACACCAGTAATAAAACACAAATTGTACTTACAAAATTATTAATTAATAATTAATTAATTTATTAATAATTAATTAATATTTTCGTTCATTACGACCATACATCTTGTTCGAGATTATGATTGAACTTTTTCAAAAGAAAGCAACAAGACACAAAAATCAAATTTCACTTCCATCTAAAGCGAAAGCTTTTAGTACCTGACAAACAAATAAAAGGATATGACGAAATTAAGGGATTCGACCCGATTTAACCCTAAAACATCCCGCAGGGTCCTGTAATCCCTGCCCGAAATAACCACGAAAAGGATTCCCGTTGTCATTGTCACAAAGTTTCTGAGAAATACTGACAGTGGGTCAGTAGGGCTCAACTACATTCTGGGTGAACTGGTATCATGGTTGATTTTGTAGAATTGTTATTACAATCACTTAAAGCGTTCAATTATTAAAATCCTGCTATAAAGGGGCCTTTATATGTGAAATAAATCATTTTAACAATGAACTATATACTTCCAAAACGTGTTCATCAAGATTAATGCAAACAAATCTTTCTTAGATCCGTTTTTCGCATTCGCTGTCTTTTCTATTCACTGCAGTAAAATGCCTGATTGGTGTCAAACGCATCACGAAAGCCAGATGTCAGAAGTGACATGGAATATCCAAGTCACTTGGCTGTGTCCCCAGTAGGCAAACTGTGAGCAGCCGACTGAGTTTGCGGCTTATCAGTTCAGTACGCCTTTCCATATAATATTCTCACGCTCACAGTTTGCCTACTAGGGACACAGCCTTAACATTGGCCGTCCAACTACATTATCAGTTCACTTCACTGATTTTAAATTTTAGAGCACAACATCATCAACGCTGTGTGGATTGTCCAGAATTATTTATTATTATTTATTTATTCCACACGGCTAGTCCGTAAAACGAGGAATTTGAATTCTGCAGTAATTATATATTAATTATTATTATAGGTATTATCTACTACAATAAGCAATCAACCTGACAAGCGTAATAATATGACAGAAACCATTATTCGGAGAAGATTATCTTCGAAGAGAATTATCTTCCACAAATACGGAAGGTTGGATAGATTGATCCCCAAATAAAAATGCTATTACAATCCTTCCTTGTGTCAAACGTTCCAAATTTTTTAGTATGTACAAGTCCTGTACAGTCCAATACACAAGCACATACAAGTCGGCTAGTGAACGTACGAAGCCGATCAGCTGTGAAGCGCAGCGGGGTGGAACACTCGACCGATTACACCTCAAGTTTAAAACAACTTTTGTACGCCTCTGTACTTGCGTTTGATCTCCAAGTGCCGAGGCGTTGGGTGTTTTAAAGGTTTTTAAGAAATGTTCCTAATTACCTATGATCAGTCGAAAGTGTCCCCAAGACATTGGCTGCACGATGAAACGTGTCATGGCTACTTCTTTCCCACAGGAATTGATTTATGGGAAGTATAAATGTAGCCTATGTGTTATTCCAGGGCTAGAACTACATCTAAACGAAATTTCAGCGCGATCTGTTCAGTAGTTTTTGCGTAAAGAGGAACAAACATTCATACAAACATCTAAACAAACTTTTACGATTATAATATTAATAAATAAGGAATTAAGGACTGAAACTATTGAGCCGACGTTTTCAAATAGTCTAGAAGTAGCTCTATTGCTGCATGTCAATACCAGTCGTTACGTCCCCAAGACGCTATCTGCATTACCACGCTGTATGGCAATGCTGGTGCGCTGAGCCAGATACTCACCAGCTCTCGGGTCACGCGTCGCATCGACCAGACGCTCAGATATTTTTTATAAACGCGGAGAGCATCGGTACCCCACGGGTCTGGACTCCATTAATATAGATGTTCCTTATAGTATAATGCCTAGTAGATAGCTCTGGATAGTGCCTAGACTTATCGTTATGCTAAGCTAGACAGATTGCTAGTGTAGATATTCGCCGCAGCTGTGATACGTGGCACACTGCCAAAAATCCTAACTTCTACAATTCGCAATCAAGTATTGATTGGGCCAAAATTAAGCTTAATTTCTAGGCTAGTTTAACACAATACGTTACATAGATTGATATTTTATTATTCATCATCATCAGCCTATATTAGTCCACTGCTTGACATAGGGTTCAATGAGCGCCATTTTTCAAGTATTTATGAGCGCCATTTTTTATTATACATAGTAAACACCCAGAATCCTGGAAGAAATATTTCCATCGTACAAGCATTAAATTTTGTCCTATGGCGGGAATCAAAACCGCAACCTCCTGCGTCACAGGCGGATCATCGCCCACCACGCCATATCGGTCGTCATAATTCTTCTTAAATACTGCTAGTACAGCATTATTTCATCAGCGAACTTCCACTAATTGGTTCTTATCAAGAGCAAGGATAGTGAGCTTTGTTCCCAAACATCAAGGTTCAAAATTCGGCCTGGCGGTCTCCGACTACGTAAAAGAAAGTTATTACACAATTTCTCCCCAAAACCAAGCTAACCGACCGATGCTAGACACGCACGCTATCTTTCACTAATGTTCACTAATCAGGCTGAAAGAAATATAATATCTGAGATCCGCTATCAAAATGGGATAGAACCTTGTAAACGTAAAGTTTTATGTCACACTAGACACCCGCCCCGGCTTCACACGGTTTTATTATACGTAAATACCTTCCTCTTGAATCACTCTATAAAAAAACCGCATCAAAATCCGTTGCGTAGTTTTAAAGATTTAAGCATATATATATATATATACATAGCTGAAGACAGGGCGCTATGGCGCTCATTGGGGGAGGCCTATGTCCAGCAGTGGACTAATATAGGTTGATGATGATGATGATGATGATGAAGCATACATAGGGACATAGGGACAGAAAAAACGACTTTGTTTTATACTTATGTAGTGAATAGTGATATAACTTCCACTAATGCCCACTAAATCAGGGTAAAAGAAATATGATGTTATTGTAGGCAGGTTATATAATAAAAAAATATGACCTCTCGGTATGGCCTTTGACATAAAACATCACACCAAACAGTCAATGTCTTGGCTTAAGGTACACTATGTAGTTTATCATCATCATCATCAGCCTATATTAGTTCACAGCTGGACATAGGCCTCCCTTAATGAGCGCCATAGCGCCCTGTCTTCAGCTTGCCGCACCCAGCATCTGCCAGCAGTCGTTCTCAGATCGTCATCCCACCTGGCCGGAGGGCGTCCTACACTATGTTCAGTTACCTAAATAATGTATTTGATGTCTTTTAGTCGTTAGAAACTCAGCTTAAGGAGCTTTATGTATGGTAGGGGTATACATTTTTAAAGCTAGCCATGAAGTTAGAAATGAAATTTTAACTAGATAATAGATACTTAGTTAGTATTTAAACTTATTAGTACTTAGTTAATACTTAGTTAATACTTAGTTAAAACTTAGTTAATACTTAGTTAATACTTAGTTAATACTTAGTTAATACTTAGTTAATACTTAGTTAATACTTAGTTAATACTTAGTTAATACTTAGCTAATACTTTATTGCACACTGAAATAAAAATAACAATGTTGCAAGCTGAAGACAGGGCGCTATGGCACTCATTAGGTAAGGCATATGTCTATCAATGGACTAATATAGGTTGATGATGATGAGGTACCTCTAGACTATTTGCAGCCATCTACATTGCATTTGTTTCTCAACGTTGATTGTAATTTTTAGAAAATTAATGAATGAGAATTAATGAATGGTAAACAAAGATATTTGTATGAAAACTTAACTCAAGAGAAGACCCGAGAGCTGGTGAATATCTGGCTCAGCGCATCAGCATTGCCATACAGCGTGGTAATGCAGCCAGTGTCTTGAGAACGCGACGACTGGTATTGACATGGATCAATTGAGCTTCCTTTAGACTGTTTGCAACCGTCTGCAGTTAGCTCAATGGTTTCAATTGTAAATACTAGTTGTAATTTTTCTATTCCTTGCTTGTAATTTTCGTTGTTAATAAACTCAAGATAACAATAACATAAAATAACAAGGTTTGCAATGTTACCCGAGAGACGAATGAAATAATGACAAAAAAAAATTCAGATTCAAAAATTGTTTTGACGCGCGTTTTGCAGTGTTTTTAAATATTTTCCACTCGTATTTCATCGTTTCAATTCTTAAACGGTAACATAAGTTACCTATAGGTATACTTATTCGGGGTTGAAATGCTTATCTTCCCTTCTAAATCGGTCCGTTTGCAACTTTACATCATAAAAAGTTTTTATGTCTTCGCGCCGTTATAAAACATATGCTACGATAAGGTATGCGACCATTGAACTCAATAAAACTTAATGGTCATAGTGATTTAAAGCGTTTAGCAGATATGGCTGCTAGTTTTGAATCACGAAGGGGTTCAAGGGTTTAAAAGTCACAGACTTTTGCCTAAGTGATTTACGGCGTTTAGCAGATGTAAGTCTGCCAGTTTTGAATCACTAAGGTGTTCAGGGGTTAAAAAGTCAAAATTTGTATCTTCGATGCATATTTTGATCAGACAACGTCTGTGGTGTAATAGGCGAAGGTCTGTCACACAGCATCTTCTATCACCAAGCTAAGCAGAGCTTGTGTTATGGGTACTAGATGACTGATATACTTCATACCATACATTACATAGATATTTTTTATTATTACCTACATAGAAAACACCCAAAACCCTAGAGCAAATACTTGCAGATCGTATAAATATTTGATCCGAGGCGGGAATCGAACCCGCAACAACCTGCGTCGCAGGTGGCCGCTACTATGATCGCCAATCGTCCATCATTTTGTTTTATACTTTATTCATTAAATGTATTATAAAACTGTTTGTTTTAACTCTTGACCATCTGCAGAAAACGTGTATAATTTTTATCTTATTAACTTGCTTACTATGTTTGTACCTAAAGGTAAGTACGTAAGTATATAAAGCCATGGCAAAGAAAGTCAAATACGGACTTTCGTACTTACTTACTTTCCTATCTGGCATTTTTTTCTTCTTATTTAAGTTTTTATTCATAAAGGATTAAAATGATAAGGAAACACAGGTAAAACTTCAGTTACCGTTTAAGTTATTTAGTTTTTGTAATAGCAAATCTTTATTCTTATAAAGCTTTCGCTTCATCATCAACCTAAATCAGTTTACTGTTGGACATAGGCCTCCCCTAATGAGTGCCATAGCGCCCTGTCTTCAGCTTGCCGCATGCAGCATCTGCCAGCAGCATATTATATCAGACAATTGTGACGTAACGGGCGAAGGTTTGCTTATATAACGCAAGAGGTAAATGTCCAGAGGTAAATGCTTGACATTCTGCACTTGTTAAGTAATAGCTTAATCTAAGTTCTATTCATCATCATCATTAATCATCACCTACATAATAATATATTACTCCACTGCTAAGTAAAAATTCTATTAATAAGTTCTTATTCCAAGATTTTCCTCGAGTCTTTTTATATTGATTCCAAATATTTAACCTTCTGATGTTTCTGGAATTGGATACTTGTTATCTTAATAGCAATGACTTTTCTCAAAGCTGAACGAAAATAGAATAGACTATATTATTTACTGGCTGCTCCCCGCAGCTTCACCTGTGAAAATGTATCAACAGTAGGTAGCCTTTGTTTCATTCGAGACCTAAGATTACCTACGTCTATTAAAATGTTCAGCCCAATCCGTTTAGTACTTTTTGTGTGAAAGAGTAACAAACATCCATCCATACAAACTTTCGCGCTTATAATATTAGTAAGGACTACAATATCAACTTTTGAAAATTACAAGCAAAGGAATAGAAAAATTACAACTAGTATTTACAATTGAAACCATTGAGCTAACTGCAGACGGTTGCAAACAGTCTAAAGGTAGCTCAATTGATCCATGTCAATACCAGTCGGAAGCGTCCCCAATGACTACAATAGCTTATCCCACAAGCTGGCGCGAGCCCGCGCCGGCGCGGCGGCGGGCCGGACAACAATGTAACAAAATTTGCCGTAGACAGGCGCGAGCCCGCCGGCGGGCCGGACCGTTCAGGCGATTATTATCCCTTTTTTCAGCATGTTACAGTCTATATTTGCTTGAACAACTTTTGTCTGTGTCAAAGATTAATTATTTTCCTATGCATTGAAACATCAAAAAGTCAATCCAGTAATAGAAAAAAAAAAAAAAATCTGTCTTTGAATCCGCGCAATTGTCAGGACTCATGACGTGTTTTGTGTTGTGTGTTTTTATCGATTTTTCAGGGTAAGTGCATAGTTTTATGGAATAACTAGTGTATTTTGTAATAATTGGGGTACGATAAAGCTACTTACATGATAGGATTTGTGAATTTCGTTGCATTTTTCTTGTTTTCAACCCAAAAGTCGGCCACAAGATACCGCCGTTTTCATGAAATTCCGAAGAATTTTACTTAGAACTAGTAATAAAATAAAATACTATTATAAAATATGATTCTTTTGTTTATTTTTCAAACTTGCATCGAAACAAAAAATATCGATAAAATTGTAAAAGCACATGACTACAGCACGTGAACAAGAAGTGGTAATTTTCATTTCGAAAATTTTCAGTATTTTTTCATAGCACAGCTCTTGTTTATCATTGAAATATTATTTATAGATTATCTTCATGCTATTCTTTTATATTTCCATGTAAATATGATTTGTTTTGTTGCCAAAATATGGTTCGGAAAAAGTCGCGCATTTATTATGTTTTTGTGTTATTGTTACTAAATAAAAGCTTACAAAAGTAATAAACACATAAAGATAAATTATTAAGGAAGCTAAAACCGTTTACAGAACTTAAATAAAAGGCCTAGTTATTTTTTTATGAGCATTTCTCTGAAGCGAGCCGCAATTTTGAAGACCGCGCGGTGGGGGACACAAAATAATATCACACGATATTATTTTGTGTGCATTTTGTACCCCTGATTTCACCCAGAGGTGAAGGGATATACTTTCTTGGCAGATTCAAAGCAAATGTTGAATTAAGTTACTATGTGTTGAATCGGGTTTGATTCTCTATGAGAAACTTTTGCATTGAGTATCAAACACAGGAGGCAGCATCATTTAATATCATTTATTCAGTTGGCACCTCTGTCTTCCAAAAAGGCTTTTAGCCCTTTTCGCGACTATTTGCTTGGCAAAGTTAGGTTTACTAATCAAAACACACTAATAAATATAATATTATATAAGTATGTGAAAGTTTGGATGGCAAATGTTAAAAAGGAAAAAGTAAAGTAAAAAGTGTTTATTTTGTGTCACAAAATTACAAGTAATACAGTTGGTACAAATATAAGAAGAGAACGTAACAACAAAAAAGGTCGTCGCTCAGCATTATGCACAGCAACGATGGCGCTACTGTGCGCTGGTTTTATGCGACACCTAGAGGGCGTAGCAGCAGCAGCTGTGACACGCGTAAAACAATAAAACAAAGACAAATGTATAGGCCAAACAAACAGATGAGCTCCGTTGGGGCGCTCCAACATACCTTAAAACTACAAGTAAACTAGTTAGTAGTACTAAGTCAATAATTTTCTCATTGCTAACGATGCAAACTTTATACTAAAAGAAATGGCTCAATCTTTCATGATTCCAGATTTATCAGTGATCGCAGGGTTATTTGTTTTAACAAGATTATTTCAGTTACGAAACCTACGCATTTAGAATCAAATTATGTCGCAGGAGGCAGTGAAATATTCTCTTTGCTAACGATGCAAACTTATAGTAATTTAAGTTAAGCCCAGGTAAAGTGGAAAGCACTCCGCTGTGACAGTTTAAGCCTCTATCGACTCTATTACGCCATTGTGGAGGAATGGAGTCTTTTTAACTGAAAACTGAACATTTAAGGGGAATTTCACAGCATTCAGTTTTATATAATTGGAATTGGAAGAACAATTTAGGGGAGGATTTCATATCAATATTTATAACGTAGGTTAATTTATATTATAAAACTTTCATTATAAAACCTCGTATCGCTTTTCTTTAACTTAAATCTGCTTATTGTTAACTAGCTCCTGCCTGCAGCTTTGGATACGGATAACGAGTAGAAAATTCTGGTTTTATTTTATACATTTTCAAACTGTTTAGTTATTATTTATTTAAAATTAGTAAATTGTCAATTAATATAGAAGAACCCAGTGATTAGATAAACCTAACATAGGTTTTAAGGCACTGCTAACTAATAAGATTAATATAATAAGAAGATTGCTATGCCCTTGCAGGGTTCATATTGTACCTGTATTATTTATAGATATTTTGTTACACATGTATGCAATGAAATATCTGAGCGTCTGGTCGATGCGACGCGTGACCCGAGAGCTGGTGAATATCTGGCTCAGCGCATCAGCATTGCCATACAGCGTGTTAATGCAGCCAGTGTCTTGGGGACGCTTCCGACTGGTATTGACATGGATCAATTGAGCTACCTTTAGACTGTTTGCCGTCTGCAGTTAGCTCAATGGTTTCAATTGTAAATACTAGTTGTAATTTTTCTATTCCTTGCTTGTAATTTTCGTTGTTAATAAAGATTATAAGTTATGAAATATTGAGTATTGTCTATTATTTATCAAAATTGTAAAGTTCAAATGATCTATCTATACAGGGTTTTATGTAGGTATCTAGGTTAATGATTAACCTCTTAAAGGCAACTTGGGTGAATCAAGACTAACAACTTTTATTCTATTACTTTTGCCAAAACGTTCTCAACATCTTCAGTTTTTTTTAGTTTTGGCTGGCATTTCTATCATCCCCCGCTCGCCTCACCGTAACCCCTTTCTTTC